>CM072150.1:18490900-19954820 GCA_036850595.1 Rhyacichthys aspro | reverse complement strand
TTTATACATTCTATGGTTCATCCATGTATGTCTTCTTACTGCAATGTGGCTTTCAATTGTTGTTGAAGACTGGTAAACTCACCTGTTGCCTTTTTAAAGTGCTTATACGTGATTGTTGAGTGTCTGGACACCTGGCAGCCCTGTTGATCAATTGCTTGGTGTGGTATTTTAGAAGGCAGTGCCTTGTAAAAGATGTGACATTTTGTTTGATTTCTGTGTCTAATAGAGAAGTGTGTTTAGTGTTTTTCACAATGATGTTTGTGGTGTTTTGCAAAAATTGTGAGGCTGAGAATGTGCTTATTGTTGTGCATATCTGGGCTGCGGTTTCGTGTGTTATTTTTAATTTGAGTGTGTAAACATTTGTAAAAAAAACTGTAAATTAAGTCAGTCTTTAACTTCTTGACTGATGTTTCTGGTCTATTCATTTAGCCACATTAATTGATTAATGATTTTAAAAAGGACTCTGAGCCAGTTCCATTTAATAGTTTGACATTAAAAACTAAATTTGTCCCCAGCCTTGTCTAAGTTGTAATATTAATTAGTTTGACATTTTTATTGCCGATAAAGTAGCCATGGATTGATAAACACCTTGTTCTAACATGTTTTGTGGGTTGTAGTCGTAAATACCTCAGAACAAAATGAGCTGACACTGACTGTGTCTATGCCAAAAATCTCAAACAGGACTGAAAAATTTCTTAATGACGCCAATCACCCCCAAAAGCAGCCTAGAGACCATTCCACTTTTGTTTTTGTTTTTTAATTAAAAGGAAAACTGTACCAGTTTTCCCTCCTTAAAATACCAATACATCAAACTGAAGTGTAGAGCTTACCATAAACTTTTAGTTAATATAGCTTTAATTAAAAGAATTGACTTACTTTCTTGTTTATTTCTAACCTGACAGTTGCACAGTACAGCCCCCTCTGTAGGACTGACGCTTAAACAGACATGTCCAAAGTCTGGCAGGGGTTGTATCATGGCACAAAGTGAGATTATATATGGCCCGCAGCTTCCATGATAATATGTATTGGTTAAGGCCCGCTGGACATTTTCCTTTTTATTATTTTGGCCTCATTTGAAAAAGGATAACCTGACCTATAATGAAGACTTGTTTAATAATATTTACTTCATTATAAATAAAGATTTGTGTGTCTCTCATTCTTTAACTGTAGAAATACAATAATCAGACTAGAGTAGGGTCTATATATAACATATAGACATGTTTTTATTCATGTGGAAGTAATACAAAACAAAAGAAACAGTAGGCTGCACAAGAGCAAAAAAGGTCCAGGTCCACAAGTATGTGCGTACCCCAATTGAGAATAATTGCTCTAAATCAATGTAGCAATTAATACATCTCAAATCAAACCAGCATTGGCGCATTTACACTTGTATTTTGTTCTGGCGTCCATTAATGTGTGCTGTTTCTTTTAAATAAACACAAATAAACAATGTGGAATATACACACAGTATATATTCCATCATTTTTCATTCAGTCACCTGACTTGGGGAATCCTACAATACACAGCACTCAACAATGTCCACTAGGGGACAATGTCCACCACATTAAAGAAAATGAGGCCAAAGCCAGCCATGTTCTTACATTAAATGAACTTTATTTGAAGGCTATATGACTGCTGCATAAGCCAAACTTTTTAATTCTGTAAAAACTAGTCAACTCAAAATAATATTTTTTATCTTTATTTGAAATATATGCCACTCTGTAATTGTTTTTTAAAATGGTATTGACCTGGACAGTTCAAGGAATCCAGAGACGAGCCACGGTTTCCAGGACTGTTTCCCACAAACAGCGAGACACAGCACTGTATTAGAGAGATTAATTAAGGACAACTCACAAAGAGACATGAAGACACAAAACTACAAAATACAGACTTTTGTTATTAATGAAACATGTTATGGGACTATAATATTAATCTTCCATTGTTTTTTATTTGTATTCAACCACAATTTTTCAAATTTTCTAATGTAAAAAGTCTTGCAAAGAAAAACCTTTCAAAACATATTTTTATTAATTTTTACATCATGTGCATGGAAAAATAAAGAGAAACAATAAATTTGATAATTTACAGTACAATACTTTATTTGAACTGTTTTCTAAATTACTCAATTTTCTGTGATGGAGCCCTTTTTAAATGATATGTGTGTGAAAGAAGGTTTGAAAACTTACATGTTGATTGACCTGTTTTTTGAAAACATTAAATCAAAAGAATGTGCAAATTATTAATGTCATCTCTGAATTTCTTTTTCTCACAAAATGTACATTTTGTTAAAGTGGCCATTTTGTAAAGAGAGAAAATGGCAAGGTCCCACATCTCAAACCTTTGCTATCTACTAGACTGAACATTCATAGAGTATGGATACATAAGACTACATCACACAACAACAGAGGATAAAAATGAATGGCAGGGATACAACACACTAAGGACAATGTAATTGGATTTTTGGATGCGTTTCAAACTCAAACAATCAGTCTGTCTACTATCAAATGACATGACAAAATGAATTATGGCAAATTACTGGTGTGTTTTAGGAAGAGTCCACACCTCTACTGTCTGTCATAAATCATGGCAACAAAATGTCTGTGTGGTTTGTTCTGACATTAAGCTAAACATTTTACAAAGGCTACAAAAGACTAAGAGTTACTGCAATTAGTCTTTCAGGTCCTTTTGTGATCAAATCTAAGGTACAAAATATCAGAACAAATCCATGCACATTTTAAACTGGCATTTTTGAACATTCAAAAAGCTGATGCAACTAAACTAAAAGGGCATTTGTCATTTGAGTTTACTTTACCATGTGTCTGATTGTGAGCATATACATATATATTTATGTATTACAGATTTTAATAACTGAATGAAGCCTTTTACTAGTGAGGATCAAATAGTAATAGGTTGTAAAGACAGTTTTATTCAGTGAAACATATAAAAGTGTTTTTTTGTTTTTTTTAAACCGATTTGTGGAGAACTGTATTTTACTTCAGCTCTACCTCTACCTCTACAGTCTCACCCTTTGTATTTCTTTGCAGCATTCATTTGTTGCCAGGGCGGCAGTGTGTGTGCGCAGCGGCCCGGCACTCCTCTTATGTGTGTATAGTTTATCCTTAGTTTTTAATGCTGCTATTAATACAGAGGTGTTAGACTTATTATTTTTCTTTTTTTTATTGGACAATAAATGACAATAAACATTTATTCTTTTCAAATAGTTTATCTAAAAACGAATCATAGTGATTGTGAAATAAATGCTATGACTAAGAGTGCCAAGACAGTAAAGATCACTAGAGATTTATCTTGCTTAAAGTCACTGCTTTATGAGTAAAAATAAACCAAAAAATACAAATATTCGTAATTTAATATAGAGTAATAAAGAGTTATTAAAGAGTAGCTACAGTCTCTTTATTGAAATATATCTTTTAAGTTTCTGATTATGTGAGACTCTAAAGGTGAAATTAAGGAACACAGACAGAAGAAGTCAACTTTTGCCCTTTGTAATTTTAACTTTATAAAGAATTACCTGTTTATATAATTTATCATGAACTGTAGTGCAGAATGGAGCTGCCCCCTAGTGTTTACTGCAAATGTAGCACCTGTGGCACCTTATATCACTGGTTATCATTCAGTTTTATTGGGGAAAAAATTAGGACTAAGGTGGGTTCATCTAAGACTAAACCTTAACTTTATGCTTAAGATTAACGGTGGGGAATAAAACAAGAACAATAACTCTCACCCGACAGAAATATCCTTGATAGAAACATGACATTGGTCGTTGTATCTTTAACAGAACTCATCCACCAATATTTTGACAGACTACAAAAAGCCAATGATAACTTTGATGTTTCAGAACTCATTCATTAATATTTACAAGATAAGATTAGAGGTGTGCTATTCTTTTATTAAACCATTCTTAATTTTTTTTTTATTAATGCTTTACTAGAGCTTGAGTTATTATAAAATGTTACCAATAATTTTAACTATTCATTAAGAGACATTAACATCTGACTTTTTGAGTTGATCTCTAAATGTAACTTTTTAAGAAACCGAGTGAACCCTGTGAAGGATACGGTGCACCAGAGGCCGAGCGATGTAGACGGTCTGGGCGGCGGTCTCCTGAAGGCTCAGCTCCGTGGCTTTTCTGTGCAGCTGTTCCTCCTTCGAGCTGCTCTTCTTCAGACAGGGCGCTCCCCAAAACCGGGCCTGCACCGAGGGAGCTGTCGAGACATTTCACACAGTCACTATCCAATCAAGTAAAGCTACAAGTACAGAGCAAGACATGCCATGACTTTTTTTCTTTTCTATTCACTGCCATAAGTTCACTATGTCTGCAACATTTCATTAAAGCAGGAAAAAGATTTGTCTTATGTGACCTGAAGAATCAATCAGTTCCAATTTATTTTAACTTATTTTTCTTCATTTTTGCATAAAGTGACAGTATTATATTTCCAATACTACCACATTTCAAATAACACATCTCATTGGTATTGTAATTTTTTTGTGATAAACTTTCAATATATTGTGCAGCCATATTACAGATTATACTACTAATATACTACTACTACTACTACTATATGTGTAAATTATAACATGTTTGGCAAGATTGAATAGATTTAACGAATTTAATTACAATGTAAATTGTATTTATGACCTAAACTTATGTTGATTAAACTGAATGTAATCATGTTATGTAAACCCAAAGGCATAATTTCAACCAACATAAGGCTGTCATGTACCATTTAAATAATAGAGTTAGGTTAGCTTTGAAAACTATTATTGAAGTTAATGGCGTATAACTTTTTCAATTTAAACAACGCATGCATCACACTTTTTTACAATACAATATTTTTAATCAAAACTAACATTTTATTTCTTCCCTTTTAAACAATCTTTGCTACGTCTGATTTCTGTGATGGTGTGTTTTTATTTTTACTATATGTGATGTTAATGGTTAGTACAAAGATTTTAGTAAGGATTTAATACTCATACTAGGTCGAGGTCAATAACTTCAACATCACTTGTCTCTTGTTGCTGCATTTATTGCTTTGTTTTAAAAACGTGAGTTTTCATTTTAAGACCTTCTGCTTTGCTGTAACCAACACTGTTCACTTCTGGGTTTGATTGATGGATGATTAATACATACACTGGAATATTGTTTCAAGGCCTGGTTTGGCATGCCCTATTCAAACAGATATTTAAAATAAATGTATAAAACATTTACATTTGCATATTTTATTTCATGCTGAGAGTTGTATAGTTTGAATACTGAAATAACTTTTATATTGTTTGAGGAGTACATTTGCTTTTTAATGTGCTATAGCTCAAGTCCTCTATTTACCTGTAAAGAGATAAAGAAACATTTCTGCTCTGCTCTCAAGATATTTTTTTTTATGTTTTATTGCGACAATTCATCATGAAGATCTGAAGATAGTTTAAAAACTACCTCCAGGTCTTCAGATTCAGTAAAACAGGGCCATGGTGGTACCCGGCCAAAGGGGCCCAAACAGAATGGGACCTCTCCTTTAGAGGTTCTCTGACTCCTTAATCAGAGAACATCTAAAGAAGAGGTCCCATTCTCTCTGACTCCTTAGTCAGAGAACATCTGACTCCTTAGTCAGATGTCCTGGTAGAGTGTTTGGGGGCTCTACCAGGATGGTGTTGTCCACATGAACCAAATCTTTCATCTTGTTTTTTCTCAAGAGGAGGGAAGTCATGCTCAAGGTCAAAAGGCCTGCTCAGCTCCTGGATCGTTGATTCAGGTCGAACATGGCTGGAAGTGAATCCATAGTTGACTACATCTTCTCTTCTTGGTGTTATGTTCCTTCTGGTGCCAGCAGGATTACGGGACTTCTTGGCTCTTGTCCTGCTGGTGTTTCTTGACACAGAATGGTTTGACTCTTCGTGTATTATAGAGTCATTCATTCTGCGCAGGCCAGCAATACGTCGGTCCCAGGAAGATTGCTGAAGTGGTGCGTCAGGTTCAGTTTGGTTCAAGCAGTCATCCTGGACCTCTACCTGCATGATGATCTCCTGAATGTCTTCATCAAAGACCAAATTTTGCCCCTTATTGATCATTGGTCTTGGCTCAGTGGTCTGTAGTGTGACCTCAGTAGTGTCTTTAGGTGCAACCTCAGATGTAACCTCAGGAGTGTTTTCAGGTGTAACCTCAGATGTGACCTCAGGTGTAACCTCAGATGTGACCTCAGGTGTGTTTTCAGGTGTAATCTCAGTAGTGTCTTTAGGTGTAACCTCAGGTGTTACGTCAGGTGTAACCTCGGGTGTGTTTTCAGGTGTAACCTCAGGTGTGACCTCAGATGTGACCTCAGGTGTAACCTCAGATGTGACCTCAGTTGTAACCTCAGGTGTAACTTCAGATGTGACCTCAGGTGTAACCTCAGATGTGACCTCAGGTGTGACCTCAGTAGTGTCTTTAGGTGTAACCTCAGGTGTGACGTCAGGTGTACCTTCAGATGTGACCTCAGGTGTGTCTACATGAACACCCTCAGGGGTGTCTCCTGCTTCAAGTCCTTCATCTTGTTTTTTCTTGTTATGTCGTTTACGGGACTTCTTGGCTCTTGCCCGTTTGGTGTGTTTTGTCACAGGTGTGTTTTCAGGTGTAACCTCAGATGTGACCTCCGGTGTAACCTCAGGTGTAACCTCAGTAATGTCTGTAGGTGTAACCTCAGGTGTGACGTCAGGTGTAACCTCGGGTGTGTTTTCAGGTGTAACCTCAGGTGTGACCTCAGATGTGACCTCAGACCTACCTTCAGATGTGACCTCAGGTGAGACCTCAGGTGAGACCTCAGTAGTGTCTTTAGGTGTAACCTCAGATGTAACCTCAGGTGTAACATCAGATGTAACTTCAGATGTGACCTCAGGTGTAACCTCAGATGTAACCTCAGGTGTAACATCAGATGTAACTTCAGATGTGACCTCAGGTGTAACCTCAGATGTGACCTCAGGTGTGACCTCAGTAGTGTCTTTAGGTGTAACCTCAGGTGTGACGTCAGGTGTACCTTCAGATGTGACCTCAAGTGTGTCTACATGAACACCCTCAGGGGTGTCTCCTGCTTCAAGTCCTTCATCTTGTTTTTTCTTGTTATGTCGTTTACGGGACTTCTTGGCTCTTGCCCGTTTGGTGTTTTTTGTCACAGGTGTGTTTTCAGGTGTAACTTCAGATGTGACCTCAGGTGTAACCTCAGTTGTAACCTCAGGTGTAACTTCAGATGTGACCTCAGGTGTAACTTCAGATGTGACCTCAGGTGTAACCTCAGATGTGACCTCAGTTGTAACCTCACGTGTAACTTCAGGTGTGACCTCAGGTGTAACCTCAGTAGTGTCTTTAGATGTAACCTCAGGTGTGACGTCAGGTGTAACCTCAGGTGTAACATCAGATGTAACTTCAGATGTGACCTCAGGTGTAACCTCAGATGTTACCTCAAGTGTGACCTCAGGTGTGTCTACATTAACACCCTCAGGGGTGTCTCTTGCTCCAAGTCCTTCATCCTGTTTTTTCTTGTTATGTCGTTTACGGGACTTCTTGGCTCTTGCCCGTTTGGTGTGTTTTGTCACAGGTGTGTTTTCAGGTGTAACCTCAGATGTGACCTCCGGTGTAACCTCAGGTGTAACCTCAGTAATGTCTGTAGGTGTAACCTCAGGTGTGACGTCAGGTGTAACCTCAGGTGTGTTTTCAGGTGTAACCTCAGGTGTGACCTCAGATGTGACCTCAGACCTACCTTCAGATGTGACCTCAGGTGAGACCTCAGTAGTGTCTTTAGGTGTAACCTCAGATGTAACCTCAGGTGTAACATCAGATGTAACTTCAGATGTGACCTCAGGTGTAACCTCAGATGTAACCTCAGGTGTGACCTCAGATGTAACCTCAGATGTAACCTCAGGTGTAACATCAGATGTAACTTCAGATGTGACCTCAGGTGTAACCTCAGATGTGACCTCAGGTGTAACATCAGATGTAACTTCAGATGTGACCTCAGGTGTAACCTCAGATGTGACCTCAGGTGTGACCTCAGTAATGTCTTTAGGTGTAACCTCAGGTGTGACGTCAGGTGTACCTTCAGATGTGACCTCAAGTGTGTCTACATGAACACCCTCAGGGGTGTCTCCTGCTCCAAGTCCTTCATCTTGTTTTTTCTTGTTATGTCGTTTACGGGACTTCTTGGCTCTTGCCCGTTTGGTGTTTTTTGTCACAGGTGTGTTTTCAGGTGTAACCTCAGATGTGACCTCAGGTGTAACCTCAGTTGTAACCTCAGGTGTAACTTCAGATGTGACCTCAGGTGTAACTTCAGATGTGACCTCAGGTGTAACCTCAGATGTGACCTCAGGTGTAACCTCACGTGTAACCTCAGGTGTGACCTCAGGTGTAACCTCAGTAGTGTCTTTAGATGTAACCTCAGGTGTGACGTCAGGTGTAACCTCAGGTGTAACATCAGATGTAACTTCAGATGTGACCTCAGGTGTAACCTCAGATGTTACCTCAAGTGTGGCCTCAGGTGTGTCTACATTAACACCCTCAGGGGTGTCTCTTGCTCCAAGTCCTTCATCCTGTTTTTTCTTGTTATGTCGTTTACGGGACTTCTTGGCTCTTGCCCGTTTGGTGTTTTTTGTCACAGGTGTGTTTTCAGGTGTAACTTCAGATGTGACCTCAGGTGTAACCTCAGTTGTAACCTCAGGGGTAACTTCAGATGTGACCTCAGGTTTAACTTCAGATGTGACCTTAAGTGTAACCTCAGATGTGACCTCAGTTGTAACCTCAGGTGTAACCTCAGGTGTGACCTCAGGTGTAACCTCAGTGTGTCTTTAGATGTAACCTCAGGTGTGACGTCAGGTGTAACCTCAGGTGTAACCTCAGATGTAACCTCAGATGTGACCTCAGGTGTAACCTCAGATGTTACCTCAAGTGTGACCTCAGGTGTGTCTACATTAACACCCTCAGGGGTGTCTCTTGCTCCAAGTCCTTCATCCTGTTTTTTCTTGTTTTGTCGTTTACGGGACTTCTTGGCTCTTGCCCGTTTGGTGTGTTTTGTCACAGGTGTGTTTTCAGGTGTAACCTCAGATGTGACCTCCGGTGTAACCTCAGGTGTAACCTCAGTAATGTCTGTAGGTGTAACCTCAGGTGTGACGTCAGGTGTAACCTCAGGTGTGTTTTCAGGTGTAACCTCAGGTGTGACCTCAGATGTGACCTCAGACCTACCTTCAGATGTGACCTCAGGTGAGACCTCAGTAGTGTCTTTAGGTGTAACCTCAGATGTAACCTCAGGTGTAACATCAGATGTAACTTCAGATGTGACCTCAGGTGTAACCTCAGATGTAACCTCAGGTGTGACCTCAGATGTAACCTCAGATGTAACCTCAGGTGTAACATCAGATGTAACTTCAGATGTGACCTCAGGTGTAACCTCAGATGTAACCTCAGGTGTGACCTCAGATGTAACCTCAGATGCGACCTCAGGTGTGACCTCAAGTGTGTCTACATGAACACCCTCAGGGGTGTCTCCTTCTCCAAGTCCTTCATCTTGTTTTTTCTTGTTTTTTCGTTTACGGGACTTCTTGGCTCTTGCCCGTTTGGTGTTTGTTGACACAGGTGGGTTTTCAGGTGTAACCTCAGGTGTGTTTTCAGGTGTAACCTCAGATGTGACCTCAGGTGTAACCTCAGTTGTAACCTCAGGTGTAACCTCAGGTGTGACGTCAGGTGTAACCTCGGGTGTGTTTTCAGGTGTAACCTCAGGTTTGACCTCAGGTGTAACCTCAGATGTGACCTCAGGTGTGTCTACATTAACACCCTCAGGGGTGTCTCCTGCTCCAAGTCCTTCATCCTGTTTTTTCTTGTTTTGTCGTTTACGTGACTTCTTGGCTCTTGCCCGTTTGGTGTTTTTTGACACAGGTGTGTTTTCAGGTGTAACCTCAGATGTGACCTCAGGTGTAACCTCAGATGTGACCTCAGGTGTAACCTCAGTAATGTCTTTAGGTGTAACCTCAGGCGTGATGTCAGGTGTAACCTCAGGTGTGTTTTCAGGTGTAACCTCAGGTGTGACCTCAGATGTGACCTCAGTTGTAACCTCAGGTGTAACTTCAGATGTGACCTCAGGTGTAACATCAGATGTAACCTCAGATGTTACCTCAAGTGTGACCTCAGGTGTGTCTACATGAACACCCTCAGGGGTTTCTACTGCTCCAAGTCCTTCATCTTGTTTTTTCTTGTTTTTTCGTTTACGGGACTTCTTGGCTCTTGCTCGTTTTGTGTTTTTTGTCACAGGTGTGTTTTCAGGTGTAACCTCAGATGTGACCTCAGGTGTAACCTCAGATGTGACCTCAGGTGTAACCTCAGGTGTGACGTCAGGTGTAACCTCAGGTGTGTTTTCAGGTGTAACCTCAGGTGTGACGTCAGGTGTAAGCTCGGGTGTGTTTTCAGGTGTAACCTCAGATGTGACCTCAGGTGTAACCTCAGGTGTAACCTCAGATGTGACCTCAGATGTGACCTCAGGTGTAACCTCAGATGTTACCTCAAGTGTGACCTCAGGTGTGTCTACATGAACACCCTCAGGGGTGTCTCCTTCTCCAAGTCCTTCATCCTGTTTTTTCTTGTTTTGTCGTTTACGGGACTTCTTGGCTCTTGCCCGTTTGGTGTTTTTTGACACAGGTGTGTTTTCAGGTGTAACCTCAGATGTGACCTCAGGTGTAACCTCAGTAATGTCTTTAGGTGTAACCTCAGGTGTGACGTCAGGTGTTACCTCAGATGTGTCATCAGGTGTAACCTCAGGTGTGTTTTCAGGGGTAACCTCAGATGTGACCTCAGACCTACCTTCAGATGTGACCTCAGGTGTGACCTCAGATGTGACCTCAGTTGTAACCTCAGGTGTAACTTCAGATGTGACCTCAGGTGTAACCTCAGATGTAACCTCAGGTGTAACATCAGATGTAACTTCAGATGTGACCTCAGGTGTAACCTCAGATGTTACCTCAAGTGTGACCTCAGGTGTGTCTACATGAACACCCTCAGGGGTGTCACCTGCTCCAAGTCCTTCATCTTGTTTTTTCTTGTTTTTTCGTTTACGGGACTTCTTGGCTCTTGCCCGTTTGGTGTTTTTTGACACAGGTGGGTTTATAGGTGTAAACTCAGGTGTGTTTTCGGGCCTAACCTCAGATGTGACCTCAGATGTGACCTCAGTAGTGTCTTTAGGTGTAACCTCAGGTGTGTTGTCAGGTGTAACCTCTGGTGTGACCTCAGGTGTGTTTACAGGTGTGACCTCAGTTGTGACCTCAGGTGTGACCTCAGTAGTGTCTTTAGGTGTAACTTCAGGTGTGTTGTCAGGTCTGACCTCAGGTGTAACCTCAGTAGTGTCTTTAGGTGTAACTTCAGGTGTGTTGTCAGGTGTAACCTCTGGTGTGACCTCAGGTGTGTTTACAGGTGTGACCTCAGTTGTGACCTCAGGTGTGACCTCAGGTGTGACCTCAGGTGTGTTTTCAGGTGTAGCGTCAGGTGTAACCTCAGATGTAACTTCAGGTGTAACCTCAGTAGTGTCTTTAGGTGCAACCTCAGATGTGACCTCAGGTGTGTTTTCAGGTGTAACCTCAGGTGTTACCTCAGATATGTCCACATGAACGCTCTCAGATGTGTCTGCTACTCCAAGTTCTTCATCTTGTTTTCTCTCAAGAGGAGGGACGTCATGCTGAAGAGGCCTGCTCAGCTCCTGGATCGTTGCTTCAGGTCGAACATGGCTGGAAGTGGATCCAGAGTCTTCTTCTCTTCTTGGTGTCATATTCCTACTGGTACCAGCACGTTTACGGGACTTCTTGGCTCTTGCCTGTTTGGTGTTTTTTGACACAGAATGGTTTGACTCTTCATGTATCATTGAGTCATTCATTCTGCGCAGGCCAGCAATACGTCGGTCCCAGGAAGATTGCTGAAGTGGTGCGTCAGTTTGGTTCAAGAAGTCATCCTGGACCTCTTCCTGCATGATGATCTCCTGAATGTCTTCATCAAAGACCAAATTTTGCCCCTTATTGATCATTGGTCTTGGCTCAGTGGTCAGCAGTGTGACCTCAGTAGTGTCTTTAGGTGCAACCTCAGATGTGACCTCAGATGTGTTTTCAGGTGTAACCTCAGATGTGACCTCAGTTGTAACCTCAGGTGTAACTTCAGATGTGACCTCAGGTGTAACCTCAGATGTGACCTCAGGTGTGACCTCAGTAGTGTCTTTAGGTGTAACCTCAGGTGTGACCTCAGATGTGTTTTCAGGTGTTACCTCAGATATGTCCACATGAACGCTCTCAGGGGTGTCTCCTGCTCCAAGTCCTTCATCTTGTTTTTTCTGAAGAGGAGGGAAGTCATGCTCAAGGTCAAAAGGCCTGCTCAGCTCCTGGATCGCTGCTTCAGGTCGAACATGGCTGGAAGTGGATCCAGAGTCTTTTTCTCTTCTTGGTGTCATATTCCTTCTGGTACCAGCAGGATTACGGGACTTCTTGGCTCTTGTCCTGCTGGTGTTTTTTGACACAGAATTGTTTGACTCTTCGTGTATTATAGAGTCATTCATTCTGCGCAGGCCAGCAATACGTCGGTCCCAGGAAGATTGCTGAAGTGGTGCATCAGGTTCAGTTTGGTTCAAGAAGCCATCCTGGACCTCTTCCTGCATGATGATCTCCTGAATATCTTCATCAAAGACCAAATTAGAGTCATTTGTTCTGCGCAGGGTAGCAATACGCTGGTCGCTGGAAGATTGTGCTGTGTTTTCCATTGTAAAATGTGTTGAATGCTGTGCTCAGTCGAGTCGATGTGTCTGCTTCGTCTTTCTCTTAAAAACTGAACTAGTCAGGGTCTAGAGAACATTAAGAAAACTCGGTTATGACGTATGAAAGCTTTAAAGTTGCATTTCCCTCTGATTGGTTACTGAGCAACCAATAATTCTGATTGGTTACTGAGCAACCAATCAGAAGCTTCTGTGAAGTTAACTATTTATATTTATTATTATACTTTTTAAAATGTGTTTATCGTAAAAATAAAATAAAAATAAATAAATGTAAAATGTATTAATGGAAATTAATTTATTATTCCTCCCTATTCTATTCCGTCGTTACTTATTTGTTCATTTCTCGGTTTTAGACAACCGCTCGGTTTAGGCAGGTACACATGCGGCACATCACTGGAAAGCTTAGATTCTTATCTTTTTAGTGATGTAAACCTTTTCTAGACACAACATCAACATTACGAACACTTAAAGCTTCTTTCGAAAAAAACAAACACATCGAAACCAAACCTAACTGAAGTCTACCTGCGGCTCAAACATACAAAACAATCCAACTAATACGGTCCTGTTCTGTTAGCAAGTGTTCAGAGAATCAAATACAGTATAAATATCTACCTTACACATGTTATTGGGTCCACAAATCCTCAAAGAGAGCAGTTTCGTCATTTTAATCGGAGTATTCCCTTATTTTATCGCTCGTAAGTGCCGCGCGCATGTTTTGAAACTCGAACCCCTGTTTAGAGCAGGCTCTGAGCGTTTGACTGACACCTCAGGAGTTTTTTGGCAGGAATAATAAGGGGTTAAATGTATTTCCTGCATTTAACCCTCAATACCATAATAATAATACAGTATATTCATTTATTGTAGTCTTTTATTAGTACCTGGAGGAGAGGCGGGGTACACACCAATCATGGTCGGCACATATTCATTCATTGTCATAATCATTTATTCTCAAACCTGTTGTAAGTGATAGTTTACATAGCTCATGACAGTGCATCATTTAAAGCAGAAGTGTTTACATCTGTTACTTTTTCTTCCTTTTTGAACCTGTTGCTTTGTTCATCTCCAGGAGTCTCCAAAAACCTTTTCCCAAAAACATTTCATGTCTACAGTGTTTCCTCATAGATCTGTGTAAACTGAATGCAATGAATGACAAGTGAGATATGGGAGTTTGACATTCTTTTTATGGTGACCTGCAAAGAGCACTGAGCCTGAAAAGATCATTTGTATAGTTTTGAAACATTTCCCATGATACACTGGCACTTCTAGTCTTGGTTTTACAGTCATAATGCCTTCCACCCACAAAAACAGTGGTCTCCCTCCGGAAAAACAGCAACAGCGGGTTCCTTTACTTCTGTTCACTGCATGTACTTTACTATTTTAATTTGCAGATAGCTAGTTTGGCCTTATATTGCCTGGTATGTTTTTAAATCCTAGAACACAAAATAATACTAAATGGTTTACACTCTGGGGTTATTTAGAAGGATGTTGCCGTGGCCAGGTAATAAGTTCACTCTAATGTGTTGCTGCTGAGAGCTCACTGTCACAGATCACCTCTCCTTCTACTCCTGAGCTACACTCACACAGTTCCACTGCACAAATTATAACTCAGATTTTTGCTTTAAATTGCTCAAAAATCCTGGTTTTATTCAGACTGTAGAGGCATACAGAGTCTACATCACCATTGGGTCATATTTGGATTTACACAGACTGTGGTGAAAGAGCTGCCTCCTGTCTCTCCACTGCCTGCTCTCCGACACCAAACACAGTTTTATCAATACTGCAGAAAAACTCTCTGATTTACGCATAAGCCTTATTGTTAGCATTAGCAACATATCCTACTTCCTGCTTTAAACAGAGCTAAATCCCTTTACACTGCTGTTGGGAAACATTTAGACTTCCCTTAAGTTTGTGTCCAGCAAATGTCTTCACACAAAGCCTTTATCCTAAAAGCAATAAAGGCCTACAACCCACTTTATCTGCAACCATACTACACAGGTTTAACTGCTTAGAGAGGTCATTCATGTATAAATTAAACAATACAGGGGATAAAATGCTTCCTGACTTCCTGTCTGACTCCATTACAGACCTGAAAAGGTGCACACAGTTGGCCAACTTGGTCTGCATAGTCTGGTTTGCATACCAGTAAGACAAACATCTGACTATATATCTAGGCACACCAGCTTGACACAGTTTTTGAAATAGTTTTCTGTGGTTCACACGATCAAAAGCCTTTGAGGCGTCTAAGAAACACATAAAACAGTTTTTACTCTTATAGTTAGTATAGTTAGTATACTTAATAATTCCTTTAAGGCATATATGCACATGTCAGTGCCATGTTTAGGCAAAACCCAAATTGATTGTCAGTAGACTAGTTTATCAAACCTTGCCAGGAGAATTTGTTCAAGAACTTTAGATGGTATAGTTGGAAGAGCAATCGGTCTGTAGTTCTCTGAGCTGCCTACTTTTCCTATACAAGGCCCATAATTTATACTATTATCCTTTTTTACTGATTGGAGGTCATTTTTGCTGTTACTTTTAGGTGTTACGGCCCTGGCCTCCTGCTCCCATTTTGTTATGTTTTGTGTTGAGCCTTAGTGTTCTTTTTGTAAATAATACATCTATATATGTGACAGAAAAAGACTTGATTGCATGCATGTACTTTTCAGAAGGTTCCATGGATTGAATACAACTTAATAAAATAAAAAAAATACTTCTGATTCGTTCATCTTCGCTTATTTAATATGCTATACCATACATTTACTACAGGAGCATGGTTTATGTTTATATTATGTTTAGGTTTCACACAGTCCTTCTGGTCCAAGAGCATTTCTGTGTATCCAACACAACACTACAAACACTGGCTTTATATTTTAGATGTAGCTTGAAGAAAAACGAGCCAAAACCAGGTAGAGACATTTCTAAATTTACACTTGGAGATGAAGAAAATTTAAGAGTTACCCTCCATTCCAGAAGGGGGCAGTATGACCCAGCCGCTGCCTTATGTAGGGCCTAGTCTTCCTGCGGTGAATCTGGAGAAAGACGACGAAGTGGCTGCTCGTCACTGTCACAAGTTTGTCTTTAATCTTTTCGGGTTATTACATGTAAATTTTACATTTAATTGCTACATATAGCTTTTTAATTGCTGATTTAATGTTACTGCATGTAACGTTGGCTGTAGGTAATTAAGGCCAGCAACAGTAAATGATGTAAGATTTGTTACATACTGTTCGTGCATAGAGCTGATCAACCTTATATGGCATAAAACATGGATGTACATTTTAAAACGTTACACACTGACGCATTTATTGAGTAGCATTGACTGCATCCTAAAGAACAGTTGAACTAATGGTGAATTTTCTCTGGCGAACTGACCAAACCACTGCTCGATACCTCAAATCTTTGTCGAGATAATAGTGTATTTAGTTTCACCCAAAAACATTCAAATATTCTAATTTTAAATCTGGTGACTTTATCTACATGTTTGACTAAAAACAGATCTTTACTTTGAGCTGTCACTAATTCAGAGCTACACAACCGTTAGTGTCTCTGTATATGTAAAACAGAAATAGAAATGTTATTCCTTAGCCCTTTTGTTTTCAAATAAGTAGTAGGCCTACATTCAATTCCAATTCTGTAAGCTTTATGAACTTGGAAATGTGAATACTGCATGTGTGGACGGCAAGAATCGTTAACCTAAAAAATCCCCCTGTGCAGAAAAAGTTTGAAAAGGTTTATCTGGGTTTGGATTGTAGACAGCATTGTCAGAAGGGGCTAGCATCATGTGTGGGACACTTTTATTTACTTCTTATGTTTGTTTACACAGAAATAACATTCATCAGAAGTATGGATAAAGACAAGGCTCCCCAGACTCCAGCCTCCACCAGTAAAACACTCACCTGTGACCAATGTGGAAAGGAATTACCTAATAAGAACCAACTCAAACTGCACCACCGCATGCACGCAGGAAAACCACTGTACAGCTGTAATGAGTGTGGAAAGTTCTTCCTTTCTTTATGTTACCTTAAACAACATGAGCGATTCCACACTGGAGAGAAACCGTTCAAATGTGATGAATGTGGGAAGGCTTTTCCATTATCATCGCACCTTGTAGAGCACAAACGCCTTCACACTGGAGAAAGACCATATGTCTGTAAAGACTGTGGAAAAGGTTTTATTAAATCATCTGATCTTGCACGACACAGACCTGTCCATTCGGGTGTACGCGAAAAAACCTACAGCTGTCAGGAATGTGGAAAGACCTTTGGCGATACAGGAAATCTTAGTATACACCGACGCACTCACACCGGAGAGAAACCGTTCGTCTGTAAAGTTTGTGGGAAAGGTTTCTTTAGATCATGTTACCTTGTACAACACCATAGGGTCCACACTGGTGAGAGACCATACAGCTGTGATGAATGTGGAAAGGCCTTTACCAATTCAGGCAACCTTCTAGTACACAGACGTACCCACACTGGCGAGAAACCATACCCCTGTCCTGAATGTGGGCAGGCTTTTGTAATAAAAGGAGCCCTTGTCGAGCACAGGCGAACCCACACTGGAGAAAGACCGTTCATTTGTAAAGACTGTGGGAAGCGCTTTTTGAGAATAAGTTGCCTTATACGACACCAGAGGATCCACACGGGAGAGAGACCATACAGCTGTGATGAATGTGGGAAGAGTTTTGCATCAGACCTTCAAAAACACAAGCGCACCCACACTGGAGAAAAACCCTTCAGCTGTAAAGACTGTGGGAAGCGCTTTTTTAGTTCTAATTGTCTTGTACGACACCAGCGGATCCACACGGGAGAGAAACCTTACAGCTGTGATCAGTGTGAGAAGAGTTTCAGATGCCAGTCTTCCTTAAGGACTCACAACCTGCGACACACTAAAGAACTAGTGATACCATGTGAGGTTTGTGGAAAAATATTTTGGACACCAGCCGACTATCGATCCCATTGGCGTTGTCATCATGCTCCAGAGAAATCCTCAAAATGCACTCTTCAACCTTCCTCCACACAATCATAATGTAACTGCCAAATTAAAGCCTCCCCACGGAACTTTTATCCAGCAACTGTGCAACTGCACCGGCAGATTCTTTATTTACAAGTAGAGACATTTTAGACGGCAAGTTTACAAGAAAGAGCATGTCTCCGAAACAGTAGGGTAATTTTAGTGTATTTTGTACAACTATGACTCTGCTAGGGTCCAGTGTATTGGCCTGTTTTCTTTATTATATGCATAGTGTGGTAGAGTTTCTGTCCAGCTGAGTGTGTCAGTGAGATAGGCATGGTTCTACTGATCTCATGTCTAAGAACCATCAGCCTAAGAGAAAGAAGATATATATTTTGGGGCTAAAAGTTACACAGGGTGGCTTTTAAGTCTGTATTAAAGTATATATTCTTTGTGTATATCATTCACATATTTTTTCTATCTGCAAAGGTTTTCATGTCAGATGACGAGGGATACACTTCACTATAAAGGCAATCTTGTATTGTGCACAATGTTGATGACTGTTAATTATGCAAAATATCAAAATAAGTCTGTAATAATGTGGAAAATATATTTGTCTATATCATAATATAAAAATATGATACATTGGACTTTTTTATGAATTTTTAAAGCACATCTTTATTCGAGCTAGATTCTTGTGCATCATTTTAATTTCTGCTGTGTTCAGATGGACTCTAAAGCCACTCCACACTCATCTCTAAGAATGAATGATCATGTACCTCACTTCTTCACCCCTGCATCACTATCAAAGTTCAAGTTCAAGGCATTTTAGATTGCTATTTCCAGGATTCATGCATTAAATAATATTTAACTTTTTAGCATCTGACTGCCTTGTCCCAGCTCTATCATTAACCATCCAGTCTTGCAGCACAAAACTACCTGGACACCTTCTCCCAGGAGGCATCCAGGAGGCGCCCAGAACAGATGTCCCAAGCCACTACTGCTCACAATACTTTGGAGCGGCTGTTCTACTCTTAGCTCCTCATAAGTGACCCTCTGGCATGATTGGGCAAACAGAGACTATTTGTTGGAAGTCTTCATGTTAGTTAGTCTTAGAATTTTAGGCTGAGATATACCACTTTGGTGAGAGAAAAAAATCAAAATCTTAAAAAAAAAAAAAAAAAAAAGCACTGTGCGAAAGAAGCAGTGACCCTCCATTTCAGCAGGTGGCGGTATTGCACAGCCACTACATTGTGGAGCTACGTTTCCTACAATCTGGGGAAAACAACGCTCTGCCTGCTGCCTCTTTGACCCACCTGTATTTGTTCAGGTTAGTGTTCTTCAAAACAACAATAACTGACTTTTTTAAAGCGTTTTACAAGCACTGTATAGTATTAATATTTAACTATGTCGCTGTGGCCATCTTTCGGTCTGCGCTTTGGTAATGACACTAATTAGAAACATGTTTTTTGTATCGTGGGCGAATAATCTTACTACTAGCTGATAGCAATTGGGCATTTGTGACTGCGTAAACATATTTGGTAATACCTCACATGAAGCTTAAATTTATGCAATCTTCTCTTGACAGTCTGTCAAATAGGCCTTTCATGGCATCATACTAGTTTTGCTACAGATGCTGTTCACACACTTTATCTTGACAGGGTTGTTTTATATTATGTATCTTATTGTACAGTTAGGCGTGCCTAAAAATTAACCTTGTCAAGTCTGTAAAGTGTTTTATCTCTCGATTAACGATTTCAATCAGTGCCATCACCAAAAACAATAACAAAGCAGCAGTTGGCAATGTGTATATACCATCCAAGGTAAAATTAAACTTTATCTTAAGCCCTGTCGGCATTCAAGGTCTAGTTGGATTTACAAGACACATAAACTAAAATAACATCAGCCTTGGAGTTATTGCCCAGCACTACTTTATATCATTGTAAACTCAGAACTCTTTCTGCCCAAAAGTATTACCAATACTTGTTTCTTTATTTGCAGCTGATCAGGACTACCCTGGTCTCATTCTCCAGCCTCCACCAGTAAAATGCTCATCTGTAAGCCGTGTGGAATTGAATTTACTAATAAGAGCCAGCTCAAATTGCACCGGCGCATGCACGCAGGAAAACAACTGTATAGCTGTCAAGTGTGTGGGAAAGCCTTTATTTATTTATGTTACCTGAAAGAACATGAGAGAGTCCACACCGAAGATAAACCATACAGCTGTGAGTTTTGTGGGAGGGGTTTTACCACTTCAGGGTCTCTGTACAGACATAGACGTATCCACACTGGGGAGAAGCCACACAGCTGTGATGAATGTGGGCAGGCTTTTGTCACCTCATCTGAATTGACAACACACAAGCGGACTCACTCTGGTGAAAAACCATACATCTGTATAGATTGTGGCAAAACCTTTATGACTTCAAATTACCTCAAAAGACACCGACGCATCCACACTGGAGAGAAACCATACAGCTGTAATGAATGTGGGAAGACTTTTGCAGATACGGGGTCCTTTTCACAGCATAAACGCATTCACACTGGAGAGAAACCATTTAGCTGTAAAGACTGTGGAAAAGCTTTTACTCACTTAAAGAGCCTCTCACAACACATACTCATCCACACTGGAGAGAAACCGTACAGCTGCAATCAATGTGGGAAGACTTTCAGAAGTTTGTCTTCCTTAAGGACTCACAATGATCGACACACTAAAGAGCTGGCGAGACCATGTGAGGTGTGTGGAAAAATATTTTGGACACAACCAGATTATCGAAAACACTGGCGTCATTGTCATGCTGTGGAGAACTCTGTGGAAAAGGTTCTCTCTACAACTTTTTGCTCATGAAGTATTTTTACATTTAATTTTAGGATTAACAAAGTTTTAGCCAAGAAGTGATTTCCCAGCAAAATTTGGACTGAAAGTTACATCTCAGTCAGAAGGTGTGTATGTACTTAAGCACTTACATATTCCAGCGAGCTGTGCAAAAACCATACATCATAAAGCTGTATCATCATAGTGTGTGTATGAGTTTTGTAATCATGTTCACAAGTTTATATGCACTTTATTGTAGTAAAAGTTTCTCATGTAGCGTACATGTTTAGCAGCTGTCCGTTAAATCTTTTTTATTTGTGCTTTATGGAAAAAAATACATTTATTTATTGTATACCATCACATACTAACTATATCGAGGTATAATCATGGTCTAAGTAGCCCAGCCCTGTATTAAATTGCAAATGGCTTCATTCAAGTTTTGACGTGTCATTATTTATACATTCATAGCAAAAAAAAAAAGTCATTTAAGCTTTTCATTAATTTTGTGCTTGTACGTTGAGTTTTAACTGTAAAAAGAATTTATGTACACTTAAAGAATCTGTATTTTTAAAATAATGTGTTATAGGAGTTATATTTTCAATCCATCATGATTATTACATTTGTTGGTGTCATGACTGTGTAATCAGGACAATGGCAGTCTAAGAAAAAGTGCAGTTACCTTCTTCAGGAAAGGGCCACCTCATTCTGGTTGTTGTGTGTGTAAGCTTTAGGCTACTGTTTACTGTACCACTTTGTAGAATACTTAATTCATATTGCAACAGAAATACAGAGGTCATGATTTTGATTGTTTTAATTATAATTTATTTTCTGAGGAAAAACATGGCAGTTTGTGTTGCCATAGAAACAGGTTGTACAGCACCAAACATGGCTCATTTACAGAACCTAGTCACCACATAGATCCCATCACAGAAAGCTATCACATAAATATTCTACAAACAGCATGATATATAACATTCTATAACATTCACCCATTCATTTTCTAGAGCTTGATTCCCATTGAGGGTCGTGATTGGCTGGAGCCTATCCCAGCAGCCTTGAGTCTTAGGCAGGGTACACCCTGAACAATGGCCAGTTAGTCGCAGGGCTGACATTTAGACACAGACACTGACAGACAACTATTCACTCACTCATTCATCCACTAGGGGCACTTCACATATACATGCATGTCTTTGGACAGTGGGAGGAGGCCAAAGTACCCAGAGAGAACCCACGGTAACACGGGGAGGACATGCAGACTCCTCACAGAAAGTCGTGCACCCCTAATGTATAA
The DNA here is from genome assembly GCA_036850595.1 of Rhyacichthys aspro. Classification (NCBI taxonomy): domain Eukaryota; kingdom Metazoa; phylum Chordata; class Actinopteri; order Gobiiformes; family Rhyacichthyidae; genus Rhyacichthys; species Rhyacichthys aspro. The sequence continues at coordinate 19,932,997 of CM072150.1, read as the reverse complement.
CATAACATATTTATTTTAATCAATGCTGGGTTTACATTTAAGACATAGACTAAAGAAAAATTTAAACTTAAAAAATAAAATGGAACACGCACACAATAAATATGAAACATGTGAACCCACTGTATTTGCTTATTTAATCCTTGACTGCAGTCCATGATGCACATCTGTAATCTCGAACCTACCTCCCCAGTGCTTAAACACATTAGGGTGACCGTGTGTCCCTATTAAATGGGGACTGTCCCACTTTCACACTCCCTGTCCCAAGTCCCAAGAAATATCTGTAAACACACTGATATGTCCCAGTTTTGAACAGTCCATGTCCGAAGAATACCCTTTTGAACGAATACTAATCACTGCAGCAAACTTTTAAACAACTGTCTGCAGGCTTTTGTCTCTTGATTCATTTGCCATGCCATGTTTTTTACACATAAATGTCAATTACATGGCCCTGTAATATCTCAAATTTGCACAAGACATTTAGATAATACAGAAAATCTCCAGGACTCCTATGTGTAATTCCGGGAAAATGACGCGAGAGCTGCATGTCGGAAAGATACTCATTGACTCATTCACTGCCTCTCATTCTAACACAATATACCATAGAGAAGAGTTGTCTTGTCATGCAAATGGCTTGTAAAGTAGTTTATAAAGCATTAGTAGAGAACATTGTTCAGGGAGATTTTACCACTCAAGAACATAGAAGAATTCAAGTTTAGTGTAATCATTATTGTGTCCAAAACCACACCCCAACCACAATTGTCCAAGAAGTACAAGTCAGCATCACATCATCGCTCGGGTCATGTGGTTAATATTAGTAATGAAAAGGGAGTGAAAATGTCTTAATTATGATAAAGTGCAAAAATTATATATAAAAAATTACAACAATTGCCTTATTTCAAATTCACCAGGTTTACTGTGGATGTCCTCATCTGCAGGTTATTTGTTCTTCCTGCTTTAGTTTGGTCTAAAAGACTGAACAGCATGTTTTCTTGGGCTGAAAAAGTCTTCTCAGTTTTGTTGTGTAGGAATGTCTTATTTCTTTGCTTTTGGAAACTCTTAGACCAGCTGTTGTCACATGTTTTGAATGTGCAGATCGTTGCTTTCAAGGCATCCTGTTGATTTAGCATTATTTATAAAAATATGGCCAGACTATATAGCTCTTTCATTCTGCTGCTTTTAGTTGCTTCAATAAATGAGTGGATGCTATGTATCAGGGGTGTCAAACATACAGCCCATGGACCCAAAGTGTCCCACTAAAGTTTACAGTCTGGTCCGTGGGATGAATTTGGAAAGTGTGAAAATTACACAGAAGACATCAACTTTAATTCTTTTCTTTCATTTGTTATGAGCTGTGATAATTGCTTTTTTGATTATTTGGCACCCCTTTACAATTTTATTCATTAGAAATGTATTGTTTCTGCAAAACTGGTCTAACTACATAATGTTGCCCCAGCAAACAAAAAAGCATACTTTTAATGTATTAATAAAAACAAATGATTACATAAAATTATACATTTTTCCTCGTTACAGATTTTTTTCTCTATTATGATGTTATGAACTTAAGCATGAATAAGTTATTTGAATCTCACCTCCTGTTGACTGCTGAAGAAAAAAACAAAAAAGGCCTAAACCCCTTCAAAATCATTTTCTATTGGTCACAGACTTGTATGGATATGTTTTACTTGACAATCTTTTTGGAAAGGGGCACAGTTAGGACCAAAAAAGTGCTTTGTTGCTTGAGGGTATGCAGCATGGTTCAAAGTAGTGAACAATCACTGGACACACAGAGTAGACCGTAATGCTAATGTCTTATAAATTGTTTTTGAAAGAACCAAGATGAGCAAGTCTGATCATTTTTGTGGCCATGTAATATTTCTGATTTGTGTTAAGGCAATATGTTGTCAAAATAATATAATTAGGTTACCTATTACAAGATGCATATTGACAAAAAGACTTAAGACTTAATAATCCAGTCATGATGAGGCACAGCACTTACATTTGTGTGCTGAGCATGATACATGTTCTTTTATTATTCCAGTAATAGTAAAACAAATTATCCAATCAGTAAAGTGTACATTCTTAGGAAGTATATATGCTGTATTTTGAATATTTCAATGTGGATGCACTCAAACAGAAACAGACACAATATGTGGCATGACATGAGATGTTCTATTCAAGAAAACTGTCTATTTTGAAGAGCAACAGGAATTGCCGTTTGTATTTACTGTGTAAAGTGTTTTACTAAAAGAGATTTTGATTTTAGAAATGTGTCAAAGTGGTTGAGAAACAAGTTTGTATTTATTTTCACTGAAGTATTGCCATTGAACGCTATAGACTTTTGTTTTCATATACTTCAGCGGTGCCAGAAAAAATAATTTTGATGTGCCCAAAATTGATCACAATGAAGTTTAATAAGTGAGACCCTATAGTGATGGATGGATTAAAGACTAGGGAATGGTTTGGGGTGCAGATTTTTTGACTGAAATACAACATGTGATCTACTGTACAGTGTTGGACAAGGAACAGTCAGTAGATGGCAGTCAAATGCCTGCTGTGTCCAGTCAGAGATTAAGGGCACTACATACAGTATGAGCAGTGACTAATACACAACTGTTCTCAGAAAGAAACTAGATAAAAGGTTTTTTTTTGTCTTTGAACTCATAAATAAAACAATGCAAACTGAAGCCACTAAAGCTTAGTGTTTAGGCACATATTGTAAGTCCATTGTAGTATAGATGGATTATTAAGAGCTAAAGCATGAGCCGCACATGATTAAAATCTTTATCACACAATTAAAGCAATTAGGCATTAGGCTTCATAGAATCACTGTTGACACACACACAATAATCCATGAAATCTGGCATTTATGAGTCCAACATGCTTAACTGTGAAGAATGAGGGATGACATGAATGTGACTACTTCAGCAGGAGGTGACCACATCAGACCCAGAGAAAAGGAAAATCTGTCCTACGCACAGTATGTACAGTCTGGGCCGCAGGTATCTGTCAGCTCTGTGAGACATTTCCAAGTGGAACAGGACAATATTCACACAGCAGCTGATTCAGCACCACAGCTCTTTAGTTTGTCAGGACAGCAATCCTTCTATTACAAACCTGGATGATAAAGAAACACTATTACGATGTGATGATTTGCATCTTTTTTTAATGACTTGAGTGCAACTTTACTGCTTTAAACTCACAATCATATTTAAGTTTATTCACTTCTTATCATTTAATGCAATGACACATTTTTTTTTTTTGCAAAAGCCCAAATTAATTTAATGAAATAAATGACTACAGACAACAAGCAGAGGGGTACAAAGTCAGCTGAAGTCTCTATGGTTCTTGGTTCTTGCTTGACTGAGCCTGAGCCAAAGACAGCGGGACCTGCTCCAGTGTCCTGGTCCCGACAAAGGGGTGTCTCTTGGATAACGGCATACTGCCCTACAGACTGGTGGAATTGGGGCTATAATGTATAGGATCAGTACAAGAGATTTAGAGTCTATTATTGCTATAGTTATTATTGTAAGCCTTAATTAGATGGGATAAGATAAGACAAGACACAATGGGGAAATTCACTTATAATGGCAGCCCAAAGACCGGTAAAGTGCAAAAGTGTGAGAAATAACCAAAAGTGTGCATGCAATTAGAATTAAAATCAAGAGTTTATAACAAAGAATTCAATCTTGAAATATTATTTTCAAAGTAGAACAAATATTAAAACAAAATGTGAAATGTAAAAGTGACAAATGAGAGGGAGTAAATGAAAGAATTAGTTAAATTATTACAAAAACAATCTATATGTGTTACAAAGTAATTAAAAAAGGAAAAAAATATTGCACAAACATACACTGCAAATCTTTAAACACAGTCATCTATAGAACCTACATCAGGATTACATAGGAAATAGATTGGCATAACTTGTTGTTAGCTTAAGAGCATGTGAACAGTTATGTTAGGCCTGCAGGGACACACTGTTGTCTGTGAACAAAGGAAATAGGTCTGCAAGGGATTCATTGAGTGAATGGAGTTTATCAATGCTCTAAACCTTGATGCAACAATGTGTGCTCAAAAGAAACATGAATGTGCTTCCACCAGTGCTCATTTTGTCAGCTGTACAAACAAGCAAGTCACTTAAATGGTGTCTTCCACTGGGTTAATTGGAGCTTTAAATGTCTTGTTAATTGTTTTGATGTGATTATATTCTATTAAAGACATACTTTAGACAAATGTATCCACAACATTTTGCACAATGCACCTGTAAGTTAAAAATAGGCTGCAGTGTTTTGACTAATGTGATAAAAATTTGCTCATGTTGAGAGGCATAAACCGCATTTGAAGTCTATAAATGTTAAATAAAGGTTGTTTATGCATTAGTCAGTACTGTCTGAAAGGAAAGAAGCAGACATACATTCCTTGTCCCCACACAGATGACTGTAGGAGACGGTAATAAAGGACACAAGGATTTATTTCTGGAAAGTTACTGCAGCTATGACTTGGAAAAACACAATACTGTACAATGTAAATAATAAATGACACTGTGAAATGTCTTCTTTTGTGACATTACAGATTGTTTTTCTTAGAAAGTAAAGATCGTCAAGTTAAAGGAAAATACAGCATCAGACAAACACTGAGTTTAATCAATTGACATTTTAATTCTCTTTCTTCTAAAAGCGTGAAGCCCTTCCTTGTCATACTCATTATTTCATGGAGCTTTTGAAACACTGTAGGCCTGTTTCAAAACGTGAAGCGCTCTATACTGTTACGCTTTGAATCTTTGAGTCACATTTTGAAGATTATTATACCGTACATGAGTCCCGTGGTTGTCAAATGAGGAGACTTGAATTTGGTGTAAAACACTCATGACTTATTGACGTAGTAGACACCTTGTTACACAACTGTCCCCTGATGGAATTTTCACTGATTTGTCCTGAAAATCAAAATTTGAGGAATGTAGTGTCTCAACTTCCAAAATGCAGTTTTCAGTTTTGGATGGATAAACTCTTTGAACTATGAGTATAAATATTACAAACTCAAATGCAAACTTGGATGCTGCTGCTTCATTCCTGAGGCCTGTAAACCCCAACCTAAGTGACATTTTGGTGTAACCTCAGGAAACTGTGACATGCACTCGGTTGTCGTCAAGTTTCTAAACAAAACAAAGAGGTCAGCTTCAGGATGGTGAAATACTCGCCACAGTGATGAGACTTATTTTTAAATAGTTTTGAGCTGTTTGTGCACTGACAATGTGAGAGGCTCAGATTTCCCCTAAAAGTAAAGTCAAAACAATTACTTTTGGGTGACAACTTCAACTTAAATGTAACCTGCTGCTGTAATGTTGTCGCTGTTGGCTGTAAATTGCAATACTTTTTCAACACCGATGTGCAAACAATGGCCTGTTTCATGCAGGTTAAAAGCCATTTATCGTGGGCCTGATATTTCATAGTATTCAACCAGAATACGAGAAAAAGTGGGCACAATATATTAACATCTGGCCAACATTCGTTTATCTTTTCAACCCTGTGGATGATGTGGGGTATCTGTGCGTTTAGACGAATAAAAGCACTCACTCACAAGTAAGTACATAACTGTAAATGCTTGTAATTTCAAACTAAAACTTTAGGTAGACAACCTCTGGGGCTCACCTGTAGTACCTAGGGGACTCACAGTTTGGGAACCACAGTACTAGTGTTGAAAAAAAAGTAAAAGTAGTGGATTCTGTGAGGCCACAATGAAACCCACAGAGCTATTCATCAATACTGTATTACTTGCGCTTGGTGAGCTTTATTATTAGCTTTAATGAGATGGTAATATGCCCTGTTGCTAATACAGAGTTACATGGTGGAGTATCTAGTGAGATGATCGCATATTTTTCTACCCTTTTCTTTTCATTTGAGGGAACCGTGAAAATGACTTTGAGGATTTATATTATATATATATATATTATTATTATTATATATATGTATATTTTATAACAGTGTTTTGCTTCTTCTTTAGTACTTATTTCAAAAAGGAACTGTCAGAGTCAGTGGAAATGGAAGGTGCTTGTCTTTTGTTATCATTTTGATTAAAATATCCCTGTATCCAGTGCAAACAGTTCACTCTGCAGCAATAGTCTGCATAAACCAAAAAACCTTATGGCCTTTTGCACTCACAGTTGGAAATAACCAGGCCCGTCCAGTTGTAATAACACATCTACAGTCCAGGCATAGTCTCTTAGACAACACACCGTCAGTGGGCAATACACACACACACACTGGTATCTTTCCTAAAGCAGTAGGTTTGCCAGAGACCATTTACAGGGTGTATTCATCCAATGGTAGATGAGGCCAGTCCTGTGGCTGCTGTGTTTTTGAAGTGAGACTCGCCCAAACAGTGGGAGAAATGACCAAGTATGTGTTGACAGTAAAAATACTGGACGATTTCTTTGCTTTGGAATCCAAAATATTTATAGGCCCATTCTGTCTGTGAACCGTGGCTATTAAATGATGACCACAACTGATTATTCAGCAACATTATTGTGACGTAATCAAAAGGGAAATTAAAGGGATAGTTCAGCCCAGGGCAGGAAATGCAGGACTAAAGCAGGATTAATTAAATACAGGGCTAAACTGAAAATGTCTGCTCCACCACAGGAGAAAAATCATTATTAAAGACAGCAACATTTAACAAAGTGCATTTTGACAGCTGCATCAATAATGATCTCTGGTGACATAAAGGTCACAAAGTGCTATCATCGCACCAGAAGTTATGAATTTATTTTTTAATTCAGTCTATTGGTAAAAATGGCAACAAATTCTATATGTGTATTAATGCACCTTAATAAGACTTACAAAATAAGTATAGACCTATTACATAATACCCTAAAACCTTTCAATTTCAAGCTGTATTTCGTTTTTTACATCTAAAAAAACCGTGACATCAGGAGTTGCCATGGTTATCTGGCGGCCTGAGCGGAAGAAAATTGGGGGCGGGGACTGCGGCCACACTCACTTGTGATTGGCTGTCCCAGCTGTACCATTGGGCCGTTAGTGTTTAAATAGCCAATCAGGTCTCTCCCGTCAGTATGTGTAGTAGCTCTTGTTCAGTGTACATCCTCTCTGGGTGGAAGACCGCGTCCGAGTGACACCGCTCCGTCTCTGCTCTTAAAAAACTCAACCCAAGTGCCATGGAGGAATCGAGTAGTTGACGTTTCCTGCTGCAACCTTCTCTTTTTTAAGCTTCCCGTCTGATCACTGTGTTCCCGAATCGGTTTTATTAATCGGCTGACGACTTTTGACGAACTCTCACCACACGGAATCATGAAGTACATTATCGGAATCGGCGGGTAAGTCCCCCATAGAAATGAATGAGAAGCTAAGCTAACCGGCTGTTCCTGGGCCTGCTACACGTGTTTGAAGGAAACCAGGATATGAACCGATTTGTTAAACGACTGTGTGTTGTCTTTGGTTACCTTATTGTCCAAGTGACCGCCGTTGTAATATCGTTGTAACAAGATATGAACGTATTTGGGTTGTTTGTTGACGCTAATATGTACACAGCGCGTAATATTAAACCTACCGCATGCTCAAGGACCCACCCTTTTGATAAGCTGAAGATATGAATAAAACGTACATTGAAACGTAATAAAAGTCTTTTTTTTCCGTAATTACACGTTCTATCCTCAAAATAAAGTTGTCTTATTGTATTATCTGGGCTATCAGTAAATTTTGGGGAAGTTAATAATTGCTACATAAAAGTAAAAAATAGTAATAATTGCGTCATTATGAACATTTGGGTTGGGCTCTTCGGTGTATTAGACAGAAAACCTTAGCCACTCTGTACAAAAAGTGCTATTCTGAAGAAAAAGAAAAAAAAAACTTAAATGGCATTGCACTATTAAGTTATGAGTGAAGAGAATTAATAAAGATGGCATCTCTGTGTTCTGTTTATGAATTGGACTCCTTCCCCATTCATCTTCTCCATTATAGACTTAAGTTGCATCAATAATTAACCCTGCAACTTTTTAATGTGTAATGATTTGTTGTGTAAATCAGGTTTTTTTGTTTGCTTGTCGTGTGCAGCGTTACCAATGGAGGGAAAACCACCCTCACCAACCGCTTGATCAAGAACCTGCCCAATTGCTGTGTTGTCCATCAAGATGACTTCTTCAAGGTGAGTGGAGAACACAATGCACGCTTAAAAATATGAAGGGATTGTTGCTAGGTTGTAAACACATGGCTTCCTTTTGTTACTAATTATAGTACAGTCACCAAGTGTGTACCAAGTGCTCTCAGTGTTGGAGACACCCATTAGTCAGTACAAGGACGAGTAGTAGTATGTGCTGCGGTACATTTTATCAATGTATGTTTCAGCCCCAAGATCAAATTGAAGTTGGTGAAGATGGCTTTAAGCAGTACGATGGTAAGCCTGGGTTTTATGGAAGGGGTTTTGTGTGGTGTCTGTATTGCCAGGGTTATTATAGCCCACATAAACAAGTCTACACAGTTTAAAATGTGTAGCCAATGCTATCTAAATCAATGCCTTTGAATGTCTAATTGACTGGAGTCTTTTCTTTTCCTGCTACAATTTTAATCTATGGCATTAGTTAGATATGGTTAATGCCATGGAACATAATAAATTTGACATTATAATGTTGGTTTGGTCAGTGTAATCTAGGTTCACATAGATTGTCTTCCTACTATACGTTGCATTATTTATTCATCAGTAACGCCATAGTGTATAATCCAATGGAAAAACTCATTGGCTTTGTACACCGTATGCTAATTAGATGTTTTCACTGTTATCAGTGACTCTACATTCGTTCTCTACTGTGTAACCACTCTATGCCATTAATAAATAGACTTTAATATGGATGTGATAACCCATCATAAAGCCACAATACAACTGTTATTATCCACATATACTCTAAAGTGCATATAGACTACTAAATTAAAAACACACTAAAAAGCAAAATGACAAGCCAAAGTAAGCATAAACTAAATAAATAACATTGCAACTTAAAAAAATAGAGACCACCATAGAGCTCTTAAATGAAAAATGCCACATAAGAAACCTATAATAACCCTGGCTTGTGTTTCCTGCCGTTTTGTTTTGGCCCATTGTCAAAATAAACTGCATGCCTCTAACTTGTCATCTGAGCATATCTATCTTTTACTTACTGTGTGTAATTTCTCTACACGTCTCATTTTCTCCTTCCGCTCCTTAGTCATCACTGCTTTGGACATGGACGCCATGATGAGCACCATCTACGCGTGGCTGGAAAACCCGGTGAAGTTTGAGAAGTCTCATGGCGTTAATAACACCCTGGATGATGAGATTGTCCCAAAGTCTGACCAAAAGGAGGAAGAGACTCACATCCTGATTGTGGAAGGCTTTCTGCTTTACACTTACGGGTGAGCACAGCCGCTAATTATGCATCCGTCTGAAGTGTTTCTTTGGAGGATGTGGTTGTAATTTGTCTGTGTCCTTTGCTTTTAGACCTTTGATCGACGTGTTAAACCAGCGTTTCTTCATTTCCATCCCATACGAAGAATGCAAAAAGAGGAGGTGGTAAGTGCATCCAGTTCTTCCTTTCTGTTCTATAACTTGTTCTGTTCTGAAGGAATACACATTGCACACCTATTTGTGGGATGTCTTCTTGTTACTTATTGGTCTCTGGTTGTTGTCAGCTCAAGGAACTACACGGTGCCAGACCCACCAGGCCTTTTCGATGGTCATGTTTGGCCCATGTACCTGAAACACAAGACCATCATGGAAACATCTGATGTTGATGTTGGTAAGTTGTAGTTTTGACTATGTCCAGACCTGGCACTAACATAATGCCCTGAGTGATCAGTTCTGAAATAATGGCCAGTGTTAGCATTGGTCTTTGTGTAGCCACTTAATTAAAATGAAAGGTCTGAACTGCCCCTCATTTATTGTATTAATTGTTTGTTGCATGCTTCTGTCATTGCATCCTTTCATATAAACTCTTATAATCACATTATATGTCTGCTCTGTCAGTTATATTAAAATTCAGTGTCATACTTTTTACAGTACATGAACTGAACTGAATTGAATGAAATGTTGTATTGACTGTGTTTGTGTGTATTTTTACAGTGCAGCTAGATGGAACCAAGTCAAAGGAACAGCTGTTCAACTTTGTCTATGGGGACATCCTCAATAACATCCAAAAATCTCTCTAACAAAGGTACAACACTGTCCTGTTATATCATAAGTTACCATTTTAATGCATGTACATGTCTATAATCTGATGTTTCTGTTTCTGCAGGTCACATGATCGGCTAAATGGAGCAATCTACATAACCTGCAAGAAGCAACACCGCTTGCCTTAAGTTTCTACCTGGCAGCTCTTTGGCTGACTGCTACAACTTAATTTTTTTGTAAATGTTAAACAGCATAAGATGCTGACTTTTTTATATCTACCATATTTATTGCTTATTTCAGCCTGTATTTGATGAGAGTTGATGGATTTGTTAAGGAGGATGCTTGCATTTGGCTGTATTATGTCAATAAATGATCCTCATGTAAATGTTCTCACGTGATTATTTGATACCATGCCCAGTTTCATAACATGAAATGTTACTTAATCTAAAAAACCCACACGTTTATAAGTGGTGTTTTATCTGAGCAGCTGCCAATTTAGGTACATTGAGTCTACTACTAGTGCTATCTCGCGCCCAGGCGGTGGCTGGGGTCGATAAGCTCTGCCCTTGTGACCTCTAAAGGCACTGTTTATCTAAATGCACTGGAGTTCTTCACTGTAAGGTTTACCGCCCCTGTAAAAGTGAAACTACGGAAGGAGGTTATCTAAATATGAACATGTGTCACCTATTTCTAACGGTGAATGAAAAGAGGTGTAACAAAGCATAGCCAAAACCACAGATGCAGGCTCCCCTCTTGTTTATTGCCATTTGCAGCAGAAAACACTTTGAAAAGCAGGTACATGGGGCTTAGAAAAAAAAAATAAGGAGTGCTATTGTGGTCAAGACAGCACTTTCTTTTTGGGGATGGGCACCCACATTGAGCATAAAAGCACATCAATACAGCGTTAGAAGTGAAAGCAATTCCTGGTTGCATTCAGATTAATTTATCTGTCAAGGAGCTCAAGATAACAAGACAAAATATTTTAAGTATTCAAGGTAAAAACACAGAGGCATGTACGGTAGAACAAAAGACAAATTTAAAACATTGTCAATAAACTGTTCAAAGAGAAAATAAAAAACGTCAAGGCACTCAGATTAAAGCAGTAAATATTTATTGGAGGCTGCTGTGTTTTTAGTGAGTCTTCATCACAGCACATTCATATAGTGAGTCTTGTGACCTTGATCATGTGATAAAGTGATAAAGATTAAATGGGCGATGAATGATATGTAAGAATAATATATCAAAATAAACAGAAACTATATTAAAAAAGACAATATAGTCTGGATTAAAAGTAGTTGCTGCAAATGAACAGCATGTTTACTTACATTTATTTATTTAAAGCCTAGTGTAGAGTTGTAAATGTCATCTCCAGTATTGTGCAAAAGTCTGATGGCACCATGATCACTTTATTCAAAAAACTGCGTATTATTTATGAACATATTTACCACGTTTGGATGGTCATTAGAAGTTTTTTGCACAGTACTGTAATTTTGGGAGCCCAGAGCCTGTTGTGCTTCGGGCAATGCTTACAACTGACCTTTTCCATTCAATAACAATAACAATGTTGATAACTGATTTGTTGTTTTGTATGGTTTTGTTTTAAAATCCTCTGTTTTCGAGATAAGACCTAGCCTAGACCTTAAAAAAGTCCCAGAATGCCACTGTTTACCCAGAAAGACTAACATAAGAAGCAATACTTTTCTAATGTGCTTTGTGTGCAGCAGTCAGACTGGGAAAGACTCCTTTGCTCTGATAAACGTTAATGACTCCTGCTGCCCTGGTGGTCACAATGTTGCTAAGTGTGTATCTAATTTTAAAACAAAGATACACACACTCAGATAAGTCCACAGTCTAGCCATGTACAAATCCACCAAAACTAAATACCCCTCTGCAGTTCATGGTGTCCTATTTTCAAAGAACAAGGCCAGTGCATAAGGATATAACAGTGTAGCGTCTGGCATTATTCAGAAACAAATGGTGAAGGATAGTAGTGATGTATTGTTCCTTTTATTCAAGCCTTTAGTGCTGACAGCTTTTGGTAACTTGAGAAACGCTAACTACTGTTGGCAACCCATTCTTTCTTTTAGGCTCTTGTCACATTGTGGAATTTTCCCACATTTCTGGCACTGTCAGATATTTGTTGCAGGCTGTCCCTGGACTGTGATATAGTTCATCTTCTGTCACATCGTTCGACCTATGACCCAGGATTTAAAACAACAACATATGATTTTCCCTGGACTGGAAGTAATTGTTCAAAGAAGTGGGATGCTAGTTTACATTTCTAAACCCTCATAATTATTAGGTAAAGTTACATAACTGTACATAACTATATTACATAAGCTCAGGTTATTAGAGTAGACGAAGTGTGCATAATTACGTCAATACATAAAATAAGTGAAAAGACAAACCATCTGCACTCAAATTAAATACATTTAAATAAATACAAAACTCTTTACAAAACGCCAAATAAATCACTGCTATTTTTTCTTGGGAACAGGATTCTTGATTTAACAAATGATGGAACTGTAAATTGTATGGTGACCCAAATCAACCCAACTGTGTACCTCTTATTGCACCCTGACCCATAGTTTGAGAAATGCTGATTTTTAATATTTACTAAAACAACTTCTACATTTGATAAGCTGCACAAATAGTTGCGTTTCTGTATAATAAAAAGAAGATATACCCAAAAGAAAAAAATAAAGCAAAGCACATTATACATCAATACGTAAAGGTATTTAAACAAATATACTGTATGAGAAGCTATACCTTGTTTCAGTAAATCTTATTTTGTAAAGATCAGTATTTGTTTATCCCAGCAACAACAATGCTACACTATGATTTTTTAAATATTTGTTGTGACATCTAAGTACAGTGAGTTTTTTTGTGCATTTTGTGTAAATCCCCCTCAGAAAATGCTCTTTTAATTTTTTTTCAGTTTATTGTCTACTCCAGCTCCAAAATGAGAGCTCTGGTCCTAGTTACAGCCCACCTCTGCTTATATCACCCCCAAACGTTTTGTCAGATGTCAAATTGTGCGGTGAGTACAAAATGTTCTGTGTGGTTTTGGTGAGTACAAACCTCCACCAGAGCTATATCAAGCCCAATGTATGTATGTAACCTGTATATTTATTTGCATCACATTTTCTTTCTTGGCCTAGAACCCATCCAGACAGAGTGAATTATAAAGTCATTTAGTAGCAGGAAGCAAGGACCGAGTCATGGGTGTGTCAGGCCCCGAAGGGGGAGAAATCAGTTTCACAGTGTCCTTTTCTCACTCCTGTGTTGGAGCCGGTTATGTAAGCTTACTACATATGCACAGGCACGAAAGTAGGTCAGTGAGACATATAGAAAAAAAAAAAAAAAAAAACTTGGCCTACATAGACTTAAGACTCTACTGTCAGGCCCAAACTGTAGCCTGCTGATTGTTATTCACTCCTGTTATATTTTTAGAGAAATTTCCACTTTTCAAAGAGGCATGAGTCACTGCGGTAACGGGACTAAGTCTTTGGAGTGTTGATGTTACGCTCAGGGCTAATGGACCATGTGTTGTTTTCACAGCAGACAAATGGCCTTCCAGACACATGGCAAGACTATTGGTATGTCTTTACTGTAACACAAGGACAGAGGCAACGCCTGTCAAAAACATGCACAAGTGTCAATATTTCTACATGTGAGGTCCTATAATACTTCCTCGGGTGTCTATCTTATTTAAAGGTGCATTGTGTGAAATGTTGCAACAAAATGTTTGTATATTAACATCCATGTCTGTCTTGTAAAAATGGTCGTTTAAGGCTCAATGTAGCCCAGTAAAAGGTCCATAACTTCCTGTTCCTGCTGCTTCCTAGCGACGACGCCTTAGGACATCTGTGTAAATGTAATAAATTAAAAAAAAGATTTTCTAGATTTTAATTGTGAAATCCCCTTTCAGACCCTTTTGCATTTGTAATGTTACCATTCAATTCAACTTTATTATTCTCAAAGAAAAATGCAGTTCTTCAAACAAATTGAAAAGCAAATGGACAGATTCAGATTTCATCTTCCATAGACTGATTGACTTTACAGTCTTATGATATTAAGTTCTTGTGGTGTTCCGTCCTGCAGCTTACTGATCTCAGACTTCCACTTCTTCAACCAGAGTCTCCCAAATAATACCTGATATGCAGCTCTTGGTTAAAGACATGGGAGAACTCTCAGTAGCTACTGTGTATTACATGATCTCAGAGACAGATCTTCTCTTTGTTAAAATTTAAAAATTAATTTTAAATGATAGTACACAAAGGTAGGTTTTTTGTTATTGTTGTTTGGTTTGTTTGTTTTCTTTTCTTTTTTTGTGGCAATATCTTGTGGCCAATTGTGCCTCAAACTCCTTCTTGTTAAAGCATGTGAACAGCTATGCTAACCATATGAATCAAGTCATATGCTCTTAGTTTGTTAATACTTTCCACAAAGGCATCCTGATTTCATTTAGAATATACCACAGACATGTTTTAAACATCACTAGACAAAATACTAGAAATTTAAAAATGAAATATACACAGTTAAAATGATGCTATTATATTATAGCTATAAACATTTGTCCCTAAAGCAGCATAATATGGCATCAGTAATTTAATATGGGACACTGTTTTTTGTGTGAAGGGAACACAAAAGGAAAAGACAAAAGTGGATAGTAACTCAGAGCTTATTACGACTAAAAAAAGTTGGAAATTTCCTGTCGCCTAAATTATACCAGAAAAACACCAAAAAATGCCTAATGCCTATTGTGGCTTTGCAGCAGTTAGTTTACATAACAAAGTATAAAGTTTTTGGTTTTTTGGTCACATCTTTGCAGGACAATGGGCTGTCAGTGTTCTCCATGAGGCCTCCCTGAACTAATACATCTGCTTCACAAATACGATATAATTACATGAAGATGGTGCAAAGAACAGCAAAGTCATTTTAAAACTAGTGTCACTTCACACGATGTACCAGCGGAGCATGGGCCCAGACGTGGAAGTGTGAGATAAGCCGTTATGTAACTTTCGCTGCTGCTGCCAAGACCTGCTTCAGAAGAAAAAAAAGGGAGAAAAAGACAAGGCTTGTTCCACATTTGAGGCTGCAGTGCACTTTCTGACCTAAATTTGACTGTTTTACTCTGTGTGTTCTGTAAAGCAGGTCAACGCTAGCTACAGTTTGTTTCTCAAGTGAACGTGCTGTTACTTTAAAGCAAAAATAACACAAAAAGAAGTAAAAACAGTCTAAACTATTTATTATTATTTAGCAAGAGACAAACAAGTAACCACATGAATACAGAAGAAATCAAAATACATACCGTAATTTTAAAAAAATGTAAGAAACTAAATGTAGTCAAATGTCCCTGAATAAAAAAAACAAAATAAAAAATGTGGTCCTGTTTCATTGCTACATGTAACAGCTATTCAACAGTTAAATAGTAGGAGTTTCACAGCACAACAATTGTACAACTCATGTAATATTTATTGCAGTAGCTACTGTGAGGATGTAAGGATGTAATGTTATCAAAGACAATACAATACAATAATGCTTCGACACATTCTTCTGCTATTCATATTATTTTTCTGGAACATTTGCAGTATACTCTACACTCTCATTCAGGACTGTGGTTGAGGATATGCTGAGGCTGACTGCGACGGAGACAGCTATGCATTACATTTGAGAGACACTGCCACTAAAACATTTTTTTTTTTGGGAGGCAACTTACAAGTTACAAATTACAGAAATCTACTCTTACAATTGAAATCTATCCAAAAAGTAACAGTTACTATCCTCCCGCAGACAGTTCTTTAGGAAAGTCTCAGCAGTAAATTAAGTCCTGTAAAACCTAGTAAGCAATGAAGCCTGTCAGCAAGAAGGTTGTGGGATTGATTCCCACAATGAGATTGTGTGTGTAGCCTGTCGCCATTTAATCGCAGGCTTAACACTTGGAGGCAGACACTAACTGCCAACCATTTTACACTCAAAATTCAAAACTATAGGCTATTCAGATTCTCCATTTAACCAAACAGACATGTCTTTGACTCCACACTGAGAAATCATCTTGCAGCCCTGTCATCAAATAAAAGATGTGGCATTAGCATATGTTAGCTTTTCACCAAAATATATTCAGATTAGATGTGTAATTGCAATGTACGCATGTGTTGTTCCTGACTCACTTTGTAAATGACTCTCCACACTCCACAGCTTCAGACATAAACAACATTTTCAAGTCAAAGTAAGCCTCGGGTCATGAAAAGGGTGTTATTGAAAACTTGCTTGTCCCGGGACAGAGCGTGGTGACAGAGCACGACGTATCCTCACACCCATACTGCCCCGGGACTTCAACAAACCCTGCAGTTTCCCCAAACCGCACCAACCACCGCTGTAGAGTAATGAGGGCTGCAGCTCTGGCTCTTACCGGATCTGGTTTATGTGAGCGACAAAGTGTAGCTCAATAAAATCCAGTCCTCCAGTGACGACAGACCTAACCTACAGAGCTAACAAAGATCTATGTGGCTACTGTAGAGTCACGGCACATGCAATACATTTAAGGAGATCTCACTTCTGATTGTATAAAAGGGGATGGGATACCAGAAAATGCATCCAGAGTTTATTGCAAAGCAGAAGGACATGTATTGATCAGTAATGTTTGCGTCAAACAACATAAACTGGATTCATAACTGTGTCAGTGACATGTTTCTGTGCCAACGTCCCAGTGCATGTTTACAAAAGTCCGTCTGTGAGGGGAGAGGTCAGACTGTCCCATATTTGTTTGCAGCAGTGCAGTTGAACCTGGCTCCAGAAACACTCCCTTCTCCCTCTAACTCCTCAGTCTCTTCATATGGCAAGGGGTATTTTTAAAAAAATTTTTTTTAGGATATTTCAATTCATGTGACCACAGATATTTACCCTTGAACAATGACCCAAACATTTATTTATTTAATGACCAAGTTGCTACAAGTCTACAGCTCATACTCAAATCTCAGCAGCTCGTAATCTAACCAGGCCAGATCAATTTTCACACATTACACCAGTTCTTAAGTCTCTGCACTGGCTCCAGCTCATGTCAGAATTGATTTTAAAATTGTATTAACTGTCTACAAAGCCTTAAATGTCCTTGATTACAAAACACTTTACTACGCCACATGAGCCAGCCCCAGCTCTCTGTCCCTCAGCAGCTGTTTCCTCTGTTCTTCCACATGTTCGGTCTGAAGCAGGTGAAGCTGCATTTGCTCATTATGAAAATGATTTCCCCTTTGTTTGCTTCTAAGTTGGTTGTGACTTGTTTTTTTCACCTTTCCTGTGTAACATCTGTAAAGCACATTGACTGACTTGTGAATGAAATGTGCTCTATAAATACAGTTTTGTCCTTTTCTTGTTATGTGCACAAAGTTGAGTGTGTGCCAGTGCCTTCTGCGTAGGGGCTGTGGAGTCTATAGGATCCTCTCTGCTACATGAAACAGTGGAGCTCAGCAGTGAACACTTTCAGACGCTACTCAACTGATTTTCTGTCCCAGTTGATTACTGGCACGTATTTAAACAACTAACCATTAGTTCCTCCTTGGTTAAGTGGTTTGTACCCCTACTTTTGCTGTGGGAGACTGGTGGTAAAGTTCCCCTGAGGAGCAATTCCAGCCACAAGGGTCATCCTGTGCTGGTCCCAAGCCTAGATGAATGGATGCTTGTGTTAGGAAGGGCATTAGATGTAAAAACACATGTCAAACTGAATATGTGCTGGTTTGCTGTGGCAACCTGTGATAAGAGAACAGCCGAAAGAATTCAACATTTAAACAAATATGCACCAGAGTTTACAGAAAGTGGATTTCTGTAATAAACTATGACTAGACTTGAGTGTTTAACACAAAAATAACATTTTTTTTTTCAATCATCTTTTAAAATTAGTGAATAAAACCTGCTGGATTATTGCATCCCTAATCAAATAAACAAGAGCCTCTGACAAAAAAAATGTATGCAATGAATGAACTTGTATTGATGATGGGAGAGTCGACCACTGCGCTAAGTCTTCTCCAGCACATCCCAAAGATTCTCAATGGGGTGAAGGTCTGGACTTGGTGGCCAATCCATGTGTGAAAATGATGTGTAATAATGTGTCATGCTGTCTGAACCACTTTTTCACAATTTGAGCCCAATGAAACAGATTAACATCTTTTCAATGACCTGAAAGTCTTCCAACATGGTTGTTAAAGAAATGAGAAATCACTCTCTGCAACAGCATAATCATCCATGCAGTAATTATTTAATGGGAGGCTCTTGCCTATTTGTTTAGTTAAATCTAGGTGGTGACTTTTTTTTGTCTGGGCAGTATATTTCCGTCTATACAAAATAAAAAATTCACATTGTAGTGACTCAAATGATGCCATTTTTGTACAAAACTCATTACACTGCAGTAATCATGTAAACTAGGCCTCCAGCGAGGTATTTTTGTAGGGTTGGTTTGCTAATGTGGCTTTGTTGAAACTTTCCACATCCACAATTCTACACTAATGGGGCCTTGATAAATGTTAAAATACTTTCAGCTTCTTTTGTTCATTTTAAGAGGGCCACAAATACATATGTGTCCACTTGCCATTGTCTGGACGTGGCTAAAGACATAGACCGACTGTAGACAGGCAGCCCACAGATCCACAGGCCTCTGCTGCCAGCACGTTTAGTGGTCTCTGCTCTGTCCTGTCCTGAGACCTGAGAGAGGTGCAAATCCAAACCGTAAACGCAGGGAGTTAGCGGCTGAAGGAGAATTTATGGTGTTGTTTATTTGCTCCATTTGAGTGAAACCGCAGCAGACGGTGGCTTCCTCTGCCTTTCTGTGTCCACTGCGGAGGTGAGGACGTTGAAAGAGACATTACAGCAGCTCTGTGAGTTAGTCACATATGTCTGAGAAAAACCCAGTTAAAACACACTTTGCATTGGATTTTTCCGTGTGACGTGTATTTGAAGAAGTATAAACGCTGACATCTAAATGTAAGTTTGTGCCAAAACAACAGGAAGGATTTGACCAGTAACATAAAAAGGTGACATGACAACTTCTGGCAAATTCTGACACAAATTGCATTGTTACACCTGACACCGCTCTTTGCTACAGCCTGTGAAGCTACGGTAGCCCTGCAGGGACATGCTACTTCATTGATTTGTCAATAAGTGTGGGAAAAAAAGCAACGTGTTCCTCTTCTTGCTTCTCCTCCAACTCTGCTCACTGCTCTCTGGTCTCCATTTGTCATGGGGAACTGTAGGAACAAGAAGTAAAAGGAACTAATTTTACATAATATGACCAAATATGACAGAAAAGTTTCAAAGAAAGGATAATAGAGCAGAATTACAATTATACGCATGCTGTATTATGTGGCATTGATAGTCCCATAATAATCTCACTGTTTAAGTTTAAAGATGAAAAACAGCATCAAATTTGCTGCGTTACTTCAGTGTGCATTGTGACATATCTGTTCTGTGTCCTCTTGAGGAGTAAATGAAGTAACAGGCCTTATACATGGGTGAGTTTGAGCACATAATGCATTTCTCCTGCCTAAAAATGACAACCTACAACCAACCATTAAACTGCACTCTCTTTTGAATAACATTTGCATTTGCTTTCATTACATGCCAGACATCTATGTGAGAGGATGTCAACAACAAACCCGATCTAAGCCATTTGTGAAAATAGCTACCTTCGTCTCAGCTTTAGTCACGTAAAAGACTAGACCTTTCTTTGATTCAACTTTATAGCAATCCTGCTTTGTATACTTTTATGTATATGCATGTGTTAGTGTCAGAGCTATTAGTAGGATGCCACTTAATGTACTCCCCATGTGCTGCCAACTCACCTTTCACGTCACTTTCCTGTAACATTGTGCGGTAAAACTTTATCCCTTCTTCCACAGTGTTCATGATATTGACAAAACTATGTGCTGCCATCTTACAGGCCTTAATAGAAGAGATCCTACCTGTGCACTTACAGTATCCCTTAGTTCTCCTCCTTTGCTCTCTGGAAACACCTTGAGCATTGCTGAAGGCTGATCCATGCTATCAGTGGTGGTTTGTTGCTTTTTGTTGCTGTGAGACATATTATAGTAACTATTTGTTAGGCAGTGTACATCCATCTAAGTAACAATGAATGAATAACAAACTATATCTGGGTCATGCGTGTAAAAAAAAACCCCTTTGTCTCAGCTTTCTACGTCAGCGAAAAGAGGAAAAACAAGAAGTACTGAGCCCATTTAATCAAATCATCCTCTCCCTTCACCACAACTGAAGCCTCCCTCTTCAGCCTCTTTCTAAATTTAGCTTTACTACGGTCTCAGAGGAGTCTATGAGACCAGCCATTCGTGCCATAAAACCTTTTGTCACAATTACAGTTTGTGCCTGTGTTGTTTTGAGAATGCAACCTTTAAAATTGACCGTGGCATTGAGTCCCAAAACGGAATAACTCTGCACCTGTGTCGTCCAAGTGAAAAGCCTTCAGTGGTCGTCTGTGTTTACACCACGCTACACAAACGCCACCGCAGCCCAGACACAACAAGACAGGCTCGAACCCACACGAGGCCTCGGCAAACCAAACTATTTCACTGAGTTAGATTTAGTTAAAGAAGCAAACCACAAATTATAAATATAATCACTGCACGTCATAAAAGCCTGTTTATTAGACGTACACTCGATTTAATGGAGGTTTAGAGTAAAAGTATTTTGATTAAAACAGCTGCTGTTTGTGGGATTATATTGTTGTTATGCTTGTTTTGATGTAAAAATGTATGTCTTGTGCCTTGTTCAGTTTGTGTTTTCTGGTATTTTGAGGTTGTTTTGTTTGCTTTTGATTGAGACATAGGCTTCATTGGGGCTTGTTTGTGCATTTATGCAAACTTTCTTAAGCTTTTTTCAAGAGGTTACAGTCAAGGTAGTAGCTGCATTTGTCTCCTTTGGTGCTTTTGTGCATCCTGCAAAGTTACATAATGTTCCTTTAATGTAGTAAGTAAGTGTATGTGTTATTATGGTTTAAATATCATACCGACAGCCTATGTTGGCAACATCTACTGGTGATGTAATGTTATAAACTGTATTTCAGCATCAGCATGAGTGAATCATCTGCCTTCATATAACTCTATCCACTGCATCCTCTTCTCATACACCAACTACCCTCATGTCCTCCTTCAATACATCTATAAATCCCCTTTTTGGTCTTCCTCTAAACCTCCTGCCACGACATCCTTTGACCAATATTTTCACTGTCCCTACTCTGAATATCCTTTCTAACTTTATCTCTTGAACTTGAACATTTGACCTGAGCGCTACCTCTGATGGACACATTTCTTGTCTTATCCATCCTTCATCCATACATCTTCAGCTTTCTCACCTCTGGCTTTCTCCAGCTTATGCCACTTTCATTCTGGCTAATACACTTATCTCCACTCATCCCGACCTGCCTGAACACACTTTTTCACCTCTTTTCCACACACTTCATTGCTCTGGACTGTTGACCCTAAGCACTTAAAGTCCTGCACCTTCTTCCACTTGGGTCATTCACATTCACACACTTGTATTTAGCATTGGTGCAACACACACGTGACAGACAATTTTTCAATTCAATAAGAATGAAAAGTGTTGTGAAAATGTGTTGGACCAATGTTCTGTTCCTTGTTCTCCTTGTTCAAGAGGCCCACTTATCCCGACTTAAGTATTTTGAGGCTCACATCAACAGCCCTCTCCTAGGTGTCCTTGAGTGAAAGCACACACCTAATACAGTCTTAAGCATCTTTCATACATGTCCTCTGGGGGATGTCCAGACTTTCTCCTGACATTTGTGTTCATACATGCAGCACAGTTTAAGTCATTCATACAGAGGTAGTCCGGTTGGTTTTATTGAGGGGCAGTGGATGTGTAGAGAGCGTGGGAGTGGAAAATGAAGTGGATCTGTGGCAGATATAATATGTGATGGCAGTAAAAAAAAACCAAAACATATCTGCAGCAAATCCAAAAGTGCATATCCTCAAAAAACTACACCTGCAGTGCAACTCATTTTTAACATATCAGCTATTCACAAGTTTTAAATGACTACTTGAGAAAGACACATCATAAACCGCTGTGGTCCGAAAACACAGTCCGTCCCATTTGTTGAGTCACTAAAACCTAATTACCAACATTCTCTGCGCCCACTTATCCCGACTTACGCATTTGGAGTTATATAAGCCGGGTTTTATTCACTGTCACTTTGGTCGGACACCGCAGAGATGTGTTTTCCAGACGCTCCAGCCCTGCTCTTCATCTGTAAACAGTGAGTGAAAGCTACCACATCGACCCATTCGTAAGAGCCTGAGGGGAATAATAACATGATGTGAGTGTCTTCAGTGTGGGACGGGGACCATATCCTGTTTTGGTGGCTCTGGGAGAGGCCTGGTGCTGCCAGTCTGCACCAACCACAGCCACCCACTCCTCATTGGTCTGAATCACTGTTTACTTAAAACAGGAAGGCCGCCTGCTACAACATCATCATCTGTGTCTGCTACGAGTTTGTGGCTTCGACGAAAAGGGGGGGCGCTGTGTTTTCCCCGACGGCCAACTTTCTAAAAACAGAGACAAGTCAAAACCCAACCGGCCTCGGAAACCACGCCGCTGTGCACCTCATGCATCTGGGACACAGAGCCCCATTCAATCAAAGCACTCATTCAGCGCAGCTCCATTGGATTATAATTATTACACCAACAATTCATCTGACAGGTGGCAATAAAACCTCCAGAAATATTTATACACTACAAGTGATCTTTTGTTCATCCACGTCCAGGGTTCTTGTGCATTTCCTCAAACACGAGAGTTATTGCGGTGCACAGTGTCTCACATTAACAAAGATTGTCCCGGGTCAGTGACAGCATTTGTGTTGATTCAGTATGTCCTCCATGTGCTACTATGTATTCCTACCTGAGCCTCTTGTACAAGTAAACTAGTGGCTCTAAATAGGTCTGTAAGAAGTGAAGTCTGTCAGTGCATGTCTCTAAGTGTAGTCCTGCGATTAACTGTCCATTGTCATAGGCACAAAGCTGCTGGGATAGGCTCCATCCACTTGTGACACCTAACAGGACTGAGCGGATGTAGATTCAGTTCAACATCATTACATAACCCAATATCACAAAACCAGTTGCCTCAAGGATTTCACAGAACGTACAAACAACACCCTCTGTCTTTAAGACCTCCATCAGGGTGAGAAGGGAAGAAAAAGGTGAGTATAGCCTTAAAAATGAGTCCTGGTATGTTGTTTTCCTATGACTGTATAACATATAAATGAGTTTAAATCCCACTGTTACCTCATGCTGAAGATGTCCTCTGTTGTGTTTATTGTGTTTATTCTTTCATGTGATTGGGTTTTTAAATGTTGTTCATCACATGATTATTTACACCATCTGCCAGGTGAATATCTACCTGCCCACTTTGGACATGGGACCACAGGTATAAAAACTTTGCTTTTTGGTTTGTCCTGGCAAAAGTCAAAAAGCTGAAATGCACTGGCTAAAATGTATTTAATAATTTTACCTTTTTGAGTACCCCTGATTTTTAGCTCATTGAGAGACATCTCCAAACTAAAGAGCACCAAAAGGACAACATTGTTACAAACAAGTGAGTAAAACATGTCACTGCATGTGACCATGATTGACTCACGTACTCACGACCCTAGACTAATGATGTTATATCCCTCTCTCACACCCAAAGCAACTGGAACCTGTAAGGGAAAATCAGTAGAAGAAGGGAGTTATCGCACTAAAAGACTAAAAACACAGTGAAGGTGGTGAATAACTGAGCAACCTTTTCTAATGTGTCATACATTTATGTTTCTGTATTGTTAGTCTTGATAAGGAGCAACAATTGTTTGAAATATTACACAAATAATTGTACTTTGGAGAATGACACCCAATCAGAAATTAAATTAGAATTTAAAAACAGAAATAAATGTGCTTGATATTTCAACATCAGCAATAGCAAGCTGTATTTTTGGTACCAGTCCCCCAACTGTATATAGGTCACTGCAACCATTGTTTCTTTTGAGAGACATCTGTATTTTGTTTTCACAAACATAACTCTGCTCCAGGTCCGGCTTCTGTCCATTTTGGGGCCTTTTACTTCACTGACCCAGTTTGAAAATAAAACTAAGTGTTGCAACAGCACCAAAAACTCAACGTACAGTCACTAAATCTAAATGCGGTTGCCATCATTTTCATTTGGACTGGCTTCTGGCGGTTGCCCCTTTCCCTCAACTCGGGACCCCTCCAGGCCACACTGTGGTCCGTCTCTGCTGAGGACCGGAGTGAGCAGGGGCGGGACGGGCTGTTGTTGGTTTGGACTGTGTTTCCTGTTGTAGTAGTGAGGATAAAATTAGGGTTTTATGTGAATTTGAGCGGGTGGTACAGACGCATAGCTGCGCTGGGCAAGAGAGGAATGTAACCTCGTTTGCTGTCAACAAACTACTGCCTGCGAACATGACAAAAACTCCAAAATGTGTGCAAAATGTTGAGCAATTTAAGGTTTATGGGGAAAAAACAAACAAAGCTGAAGATGTAGCCTCAGCCAGGATCAGTAAAACTGGACTTTATTAAATAGCACTTCTTACCAAGGTTAACTCTGAATTAGACAAACTTACTAAAAGGCTACAGCTCTAACAATGTAGATGTGAATGTATCTGTAAACACACTGCCCTCGGTCTGTATTTAACTCTTGTTTACATGTGCTTGTTTATGCATATCTCTGCCAATCACAGCTCACAGTGGATTAAATACACAGAGTTTATGTGACAAACAGCTAAACCTAATTTGAAAGCCAGAGTGAACCTAAATATAGCCTTTAATTGTTGGTGGGTAGGGACAGGGAGCCAGGTTTGTTTAGGATTGACAAAGTAGGGACTGAATTATGTCGAGGACCAGGTGCCTTCTTAACATTTTATTGGATGACTAAAATTTTCTACA
Source organism: Rhyacichthys aspro (assembly GCA_036850595.1). Lineage (NCBI taxonomy): Eukaryota > Metazoa > Chordata > Actinopteri > Gobiiformes > Rhyacichthyidae > Rhyacichthys > Rhyacichthys aspro. Next base: position 19,907,900 of record CM072150.1, on the reverse strand, counting down.
GGCAAGACTGAAAAATAGCAAATTTACTTCACTATGTTGGCCATTGTAGCTAATCACATTAACTGCCACACTCACTTTCAGTCCAACATAATGCTTTACACCTTTACCTCAGATTGACACACGTCTAATACCTGGTGTACCTAACAGTCCCAAGTGAGCAGAGTCCGTTGCTGGGAATGTGTCTTGTATTTTGTGATTAGCTGTATGTTACATAAGTAATACAATTATCTACTGCTACATCTGGTACAAGTTGTGCAGAACTGTTTTGATGAACTGTTGACCTTAAACGTTACCACCTGATGGCACTAAATACCACACACACTGCACCTTTACTAACAGGCACCAACACATGCAATACATTGTAGTTGTGTGTTTCCTCTGAAAAAAACAAACAAACCCAAAACAAAAGAAAGGAACAACAGTGCGTGATGTAACTTCCTCTGAAATATAGTGAAACAAAACTGAAATTTGATTTTGACTAAAAAAAACTTGACTTGTGCTGACACCTGGTGGAGTTATGACAGTACTGCAAGTGGGTTTAAACTGCCCTTTAGACATGGCATTGAAATCTGATGTGGCCATTTGTCCTGAATGTGTCCTAAAGAATAGGATCTGAGGAGGCATTTGGAGTAGCTCTTGAAAGAGCTAATATGTAGTGGTGCATTGACCAAGACAAGTCATGGCTGAGACCAGAGGGTTTTTGGCTCCAATGATTTATGCAATTTCCAACATAAAACCGTGGAGCTGTCCTACAACTATAAAACAGTTTTACAATATTAAAGTAATTTCAGTTGCAGAGAAAGCTCAAAAGCTTTTCATGTAAGTAACTCACGTTCACTGAAAGTCACATACACTCGAACGCTTTATTCCCTTTCATACGCTTGAAGGGGATCAGCTGGATGAAATAAAACTGAATCCACAAACTCATTTTAGATGAAATCCTATTGTGCTGTTTATTATTAACTGTACAAATAGAGAAAAAGCAGTGCATAGAAACAACATACTTAAGTGTCCTTTTTTCATCATTTATCTTAAATCGTAGCTAAACAGTTAGGCTTAAACTCAACAACAACTCTATTACACTAAACACTGAACAAAAAGAAAAAACATAAGAAAACATTAATACTACATTTTAAAGGTGCAGTGTGTTTTAAAAGGTAGATGATAATCATGCCATCATCTTTAATCTTTTTTCCTCACATTTTTGAAACATGTTGGAAAGTAGTAGCCATGCCTGTGGCTTTGAACACTGGAAGTTAGGCCTTTGTTTACTCTTTCAATATGTTGTTTTGCGGAAATGATGATGCATCTTTTAATCTATTTGACTGTACAAGATCAAATATGGCAGCTCTTTTGATTCACTGTACATTCATACAAGTATTTATTCATTCATATTCTACTGTCTTGGCACTAAATACACTGCACCTTTATTAACAGACAGCAAATGCATTTAAACATCTCATTGTCGGAAGATTGCGAAAGTCTAAAGCCTGTGGTTAGTGTCTGAAGAACCAGCATTTGACGTTTCTGTCTTTGTCTTTGGTTTGTGGTTATTTTGATAAAGTCAGAACCAGAATAAAGAACATATGGAATAATGCTCCACTGTCATAACTCCTCACCCTGAGCAGCCACTATTTTTTAAATTAATGCCAGTTTCAAAGATGACTAGATCTGACCAAATGAATCAAATGTTAAAAATAATAGTAGTAATGTAACAGATTCATAATATAGTAGAGGTTAGTCTGGTCTCTTTGGATTTCAGTTGGATTTCCAGGAGCAGAACAAATGGATGTTGAATAAACTACATCTAGTTGCACAAAACCTAAACTAAAAATGAGACCAGACTGAGGTGAATTTCAGGCTTCACTGGCTTCACTCCATTTTCTTTCTGGTGAGTTTTAACACAATCAAACTCAACAGAAACCCATGGCTGTCCTTACAGTAGATTAATTCAATTACTTTTGAAAAGGCAGCAATATTGTGGTAATAAATAGACTAAAACATGATAACCCAGCAGTCTTTAAACTGTTTTTCATACACAGTGGGTTTTTTTTAGGTCCGTTTTGCCGGTTTGGCCGTTAGCTGCCGCTCTCGCTCCAGTTCTTTTTCTCGCTGCTGCTCCTTTTCCAAAGCCTCCTTCTGCTTTTGCTGCTGCAGCTTCAGTGCTCTTTTCTGAAACATAACAGGAAAAAAAATATAATATACAGGAATTTAACAAAACAATATGAATGACTTTAGAATTGAGGTAAAAGTAGTGTTAAGTTAAATCCATTAGAGTATAATTTAAATAACTGTATAAGTTAAATAGTGTGATGTCAGTAAAGAACTGAAGTAGGTCTGGTTTTGGCGTAAAAGGATTACATCTTTCCATTAATTTAGGTTAAAAAAGTACCTGTAGCTTATTGTAACACTACAATAAAGGCTTTACAAAAAATAAAATCAGCTCCTAAGATCCTATGAGATTATTATACATAAGACCTCAAGACCCAGACATGGTGTTTAAATCTAGATTTCTATTTGTTATTGCACTAATGGAAAGCACTTCCATTCATCTGTGGCAGGTGGAAGGTCATTTGTGATTTATATGTCAAACATACAAAAAATTGGCATTCATTTTGGTTTGAAATAGTATATTAACTTTATGTGCCATTATAAATCCACATTAAATGCGTGATTGTGATACTGATATATTTACTTCAATAGTGATGCAGTGGAACAAGGTAATTACAGTGTTGCCCAATTTATTAACTACTGCAAATTCATTTTTCTTTTACCACTAAGGGCAAGCACTTACAGATAGACACTGACAGGCAACTATTTACTCTTACAATATTTCATTTTGGGCAATTTAGATCCATCAGTTTACACATGGATGTTTTTGAACAATGGGAAAACATGGAGACGCTACACAGAAACCAAAAGAGTTTAGGAAGCCACATCCATTTCTATTTCAGAAGGTATGAAGATTCATGAAATTGTAAGTGCCCTTTAAAAACAGATGTTACAGATGTTTCATTTTTATAAGGTCAATGCTTTTGTTGTGGTAAAGCTAGTTGCCATTAGTAACAGCAACATAATGCCAGGGATTTTGCTGTGTATGTAATTATGTCAGCAAATATTTCTGCAAACCACAACTACCTTTAGTTTAGTCGTCTTTTCGTGAAGCAGAATCATCTCTTTCCTGATGGTCACCAGTTTGTTGTGGTAAACCTTGGCCTCTGTAAACTGAAGTCACAGACTGTTGATGTCAGACAGTGGCTTTGGTAAATACAGCGATCAGATCTAAGATAAACCTTAAACGTACCAGAGAGTTAAGGTCCAGTAGAGCGTTACATTCCCTGAACTTAGTCACTTCTTGGTCCAGAGTGTCTAATAAAATGACTTGGTTTTGTCTGTTTAGAAGAAAAAGAAAAAGAAAAATTATTAATTTAAAGAGACATTTTATCTGTGGGGATCAACTATGGACTCACTAAGACTCACGTGAGCTCTTGCAGGACCCGTTTAGAGTTCTGTAAATCCGGCAGATAATGGGACATTAAACCCTCTGTGAGTCTGTCCACTGCTTTTCTGTCCACATATACTTTTTCTTCATTGACAGGGTTTGGAAGAGAAACTGGATCCTGCTCCGACGGGAGAACTGTTAAAGACGGAAAAGACAAAAAGACTTTACAAATGTATTTTTAAATGTAGTTTCTCTGTGATAGGAGAATATCAGGTACAGCCCATGGTAATGCTGATAGTCTACCTAAATGGGATGTTGTTACATGTTGGCCTATTTCTTCTATTATCTGTTCTGAAACTCTGTCCTTTAGTGCAGAGATTCAATATTGTAGTCTGTCATATATAAACATGACCCACATCATCTCCTTTAGTGCTCATCAGTGCAATCCAGATTCACTTAGACTTTAAAACAAACTATAGCCAAACTGTTACTGTATTTTCTTTTGAGAGCTGTAACTGAACTCAAAAATGTTTCTCTCATATAACTTGGTTTACAGATAGAAATGATTAAGTTAGCTTTAATATCAGTACATTTATTTCATAAACCTGCATGTTGTTCTTCTGATTGTTCTCCATCACTTTGAAAAGAGATTTTAAAAAGTACAGAATATTCAAGTTTATTTGTCACATACCAGTTACATAACATACAACGAGTAGTGAAATGTACATCTGATACGGTCCAAAATGCAAAAAATGGAGTACACCGACAGAAAATGCAGGACATGGTATTTGAGGTGCTGAAAAGAGCATTGCTGATCTTGGCAGATGCCTGTCTTTGGTATGCAATCAGATTATTCAGTCACAGCCTTCGAGACAAGCTGCTGTTGTAAAAGAGCAGGGAATGAAAATAAGAGAAAACTCAACTAAGTTTTAAATGTCAGTTTTGTTTTGATGTATCATTAACCACAAAAACTTACAGATACCTCATGACCATCAGAAATCCAGCAGAGCCACTCACTACAATCTTCTTAACTGCTCATTCATTTTTTGTTGGAAGCACTGCTGAGTATGCCTAACCATTAAAATTTTGTCATTTCCTTAAATAGGCTTATGGTAGAAGTGTCTATACAAAGCAGTTATGTTGAACTCAACTTCACTGCATGTCACACTAGAAAATGACAATCCCTGGCCTCATTTGTTCACCCTCATGTCTTGTATTATGTCTGTATGTGATTTTTCTCAGGGGGATACTTGTGATCAGTTGTATTAAAATGTTGTGTTTTTGCAATGGGGGTCATAACAAACAAACAATCATCCCAAAAGACATAAATATTGATAATTTGGTAAACTTTTATTAGTTTAGATTTGAAAAGAAATAGTGTCACCTTCACAGTTGTCACTTATAGCATTGTTTTGAAAAGGCAACTTTTTGTTGAATTGCTCTGTTGTTAGTGAATAGTAAAATCGTATTGATAGTGATATTATCTTCATTATTTGTTTTGTTTTTGTTTTATTAAACTATAACGTCATGCTGTACATTTTAGTCCTGTTTTAGGAGTTTATTTGTCTAAAAGCCACTAAATGTTTGGACTGTTAAAAAGCTGTTGGATTCAAAATGTGATTTCAAAATAGCAACAGAGCAAAAAAATGATTTCATAACATTCATATAGGTAGATAGATATGTATAGATATAACTTAAAATGGCATAGATCTGTATTGGCTTAAAGGTGGTACTTGGAAAGACAAATATTTTCTGGGGTGGTACCTGGTGTGAAAAGTTTTGAGAACCACTGGCCTAGATTTTACAGGCATACCAAAAGACAAAATGAGTGCTGGACTTCAAGTTTGACATGTCTACTTTAAAACAGTCTGTACAGAATCATACATGTATTTTAGCCAATGTATGCTTCCTTATTTATACACTAAGTGTGACATAACTTTTCTCATTTCAAGTGTAAAGCAAGTCTATCAGCCCACATTTGCCTCTTACTCATGTCTAATTTGGTAGTGCTTGTAAAAAGGGAAGCGAAACATAGAGAAGCATAAGCACACACCTCCTCTGTGAAGATGTTCATTGAGGGACGAGGGCCCTTCGTCCTCTTTCCCCTCTGCCTCCATAACAATAATGACCAGACTTTCCAGTAAAACCTGAAAGATGCCTCAAAGTCAGACATACCGATCTTTATGGAGAAGTGGATATCATCAGTACAAACATTTAGCTGTGGGTCTCAGCTGGTCAAAACACCAAAACACAGAGGAAGCTAGCAGGGCAATTCAAAATGTGAAAAGTATTTGACTGAAACAAACACATATTCCTCGATTTTTTGAAAAAAACTAATTAAAATGTACTTACGGTTTGCCTTGGTTTGTTTTATTACTGAAAATTTAGTAGTTAACAGAAAAGGTAGACAGATTTTGAGATTTCTTGCTGCGTCTGGCAAAACCTCATGTGACTGTGCTACGTCATCACGTGACTACGTTATCAGAGATTATTTAAAAGGAGGAGATAAAAAACATTTCCGTATTTGAAGAGGCTATAGCTACATGACGTTAATCAGAGTCATGTGACAATTCCAGTGCATTTGAATGGGAAATGAAATGGCTGCGTAAAGAAATAAAATTAGATAATTGTGTGAAAAATAAGTCATAGCAGAATTATTATCCTTCAATGGTTTTTCAAATATTCCATGCTTAACCTTTTTGCCTTAAGTTTTTTCCCCTCCGTGAGCGAGTGTCGAAATCTCCTCACACTCAACAGTCTCTGGCGTTACTTCCGAGTTGAAGAAAGCATCGGTGAGTCTTGTGTTTACTGCCGCATTACAAAGACAGTTTTAAACTTAAATAGAAAAGCAAATTGTAAAATCGAGACACCGACTAGTAGGTAAGTCTGGCTTGTATTTTCTAAACAAAATACCAAGGCCAGGGGTGTCATCTTTTTTTCCAGAAATGACGCGATAAGCACCGCTAACTCTTACTAGCCTGTTACTGTTTAGCCAAACTGTAGGTAAAGTTCAGCTCAGCAGTTTGTCTGTGGCATTTGCCCATGTTATGAGCGGTTTGAAATGTCTTTAAAGATGCAGAACTATAGACTTTTTTTGTTACATAAAGATAAGTGTAGTTATAGTGACTTTGTAATTTTAGGTCATCACAATCGGCCCTAGTTCAAGCTATGAAGTATACAGCAAATTTACACAAGATTAATTGATGGATAATTCTCTATGTTCATGCAATTTGTGCACTTCCTAGTTGTGTTTTGTGCCTTTTACATTCATTTTGCTTCTTTAAATATTGTATATCAGTTTGGTTTGTCATCTAAGAGTGAGTATCATTTTTGATTATTATTTATCATCTTTTCTGGACTCGTTTTGGCAATTTTCTTGTTGTTTGAACATGCTACTGTCTTGTTACTCTAGGCATTTTAGATTGTCCTTAGAAGACACTCAGTTGTATAGTTTCTATTTAAAGAAGTAATTAACGCCCTCACGCTTATTATGACGTACACAAGATTAGGTTTTAGGTCTACACTGTTATTTTCCTTGTTTGTTTGTATCTTTCATCACAGATCCATGCCATTTTCTGTACATGCTCACAGCACCCTGTGTAACTGTACTGTGTCCTCTTACTTTTATTACACTCCTGCTGTAACTCACCGTGTTGTGTTTCATTCCCGCAGGAGCTAAAAGGGTGTTGGGATGCTTTTTTTTTTTTTAACTCATTGTGTCTTGCTCCAGCTGCGTAAATGATTACCTGAGAGGACAGTGACAGACTTACACAGCTCACCTGGATATACTTTGGCCACCTCCATTAAAACCATGTCAGGTGGGAGCTTCTTGAGCAAGATGCGATCCGCTTTCAGGAAAGACCGTAACGACTGGGACTTGAGCGACACGGCACCTTTTGAATTTTCGGATGAGTTGGTTGAAGATGAGGGGCCAAAGTTCAACAAACTGAGAGTGGTGGTGTCTGGGGAGATGTCGGACTATTCGTCAGGCGCCCCGTCAAACGGTGTAGCGGTGAATACACTGGTCATAGCAACTGACGATGATGACCCTCTGCTGGATGCCAGTCTGGGCAGTCCCGGGCTAAACCTGGACCCCTGTGAAAACTGCATCAAGAAAAAGGAAAAACTAAAACACAAGAGAGTAATGAAGCGGCTGATCATCGCTGCTTTATTGTACTTTCTCTTTATGACTGGTGAAATCATAGGTAAGAGCCTGCACTAAACATTAAACCACTAAAGTTTTACAAGGCAATAGGTTACACAACACAAGCTGCTCTTAAACATAGGACAATGAGTAATACAAAAAGTGTATTGTATTTTAGTGTTGTCAGCGCCAGTTTATGACAAGACCTACACTTGCTAGCTGATGAAAAATGGAGAGAAATGCTTGTTCAAATCAGGTCAAATCAGAAACTAGAGTTAAAATTAGTTGCCTGACTTTCCAACTTGACGTCATATGAATTATTTACGTGGCAGCAGTTTATCAGAGGAACATCCTGTTTTTCATTGTTAGTTAGTAGTGCAGCAGTATTTTCTAGTACTTCTCTAATCTCTATTAAAAAAGAATGGTAACATTAAATTTGACATGTGTTAAGTGCTAAGACATAATTGTGCAGTATTAATATTCTAGCTTTTTTGAGTTGGAAGCACATAAACTCAACCACTTGAATGCAGCATGAGGAAAGACCTAGAGGTGAAGAGATCCTATGAGGGAACAGTTTAGTCTCAGACCAGTGACAAATTCACATAGAGTTAGAAAAGCTTGGTGAAGAAGTCTTGGAAAATATATGGAGAGTTTAATCTGATATACTGAATTTATTTGTATTTAGCAGCAGTCTGCAATACAGTTGAGTCTGAGGCAAGGGCAAAACCATTCTCGTGCAATATAACATTAAATGTACTATTTTTTTTATAAATTGCAATTAACTTACAAACATTTAAACTAAAATGATTTAAGTAGCCATGGTATGTTCCCTGGTTTTTATAAAGTCTTTGGACTGTATTCAAAGTTGTCCCTTTAGATCATATAAGAAACAAGGCTATATTTTATTTATGTTTATTTGGGTCACACAAACATCACAACAAAAGAATGATGCCATTCCACACAAAGGTGTAAACCTTTATGAAGGTGACACCACACCCAAACGGAGTAGCTATTAAACTCATCATTAGTTAAATTTTTCATTATTATGTAAGAGGCAAATGTAGAGTTATGTTAAAAAGTGGCTGCAAAGTTAGAAGAGTCAACAATGTTTATCTTTAAACATCTTCAGTTTTTAGTCTTAAATTTTAGATCAACTTTATTGTCCCGGAGGGGAGGTTTGCCACAAGGCAAACACACAATTCAACCATTTAAAGCAGACAGGAAGAGTCTATACAAATGCACTCTGTGAAACTTGAAAATGTATAATCTGTTTTTTCTCTGGGATTATTCTCAGGTGGCTATGTGTCCAACAGTTTGGCGATTATGACCGATGCTGTGCACATGCTAACAGATGTAGTGGGCATTTTATTTTCTCTCCTGGCGCTTTGGCTCTCGACAAAACCTCCCACAAAGAAGTTCACCTTTGGACTGCATCGACTCGGTACGCGTCCCCAAAGAGGCTTTCACTTTAACCCTCTGCACTTCCTCTTTCTCTTCACTGGAAATGCATGTTTAGATAAGCCTTTTATAGTGACAACCTGTATGTAGCACTTGCAGATTCAATACAATCTTTGACCGTTAGAATCATTTTTTTTTTAAATATTTGATTTAGTAATTCGGAGGAGCAGGAAAGACAAAATATACTTGGTCTCATATTTTACTGTGTTCTTTTACTGCAGAGGGCACTAACTGTTGATGCTAATGTTCACTTCTTTGACTCTGACCAGTGTTCATCACAGAAGCTGCTCTGACACTTCTCATCTAAAGCAAAACAGATTGTCGATAAACCAGAAATATCCCTTTTAGGACTAAGAAAAAATAAGTTACATTTTTTCAGCGCCTTATTTTTCCTCTTTTTCTCCACAGGATGTATATGTTTTTTATATTGACTGATTTATATTTTGTTTCCAGAGGTGGTATCGGCCGTCCTCAGTGTGATGCTTATCTACATCCTCACGGCCATCCTAGTGTTTGAAGCCGTTCAGAGGACAGTGCACCAGGACTTTGACATCGATGGAGATGTGATGCTCATCACTGCAGCTGTGGGGGTCGCAGTCAACCTCATGTGAGTCACACACAGCCTCTTCTGAGTCTATCCCCTTCAGGCCTTGCCTCTGTCTTCCTTCTCGAGATCAATAGTTATAAATATGAAAATAAACAATAAAACTTTAAAAGTCCTATTTTCCAGACTAACTTCATCAAATTTCTGTGTTTCCTGTGCTTTACTGTAGAATGGGTTTCTTATTAAACCAAAACGGACACCTTCACTCCCACGGTCATGGTCATGGTCACTCACATGGCCCAGCAGCGCCTCAGTCCGGGTCTGAGCCTCAGCAGAAGTCCCACGGCAGTCTTGCTGTCAGAGCCGCCTTCATCCATGCTTTAGGAGATCTCCTTCAGAGCATCGGTGTGCTCATCGCTGCATACATTGTCCGCTTTAAGGTAATTTCATTTCTTTTCTGTTGGCTTATACATATTTTAAAAAGTCATGTAATGCTATTTTTATTGTCCTTTTGTGTAACTGTAAATGTAAAAACAAAGCCTTAAATCAATCTGTGGTGAGTTTAGACCTGTTTAGTCATTGTATACTCTTGGTTTAGTCTTTAATATTCATTTAGCTCCTGCTTTGTAAAAAATAGTCAATTTCTGCTGTCTACTGTTTGTTTTTCAACTGCCTTCTTACATTTAGGTTTTGTTTTGGCAGAGTTTGTCCATTTTTTGCTACGTTATTTTGTTTAATTTTGTCCACATTACAAAGAAAGAAATGTTATAATCATAAGACTTTTGGGAAGAAAATGAAGAAAACCTAAACAGTTCATCTTTGGCTGAGGTACATTGAAATGAAAAGTGTGTATTTTCTGTCTTAGCCAGAGTATAAGTTGGCCGACCCCATTTGCACCTATATATTTTCGGTGCTGGTCCTTTGCACCACATTTCGCATCATCCGAGACACAGTCGTGATTGTACTTGAAGGTGAGAGCACAGTCATTTATACTCTATTGCATTATTTATGTTGTTGTTGTGTTAAGTGTAGAGGCATCACGTTGTGGTTATTTCTGCCGTCTCAGGTGTTCCCCGACACCTGGACACTCAGCGAATCAGAGAAGACCTCTTGAAGCTGGAGGACGTCCAGTGTGTGGATGAGCTCAATGTCTGGGCTCTTACTGCTGACAAGACGGCAGCTTTAGTGCATCTACAGCTCTGTAAGTGCCAAACTAATCTGCTCTAATATTCATGAGTGTACAGAAGGTCCACAGTATATTGCAAATTTGCTGCTACAGCAATATAAACATTTGAAATATCACAAAGAGGCGCTTGAATCGTAATAATATTATGGTACTCCAGGTAAGAGACATGAAGTTACCTGTCCTGCTAATCCGATCCTTAAATCAAACTGCAATACAACCAAATGTCAAGGTCAGTGTCACCAGAAAGAGCAGTAGGAAAGAATTCAGATCTTTTTGTCTTTCTCTACCAATAGTTTACTTATGTACACCACCACTGCCCTAGTACATATTAATGAGTGTCCTAAACACAGCCCTGCTGGACACAGTCTGAAAAGGGTATAAATGTTGGCAATTTATGAGTTACTTTTCCCTTGACCTAAAAATACTTTTTTTAATTAAAATATTATTTAAAATAAAATGGCACCATTATCATGTGTATGCTACAAATGTTCTTCTTTCCACAAAACTTGATTTGCTATTTGCTTGAATGTTGAAAATTGAGATGTTTGATAATGTAGACCAGAAATACACTATATTTGCAATGCATAAAGGCAGAAAAACATTGCATTGATTTACATAAGGTTTTTGACAGTTTTACAGCTTGACTACTTGACAGGTGGAGTCTTTGGATCCCTTTAATTTATCAAAGATGGATTTAAATTCATTTGCTTATGATTCTTCAGAGATGGCACAATATCTATATTCTTATTGATACATAAAAACTTTAAAAAGTTGGTCAAATAAGATCAGCTCATCTTTCCAAGACCTAAACGGTGAATGATGTTTCAACATATTTGTATCTGCAGCGCCCTCTGGTGGGACAAACTGGGAGGAGGTCCAGGCCAAGGCCCGACACTTGCTGCTCCGTACCTATGGCCTCAGTCGATGTACGGTTCAGGTCCAAACTTACCGGGAGCGCCTAAACCACAGCTGTACGAACTGCCAGCTGTCCACCGCATGAGGGCACTGGAGCTGAACTGCATTTAATTCGCTGTACTCCACTCAGCTTTTGCCACCGGGGCCGAAGTAAACGGTTTGTTTGTGGAAACGGGACGCTGCCGAAGGACAGACAGTGGAACAACAGCCGTGGCAGATTTCTAAAAATGGGATTGCTCAGTCTCCAGGGATCGGCCGCCATTACGCTCCTGTCCACTCATGGCAACCCAGTCACCAATATAAAATACAGCATTGTACTTATCTGGAATAAATGATATGGAACAGAAATTATATCACAATTTCATTTTCACAATAGCAATAATTATGACTATATTACACCATACCCTTTTTCAACATAAAAGAAATACAGTGTAACTTTACTTTAAAATATAAATATTCTCACCTGAACTTGTCATATCAGTGCAACTCGGCAATATATACATTAATGCAGAAAAAGTTCAGTCAAATTTGATAGTGTCGCTTTTTAAATATTCATTTCAAGAACATACAGGGGGCATCTTTAACATAAAACATAAAAACAGTAAAACTAGCGGAAACCTAAAGAAATAAATGCAATGAAATAACTTATCAAGGCTACCAAATTTTAAATGACCTGCTCTGTCGCAAAAGGTGTCGCTCTCAATGGACTCTTTTTTTGACTTCTTTATGCCTATACTTTAGAGAGTCAGCCCTGAACTGCACTGCTATCTAAATACTGATTAATGTGCCATAAAAAAATCAACAGTATGCATAGGATACAAGCGTCTACTGGAGCCTTGAATTAACTCTCTTTGAATTTTTGTATATTGGAAAATTAAAATTTAAAGCTCCATCGCCATCACATCACCATCAGACCTCTTTCTACGGGGTTTGTGGGTAACAGCATGCACCTACCATGGCTGTCCACAGGCCCCTTTAAAGGAGAAATGGGAGGTATGGAATTGGGTTCTGCACTTTTACCACTTGATGTTGCCAAAAACATTTACATGAGTGAACTACAATACATTTTAAATTATTGTTTTTTGCACCAGCATTATAGCTTTTATCAAACATGACTGACCCACACTATATCAAAGTAAACAGTATTAATCACCATTTTGCAGAAATTATTTACATGATCCAGTGATGGGGAATCCAAGGTTCTTGAAAAGTACACTTCAAAAGATAAAAAAGAGAAGATTAAAATTTTTGTACATAGGAACTCATAGAGACCAGATTAACTAAATGGTAGCTCCATGTGTAGCCCATAAAAGTCCGACGATCCAGCTGAGTCTAGATAATTGCAATAAAGCTATATAAAGTTATTTATGTCCTAAAAAAATGACATAACAGTATTTTTATTGACAAAAGTATTGAACTTTGTTGATATATACTTGTAGCAGATCCTTCAATGTGAAAATCAGTCATTATACAGTATTTGAATTACGTTGATAATCGGTTGGCAGTGTTTTGTTGTGGTGACTGGGTTCTCTCTTAAAGCCTTCAAACCAGAGGCTGAATGCTGTTGGAAAATCTGCTAAAGAAAGCTCTTAAATCACCATAAAAGCCTCTTTCACCAAGTAACTTCTGCTTTTGTATTGTACTTTTTAATTTTACAGCTGTTGACTGTCATCAGTTACAAATTTAACTTACTTTTTTACTAGGACTGTATGTTTTGAATGATTTTGTTAATTTACTAAAAAGTCTGCTCTAATAGTTACACCATGTTTCTTAACTGCAAAAAATAAAAATAAGTAATTCTCCCTAAGTCAACAGTAAATTTAGTGGACCAATGGATGGATGAGGTATTCGATTTTGATGTGAAGGATGGCTCCGTGAGGCATGTATGGCTCTATGTATTCTACTGTTTTTCAAACATCTCGCAATACATTAATGTGCTCCCTGTTCTGTTACTAGCTTCTTTTAAAACCTTTATCAACTTCTCACTGCCTTATTCTCCATTATCTGTATTTGTTTACATGTGAGAGGCATTTTGAGTGTGTAGCCCTTGGCCAATAATGCTCAGAGAAGAAATGACAAACATAGCAAATATATATATCTATATGACTGGTTGCTCCAGTTCATTCAATAATCAGACTATACCTGAATTTGACTTTTACTGACTGATAAGCACTAAAAGAAAGTATGGGTCACATAGTTAAGTTTATTGACTAACCTTCCCATGAAAATCCTGCCTGTCATGCCTCTAAAATGTTCAAATTAAAGACAGACTGCAATGTGCTTTAGTTTACCTGTACTTTACCAACTGTTAGCATCACTATCTACAAAGCAGACAGACAAATTTAAGGTAAAGTCAAACATATGGGCTCCATCAACTCTGCTTCCACTGTTTGTTTAGTGGTCCCTTGGTCCACTTTTATCAACTGTCTGACTCACTAATGCTAAAACAAAAGACTTAAAGTTGACCCCTTTGTGGAATAATCAGCCTTTTCAATAATAAATAACCAACTTAAGATATAAATTTAAAAATTTTGCCGTCACAACTTGCTTTGACCAACATATTTAATAACTGTATTCAACACGGTCTTTTAAATGTCGCAATGACAATCACATAACAGATGACGTGTAACAAGGAATAATACTAAGTGACTGGAGCAGATGTGTGTTCAGAAGTGCAGTGCACCTCTTAAGTGGCTCATATCAAACTGACATATGCAGAAAACTGACAGGACACCTGGTATTTAAGAAATACAGTGTTTGAACTTAAGACTGCTGTGCATTTAAAGTGTTACTTTTGTCGAGAGTTGAGAAAGTGCAGGGCTTAATATGGGCTCTTTTAGTCAATTTCAAGAATAATGAGGAACTGCATCATTGTTTTGTATGTAATAAAGTATTTAATCTTATGTTTCTCGTTGTTAGGTGTTTTAAACATTTAAAGCCTGTAAAGATTATGTAAAGACAGCACTTAAGTGCGTAAGTTAGGCTTAATAGCTGAATTATAAAACTCCACATAAAATTAAGAGCTGATTTTTAAATGTTTTATTTTTTTAAATGGGTAAGGTAGTTTCAGACACAAACATAGACTGGGGGCAATGAATGCCTTAAAGGTGCAAGGTCTTCAGTGGTTTATAAACACGTCAGTTTAACACTCTGATTTGTCCTTGTTGTAAAAAATGATAGGAAAGCGTCATAGAATCCAGTGGAAAGAGACATTACTTACTTACAGTAGGTGCTCACAGGCTGTAGAAAGGAGGAGAGGTGTGAGGTGTGGAATAGCAGTCTGCATTGTCGCTTCTCAATGCAGCCAGAACACTATACACCCCGCAAGTTTGGGAATGAGAAATGTATTTGCCATTAACTAAAGTAAATCCAAACTTAACAAATGTATCACTTCACAATTCAGTTTCATTCTTGAACTAATTTGTCTCACATAAGTCACATTATATTATACTTAACATGTAAACTGCATTTTTACACAATTAATACATCAATTTTTAACCATCCAGTCCACAGCCCTCTTAAAACAGGCCTGACACACTTTGGACAATACTGCCATTAGTGCAATAAGAGGTATGACTTCTAATTTTGGATTATTAGACCTTAGACAATCAGGGCATTTGTTTAGACGTCTGTGGTCAAAAGGACAGACAGCAGCAGCATCTATCATAGATATACAATGATAAACTAGTGCACTATGCAGTACACTATTAAGAGCGGGATATTGGCCCAAGGATGTGACCTTGGTGTCAGAGGTGGCACCGGTCCTACTATCTGCTGAGAGAGGTAAGATGATCTGAAGCTATCTTCTATGGTTTAGACATTGATTCATTCATCTTCTACCGCTTATTCCCTATGGGGATAGTGGGTGGCTGGAACCTATCCCAGCAGCTTTTGGCCTGGGGCAATGTACACCCTGGACAATGGCCAGTTAGTCGCAGAATTAAAAGACTTGGTTTAGTCATGACACACACACAAAAAGAGTTAAACTACTAATAATAAGAATATATTTCCAAAACTTGCTGACACAAATTCACACACAAAAATATTATAAAGATATTAAACAGACATTGTTCAGAATTATCTGTATTATTGTATAAAACCTACTCTTTTTCTTTACTTCACATTACAGCCACATTTCAACACAAGGTGGTGCTATTTTAAAACAGGTTGCAGGTGTTTTCATGACTGGTTCACACTGATAAGATCAGATAGATAGTGTAGTGCACGAGACTGGACACCAATGTTAAGTAAGGACTAAATGCCTTTTATCAGTAATTTAAAAACAAAACAACCAAAGGACTTCTTAGATTTACGCAAAATCAAGGCAATAGTATGTGTTCAGTAACTTCATTTTTCGTATACAACGACCATTTGAATTGAAGGCTGGGTTGTATCATCATTATCTGCTAAAAGAGGAAGCCCAGAGTGTGTGTTGTCACAAAAATGTCTTCAAACATGCAATAATAGTACTAGTACTATACTACATTGCAGTTTAACTATAAAATGCCTTCTTCTGCAGGCATTGGGAATGTGTGTGTGTGTGTTGTAGATAGAAAATGTTAGCCTGACCAGCCATCCCCATTTACTTCTATGTAAAATGGTTCTGGAATCCCTTTCTTTAACAGCCATTTCCACTCAGAAATTACATTGGAATAGTCATGAACTTTTATCAAAAATGGGGTGTGCTTGTAATTGTTTATTAAACAAAAAAAGTACAGTTTTCTAATTATATTTTTTATTTTAGTTTGAAAAAATAAATCCGCCTAAAAAAGCTAGTGTTCCAACAGTTGTCCTCGTACAACTGTTTGAGAACCACTTTCTTGTATTTTTTTTTAATTGATAATGATTTTGAAAAGACTGTTAATTTTACCATTGTGTCATATGAACAGAGAGTATCCACTAAAAGTTAATGTTCAGTTTTTTCACAGATTAAAGGTGTTACATTCAAACTGGGACTGTCACTGTTTCCAGGTCACAGAAGTAAATTTACCATAAAAACTGTTTACACTGGTTTATAGCCCACAGCTCACAGCCCTGCCTCTCTTTAGAGTCTAGACAACCATAAAGCACCTGCTGCAGTTTCTCTTCTCGCTCCATCTGACCTTTAACCATCTCTAAAACACTGCAGTGACACCCCTTAGAAAGATAAGAGATTAAACAATTCCAGCCATTGGTGTGTTTTCAAGTCTGGTCCAGTACTGTCCACAGTGGCTATAATGACATCAATGGCCAAAGGTTGGAAAACTTACCCCGGCCCCTTTTTTTAGCTTTGTTTTTCACATTTATAAAATCTTGTTTTCTTGTAACTTGTAGTTTGCATTTTTGTTTTAACATGAAGCGTAATGTTAATAGTAAGAAAAGCCCAAGGCACACATTCAGCAGCTTTCCTATCAAAAGAAGAAATATAAATGTAACATTGGTTAATAGTTTTTCTGTTCTATGCTTTTCATTACATTACATTCAAACACGTAGTGACTGGTGAAGTGTGTATAAACCTCATAAAAAATGAATTGTTCTCATGGATGTTGATTAAATACTTGTTGACCCCATAGTTTAAAAAAATCCCTAGATGCTGCACACTTTATTAAAAAAAACAAAAAAACAAAAAAAACAAACAGTGTGTAATAGTAACTAGAAGAACTACTGCTGTTTTGAAGGCAAATGATGATAGCAATATTTGATTTAAATTTTTTTTCTGCTTTCTCTATGCATTTTTTTTTTTTTTTTGGAAAACATTCTTACTTCACTGCTTTTCTTCAGACCTGTCTTAAACTTTTGCACGATAGTCTACATTTTACAAGACATTTGAACGTGAAGGATGTCTGCGGGTCAAAATGTACCAATGTATTTAAAAAGACATTTTAATGAAAGGCCATCAAAAACAGGAAACTTTGGTGATTATTTTAAACTGAGACAGTGGGCAAAAACAAAAACAAGAAAAGTCCCTTTATATTCCACCTTCCTTCCTCTTCCTCATGTCTTTCAGGCGCTGCTCAGTTCATCTGTAGTCCCTGACCTTGACCTCTATGGGGCGGTGTTGAGCAGTGAACCCGTGACGTGTCCCACTCAGGGAAGTGTGGTGCTACCTGCTCCTGGTCACGTGGTTTCAGTGACAGGCCCCAGTCACGTACACAGATACCAACGCACTCTTTAGTATATCCTTCCTCTGCTGCTTTGTGTAATTTAAATAACAGCTCTTCTGACCACAACATGATAACTATTAATGCCTCTTTCACTCTGTGTTCACACTGTTCAACAATAGGACTGATACTATGGGCCCTACATGGTTCAAATATAAAAGTTTATTCGAAGTATTTAGGTGTTATTATTTATACATTTTCAAACACCATTTTATATATTTTTTTATTTTTCTATTTCACACCTTTGCTTCTTTGTATGCCAGAGTTTACTGCCTATTAACTGTTTAGACTCTTAAAATGGTGGCTGTCTGCAAACTGTCTGCAAATTTTTAGCAACAACTGAAGGTCTTGGGTGTGACTTCTTTCTACTGATCTGAACCTGTGAATTTAAACATAATAACTGTATAATGAACCTATAACAGGATGATACAAAATACACACGACTGTCAAGTCTGAAGTCAGAAGAAAGAGCCAAGACCCAGGAATAATTTGGAGGAAACAGGCTGAAATCTAGGATCGGTTTTAGTTTATCTACTTTGTTTAAAAACACCATGTAATTAGTTTGCGCAACTCTGTTAGAATTTTGAAACAGATTGAGAGTGCACTTGCTCTTAAAACACCCTCAGCCCACATTAAACAGGCGCAAACAAACGACATAAATGTTGAGGTCTCAGATGACATGGATGAAAGCATTAGGTGGGATTAAATCATGCTCGATGAATGCCACAATCCAGTTTATATAAGTCATACTTTACGCTAAAATGAGGCTAAACAAAATTTTTCCTTCTGTCTTTCCAAAACTTGACAAGTGCAAATAAAGTGATGCTACGTTGGCTCACCTATTCTTGAGATTTTTTTAATCTGTACAACACTATTAACACTACTAACACCTCCGTGCTTTCACAAATGGATAAATGGGATGATGTCCTGCTTGTACCTTGAAGAAATATGTTATAACCTGTCTGACAGTCGAGATATGTTTCTGGAAATCCTGGGACCCTTTTGTACCTTTTTTTTTTTTTTTTTCCTGTGTGGCTCCCAGCCTCATTCCAACTTTAATTAACACATTTTTATCTTTATTTGGTTAAAATATTACTAAGTTCTGGACATCAGGGACCTCACTGGTGCATACGACCACAGCTGTCTCCTTTGTAAACTATTATTATCATAGTAGTATTTTTATTTTAGTAGTGTTGTAGTAGTATGGTGCATTACTTCCATGAACACTGTCACTGTATTTGGAGAGACAAATAATTTCTGAGCCAGTACTTAGACCCAGTGATTTATGCGTTAAACTTCATTTCCAGTGTCCTATTTAATGACATTACTGACTATACATTTGCATTAACCATACAAATCTATGCACGTCCAAGTGTAAACAGTAAAATCAATATGCACTGCGCTTATGTAATCCTGTGACCAATAAGTGGTTAGACTGAACTGATTGCTTTCGGAAAATGCAGCATAGTTCATTAATTTATTTTCGACGTTTTTTTTCCTTTACGCGTCACAGGAGACGTGAGTTTATGTTTGTAACTCCAACCACTACAGGATTACTGCTCTATGGTGGGAGAAAAGAGTGAGGATTGTATATGGTTGAATAAAAAAGGAATGATTACTTGTTAAATATCGTATGACCTTTGATTATATCATCTGTGTAACCTGCCACTTCTGGAGAATGTCAGATTATAGGCGTATGTCCAATAGCAGCTGAACCAAACATGAGAAAAGTCAAAGTGACTTTTTTTTTTGTCTCAACAGGTCAGTTTGCTTTTCCCATTGTTTAGTGCACTGTGCATTTTTTTTTTTAACTTTTATTTAAGGAAAACTGTGAGGCAACTTAAATCAATGGTGGTGGAAAGTCCTACTGGGAAAATTGCCATTTCAGTGCTGGCTACATCTTCTGACACAGAGAAACAACACACCAACAGCTGTATCACTGTGGACAGAGGGGTATTCCTGAAACTCAGCTCTGGCTCTAATTTCTGTTGGAGTAAACATAAAAATCTGTTGCAGAAAGATCAGTTTATGCCATTCTTACAACATTAAAACTTAAATGGTTTAAATAAAAATCGTCAATCTCATATGAAAGTATATGTAAGTCCATTATAGATGTAGTCTATGATGTATGTTGTCATATTATTCACCAACAGTTTGAGGTAAGCCTAAGCCTGATCCGAACGAGACCTCAGACCAAGTCAGGCTTAGCGAAAGCATGAGTTTCCATAGGGACTGAGTTTGACTTCTCCTGTTTCCATGGTGACAGAGTGAAATGCACCGGGCAATATAAGCCAGTCTTATCAGCATTTCCTGGGTTTATTAACTCACTTTGTGGAAACGCCTTTAAGGAGTGGATATTTATCTGACTGACTGAGTGTGCACAATAATTTTTACATTTTTTACTTTTCCTGTACAGACACACCTTTCAAACAAAACTTGCCACAATATCACAACAAACTACAGCTGCCCAAACCTGTAAGATCAGTTTTGAATATGCTGCTCTGATGAATAATGGTTCTGGTTAGTCCTTCCTTTCAACCTGCATCAACCATTTATCATTTATGGACTCTATTTTGCACTGTGGTACTCTAAATTACGCTGTATTCTGTTCACTGGTAAAATAACAGTGAATGATTACGGTATATAAAATCACACTTAGACGTTTATTTCGTCTGCTGCGGTGCCAAAATTAATTCTGTGTACACTTGCTGTATTATCAAAATGACAAAGTCTCTTCATCTCTAAGCTGAGGTTTTACGAGTGTGTCTCTAACTAAATGAGCTGCTGCAATAAAGTCATACCATTTAGTGAACGTCACAGTTATCTCACAGCTGGACCGGTCTTTAGAAGTCCATACTTTTGTGGCATTAAGACAAGTCAGTGCCTGTGGTTAATTCGTGCTGTTTAGTTGGGGTTATCCAAGGTAAGAGCACAGCAGGGAAGTAATAAACAAGGGGCATAAACGGAAAATAGAGTGCACAGCTTTAATGATATTGTTTTTTCAGATGGGACTTTGTTGTTTCTGCTGGCTCTGTCTACACTAGATCATAACTGTTCACATGCTCAATAAAAAAAGAGGGTGAGGTGTTGAAGCAGTCTGTTTTCATCAGCACATTTGCAACATTCATTTATACCAGCCATTTCTAGCCTTCTATATCTTGTCTTTTTTTGCTTTTATATAGATTCAAAATGTTTACTCAACATTTAAAGTGTATTATTGTTTCTGTCTTTTATTCTGTACAAGCTTTTTAAACAACAAACCTGTAGTGTCATTGATAAGGATGGCTGTAGCTATATCTATACAAGGAGGTACCATATCAACGACAGACTAATGCCAAACAGGAAGTAAAAGTTTCAAAGTGAGTAACACCCTGTCAGACAGTAACAGCTCTGCAGCCAAACAAGGAAACACTGCCCTGATCTCAGCTCTCCCTCATTGTTTTCTGTTTAATCATTAATGACAGCCCACATTCGCTGGAAAGAGGCAGGGCTTTATGGGCCTCTATTCAAAGATATGAAACGGACATTAAGAGGATTGCTTTATGTTCACACACAGCCAGATAACAGAAAAAAACAGAGGAGCATTAGAGAAAGAGCTTTTTAATTATGTTATAGCTCTCTTCAGAAAACCTCGTGACACTGGGACCAAGTCAGACCGAAGCTGTTGAATCAAACATACAGTTCAAAGATACAAAACTGTCTGTTTCAGTTGACATTTACTGACTGAATGCTGGGTATGTGTGTGACTTTGTGTTGCATCTATAACTCCTTATTACCTTTTTTTTTCCAGAACCTTTAATCAACTTTTGACCAGTTGTTGCAATGATTGTTGAATTTCACTGAGGCAGTAATGAAGAGCAGTGACCAATTATGTACATCCAATAAAATCCACCACTGGCAGTACACACAGCCTCTTCTGATTGGATAAAAATAGACAGGATACCAGACAGTGTATTAGCTGCTTGTGGGACAGCCTTGTTACTTGTACAACACTCTATAACTGTGAGGACTATGCATGTTTTAAACCTGAAAAAATGTATCAGTTACTTCTATTTTAAGGCTCAAAGTCTGATGAGAAGAGGCACAAAGCAGAAATATGCCTTAAATTGTCCTGCTGTGTGAAAGATTTGATCATAACAATGAACTGGCTATTTATCTACTTCTGGCAATTTGCTGGTCACACTGGGTATATGTTTTACAAACCCCAGTTTATACAGGTTACACTTCTACAATCCAACCTGTGACTGTCCACACAGTGTAAAATGTTGTCGATTATATATAAAGAAAATGGAAAATGTCATGCAAACGTTGTCTGCGTGGCCTGTTACACACATTTAAAGCTCAGTATAACCCAGCCATTACTTTACCTCCTCCTACAGCATCCCAGAAAAGACAAACTGAGCACTCCTGGAAGAGAAGCACATAACAAAATGACTATGTTCCTTATCACTGTAAGACTTTTTTTCCACTGGGTTTGTTTATTGATAACAGCATGTTTTTGCAGGGCTACCATGACTGTTCACATGCTGAAAAATAGAGTGTGAGAACTGGAATTACTAACAGAAACAACTGTGTTATTTAGTGGGAAGCCTGAACGTCTAGTTGCCTTTTGTCTTGTCTTTAAGCTCATAAAATGATGTGATCCACAAATACATATTGTTGGCTATAATGGACAACACATATAACATATATTTCTTATGACAAATAAACAGTTAAATCACTAAAAGGAAACATAAACAACTGACTGAAATATGGTCAGATTAATTAAAGCTAGTTTAAAGCTAGTCTACATGGTTTAAAAATTAGTAAGATCCACAGTGTGTGCAAGTATAATGCATCATGTCTATGGCTTTCCAGGGCAAGCAAAATCCATAACACAGTGGCAGTAATAAAACGAATAGAAATGAGCTTTTACTTATCAGCTTTATGAAAACGACATAACCATTAAAAAATGCTGAGGGTCAAAATTTAAAAATAGGAAAAACAAATTCAACAAACAAAAGAAAACAAAAATGGATCTAATATGGTGGAAATACAAAGAGTAACTTCGACAAAAAAACTGCCTCTTTTCACTTCCATTCACCAGTGAGACTATAACCAGCACGAAGCTGTTTTCATTTTGTTTTCTTTCATATCTTGAGACTTCAGACTCTCTGTCCAGAGGAAAGTCTGTAGGACGCAAATTATCATCTAAAATAGCTCCAAACATCCGTCTTGCCTTGTAATCAGTGACTCTGGATTCAGGCCATTTTGATACTTGATGAAGAGAGTTTTTGTTTTTCAAGCAAATACTGAGATAAACATGTAGTAAATTGAAAAAAAAGATCAAATAAAGTGCATCATAGTTTTGTTTATTTTAAAATAGGACATAATTTTGGCAACTGCTAAGACTCTGACAGTGGCCCAGATAACTCATAATAACACATTAATAAAAACACAAAACCGCAACACTAAAAACCAAACAAATTAACCACAAAATGACCAAATGAATTACAACATAAAAGCCTTCAATGAAAAATAAATAAAATAAATACATAAGTAAATAGATAAATAGAATCTAGAAAGCCACACAACAATAAACAATAAACAATAAACCATAATCAAACAAAAATGTAACAAATATGCATCTACATTTGTTGTAAATTTGTAATTTGGCTCACAGCTTTTTTTGGGGTTTTTTTTTTGCAGAATGATTATTTATTTTATTTCGTTTCTTTTTTTGTATGTTTGTTTGTTTTTTTATTTACTAGTCTCGCCCTGTAACAACTGGAGCTCAACACTAGCTTTAAGACATTTGTCCAGATTGATTCCTCTAAAAACAATTTTAAATTGTTTTTGTGGTGATCGTCTACACCCCAGTTACAGTCACTCCACTCTTCCTATGCACTGTTTTGTAATACTTTCAGGAGAAATCATATCCGTTTTAACGATAAAACCAGCAGGAAGTAAGCTAAAAATAAATATAGAACCATTGTTGAGACACAGCTAGGAGCACCTTCAGATTATAGTCTTCAGCTCCACTTTTGAATATTTGTATTGATCAAATAAAACACAAATCAAAGAAAATAGTATGGCATGTTTATATCTGACCTTTGATTGGACACTCCTTTTTAATATTTTCCAACATTAGTCATCTGTCTGTCTGTCTGTCTTTCATTGTGTGACCTTTGCATGAAGACTTTATTTTTTAAAAATTAATGAGAAATCAACAAATGTTCAAGTTCAAAATTATTTATTTCTAATATACTTTTCTTATATTACACACATCTCCCAGTGAAGCCTACAGTTACTAAAATATTCACATCTACTTTAAAAGCTGCACGGTTTTACAACAAACCTTTAAAACAAACAGATCTTGTTAGTCATGGAAAGATGGCAATGTGATTTAGACATGGGCAGTGACATTTGACTACCTGAGATTACCTGATTACACTATATACTGTATATAGCTGTAGTCAAACAACAACATTACACAGTGCTTATTCAGTAAAATGGTTGTTCCTGTTCCTCTGCTTACCAACAAAAACATATGACATTTTTTAGTACCTTTCATCCAATTAGAAGCGTCAACTCCACACATTCAGCAGTCTCATTATTTGATATTTTTGGATGGACTTGTTTGAGGTAAATGGGGTTTCCATTACTGCCTTAACAGTGGTTAACATTGAAATTAACAAGTTAGTCTCACTTACTTTTCTTTCTGTTTAGCCAATACAGAGGATGTTTTGATATGACTGTTCTACTCTATCTACAGATAACTCAACATTAACTCAGTGCTCAGGTATAATATGTAGGAATTTTACAAGGAAATGAATCCCCACAAAACTTAAATACTTTTTATTCCTCATTTATCACTCTCTAAAACCAACGGGATATGAATTCATGATGAAACAACTTCCCTCTTTCTGTATTTCACTATTTTCATCCTTTTGTTTCTCATGAGGAATGTGTTTGAGTGTGCAGTATTCAGCCAATCACAGTTCACAGAAGAAAGGAAAATACAGTGAATGACAGGTGGTCAGAATTTGTTTAGAATAAACCTGGATTTTTATTCACTGATGAGCATTAACATTTGCCTGAAAATCCTTCATATTATGACTTTAAGAATTACTTAGATGACTAATATTACTCCTATATGACTTATTTTAGAGCATTAATACCTTTACTACAGTTTGGCTCCTCTAACCTTTACGCACCTCTAATCTGTTCCTATTTATATACCACAGGCTACTTTCAGACTGGTAAAAGATAAGAAAATGAATGATGAATGAATGTTAATTTCAGTGTCTTTGGATTGATGTTGGAGCAGAGACAGAGACAAACCCCACCAGTGGAGCAGAAGCATTTCCGCACACTGAGCATCATCAAGTCGAGTTTGTGCAGAAAGGATTCTGTTAGACTGATGGGGGGGTTACAGGGGGGCTCTTGACACCTGATTACTTCTGGATACTCTTGACGAACTCCAGCTCCTCCACTGGTTTCCACTTCTGGTTTATGGTGACGAGCTGCATGAAAATGACAGAAATAAAAAATGTATAGCGTCACACGATATAGTTAAAAAGTGGCACATATAGTTAAAAGGACAGTTCAGTCTTACCATAGCAGTGAAAACAAACTAATGGGCATCGTTTGAAAGCATTACTTTAGTTTGAATACCTGGCTTCCATTCATATCATTATTGTTTTTTGGGGGATCTGCCAGAAGTAGTTTCACAATAGCACATAAACAAATTATAAATTCATCACAATTTTAGATCTTTTGTTTTCAGTGGAATTGTTTCAGGTTTAGTTTTAGCCAAGATGCACTATTATAATTACTTATACAGTAGGTGCAATGTATGACTCACACTGGGCCTAATTAAGCTTTGTTACTCCTGAGTTGTTGTTGTTGTTGTTGTTGTTGTTCATCTGGTTGTTGCTATCTATCCAAACTGGTTTTGGACAGATAGCAACAACCAGATGAAGTTAAGTAAATAAAGTAAATTAAGCAAATAATCCAGCCACTGTAATATGTACTTATGCTTAAATTAGGCATTTGGTAATAAATCCACCCATGTATTACATTATTTTTAAAATATAATTTGCCAATCAATTAGACGAATAGAGATCAAGCATTAAATAGGATACATGGCTAAATAATATTAAATACCACCTCATTCTGTTTTTGATGCTTCTTGTCAATTCACTGGAAGAGGTGGTGGATGGGGCCTAAAACCTACATCCTAGTGTCCATTTCATTCATAAATGGTGAAGTTTAAGTTTCCCTAACCTTAACCATTACTCATTTTATACTGTTGAAACATTATTTGACAAGTAAAAACAATTAAGCAGAACATTTAAACATTGCATGCTAAATATGCAACTGAACTGGAATTTGATTTGGGAGACTGGGCTGTGTAAAGAGCCATCAGTCTGTCTCAGTTTGATGAAGCACACAAAACTGAGACATAGCTATGCATTGCTGTAAATTGGGTCAGTAAAAATAGAGATTTCACACACTTAACACCTTTTAAGGAAGAAAACTTTCTGATTTTGGAACAGGTGCAAAGATAAAAGAAAGTACATCAGAAAATGTCTGACATGCACACTTGACACTGAAATCAGTTCATATCCACTCCGTTGTACATGTTGTGGCCTTCATCCCTTTAGTAGAGTGTAGTATGGGCTTGGACAGTATTGGATCGGTGAAAATGGCACCAGCTTAAAGCATAATTATAGTAGCATAACAATCAGTTAATAACTGCTGTTGCTGGTGTTGGCATTGATTTGCTTTTGTTTTGGTATGACATGCTTCAGGCGGCCACTGACGAGTAGGCAATGGGTCACCATGCTGCTGGGTGAAAAAAGGACACAGCTGTGTATTGTTTGGTGTTAAGTGAAGGGATGTCAGTGATTCTTTCTGCACGTACTTCATGGTAGTATTATAGTAACTGCTACACTAACAAAGACTTGTTTAAAAAATCTGTACTGTCTAACACCAATGACCAGAGGCGTTTTAGAGACTATGAGGCCACCAAGCAACAGATACCAGTGGGCTTCACAGGCATATCAATCATAAAGTTAGAATTGAGTACAAATTTGGATTACTCTGCCCACCTCTGGTCAAGGTATGGACCAATACTTGGACACCAAGAAGCTAAAGATTACAGGCTTATAGTTATGTAATAGTCGAATATTATATTAGTTGGAATCTAATTTGTCTATTTGCTTATTTTACAGCATGGGTTAGTCCCATATTGTTAATGCTGCCTGCTGTAGGCTGATAGAGTAACATATTCATTTGGCAGTAGGTCATAAAGTGCAATTAAAAAACAATACTGTGCCTTTAAAGTGTAACATGAGACTGTGGAGTGGCACGTTAATTTGCCAGATGCCAAAATACACAGTTGGAGCAACTCAGATAAGTGCTTGCCACAGTGACTCAGCAGGTGCAAGTAGATGATCAAGAGCCATTTACTTAATTAAACTTTAAGCTCCAGAATATTATCTAATGCTGGACTCTTTTAATGAAACAAAATCATTGAACTGCGGCAGTGTCTAGTTCATTAACTTCTGTTTTAAACAGGCAAATTTAGCTAAAGCTAAAGTTTTGATTTCAGCTTAAATCTTGACCCTATATATATATATATATATATATATATATATATATATATATATATATATATATATATATATATACACACATCTTCTAACTGAATATTTACTTTATCTAGACCTCACATTGCCCAGTTTACATGAAATATTTTGGTTGAAGAAAGAGGATTTTTACCTTTTGAGGCTTGGTTGGATCCACTCTTTCCCAGGGCTCAGGGTTTTGGCTCTTATTGAGGCTAAAAATAACAACATGATATGACCATGCATCATCAAATTTAGTTAGAATGAAACAGAAATAATAGAACTAGGTCATGTAAACAGGAAATGTATTTTTAACTTAATATCTGTCATCTGCCACATGTTACAAAACTGTGAACGAGTGAGCGGTAAAAATGATGGATCACTCACATAACGTCTGATTTGGTGAATAGAAAGTACAGGGCAGCAGAGGTAGCTCCCGTTGCAGCAAAAGCCATGAACCCTATCAGAGGGATCAGCTGAAACAAGTAAAAAAATAATAAATAAAAGTAGAAAAACTGAATGATAACTATTTGAAATGTGTGATTATTCTTAAATGGTGAACAGCTTAAGAAAGAAATGCATATTAGGGATTCATCAAGTTAAATTCAATTAATTTTACCTCCTTCTTCTTCTTCATCAGCTGAATGATCGCACTCATTTTTTCCCCCTAATTGTGCGTATCACCTAAAAGCCACGAGTCAGAAATGTGTGCATATTTAGAGTTTTTAATAGAATAGATTTGAGATAAGTCAGCTGTGTCTGGCAGTGCTTACCTGTTGTCCCGGTGAAGTTTTCGACTCGTCTCAGCGCAGCATCCCGTGGGTGCGAGCTCATGTAGGAAGGGGATGAAGGGTAGTACGAGGTGAGAGGCACGTACACGCTCAGCTTCCCACACTCAGATGCACCCATCAGGACTTCGACTTTATGAGGATCAATACATTTTCTCAGTGAGCCTGCCCTCTTCTGGCTATTTTAGGAATTGGTGGTTTAAAAAGAAACCAAAACAAACTAGAGGCAGAGCTTAAATGTTTTATTTTAAACAGATTATAAACATATGAGGACAGAGAATGAGAAGCATCATCTTGGGGGATTTTGGTACATCCGGATCTGTTGTGCAGTGAGAGATGGCGTCATTTTACACAGGGACTGGAGGAAGTACGTGTGTCTAATGTGAGAAGCCTCCATATTTTCCTCTTCTAGAGCCAGCAGAGCCGCCTAAACAGGACACACAGAGGATTTTACTCATGAATGCCAATATATTACAGCAGCAGTTCAATTATAGTTTATAGTCACCAGACTTTACATTTGGGAACCTTATGTTATAACTAAGCTGTGTTCATTAAAAAAGTGACAAATAACACAGTAAGGGAATGTGTGGGCTAGGATTTGATGCTTGTAAACATGGGCCATATAGATTAAAACTCAAATGTAATTTACTGTAAGAATGTAAACATAATTTGTATTCCATGTTTATAATTAAGTGTAGAAATGATCATTTTGGCTTTTCAGATATAGAAAAGGGCTGCACAATGTTGTTATTATAATATAAACAACTGCAAGAGTCACAACAAAGAACGGCTTTAATATAATAAAATGCACTAACATAACAGTATTTCAAAAATAAAATAATCTCCCAGAGAGAGAGCCTTACATCAAAATAAGGTGCGACCAAATGTAAAAAATATTAAATTATTGGGAGAATGGCAAGGTTCTGTGTAGAGGCTAAAAACATGCAGACCATACCTCTTTACATAGATTTTCCAGATCTGCTCCAGAGAAAAGGTCCGTCTTTTGAGCCAGTTCCTCTAAACACACATCGTCAGCAACCGGCATTGACTTTGTACACAACTTAAGGACGGACAGACGGCTCTGGAGACACAATATGACAAAATACACCAAATTCAATCTCCTCTTTTTTTCTCATGGGTTTCTGTACTTCAGATTTAATCCCAGTAAAATACACTACCTTCTTATCCGGTGGGGGGACATAAATGATGTGGTCCAGTCGTCCGGGTCGCATCAGAGCACTGTCCAGACAGTCTGGTCTGTTTGTTGCAGCTACAACCATCACCTCTGTGTTACACACCTCCTCAAAGTCCAACTGTAACAGACCAAAGCATAAAGATTAATTATATACTGGGATGATGGAATACACACACACACACAATTAATGAATGCAGCCTTTTAGTCACCTCAAATACTTCTATACTTAAATTACAAAAAAAAAAAAAAGTTACTTTTCATCATATGTTTGAGTCAAATATGTCAAATTAAGTGTGTTCTTTGTACTTATGTTTCTAGTAAATTGGTAATTCAGTGATTATTGCAAATTAAGTTCTGCAATTACCTTTGATTAACAACGCAAAATGAATGCAATCAATAATCTTTTTTTTTTTTGATTCACAGCACTTTATATCAGTTATGAGAGAACACAGACAGTTTCTTTTCTCTATGAAAGAACCCTTCATTGAATAAAAAAAACAAAACAAACCTGTTCCTGTGAGTGACCCTCGTCCACTCCCTCGGCCTGGAGCACTCTCTCAGTGCCCCTCCTCTCATCTGTTTTGAGCCCGATGCCATCCATCTCGTTCAGAAGCACAGACAAGAGTCGTGTTTGGACACTGCTACACACCTGACCGCTTGACCGTGATCCGATCAGAGAGTCAATCTCATCCAGAAACAGAACACACGGAGCGCAGGCCCGGGCCTGGCGAAACAGCTGCAAAAGAGGAGAAAACATAGGTTACATCTATTATTTTTTGGAAAGTTACCACCTTCAAGTCACACAAAATTCATCACCATCTGCTCTTCTGATATTTTGATGTTTTGCAGATAGACAATGCCAAATGGCTCAGAACGCTGACCTACATTTACAAAACTTTCAAGGAAATGGCCATGAGGCAATAATAAAGTTAAATTCCAACCATTTTTAAGCATCCAATTTAAAATTCATTAGCTTTTAAAATCTTGAAAACAAAATACTAAGCATTCCTTTTCAAGTATCAAGCATTTTCTTAAGAATGAAATGTAATTTTTTAGGTTAGTATATTTCCCTCTTACCTGAGCCAAAGCTTTTTCAGAGTCTCCGACATATGGGGAGTAGAGGTCGGCACCACTCACTGACAAAAAGGCACAGTGAGAGGAGGTGGCTGCAGCCCTGACCAGAGTGGTTTTAGCACATCCTGGAGGGCCATAGAGTAAAACGCCACGTGGCCGTGGTAATCCCAGGCGCCAGAACGCTTCAGGATACCGCATTGGCCACTCTATACTCTGCAGAGTCAATAAGATACGATAAGATTACATTAATAATCTTAGAAAGATATCAACAAGTAATAGTTGTAAATACTTTTATGTTTTAAAAATAACTGAAAACAGAAATAGCATATATACTGTTTCAGAAGAAACAATATATGAACAAGTTCAAATTTTGCAAAATAGAGTATGCCCCCAAAACAATCAAGTATTATAATTATTAGAATCCTTACAACAACATAACATTTTTCATGCTACAACTGTCTGTATTTTGCAGCTTATACCTGTATAAGTTTGAGTTTGACATCGTCCAACCCTCCAATCTGTTCCCAGGACACAGGAGCCAGGTCAGTCCGTCCCAAACTGCTTCTCAAACACGAGGGACCCACTGCCTTAAGAGCCTCATAGAAATGCTTCATATTCACAGTCTGCTCTCCTGAACCCTGCAAAAAAGGACGTATGCAATGTAAAATTACCAATTTAATTAAATTAAACTGACTGAAGGTAGTGATGCATTTGTCACAAAAAGACTGTTGCAAAGACCCGCTATCATGTACAACATAAACAGTCAGCTGATATAGCACACTGTAAAGCCAATAAATGAGAGGAAAGTACTTCCAATAACAAATCCTAGTAAAAGGCTGTAACTGGAGGCAAAAACCAGACAAAAAGTGAGAGACTAGCAGTCAACACAGTAGACTGAAGGTGCATGTTATTAAACAAACTGTCATATGAGATATGCAAAATTGATGTTGAATATTGCAACAGCAATATAACTTAACATTTTTATAATCCCCTTGACTATCCTCAAAGATTTATGAGGTGAAAGAAAGAAATATGGATGTTTAAATCTAATATTAAATTTAATGTATTTGCCATTTATTGTGCAGCCCTTCTTGTATTTGTCCTAAAAACCTAATTAATTAAACAGTATTTGACTTAGCTAAATGGAACACTGTTTAAATTACCTTTGCCATTTCTCGTATAGCGTTCATAGCTGCCTCCCTGCACAGTGCATTGAGGTCGGCTCCTACGTATCCCATGGTCCTCTGAGCAAGTTCTTCAGTGTCCACAGATGGACTCACAGGCATCTTCTCAAAGAGGACAGACAAGATTTCCTTCCTCTGCTGCAGCGTGGGCGCCCCAATGATCACCTGAGAGAAACACAACGAATTGAGTTAAATTTATAAAATATATTTCCTTCAGTGATGGCTCTAACTGGACCAGATAACACCATACTAAAACAAACAGAAATGTTTCTAAACAGCAACTAAAATATAAAGAAAAGGTTTAAATAAGGCGTACGGGAGCAGAACAATGCAAAAATAGGCTCACAACATGGCCAAAAATGAAAAGAACAAATTTAATATGATCCAAACACAGCATTATGCTTAATTACCTTAAATTGCAATGTTAATAAGTTTGGTGAAATAATTTTGGTTGCTAACCCTAACAATTCTTTCCCATGTGTTTATTTTTGTAAAACTATATAAAATATATAAGTTTCCCCTGTACCTCTCGGTCAAATCTTCCCGGTCGACGCAGCGCCGGGTCCAAGCTGTCTGGTCGGTTTGAGGCTCCGACAATGAGGAAACGGTCAGTTTGGTCCATGCCGTCCATCAGAGTGAGGAGCTGAGCCACCAGACGGTTCTCGGCCGCAGTTGTACCAGTTCTTCTCGGGCAGAGAGAATCCAGCTCGTCCAAAAGCAGCACACATGGCCCCTCTTCAGCCGCAGACCGAGCTCGATCGAAAACAGCACGCAGTCTCTCCTCGCTCTCTCCGGGCCTCGAACCCACCACCTGAAAGACAAATGTACAACTAATTTTATAATTATTTAATAATTCATAAGATAGTTTTTCATATGCTTAAACAATATTACTATATAAGTAGGGATGCTATTGTGGACAATACGCAACATTCAGTATTTTAGTATAACCTAATTTAACAGCATTTAATAATTATTATTTGTTGTACATCAAAGCAATGTATTGTAATAAGCAACTTATGTTTACTCTGTCCAATCGTACTGATACAAATATGATACCAAAAATTGTTCAAAAAAGCTAATACAAATGTTTATATATTTTACACATTTATTGTATGTATAAGCAACATTCATAAGTCACATTCAGCACAATATCAAAGACATGTGATATTATTTGTCATATATATTTCTACCTCTGGACCATGGACAACCACCAGGCTTGCTCCCACCTCCCTGACTACACTACGGACTAGGTGGGTCTTTCCAACACCAGGAGGGCCCACCAGGAGCACCCCTCTGGGACAGGACAGGCCCAGTGAGCCCAGGGTCTGTGGATAAACCAAAGGCAGCTGCAGCATCTCTCTAAGAGATGAACTGACCTGAAAAACAAACAAACAAAAAAATGTCAATAGTGTTACACTCTGGGACGTAACATAGAAAGGTACTGTACTTTTTATTGCTTTTTAACAATATTTGCAAATGGATTATTATGATTTTTAAGAACATAACACTTAAATATTATTTTATGAATAAATGCAATCTGACTATTGCATAACTGTTCCAGAGCCATTTCTCTCTGTGAAATGGCTCTGGAACAGTTTTTGCTACGAGAATAGGCATGCCTGGCCAGGCCATCTTTTTGGTTTATTTGCCTTTGAGTTTCCAGGAAAGAAAGAAGCAAGCTTTTTCTTTAATACACATAAACTGTATCTAATGTTCGTAAATTCTGCTTTCTATATTTTTAACATATGTATTGTTTTCATTGACAATGGTCTCATATTGTACATTGTACAAAACAAAGCCATGGCTGAATATTTAGATGCCATAAGATGTGAAGAGGTAACTAGGCATATTTTATGGGCACATATGTCACAATGAATATATCCTGACCTCCTTTAGACCACCTAGAGGTACTGCGTGATGCTCCTCGAGTCCACTCCTGAAGTGTCTGACCGTCTTGATGCCAACAATCTCCACTGCAGTTTTAGAAGTCACAAGTCCACAGTTTGCTGACTCTGGATTTATGTCTTCAACAACAGCATATTTAAGCTCTGTCCCATAATCCTCCAGGTTTATAACATGATTCCTATGAACATAAACTCCTCTGAGCATGTCCTTTAAAAGTTCATGAACAATGCGTAGAGGTGTGTTCCTCCTAAAATCTGAAGTCTCAACCACTACTGTTAATTTGAGGCCTTTAAGTTTGGGACAGGGCACTGAGGAGATTTGGTTGCAGTTTACATTGAGATGTAAGGTGATGGGAGGGTGAAAAATAAAACTTGGAGAGCAGCATTTGAGGTCCATCTGAAGAAAACCTTCAGCACAGTCGGAACGGGGCCAAGCAGTGCAGAGGCAGCTTCCCCCGGATACAGAGACCAGCAGAGGAGAGCCCAAACTCAGGCCTAAATTGGACATCAGACCTGGGCCTAGTCTGCATCTTTGAGAACCAAGCTCACATGGGTCCACTGACAGCAGCCTCAGAGAGTCCATTATCAAGGCTTCACTTTACCCTGGAGTACAACAAAAAAGGCAGGTAAAATTAGTGCTTAAGCTGCTGTGCATAACTATTATACAGGCTATTACAGTTTATTTTAAAATAAATACAATCTAAATGAAATGTCTTCTTTCATTTACTCATTTCCGATTCAATTAATTTCTGTATAACTCTTCACAAACATTATGATTTAATATATGGCATAATTGAACTTGCATGCATTTACAATTGCAATTGTAGGTCAGTTCAACCAGAATTAACGATTTATTAACTGATCAAAGGGTTATAATCAAACATTCACAATCTCAGTCATTTTGAGGCGAGCCAACCCACTAAATAAACCTTTTGTCATCAAAATTAGCTGAGTATTTACATTAATACTTTCAGTGTAAATTCAGTCAGCGAGAAGCTAATGGCTAAATACTAGTTATAAAGTTATACTCTCAATGATAACGGTTACTTATATCTATTTTTCACTGTTTGATAATCGATGACTCTCTAACATACCAAGCCGTGGAAATTAAATGTCATTTGTACCAAATAACATCGATATTAACAATGACAGACAAAAGCAAGGCGACTGTTTACAAAATCCATGCGGCGTGTGTTAGGGTTAGCACAGGTTGGCCAAACAGCACTGTTTCCGGTAACAGTTAACCCTTACTTCCGCTCAATGGAGTCAGGGGAAATCTATAGATTACACAAATACATTTTCTACATGTATTTTATTATATTAGTTATTACAGAAGAATGAAATCAATTAAGATTTCTCTATACTGTTGTCAAGTATTTTCATTGATGATGGTAAGTTTATGGTCGGCCAACAAGTTCTTTCATTCAAGTTTTTCTTTGGAGCACTGCTGCCACTTTGTGGCTAAAGGGGCAACTACAACTTTAAACAACTGAAAAGTAAAGCTAAAAACATGTCATACAACACAAATCTATGAAAATCACAACAAAATACAGTTAAATAATAAAAATGTAAAATAACAGACTCTACATCCAAATAATGCGACACTGATGATGGTACCTGGTGGTGGTGTCGCAATAATAAGTAAATGCAAATTATTGCTTAAACTAATGCTAAATTTTATATATATATATATATATATATATATATATATATATATATATATATATATATATATATATATATATATATATATATATATATATATATATATATATATATATATATATATATATATATATATACATATGCAACAAGTCCTACTAGGCCAGACGTAGGATTTTGCTTGTACACCACAGTCTGGTAGTCGGCCATGGATGTATTATTCCATGTAGTCGACCGCAGGAGTTTATCTGCTTCCAGGTGGTCAGCAGTTCAGTCACGTGGTTTCTAAATCCACACAAATAGGACAGCGGTAGTGATATCAAACTGCGGAAGGACGAGTGTGCGCGTCACTTTCGGGGACTACTGCGCACTGATCACACGGAACTGGGCAGGACGATTCACCACCGGTGACCTACTGCTGCAGACAGAGGGAAAGTGCTCCATAAAACCGCTCTGTCTCGACGTTGAAAGGCAAGTCCATAGATAAGGTCAGCGCCATGTGCTTCGGTCTAAGTGAATTAGAGCCGTGCAACGTGAAGGACAAGGACACATGGCGTCATTCAACGGAATAGTGAAAGACAAATGCACTAACACAATTTAGTGCCCTCGTTGGTTTCAGACATGTATAAACGCTCATTTGCAGCCACAGACAAACAACAGACATTCACATAAATAGAAGCACACAGTGTTCCCTTTTGTCCAAACACATACATGCAATACATAATTTGGTAAAATACACGAGACTTTTTGTCTTTTTTACATTTTGGTAACCATATTTACAATAATCAAATCTCACACACATTTCTTTTTGTAAACCCCCAGCAAGTCAACGGATAAAAAAAATCATCACATGATTTAAAAAAAGAGCTCCTTAACTTTTTCAAATTTGATGTAGTTGTATGTACAATTTGTCGAATATATAGACGCCATTTAATCTTACTGTATATCCAGTTCTTTCCAGCTATGGGTTAAAATGTGACATGGCAACTGTCTCAAGTGACAAAAGTACATCAGCAAATGGATTGAAGTTTGCTGGATTTTTGTATTATTGGATAAATGGGGACACTTGGGACAGGAACTGCAAAAAACCTGGTCAAAATTTGTTTCACAGATACATTTTGGGACCATAAAGTCTATATAACAGTGAACCTGAAGGTGGGACAATCCCCATCAAAACAGAAACATATGGTAACACTTTTTTTTACAAAATGTTTCCATAAAGCAAGATGCAGTCATAGAGTGAACACTAGTTTAGAGCACTTTTATGATTATGATTATTATGATTATTATTATGATTATTATTATTTTAGAAATAATTAAGAAAAAATAATAAGTTAATTGTTCACTCACACATTTGGTGTTTTCTTCTTTTTTTCAAGCTAAAATGAAGTACCCCTGTGAATATGCATGTAGTGTTGTGAATTTATTTTAATATTTAGTTGTTGCATACTTGTTCTACATTCTGCAGCTTTCATTTTGCAGTGCTTGATTGCATAAATGCTCAAAAGACTATTTACCCCAAAGGTATACAATTGATACCATAATCAATATTTAGCTCTAGAGCATTATGAATATTTAGGCATATTTGACCAGACAATAGAAAAAAGAGACAAATTGAGTTATGGTAAAATGAATTAACCAGATTTTTCAATACAAATACCTCTGAACCCAGCAAGTAATTAAAAAAAAAACCTGTATTGCAGTAACATTAGCTACTCTTTTTATTTTAGTATTTGTCTAGTTCAGGGCACAACATAGTATATGTTATGTAGTGACAAGTCTTAGTTACTCTAATTCTTTTAAAGGTTTAACTGACTCTCTTGGTGCTTATCTGCTTTGCTTTTCCCTCATTCAGTCAGATTATCAGAGCCCTTTCCCACAACAGACTTGGCTCCATTTCACCTCTCCGTCATAAATCCAGATCTCGCGAATACGCCTAGTTAGCGTAACCAACCCGGTGCCTTGGAGAGAGTGTGAGTGTAAGTGTCAGTGAGTGTCCTGCCGAGCTGAAATGTCACCCTGTTTGTAGGCCGCACAGCACAGAGCAGGGCAGGAGAGTGTGTCTGGGAAGTCTTATAATGCTCAGGCAGGAGTAGTGTCAACTTCATCAGCTACCTCTATTTATCGTGTTTATATCTAGAGCCTGGAGGACGCCGAGCGGCCATGTCGACCCTGCTGCGCTGCGTCTCCTGTTGTTCAGCTACTTTTATCCGGGTTGGTGTCCGGCAGAGATTTCCTGGGAGGAGACACTTCAGGACTCATCCTGCTTTATGGGACCAAAACATCTCCAAAGGTATAAAATGTATAGCTTGTATTGTTTTTGCACATAGAGGACACTTTATCTTCTACTCTCCTAACTTATTAAGATCAAACTATTCATTCAAGGTCATTCATTCTGGCCAGGCAAGTACAAATCTTTGCTGAACTGTTTGCAGCAGGTTATTAAAGCTGTTCCCAGAATAGAAAAGAGTGCTTTTCTACGGCCGACTGAGCTGTTCTGTATGAGAGGTCACTTAAAGGTGACATGTAAAAGTTAAACTGCAGCCCTAATACAGTTTCCTTAAGTGTTTGTGTTATTTTAAAAACCACATCAGTGAGTGTTTGTGACAGTTTTGTGACTTTGAGGGAACTTTGTGTACGTTTGAAGTTTTCTCAGCATGTGTCGTTATGAATGTAGGCCTCCTCTGTGCGTTGGCTCAAATCCAATCACCTGCTAATGCTGTCTCCATGACGGCGAGGTCATGGTGCCGTGTTTGGAGAGAAATGTGTAACCTGACGCTATACGCGGCCACTCTGTTCAGTCTGCACATGCTTGATCCTGTCTCATAAAGAAACTCCAGTACTCCTGAGTTTCTGTGCATAAAGTTGAGTTCAAAATATTATTAAATCAAAAAGACAATGCAGTTTGATTAAAAACAGCTAAAATATAGCTACTTTTGTCCTTAGCCAGGGTTTCAGTATACCATATAAATAGCACAACATACTCTTTCAGCTCTACTCACCTTCATAAAAGATGTGGTTAAATCTGCACACTAGTTGACAATATGTCTTAATCTTCCCCTCGCTGCAATCTATGACTCACCTGAAGTGTTGCATCTTAAAATATCTTATTAATTGTCAGCCTGTCTGTCTGGTTAAATTAAATAAATAGGTCATGTATGTGCAACATGCAGCTTCTTTATACATAATATACACATATACACAAAACGTGAGTATGACCATAGAGTCAAAACCATCATTTTAACTAAACAAATGGCAACTGGGAAACCATCTAGTATTTTTTATTTTTTTTTTTAGGTTGGTTCAAAACAAGTAAATGTCCAAAGAACAAGAAGTGCGATTTGTGTGCCCACAGTGCCCCCAGACCCATCCCAGTGACCTGCATTTATAAAATATACATTTCAAAGCAACCTACCTGTATTTTATGGACACTTATGTTGGTGTTTTCAGGTGTTCCCTACAAAGACCTAGTGGTGGGTGTCCCTAAAGAGACCCTGCAGAATGAGCGTCGTGTGGCCCTGTCTCCAGCAGGAGTCCAGGCTTTGGTCAAACAGGGTTTTCAGGTTCAAGTGGAAAGTGGAGCCGGTGAGGAGTCCCAGTTCTCCGATCAGCAGTACGTAGATGCAGGGGCCACTATCACTGACGTCAACGGGGCCCTGGGGTCAGACCTGGTCCTTAAGGTGGGTCTGTCTCTATCATATGAACTACTATGTGACCAACTTGTGTCCAACAGATGATGTTGTTGCAAACACAGATCTGGCCTGGTCATACATGTGTTTGTGAGTTTGTCCTTTTGTAACTTACCGGTTGGCCTCTTAGTCAGGTCTCCCTCGAAAAAAAGATTTTAAGGGACTTCCTGGTAAAATAAAGGTTAAATAAAATAAATAAATAAATACACATTCACTTAAATTCCTTATCCTTAACTATATTACTATAAGCTAACACAACAAAATACCATTCCTCAAGGTTAATGCATTGTATGTCACGCTCTGATGCCATCTCATTAACTTGAGCAAATTTCTTAATAATGAAACCAGCCCTCTAGTTCTCAGGACTGACTCATAACACTCGCCTTGTGAAATGTTAATTCAATATTTCAGATGAGAAGCTTATAGCTCCACTGCCTGATTTTGTTTTTGCCGTCCCATTGTCAGGCCCCACCACATTCACTCAACAGCAATGTAGTAACCTTTCCTGCGTCTCTTATCTAAAAAGAGGTAAAACCGGAGCAGTTTTTCACCACGAAATACTATTGCAGCTTACTTGAAACTTTAGCTTTAGAGTTTCCTTTTATAGACGTAACGATTCATTTAACCGTGTTTATTTTGCTGCCCGTTTTTCTATTTTTTTAAATCTTTTTTGGTCTGTTTCGCTGTAAAATAAATGTGAATAAACTTTCAAACTAAATGCAACAGTAAAAAAAATCAGGTAATGGACTTTTACCATTAGAACTTTTATTCTTAAGTTCACTCTCACATATCTAGACTTGTTTGCTTTAATTAACCAGTTAAGTTCTTTTTGCTCTAGGTCCGAGCCCCCAGTCTGAGCGAGGTGGACCTCCTGAAACCCAAGTCCACTTTGGTCAGTTTCATTTATCCAGCCCAAAACTCAGAACTGATGAACAAGCTTGCAGAGAGACAGAGCACTGTGCTGGCTATGGACCAGGTCCCTAGAGTGACCATTGCCCAGGGCTACGACGCACTCAGCTCCATGGCTAATATCGCAGGGTAAGGTAACATTTATTAATTCATGTCAGTTTAGTAGATTTATAGTTGTATTTGTGGTATAAAGTAAAATGATTGGGTCTGTGCAGGTACAAGGCTGTGGTGTTGGCTGCAAACCATTTTGGGAGGTTCTTCACTGGACAGATCACTGCAGCAGGAAAAGTACCTCCAGCCAAGGTAACAAAGCAATCCAATCTCAATCAATAATAGTATATCATTCTCTAGTAACATGTGTCTGTTTATTTTACTCAGGTGTTGGTTATTGGAGGTGGAGTCGCAGGTTTAGCAGCAGCAGGTGCAGCCAAGTCCATGGGAGCCATAGTCAGAGGATTCGACACCAGGTTAACCACTCTCAACCCTGATAAAATAAAAAAAAAAGTGTAATGGAAGTTTACAAATAGGATCTAAGTTAACTCCCCTGTTGTATTTTCAGACCAGCAGCTTTGGAGCAGTTCAAGTCGTTCGGGGCAGAGCCTTTGGAGGTGGACATCAAAGAGTCCGGTGAAGGGGTCGGAGGTTACGCCAAAGAGATGTCCAAGGAGTTCATCGATGCTGAGATGGCTCTGTTCGCAAAGCAGTGCAAAGAGGTCGATATCCTCATCAGCACTGCTCTGATCCCAGGTCAGTCACTTATAGTCTGCATTATAGTTTTTTTTTCCATTTGCTTTTTGTGGGTTTATTTGTTACCTAAAGAGAAGAGTGTTTAGCAGGGCATTCCTGTTTTAATGATAAACCAGGAAAAAACAGGTCAAAAACTCTTCTGTTGTCTTAATGCTCAGTCTTTAAAATGTATTTTTATTATAATAGAGGGGGAAGTAAGTATTTTGTGGAAGTGTTTGGAAGTGTTTTTAGCTGACATTTTATTTGGACTTTAAACACTTTGCCAATTACAGTACATGCCACATTTGGTCTTCACAGTTTTAGATGAAGACATTCCTGCACAACCCTTATGAAGAGATGCAAGTGATAAAATGCACTCCAGTACACAATAAAAGTTTATCAGTAAGCTCTATATGACATCAGTGCCTTAATAATCCAAACATAGAAAAATTTATTGGCCACTCCCAGAGACAGAAGTAAGAGTAAGAAAAAAACAAAACTAAATTGAGGAAAGAAAATCATGAGGTATTTACTTATTATGTGACTATTAATGTTACAATATTAAAGGGTGCCATCACTGAGTAAAGGTAGGCCCATGAAGTCCTAATTATCATTTTCCATTTGGTGGAGCTCTGTCTCTTAGAAGAGGCCATTCATGCTATAATCCAGCCACAAGGGGTCACAAGTCAATGTACTTTTTTGTGTGGGATAAGGGTAGAGGTTTGTGTCCGGAAGATCATCCGGCTTAAAGCTAAATCAAATGTGAATCAATCATTAATATGACTTCCATATCCAGTTGGGAACTGGGATAATGATGCCATTGGAGGTATTGACTGGCAGGGGCCTGGTGGAAACTGGGCTACTGTTGGTCAAAGAAAGAGAGGATGGATGTTAAAGGGAATATAATCCACACAAAAAATCTCCTTGGACACAGACCAGTGGCCAGTTTTCATTAATATCTTATCTTCTCAAACTGTCAGATCAAAGATATCCTTAGATTTTCTTCACACTTAATGGTTCTTTTTTTTATTTAGGGAAGAGGGCACCCATCCTGATCAAAAAGGAGTTTGTGGAGTCGATGAAGGACGGCTCTGTCGTAGTGGATCTTGCTGCAGAGGCAGGAGGCAACATTGAGACCACCAAACCTGGAGAGTTGCATGTTCACAAGGTCAGGATAATGCCAAGAAGTATTTCTGTAACATATGGGCAAACCTTATCAAGTGTTATCATTGAAAGCATAAGTCATATGTATTTCCACCATCAAAAATAACATACTTTACATTAAAAACAAAGTGTCTCTTCTTATTTAATATAGTAGTGAGTTGTGTTGACACGTCAGTAAACACTCCTAACGTTGCCCTTTTTTTTTTAATAAACTCCAGGGGGTGACCCACATCGGCTTCACTGACCTGCCGAGCCGAATGGCCACTCAGGCCAGCACTCTGTACTCAAACAACATCCTGAAGCTGCTCAAAGCCATCAGCCCAGACAAAGAGGTCTTCCACTACGAGCCCATGGAGGAGTTTGACTATGGCACCATTGATCATGTGATCCGGGGGACTCTGGTTATGAAGGTAGGGTTTTAAGTTTTGTGTCCTTTTGTCCTTGTGTTGTCTAGCAATTGGTGTAGGCGACCAAAGAACAAATTATCTCGCATGAGTATATATACTCCTTACATTGACCTTGAAATGTATTTCTATCCTGTCAAGTCATTATACTTAACCCATATTGATATTCCACACTTTCACTGTGTTGTATAATTTAAAACATCTTAGCCCATTGAAATAAGATCGTATCAGTTATCCTCAGTACAACCTCAGTACAATTTATTGACAGTAACGCGCACTTTCAACTTGTAATTAGCGCCTCACAGCTCGCTCATTCGTTACTCTTATTTATTTTATTTTTTTCCCATCTGCCCCATTAGAAAGCATATTTAGTGTCTCAAGTTCATGGGCTAGCTGTGTAGTCTTTTGAATTCATTTTTACGAAACTGCATTGGCTTTGATTCTCATGTTACTGCTAACACAACTAGAGGTAGGACTGTGACTGAGGGAGTTTAATGGTGCAAATTTCTGCTGTTTATATTTTTTCTGTTTTTGCGGGCTGTTATTTCTCTCTCGGCCCAAGGTCAACTCTTGTCATGCAAAAACCCCATTACAGCTGGGAAAAAGGGGCTCAAAATGAATTTGTGGATGTTTCAGAGTTTCTTGGAATTTAGTTTTGACACGATGTTTATGGCAGAGGAATCATGAAACCCCAACAGGACATATCAGCTTTCTCTTTTGTTAAAAGCACATTTATCTTCCCAAACCACTGTTAACTGGTCTGTGATGGCTCTTAGCTCAGGTCAGTCTTTAAGTCAGTGAGTTATGATGCATTTTTATAATCCCACAAGCTGTCATGATCTTGTGATTAAAGCCTCTCACGCATGTTCTCACTTGGTCTGCTGTTTTGTGCGTCCAGGAAGGCAAGAACATGTTCCCAGCTCCGCTTCCTAAAACATCTCCCCCGCAGCCCGTCAAACAGAAAACCGTTGCAGAGTTGGAAGCTGAAAAAGCGGCCACAGTCTCTCCATTCAACCGCACTCTGACCTCCGCTGGCGTCTACACCGCAGGTCTGGCTCGATATGAAATGTGTGAAACTGACTCAGCCTTGACTCACATTGTGTTTACTGACAAAATGTTATAAAATGACACAAGGGACATTTAGTTGCAGCATTTAACTTCAAGGCAGATTCATTTCTTGATTACATTTTAGGCACAAGACACAAAAACATAGAAATAAAAAATTACTGCTTTTTTGACAGATGTCCTGGGTTGAATACATAGTTTGTAAATGTTATTTTAAAGAGCTCAGTGTTGGTGTGGATCCACAGGTGCTTGGGGTCGTGCCCAGGTATGTGGAGCATAAAAAGTAAAAGCCCTTTTCTCATAATTTTCAGAAGGTGGCCCTGCCATATTTTACAACAAACACTTATCATAATTTGAAACTGTTAATGCCTTTTTCAAGACACAACTTTTTGTATGAAAAAGTCTTGCCCCTGTCCAAAATAGTTAAAGCAACACTATTTAACTTTTCAGGCTGTACATGCACTAAACGACTAAAGAAGAAAAATGCTGTGGCAAAACTGTTTTAAACTTTTTATAAATAACCATAAATATCCTAGTTTGTAATATATATTTGTGTTTGTGACATGTTCTGGCAAAATATGCGTTCTCACAAGATGGTAGCGTGCCTGCAAATCTCCTTGTTACACTCCCTGTTTCATTTCCATTAAGAAACCATCAAAATGAATGTAATACATTTGTTTAAATGAATTCTGGCTCTATATTTTGGGGTAAAAAGCATTAGAAATACATGCACTAAAACAGTTCTATTTTGAAACAACATTTGACACTATGAAATTGAAACTTGAAACTTGCATCTAAAATATTTAAGTCTGCCCTGACACTACAGCAGCAACAGCTTGTAAGATCGCTCTAATACTGTGTCTTTTACATTTCTTTAGGCCTGTCCACCTGTTTAGGTCTGGGCCTCATCTCTCCAAATGCAGCCTTCACTCAGATGGTCACCACTTTTGGTTTGGCTGGAATAGTGGGATACCACACGGTGTGGGGTGTGACTCCGGCTCTGCACTCGCCTCTTATGTCTGTAACCAACGCTATCTCAGGCAAGAGACACAGGATTAGTATCATTATAAACTCAAAGCATGTCAGAGAACCATCAGTAAAAATTTGAGGCTACACATTTGAACAATTTTGAAGAAATGAATAATCTACAGAAGTTTCATAGTCTGGAACTTGACTGAATTGGTTTGCTCTGTAATTCTTGCTCTGTGCTATTCTCTGCTTCAGGTCTGACAGCTGTAGGAGGCCTGGTGCTGATGGGGGGAGGTCTCACTCCATCCACACTGCCAGAGACACTGGCTTTAGCCGCTGCATTTGTCTCCTCCATCAACATCGCAGGTCAGACCTCTTAACTAAAAGAACAATAAAAGCATCTGATAAATA
The DNA here is from genome assembly GCA_036850595.1 of Rhyacichthys aspro. NCBI lineage: Eukaryota > Metazoa > Chordata > Actinopteri > Gobiiformes > Rhyacichthyidae > Rhyacichthys > Rhyacichthys aspro. Next base: position 19,863,313 of record CM072150.1, on the reverse strand, counting down.
AAGGCTGATGTCCCGTCCAAAATCCATCTTGCACAGGTGGTTTCCTGATCACACAGAGGATGCTGGACATGTTCAAGCGCCCCACGGACCCTCCAGAGTATAATTACCTGTATGCACTGCCAGGGGCAGCGTTTGTTGGTGGATATGGTGCTTCTGTCGCAGCTGGGTACAATATTGAGCAGGTAACCACAAAGTGACACGATGTTGACAGTGTCATGTGACACCTGACATCTAATATTACAATAGAGTAATAGATGCATCTTGATTTATTTACACACATTGACTTTTTCTTACATTTACACATTTGACTTTTTGACGTTTTTGATTTGGTTTCAAGTATGACTTTCATAATGACTAACGTTGATCATGACCATTATTGTCCCTAGATGATGTACTTGGGCTCTGGTTTGTGCTGCGTAGGAGCGTTGGCAGGTCTCTCTGCTCAGGGCACCAGTCGCCTCGGTAACGCCCTGGGCATGATGGGAGTGGCAGGGGGCATTGCAGCGACACTCGGAGCCCTCAAACCCTCACCGGAGCTGCTCTCACAGATGTCTCTGGCCATGGCCACAGGAGGAACTCTGGGTAAGACAAACCTCATACTTGAGTTTACTACAATTAAATGTATCAGACCGTACTTATTTAGATTTTTAAGCTTGTCAGAATACATGTTGCCCACAACTTCTGAAAGTTTGAGAGACACTTAAGTATTGATGTCTCCTCTCTCAAACAAAAGTTGTCTCTATTTGAAATATAAGATGGATTTGAAGAAGACTTTTAGAATCCTTGATACATAGCCAATAATTAATATAAAGAAGAGAGCAAACCCAAACAAACTGTTTCCGGTTTATTCCCAGCTTTCCGAACATTAAATTCACAGGGCTGCGCCAATTTCCTATAATTTATGACCTCATTATTTAATGACGACAAGTTCTGCTTGTGTTTAACGTAATGTAGACAATGATGTATATCAAACTAGACTAGACTATATGAAAACTAGAAAATTATTTTCCTCCAAATACTGTTTACGGCCTTTCCTTCAGAACCTTTTCACTACTCAGGTCTAAGTTAACAGTTTCCCCTTTAATCTGGGGTGTTCGGCTCTTTTTAATAAGAGTTATAAACAGCTATATTTTCCATGGCCAATATTTAGAAATCACTTGTTTTCACAGATCTTTTGCACAATAGACCATAGTCACACTGTATAAGATGGTCCAGTTGGCTTCTTGTATTGCATGTCCGAGAAGACCTTTTCTGTTACTTATCTACTTCAACGTGCAACAGAAAGCAAAGCTAAATATTTAGAAAATCATTTCAGGGGGTTATGTTAACACTTTTTTTAGTAAAAAAAAAAACAAAACAAAAAACTGCTCCAACTGTGGCTTTGTGTGGCTTTTTGGGGCTTTAACATATGTAGAGTGCTTTTTTTTTTTTTTTTTTTAAATGACAAAATTATAAAATTATAATAAGTATACCTTTTACTTTTTTTAATGATGATATAAATCCTTATAGTTGCCTTAGTTTTAATTTTTCTTACCATCACTGGCCTGTATTATAATCAGTGGTGGGTCTGTCTAGTTTTGTTCTTGATTTATTTTTTCCATTCACAATCTAATCCCTCCAGAAGCACTGTTCAGTATCACGTCAAGGAAATTCTGTGTCTTTTTATTAAAAACCATTCCAATAAACCCAGGGCAAGTCTCCTTTGAAACCCAATGCGTTGTTTAGAAAGAGACATCAAGATGATGTGAGTGTTTAACATTAACATCTCATGCAACTGCCCCGGTCTTTGAAGAGTGTCAATTATTTCTGATTTAAAACAGAGCATCAATCATTCTGTCACGGTTGTCGTGTCTCACTGGTCGAAGTGTTAATAGTGATTTAAGAAAGAGTGAAGATAAATGATGTTGAAGTTGACGAAGACAATCACAGACAGGCAGCAGACCACAAGGGTTTACTCCATATTGAACTAGTGACACGCTGCTTTCAGGAAACAAGGACTAAATCTTTTTATAGGGACTCATTTGATTGGCTTGAAAATCAGTCATCATATGTTCAGGATTAATTGAAAACATATGTCTACCTTAAAATCTGAGTTCTTTTTTGACCAGACCTTCCCTAAGGTGAATGTGTAAATATATTTTGTGATACGAACATCCTAAATAGCCAGAGCATTTTGGAAACCCCTTGGCTTTGTTTCCAACAGTGTCGTACCAAGTTGTAGCTAAACACAGCAGTCTGTTAATTGTACAAAAGAGAATCCTCACTCATGTGAAAGTGAGAATTGAAAGAGAAATTTAAAATAGCTGGGGGGGGTTTTTTCAAACGAAACATATTTTGTCATATTCCAAGAAGAAACAATGCCAAATGTATTTTCTTCAGATCTGCATTGTGCTGTCTACTTTGAATTCAACAGGAGCAGAATGTGACATTAAGTAGTGAGTCCTTGAACCCCCTAAGAAACCTCTGTAGCTTTTCTGAATTTGACATTAAAAAATGAATAGAAATAACTCAGATAATAAGTCTGTTCACAGCCACAGAAAGTTCAGTTTAAATTATTAAAAAAATTACAAATAAAAAAAAAAGATAATTCTGCGTTCTAATAAGATATAATGAAAATCATATCTCTGTATAAAAAACACAATGGATACAGCGCTCTTTGTTAACTGCATTGAGAGCTGTGTTGTGTCCTGTAGTGTTTTATTATTTATGTCCAGAGAGCTGAACTGTTTTCCAAATAGAACATTTGAGAATGTGTTAAAGCAATGTAGTAATATGTTTCCTTTGTCATTTATAGGTCTGACCATTGCAAAGCGTATTGAGATCTCTGACCTGCCTCAGCTGGTGGCAGCGTTTCACAGCCTTGTGGGGCTGGCGGCGGTCCTCACCTGCGTCGCTGAGTACATGATCGAGTACCCACACCTCGAGACCCATCCTGCTGCTGGCGTCCTGAAGACTGTGGCTTATCTGGGAACCTACATCGGAGGAGTCACCTTTAGTGGGTCATTAGTGGCCTACGGAAAACTTCAAGGCAAGTGGGGGGCTTTTATTAATAATTGTAGATATGTTTGTCCATTTATAAGGGAGTATAAACTCACTAAAAAACACTGGACAAGTGGAAGCCAATAAAAGAAGAAACATAAATCAGGAAAACCATGAAACTTGGAGAGTAGTCATATAAACAGCCTGGAAATTGATCATATTGTTGTATAAGTACTGTAAATTATGAAAGAAATTATTGATTCATTTAGAAGTTGGGTAAAACCCATTGGGATTTTTAAGTTTGTGTTTTGACTCTGAGTTAAAATAACACATAGCACTTTTTAATAAACACTGAGGAATAAAATGCTGGATTATTGTGTATATCTGTTTTTTATGAAGTACTTTAATTAAAAATGACACTATCAATAGTTTTTAAACATTCATCTGACTATATGTAGAATAAGCTCGTGATAAGGTACAGTGTATGGCCTGTAAACTCTACAGTCCAATCATTGTTCATCATTTAACACAGACGCAGTTATATCCACATAAATCCACTGACCTCCATGTTCTCTGATTGCTTCTTTCATCTGTTTAAAGCCTAGGATCCTCTGGTAAATCCGGGCTTGTTTCGACAATTTGCTAATGTACATAGTCGTGGGTCTGATCAAGAGAAGCAGATGAGACGATAATTTGTTACGGGAACGACAGGGCAGTGGCTGCGAGGCTGCGGTTGGAGGACTACAGCTTGATTTGTAGATGGCACAGACTGGGACAGCTGATTAGAGGCCTCCACAGAGACGTCTGACAGTTCAAAGTCAAAATACACCACTTAAGACAACAGTATTTACATGTTTATCTTAGACAAAATATTTTCCCTTAGCCTCACAGAAGAGTGGTATTAATTACAGGAACTCTAAAACATGCACATAAAAACGGGTTTTGATCCTAGATGCCCTTTTAGAATGGGTTGATGGGCCATATTGTTATTATTATTGCAGTCCTCGGATTTTCTTTTAGATTGATATCTTCTGTTAACGCCTTGTTGGTCAACTAAAAAATGCTATAAGCCTTCAACAACTGACAGTAAAAGTATAAATTTCTCTAAACTCTTGATGTGTGACCGTAGGTGTCCTGAACTCTGCCCCTCTGCTGCTGCCAGGCCGCCATGCCTTAAACGCTGGGCTCATGGCGGCGTCGATGGGAGGCATGGTGCCCTTCATGCTCAGCTCCAGCTACGGCACCGGCATGGGCTGTCTGATAGGAGTGTCCGGACTCTCCACTGTCATGGTGAGTGGGACAGGACTATGTCAAAATCACATCCAGCTCTGGTGTCATTATTCTTTTTCACATTTTTTTTGACATACAGAACTGTGCAAAAGTCTTAAGCCACTATTAAAGGGATTTTGTCTTAAATACAAGAAGCATGTCCACAAATTACAGTTTTGACAACAAAGTGATCATGGACCCATCAGTTTGAAAAATGAAGCTCCAAAATTTTCTTGGCCTTTCAGTCTGGTTTTGACATTTTCTCTTCTGATTTTTCAAATGCTTCATACTTTCTTGGATGTTCTCTGGTACTTGTTAACTTTTTTTCTATCAAAATAAAACACTAAATGGGACATTAATACATCATGTTTTGAGCATTTGTGGTTGAGACGCATGAGGCAGATTTTAAAAGTTGGACAAATCATGCATGATCTCTATTCCTTTTCCTTACAGGGTGTAACTCTGACTGCGGCCATTGGAGGCGCTGACATGCCTGTGGTCATCACTGTGCTGAACAGTTACTCTGGCTGGGCCCTCTGCGCTGAAGGCTTCCTGTTGGACAACAACCTCATGACCATCGTCGGCGCTCTGATTGGCTCGTCTGGTGCCATTCTCTCCTACATCATGTGTGTGGTGAGTGGTACATCATATTATAATAAGTACATATAAAATAATTTGAATGTTTTCTGACTTTTTCAAAAAAAAATTTCAAAACTGCTCCCTGCTGTGTCACTTGCAATATTACTGTACTGTCAGACAATGTGGTGTGGATTTATAATATAACAATATTCACATAGCACAAACTGCTTAAAAACAAAACAATTGAAAGCAGAAATAGAAACAGTAAGAACAGTGTATACAACAAGTAGGACAGTAAGGCATAAGCTTTTTCATTGTGAATAAAAATAACAAAAAAGTGCATGTGCAGTAAACAAGAGGCTGTTTAAAGGACATCACCACCACATTAAAAGTTCATTGTAAAAGCAAGTCAATGGATTGTCAATATCTGTCTTATATCTGCTGATATCACAATTTCCTGCACATAAAACCTGTTTACTATGTCAGCGACGATGGTGCATGCTTTCAACCCAGTGGCTTTTACTTTGAAAATATCATTACAACTTTACACCGACGTCTTGTGCTGTCTTTGGATGTAGGCCATGAACCGCTCGCTGCCCAACGTGATCCTCGGCGGCTACGGCACCACGTCCACCGCCGGAGGGAAGCCTATGGAGATTGTAGGGACTCACACTGAGGTCAACGTGGACCAGACCATTGACATCATCAAAGAGGCCAACTCAATCATCATCACACCAGGTAATGCATCCTGTACACTGAACACGCTAGAAGAGCAATTAAAATGTGATGATTACTACCCGTCATGGATGTTTATTCATTTGTTTGTACTACTTTTATTCTTTACTGATTACAAGGAGTTTTTTTTCAACCATTCACTTACACATTCATTCACGATGGACAATTTAGAGGGGAGGACATGACTCAACACACAAAGGCCATGTTGGTGCAGTTTTGAATTTGTCCACTGATAGAAAATGCTGCTAAAAAGTGTGTTTTTAGTGCTCTGTCTTCACCAACTTTTGAACTTTTGAATTATATGGTCCAAAAATGTTGCTTTAATTAAGTGCTTTGCCTTGGTGACCTTGTTAAATTATATACAGATTCAAATATTGGTGTCCTCAGAGGACTGCGTTCATTGAATTTAAATCACTGCTACATGCATTAATAGCAGATAAAGCTTCAATAATAATGCTATACCTATTCAATTAACGAGAAAATGCAAGTCTGAATTGTCAAGACAAATGCCTATTTCAAGAAGATTTAGTCCAAACTCTGAATTTCTTATTAACATAAATTCTGAAGACCTTAAAATCCAATTTGATAAATATATATTAAAATGGGAAGGTTTATATGGTCTATGAATTATCCATCTAACTGTAGCTAATTTTATAAATGAATATAGTCTTTATGTGACTTTTACTCTAACATGGTAACTCCATTTTATAACAGTTGCTATGGAGACTACTCTTTTTTTCTTGGCTCTGCTGAACCCAGAGTGAATAGACTTTATTTAACCAACTTCAAACTTATTTCTGAAACAGGAAACCGAGAGTTGGCCCAGTGTGATTAAACCTGAGCTCAAGGATATACTAAAGTCCTGGAAATGTACTCAAATCATATCTTAAAGACTGCGAACCCTGTTTAGTTTGTGGATCTGTCTTTATTAAGTTTAAGCAAGAATCTGTGGCACTCTAAAAGGAGGATTATACCAAAGTATTTCAATCAATACACGCCAACATGTTTCTGGATTGGCAGGATTGTTTATTACATTGTTAAATTGAAATGGTCAAACTGTCAGATTCTCCCCTGCACTGCAGCTGTAGCTCATCATACTGTCTGAGCCATCACATCTACAACCTTTATCATCTTTAACTTCACGTGACAAAAACTCAAATGCACTGCCAAAGTTGGATCAAATGGAGCAAAATAAAACAAACTTGTTCAAACTGCAAGAGAAAAGCTGTTGTAATCAAACCACAAGAGGGAGCAGTCTGTCCATAGATGATAACTTATCGGTCTCTTGATGCATACATTTGTTGTCTGACTGTGCTCACGCAGGTTCGTTACCAGACTCCAGTGATATTTTAGTGCGAGATGACAACCACATCTTGATTTACTGTAGCGACAGTCCAAACTTGAAGGAGCTGCTGAGTGGCCTCTACAAGGAGAGAGCCTCTCCGAGTGACTTGGACTGCAGTTGTTTTCCAGTGGATCAAAACTAACATTTGGCCAGCTGTGTGGTCCAACATGCTGCTTCGATTAGGCAAACAGTGAAAAGTCATAAGAACTATTGGGTCCAGACTTGGGGCTTCTCCATGCACTGTCAACAACAAAGCATGGCAGCGAGGAAACAGAAGGCTCGAGTTGTCTGGGGAATTCAAAGATACGGGTTATGTTTGACCGCCCTCGAAAAACTCAATTAGGGGGTAGGGCTGAACTCTACAAGGTACCGTACCACCAGGGTTATACGGAGGTTACACAGACGCACGGAAAGCACTTCTTTGCACGCAGGGGACCCAAATGCACCCCATCCACACGCAAGAGAACATTGAACCACTATGATTTCATACCAAAAAGGCTCTGCGGTGAAAGGACTAAGAGGAGGACAAAAGAAAGAATGGGGTTTAGAATAACTGGCTTTATTGTTTTAATCCTCAAGGGCCACTGTGTTTTTATTTGGAACGAACAACGGTTTCAAATAACATGACCAGTTCAAATTTAAAACAAACGGAAACAGTAAACAAATCCTCAACAATTATGTACCAACTCGATGAACAAATAGCTTGTCTATAGTCACACGTTAGCTGCAATGCCGGGACTTCCTGCGTCTACATCATGGGAATTTTTGGAAATGACAAACTACTCTTCCAGTTTTAGACTGAACTCAAAATTTTACAAAAATCTGTGCAAAATTAAAGGTGCGGTGTGTAGCTTTGTGGCTTATCTCGGTGACAGCTGGTGGAGAAAGTGCTGATTGCAATTCCACACCTCACACTGATTTTTAAAGCATGATAATAGCTATGGTAGCCCTGCTGGGACATGGTGTTATCTACAAACAAACTCAGTGAAAATAAGTCCGATGGTGATTTCACTTGAAAATATATACATAAACGTCCAAAACTTAACACAAATGTGTGCTCAATAAGAAATATAAATGTGTTTCTCCTCCAGTTGTGCTCATTTCTTCCTCTCTGGGCAGCTGTAGGAACAGAAGGTAGTTTACCTGGGTCTATGGAGCTTTATTTGTCTATTTTTAAAATATGTAATACTAAAATCATAGTTTTGACGTATGCGTTCTTTTAAGTTACCATATACAGCTGTACTATAAAACAGTTTGACAGTGCAATTTTGGCAGTTGATTGCACTAAACATTAAGATGCACGATTAATGACAAATGTCACTAGATTATGCCCCATTTTAAACTACCCATTTTACAAAAAAAAAAATATAGGGTTAACAGATTTGGTCATATGTGATCATTTTATTTGATGTCTGTACAGTTTTTGTCTCTGTTTAATTGTGCTTATTTTAAGTTTAATCAATCTCTTTCTTCAAATCAAAGTATACAATTGTAAATCTATTTTTGAATTGCAGCTAATTCCTTGTCACCCTGTGTTTTGTTTTGGGGTTTTTTTTTAGGTTGGGGTCTGTGTGCAGCGAAGGCCCAGTACCCCATAGCCGACATGGTTAAGATGCTGACGGAGCAGGGCAAGGCTGTCAGGTGAGTTCTTACTTATACAATATCTTCAGTCATCATAAACATTGTGATCGTTGTTGGCTCTCTGTCAGATTGTCTTGGTGATCTTCGCTTTAATCATTAAATGTAGTTTAGGCAACTGTTTGAATCATGTCAATTATAAAATGCATTTGGGACGTCTCTAGTACCAGAGTGGGGAAAAATGGGGTCTTGACATTTTTACACTTAGATTTGTAAATTTTACTTTTATGAGCTTTTCATTTAATTTGAATCAATTACATTTCATCAACTATTTTTATAAACATATTTACCATTGTAGCATTTTTATTCAACACTGCATCTTAAGGTGTCACAGTATGAACTTTACTGATTGTTTTCTAGAAGGCTTGAGCCACAGTTTTATTTGACTTTACTTGATTTTTTTGAATGTATTATTTGAAAAACTCTTAACTAGTAACTTTCTAGTGAGACCAGGAAGCACTCAAACAATAACCTACTGTATTTTCTCCTGTGTCAGGTTCGGTATCCACCCTGTGGCTGGTCGTATGCCCGGTCAGCTGAACGTCCTTTTGGCTGAGGCCGGAGTTCCCTATGATGTTGTGCTAGAGATGGATGAGATCAACGATGACTTCCCAGGTAACGTTTATCAAAGAATATTAGACACTTTTACTGAGATCTGTGTAATGTGTAAGCTTTTGTTCTTCTCCATTTAGCAGATGCAGGCACTATTGGTTAAATTATGTTTTATTTTAAAAAATGATTTATGTTGTGCCCATATTCAGCATTTTTCACTGCTAGATGTGCAACAAGTTATTGCCCTTTTATGGTCTAGAAATATTGGCCCTATTTCAAGAAGCAGGTTTAGTCTAAATATGAAGCATGTTAAACCTGCAGCAAGGAAATTTATATGAACTCTGTGTCAGTTACTGTATTAATTCATTTCTTCATCCTGCATGTTTTATTCGTTTAACCCAAAGTTTTAATCTCCTACTCTGTTGAGAAGCAAGGAGCACGAATGGCTTTGTGTTTCTGTAATATTCATACATTTTTGAAGTGCTACAATGAAATCTCTGCATTTCACATTTATACAAGTGCCCTCATACATGTTTCTGAAATGGGGGGAAAACTCTGTAGGACTGGGCTGAACACTTAGTTCAGGTTTGAACTTTCAGCCTGCTTCGAAAATAGCCAAATTACCTGCAGTGTAAAATTTTATAGGTAAAACACACCTTTTCGTTGGAGTAGCTTATTGTTGGGTCTTTCCATTCAAATGCCATGTTTTGAGAGAAACAGCCCTGTTTTCAGAGCAACCGGGCAGGCTCTCGTTCACACATGGTTCTGTTTACAACGGAACAGATAAATGCTGTGCTCGGAAAGCTAATACTAACAATTGCAGCTGTCTTTTTATAAATGGTTGGTTGATGCATCTGTCTAAATGTTTGTGGCCCACAGAGACTGACTTGACACTGGTAATTGGTGCAAATGACACTGTAAATTCTGCCGCACAAGAAGATCCTAACTCCATAATCGCTGGTATGCCTGTCCTTGAGGTGTGGAAGTCTAAACAGGTTTGTACTAGCTTTTAATATACAAAATAATAAAACTCAAATCCATTTTAGCTAAAACTGAGGATTAACTCTTTAACTACCTCTAGGTGATTGTAATGAAGCGTACTTTGGGTGTGGGCTACGCCGCAGTGGACAACCCTATTTTCTACAAACCAAACACTTCCATGTTGCTGGGAGATGCCAAGAAAACATGTGACCTTCTCCAAGGCAAAATCAGAGAAACTTATTACTAACTGCATTTTCCACACAAACACACTGTAGCTCTTTTTCCCAGTGCCAGGTTGATGCTGTACTTCCACTCGCAATAAATGTTTGGGAAAATGTAATTAGAAAGTATGAACTTTGGTTTGCTATAAATGTTAAAGGCACCCGGGATGGTTATTTTTAAAATGACTCCATAAAGTGTAATAATTTGTAAATAAAAAGATATTTAAATGTAAAAACCTGTTTCCTTTCCTTTGAGATTTATCTTGCTTTGAAGAACAAGGGGACACTCTTGCAAAGTGAACATTTCTAGGGTCCCTCCCATTCACAGCGATTACCTTCCTTTAGAAATTCTGTCAGACAAATGTTCAAATTTTTTTTCCTGCTTATATGGGTACTGATTACTGGTATCCAACTCTTTCCACAGACCAGACTAATAAAACGGAACAGAAAAAAATTGTTGTCTGGAAATGCTATTGGAAACCAGAGGAGATGATTAAAAGGTTATGTTAACTTGTACCTTAACCAAGACTTATTATTTATTGACATGGCAACCCCCAGCTAAACTGAGTGATCAAAGAACTGCCATGTCTTCCTCAATTTATTTATTGTGCGTTTCCATAGTAACATAACATGTGAATTCTTTAGTAGATGGTTGTGTTCCTCCAAAGGAAAAGATAAGACAACAGCATCAGGTTTTTCATTTTAATTTCAGAAGTTTAGTTGCCAGGGGACTTATTTTCTAAATAATAGTTTGTTTTAGTGCATTAAGTAAATCTACAACGCTCTTCAGTCTGTGTTTTAACCTTTCAACAATTAAACTATAACGTCCAGGAATTTATAAAAAACTTAAATTTATCCTCACAATAAAAAACCCTTTGATTTCACAGCTTAAACAAGAGGTACTGGGTATATCTGTAAACCAACTCTGTACTTTACCATATTACCATTACCATATCCCTAAATAGAGTCTAAATGGATATGACTTTAGCTTTGACTTTATGGCTTATGGGACGAGGTGTGTTTAACATTTAGTAAAAATTCCGCATCAGCCATTGTGTTGCCTGATATGAGTTTTACAATAAGCAAACACTGAGACAGCGTTGTCACTATATTCATTGATTCAGTCCATCTCTTTAAAAATAAAATAAGATTGGATAATGACTCAGTTCATAAAGTTCGTATTTTAGGGGTCCTCTGAAAATATTTTCTTTATATTCTTCCACCAGCAGACTTTGCTTTATTGACCATTGAGTGAAGATATGAGTAAAAGAACAACAGGTTGTCATATTCCCCATTGTAAACCTTTTCAAGGCAGTGCTCGTGATAGTCTTTGAGAAAATAGTAGATAGCCTCGATAGTGGCCAGGTAGGTGTCCGGTTTGCCCTTCTGATGGCGCCAGAAACATGTTTTCCTCGTTTTCAGCTCTACCTGCAGCAGATCTGAACGATAAAAACAGTGGTTCAGAAAATGTTGAACAATGAAGAAAACTGACAGCTACATTCTCTAGAAGTATTTCTAAGACTGCAAACATGTTTTCAAAAATATGACCTCAGCCAATCTTTGATGGTGCTTGCATTTCCACAAAGCAAGTCATAAGACTGCAGATTTACAATGTATATGTAACCATGTTTTTCGTTTTCTTGGAAATGAATCACGCAGCATTTCACATTGTTTCTTGACATATTAGAAGAAGAAAACAAGCTTTGCAGAAACAAGCCCCTTTTGTGATATTGGTGGGAATTTCTCCCAACAATATCCTGTTTCAGTCAACCTTTTGCCCTGTTTATGCTTCACCAGCTAAGTTTTTTTTAAATAAAGTTGTGTACAAGCCAGACAAGCTTGTTCCAAAGTGAGATAAAAGTAATAAACAGAGCTAAAAAAGTGATAGTTGAAAATAAAGGGGCCTACCTTGTAGCCTCTCGTCTGTGCTGATCTTGTTGGTCTGGTTCCATGTGCTGTCAATGAAGACCACCTTTTGGAGAGGAAACACCCTTGACTCTGCTCCCTCTCCTTGATCAGAGGTCCTTGATGGGGGGTCGTCCGCTGCATGTGTGGGACCTTCAGATGGATCGCTTTTGAACCTCTTTCTGCTGGGTTCATAGGTGTCCCGTGACCCGCTGTTAGAGCAGTCATGCAAACTCTGCATCATGTTTTCAACAGTGACAGCTCCTGGACCCGGGAACACTAATACCACCTGGAGAGAGCCAACAGAAGGTGAATTACGTAATGCATTGTTTGGCTTGACTTAAGACACACTGACAGAGAGGGATGGTCCTGATCTACAGAGAAAAGATGAAAGCAAAGACGTCCTGTTAGAGAAAACTTACATAGAAACCTCAAACACAAAAATGGTGAGTCAGTTCAAAAAGAAATGCAATATATTAAAAATATTAAAGTTAGTGCTTTATACAATTTTACACATCAAGCATTTCAAGATAACACAACCTGTATTCTTCACAGAAAACAAAGTACTCTGTTGTAACAATATTACAATGTAATGGTTATTAACTACAATAATATCCTTTTATAATCTTCTTTTTAGTGAAATGAATATCAGTATTTAAATTTTTTATTTGTCAGAGACAATGCAGTCAAACATAGTTCCAAATATAAAACCTGCAACTGATGTGCCACATATAAAGTTTGTAGCTAAGCTTAATTTACAACTCCTGTCCCTGGTTGGGCTTTTCTAGTAACTTTCTTTGTATAAATAAACATTTTGAGGTGGTGTGTATTAGGCATCGTTGAAAACGGGCAAATCAAATTAAAAGAGGCCACAGTCACTACTTTAAGCCAAAGAAATTTGACTCCTTGTTCTAATCTAAGATAAAATATCTGTAAATGTCTGCAATAAATCTATTGAGGTGGCAAACCTATTTAATGTAGTTTGTAGACGAGCTATGGCTGTCTGAATAGAGTCAGGTTGAAGATAGACTAAGCACTTGGCTGGACTTGACTTGGTGATGACTTGACCACTGCGTAAAAGCCTGAGCAGCTTTTTTGGGCTGTTCTCTAGTGCAGTGGTCAGTACTAAAAGTGTAGCCAGGACAGAAAAGTGTTCAAGTTCAAGGGCAACTGCAGGATGTGCACGTCCCATTGATGGGGGTAAATTTGCAACACCCTGATCTTAAAATCTCAGCTGTTGCTAAGATCCTACAGTCTTATAGGCACAAAGGGGCCATGACACATTTCTGGTCATATAGTTATGGCTAATAGGTGCAAGTAGCAAGAGTGAGCTGAAGGCAGAAACAATGCGCTAATTTTTTTTTTTGCAAAAAACCAAGTGAAACCCTAACTGAAAAAAGCTGTAAGTGACCAATACCAACCCAGGACTAAAGTGGAGACTGGTAGATGTCGGCATAGACGTTAGATAAACTAACCTTGTCCTTGTCAAACTCAGGGATGCATGGGTAAGTGTAAATGGTGACATCATCTGGAGCCAGGAGTTTTGCGTGGATTGCTGTACTCTTGCCGTCTGTCTCATTGGGATGTTTGATGATGTCTATTTTCACTGGAAGCTAATCACAACATACAGAGTCAAGACATTATAATCACATGTTCACAGCTTTGACATTGCTATTACGACCAAAGGACTTTCTTAGAAGAGACAAGAATTAAGCCCTAACCATTTACTGACCTTAATTATGGGGATGTCTTGCATGCTGAACCCCACTAATGAGCAGCATGTGTAGCAAAAGAACATCCTTGATCCTCCACATTTAATGCACTTCAACCTGCCCCTCTCCTGTGCTTTCTCCAACACTTCATGTGATGCCAATTTTAGACCTTGGAGAGGCTGCTTGGCAGGCTCAATGATGTCTGATGAATCACCAGCGAGTGTTGTTTTGTCACGGCAACTGGGATGGAAATGCTGGTCGTGGTCCAGAGTACTCATGCTTCACTCTCTTTAAATGCTGACAGACCAAAGCTGGAGCTATGCAAACCAGAGACTCATAGCTGAAGAAGTAAGACAAACAAATGATGCAAATATTAGCAGACAGAAATAATATGTCATGTACACAGCTTTAAGTGTCATGGATGCGGTAATGTGGAAAACATCAAATAAAAGAAAAAAGAATCAAATACAGGGGGCTGCTCTCAAGAAAAGTTATAAATATGTCAGGCACATCATCTGAGTGTGGATATTTGAGTGTGTTATGATATAAGTATTTTAAAAAATGGGATTCGATTGCATCACTGATTAATAGCGTCAGTGAATTGGCTATCTTTGCTAGTTTATAGTACTATATTCAATAACAATATTGAAAACTATCACACTGCAATATATTTTACTAATACAGCAATATGTTATGTGTTATTTAAACATTTTTTTTTTAATAATTTGAAAAACGTTATTACTTTAAAAATTGCAATAATGATATGAGCTCCAATAGCTGAATGCTCTTTGACAGAGTTAAATGTTTGATTAATGACTAATATTTGACTAATATTAATTAAAAACATATTTTTTATATTAATTTTTTAATTAGTTTAGCGCTAAAACCACAGTTGTCTGAGGAAAGTTTAAAAAAAAAAAAATGTAATTAAAAGAAATACTTCACTGTGGTTTTATCAACATGCAGACTATGATAGCCTGCCTCATGGGGTTATTCCTTTTTGTGTGTTCATGTTGCAAAAGTGAAACATTAAAACCTTTAAGGTACTGCTGAGTTCCAATAAAGAGCAAAGCATATGTTTATGCTTATTGTTTATGCGAATCCTACCACCACACAGGCAAGCTAGATTCACATAATTTGACCGTACAGAGTCTCTAAGACTGTAATTGTAGAGGATGTTCTATATGGCACAGAAGCTTACTTACAGCTTGGAAAAATAATAAATAAAAATCAGCATTAACTACACATTTATGGTGACTAAAAGAAGTTTTAAACAGAGATTAAACTTTCTATTTGTAAATTCAGTCACATTACTTTACTGAAGCAGCAACATACACCTACTTTTACATGCTCAAGCTAAACAGGCATACCTGAATTTACCTGAATTATTCTTAGCTGCTGCAGGTTAGCTTCACAACAAACTCAAGAATT
Source organism: Rhyacichthys aspro (assembly GCA_036850595.1). NCBI lineage: Eukaryota > Metazoa > Chordata > Actinopteri > Gobiiformes > Rhyacichthyidae > Rhyacichthys > Rhyacichthys aspro. Next base: position 19,847,966 of record CM072150.1, on the reverse strand, counting down.
ATCGCCCAACACGGAAGACAGCTGGGTGACTTTGTGTATTTCAGCCTCGTATCCTAAGCATTAAATCGATCAACGCACGTACTCAGTTTAATCGAGAAGTCTATCACAAACTTCATCATAAAATCACATTTACCCATGTGTGCATGTATTCTTCTTCTACGCCGGAAGTGGTGCTCTCTAAAGAGGAAATAGCGCCACTGTCAATTTAGCGGTCGTATGCGTCAATGGGTGTTTGTGGCAAAGTCTTTTGTGTGAATGCATAAATAAAGCAAAGTCTGTATATATAAATATTTTTTTATTTATTATTCCTTATTAGTTTAAAATATTGAGAAAAGATAGGCTTTAGCTATGCATTTGTGACTCCAGGACAAAAACAAGGACTAACCCAAGCCTGAATAAAGATTTAACCCAGGACTAAACCAGGTCTAAATAAGTAAAACTCAAGTAAAACTAAAAATATTTAATTACTAATTAATACTAAGCTAATAAATAAGCTTTATGAGTTCAATTCAATTAAAAACAGTCAGTTAAAAAAAATGTAAAATGTATAAATCAATTAAAGGCAGTAGTAGGCCTACTTCTTACTGCAAAGAAATTATTTTCTTGAGTAATTAAACTCAAATAGACTTAAGAGAACAGAATGTAAGAATGTCAAAGTAGAGACAAAGTACTCAATCTTTTTTACAGTTTTGTCAAAGAGCAGCAACCAAAGGGTCTATTCTGTATTACAATAAATAGATAAATAAAGAAATAAAGCAAGAATATTCAGTTCTAGATTGAAAAGTTTAATCTCATGTTCCCATATATTATTCCATTTGTTGTTTGACAAGAATCCATCTCTCACACACAACATTAAACTTATATTAAACCAAAACGTCAGGGTAGTTCAAGGTAAACTCTCCAACATTATTATGCATTTGTCAGCTTGATGGCCAAGAGGTTGGTTTGATGAAAAACAGATTGTTTGATGTTCAATTTCAAAGATACCTGAGCTGTCACACTTTTTTTATTAACCTCACGATTGCATGCAGGCTTGCATGGCAAACAGATGTGTATCGAATTAGACCATCCTCTGTCTGTGATATCTGACCCAAAACAATCAGAAAACTTCCAAATCAGGACGCTGTGATTGAAAAGTAGACAATTCATATTAGTCACATCTTTCAGGAATTTCCATCAAATGTGGTAATGCTTCAAAATACAGGTGTATTGCTTTTAAACATTTGAAATAATAAAAGCACAGGCAATGTCTGCACTAATTTTTGTATGCCATTTGTTTAAAACACAAGGAATAACAACTATAAAGGCTCAGAAGCAAGACTGTTTGTTGCCATGGAAACCAAAAAGGATTCGAATGGTTAAAACAGAGAAAATGAAAAGCATTATTAGCTGCTTTCTTCGGAAACTTGTCACATCCTTATCTAGTCTTTTTTAGTTTACATGAGTAAAATCCATGTTTATTAAGACTTTAAATCAACTCTAGCCATCTGTTTTGGTGTGATGTGAGTTTACTGAACAAATGTAAGCAAAGAAGAGTGGTGAAATACTAGCAGAAGATAGCTTAAATAAAAAAAGTATATAATCATTCAAATAATTTTAACAAGGCTTTAAAGATTATATGACCAAATTCCTCAAAATGTCAATAGAAAACTCCTGTTAACAAAGCAAACCCAGCAAAGTTATATCCACACACTTAAATAAAACGAAATGAAATTGAAGTAAATCCATCAGCTAAAGCCATTAACAAGTGAAGAATGTAGTCTATAAAATCACATTGTGGTGATGCAATACAGACTTTTGGGGTGGGTCACACAAAGTCTCCACAATTCAATTTAGGCTCTGCTTCTTTCTATGGGCAAATCTACTCATCAGAGTCTACCGGGAAAAGTGACTAACTTTAATCATTTATTTCTGTAAAGTGAGATCAAGACAAATTACAGACTTTGGAGGTTTACTAGGGTCTTATTGTTGAAATTCAGAATTAGAGACCAGACTAACTCCTTTAGAATAGACTATAGGATGTCTGATCAGGCAGGGCTTGACTGAGACTGAGATAAAAAAAAGTCCAGTCTTGAGAATTTGTTGTACATTGGCAATATCACCTTTAAAAATCAACTAGTTTTTCCTCTGAAAGACTAAAAACACTACTGATTTCTGACCAGTGATAACATTATATTTGTAGAGCTCTGCTGGACGTTGAGGCAGCTTCTTTGTAAATAGTGTTGTTTTGTCAGTAGGGTTTAATTAGACGTACATTCATAGAAAACTGAAACATCAATGCGTCTGGTGCATGTTGCGTGTGATGCAGTGATGTGTGGCCTTTCAAAAATGATTCCATTGCACCTTAATACAATTATTGGAGCAGCCTGGAATAATCATGTTTAATTGGTATAATTGTTTCCATTCACCTGTATGAAAACAAAAAGATCAAATTCAAATGTCACTTAACACTTTTCTTATTTGACATGATTATTGTCTATTGCAGAGACCAAGCATCAACAACTGTTTATTTTGATGATTTCATTCAACTTTTGACCGGCTGCAATAAAATAAGCACTTGTTGATCATGAGCCACGTCTCCTCTGGTGGTCCAGGTCAGGTTGGGACAGGGTGCTATTTTACAGCCATTTCCACTGTCAAATGTGGGATAAGGGGTCCCAATGGAATCTATTGTATTCGTCAGCCCAACATTGCAGGTTGTTGTGTGGGGCTCAATGTGTCTCTCTGTCTCTGTTAAATTAAGAAGTTAAAAATGAAAGCAAAAAACAAACAAACAAGCAAAAAAAAAAACAGAAAAAACTATGCAGCATTTTACAATACAATACTTGAAATCATTAAAATGTCATAATTTTGTTGGTTCCCTAACATGAAACAGGAAGAATGGTCTTTTGTCCTCGTACACAGTGCACATGGGTCACCGTAGAGTTGTAGTCAACGCCACACTGACCAAGACAAGGTCATATCTGAGTCTCAAGACCGAGTCAAGACCAAAACTATGTCAGAACGAAACCAAAGACCATATCAAAGAGAGACCAGGTCGAGACCAAGTCAAGACCGGAACAAATCTAAAATACATTATAATAGTGAACAGTTAAAAAAGCTTAACAGTCCAAGTCCAGACTCATGGAGGTTAATGTTGGGTAAAGGAGGCAGAGTCAGTCCTGTCTTCGAGTTAGAACAAGATTTTTAATAAAATATAAAATGATTGATCGTTTCCATTCAATCCCAAGAACATACAAATATGCCATTTATGATCTTGGGTGGTCCTGACCTATGAGACCAAGACAAGAGCGCGTAAAAATGAGAGACAAGACAAGACCAAGACCTTTACAACAAGTGTCCCTTGGCAGCACATATTGCAGGACTTTCCACACTTCTGATTATGACATGTAACAGTCCCTTGTGAGTTTGCAGCAGTGCAGTTGAACTCAGAGTCCTACAGTTGGCGTAAATCTTGAAAAGTAAAGCAGTGTTGCATAAACTCAGTGAACTTTTGCCTCTAATTCATTAAGTCAAAGGCTGCTGCTCTGAGTGCGCCTGTTACATTGTTTTTATTAGGCACTTTCACTGTTTTTTAATAGATTCACTTGGCTTTCATTGACTGCTGTTCCTTTCGTTTTAAATTCAGTGAGGTGTGACAGAGTGGGGCGCTGTCGGAGGTCCTGACCCTGTTGCTTGTGAGACCTGGGGTTTCCGTGCTCAAGTCTGCAAACACAGAACTCCCCGCGTTGCATAACCGCACATTTCCTCTGGGGAAATGAAGGTTTATGGCCCTGAAATGTATCAAGTTCAGCTGCGTACTGCCCCCCTCCTTTTCCCCTGGGCCTCCCCGCTCGGCTTCTGCCCCGGGACCACCTCTCTCATCGCACGAGACTCCCCAGCCGCCCTCCTGTTCATCTTCAGGGCCAAACCCCCCTCAGTCCAGTCTCTGCTGAAGTCCTGCTCTCAGCCAGACTCCGTAAACCCCTGTCTGCTCATGCGGTTTGTAATATGGGACACATGTGCTTCTGCGTCTCCACAGATGCAATAGCACTACTGCTGTTTTAAAACAATGCCGCAAACGGTAAATCCTTGTTATGGAGGCATTATTCATCCTCCAAGGCCCGGCTTGTTGTTTAGTACAATTTGTAGCTGTCAAGCAAAGACGTATAGATGTAATTGATCAAATTCTGGGGATTATGCAGTGACTAACTACACATCAATACTAACCTATATAACACATGATTTATCAACGTATAAACTATTATAAACAAAAAAATGTATTAAAAATAAAACAATCATTGGGGGTGTAGCATTGAGTTTTAGCATCACTGGCTTAGTGGATGTGCACTGCAGCTTAATTCTAGAGGGCGCTAGAGATTAATTTATCCGTGTTTCCCCTAATTAACCATCATAATGTACAGTGTGTGTAGTAAACACCTGGAAAAAGCTTTAACAAAAGCGCTGCTCCTTTAAAGCTGAACTGGCAATTCAAATCAGTTTTTATTAACCTGGGGTGGCAGTGGCTCAGGAGATAAAGCACGTATCCAATAACAGGAAGGTTGGCTGTTTGATCCCCACTTCCTCTTCTTTATTCTGTCCTCATGTACTTCACCCACCTTGCCTCCACCATATCACAGGGAGGGGTTTTTTTGGTGGTGCTCTCCAGCTACAGAGGTAGCTTCCACCAACACAGTGTGTGTATGTGTGTGTTGTGAATGGGTGAATAGAAGCATGCCCAAGAAGGGTACAAAAAAAAGCACCAAATAAATACATTTTTGCCATTTGCCATTTACCATTAAAATTGTGGTATTTTCTTGATCTTCATGTTTTACTACTTCTAATCGTTTGAGTACATACAAAAAAGTATATATGAAATTAAGGCAGTGTAGGTAATTTTTGGCAAGTTAGGTACCATCTGTTAGTTCGGTGCAAATGTGATATGTCACAAATACACACCTCACTCCTCTCTTTTTAGACTGGTTGGAGTTTGTAGGGTGCATGCTCTATTTTATAGCCACTCTGCATAATTTTATAGCCAGTGGCACCGCACAACTTTTTGCCTGAAAATATATATTCTCATTATCATTTAACAGTCCTTAGACATGAGATTGGTTAAATCATGCCTCTCTCACTGACACAGCTGGACAGAAACCTCCAACATGAATGATATAATTCACATTTAGTGACATTTTGTAATTAATTGGAACTTTACTGCTCAAAAAGAGGGAGCAGACATAGGCCAATACAGCGTAAATTTGTATTTGTGCAAAATACACTAAAATTACCTACTGTTTCAGAAGACGTTGTCTGACGTTGATATTATTTTCTTCCAAACTTGCGAGTTTTCAAAAACAAACGATGTCCATAAAATGACAAACAACACAGAGAGTCTGTAGTGGGGTCTGCGCCATCTACTGGATAAAAGTAACACAGTGTGGCTTTAATATCATGTACTTTTTTAAATTAAAATCATCAAACCGGCATGTTTTTAAATTTTTTTTTTTTTATGACGTCACAGTACTATCCCACCATCAAGCCTATTGGTCATAACAGATCCTTTATACAGTAGATCAATATCACACTGACCTGTAGTCAATATTGATTTGAGTGAAATTACCTTAAATATTATGTCTGCATACATGAACTGTAATAGTTAGTTCCCTATTAGTGATAATATCTTAATCCCTCAATTCTTTCAGTAAAAATGTTTCAACAATTATGATCACAAGATATTTGAGTCATTACTAGGAAGAGCCGGTTTCATTATTTTGAAATTTGATGACTTTAATGTGCTGCAGATGGAGAAAACTGCTCGGGAATCCCACATTTTGTAAAATAATAGTTCAAAAAAAGGTATTGAAAAGCGATTTCAGAAGCATTTCATTAAACCAAATCTGTCATTCTTGGAGGCCTGCGTGAGTGTAGTTCATGTGCCTGGCATGTCTGCGCAGCGTCTTTTTCTCAGAAGAGAGTATTTTCTTGCCTGTGACAGTTCTCTCTCATTCTGGTTGGCTCTAGCCTCTGCTGGTCCTGTTGGGAATACACAGCCTTGAGCCTGAAATGTGTTTACATTTTGAGCATGTTACAAATTATCTGCGAAGACTAACTTTGCGTGACTTGGCAGAAGCCTTCACCTTGCTCAGATGTTGTTTGGGTCAAACGTATTTCAGGGGTTTGCTCTCTCAATTTGAGTGTCTTCGTCTGACAGGGGTTCTCCAATCCAGATGTGGACTCAGGCGAAAGTTGTTGCTGCGTGCTTCGTGTGTCTGTCTACACATATGTTCACATGTGTGTTTGTAAGGCGCGGGCACTCGGCCAATACGTCTGTGATATATACACTCTACTGACAGGACTGCTGTCGTGCTCAATACAATTTAAACTCAGCTGGAAATCATGGCATACTTCAAGATTGTGATGTATTACGAGCCTTCATCATAAATTAATTCATACAGCTATAAATCCAACCCCGTCGTCTGCAGCGGTCCTTATCAAACTGATCATCTTATTCATTTGTCTAATCTCCTCCAACAATGCCAGATTTCCCCAATGCTTCTTATCAATGTGTATCTGATCTGCTTAAACACAGCTGATTTCATTATCTCATCATTAAAACAACTCAGGAACTGGCGGCTTAATATCCCAGAGGACACCGTGTTATGATTTGGAAGTAGAGGCTTAATACTTTTAAAACTTTCCCCAAAAGGCTTGTGCTGATTACAGATAACGACCGAAGGATGTTATTTTGTCCGAAGAAAAGGCCAAAGCTAAACCCAAACAATATCCACTGTTGACGTACTAATATTTTACGAATTATTTGGAAACTATAAGCCTAAAAAGAGGTAATTGCAAAGTATATCACAATTTAACATTGTTATTGCAATATCCATAATGTATACTGCTTAAAATGCTATGATATTATGAAATATTACAGATGCCAAATATTTGGAGAATGATAAGTTTATATCAAATTAAAAAGTCAGTGTGGCCAGTGAAAGTTTGTTTGGAGCCTTGCATTTCTTGGAACTATGTTGCTATCATAGTATTCAACAATCCTATTACACATCTTTTAATGGATATTGCACAGCACTATTAAAAGTGCCTTTCAGCTTATCCCCAACCAGAGGATGCCACAGCACAGTAGTTCACATGAGTAGCTTGTTTTTACACCAGATGCCCTTCCTGAAGCGGCCCTCTCCATTTTACTGGGAGACTGGCGCAGGAATATGGCTGGCGTTGTTCCCCAGTGGTGTCTCCCACACCCAAACTGGGTGCACTAACCTCTCCATCAAAGAGGAGCTTTTGCACACCACTATTGAAATGGTAAATTGTGGATTATTATGGAATCTGAACAAACCTGACTGCATGGCTCATCGTCTCTTGTCGTATTTATGCTGTGTTTTCTCCTGTGAACTTTGATTGGCTGAGAACTACACACTCAAAAAGATCTACTGACAGTTCCTTATAAAAGCTAGTAATGATGGTGACAGTATCTATTATTTGGTATCTAGTCTTCACATTTGTAAACATGTAGTTGTACATTAAGCTAAATTAAAATGCTCCCGACCATTTTTTACGGCAGCTGTTTTTAAAAAAAAAAATACATTTTTGGTCTTTTGTGTTTAATGTCAAATGACTTTTAAATGATTTTTTTTAATCAAATACCCACGCTTCTGACATTTTGTGGCAACCCAAATAAAGTCTACAGTAAACTACCATTTGTCAGGGGAAACCAAATTTAATGCATAATCATCCACAGTTTAAAAATCATCTAAGCCTAGACTTCTAAGCAAGTAAAGACACACACAGTATTTAAGTATAACTCATTTTTATATAAATAAAACCAATAATTTACAACAGTAAGTTCAGATAATGCTATATGACATTATTATATTTAGCATCACATGCAGAGCTTAATGAAATATACATGGATGAAATGTGTCTCAAATCTCCTTGCAAAAACAATGTTTTATAATTATTTGACTAGACACTGTGTAAAATATACATTAAAAGGTTGAACATTAGTATTTTTGATTTAGCAGCAGCAGAATATTTTAGCTTTTCAAAAGTCACACCAGGAGCAGCACAAGGCTACATTCAGACTGAAGGCCTCTCCGTTCAGATGCATGCTCAGATCTTAAGCTGCATTTTGCTTAAATAGTTTAAATGAATATTATTTAAAGCTGTCTATTTCCAGGGCTAATGCAATCTTGGATGCATAGATACAAGGCTTTGTAGATTAGTCACTTAAAACAGATTTATGTGAACTTTACGATGCAAACTTTTCTTGAAACGCATGAGTCATTTGTACATTATCTGCAATATTTATATTTCAAACAATTGCATTTATTGTATCAATTGGATTAGTGTCAGAGATAATAACTGGCCAATCAGAGCTTTTTTCACTGGCATTTGTGAAAGTGGCAGAAGTAAGTAAGAGAATAATAATCTATTTACACAGAGTTTTATAGCAGGGTTCAGTTTTTAGGATAAAATGAATTACAGGCCTACATTTTTTATCATATTTTTAACAGTTATCATCTTCTCATTGTACTAAAGATGGCCATCTTTTCCACACCACAGCATCATAACTACTATTTATGTATTTAAATATAGTAAATTGTTGTGTATATGCATTTACCACATTTTCCTTAGATTTTGTCCGGCTATTGGGAAGCGAGGACTGTGTTTGTGATGCTCAAACTTTGAAGATTGAATCAATGCAAAGAGTTGGGCTTCAGTCTGAACATAGCCTTTGAGTCTGGTCTGTAGTTTAAAGGCAGGACACTGAATATTCTGCGCGATCGTCCTCATAGTTCTATTTCACTGCATCATAACCTGTGCATTTGTGTTCGCTCTAAGCACTTAGTGAAAGTCAAGTCCAGCTTGCTTCAGCGTTTTTCTAAGACAAGACAAATCTCCATCCTGGACCTGTCTGTGGCTGGGTGTACATCACACGGATACAGTCTAATACATTTTTTTTTACTGCTTTATACCAAAACAACTGCTTTACAAGAAAATAATCAACATTTAACTCAAAATGACTAAAACATTGAGTAGGCTTTACAGTTTGTAAACCAGTTCAAATATAACACGTCTTTGATAGTTTCCCTTTACAACTTTACATTCTGTACAGATGAAGGAGAGTGGTGACATTTCTTTAAATGTGTCTGATACAGTATAATAGAGTTAAATTCATACAGTTGATGTCTTTTATTTTAGTCCATCCGACGCTCCTCCTCTCGACACTGCATGGGGATAAAATGAGACGCCACATGCTCCCGCCTGGTTTTCTTGCCTCTCATCGGACGTCCCTTTTGAGACAGGGCTATGAACATCTCTTTGCCGTTTTTAGTCCACTTTACGGACGAATAAGCGTTAAAGTAGTTTTCTAGGAACACCTCCTTGAAGTTGCAGTTATCGTTGTAGATTCTCTGTGAAGAAAGATGATACACTGTTAACTCATTACAAGGGACTGGAAACAACTGCCACTAGAGGGCTATAAGTCACTGCAAAAGCTTTTCTCTGGATCACAGTATTTCACATTCTGTATGTCAAACTCAAGCTTGATATGTGGCTGTTTGAGGGGGGTGTAAAAGACTATATTTTTGTGCTTTATACTAAAAGTGCTTGTGTGTTGTAAGAAATTAATATTTGTCCCATGTTTATTATAAAATATTTTCTCTAAAGTAGTGTTGTAATTAAAATTCAACCAGTCTTATCTGTCTAATGGAGGTCAATACAAACATCATGCTCTAATGTTTACTTTGCTGCTGAAATCTGTGAAATTAGGTTTGACTGACTTTTGCTTTGGTCAACTTAGTGATCAGCAATGTACAATTACCCCACTGTTTCCCATATTGTATTAAAGATATTATAGGCTAGAGCTGATTTATTGATTGATTGATTTATTCATACAGTAAAAAGTAATGTTCCCGTGTGCATGCCTCCTGGAATTAGTCCCCTCAGTTTAAGCTCCACTGTAATGACAGCAGCAGCTTCAGAAAGTCAAAACCCATTCCCAATGAGTATAAGGATGGGATTCTCATGATGCTACATATAAAGCCAGGTGAGTGTTGATCTAAATCTGCTTTTCAGTTTGTAGGCTGCACTTCCAGTATCAGGGGTGGCCAAACTTTTCCCCTCAGAGGACCAAAACAAAAATGTATTAGTGGGACATATGTTTTGCCTACTTAAGCTGTTTGACCCGAACTTAGACTGTTCTAATCTAAGTAAGTTGTGGACTTATGAAGCATGCAAATGTGTACATGTGCACAAACCTACCTGAATTGTCTTATATGTGTTTTTTAAAACTCTTAAATTGTAATATGCTGTGTGTAAAGTTAATGTGCACATTAGTAAGGGCAGTAGGCTACTACTTCTGGCTCCTCTAGAATGAAATCGGCCATTACCTTACCAATGGTTAAGTATGCTCAACTGTCATTGCAGATCATAGCAAAAGTCACTATGTCTCTCAGTTCAGTCATGAAACATATTGGCTCCACCTTGGTCACCCCTGTTATATATTCTAGCTTGGTAACAGCATTGTAATTGTGTGGCAATAAAATGATGAATAACAAATCCCATCTCTACATAATAAATGTTGGTAATTCTATGAAAATGAATAGCATTACACTATCATTATGCTATTACTGAGCTGGAAAATAAGTAAGTGCTACCGGTTTATAAATCAATAGAGAAAAAACATAAATACTAAATACTATTTTCTTGATGTTTTCATTGTACATTACTTACAAGATATTTAAATGTTATCATTATTTTAAAAGTAATTTGCAAGTTTTCCAGGAAGTCTGAAAAAAGACTTTACCTTGGTTTGCAGCAGTCCAGCCTTGTTCATGCAGATATAATATTGACTCTTGACGCCTTTGATGGCCAGGATGCCCCCCTCAGACACCGTCCTGATCTCCAGGATGCCTACCAGACACAGAGCGGGACATTAAGACAGATAAGACACTATGGGCAGCTTCCATTCATTCATCTCCATTAAGTGTCGGGACGGGGGCTGTGGTTAATCAGTCGGCAGGCTCTCTGGCTTCGTTCAGTGATTGTTAAGTGGTCTGGGTGGCCTCAACAAACCCCAGCCCATGCCACAGCACATATGGGAGACAGATCAAGCCTCTCTCCCTCGGGACGCAGGAAACTACCTCCTCTCTTCAGCTTTGCACGCCACACTTTAGACCTGCTCCTCAAACCTGCACCAGACTGTGGGGGTTTTCAGTTTGGGCACTTAGCATTTTTGGAACAACAATTGTCTCTAATAGTAAAACAAAATCTATATTACTAGTTTAATATAAGCATTAACTATACAGGATGATTAGTTTTAGGTTACTACAAGGGAGACATTCCTTCCTCTATCCCTCATATTTTTATTGTATCTCCTTGCGTGTATAGTGTTTAGTGTATTTACATTTGTCCTGGCTGTTTGTGTATTTTTATGATGCTATTCAAACAAACAGCCCTTGATAGGATTTGAATCTGAATCCTTCCACTTTGGTTATGTGAGGTCAGAGAATTTTAATAGAAAAATAAATGTCAATTGGTGTAACTTTTGCTAAGAATAAAAATTAATTTATGGGTTTGCAACTGGGTCATGTAGTTCTAAATACTTAAAAGAAAGTGATATATTTTTGAGTAAAAATGGGTTAAATTGCAACACGGTTGCCCTAGTCAACCAGAGAATACATTTCCCAGTATCCCATTGTCCCAAATCAAAGTCAGTATTGCTTTTTTAAATTACTCATAAGCCCTTTCTGCCATCCTTTTAATGTTTTTTTCTGTTTATTCATTGTCAAAAGAACATCATGAGCACCGATTATCTAATAGACAAACAGCCTGTTAAAACTGGCGATGTTAGGAACAGACCGTCCTCAGATCGAACACAGGGTCCTCGTCGCTCATCCAGCAGGAATTCATTGGTATCCCGTCACCTTTTATCCAATCAGAAGAGAGAGCTCCTCAAATAGGCTGTTTGTGATGTCTTTACCAGGATCAAACAATGGTGGAGCCGGTACAGAACTATATTTGACTCTAAATGGGGGTTTGTTGTTAAGTGGGGTAAGTTTGTTGTCAGTGAATGATTTTATTGGGTGCACTGGATACGGTTCTTGAATACGGTTAATGGAAAAATGCAAAATCAATAATAAAATGGTTAAGTTAACCAGAATGACTTATACTTAAAAGGACCATTTGGATCGTTTTAACTAAATGAATGTGAGCCTTAAAATTAGGCATTCACATTTGATTGATTATAGTTGACGTTCTGGTAAGTATGGTTAAAAAAGTTACCCCAGGAAACCGTGTGCTAAATAAGGAAAGGAAAGAACTACACATATAACACACTTACATATGATACACATACAAGTGATTACACAATAAAGCATCCTTTGCAATGAGGGGCCTACCATTCATCTTCCTGAATTTAAAAGTGCTCATCATTTTTCTTTGATAATTTAATCCGGCCCATATGCGGTTCATTAATCCCACTGTCACAGACTGTTACTGCTCCTTTAATGTGATCTTATGGCATGCTTTCTCCCATTTGACAGGCAAAAGGAAGAGCTCTATTACAGGCCTTCAGACTGACATTGAGCATGCTGCATTTTAGTGTTGGCCAGATCACAAACAGATGGCAGTCGCCTGATGTAGGAATGTTGTTTGTGCTCACTTGATTTCTTTCTTTTTTGGGGGGGGGTTATTATTATTACCTGGAACGCCTGCACAACTTTATACATTTATTCTACATACACTGTACATATAATTCTGCTGTAATTTAATCATAGGTTTACATCCTTTTGAAAACCCTCCAGTCCGTTTTGTTTTGTACATAAACACTCAAGATTTTAAGGAACTAGACAGACAATTAAAGCGTCATAGAATTGTAGAAATTAGCCTCTGTTCCTTTACCTGCCCAGAACCCAGAGACAAACTGAGCACTGCTAGAAAAGAAGCTCACTCTTGTTTCTATGTGACATTATATTATTACACTAAATTGATTTTGTCTTGTGTTTAAAGGAAAATCATAGTAAGAGGTATTGCCCCTGGGTTTGATCATAGGCAACAGCATGTCCCTGCAGGGCTACCATATCTGTTTACATGTTCTAAAAAGGACAAATGTGAGGATTGGAATTGTGATCTGAACTTTTGCAGGCAGATGTTGCCAAAAAGGCCAAAACTGCATACTCCACCTTTAATGCCTACAACGCTGCAGTTAACACTGTCACTTACTTCAATGTAATTCAAATGACTTTACTGAGGACTAGGCAGAAGAATTGTCCAATCCAGTAGTAGGTTTCAGACTGGTGCATTGATAAACAGTCTGTCACTTTAAAACATTAAAACATTTTATTTTAATATTGTATTAATTTGAATCACTGATAAACTCTTCCTATTGTCCTACACAATGCAAACTGGACCATTAGTTGGTCACTGGAGACTGGTCGTTTTTTGTATTTTTCCTACTAATTTATTCACTCCAGTGGATCATGTACTGGTTTGATCTTGGATCTCTGTTAATCTCCACCTCTGACTCTAAAAGTTTTGTTCTTGTCATGGTTATGGTCTTGGTTTTGGCTTGGCCCTGGTTAGTGCCGTGACTGCGACAAGTAAGACCACAGTAAGATTTTTCTTTGATCTCACTGATTGAAAACTCTCTGTTTTTTTGTTTGGTGGTTGCTAAAAGCGTAAGATGAGCACTGATTATCTAATAAATGATTATGTAACGGTGAGGGCAAACATTTGAAAACTATGATGACACGGACAGACTATCCTCAGCTGGAACACATGTCTCATCCAGTAACTCACAGGCAATCCCTAACTCTGCGTTATGTCATTAGTCTTTCTTTTGGCCTTTAGTGGAGAGGATTTAGGTACTATTTATAAAGAGTATTATATGGTGGGTTAACTATTGCTCTGATTTCAAACAAGCTTCATCACAAAACCAAACTGGCCACATAATCCAATGTTGGGTGTTTAAATATGCACAGTCTGTTATGAGTGATTAGGGTGAGTGGCGGGGTACACCACGGACGACCGCCAGTCAGTTGGAGGCTAACACTGAGAATGATGGGAGACTGGAGAGAACCCTGGAGGAGGACATGCAGACTCAAGCAGGCCATTCAGAAAGACAAAAATGCAAACCACTATGACATCTACATTTATAAATATTTTTTAGATGGTTTGTCTGAAAGTTGTCATAAGCAAGATGTAGACTGAGGTGATATGGTTGATTAACCCAGACCCTTTTCATCTGAGCTGCAGTTCTGGTTATTAATTCCTTCCACAAGCTGTAATTAGCTGAAGACTTAAAAAATCCTCCAAAGTAAAAGGGTTAATTTGAGTTTAGGCAAAACACATTTTCATTTGATTTCATTATCACTGACTCATTTTCTACTAAAAGACTGTCTCTGTATCACATGAAGCACTTCTACCTTTGCCTAACCTTAAACTGCAGGTGTGGTTCTGCATAAACAAAACCACAGAATCACTTTATATTCTCACTATGTTATTTAATCACCAGCATATTTAAAAATGTTGATATAACTGTGATATTGTGGAAATGTTAGATATGTGTGACTGGCATTTTCAATTCAATTTTCAATATGCAGATAAATCTATACAGATCGTGAGTGGGCCTTAACTTACTGTAAACTTTGGAAACACGGAATAAAGAAAATTTCTGTCTTTTGCTTTGTTCACTGTTCATTCTTGAGTTGTCTGCAGCCAAACACTAAGAATCCCTGATTTATTGCGTATATATCTAGCCCACACTATTTTCTTCAAAGGCTTACTGGTTAGTGCTTTTTGCATGCTATTGTCAGCCACATATGGGTGTATCAATTCTGCAGTCTTTTATTGCCAGTTGTTGCGCAAGCGTCTTTTCCATCCACTTTGAGGCATTTCTCTGTCGTGCCAGCATTCCTGCCCCGGCCGCACTGTCTGATAGACGGAAATGATAAGTACCTCAAAACATCCTCACTGCGGCGGGGATTTACATCAAAACTAAAAGAAGGAACATCAAAAATGTGCTGTCAAAGGCTGTGTTTACAGTGATGAGTAAAAATAGCCCCAAATCTGATATTTTAAGAGTATGTTTATACTTCTTAGCGTTCTAATTACTGCTGCTAAATCAGATTAAATGTCCTTTGAGTGTGTGAAATCAGATTGACCTGTTCACACTTGACTACACATTAGTCCGGTTTCAGAGATAACTTAGGTTGTAGTGTGATCCTGGGACAGGGGAAAACAATACAGAAAAGGGAAATCTTATCCGCACACTATTTTTTATTTTTTGTGCATTTACTGCTCCACAGATGTCTGATCATTATCAATTTCCCGTAACTCTGAGCTGTGCTATTAAACTCCAGCTGTAAAGACACACCTCATCTCTGTCACGCCTCGCCTCGCCGACGCCAACCAGACCCAGCGTCTTTCTAAGCAAAGTCTTGTGGGTCCAGAACCCCGTCCATTGAGCCTGTCTTCCACCTGAGCCCAACACCATCAACCAATTAGAACAGTTTATCCAAAAGACGGGCTTTATGCTTTTTGTCACATTGCTTGTGTCAAGTCATTTATTTCTCTGATTGGTTTAATCTGTATCCATTTGTTCCGGCCCCCTGGAAATCAACCTCAGATCAAGAGGGACCAAACTAATTCTTTGTATGGAATAGAAAAAGGATTAGGATGGCTGGCCAAGCTGCGATTTCATGCCAGCGCTGCACCTTTTAACTTTTAAATGAACCAAACCAAGTAGAAAGCAGTGGAAGTTGATATTGTATCATTATATTTATATATAAATACAAATCAAGCTTTACATTCATCATATCACATGTTTACCTTACATAATGGAGCCTTTCATGGTTTGGCCTGTTCACACTAATCTCACCAAATTAGATGTTAGCTGAACATTTGAGTCAAGTGTGATCATAGCCTATTTAAATGACAGACCACACAATAGGTGGACATTGTTACACAAAGACTCACTAAATAAATGAGATTGTTAAATGGTCAACTATGCAGTGAGTAAGTCTGAGTCAGTCAGTGTCCCGGCATCAAAACCCCATCAGTTTACTTGATTACAGACTGTGTTTAGATGGTATTAAAGTTGAAAAGGCCAGAGCCACCACCTGCTGCATGTTACCGCTTTGGCTGCCCTCCTCGACACATGACTCATTAACGCTGCCATCTCGCTGACTTTGTCCAATAACACCTCCCAGATACTGCTGCCGTCACCTCCTCATGAAGCTCTTTTACTGGCACTAGTCTTAGAAAGTAACTACACTGGGGATAACCAAGTCAGTGAGGACATTAGGGCTAAATGGTGTTCAAGAAATTATTTATAGGAATGGGTAAAGCTCACCAGAGTCTAAGAAACATAAGTCAGTGAAATAATGACGTACTAAATGGATGGTAATCACTCATTTTGACATATTTGATAGAAAAAGTGTGCAGATATTAAGAGTTGTGGAAACAATAGGTTCATCAGTACGTAGGTAGGGGTAGTTTATTTGTAGAACCAAGTTCTCACAATATTCAAAGACTTGACTTAATCTTGGGACAAATAGCTTGGTGTTAAATAAAACAGGCTTCTGACAGAAAATAAAATATGGGATCGCTGGGAGTAGAAATGGGTGACTCTAGGACAGTAAAATGTATAAACTTAGCCCAAAGAAAAGACTAACCCTCTCTTGGAATATTTACAATACAGTCAGACACTCAAGTGTCAAAGCAAAAAGTGTTTTCTACTCATGAAGTTGTTTTTTATCTTTAATGGAAAGAGCTGTAGCCAACTATACCATGTTAAATGATCCCTGTTTCACATTCATTATACATTTTCAGACCAAATGACATTCATCAGCAATTACCATGATTTTTTTCCTATCACTGTTTAGATTTGTAAATAATTAACTTTACATTGTAGCAGTCTTTCTCTCTCACCTAAAAAGGAGAGAGTCTCATGATGGAAATCATTTTCCAAACATCAAAGTCATAATTTGAGAGAATATGCAAAAGGGAAGACTGTATTGTATCTTGTTTCCTTTGACAGTGTTCAAAAACAGAAGAGTTATGCATACATTTGTATTTTATGTAGCTCCGAAGTGTCATCTTGTACTTAATCTGAAATCGAATACTCAAAGGTACAGTATGTACGATTTCGGCATCTCATTAACACTTCTCTCTTAAGCTTTTTGCATTTGAAAACTAGTATGACATTTAAGGATTTTGTCAATTAAATGGCATTTCATATCTAGGACATAAAAGTGGCTGTGACAAAACAGAGTTTGAATAGTGTTTACTTCCCAATCTGGACTCATGATTGAATAATGAGCACCAAAGTATCTTTTTATCACAACATTTCACAATCAGTGGATTTTAAATTCTGTATTTTTGTTAAATGATGTATTTTTGTTGATTTCTGGTGAAGTTGTGATATTTGCTAATTTAGATAAACCATCATCATTTATTACCACAGTCTAAATCAAAATTCAATAAGTGTTTCTTACTGTAGCAGTTGGTGGGGTCTTGCGTCCCGTTGATGGTGCCGTTGTCGTCGATGGTGAGGAACCACTGCGTGCGGCTGAACAGCTGCCGTATCCGCACGTCGCCCCCCTCCATGTAGTCATAGTTCCTGGTGTGGCGCTCGTGCTTGGAGCAGTTCATGATGGCGGCCAGTTGCTCGGGACTGCAGTCACTGTAGACCACACGCACACTGCCGAACAGGAAAATCGCATGGAGGTACAGTCCCGAAAACAGATTTTGAAGGTTCCATGTCAGCATCCATTTGCGCATTATCATTCAATGCAGTGGGCATCAGTGAGCAACATACTGAAAAAAGTGTGCTATCCCTCAGTCCAGTGATTTTCTGACCCCCCCAAAAAAGCCTGTTTAAACTATGACCTCTTGGTGACTGTTTCTGTGTGGGGAATCCTAATTTATCAGCGGGACAGTCCAGTTAGATGTAAAGGTTTGTGGAAAGATGAGAAGGAAAAAAAATCAATAACGTCTGCAGATAGTCCAAATTGACAGTGAGCTGCGTTGTCTCAAGATCATATTCCTTTATGAGACGTCATAATAATCCGACTCAGGAGAGGTAACCCAAGACGTCACTGAAAGGAATGCAGCAGAGACATGTGTTATTCTGGTGTAAACAATGACTACGCTCATGTTACGGCGACAATGAAAACATGTTCAAACATCTTTCACATGGATTCACACGCAAAGCTCTGACACAATAAGATGACAAGTGAGATAAAACACTTTTGGGAAAGGTTTTCAATCAAGAACAAAAAAGTAATTGTAAAGGTCCCCTAACTATCCTCTGACAGTGCAACCTGCTCAACATGCTTCATTCTGTAACTTTGAGTGATGAAAAAGTACCAAACTTTCCATGCAGCTCATATATACAACATACATATTGAGATGCAAGAGTCCCATGTGATTTTGCAGCACGGCAGGTGACGCCTTTCATTCAGAAGTGTTCATAGTGTTGCTTTAATAAACATATATTTTTATTATACGCAGTTAAATAATCCTTATCCTTTATATGTTGTAGATAGAAAGCAGTTTTGTTTATTTGCCTTTCGTTGCCATAAACCTGAAATAGGCAATGTAGGTAATAAAAGATCCTCAATAACATTTTACTATGTATGATCCAAGTGCTTCATGTGAAAAAAGAAACGTCACTTTAAGTTTTGTATTCAGGCTTCTGCTGAAGTAGTACATGCTCAAACAGTTCAATCAAAGGGATTTTTTAAGAATGATATTAAATATGGAGATTTGTAGATATTGGTTGGTAATTATGGCTTATTACTCATGGCTTTTTCTATTGTAGTAAAACATATTTCAAAATAAGCATGGTCCTGGCCAAGAACTTTGAACAGAAGGTGGTAAATGTTTGTTTGGGGAGTTTTTATATATAATGTTACAATTCTGATATTGCACCTTTAATTTCAGCAAAATAACACTTCAAATGAAGACTAATGAAATTATACCTGG
Organism: Rhyacichthys aspro; assembly: GCA_036850595.1. NCBI lineage: Eukaryota > Metazoa > Chordata > Actinopteri > Gobiiformes > Rhyacichthyidae > Rhyacichthys > Rhyacichthys aspro. The sequence continues at coordinate 19,828,976 of CM072150.1, read as the reverse complement.
ATTTAACAAGCGTTTCTGAAAAGACATATTTGTGAGAGAGGAAACATTTAAAATGAGAAGGTCTGGACATTTTTTAAATTGGTAAAATGTAAACTTTAAAATAGACTTTAAAGAATCCAGTTATATGGTGTCCTTCTGAATGATATTAGGGACAACAGATGAATATCACCATTCATTTGATTTTACTGTTGAATGATATTAAATATTCTCACTATTAACTTCCAAATGGACTTGTCAGACACATATAAACGAGTCTAACCTGTCTTTTTGAAGATATACCTACATTTTTATTTTTTTTTTACTTACATGAGCACTGAATGAAGCCAGCAGTTGTCAGGAGTGTGGTCCCTTTCAGCCAAAGCTATGATGTTCAAACTTTTTAGGTGTAAAATCTCAAACCAAGCGCAGTGTTGGAGTGAAGCTAAGGTTGAGTTGGGAGCCTGTGTCGAATCCCATAGAAGTGAAGATCCCGGCGGTCTGTGCATCTTCTACCGTCCACTGCTGTGCACTGCTCAGATAAATGCCTCCCGCTGACCTCACTTGAGAGCAATTAGATCCCAACCAGTCAGCTGTCTCTGGCTCCAATGCAGTGGAGAAACACCCTCGGCCTGCCTCTTTCTGTCAGTCACTCAGCAGACATGAGAGGGAGCTATAAACGCCCAAAATAGAGGGACGTCCTTGGTATGCACTCCTAAATACCTCTCAATATTTGCATACACAGTCGAGGTGTAGTAAAACCTACTACTGTCTTCCAGGAAACATTCAATTCAAGAAAGTTTCAGATTTTAAAAGATGCCTCAAAAAGGGACCAGGTCAGATATTCATTCATCAGATCACTTTTGTATTATATCAATGTTTTACTCTATGTTTTTAGGCTCCTCTTATGTTCAAACTGCTGATTTGCTTCTTGCTTACATTTCACATTTTTACATGTTTGTTTGTTTGTTTTAATGTATGTCTCTTGTGCATATTGACTTCTTCTTGTTCAAGTATTTTTCATTTCAGATCAGATGTGTTAATGCCAGTGTAAAGACTGAAGTAAAGTGTGTCAAATCAAAGTTTATACAGCTTCTAGGTCACTGTAGACCAACACTTTTCTAATTATTCGTTGTTTCATCTTCTACAAGTGCTGAAATACTCAAAACTGATCTTGGTCTTTGAACCACCTTTCAAGGGTCTTGGCATCATCTCAAATCAAACATATATTTGCATGGTCTTGTTTAGGGCTCACTCGGACATCAAGGTCTTGGGATTTTAAGTCAATAGTAGTCAAGTCTACTTTAGTTTATTTCTTTACGTTTTTCTTTTGTTTGCACAAAAACATGAATATATGACTACATATCATAACTATAACTATAAAATATTTCTCTAACGCCATCTCCTCCTTTAACAAACACAAACCTCTGTGAGTTTATACTTTGTCTAAATGGATGTTTATATGCTGCAAAATGTAAATGCTGGCACAATCAAAAAGATTTGTGTTCAAATGAGCGACACACTCAGGTGTTGATACTATTGTAGTATGTCTGCCAGGTCAGTAGGACTGTGAACCCCAACGCTAAAGTCACTACACTCAGAAAGCACCTGTATGTATTTATAGATGTGATAATAACAGTAAGTCATCATTTAAAGCACAAAGACACAGTATTTCTCTCTTGTTGTTCTACTCTCTGTGTGTGACCCGCAGCCAATCACAGAGGACACTGTCTTCACAGTTTATGCAACAATGGAACGTGTGCTGTAATGAAAGGACTAGTTTCAAAAGTTTGCTGATTTGTGTAGTGAGAATGCTCTCCTTGTGTAAAAGAATAGCCTAACTCTACAAGGCTGGGGTCTATCCCAGCAGCTCTGGGTGCAACATATTTAAATGCAGAATTAAAACTCACTGAAGTGTTGAGTGTTAGGGTTTTTAGTGGGACATTTAGATGATCATCATGTAGATTTGATTTAGCAGAACAAATATGATCCGTCCACTTTTCCCTCTAATGTTAACTCAGCCAAAGTGACTCACTATTAGTTTTGATTAAAGTGTAAAAGGATGCCATCCCTGTCATTTCAAACGTCACAATCAATTAGTGGTTTGACGGGGCTGCAGTAAATCATTGGTAAGGATTAACTGACTTCAAAGCCTCCCTTTAGTTCTTATTGAGAAACATAATATGAAGCAGTAAGTTACGGTTGGCAGGTATCTATCCGAAGAGAGAAAAACACAGGACATAAATGCTCAGAAGTAGTCATTTCCATAGCAGAAGGTCACGCACTCTTTCACTTTCCGTGTTTGTATTTAAAGGCCCAGTTTATTGCCTAACATACCTGGCCTTTCCTTGTACTCCCCACTTCAAAAGTTTATATGGTCCCTAATGATGCTCTCCTGTGGGGAGGTCAGCACTGCGGGGCTGACAGAGCGGGCCAGCATGCCTCTCCCTCAGCCCCAAACGGGTGGTTGTAAAGCCCTGATCTATTAGGTGTCACCTCCATCACCTCAGAGACACTCCACACTTGAGATCATTGTGAGAGAAACACAGACGAAATATTATGACAGCTGCTGCTCCTATTTTGTTTATTTATTGATTTATTGACTCCTAATTATTAATCAACAATCGACTCCTGAGTTAGTTCAAGTACAAGCATCAGAAACATCTGATCACATTTAGTTATTAGAGAAGGTAATAGAGGATGCTTTACAATGGTTAAAGCATAATATACAGATGAACATTAACAAAGGAACATAACATTACAGACTGCTCTGATTCCCTTTGACTTATGGACACTGATAAGATTTAGAGTTTCTATAAAGTTTGCATCTCTTTGAAAAATACCTAGAGACACAGAGAAACTATTTATTTATGAAACATTTCAAAATGTGACTATGACTATGGTGCATATAATGTAATCCATATATACAATTAATAAATGAAATAGTCATGTGCATTTCTGAATGTTGTTATTTTTAGATGAGTTACAGAACACTAGAGGACACCTCTAGGATCAGAAGAAGACAAGACAAGCCAGAGACATTGCAATATTACGCATGTTGAGTGGGAAAATCATTGTCATTGTTACAAGCTCATAAAAATATTTCACAAGGGCTTTGTTGACAGAGGAAGGCAGTGCTTGGAAAAGCTCCAAGACACTAATAAATCTCAGTGAATCTTCCAGGAAAAGGGGTCCTACCACTCATCGTCAAAACAACATGTGAGCATTTTTTCTTTTCTAGTGTAGTCACAGAAAGAACAATGCTCTTTTACTTAAAATCAAGACATCTTCAGTACTTCAGTACTTCAGTACTTATGTGCAGCTTTTTTCTGACTATCTATCTGACTCTCTTCACACTTGTTCAATGAAGGGCAACATTTCTGAATGGCAGCTAATTACTGGCTGGGTGACATTAAAATATTACACCACAAAACACACATCTACACCACTGACGATTTCAAACTGCACTTTTTTAATGCACTTGGTTGTGACTTTTGCCTCTGTTATTCTTCTTTCTGAGATCTCTGAGATCTTGGAAATTATGGGATAGAGGAGATATTATGCTCAACAAATGAAAAAACAAGGCAGTCAAGCCATTGTCCCCTTTTATGCTGTTTCCTTATGTTTCATAAAAAAGCCTCTAGTGTGAAATATAATTCACATGACACACATGCTCTTTACACAACATGGCAAAAGAAACATATAACACAGGAAGAGAACCATGAAGAACATGCATTAATAAACACAAAAGCTATTTTTATGCATCTACTACTCTTCACCTTTTCATAAAGCAGAGCTGCCCTAAGTCAATGCCTTCTCAGTTGTCAGTCTTCACGTTAGGTTATTTAATGGGGACACGTCATTGCTCTAAGTGCTGTAAGTCCTTTAAGTTTTAGAAGGGAACAAAAGTCCTGTTTTTCCTGTCGTAACCAAAACCTGTATCATTTAATCATTTTAAATGAAAAGATTTAAGTTTGTGAAACTCAAGCATCAGGTTCTTTTCATGCAGCTAACAAGTTACAAGCGACACAGCACTTAAACATAACCTGTAGCTTTTTACAGGAGCCGGGAGGTCAAAAGTTAAGGACAGTGTCAGTGACCTTACACAATGTGGAAACAGTAGACAAGGACATTAACAGCGTCATGTTCTCAAGAGCGTATTAGGTTTTGGTGGCCACACTTTGATGTTGAAAAAGGTTTCTCTCTCTTTTTTTTTAAATTCACTACATTTCGGATTTGGTTTTATTGTTGGCTTTCTCACCAATATTACAGAAGGGAGCATATAAGGGGCAAGTGATAACCTCTTAATGGCCTGTTTTATTTAGCGCAATCTAACAGCCCTTCAATTTGTCATTGGTGTTGGACTGGACTTGCAGACTGCATAATATTAAGACAGATAAATGATGCACTGGTCTTAATAATGACTGGTCTCGGTTAGTTGACAACAGCAAGCGCACAGGCCTACAGTATATTATATTTAATAGTGGTGTGTGTATGAGCAGGTAGTTTGGTTTTACAGCCTGAATGGTTGCTCTCTGCAGCTTAAGGATCAAAGGCCTGGTGCTGTCTGCAGTTTACAGTAGCAGAGGAAGTGGCATGGCCGTGAGGCAGGCTGCGAGACCTGCGTGAGTGAGTCTCTTTAAACTCCAATCACTGCGTGTCTCTGTTGCCATCAGTCCACATCTTGGCACTGTTTACCTCGGCCTTCCTTCCTCCTTTTTTTTTTTTTTTTATGTCTAAGCTATTGGCTGTTTTTGATAAATGGGGTCAGCCTTTCAGATCTCACAACTCCTTATTTATTCCCATTGTTGGATGTTGCTGGATGCTGCAAAGGCTGTGAGGGTTTATAAAATTGCACTGTTACACGCGAACAGGCAAACAGCTCTCTATGAAACTAAAGCATGCATGATTCAGCTCCAGATTGTTACAGGGAATTGTTTTGTTATTGGTTGATTGATTCACACACAATCTCTCTCATGTCAGTATTTTAAAAAGTTGCTGTTGTATTCTTGATAATCTTGTTTAATGTGGATTTTAAATGAAAAAAAAAGTGTGTGTTTTTAAATGACAAAATGTTAGCCTTGACAGAGACGGCCAACTTCCCTCTTCCTGGACACTTCCTTCAGCTCTTCTAGGAGCTAACAGGTGTTCCCAGGCCAATGAAGAGACATAGTCCCTCGAGTGTGTTCTGGGTCTCAGCCTGTTTCAACCTGGGACATGCCCGGAACACCTCCCCAGGCGTCCAGGAGGCACCTGAAACAGATGTCCGAGCCACCTCAGCTGCCTTCTCTCAATGTGGAGGAGCAGCAGCTCTACTCCAACAATTGACCAAGCTCCTCACCCTCTCTCTAAGGGAGTGTCCAGCCCACATGCAAAAGAAGCTCATTTTGGCTGCCTGTATCCGAGACCTTTCGGTCATGACCCACAGGTCACGGCCGTAGGAGAGAGAAGGGACATAGCTCGACCGGTAAATCGAGAGCTTTGTCATGCAGCTTAGCTTCTTCTTTACTATAACAGACTGGTACATTGACTGCATTTCTGTGGAACCTGTACTGATCCCTCTGTCAATTAGTTCCAGCCTTCCCTGACTCTTGAGACCTGACAGACTTGAGGCAGGAACTCTCCACCAACCTGAAGGGGAAAAGCCACCCTTTTCCGGCTGAGAACCATGGCCTCGGACTTGGAGGTACTTATTCTCATCCCAGCCACTTCACACTTGGCTGCAAAATGTCCAAGTAGACACTGAAGGTCAAAGTTTGATCCAGTGGTTCCCAAATTGGACTAACCCTAACCTTCCCTCTGGGGCCTGAATGCACCTAGAAATTCTGTCCATAAATATAAAGGACAGAACCAGTGACAAAGGGCAGCCTTGCCAAATTTCCAACATGCAGGTAATCACGCAATTAAAAATATGTTATTCAACCTGGGAACCAACTTGAGATTGAGTTGTTTTTGTGGTGAATGTTGGTCAGTTCGGAGCCTGGCCAATGTGAAAAGGGGTAATTGAGGAAAAGTGATATTCCTCTGTGATGTTTCTGAGAAACCTCTTGTAGTAATTTATGACAGTTTCCACTATTAATGTTGATCCATCTGCCTCCACATTGTGTCTGCTCTGGAGCGTCTAAAAGCATTCCTGCAGACGACAGAGGAGTCCTGTTTGTCGTATTGCCCTGTCTTCCTCTGATCGCTGCGCATTTATGTTCAGAGAATGGATTATGTCTAAGGTCAGTCTATTCTTAGTGCTGTTTGAGACTGTTTGGGTTTAGCTTCTGCTTTCTAAATTCCTCAATAATTGGGGATCTCTCGGGATAGAGCCTCACAACATTAGCTCCTTCTATAAATAACTGAAGCTTACAAACACAATCACATGCACACTGGCTTCTCGTTTGTTTGTCAGACTCACATTTGATTTTGGAAAACATAAAGCCTTTCTCACCAAACACACACTATAACACCTATGAGGTTTAAGTTGCCTATATATTTTTGTATTTTTGAGTCCAGAAATTGCCACTTTCATCAAGTAGCTTTATGAAGCGGGAAATTGAGCTATTGTCTATGTGTCTATATATGTCTAATCCGGTCATATACTTCTCTCTTTCATTAAAATTGCAGTACTTCTCATGAGCTGTGTTCCAATTCAAATCCTCCATTGAGGTAATTCTTTTACTTTTTTTTTTAAATAATTTTTTCACACAGATCAACCAGCAAACCAATGGGAAGTTTGAGCAATGCAAATGACAGAAAATGGTGCAATGTGCCTCCAGGATAAATCACATGACATTGCTTCGTCTTTAAGTGAAGTTTTGTTAATTAAAGAAATTTTTGATGATAACAAACTAATACTGTAAATTTATCTGATTTGTTGTGACATTATTCTTCACAACATTGTTCAATAAAACAAATGTCTGTCGCTGTTTGGGAGAGGCAATATAAGATTTCTGTCTCATGATAAATTATCATGATGCATATACACATGTCATGATATTTGTTCAAAATTTGTTCAAAAGAGCACTAAGCAAAAATCAGTGTTTATGGACATTGTTGAATGCAAAGAATTAAAACAATACACTTTTTTATCAAATGAATGAATGCACCATCACAGTCAAGATATTATTATTATGATAAGTTTATCATGTGACACCATGTGAATCACAGCTCTAGGCAACAAAGTTTATCTATTTTCATAGTGACAGAGTGGTTAGCACTCCTACCTCACATTGATTAATCCCAGGTTGTATGATTGTGTGGCGTCTGGATATCCTCCCCATCATACAGTGGTCTTCCCCAAGCTACAATGGGTTCCCACCTAAATTGGTGTGTGTAACTTGCCTGGTGAATAAATGTTTATGTCTCTAAATGTTAGCCCTGCGATTAACTGACAATTGCAGGGAGCACCCCGCCTCAGGCCTAAAGCTTCTGGGATGGGCACCAGTCCCCTGTGATCCATAATGGGACAAGCAGCAGAAAAAGAATTGATTAATTGAATTGTGGCAAAAATAAATAAATAATACATTTCCTCAATCAGTTGCAAGGAAATAAAATGTTGCACAAACTCTGGACTCAAAGCACACGACCCATCTTAACCTTCCTTATTTGGCACAAGCATCTATTCATAATAATGAGTTAAACATACATACATGCAGGCAAAAACAGTTCCTCAATACAATACTACAAAGTATTGAAGTAACATCATTAAGCAGCCTAAACGCTTTTATGTACAAGGAAGTCTTTTGATTTGACAAAAACACTGCAGAAATTATGTTTAACCTGTTTTAATTACAGCATTTTTTGCTCATCCCTTTTCTCATAAATGTTTTAGATCCATTGAGTCCAAATATGCAGTGTTTACAAGTTCTTGTCATACTTAACATACGCTTTAAAAGTTGTGGTTTTACTCACCATTTAAGGCACTGTCTCAGGGAAAGGCTCAGTGTGACTGCAGTCCTCATTTAACACTGGGTCTGAGCTTGGACTCTCTCTGGTTTTGGGACACGAGGCGTCAGGGCTGTAAAAGGCGACACATGGCACTGCTCAGGTCGTGGGTTTACAGTGTTGTCCCATAAAACATGTCATTTGTGTGAGTAATTAGTGCCTGGTCTTAGTTGATCGTAAACAACTCTGCATCACAAATGCGAACTAATGAGGTGATATAGTGGCATTTCCGCATTTGGATTAAACTCATGATGAAATTCACAAAAACACCCCACATTTTGCTATTTATTATTCATTGCTTTGGCTTTTGCCTCTTTCAAAACAAGTTAGCATGCATAAAGTTAAATGGAGACAGCTTATTTCAACCCTAATAAAGTAAATGCCAAAGCTGTTTCCAGTTTTGAGACTGAAAAATCTGGAAACACATGGTTGTACAAGATGACCAGAAGACAAAAGGCATAGGTACAATTTACCTTGCACAGCAGCTGGTTTCTTGGAAGATTTGCGAGTTCACAAACTCATGAAGATGTAACGACCATTTTAATGTTTCTAACTTAAACAACATGGCGTGGCTCTGATTCAATCTAACTGCGGTTAACTACAGATAATAGATGCAATCACCAGACAGTTATTCAGTACCTGCCCTTTGTAAACACTTTCTATGGAAGCCCTCTCATATGGTACTGTGTAACAGACACAGACTATTTGACAGAGCCAGGTCAAGACAGTTAAATGAGTTTGTTTCACATAGAGATCCAGGAGTCCTACTGCTGTGGTATGATCCTCACTGTGTGTATAGTCATCTTTATTTCTGGGTTGCATTAAATACAAGATAAAACACAAACCATAGGGAAGTGTTTGCACCATTTTTGTTGTACACCTGAAATGAGACAGTTTATTGATTTCTTCTCAGGTTTCTGGTTTCAGGTTTGACCCTCTCCACTTACCACCACCAAACTCACCTTGTCTCCCGTCTGCATAATTGTTTTTTGTGTCTAGTTTAACAGCTCCTTTGTGAGTGAGTTATAAACAGGGGTTTTCTTTCAACCATGATCTAGTAGTGTCTGTCGATGCTGTGTGCTGCTGCGGTGCATTAAGCCCGCAGTAATCGGCCTTGTTGGAGAATGTGCAGCGGCGTTGTGCTCCACTGTCGAGGGAATACTCTGATCCCATTTAATGCAGGAACAGCTGTTAGGGATCACAGTCTTAACTGCTCTCCATATCTGTTCATGTATCAGAAAAAGCCGGGCCTCACTTAGAAAAACACAGTCTACCCTGACGGCGAAGGGGAAGGAGACAGCACGTCTAAAAAAAGCTCTTCGGCGCTGTTTACATAGAAACACCTGATTTAGTTTTTATTTATAGATCCAACCGAAATGTTAACCTTTTTATTTATAACATCAGCTTTCAAAGACAAAACCTACAATTTTTGTTTGTCCAGAAGCAAATTCATGAACTACACCAACCAATAATTTACCTTGTTTCATTTAGTCTTGTGTTGGCTGGTTTCTTTTTGATTAAAATAGCATTACAATTGAAGTTAAAAGTTGGAAAGTTAATAAACAGATTATATAATGATATTACATAATGGAGCATCTCAGAAATATTGCAAAAAGGAAACTTTTCTTTCATCTGTGACACAAAATGCTTCCACATGAGGGTCTCGTTCATTATTACTCAGAATCTGTCTGGTTTTCTCGTCTCATCCGGCTTGTACTACCACGTTGTCTTCACCGAGGTCGTCTTCTGCCTACAGCTGCGTATAGCTCCTTTTACTACCTCCTGCTCAACGTGCTTTTAAAAACAGACTAACAAAAAGTGCACTAGTAAAACGACACGGCTCATCGGGGTGCACTCGCCTCGATTCTGGTCTCATCATAAAAAACATAGGGGAGTTTTCAAACAGCAGGTTGGAGTGATAATAACACATAATGTTCAAACGCACCAAGCTCAATAACGACGAGAAAGAGCAGAGCGCGGGGGGTGCACTGAGCTAAATGAGGCACTAAATGGATCTGGCCCGACTCTGGCATCTCGGGGCATGTGTAAAAAGTTGGTCTGCAGCGCTGGAGGGGTTGCCAGAGACACAGCAAATTAGACTGTTTCTGGAGTTGTTAATGTCTGTTTCAATTAATGGGATTTACTTAAGAACAATGTGTACGGTTTAAGTTAATGTCTCAACCCTTTCTTTCTCTTATGTCAGAGTTTTAACATCATAAACTTGGCTACACAAATTTAATACCAGATAATGTTTAATCTGCCATTTAAAGCAAATGTTCTTGCAAAGAATAGTTACATTAAATGGATTTTCATCAAAGAGAGTACGAGCCTGAATGCATCTTGTAGATATTTTGTTGGTATTAATGATTATTTCTTTTAAGCTTGTTTTTTAGAATTGACATAATGCATTACTATTTGCGATTATGTTTATTGGTAGCACAAGTATTTGCACACATTTTGATTTTTTTTTTTTTTTTAGGGCCACTCTGCCTAACTTTTAGCCACCAGATGGGGCAGATCCCTTTCTGTGCGGAAGTTGATAGCGGCAGTTGAGAGGAAGTCAAGATTTTGAGTGAATGTGGTTGGTTGGACAGGTTTTTATATTATATAGATTAGAGCAATATGGGACATGTCTAAGATCCCTTTTAAGGACGGAGACAGGGTTTGTAAAAAAAATATGGAAAATGATGCTGAAAAAATACCGATAAATATTTGTAAGAAAAAAAACTTTTCATTGTAGGAGGGCTGCCATGGAACGTTTGCAACTACTTTTAATGTATTAGTTGATGATTTGAATTATCATCTGTGATTACCAATCAGAGCAACACCATGTTGTTCTAATGTTAGTAAAATTAAAACGGTCGCTACCTGGAACTGTCAGTGCTGCCTCATCATTGCTTCATCTTCGCTTGGAGCAGTACGAGATGGATTTTCGTGACTTTGTGGACTCACAAATCTTGCCAGGATCCAGCTGCTGTGCGAGTTAAGTTGGGTTCTTATGGCTTAGAACAAATATTGACACAAGCCTTCTTTCCATTTAAACAATTTCTTCCTTTCATGGATTGACAAACTTAAGGAATGTTGCACAGTGGTTAGCGTTCCTGGCTCATGACAAGAAAGTTGTGGGGTCTAATGCTGAGCTGGCTGACAATAGTCTTTCTGTATGAGGTGCCTTTTCTCCCGATACCAAATATTGAGGCAATAAGCCAGGAACACTTCATCAAGTCGTTACAGAGAGATTTATACTTCTTTGCCGCATGCTTGTTCTTTGGTAAACCAGTCATATCTTCATTTGAGTAAAAACACTTGGTATCCCTACTTCCTTTGTAGAGTACAATTAACTCTGTAGGAAGTGACCAAATAAATGGTTGCTCATAATCACCTCCAGAGAATAAGTACATTTTATACTCACTCAGCTCTCGCCAGGAAAACCCACTGTGTTGTTGTCAGACAGAAACAAAATACAATGAAAGCACGACAAAACAGGACAAAGTGAAGACTGTATGAATCACTGAGGAACATTTGAGTTGTGGTGGGTTTGGGACAGCTCCAGTAGGGGCCATATTGGAACCAGAAAGCAATGGCAATTAGTGCAAACAATATGCAGATAATAGATCTCCTGCAGCAGTGGTGACTCTGCGCTCTGTTGGCAAGCTTATGCAAACTTTCATCACCATTATCTTGTAAATGATCTGACAACACCAAAATAACTTCCATTCACAGCTCGTCAGTCAGCTTTCTTCAGCTAACATAAGGGAAAAACTATTGCTCAGAGTGTTTATTTATTTTTTTCATCCTCCAAATCCTTTCACCATCAGACCAGTGTCCCATAAAACAAATTTAAATCAAGAAATGTCAGGCCGCATGTTGATTTTGGTAACAAGGCCTTAAATTTGCTGTGGAGTAATACATTATCTTAGCCTGCTGGTAAATGTGAACTAAGTGAACTATTGCAAAAGCAGATGAATCAATAATGCTGCTCATTAATGCATATACTTTTTTGATTTATTCTTAAGAAAATAGAGCACGTGAACTAAAAGTCTGTGAGCGTTCTGCTTTCCTGCCGTCAGATCAAGCACCCACCACCCTGACAACCATATAATGCATGATCAATCAGTTTATGGGTGTTTTTATGATGGAAAATGTATGTAGGCTAACTTATTAAGGGGTTACAAATAAAGTGTATACATTAAACTAATCTGTAGGCACAAAGTTTGGAGGTCCAGAGTTGGCTGCCACTTTTTTCTGCAGGAAACACTGTGCCCGATCACCAACCTCTCTTTTTACATTGTGGTCTATGGGAAAACACAGAGCCACAGCCAGTTCTCCTTATCTGGTCTCTGGCCCGAAGCAGATCCAAGCTCTTGCCTTGATTGATCAGCTGTAATGTCTTTCGTGAAAGGCTAAATAAATTCCTAATAGGTCAGAGCTTTTTGGATACACTTGAATTTGTCTTTAATCTTGCCGTAGCTACTGACTCTAGAGGAGCTATAACCGCAGCAGTGAGTCATTACCTCTGATTGGCTTTACAGAGGAATGTCTGTGTCATGTGTTATGACTAAAGTCAACCAAAGTCAGAGTTTCTGTTTGATTTTCGTAGTCTCGTTACAAAAGATCAGCCAGTTCATGGACTCGGGGGAAGTTGATGAACAAAGACTTGAGAACAACAGGGATTCTTCTATCAAGTTTACATCTGATGCTTTCAACACTTGAGGCATTTACAAGATTATTTGCAACTCATTGGTCAGTTTGAGATTCTCTTTGCAGTCATCCCGAATTATATAAGATGAAACCAATGCATAAATTACGCACTCTTTTGTTACATACTGTGCATTTTGAAAAGTATAAACATGATCAGTTTTTCATTTACACACGCCAAATTTATGTCGTTTTCAGAGAGAGTTTATTCCTTCTGCATCAACAGCTTGCTACAATGACATAATGCCACATATTAAACACTATCCGCACGGTAAATACTGAGCTGCAGAATGGTCATGTGCTTCTCATCAGTTTATGTGATGTATATGTGCGGGTGAAACTCAGATAACTGCGGTTCACGGTCTGTGTTGGGCCGCCGTGCTTGTGAGGATGGATGTGTTTTTAAAGGCAGGGGTGTCAGCTGAAGAGCTAATGTTGGACCAGAGAAGATACATTATTAAATCCAAATAATGATTCAAAACCTTAGACCAATAAAGCCTCACAGCAGAATAAGCCAGGTTGAACCCGGTCCTGCCTCTCTGGCAATTGTGGGGTTGTGGCCTAAATGAAGCTGCTCAGGACCAATTATCTGCCCCGACTCTTTGGCCTCAACTTCCCCAATTTAGTACCATCTGGACCATCACCGTTTATTTTAAAGTAGGTTGATTTCCTTACGATTATCTTTTATTTATGAGGAGGGCCAGGAGATAGAAAGACAAGACGCAGTTATAGTGTTGCAAAAGCTTTCGATTTAAGTCTGATATACAAGTGTCATCTGCTGCTTCATGAAAACACAAGACAGGTAGTCACTCCAACAAAGACAATCATCTGTTTAGACTGTCTTTATGTGTGAGAAACCAAGGTAAAAGTGGTCATGAGCACTAAAAACTGTATAAATATCAATGTCTGAGATCCCAACAAAGTGAAACTACACTGCATATTCTCTGTTTGAATGGGTCATGGAGTTTGTAAGATGTCTAAACAATAAAAGTGTTGTTTATAGAGGGACTAGCACCTGGGCTGAAACAAACGAAAAAATTGCATGAGGGCATATTTTCAACAATAGAAATCTGAATGTACTGTCCAACATGATTGGCTGATAAATACATATCATACACATTTTTTTCTTTTTGGCTACCTTTAGTGGGGCAGAGGTCATGGTTTCCTAGTGTTTCATTAAAGCCTGTATCAACTAGACCTGGCCTTATTGAGAGAAAATGTCACTCCGTCAGTAAGCGAGTTCGTTCGTGCGGCGAGCAGGTGTTGTGCCTTAGAAAAAGTCCTGGTGCGTGTCGTGGATGTGTTTGGGTGCGTTGACATGCATGCGAGAGGCCATGCAGGGCCCAGGCCAGAGGAAATAACTCCTGTGAACAGTTATGTCCCTGACCCGGCCTGGTTTACAACCCAAAGGTGTGCTGCTCCCGCTGTAGGCCACACTGCTCCAACAAAACAAAACGCTGAACATACAAGCGACATGTGTTTCTGTTTACCTGTGACATCTGCTGTAAAGAATTTGTCATAAAAACACTTAAAACATTTACTTAATGGCCTTTCTGCTCGGTAACAAAGCACGCACAGGGGAAATACTCGGCGGGTAAAATATTTGAACTATTCATTAAAGCTTTGAGAGGCGGGAGCAGAGTTTATGCCACTTTACGAAAGGAACAAATTCAGTTTCATTTAAAATCCAGGTTGTTTGTGGTTCCATTTTATTGTTATCATATCCATTATTTTTGTTCACTGGAACTGACAAAAGTATAAAATTAAAAGTATAGAAATTATTAGGTTGGACAATTGGTGTATTGTAGTTTAATTTAAATTTATTTATTTACTATAAATAAATAAAAAAATAAATAAATAAATATAGTTGCATTGGATGTGTTGGGCAGTAGAAGATGCTGAAGAAACTGCCTCTAGACACAATTAAAGAGACACACAACCAATTAAAGAAAGACAGCTTTTCCCCATTTTAGATGAACATGACCGGTTCAACAGGATTTCTACTGATGGGAATTTCTGTGAAGGAAAGGGATTCCAGACCCATTACACTTTGTGATCTGAATGGGTATGGCTGGCCAAGCTTGTGTGTAGGTACAGTATTAAGAATAGCAATAACTGTTATTTTATATTTTTATATAAGTCTAAGGTTTTCTAAGTCTAAGGTTAAAAAAACAAAAAGCATTCAACATTACAAAATGGAGGCCTATTTGTTTACTGCAGTTTTGCTATTTTACATGCTATAATGCTATTGTCATTATGTTACTGTTTCTTTAAAAATTTGTAGCTCATGCTCATGACAAAAAGCAATTAACGATTTGTCCAATTTACTCCAAATGTGACTTCAAAAGATTGAAAGTCCTTGATTCAGAAATATAGTCCTCTGAAAGCAGCACAGCAGAATAAATGGCAAACTATTCATAATATTCATATTAATAAAATTGTCTGCTGTGTGAACTGTTGTACATTTAGTTTGCTTCATTTTCACTGCCATAAAAATGATACTCAGAGAATTTAATATTTTGTGAGCTGTTCGTGTGTAAAGTTTGAGAATCACTGAGTTGTGGAGACATTTTTGTTGCAGAACCTTGAGTAGCTCCTAAGCTAAAAGGATCATTAATAGCCAATATTCATACAGTATGTTTTTTTCTATTTGCACATTTACATAGTAATCAATGTAGTCAGAACCCATCGCCGCTGAAACTGTCTAAAAGTGTAATAGCCTCTACAATAACTGAGGCTGAGGTTAAGGCTGATTCGGTGTAGCTGCTGTGCGTGCTTCATCAACCCAAGCAGATCCCCTATTGGAGCAGATGACAGGCCGGGGATGAGAACAGGGAATAAACAGCCCGGGCCAAATGGGGGGATAGCATGAGTTTAGCGATTAGTCCATCCCACAGGCCGCTTACACAATGTGCTTTCACTCAGCCCATATCTTGACTTGCGTGAGAGATTTCCATATCTCACACACTCTTGTAAATCACAATTGAACAGTAGTAACTCAGAGAATAAACTCCAAACACGTCTGCTTTCAATTTGGGCCCGGGGGTCCTGCCAAAGCTGGGGCAGACTTACAGACCACCCCTCAGCACAATTTGACTTGCCTCGTCACCTCTTTGACTGAAGCAGTGAGTCTGCAGATTGGAGTGAACACCTTTAGGGCTGGGGGCAGAACAGGGTTAAGAGTAACTACCCCCAGAGTCACAGGGCACACAGTATACTCCTTAAAAGATATAAAAAATATAAAAGGAAAGGAGGAAAGTAAAAAAAAGAATATGGTCAAAATTAAATAATAAATAATGTGAATGTATATATATTATCAATGTATTTAAAAATATATATGACCTGCAAATTAATAATTTTAGTTATCAATTACTGCAATCAGTTTACAGTTTAACTTGCCCTACAGCATACAGTTGCTATGGTTACAATGCAAATATGTTGGATTGCGGTATACATGATTTACCCTAACTATTTATAATTGATGATTCCTCTTGGGTCATGCTGTCAATTTTATATATATTGTTTGTATGGTAGAAGATAGTATACTAATGTATAGACCACCCAAGTGTCATACATGATTACATTTTGTTCACTATTACACAAAATTGTTTCCCTGTGAATACAAAATTGTTGGCTTTTTTGGTATTAAATGTTCAATTTTAAACCAACAACATATGTGTAGATGACAGCCTCACACGAAAGGAATATAAAAGTCTGCTGCTCCCCATTTAAAATTTTACTGACTTTGGTCTCCCCGAATAGACACTCCATAATGTGCTGCAGGTTTGTGGTGGAGTAGATGGGGTCATTATAGGGTTAAATGAGTCCCATGTGGGGGTCACTTTTTTTTTCTTGATATGTAAAACTTGACTTGCTTTCGTTGCCTTTTGGACATCTTTAGATCCACTCAGGTTAGCACTTAGTGTAAACGGGATCAGAATTGGAAACCCAAGAGCCATTTACAACAGAGTTCAGTCCAGGCTTTACGATCTGGCG
Source organism: Rhyacichthys aspro (assembly GCA_036850595.1). Lineage (NCBI taxonomy): Eukaryota > Metazoa > Chordata > Actinopteri > Gobiiformes > Rhyacichthyidae > Rhyacichthys > Rhyacichthys aspro. The sequence goes on along the minus strand of CM072150.1, from coordinate 19,812,374 downwards.
TTCAGACCTTCACATTACACAACAAGTTCTATTTTTCAACTCAGTGTCAGTCTGCGATTGGACACAGCAGTCTACATTTGACTAATATCCCACGTTTATGGACACTGTGATCCTGTTTAAGGGAATCCATGCACAAATCGGTTTCAAAGCTCATCAATACTTTCTGTTGAGGGATTTCATATCACGCAAAGACAAAACCACTGGGATTTTGCTTTCTGCAGTACTTTAAAATATAACTTATATTGCATAACCAATCCCTCCTGATTCAATGAGGACTAGCGTTCATAGAATAATGGCCATGTGAAATGTTAAAATGAAAGAAGCTACATGAAGTTTAAGAGTTAACTTACTGCCGATGGATCGAGACGAGGCCGTTGTTGCTCACTCTTCTTCATTTACAGTGTGTGAGTTTGTGGATAAATGTTTGTTGTAATCACGTAAACATGAAAGCAATTACTCTTTTGCAAATTAATATTTGTTGGCGTATCGTTCACATAAACTGCGGTTGCACCGGTGGAGGATTATGCTTAGTTTGAACCAACGACTGATTTGGATCGTGTCACGTAAACCTAATTTAGTTGTCTAACTCAAGATGTTAGCTTTGGGCAATATGTTGAGACAATCCTTGAAAGTGGTTGACCATCAAGACCTCCCAAGAATAATTTGACTCATCAGCTTCAAAACAATGAGCATTGCAATATCACTGAGGCGTTTCACTTCTGTTCAGTGAAACTGTAGTGGAATCGAAAAGCTCTGAAACCGCAACAATTCCCGTGAAAGTCGGAGGTCTGAAGTGTAAACAGGGCTCTGTGGTGAGGATGAGCCACACACCGAGGCCTTGTGGAAAGGTTGACGGTTGTTAAATGGATGGGGGAAGGCAAAAATGTGAAAATTGGGGAAAAGTTTTTTGCTACAGTGTTTGAAATAATGAGGCCTTTTGATAATACAGCAGAGAAAACATAATGACCATATTTAAGTTCTCTGAAGCTGTCAATTGAAATAATGGTTATGACTTTCTTTTAACAAAAATGTTTGGCTGTTGTAATTGTAATGAGATAAAAATAAAATTTTCTTTGCTGAAGTAATCATAAATCAAACATTTCAATACACAAAATTTTTCCTGGCAGTAATACTGAAGGTAGGAGAGTATAAATATATGTATATAATATATAACACAGTAACTGACATTTTCATGAAATGGGATGAGCTTCCTTACAATATGTACGCTGCAAGTAGTTTTGCGAGGGCACCTGTGTTGTGTCTGTTGCTAAGTACATAAGTCTATGAGTGAAAACGTGAAACACATTTTTACAGATAATCCAACCTCCTCACTAACATCAAGAAAGACGCTTATTTATTATGTGATAATGATAGTATAGCATGGTGTCATAAAGCTCAGAAAAGCTTCAAAATATTACAATAAGTGTATCCTTTTTTTCACCCTCTGTAGCTGGTTGTTGCTTGTGAAAGAAAAGGAATCAATTTGATCCAGTTTCTTTTCCCCTTGTAGCAAGCCCAACCTTTGAACAGTGCCCTCTGAATTTTTGTTGCCTGCACAAAACCCTCCCTCTTATGAACTTCTGTCTTTCTAGTGCTGAGGAAAGAGAACGGAAAGAGGCTGGAGACACTCTTAGAAAGGAGAAGTTTATTTACCATCAACACCGGACCTGGAGACAGAGAACACTCAACACAATGACAGAATTGACCATTCAAGTCTGCCTGTGCCTCTGTAGGGAAAAGGTTATAAAGCCTTGTATGCATCAGAACGGAGGAAAGATGTTCACACAGTTGAGGTAAAGCTTGGACTTGAGTTGTTGTTATCTGTGAACTATCAAGAGTTTGAGTGTGTCAGAGGACAGGTAGTATAAGGTGACCGGACCAGTCTACATGCGCTCTACCACACTACCGATTCCAGTTAAAAGACCAGTATTTGACCTTCACGGGAAAAATACAAGTTTCTTTTTCAAGGAGCCTAATGTCCTTGACGCCATGTTCTTGACGTAAACTCACACCACGTATCTCTGTGTATCTGCTTCCATAAAAGCTGTGTGCAACTTTGTTCTGGGAGCCTCCATTCTCACATTACCTTGGTTTTGTGTGGAAAACAGCATGCTGGAAAGAATAACAAGTCACACTCTTTCTCTTAGTCTTTTCTGGTTAAGAATACGACACTACGCATATAATAAACCCTGGCAGAGTTGTATTTGTTCAAGACTCACTAAAATGACCCTGCCGTTTCTTTCATCCAAACTTGTCATCTTAAATGTCTCTACTGCTAAATAAACATGAACGCCACTGACAGTAAAGTTGCACATAGAGGGATCTGTGCCCTCTGCTGACTAAAAGTTACGCTGCGCTTTTTCAAGTAAACACTTGACTAAGCTAGAATTTGTGAAACGTAGAAGCCTCAAACTGTTTGCAGCTTGTAGGTAACTTTCCCAATTTGTTACAAAACATGTAGAGTCAATATTTGCAAAATAACCCATGTGTGGTGTAGTGAGGTTGAATAAAGAAACAGCAAAGTAGAACAAGTCAGTGCACTTTATTTCTCCTGAGATGTGCTGCGTTTATGAAAGAGGCTTCTGAAGCTTTAGAGAAAGGAAAAATCCAAGTATTAAATAGTTGCATTGGATTTTGTATTTTTCAACCTGCATAAATTAGTGACAATCATTCCATTTGTGCCTTGCCACAGAAAAAGACAGCAACAAAATCACTTTTCCTCACACAAATAAATTTAGCCTCGTCTAGTGTGAACAGGGTCTGACCCCCCCGTCTAAAACTAATGGCTGATGGTTCAGTTGTTCTCCGTGTTACATAAAGACAGGCTGTAATAAAACAAACTCACGCTCTGCTGGCCTCTCCATCGAAGGCTGGATCGCTCCCATGAAAAAGCATGACTGAGTTTTCTAAGAACCTGAATAATCAGCTTACATTGGAGTTAAGTAGGAACAGAGGCTGGCGGACTTGTGTTTGCTTTCCATTTTCAGCTCTGGCACGGATTTGGGCCACCTTGAAGAGTCTGAAAACCATTACACAGGGCCGTTGGTCAAAAGTGCAGACTGTATAGGATATCAGAGCGTTGTGATGAGGAAGACGATGGAGAAGGGAAGGGTGGGGGGTATTAGGATGGGATCTCGTGCGAATGCCGGAGAATTGAGACTCGGAGAAGTTCAACTGGCCTTCCTGCGTCGACGTCTCAATTACAGCCAGCGCGCCGTGTCATTCATGTGGATGTGTTTGGTTTCACTCAGACAAAAGCGTCCTCGCAAAGTGATGTAATTCATGTCCATCTGAGGTTACCTTCATGCTCGTTCGACACACCTTCTTTTGCATGCAACAGCAGATTAGGTAGAGACAGGCCCGCAGACAGTGAGCTTTTCCCACTATTGTCTCGTCCACACGCAGCCAGCGAGGGTCACGCACATGCAGACAACATCAATCGCTGCTTTACATGGCTCCTAGCGAGTCGCTGACGGACGCCTCTTGAGACATAATAAAGATGGGTGCGTGTAAGTGTAGGTTTAGTGAGTGCGATAGGATGTGGCAGGACAGGCTGCAGTCAGCTGATGTGTCTCTGTGGAGCAATAAACATTGTCCTGACGTTACTGCAGGTCTTCATCGTAAGTCAAGCCAGTTGAATTTATTATGAGGAAGAAACTGATCTAACGTCATATTGCTATTTTTCTTCCATAAATTGGGTAGAATAGGATGTGGATGAAAGATACATAGGGTATTGTCATTTGAAAACAAGTCGAAATATATCATTATTTATAGCATTAGCATCATAGCTTATACTGAGTTTGTGAAAACATTCAGTAGGCAACTGTGCAAAAGTTTTAGACAGGTGTGAAGATATGCAGTAAAGTAAGAATGTTGTCAACAATATTCTATTTATTTATTTATTTTTTAACAATTTACAAAATGGAAAAGTGAGAGCAGAGACGAACACCTTCAATTTTTAGAGCGATCGGGGAACAAGGAGTCCTGACGTGATGGTGTAACCCTGATCCCAACATCATGGAGTCTGGCCTAGAACAGAATCTGTCCACTTCCATCAAAAACTGACAAAGTGGAACAGCTATAACTGGTTTTGATGCAGAGTCACTCCAAATATTGATTTGATTCAGAACTGTCTTCTGTTCTTTCACTTTGAATATAGTAAACTAATAAAAATCACCATACTCTCCTTTTTTGTTTTTACTTTTTATATCCACACTTGCATGAAACTTGTGCACAGTACTGTATATGCTGAAGGCTTTTGTCAACATTAGCCTTTTTCAGTTAATGAAAGGACTAACATTATAATGTAATTGTACTTCTTTGCTCTAAAATAAACACTAAACAAATTGCATTGTTTATTATTTATAGGTAATTATTTTACTGTTCCAGCCCACTTCAGATTACATTGAGCTGTATGTGGCCCTTGAACTAAATAGACACCCTTGCAAACCTGGTTACTAGCTGTAATCTAGGTTCCCTTTAGAGATGTATCATTACGATTTAGATCATCAAAGTACAGGTTGAACACAGACAGCCTGCCTCATATTTTACATAAAATTATAGTTCAATAATGCCCTATATTAACTTGTCTCTTTCCGGTGTCACTAATAACAAGATCTTTTGTGTTTCCACTTTCATTAACCACCTGCTGAATATCTCCTAATACAAGGGTTATTGCTCTAGTATTCTCTGTGGAGCAGGAAAGGGTTGATTTTTGGAGGCAAATTATCCCCCTTTAATAATAGGATAGGGCGATATCTTTCAGAATATTAGATCACAAAATGAGATCACCTCAGAGTAATCATGCCTTGACAGCAATCATGACAGACGTTTAGCAGTCTACCTTTAACTCTCACGCTAACGCACTGATGTCATTTGAAGCCTCTTCCTCCAAAAGGGTTGTTACGGGGAGGCACTTTGACATTAATAAACTTTCCGGACGCGTTACAGAACAAACAGGTATAAAAGACTGAATGGCTCCAGGTGTTTGGCTTTATTTTATTTTGTGTCTTAGATATTTCCATTTCTTGAAATCCAGCACCTCTGTTTTACATGGAGCAGTACAAAAGTGTGAAAGGAATGTAACTTTGCAGCCTTTAAAGGACTGCATCAGCACAAACTCATGTGGGACTGTTGTCTCCATATGAATGTTATATTTAATGTGTTGATCTGGTTGGATATGTTTTCTAATGACATGGTATCGTGCCCTGTCACTCAGAGTAAAAGTAAATTTGAGGCTAAATGTTTAAATAATTTTTAGCTACTCTTTAATTTACTTTATGTTTACATTGCTAATCTTTAATGTTTGTGTATTGCACATCTCCAACCTGATACTGTGAGTAAAATGCATCCATGAATCTTGAATATACATTTGGGGTTTTGTTTTAAGTCTTTAAGTGACTTGGACTGTCTTGTTTTCATCAGAAACTGGTCAGTGTTGAGGGAAAGAGGCTTATTAAACCTTTACTGCATATAACACTGGCTGTTGCTCGTCATGGAAGATGCTTCATACAAATTAGGTTTGGCGTTTGTTGTGGAAGGAAAATAAAAACAAAACACTCATTTGTCTATCTTGGAATAAAAATTCATTTGACCCAATTGAAGGAGCCACTACTTCTGGTTTTACTGGTTTTATTTGTGCAATTTAAAAGTGACATTACCATATAACCTTCTCATAAACCTTGACACACAATATTATCATGCACGAAAGCATTCATGAAGTGAAGAGTAATGAGTCTCAAGATCACATATGAGGTCATTCATCTGAAAAAAACAACAAAAAAACAGACATGTTAAATTGTTTGCCGTGTGTGTTTAATTTTAAATGTGAAAACTTCTCAGGTGTATCACTGACATTTAAAAATAAGCATTAAATGTCTTTCTTTCTTTGCAAATCTTCTCTTCACTTTTCCCAAAAACACTGTGCCTTTTTTTCAAGAGCATGCTTATACCTACCTGTTGTATATGAACAAACAGGTAGGTGTTGCTCAGTTTGTCCACTCTGGGCAGCTGTGGAAACATTAACCAGAAGTAATGGCTCCTTCAGTTGGGTCTTTCAAATGTCTTTTTTTCCCAAGATGGACAAATGCTGTTGTGATGCTTTATTGTTTCATTTTGTTCAGCTGTACCCTACAGTATTTTTACACAACATCTACAATGTCTTTTATGTTAGAAGTTTATCTTATGAAACAAAAAAGATAAACAATCACTAAATGAATGCTGTGGAAAAAAGTTTGTAAAAAAAAAAAAAAAAAGAAAAAAGGTTTGACGCATTTTTAAAGTGAATGTCGACCGAGAGGCAAGTGCAGGGCCGTGTTCAATATGTTTTCATCTTTTGACCACCTGGTGCCAGTTGAGACATAAAGTAAATCAAATCCAGACGTTCGCTCAGGGGTCTGTAGTGAGTAGTAAGGGGGACGTGTAATGGGAAAGTTGCACACTCCCTCTGCACTGTACACAATAGTCATTAGGCAACCCATCTGCTCAACGCTTGCATGCTAAGATGTAATTTTCAGACTCTGGTGTGTGTGCGCTTGTGTTTGTGGGAGAGCGAGGCCAATGGTGGCAGGCTCATTGTAAAAGAGATGCTTGTGTGTAAGGCTATTATCTGGATGTCATCATAACCACAGAAATCACAGCCTGATAGGATCTTTCCCACCCCCCGCTCTCGATCCCCGGCCGGAGTCACGAGAGACGAGGCTCTCCTTTGACCACACGCACACACCCAGCCACAGACACTGTGCAGCGCGTCCACGTTTTGTAGGTAAACATCTCCAGATTGGTGCGGCGGGATGGAGTTCCCGTCTCGGTGGGAAACATGCCCAGAACCATTTGTAATCCTACTTCTTCTCCGCCGCCTCTTAACTCTTTACAGATTGTAAAAGTCCTTATTTCTATATTAGGTTACTCTGTTGAGGTTCTTGACCCTTTTATCTGTGGGTCATGTCAGACCAGAGAAAAATAACAGTCGCACAAAACCAGACTTCAGGAAGACCATTTGTGATTAAGTTGCTGGGAAAAACAATTGATCTTACTACATTTGTTAAATATGTCTGTTATGCTGTACCTAACAATTTAATAATAAAAAAGCCAGTTGCTGAGAAATTTTTCTGTTGTATTCTTGAATATTATAAAGGATAATGGCATCCAATTATGTTTGTTTTGTTTAATAAATTTTATGGTTAGACACAAGGCCAGTTGGGGCAAGGGATGGGGCATAAAATATTCCCAACACCTGAATGACGCTGGACTTTTTAAAGTAACTACAGAGGCTTTAGGTTCACCATTTTTTAAAACATTTTTTGGCCTTTTTAGGTTTTATTTGATAGAGGATTAAACCAGAAACAAGGTGAGAGAGAGGGAGCATGGAGAACAATGACTCAAGATGGAATTAAACCCAGGTTACTCAATTATGACCTATTCAAAAACTGGTAAAAGGTTTTTGGCTGAATCTTCTGATAACTAAGTAACTAACTAATACATATTTGAACACAGTTAGCAGCAGCTCTGCAGGATCAAAGCAATGCCAATGTGATGGATTGTGTATGAAAATACATATCATATGTTGACATAGGAATACTACTGTCATTCATTCATTTGTTCAATTTCTATAACTTATCCTTAACGGTTTATTTGAGGCTTTAGGCTATCCCAGCAGCTAGACGCGTAAGGCTGGGAATACCCTGGAAAATAGCCAGGTGATCACAACGCTGACACCGAAGACTTTTTGTTGCAGGAAGTCTTTCTTACGTCTTACCTCATCCTTGAAGGTGAAGTGCCATCATGGGGTGTGTAAAATGGTCCCATCTTTATCCTGCAAAGGAAGCAAGTATAGTCAGTAACATGAATAGTGTGTAGGACCCCCTTGTGTCTATTAATGTAAATTATCCATGTGCTTTCTGTTTTTGGTTTCACAAAGCCCATTTTCTGTCATTTATTACTATTTTTCATTGAGTACTCCTACTGTCTGACATTGACGATGTTAGATGTTCAAATTGTACTTTTATGTAATTTTATTTTTGCCCTAATTTTAGCTAATAACCTTATGTCTGCTTAATTGTCTTTTTGTATTTTCATCTGTCACTGCATGAAAAGAACACAATACTGTACATAAATCTGTTGTGCTCCATTTCTCTGTTTGGCTGTATATGGCGCCCGTAGCTTCTGTGTAAATATGTGGTTAACAAACTTCCACATCGCGTAGACAGTTTACATGTAGATAACACAGTGAATTATATAGACTCGCCGTTTTGTGTTGTATGGTCCACATTACGGCCCTAGGTTTACTTCTTGAGTAACAGTCACACACAAGTCTTGGCAGCGCTCCAGTCTTTTCTGTGGTCACGGCTAAACTTGAGCCACATGCCTCAACGAAATCAGTAATAGATCGTGATGTGTCTAATAATATTTATTTTATTATACTTAGCACGAATCTTCCACTCATAAATATTTTCTGGCATCCAAGTTTAAGTTCATAAAACCGTCCGCACGCGAAGTGTCAGCCGATGCAGCGTCAGCCTTTGTTTCACAAACAGACTCAATCCCACCCAGTTTGTTGGGCTGCGTTCATACTACAGAGAAAACCGTCCAAAAACTGATTTGCCCGATTATTTTACAATCAGGTAACAGTGTGAGTTGATTTTTATTGACTTTGCACAAAACGTACAAATAAATGTGCAACAATACACAAACGCATTTGTGTTTTTGTAATGAAAATTAGCCATACCATTTTTGATTTTGATTTCTTTTCCACATTGGCCCATTGTTAAAAGCGCTTAAGTAGCGTGCTCATAGTACATCATACTAGAAATGTGTCACCTTCCAGGAGACAACATACAAGGTGACATTGCCATGGCATAGAGTAAAAGGCGCTTTGGTCTAAGGAGAAAACAGCAGAAGAACATAGTATTTGATGAATAGCTTGCCCCACTTTTTACAAACTATTTGGAGTGAAAAAAGAAACTAAGATCGTAAGTCCCATGCTGCGATATGTCCCGCTCATTACCCGTCGTTTTGGATCATCAAAATGCCCTTAACCGCGTCGTCATCTGCGGGAAACTGCTGAACAGGGGGGAAACTAAATGTGGTTTTGATGTGGGTTCGATCGAGCGTCTTGTTAAATATTTCTTTTTATGGTAATCCGCCGAGACTGGACTTATTTCTGTGAGTTAATGTTTGTTTAAGTCAGAGCAGTGGCAGAAGTGTTGACAGCTCAGTGGAAGATTACTGCAGATCATATCTCTGAGAGTAGGCTGTGAGTAACATCTACAGAGCCAAATCCTTCTCTTTCCCAAAGTATAACTTCACAGTGTTTGGTCAATGGCCAGTCTCCTTGATGCTAATGGTGCTCTTTAGCGCCCTGCTTCAGGATTCCAAGATACATGCAGTATTTATCATTTAGCCCTTCAGCAAATGGCAGTGTGATTAATCTGTTCTGAGTAGAAATACTTTTACTTCCTGTCTACTTCCAGGACAAACTGAACACTGCTGGAGAAGTATACATGTTTCTTTTAGAACACTCTTTTTACACATAAAGAATTAGTGCATACATGAAGAAAAGTAAAGTGCTTTTGTTTTTTTTCCTCAGCTTTACACTTCTGACTGAATCTGAATCTGTCCCTTTAGAGCTACCATAACTGTTTACATGATCCAAAAGAGACTATTTTCAGTTTTTTAGCTAGACTCATCTAAACTGAAAAACAGGGACATTTATATCATGTAATGTAGACATTCAGGTGATAAATAGTGTCTTTGAATAAGATACAGTCTATGGTCGAATCTCTTAAAGGCTATTGTTCAACTCATTTCCCATCCTGATGACAAATACATTTGCTGCTTTCAACATAAACAGGGCCTAATCCGATGAGTGTCTTTCAGTCCACACTTTTATGTTTCCACTTCCTACTATTGTCATTTGTTACCATTTACTACAGGGAGCATTTAAACACAAAGTACATCAAAGCCATTGAAGACCTCCGATGGAAAGTTACTATTTGTGCCTGACTATGGAAAGTCTCGGTTCACCCAAGTGCACGACTCACTGGTAGTGGCATAAACAAAGGTCCTAATGGATGAATATGGGCTTTTATCTGAGGCTCATGGCTGGCCCAGGTTTAGCCTCAGACATGCAAACGGTATGAGTGTTAACAGATCCACACAGAGCAATAAGTAGCACTCTGCCAAGTACAGTGTACAATGTATACATCCAAACACTATACTGGCCTTGGCTGCCCTTACTTTTATAGCAACTGTATTGTAAAAACATGAAGGAAAATGTTGTTTACCATGCATCAGGAAATTATCTTAAATCTTATATGTGTCTATCTCACTTTACAACAAGTCTGCTTTGGGGCTCAAATGGAAATGGATGTGCAAACTTGATGCCCTTTTATTTGTATAATGCATTCGTGTTTTAGAAATAATGTAATACAGCTCATCTGCCTCTAGTTTTCTAGAGTGTTTTTTTTTTTTTTTTTGTCTATGATGGCGGGTGGTTTTATAAAAAATAGACAGCATTAATGTCCTCACAAAACCATAGTTATCCAATACCCATCTCAGAGTATGTTTGCATCCTGTTCGATTTTGTAGAGAACATACAGTTTTTGATTGAAAAATAAAAATAGGCCATCAGCTACTTAACCTAACAAAGGCTTCCATAAAGGCTTTTTCACTAAGGATTACGCTGAAGTGATTTACTGACAAGTAAAGGCTTAACTAATGTAATTATGCTCAGATCTTGTCTTGACAGTGGTACAATTGATCAGCTCAGGGTCTCCTGGTATTAGTGTTGTTAAGTGTTGTTTAGGCTAAACTGGAGTATTATCCCACAATTGGAAACAATTTAGTGAAGTTCAGCTCTAACTGTTGAGCCAAGTGTAATCAGCCCCCTACTTACACTGACAAAAAAAACAGATTATTATTATGCGGTGTTAATCAGTCCTTTGTGCACATATGTTAAATGTTTGGAATATCTGTGTTTTATTTTGCACACACATTTGAACCCACTAGAATTGGTTAGTCAAAGATAATTTGGACATCACAATGATCAGGTTCTTGCACATCATTTCATACTCAAGCTTGAGCAGCCTTTATCCATCAACACATTTTATATAAAAAAAACTTTATTATTATCTATATTTAAAATACCATTAACCACAGACATTCATCATAGTTTTAAATAGTGTCTCTTTTTAAGCTTTAGATCATGTCTTTTTTTAACTTTATGATTTGAAACATGAGGACATGGTACACTTCACAGGCGCAGCACAAATATCTTAGATCAAACTGAGCTCTGGATGTCGATATTGTATTGGATGATAAACATTTATAGCTTTAGTTTGGGATAAGCACTTTCACCATAATTTATGTCAGCTGAATGTCCAAAAAAGACCTCATGAAAACTGTTCTGGCTCTAACCGGGACATAATTTTGAAAGTCTCTTGGATCACTTGTACACGGCATAGTCATCACCTCTGAGTGAAGACAGCACCTACCCAGTGGTTCACAGTGAGACATTCCTTTTTTAATAAAATGTTGTCTTTTATTGAAGTCCTTCAAAGTCTTGGAGCCCAACACTTGGCTGTTTGGAGCAGGTAGAGAAACCCAAACTTGTAAATTATGTTCACAAAGATTTCCAAGTTGTTTCATCTGAATCTAAACAATTTTTATGATGGTCCCCAAGATGCACAAAAGTTATGTTATGTAAAATGTCGACCTGGTGAATTAATTAGCTTTTTTGAAACAAATACTATGGTTGGGGCGGTGGATCGATCTAATAAGCTGTTTTTATTTTGCACAAAACACAAAGATTTTCTTACAGTCAGACTCGTTTACACAATGACAGCATTCTCACTTCATGAAAACGCAATCTTTTGAATGAATCAAGCACCCACTGGGTTGTTAATGTAATGTTGTGTTGTAAACCATGAATATGACGTCCTCATTCAAAAGCCGTGTCCTAGACAGGAATTGCTGCTGGCTACACACAGAGAGTAGAACAACAATGGTAAAATACTGTGGTTTTTATGCTTCTAATATATTACTGGTATGTCATGTATACATCCATCCTGGGGCTTTAGTTTTATCAGCACTGATCCAGAAAATACTAGTAGATTGTTCATAGTGGAACTCCGACATTACACTTCACGTGTTTCATGACTGTAGCTTTATAAGCGGTGGGTTTCAGGGTGCCCCTACTGGCTTAGCAGACATACTACAGTGGTTGGATCCAAAGCCAGCCACCATTCATGTTTTGGCATCATATAAATAGACCCTAAAAGTGATTTTGGCCTGTATTTTGTTTACACAGTCATTCACTAAAGTACACAACTTTAATGGAACTGTGATTTATAATTATTAATTAAACATTAAATACTGGGTATTTTGTTGTGATTTTAGTTAAAATGACCACAATGAGCACAAATGGGACCCTAGAGCCACAAAGCAATGAACCAGACAGAGCTCACAATCAAACTACAAGGTGAAATTTGCATATTTTAATCAAAAAGGGAGGAGGAAGACAACAATCTAACTACAGAGAGTCTGGTGAGTGCTTCCAGAAATAGGCCCAGATTTGATCTCTATTTACAGTATGTGGAAGAGCGGGACACATGCGAGCCTTTCAGCAGCAGAAGAGTTATGTGCGAGCAGTGCTTTTATTGCTCCACGTCTGACAAGCTCTTTCACAGCCATGGCTCCTCGGAGCTCAGCTGTCGGCCGAGGGCATCAATCAGTCTGCTTCGTCGACAGGTCGGCAGCGCGGCAACAGAAGGTAAGTCCATCTGTGTGGACCCTCGCCGTAGTGACCATCAACCTGTCGCACAAGCATTTCACAGTTTGGCATTTTAATGAAAACATCACGCTGGTATTTAGTGCGACATTGCTTGGCCATAGTTTTGGTTTGTAGTGTGAAAGTATGGGCGAGGGCTGGCGGAAATGTCTAAGATGCATTGCAACGTCAAGTGGTACAATATGCACATGACAACAACTGCTGGAACTGTGATAACTTCAGTGTCCCAAGAGGCAGACAATTAATCACATATTGTGTTAATGAGACGGCCCAAACCAAAGAGATATTTAATTTCTTGTATTTCTTTTCTTGACACGTCAACAACCAGCATTAACAATTTCAGCCAAAGAAATAAGAAAAGCATGGGAAAGAACCTCATACTTTTATAAGTTTTGCAGCGAATTAACATTTCTCATAATATTCTTTTATGGGTTTCCTGGTTGCATAATTGTCATTTAAGGGATCAACAAAAAAGAGTGAAGAGACAAGGATGAAGCAACTGAGGTGAAGCATGAGACCGACTCCACGAACCATCCCAGACATGACCCAAAGCTGGACTCTGTTTAGAGCCACATGTGTTTTTAGTTTTCATCTGTGAAAGAGAATAATAAAAATCGGACATCTTAAAGCTGTTAGCATGCCATCCCATTGTCAGGGGAAGTCACATCGTCGAGCGTGGGTGGGATATCTGGGCTCCAGGGGAAAGCTTTGTTTGGCTGGACTTCATGACATGTTTGCAGTTATGAAACAACAAAAACTTCCCTTTTTTACGTGTAGATAGCATTAACTAAGCCCCTGTTACACTGTGTGTTCATTTTTAGATATTGATGACTTTCCTACATGACCCACACCAAAGGGAGGAAATGTGATCACGAAGGGTGTGGAATTGTTGTCTTCACCCTGCGACAGGACGTAGTAACAAAAATTAGACTGAGGCAGGATGATTTGACTAGAAAACACAGAAAAATCAATGCTGATGGTTTTGATACAACATAAAACGTTTCAAGCGTCTTTGTTCTTTTTTACGAAATATGTGGATGCACTATAAAAGTAAGTTCACTTAACCTAAATGGGACAAAAGGCTCACAGGATATTGGTATTACACAAATACCCTTCAATATCCTGGAGCAATAGCAACAAAAAGCCTGTTTGCTGAGTTGTCTTGGAATAGCAGCACTGTTTCTAACTCAACCTTTTAAAACAGTGAACTATGTTTGAATGTAAAGCTATTAAACATTCATGTCTCTTCTCTTTAAGTAAGTAAAGCAAAGAAACTGTAATGGATTACTGCCTACCTTCTGATATAACATCCACTTTTTCCAATCTACTTTTAAAACGTAGCTATATTCATAAACTTCATAGCCCAGCCCCCGCTCTGCAGCCCAGATGCCCCACAGAGCACACAGCACACACACTTAGCAGCACTCGCGTGTGAGGCCTAGGGTTGCGTGTGGACTTGGCGGCAGAGGCGGTTTCAGCTCATGGAGGTTGGATTTCATCTGTAATAACAGCCCCTCTGATGGAAGTTGTTGCATAAAATTGAGACACGCTTCGACATACCTTGTAAAAATGAAGAGAGCAACAGAGGAAAGCGTAAATAAATGGGGAAAACAAATGGGCTAGTCACGCAGCTCACAGAGATGTGAGACCATGACCTCAGGGTTAGATTGTGCAAGGCTGGCAGCCGTACTAAGTTTTTAATGTTCGCAGAGGCACTAGTGATTAAGCAGGTGTGTACATTAGGCCGGAGCTGGCAGAGGTACAGACTACACTTTAGCGCCCAGAGCTGTTCGTGATGCGTATACAAGCAGGCGGCCCGCTGAGAGCTGCAGACTGGCTGCCAGGTGCCATTATGTAGATGTATTAAAAACTTGTTTATAAAAACTGTCAGATATGAGAGTATATTCACAATCTCAAGGTTATTTGGGCCAGCATAAAACGTTTTTTGGCAACTTGAATGAAAGGGCTTATAAAAGTTAATGTACACACAAGGTTATGAAGTCAGTGGACTAATTTTATCAAATGAATCAGCAGAGATGATCTGAGGTGTTTATGTCCTAATAAGACCTGCTGGGATGTCTTTATAAGGATTAGTTTACACAACAACCTTGTTTAATCATAACAGATTAGTGTTTATCACAGCGTCACTCTGATTCTGTCATATGCTGCATTCAGGTGTTACTCGGAAACTTGGAAGAGATTAAAAAACTTCTAAAATGCACACAAACACCTCAAAAACAGGTGGTGCCTGAGTTGACTTGACATCATATGCAACCTTAACATGGTACAGTAAAGGGGTATTGTCAGGCAATGTTGGCTCAAGCTACATTTGTGTTCTTTAACGTTCAGCATGGACTGAGAAGTAGCCTAACTGTAAATTGGACTTGTTACCTGTGTTAAATGCTGATAAATAAGTATCTTACCAACTAATTATTCTGTTTGTGAACAGAAACATAAACAATCTAACTTTTTGAGTTAAACATAAACACAACAAAGCTGGAGAACTGTCTACCTAACTCAAAAACTGGAACCATCCAATGAGTCATGAATGCAGCATGAGAAATAATATGTGACTTTTGAAGATCAGCTGTTTTTATTCAAGTTTAATTAATGAAGACACAAATTGACTATTTTGAGCATATTTGGACCAATTCCTGAAATAACATTGGATCCTCTGTTAAACCACAGTTTCATACATACTCATTCAATCCAATCATAAAACTTCAACTAGTTCTTTATTCTGAAATTCTGACCATTTGAAGCATGATGTTAATAACTCCATGTTCAGACCTGGTTTTATGACACATGCTGAGTGAATGTACTGAATGATCCAAAGGGTGAACACACATGGAGTTATCTTGCTTCTGTCCCTCTGTGAACCTGCTGTAACCTTCATTTGTCCTGAACCAAAAAAGGCAAAAAAATTGATTCACAATGCTTCAGTAATATCTCTGAAGTTTTGATGACTTGTAACAACTCCCCACCAATTCCAGCCAAACCACTGATTTGTTAACATCCTGAGAGCCTGAACTTCTCATTTGTTATTGACCAATGACACAAGACATCAGAACATGAAACCACTCCCTCTGAGGGGATACAAAATCAGCTCGCTAACCACTTTACTTTAGGATTCTCTTGTAAATGACCAGATACACTCCTGTTCCCTTGTTTTTGAGAGTAAATACATTATAAAACATTTTGATAATCTCCATAAAAACATTAGCAGTGCTTTTCCCCCCTCAGTGGACGTGTTGCAGGTATTTTATAGAGGCAATCAACCGTTGGATAAAAACTGCGTTGTAAGAGCAGCTTGCGGTGTTTAGGCTGTACAGGTATTTGAACAAGTCTAATTCCATATAATTTGAGGCTGTGTGGGAGTTGTGATGACAAATCAGGGCGTATTAGCACCATGTACCTTTTATCCCAGAGCCACAGCTTTCCTCTTGTTGTTGATTCCAGCTGAGTATGTACTGCACATTTGAGTCCCTTTGTTTACGCAAATCCAATTCATTTAATGAGACGCTGACAGACTCAACACAAACCACTGCTGCTACAGTGAACCATCTCACGCATGTAGAGTGGCTGTGTGCTCATAAGGGATCACACCATGTGCTTATTCATACACAAAGCAATTACACTTTTCTGTGAAGTAATTTTGTTTTGTTTAAAACCGTCACACAGTTGTAATATGGCAAGAAATATGATGTCACTGCAAACACGCAAGTTAAAACAAACAAAAGCAAATAGGGTTTAAGAGAGTTCACCAAAACCAACTCCTGACTTGTTCATGCCTCGCACTGAATTCAACAATAAACAATGGTAGTGAAAGAGCAACAGAACAACATATATGTAAAAAACCAAACAAACAAAAAAAACCCAAAAAACTAAAAGACAACTGACTCCAGTTTCTATATCATCAGAGTCTTGGAATGCTACAATATTTTATACTTAGAAGACAATATTTTATACTGAGAAGGCACTTCCTGAAATACTGGGCTGATTAGCTTGTTCTTCCACTTTACCACTAGATGGAGTCATGAGCTGCTGCTGCATCCCTCAGTCACTTTCAGATCCATTTATCACAGAGCCTATTAGAACATTCTGCCATTAATGTAAAAAAATCACTGAAGAACTATAAATACCTTTGAGTAAATTGTAATTTAGCGGCAACAACAAGAGCCCCTGCAGGCCACCATAGCTGTCCACATGCTCTAAAAAGGAGGCCTGTGAGTTGTGCAATTGACACTTTCGCCACCAGATGTCATCAAAACGTTCAAATACACAGTCCACCTTTTAAATAGAGTTGTGAAATAAAGTTCTCAACCCTTAGGAACAACAACAGATTGACACTAGAACAATTTGTAGAAAAATTTAAATATCCCTGTTTTTCTGAAAGCTAACAGCCACAACATGGCAGAAGATCTAACATGGCGCATGAGCCAAGTAACTAAACTGTCTGAACAAAGATTCAAACTTGGACACTGCAGACTCTTTTTTTAAAGCCTTTAAAGTTATAACCGCCAGTGAAAACATTCTTGTCTCTTTTTGCTGCTGGTGATTCATGTTTGGATTTTGTAAATATTATGGTCATGTTGACAGGTCAGGATGATAGACTATTTTTTTACGCACACTGATCGGTTTTGTGAAATAAACTCATGACACATAACTTGATGACACACAAACTGGTTGTGTAATTTTTTGTAATCCCTTCCGTGTCGAAGATCACCAGGATATGATGCCGAGCGATCCGAGCGAGTGTGAAGCAAATGGAGCTGAAGGGGGAACAACATTACAGTGGCAGCCAAAATCCACTCAACATTATCCAGATTCACTGTGTGGCTGAAATCTGAAATGTACCAATGTAGTTTTTAGGATCAACTAAGTGCAGCACAATAATGAAATAATACAGTTCAAGAGTTTGTAAGTTGTTTATAATGAGCTTTGGCATCAAATCTGTAAAGATTCAAGTATGTATTCCTGTATGTCTGATGTTAGAATTAAACAAGCCATTTTGACCCCAGTTTTCCTTAGAATCTAAATCATGTAAAGCAAACAAACAAAAAACCTAAGGAGTGTGTAATAGGCTTCTCAAGACTGGCTTTAAGGTCACGTTTTAAAGATCTTGGTATTCTCCTAATCACAAACATAGAGGACTTTCTTTCACTGATGATGGTGACAATAGCACAGTGGCACAATGATTATAGGTGTAAATCTTTGGCTTCACAGAAATGATCTATTTCCTTTGTATTTCATCTTGGTTTATTTACTTACGTTCTATTTACAGAAAGAGCTGAAGGTAGATGTATAATACGGTGCAATAACTGAATCATTTTTACATTGGCCTAAGTTTTATTACCTGTTAACTAGGTTGCCTTTATAATCACTTGTGCATGGATTTTCCTCGCCCTAGAAGGCCGTAAACATAACACTTAATACTTAAAGAGCAATTACGTGGACCTCCCTAATGTCTAAACCATGTCTACAGCTCTGATATTATATGCATTTCTTTTATTTATCCTGCATAAGCGCAATTCCGCAGCAGCAGGCCACTCTGAGGCGGTCTAACAGCGCCATCTCTCGCCCTGACACAGTGATGCTCCTCGGTTCTTGTCTGTGACACACCGCCTCTCCATCGGTGCACAACACAGCACAGGCCGGCTACAGACTGCCCCTGAATTAGGACATAACAACTGTCACAATGTCTGACATGGAAGATGATTTCATGTGCGACGATGAAGAGGACTACGACCTGGTATTTGCAACTCTAATGACTTGTCTTGTTTTTAAAGTTTAAGCGTTTTACTTCCGAGGGCTAACGAGCTAGCCGCTGTTCAGTTAGCATGTTGGCTAATGTTAAAGCTGTTAGATGATAATCAACACTAGCCTCTGAGCCGGCTAACGGAGCTCCACGGCTACAACAGCAGCTAAATAAGTTTCATAAATGCTAGCTCTGGTAGCCATAATAAGGTAGTGCATTTACATGTAAATATAGGAAACTTAAATGACAGCTTAAAGCAAAACAACCGGCTAGTCACGCTGAGGCTAACGCTAGCAAGCTAAGTCTTGCATTGGGGGAATAATTATAGACTCTCTCCTTTTATGTCTGCTGCATTGAGCAAGCAGTGTGAGGCATGTTTATGAATATTGTCTGTGGCTACATGCATATTTGTATCGTTTCTCATTCATATGTTCTTTAATTAAAGGAATACTCAGAGGACAGCAATTCAGAGCCAAATGTGGACCTGGAGAACCAGTACTACAACTCCAAAGCCTTGAAGGAAGATGACCCCAAAGCAGCACTCAGTAGTTTCCAGAAGGTGGAGTGGTGCTCCACTTAAATTATTTCAGTCACTGCAACCTCATTACTTATAATTAAAATTGTGATATTTATGATTTTAGGTGTTGGAGTTAGAAGGAGAGAAAGGAGAGTGGGGATTTAAAGCACTGAAACAGATGATTAAAATTAACTTCAAGCTGGTATGCTAAAGTCCCTGTAACTCTCATTTTCTCAAGACTATGGAACTAAGTAAATATTTAATGAAATGTTTCTCTCTCAACCCTGCAGACAAATTTTCCAGAAATGATGAACAGGTACAAGCAGCTGCTCACATACATCAGGAGTGCCGTCACAAGGAACTATTCAGAGAAGTCTATCAACTCTATTCTAGACTACATCTCTACCTCCAAACAGGTATGAGGGCAAAGAAAACATGGACAGATCAGTCTAAGTTGGAGTTATACGTTTTTTTTTAGTTTTTTTTAGTTTTTTTTAAATAAAAGCTTAATTCAAATGCAGTATTAATAAACTGTCATTGGTAGTCTACAGTATATGTATTGTTAAAATATAGGGTAGAATAATTCTGGTTGTTTTATAACCAAAAGAGAAACACACACAAGAGTCCACTACATTTCAGGCAATGTACTCTTTCAGTTACATCCACAAAGCCATGACCATATAACACTGACTCTCGCACTATTGATCATTCACTATTTTGGATTGTGTTGTATTCAGAAGTTGTGATATATTTTAAGTTTAGCTAGTTTTTGTAGTAAATTATTGAAACAATACACAACTGTAAATTAATGTTTTATGGATATATGATATATGATGCATACAAGTCTGTGTATTACAAACATTCCTAAAATACATTTTTACTACAGATGGACCTGCTGCAGGAGTTCTATGAAACCACTTTGGAGGCTTTGAAAGACGCGAAAAATGACAGACTATGGTTTAAAACAAACACAAAGGTATAATACAGCATTTGCTGGTTACAGTAGTTTGAACTGATACCTTTCAGTAACAGTGACCTGGATGTCTTGTTTTTCTGTCATGTTACAGTTGGGGAAGCTCTACCTGGAAAGGGAGGAGTATGGCAAACTGCAAAAGATCCTTCGTCAACTTCACCAGTCGTGTCAAGTAAGTCTTTTCCAGTAAAGAAATTTACATTAAATTTTTACATTAAATAAAATAAAACATGGCATCTTTACAATGTTCCCTACAGAATTATATTGACCACACAGGGAGTATTGGGGATACTGCCCAATCCCAATTCCCCACCTTACACCTACCCCTTACCCTCTTCCGTTGGCCCTCCAAAGTGAGGGCTAAGGGGTGTGGCAATGAATATAAACTTCCCTTAAGAATTGGGACACCACATAGATACGATCTATAATAATGTAAGGTATATAAAATACATCATAACATATATCTTACAAGTCTTTATAATATAGCTTAGATATAATTGCATATAGTTTATAATGTATATTAAAAAATTCAACATTATATTACTATACTGTCTAATTATTATCATCAATAATAATCTGCGGGTATACATCTTCATCATACAGCGTATAAAAAGTTTTTTCATTCACATTTTGACTTCAGTCCTGCTCTGAACAGTATCAGCTGCTGTTTTCCCAGTTCCTGGTCACAGACATGAGACACAACGACCACAAATAGAACAGACTGTTCGTTTACGTTATATCAATTTGTACTGAAAGTTGTCAAAATGTGCCATACACTGACAAATAAAATGTTCTACAAACACGAGACTGACCGGTTAATGTGTGACGCTAATGTTAACAGCGATTTTTCAAAAATTTTCCGAGGAGAAAATAGATTAGTACAAAAACAAGTTCAAGATTAAAGTAGCATAAAAGAGGACTGTCATGATTCAAAATTAGTTATATTTTCCCCCTCAATTTATCTTACCCCTTCGTTTTAAATCTCTGTTCACAAGGGTGTACAGCCCTACCCCTTGGCCCTTTCCCTAGATTCAAATGAGTATTGGGACACAATTTTGTCTTTCGTGACAAAACGAGGTCTAGGGGGTATGGGGTAAAGGTAAGGGGTGGAATTGGGATTGTGCCTTAGTTTAATGTGGAGTGTGAGTGTAAAACATAGTCATAGTATGTAGAAGGAAATTAAAAAAAAATGTGTTTAAAACAGAACGGTAGCAAAGTGTAGTAGCCTTTTAAGTCAAGCTCAATTGTTTCTAATGTTATAATTTCATTCTACAGACAGATGATGGAGAGGACGACCTGAAGAAAGGCACACAGCTATTGGAGATCTATGCTTTGGAAATACAGATGTACACCGCACAAAAAAACAACAAGAAACTGAAAGCCTTGTACGAGCAGTCACTTCACATTAAATCAGCCATCCCCCATCCACTCATTATGGGAGTTATAAGAGGTACAAAATGTCTGAAATTAATCTTTTCAACAGTGCACCTTTGACCCTGTGTAGGCTCATAGTAATTTTCTAATTCTGACCAGAATGTGGAGGGAAGATGCATCTGAGAGAAGGTGAGTTTGAAAAAGCTCACACGGACTTCTTTGAGGCCTTCAAAAACTACGATGAGTCTGGAAGTCCGAGGAGGACGACGTGCCTAAAATACCTGGTACTCGCCAACATGCTCATGAAGTCAGGGATCAATCCTTTTGACTCTCAAGAGGTGAGAACGTAACCTTATAACCACTTGTGCTCAAGTTCACGATAAAGCACAACTCAGTCTCTAATCATTTAAGTGGGCCTAATGAAACTTTTTACATTATCTCACAGGCCAAACCTTACAAAAATGACCCAGAGATCCTAGCAATGACAAATCTAGTAAGGTAAGCATTGCTGTATGTTTTATTACATTGTTTAAACATTTGATAGTAGTTTTAAATTAATAACATTACATTAAACTGTTGCTTGGCATATTCCGCTAAATTCTATAAGGTCTTAGGAAAAGATTTAAATAAAGTGGTTTAAGTATTTTACCATTATTAATCCTAAGACACTTGTTAGATAATGTTACATTTTATTCAATGTTTTACACTTCCTGAATGTACAATACATAACAGACTGCTTAGTTTTCTTGGTAAAACAAGAAACCAAGCATACACACCCAATATGGTTAAAAGAATAGTGTTTACATTCATGTACAGTATTTTTGGATGTGTTTGGTAACTATCAGGATAACAACTTTCTGTGTGTAAGGAGGAGACAATGTCCAGAGTCTAATAACACTGACTGTTTTCTCTTCAGCGCCTACCAGAACAATGACATTACTGAATTTGAGAAAATCTTGAAAACAAATCACAGTAACATAATGGATGATCCCTTCATTCGAGAGCACATAGAGGGTGAGTGCAGTGTGGCACTGGTGAGCGTGACTGTTGACAATGTGTGATAAAATGTATTTAGAAAACCCTCATCTGTTGTGGAGCTGATCATTTTTATTTTTTTTTAACAGAGCTCCTGAGAAACATTAGGACCCAAGTTCTTATCAAACTCATCAAGCCTTACACAAGAATACACATCCCTTTCATTTCAAAGGTAAGCACATTAAAACGGCCCTGTTTTCTTATAAGTTCAAATAACATAAAAGGCCATTTGAAAATGATCAAGCAAACATCGCAGGCTGAGGGCAAAATATTGATTTATGTTGTCATCATTTCATGATTTATGCAGTGTTTTTACCGTGGTTTATTAATTACACCAGTTTATGTAGTTCATGTCTGGGAATAAAAAGGCCCTTCAGCATTTGAAAAATCCTTGCCGTACTCGTCACTTAAGCTGAACATAATATTAAAGTCAGATGTTGCTATCACTACATAACCTTGTGTTTTTTGTTTCTGTATACTCTTGCATAGCATGTAAAAATAACTTCCAAATATTTGTTTTTAAGGTGCTCCCTTTCTCATACCCACATAAAACCTGCACATGCAGGTGGCATGAGTGAAGCACATGCACATGGTTTCATGTGTAACAGTATTAAAGTTACACTGTTCATTGTTAAAACAGTAATTAATAAAATCAGTCTCATAAAGTCTCATAAAATCACCAACTTATTAAACAAACGTAATTTGCAGTCTAGTTAATTGATAATTTCCTCAATATTATATGTTATTGGGTTGCATAATGGCATAGTGGTAAGCACACTTTCAAGTGCAAGGTGGTGGATTTGATCCCCTGGCATTTCTCTGAGGGTCCAACTTTGTCAAACTATTTTATAACAAACATTGCTGTAAATGTTAAATCTCAATGTGTCAACCCTGCAATTAACTGGAAATTGACCAGAATTTATCCTGTCTAATGCCCAAAGCAGCTGGAATAGGCTCCAACTCATGTGAGATGTAAAAGGTGCCTGTTCTCTCTTTGTTTCAGGAGCTGAACATCGATGTTTGCGATGTGGAGAGTTTGCTGGTGCAGTGCATCTTGGACAAGTAAGTTTGTTCACATGTCTGCTGAGAAAGTACAGCACCTGTTATCGGTAAAGCAGTAGTTCCTCATAGTTTGCATTCTGTACCTGAATAGCGCAAAGCCTCAGTCAGAAGGGCACAAAAGAGCTGGGAGGCGCTAAAAAAAATAGAGCACTTTTTAATTGTTTTGACTATAGATCGTGAAGTCTCACACTTCTCTGATACAGACTGTCAGATGACTTTTTAGTTTGTTTTGAGCCAGAAAGCTAGGTGTACATATGCCCAGAGACCCTGTTTTTTTTAATTATCAAAAAATCATTCTGAAATAGCCTTAAATAAAATTGTCTTTCAAATGAGGACAAATCCAAAGTTGTAAGGTAAGCTTTATTTGACCAAAATCAGACAAATCTTACTTCTGTTTTGTTCACTTCTTTAAGCACCATCCACGGCAGAATCGACCAGGTCAACCAACTCCTAGAGCTGGACTACCAGAAGAGAGGAGGAGCTCGCTACACAGCTTTAGACAAATGGACAAATCAGCTGAACTCTCTCAACCAAGCCATTGTTAGCAAGCTCACATGATGGCATGTCAAAACCAAGTGACAAAGAGACGACGTGTTTGAACACATCGATAAAATACGCTTCTGTGCATCTTCAAGTAAACCCTCTGAGACGAGAAACACCGCACAGGTTTGAGAATGCCACCAATATGAAGAAGACTGCGACCTCAAGAACATGTTCAAAGTGTTGTTTTGTCCTGATGAGAGGAAGTCACTGGCACTTATTTTTGTTTTCATGTTCCTGATTGGCAGATCTGTCATGTGCAACACACAAATGCTTCAAATGTTTAAAATGTGTGTATAACATGTACACAGTATTTTAATGTATACTGTTGCCTGTTGGTAATAAACAGATTCCTCTCAGCACTCAAAGAACCCACCTGCTTCTGACTAGTTACAGGGTATACAGCTAATTTAATTGAAGTTAAGGTTAGAAGTGTTTGGGCATTTGTATCTTACAAGTACGTACAAGACAAGACTGAGACATTTAAACAGACCTCATAGCATTTAACTGCTAGTATTAATGGCCTTGCAGTTTAGCCTAAATACTGTTTTTATAGATCAGATTTAAATGTGTGTAGCTGAATATATTGGTTCGAGAATCGCAAACTTAACTGCCCATTAACTTGAATGTGGAAGCACTCTGTTTCTGCTCTAATCTTATATAGCCAAGAGCAAAATATGTGAGAAATGTACTTAAAAGGCTGCTTATTTTATGAACTTAAATTTTATTTTCTGCTGAGAGTATATAGTGGCATAAAAAACTTAACAAAGCAGCCCACAAAATTACCATTAGGTAAAATAAACTGCCAAATAAAGAACAAGCATCGCATGATAGTTCAGAACTATTTTCCATGTAAATTTCTTATTTCTGACACAACATAAAACAATAAGACATGGCCATTGCTAAACATCTATGAAATTGTGTTTCAGTAAATAATTTCACGTGGTGTTGAGATTCTTATGACAGAGATACAGTCTCTTGTTAAAAAATCAAATGCCTTTTAGTCAGCGTTTAAACAGACAGTGCGTGGGTGCTTATAAAATAAATTACTCTTATACACAGATGTTTTTTTAAAGATACTTTAGCCTACACATCATACATTTTAAAATGACACCAGAAAGAAACAGAGTTTTGTAATGTGTAAAGGAAAAGATGAAAAGAAACAAGAATTCAAAATGACTGTCTAACAGAGAAGAAGTAAAAACAAGGTGTGCCTTCATATAATAGTATTCTCAACATACATGGTTTAGTTATGTGATGAATTTATTGTTTATGTTCTATCTTCTCAAGCCTAGATGGCAACTTTTACAGCTGTAAATAGACTGCAGTGTTCTCAGAGTAGAAAATGCAGAAGACAAGAACAATTTGTTTTTCAAAGTACTTTTTTAGATACAAGTGGGTAAACAATTAACAATGTCTTTGTGTGAAATGCAGAAATATAAATATATGATATTTCACAAACTCCACTTTAAAGGCATAATATGAAATTAATGAATGTACAGCCCAACACAATGAAAGTCCTTTTTGTTCTACTAGTATGTTCCTCTATAGCAGTGTGGAGGGAAATGTATTTGGACACCTTACCCCGATACATGTGAGTGGCATTTTTAAGTGTATAGCTGAGTGTATAGAGTTACTCTAACTCGACTGTTACTCAGTGTTGAGAGAGTTTGGCAGAGGGTTGGTTGCAACAATCTGCCTGCAAAACCTGTGTAGTATGCCACTTTAAAATCAGTAAATTATATGTGTCCAAACTAAGTGTTTACCCATTATCGGTTAGTTTAGTGTTATGCTCTTAATATCTTGCGCCAGGCTCCATCCATAACTTTTCTTCAGCCACAATTTATAATGTAACCTATAAATATTCGCATTATGACGTATTGCGCTTCACAGCCTGCTCCAGTTTTTTGGTCCTCGGCGGCTTCCGTTCCAGGTGACTCCCATTTCCACAGTGACAGCAGTTTGCTCAGAGCTGCTCGGGGCTGGAGCTGCTCGTCTCACAGCGCCTTACTAGCCTCAGTTAGCGGTCTGGGCTCGGCAGCAGGGATCGGGGTGTGAATCCCATAGAGCCTTTAGTCATTATTAAAATCTAAAAATGGAAAAAATGAACAGGCCCACGTCCTGACGTCCACGCGGTGGTCAATGCCTCTTTGTCGCGGCGTCGGTGAATGACATGGACGCAGGTGACAATAAGGTAATGTTTTTTCCACATTTTTTGTTTTGATGTTGCTTAGCCTAAGATAACAGTGGAGTAGCGGAACAGTTAAGCCAAAGCTACTGATTGTCAGTGCCACATAATAATTGATATATATTGTCCCCATTAAACAGATTTAGAGTGACATTTGCGTAACATACGATGCAAAAAACACGGTTGATCTTGTGTTTTTAAGCATTAGGCTACGCTAACATTATCCGCTAACAGTATACGCAGCTTAATGGGCAAGATAGCGGAAATGTATTTATCATCTTGTGTCGCAGAATGTGGTCTTCGTGGCTTTAGTTGTTTAGCGTTTAATTTTCACACTGACTTTTGCATTGCTATACATACATTGCAATATTGTTGATATAAGCTATGTTTTTGTGTTAGCTTGTGCGGCTAAGCGGAGCTAACTGTCACTAATGGACGCTGCCTGTCATTTGATTCAGGTCTGAGCTCCTATACGATCTGCTCCTCTATCAGTCCTTTCTGGGTTATTTTTTGTTAGCTAAAAGGCTCATCTGGGCAGGAGTGTGTGTACGACAGTGTTGTCAATAGGGCAGAGAGGAGGAGGTTTCGTAAAGCGTCATTAGAGGAATGTCTGGTTCTGCTGCATGTATGACATTCCTGATGGTGTTATGCTGAAAGTTTGGTTTTGTAATGATACGCTGAGACGCTGTGTTCCTATTTAAACTTCAATTAACTTCATGGACCATGACGTTTACTGGGCGCTATTCGAGACTTGGGGTTTCCAGATGTAAAATGTCCTGTCATGTCAAAGGAGTCATACAGTATAATAACGTCACCTTAAAAGCTTCCAACCATGTGAACAAAGCATAGTCTCTGTTATTACCCTTTAAGTAACAACAAGAATGAATTAATGTGAGCAAAGAACTGCAGCTGGAATGCAACCAGAAATACAACTAATACTGTTACAAAAACACTGTTTTTAAAAATGAATTTAAATTAAATATAATCAATAGCCTCCCTATTGGTGATTAAAATAAAAGATACAAATAGAACATTAAACTAATACAGCATATATGACAAAAAGTTAAATGCTCTATTCTTAACTCAGCCCATCTAATCAATATCTTACGAATATATATTACAAATAAAATTGCAAATCTAGTCCTAAAGAATAACAGTCTGGTGTGTTCAGTGTCTGATGGTTTTTGAACGAACTTGGTGTGAAGAGGATAATGGCTGCACAAACAGTCTGTGAGATAAGTAGCCCACAGTGGTGTCATTCACACATCTGGTTCTGACCTCACTGTCTTTACAATTACAGCTATTCTATCTTTCAAGGCCTAGAAATATGGGGAATTATGGCTGTAAAACTATACAACTGTAAATTTATTGTTGTTATAATATTATAAATAGCAATGTCCCCGTTGCAAAGATTGCCTAAACCACAAATGATATGATAGTATTCAGTGTCAAAATAATTGACCATTCAGAGACCTAAAACACGCTGTGGTGCAACTAAATGAAAAAGTTACTGGCACCAGTGCAACTAGTAAATGTTAGATAAGAGCATTGTATTTCTCTCAGTTTAACAGGCCAAATTCAAATACCACAGTATTGTCTTATCATATTCATATTGTGCAGCTTCATGTGAAATGCATGTAATTGATGGTAGGTTTTGGATTTTTACCCAAATTACAGGATTATCTATTTGTGGAAGTTTTCTCAATTTAATTTTTTAGTTTTTGTTTGAGAGGCATTTAAAACTGATGCTAAGTAACTACATGAAAGGAAAATGTGAATGCTATCAATTTTTAGAGCTTAATTATTTTTAAACAAAGTTCACAAGTTTGTTGATGAGCAATAACATAAGTAATAAAACCAAAAGCTACAGAAATGTTTGGCTTTAAAATGAACAGTTATGTCCCCCGTTAATTTAACCAATATACTTACCTCTCTTTAAAATTTAGACAGTACAAGATTTTTTTATGTGATTGTTTGCACATAAAATATACCGAACCTGAGGCACTGAGTCTCCGTGCAGATGAGTTTTGACGTGCCTTCTTCCTCGACACACAGAGGCCTCCATGCTTCAGTGTGTTGGTAATTGGTTTATCCTATACACTCTGACTCTGCTTTATCCTCTCACACCTAATCCTGTAGCAGCCTTTTATCAGCTACTGTCTACTGTAACATACTCCTGCTACAGTCTTTGGCTCCAAACCTCCAGTGGCTGAACACTTTCACAATCTAATAAACACAAAAACAGATCAGTGCAAGGTAGTGTGTGGGGTAGATAAGACCATACTACCTTAAACAGTGTAGTGAGACCAAAATCAGTGCATGATACATGGGAGGAGATAGCAGAGAGAAGTTCAAAAATTAAAACCTAACTTAGTCTAATCTCAGACTAATGATAAACTAGCACTTGGTGCTGGAAAACAGGGAAGACTAAATGCACACTTTGATTCAAAATCATATGTTCAAGAGTAGAGTCAATGAGTCTGAGCCCTTTATAAGATTATCTGAGACCCCTTTTTTATCAAATGTCTATCAAAACCCATTGTCACTGTAATTGTAGAACAACCTTTATCATAACTGCGCTGCTCTAACTACTCATCATAACTTGATTTTCTATTTTTATCTCCATGAACATCACAAACCACTCCACATTTGAATCGGTTTGAACTGAATTCAAACCCAAAAGTGAGTAGGAATGTGTGTGGTTCAAAAAATAGTGCTGGAAAATATTGCTAAAATGCTCAGCTGTTAGACTGCCAGGCAGTGTGTTGACACTACAATTGTGAAACCTTAACGTGTAAAAGTATTGATTAACATAATACCAAAGTTAATTTCTATTATACTGTTGAAAAAAACTGAAACATACCAGTCATACCTAACCTTTCAGTATTGTATAACCTTATCAAAATGAACACAGTTTGTCTATCTTGACAGCTGTCCATAGAGGACATACTGAGCACTGCTGGAGGAGAAGCACACATATATCCTAATATACTTTCATTCATGCATTAAGGTTTTAAGTCATCTATGAAGTACAGTGATTTTATTTCAATGAAATTACCATTGGGACAACCTCCACTGAGTTTGTTCAGACAACAGCATGTCCTTGCAGGGCTACCATAGCTCCAAAAAAATGTGAATTGCACACTGCTTTTTTGCCAACACATGTTCAAGCCAAAAATTACACCCCCATCTTTAAAATATACATAGTAAAGAGAGTGAATGGACTCGTTACTAAGTTTGATTTAAATTCTGATAAGGAAAATGTTGGAAATGCCCCACTGACCGTAGGAGCAGTGGAAGACAATAGAGATCTGTGTAACATCCACTGATGGTCCATTCATCGTCCCCACTGCTGTGGAACACTATCGAAGGAGAGTCTTTGTGCTGTGAACTCTGTCAACCCTCCTCGACCCAAAGCCAGAATAATAGTTTTCTTAACAGAGCCTTAAACAGTGTCGGCACCTTTTATTAATTGGGGAGCCATCAAAGACGTGAAAAGTGTCCCCAAAAAAGGACATCAGCTGTGTCATTTAATGTGTATATCATTTGCCACAAAAGGTCACTTTTTAAAATGATTTGCTCTGTTTTTTTATCCTTTGATCATCTGGCAGATATGCAAGTATCACACAACATATCTTCACCTAAAATGGATAAAGAATTCTTGTGACTGTCATTTTCATAATTTTCATTTCATTGTTCCTCAGATTTTTAAAAATGGGTATTTTCATTTGAAATAAACACATTTCAGGAAGATTTCCCACATGCCCATCTTGGATTTACTTCAGTCTTGGTGTAATCATTGTGCTCAGTAACAGTAGCATCTGTTAAATGTTAAATCTATCTTTTAGTGAGGCGTTGCTCATAGTAGCTTTACAGGGATGTTTGACATTTGAACAAAATCTGTGGTGAAATTGCAGGACAATCTCCAGGATAATCATGAACCATTTAGTTTAAATTAGAGCAGCAGACTTTTTTTTACTGTTTTTGAACTTTATGTTTTTTGACCAGAAAAATTAAGCACAAGGATGCAAATTCTGTAACCATGTGTCTACATGTGTGTGCTGTCAGTGAGTAGGTAGAGAACATTAGCGAGACGCTCAATATTTAGCTTCTCTATTATACCAGCATTTAGGCAACACCAGCTTAAGTCCATAAGATTAAGTCACTGGATGATCATGACCATGTTATCCTAAACTTGTACAGAACATGACCTCTACTTCTTCATCAAAGACTGTTAAACTGAGATTTGCCAGTGAAGATTAGCAGTGCATTGTTAAAGCTGTAAAACTTCCGTTGCCATACAAATGCATTTTAGGTTTAATTTAACACAAATATACAGCTTGAGGGGCATTATTAGAATATTGACTCAAACAAGTGTCACTGCCTTTAGGCTATAATTTAGTGCATTTAACTTGTGAGCTCATAAATGAACAGGTAACCACTTTTGTTGCTACGGTGTGTGTATCTAGCTGGACTTAAAGTTAGATGCCAATATATTTAGCTAAATCACAAAATACAATATTTATCTTGATATATTTCTCCTATCAAGTATAAATAAAATGGATGCTCCCTATAATGTTCCTTTTATTCAGGGTTCATTTATATCAACATGTACAGGAAAGCAATAGCACCAGAATACAGAATAAATTGTATATAAACCTAATAGAAATTATCCATCAGTAAAAAAAAGAAAATACACCGAGCTGCCAGTAGTAAATATCCTGACAATGAGAAAGGAAACATGCCTCTACAATTAGTGGAACTATTTCTCAATATTTAATATAGTCTCATGTTATACATTAATGTCTTAAAAAACTAATTAATTGATTTTTACACATTTAATACATTTTAAGACGAGCCTGTAGTATCACAGTAGTATCTAAGCCTCTGCATATCTTCCCAACTTCCAATGATGTCCTTCTTAAGGCCTTTTGTTAACCTTGTGTCATGTGTTATTAATGGCTCAACTGATCTGTTTTGGCTCATAAATCTAGATCAATATCTAGACCAACCTTAAGCTTCTGTGTGTAATCTTAAGGGTCACAGCCGCATGCCTTTACCAGCTCACATTGTTTTTCAGCCACTTCACTTTTTTTCTGTTCTGTGCACTAAACACTCAAATCCATACCTCCTGTGTAAACCAAAGAGTAAAGTAGAAAAATACATTGATAGAGTAGTTGGATTAAATTAATTTTACTGGAATTTGACTGGAAGTTGACTTTAAATAAGTGCCAATGTGAATAAAAAATAGTTTAGCTGTAGTTGAGAACCTTTTTGAAACAGTTGAAATTGTAAAGCAGGCTTAAAAACAACCAAGCTGTCCAAAGTGCTTTAAATTAATATAGGCCCATAATCAGCAACCAAAAACATTAGTCATGAAGTAAGTCAGTAAAAAAAGCGAATGACTCTCTGGGTTAAAGGCCAAGCTGTGATTTAGGATTTAATTGTACTGTTATGGTCTATTGCGTTCTCAAAAGTAGTTAGGAAATCATGCATGAAATGTGACTAATTCATTGTTTACCTCTAACCTTTATTGAATGTCATGATTTAAACGTCCTTGTTAGATAATAGCAACAAATGTGTAATCATTTTTCCACCTGTGATGACTATTGCTTTCCTTAGTCACATGAGAAGTCACTTGTCAAATCCAGCCTGCGTCACTTTGACGTGGTGTTTATCTCAGGCCTGTTGTGGGAATTTGTTCACCTTATCACCAAAGAGTCTAAAAGCTTTTATTTCCTTGTGTAAACCTTTTAGCTCGTATTTTTTAACGCATTCGATAACTCCTCTTACATTAATATGTGTATTCTTAGTTACTTTTTCATGATTTCACATTAGTCAGGTGGATGTAAATTACTGTTTGTATCATTATTCGGTTAAATTTATATGAACTCCCGTTGAGCCACTGAAATCTTATTGCTCTGTTTTCCTTTCCAATTATAAATGACAATAACAACGAGACGATAGCAAGGATATTGTATTGTCATTACACATTATATATATAGAAATAGGCTACCTTTTTCTCTCTAATCCCTAATCTAAGCTGTTTGGAGAAGGATTAGAGCCACTGTAAAAAAAAAGAAAAAAAAGAAAAGAAAACAATATAATTTGAGGTATAACTTCTGAGTACAATTTCTGGAAGAGAACCACATTTGTTGTTTTGATTGTTTGAATGTTTTCACGCAGATATTCTTACATCAAAGTTGAGGGCTTTTATGATGACAACAGCATGTACCTGCAGCGCTACCATAGCTGTTCACAAAGGTGTTGTGTGCAACTGCAATCAATGCTTTTGCAATCAGAAATTGCCAAAAACTACACACTCCACCTTTTAATGCTTAACATTTCCTTTACACTCCACAACTGAAGTTTAAAGCCCAAAACATTACAGCACACAACTTTTTGCAGTAAATTTCATTTGAATATCTTTAGTCCAACGCCCTGATTGTTTACAAATAATTAACGGTATGTTTTCACTCAACAAATTAGCTTGATTGCAGTTGATTTCTTTTGGCAGGATGTGAAGCTTTCAGCTGAAGTGGAACCGTTCATCCCACAGAAGAAAGGTGTGGAGGGCTCTCTGGTCGGCATGAGTCTGTCAGGAGAGGCGGGAAGTGGAGGGGGTGCAGGGGTGGAGACCACTCCCATTCCCAGCTACCTCATCACCTGTTACCCGTTTGTCCAGGAGAACCAACCCAACAGGTATCTGCCACAGTGGTAGGGGGTAGGCAGGGTACATAAGTCACCCACAGCCCCACAAAGACCAAAATTGGAACTTACTTTTGAGTTAGTGTGTCATGTGACGACGATAGGACTCACTCAGTTAGAACTTCTACTTGGACAGAGTAAGTTTTGGAATTGCGTTAAAATATGTAAAGTTTACTCTGTTTACCGTATGTACCATTATTTTTATTAGTTTGTAGTGCAAAGTAACACAGTAAACCTCAGGATCTGTCCATACACTTCAATAACTTGTATGTTAGCTAGGTGATTTTTGAATTATTATTATATGCAGAACTTTTTGCATTGTTATAGCTTTTATCTTTAAAGACCTTATGTATGTATACTTTTTTTCACTTTACTTTGGCTTACTTTTTACTTTTTGTTGTCTCATTTAATTTGGTAATGAACAAATTCCTTTAAAAGATAAAAAAAAAAACTTAGTAATTAATTAAATTAATACCTTCCTACCTTCCTTCTTTCATACAATTCTTTATTCCTTCATTTCTTCATTCATTCAACTATTCATTTCTTTATTCAGTCATTTGGTCCTTTATTCCTTCCTTCCATGTGTATCACACAGAGACTGTTCTCCATGTATCTGCAGCTCCTGCTCTTTTTAGGACAGTGTATTTTTTGAAGGAAACTATTGTCCTAATTTTACTCACCAGAAGAGAGTCTTTCCGGCCTTTCTATTTATACAAAGCTTGTTCGTTGCTTGAGCTTAAAAGTACATCTAGTACAGCACACACTATTCCACCGTACTCTTAATCTAACAAAATGAATTCTTTTATCCTCTACGCTACATACTGTATGTCAAACTCACTTTCCAGGGGCCATATTTAGCCCTTTTTGTTTGTCTGTCTATATTATTTCTGGTTTCAGTGTTTTTCGCAAAGAATTTGTCATTCATAGTGGAAGCTACTTGTTGGAGCAAGAAATAACTTAAAACATACATATTACCCCAAATATTGATATCACTACACTGTAGGAAACACTGGGCTTATAGCCAACAATTAGTGATCTGTTAAAATGCTGTTGTAAAATCAGATAAATGTGAGAAACAAAATTATATTCAATCATATTCAAATTCATTGCCCATTATAAATGTTACATAGTTATCCATTTTTTTATTTATTAGTCTGACCTTTATTCTATATAAGTAAGTTTCACTACTACAGCTTGAAACTACATGGTAAACTCAAGGCTATATTGATTGATGGTCATATGTTGGCCAGAAGAAGAAGATAAAAATAATCCTATAAAATAAGATAAAGTTGTCCTTTTTACTAATGCGATCCATCAATAAATGCTGATCTAAATTGTTTATTGTCTGCCATTTGGCCACTGTAAAGGCTGTTTAATTATGAATGAAAACCTCACCAGAGCTTCAGTTTATACAAAACCACAATCACTGTTTCCATTGGCCGTTTTCTTTGTCCACTGAGATCTGCTGTGTCCTGCACACATCCGCTCCTGTGTTTCCTTCCTCTCTGATTTGAATGCAAGGAAATGCCCGCTGTGAAAATGTCATCTGGATCCTTATCAACCCTGCAACATACCATGCACACACCCACAGACCAACATCACACAGCATCCAATAGACAGTAACAGGCTTAGCACATTTGTTTTGAATGAGTTACCAGTGGATATGTATAAATGCTGTATACAGAAAACTACTAATCTGGAAAAAATACAGCCAGAGTAAAGTTACCATGTGTTACCTCTGGGTATTCCAGCTTCCTCACACTGTCTGTGGACATGCATGTATAGGTGAATTGGTGAATCTAAATTAAATGTGTATGAGGGGGAATGGTTGTCTGTCTGTAAGTGTTAGCCCTGTGACAAACTGGCTATTGTACAGGGTGTACCCTGCCTCAGTCCCAAAGCTAATGGGATAGGCCGGGAGAAGATAAATGAATGAATGCCAGTTACATTTGATTTTATTAAAAAAAACAACCCAAAAAAAAGCATGACTTTCAAACTTGCACGTTTTCCTCATATTGTATTTTTTTGGTCAAATTATAATTCAAAACTCTGATTATTATTATTTTACATGTACCAGGCATTCACACATTGCATGTAAATATACAATATTTGAGGTTAACCTAAGCCAGAAACACCATAGTGATTTAAAGTATTATCCCTCCAGAATTTTTTATTGCAACTCTATAAACAGAAGAAGACAGACAACTTTTATTTTACAGACCAAGACTATTAAAAGCATACATTAAAGTGGTTTTGATGTTTATGATGTTCCTGTCATTTGTTCACAGGCAACATCCAATGTACAATGGAGGGGAGCTGCGCTGGCAGCAGCCGAACCCCAGCCCTAGTGGTCCGTACCTTGCCTACCCCATTTTGTCATCTCCACAGCCCCCAGTCTCTAATGACTACGCCTACTACCAGATCATGCCTGCCCCGTGCCCCCCCATGATGGGCTTTTACCAGCCCTTTCCCGGGCCTTACCCCGGGCCTGTTCAGGCAGGGGTCGTAAACCCAGTCTCTACAGATGTGAGTGAAAGGGGCCTGCCTCTGAGTCCTGCTTACGGGATGGGAAGAGGGAGGGGCATGGTCCGGCCTAATGTTATCCCAAAGGTAATGGGCTCTTTATTATAATACTCCTCCTTTGCGGTGACACGATATTTATTTGACATCTCCCAATCTTCATACAACTATCATACTGTAATCATTCTTCAACAGCAGCAGCTTGGTGCCTGTCAGCCTCCGAGGGGGCGCCGTCCCCCCACCAGGAGTGTAGCTGTGCAAAAGGAGGTGTGCACTTTGGGACCTGATGGCAGGACCAAGACAGTAATGCTGGTGGATGCAGCACAGCAAACAGGTAAGACCATCCTTCTGACATTATTAACACAGCTGTTTTTTCGAAATGCTTCTTAAAAACACGGAATACCTTCCTCTGAAGAGTATCTGCGATCTGAGAAAGTGGGTGACCTGCATGTGGTGTGACGCATCCTACATGCAACACAAGGTCTTGACAGAGCACAGAGCAAAGTGATAAAACAGTTGGTAAAACTGAACATGTCCATGCCTGGCTAATTTGCTTCAATGTCAATATCAATCAATATCAGTATGGCATACACACTATGTTTTGAAACTAAACCATACTTTTTTTTAATTAGAAAAAAGAAAGCCTTTGTGTCCTGACCCTTAAAGAGCATGTGCCACTAGCGGTCAATGACCTCGGTGCTTTCTGACGGTAAACACACAAAGACAAGGAAATGCCAGGGAAATATTTTGTTGAGAACCAGCAAAGTAAATTTAAAAAATGTACTTGACTTAAAAGATGCCAAAGATTAGACCTGAACAAAGTTCATTCTCCTCTCTGTCATTCCTTAATTGATTTGCAGTCCAACAACTCTACCTCTGTTGAGTCCTCTGCACTCAAGAAAACGCAAACAAATTTCTTGGCTGTTTTAAAATTAGCTCCTCGTAACACACAATGCTTAGTGTCAGAGGAAGCAGGACACAATGCCAGTAAGTTCAGTGTCTGGTCTTACAGGTTGATGATGCCTAACTTGAGAAAAAGAGGAATGCAGAGTTTCCAGTCACAAAGCTCCATGAGGTGTCTGTTAAGATGACAAGCATGTAAACACTTGTAGGATAAGGCCCTCAAATATTTACACAGGCTCTGAATTAATAGTGTTTCACAAAAAGCTTGTGTGAAGATAAGTGTGTATCTATTTGTCACATAAACTCTAAAATCCATTGTACATTAGCAAGTCAGTTGTTATGGACTGTGGATAAGGTCAGCAGTAGCTACAATAGATTGGGTAGCTGTGGGTATGCAAGTTACATTCATTATCCTTTCGCAGCATTGCATTAGACAAGGTTAACTAAAGTGGTGTAAGCACATCACCCTTGAGTCACACCAGAGCCTTGTTGCACAGATCTGGCTTTGGTTTGTACCCCAGAAAGTTTGAGTTTAGTTTGAGCAAACTGCTGGGTTTTCTCTGTCAAGAAGGTGGTTTGTAGGGTTTTGTCATTGTTATTTGCACTACACGGCCACTCGGCTCTGGAGCAAGTTTTATTCTTAAGCAAAACAAAACTGGACATATCAGCTGTAATCAAAGTCACATAGATAGTATTGGTAAAATTGTGTATTCCTCTTTGTGTTATGAAAGGTTATAGCTTTAAAGGATATGAAAAAGTGAACTAATGCAAGCTCCATGCACAACTCTGTATCCTTTTGATCTGAACGGTAGTTTGACTTTCTGGCAGTACAATGATAGTGGCAGTGTGGTGTTATGGTTATGTGAACCACTGTTGAGGTGGGACTACTATAGAAAATTAAAATCTGCCTAAGAACTGCAAACCCCTTGAAAAACTCAAGTCAATAGATCATTAAAATACTATATTTATTGCCTTTTAACTGAGTTGGACTGAACCCTGTTCTATTGTTAGTTTTATTTTTCTTTGTGTTTCAAATTGAGACGCTATTAATGAATCACCGTGTCCTATGTTTAGATTTCCCTGGTGAGTCGCCAGGCCGTTGTTCTGCCGATCGAGCAAGTCCTCTGTTGTGGAACAACCGAACGAAAAGACGACGTCTGCCTCAAGCAGCGGAGAGCTACAGCGAGCCAGGCACCAGTGAAGCAGACATAGACAGTGACAGTGGCTACTGTAGCCCTAAACACAACCAGGCTGCTGGGGTCACGCAACGGTCCACAGAGGCTACAACATCAACGATGGTATGATTTCTATACAATGTTAAGCTAAAATTCAAAACAACTGTAATGAATGATTACAAGTTATCCTCTATCTTTGCTTTTTCAGGGAGTTGAAGCTGGGGTGATGACAGGTATTCAATTTCTGTAAAATTTTATAACAGTTGCCTCAAGGAGCTGATTTACTGTTCTTCTGACAAATTTATATTATATTCTTAAACATCATAATAAAGTTAGGTTGTAAAGATATACATGTGTATTATTTAGTATTATTTAGACAGCCATTATTAGGCTATACAAAGAATTAGTCTTGTCTCTGGACAAAGTTGGAGAGACATAGAACCAATTTGAGAAACAAAGTATCACATGAAGTCCACCCTATTTTTGATCAATGTTCATGATTGGTCAGCAGGATTCATTGGAAATTGCTGTGAATTTGCTGTGAAGGGATTCTGGACCCATTTCACTTTAAGAAATGAATAGGCATGGCTTGCCAGGCTGTGGCCGCTGTACAGAAACACTGCTAGAACCCACCTCACTATCATGTTAAAGATATTGCTGACACAAGGCCTTTTATCAACATTTTAAGCTCATCACACAGCAATTTTTTTGTATTTTACATTGAGTAAAATTGCTTTAAACACTTTATATTTTACCTTTAAAACAGCTGCTCTTTTGGTAAGGTAGGACTTTAGGTAGGACTTTAGTGTTTAAAATGAAAATATCCTTTTTAATAAATTATTTTCATAAAGATTTTAGTTCATAATTGCATTCAATATTTTTACGTTTTTCAGCTGGGACCTGGTCTAATGTAGCCTCTCAGGGAACACAGAAGTCTTGGGGCGATAGAAACGGGCAGTTTCACCGAGCAGACCCCCGGAAAAACCCTGAACAGAGGAACTTCTCACAGGTGCAGTCTCAAAAGAATTAGTTTTTGTTGTCCTGGCTGTACAAGAAACTACTCAGTGTTATTATCTATAGCAGACGGTAAGATAGGTTTACTCTATCTTAAATACAGTCTGTGATTACTGCGCAGTAAAAGCTTTGTCCTTAAGTGTACACTATTATTAACAGCCGATTAAAGCCACTTGTATTAATAGTGATTTAGAAAGCCATGCCGATACTAATAGATGTAATTAAAATATCTACATAAAGGCAAGGTAACTGAACAAGTAGCTGCCAGATTAAAAAAAGGTTACACCAAAACTGCAAAAGGTTTGCAGTTTTGGTGTAACAGCTTGTTTTATTTTCTTTTTCTCATCGCTGTGTTCCTCTGTTGATGCATTTCAGGATTTCCACAGTGGATATCAACCACGAGCACAGCCAAACCAATCAGAACAAAGGCTGCAGCCAGCAGTGGTCACCAGCTCTGACCTCACCCCTGAGCCCCTGTACTTTCAGGTGATTATTCAACACTATTGTACTGTATATAACAAGCACTGATGACTGTGGTATTATAGATTAGATTCATCACCCTGCTGAACGTTCATTTTAAACAATATTTCTAGTATCTTTGAATTGGTCATCTGCCTATAGTTATCAACCTGTAAACAGTAAACTTTTTTTTAATACTCCTTCTTACTGTAAAATACAACATGCACATTAAAAACTGTAAGCAGTCATTTAGGACTGGATAAAGTAAGAAAATCATATAGTTCTATCTGGTATCCTAAAGTCCCCTCCACATTTCATTTTCAGGATGAAGATGAGTTTCCAGATCTAGCAACAGCTGGAGCTGCCCATTGTAGCAACAAACCGGAGCCGCCTCCAGCACCGACGCCCACTAAACTCCCTAAAAACCTGGTAACGCACTGAAGATTAATCTCCCTAAGAAATGCTAATCTACACTTCAGGACATAAAATAATGATTTATTTTCTGCATTTCTGCATTCATTGCAGCTGGATAATCTGCCAGAAAACTCCCCCATTAACATTGTACAGACGCCCATCCCTATTACCACCTCTGTGCCCAAAAGGGCCAAGAGCCAGAGGAAGAAGGCTCTGGCAGCTGCTCTGGCTACGGCTCAGGAGTACTCTGAAATCAGCATGGAGCAGAAGAAACTCCAGGTATGAAAGTGTTATTGCACCATGTTATTTTAGCACTTACACTGTCTGAGACCTATATAATACACTGGAAAGATACATTTATTCACTGAGGGACTATGTCACACTTAAGGATGGTGCAAATTATTTGTGCCAACACTTTCCGATTTAGACTTTTTTCACACATCCAGCTGTGACTTAGACTTTCTAAACAAAAAATATTACAGATGCCTTAACATTACATGTTTATTAAATATATTATGTGATTTTTATCACAGTGACGCTTGACATGACCTTAAACTAGTAATGGACAGTACATTCTTTCAGATGCAGCCTTTATATCAATTGCCAACTTGGGTCACAGCTTTTATATTTTTGTTGTATTTTTTACACAGCAAATGTGTTTTGTGGCTTTTAGGGGTCTAATTGTCGTTGTGGTTCATTTTGCTAATCTTTGTCATTCTTCTCTTTTTCGGCAGGAGGCTGTCACCAAAGCAACAGGAAAGAAAAGTAAAACGCAGGTCCAGTTAGACATGGAAGACATCCTGACAGCTTTGGCCCAACATCAGCAGGCTATGAAAGCCCGGCAAATAACAAACACAAAGCCCCTGTCTTTTGCAGGTGCCTATAAACACAACAAGACATCAGCATCTTAATCAATAGTAAGTGTAATTCACTTGATAAATCTATATACACTAACACTGAAGTCTTGCCTGCAGTTGGAACCACTACCCCCTATCATAGTTTGGGCTCAAGCTGCGTGTCGTCTACGCTAAAGGGTCAACAAAACTTAATGCCACACAATCCTCTGGACTCTACTGCACCTCGCATCAAACGGGGAAAAGAAAGAGAGATCCCCAAAGTGAAAAGGCCCACA
Source organism: Rhyacichthys aspro (assembly GCA_036850595.1). Taxonomy (NCBI): domain Eukaryota; kingdom Metazoa; phylum Chordata; class Actinopteri; order Gobiiformes; family Rhyacichthyidae; genus Rhyacichthys; species Rhyacichthys aspro. Next base: position 19,771,815 of record CM072150.1, on the reverse strand, counting down.
GCCCTGAAAAAGGTAAAGCATATCATAACACTATCAGTCTGTTATTTAACTATCACTTGTTATTATTACATTCAGTTTGCTGTATAATGAATATAATCCAGTAACTTGTAATAGTGTAATACCCCAAGGATATTACCTTAAAAATGATCAGTTAAATAAGTTTTTGTTTATTCCAGAAGATGGCTGATCTCCAAAAATACACATGTAATGTAATGGGAAGCGTTAGGCTACCTTTTTCTAATGAGCAAAGTTGTAGGGTGACGTTATGGAAAATAATTAATTAATACCGTTGTAAGATCAAGACTTATCTTCAAACTGCTTTGTTCTTACATAACTGTTGTTCTTGAAGATTATTTTAAAGGAGCGTGAAGGGAAGAAAGGAAAGAAGAGTGTTGAACAGGAGTCGTCAGGCCTGGAGGAGCAAGCGGACGAGTGTCTACATTTTACTGATGACCTCACACAAGAGCCTGCATCCCAAGAGGGTAGGCTAAAAAAAACTCTGAAATTCACATATTACAACAAAACATTGCCCAAATCTGATGATTTTCTGGTGTGCCTGTTGCAGAAAATGGCCTGAGCGTTCCCAGCGACACGTCCCTGTCCCCAGCCAGTCAAAACTCTCCGTACAGCATCACCCCCGTGTCCCAGGGCAGCCCTGCCAGCTCTGGCATTGGGAGTCCTATGGCCTCCAACGCCATCACAAAAATCCACAGTCGACGTTTCAGAGAGTAAGTTCATTTACAGAAGCTTTGTGGGAATCCTCAGAGAGAAAGAGGACAAATATTTCTTCCACCCATAAGTCTGAGCATATGGCCTGAGATCTAAAGGGTGTTTTTCTTTTTTTTTGTACAATGAAGACTTGTAGAGTATGACAAATGTCTTCTCAGCAAAAATGTTTTCCACTGGATACACACAGGGCTTTGTCCTGCTGATTCCTCAGCTGTGGGCTTATTGTCCCAGCTCTCTGTTCTCCAAAAGGCCTCTGTCGTCAAGCTCCTCCCCTTTCTCTGACCACCCGTCCTCTCTTCCTCACACCACGTTACGTCAACCGCCTGATAAACACTTAGGACAACCCTCAGCTTTCTGATAGGCTTACTTTTAGTTTTTTAAATGTAATCCTTATTTACCTAAGAAGGAGACTCTCACTCTTAATGCTCAAATTAGGTCTCCTATAACAATGGCAAGATCGTTACTCATTTTAACACATTACTATAGTTTGAAATATATCCTGTGGTAAAATGGTCATATTACTTTAAAAATGAAACCAAGGGAAAGAGAGTGTTCAAATGTTGTGCACATATGCAGTATATTCTTCATAATACCTTGGAGTTTAGAGAAAGTGTATCCATATGCTTTCCTTTTTTTAGGTACTGTAACCAGGTGCTGAGCAAAGAGATCGATGAAAGCGTCACTCTGCTGCTACAGGAACTGGTTCACTTTCAGGAGAAGGTCTACCAGAAAGATCCCACCAAGGCTAAGTCCAAGCGTCGCCTGGTCATGGGCCTCCGAGAGGTCACGAAGCACATGAAGCTGCAGAAGATCAAGTGTGTCATTATTTCTCCCAACTGTGAAAAGATCCAGGCCAAAGGTGGTCTGGATGAGGCTTTATATAATGTAATAGCAATGGCAAGGGAGCAAGAGATCCCGTTTGTGTTTGCGCTCGGCAGGAAGGCCCTTGGACGCTGTGTCAACAAATTAGTGCCTGTTAGTGTCGTCGGCATCTTTAACTATTCTGGAGCAGAGGTAAGTACTCGCCATAAAAAAAATTCACAATTTTAAATATTGTCTGAATGTTGTTTCTTGGTTGCCTGTTTTATTTATATTTAAGACACCTTTTCTACTCAAAGGGCTTCAGTTAGTTTAAGACAGCTTTTTACAATCAATTAGTAATATCCCACTAAGTTTAACAACAATCACATGGACCTGTGCTAAGGTAACTTACATGATCTGGTAAAGGTCTTTTTTGGTCTCAAGGTGATTTCACTTTTAAAAAATGGAATGAAATTGAGCTTGTTCATAAACCTTAGAGCAAGAATGTGTGCTCAAAAACAAACATGAGTGAGCGTCTCCTCCAGGAGTGCTCAGTTTATCTGCTGTGGGCAGTTCTAAATAGGATTTAATGGCTCTTTTTATCAGGTTTTATGAAGCTTTAATGTCTTTTTTCCATGACAGACAAATGCAATTATATACTACAACATTTTACACAATGTATCTTAACACTTTGCTTTATAAAACCAGTGCTTGTGTTTGATGTACCTTTACTGGAAATGTGATGCTGTATGTACACAGCAGAAACGTGGCAAAACCTGTGACACATTAGTCAGACATTCTCTTCTCTAAATGTGCCCTGTGGTTTTCGTGGAAGTCCATTGTGTTATTTATCTCATTGGTTTATTAGAAGTCAGACTGATCATCCAGCCTGTTAAGGAAGTGTTACAAAAGAAGAACAGCCTTTTGGAAGCTAAACCAAAAGTCTACCATCAAAATTGAGAACATTTATATTTCTTTATGTTTTATAATTTATGTTTTATAATCACGCACTGCTCTTCAGGGGCTGTTCAATCAGCTGGTGGCTCTGACGGAAGAAGCGCGGAAAGCCTACAAAGACATGGTGTCAGCGCTGGAGCAGGAAAAGGCAGAAGAAGCTCTGAAAAATGATAAGAAAGTTCCACACTTCCTGGGCCACACACGCAATCACTCTGCTGCCTCCGCCATTTCCTTCTGCTCCACCTTCTCTGAGCCGATTTCGGAGGTCAATGAGAAGGAGTACGGTAGGTTCAAGTGTTGGTGTTAGTTTGAAAAGTTTTTCAAACTTTGAAAAGTTTGATAGTCCAGAAAAAGTATTAACATGCATAATGCAATGTATAAGAATTACACGATTAACTATTAGTTAAATAGTAGAAACTACCTAATTCATAATTTACAAAGAGTAACTCCTACATTAACAACCACCATTAAGTTAAAAACACTGTTATTAAAGGTTTCAGGGTTTTTTCCAGCTTCAGTCAGTTTTCAGTTATCAGCAAACACATTATGCAATAAGTATTATATTTTTTGGGATCTACTTGTTTTAATTGGGTTGCTCTAATTTCAGTTAGTGCCAGTGTTTGGTGAACCTTTACATGACTACATATGTGGTGTATACACAGCAGAAAAGTCAGTTGTCAGTGCAGGATAAGTTAGGTGGAGCTCAGTCTGTCATCTATGTCTCCTTTAGAGGACTATTAGAGTGTGTGGACGACCTTTAGCACTACTCCCTTAGTCATTAAAAGGAGTATGTCCACACCAACAGGGATTTTACATATTTGCTCTTGTAGGATGTAGTTATGCATTATACAATTTAGGTTTACTTTCTTAACAACATCTCACCTGTTAGTTTCACCTTTATGAGTCAAGCTTTAACTAAAAAAGAAAATTATACCTGAAATATTTTTTACATTTGTCCAGTAATGGCTTTTGAGAGGGTTAAATCACAGAAATGTGTGGTACACAGACAAAAAAGAAACTTGTACAGTGGGCTTTAAAATCTATAAAAAATTGTATTGGGAACATATTTTTTTAGGCTGTAGTTTGTTGTTGTAGATGGTGTAGTGTGCAGTTGTCTTGTCAGTTTCAGCAGCTGCACAATTTACATTTTCTATAGTTACAAATCATGTAGGATACATTGTACACATTATAATTTTTTTAATATATTCAATAAATATGTTTGACAATGAATGATAGGGGGCAACATGGCTCCATCCATCTTTGAAGTGTACACAATACTATGTAGTATTATACAGAGAGACTATAAAGACAAGTTGTTCAGCTGCTCGGCACCTCAACGCCCCGGATTGTTTAAAAGTTGTTTGTGTGTTTATTTCAAGTTTGTTATTTAGCCATCAGCTAATCAGCTCTGTGCAAAAACAGTCCTATTTTTCCAAACATATATTATAACATAACCCTTAAAATGGCAAATAATGGCTCTGTAGTCCATTTAACACTTTTTTCCGCACTCTAAACTTCCTGAATAAAACATCTCTGATGATCTTTGATGTTGATTGAAAAAGCATAACATTTACTCTTTTTCCATCTACTGTATAAAAGGTTTGAGTTGATTTAATGTATATCTCTCTTCAGAAACTAACTGGAGGAACATGGTGGAGACGGCCGATAACATGGAGCCCACAGAGCCTGAGCCCAGTCGACCTACACCTCCCACTGCCTCCCAAAAAGATATACAGGACGCACAGACAACCAATACCACCATCGCCCCATCTGGATCCAGTGCCCCACAGCCCAGGACACAAGCAGCTGCCGAGAAGGATGAGGTTAGTCATTTGCAATGCTCTTTATAATTTATATTTTACACTGTAATTTCAACAGTGTTGAAACTGAAAATGAGTACAATTTACCACAATGCATGTCCTTACACTTATTACTTGTACCTTCTATTGGACTTAATTGTAGTAGACTTGAGTAACATCACAGAGCGGAGGCACATTTATATATGCTAAGTGCTCGGTTAAATTGAATCGCATGGATAATTTGCATAAATCAGCAGTGCATGGTGCATCACACCAACTGTATTCATGATAATGAAAAACAAATTCCTGCCACTTCACTAAACCAAGGCATTACATATGACAATATTTCTCTGGTGAATGTGTCATCTTATTCTCCATTATTGCCCAGGGGATAATCAAACATTTTCTTTATTAAGGAGTATATTTCATCTATCACTTTTTGTGTCATCATTCCTTTTGTCCTTTTGTAAAGAGCTTCTGTTGCATCTATATTGAACATCACAATAGTTTTTGTTTTTGCCCAAGCCAGAATGCAATATTTAAGGAGACAGTGGCTTTCCTTTTTGGTATTGTTGCTTAACATAAATGGGACTCATAAAAGATCTAAGAAGCAAGTGTACACTGTCAAAACACAGCAGAACATAATACAATATCTTTCTGTCTATGTAGGTCCGGGCCGATGACCGTCTGGAGCTGGCCTCTCAGCAGAGCACAGAGACAGGGTCTCTGGACGGCAGCTGCAGGGGTCCACTCAACTCCTCCATCACATCAACCACATCCACACTGGTGCCTGGGATGCTGGAGGAGGCAGAGGAGGAGGACGACGAGGAAGAGGACTACACCCCTGAGCCCATCTCTCTGGAGGTGCCCACACTCAGCAGCCGCATCGAGTCCTGGGTGTCCAAGACTCTGGAAAACCTGCAGCTGGGCAAGAGCCAAGATAGCACCGAAGAGGAAGAGGAGGAGGAAGAAGAAGAGGAGCAAGGCCAGAGCGACGATGAAGATTTGGACTTGGCTGATGTCACGGAGAGTGAGGGCCCAGAGCTGGAAGCGAAGAAAGTCACTGGTTGACGTTCATGCTTCTTGTAGGACTGTCCACATGAACACAATGTAGCCTTTACTATGGTTCAGTCCACACTCAGCTCTTTTAATTCTGACGATATTATGTCCATAGACGCTCTAGTTCCATCAATTTAGATTAATCCCCTTAATTTTTGACAAACAAGCTCCATTTAAAGGCCGTTTACTTAACATTTTGTTGCATTTTGTCATGTTAACTGTTGAAACGGTGTCTATAGTGAAAACAGTGACGGCCCAGTCCCTGTCGACTAGAGCTGCTGGTGACACACAGCAAAAGGACACAGTGCCCCCGTTGACATGGCATACTCTACATAATTTTCATCTGTAGTTTATTGTAGACGCAGATTCATTTGAAACACAACAGGGCAAATTTTGCAAATCTCAAAAAGGAGCATAGTTTTCACTATTTCGTTGCTGCTATTGCTAACTTTATGATATTGTCCTCTGCCTTCATCCTTTGCCTTCATAAACTCAACATGGCGGACTATAAATGACAGTCTGCTGAGTATTTTACCCTAGTTCAAAAATCCTAGGACAAAATACTTGAGTCACACGGTATGGTACGGGTTGGTACGGCACACTTTTTGAGGGGTTGTCATTGTCAAAAGGGGAACAGAGCAACCGAAAAGGCATACTGTCTTGTACCACTTTGATAAAAAGCTTGGAATACACTAGAATCAGTATTGTTCTTCTACATTTTATTGGTTTGGATTATTGGTTTGCGGCTAAACCCCCAGCCTTGCACACCTCCACGAACCAGGATGTACTTACTTTTTAATTTACTTAATGGCAACATATCTACATTTTAAAAGTTTGCCTCTATTTCTCGTATAGAATTATAACTGTAGTCTGTCTGTAGTGCTAGTATTAACGTCATTCTTTACGCAGCTCACTCTTCTGTCCTGCACAGGCCACAGTGAAAATGTATGCAATTTCAGGATTTACCCAAACCAAACTGTGCCGTACTGAGCCGACCACTTAATATATTATTAAAGGAAGCACTAAACTTACACTTTTTATTTGGCACAATCCTGCAGCTGTAGAGTAATATAGAGACTTTAATAGTGCTTTTTTCGATTTAAGAAGTGTGCCCCTGTGTTCATGTGGACTAGGCCTCTATCTCTTCATACAAAAGCTTTCTCACAACATTTTCTCATAGGAACCAGCAGCTTTCCTGCTATCATCTTTAGCTCTCGACACCAGACGTAAACTCAGGTATCCCAGCCACAGACCAACACCAGTGAAACATGACACGAAACTGACCAACTCATACTGCCCAAATGAACATAAACCATGGGCAGCACCAAACGCTTGTCTAGTCTTCTAAATGGATACCTACAACCTGCTACACTTGAATTCAGAGGGAGGACTTCTTATTTTCTACCCTGAAACTGAACTCCCTTTCGAGTCAGAGACATTTGTAGGAGCAAGTGTTTAGCATTTAAGGAGAAAACCTGTGTTCTGCCACTTAAATCAAGAGTCGGAGGATGACTGGACCCTTTCATCGGAGACCGTTTACAGCTCTGCGAGTATTTGTGCTTAATGCGGGGTTTGTATGCTAACATGGCAGGCACATAGTTTGCGTTTTATTTGCTGTGATTAGTAGCTTTACCTTGTACATAATGTGTATGTGCGTGTTTATTTCCAATCTATTGCTCTATGAAGGAAATAGCCTCTAAGTTTCTTAATCGGAGCTTGGTTTGTGTTATATTTTACCCAGAATTATAGACTGTATATAAAAATGGACAAAGTGATTGGGGCTGGACTTTGAAGCCTTTCATTAAAAATGTTACAAAATACTAATTCAGTCATTTGTCCCTGATATTTCGCATCCTACTTGCTTTATTTAAGCCCTCTAATGGATTTTTATGAGACGTATAAATCTCAAATTACCATCAGTTAAGCTAGTATGCAAATTATTTAATTTTACTAGGGTTTTACATCACATCAAGCTTGAACAACAATAACAACAACACAACATTGCTATCTTACACAGTAGAAAAAGGGTTTGGGGCCGACCAGGAGTCTCATACAATAGCAGAGCTCTGACACCACTGATATAAAAGTTTGTGAACTTTTTCAGGTAAAGATGTATACTGCTGGTCCAACTTAAAGTGTGACTGTCTCAGAGTCAGATGAGATCTCAGGGGACATTAATTATCAGTGCAGTAAGATGTGTCAGTCTGTTCCTTTTTACCAAAAAGCACTATCTTTCTAAGATAGATTATTGCCACCTGAGATTTTCGGTTTTAAAAGGGTGTCAGGATATGTCACCTCATAAATGTATAGATCTTTTAATGCATTATGAAGTTAAACTATTAGCTTTTAATATCAGTATAGTATTTTAGCAGCAGTAGCTATATAGATTTTTGATATAAATAACTGATTGCCTTTCTCAAAATATGGTTATCACTTCATGTGATCAGCTATTTTTGCCAAGTTCAGCCTCAATAAAGTTGTATGGGCAGCCTCAAAATATACACTATTTTTACTTTCAAAACTGGTGTTATTACTTTTACAAAATGTCTTAAAACAATTGCACCACATTTTCATCTTTTCTAATCAGCACTTTTTATTAATCAGCTGTTTTAATGTTATGCCTTTTGAGCTCTGGAAACTTCTGGCTCCACACCCTCAGTTACTTTGTCCACTTTTATATACAGTCTGGGGTCGTGTCCATCTCTAAACCACTCCCGCCCGTCTGTCTCCTGTAGGGTTTTGTTTGTTTGTTTGTTTTTACAGTATGTCGTCAATAATAGGCTGTATTGAGATGATAACTTCTAAGAAGCAGAACAAGCTGTGTGTAAATAACCTTCACAGTGGCTCCATTATGTAACAGTTTGTCATATTGATCTTGTGGATTGTTTTCCTCTAGATAGGACTTGCCTTCAGTCCATATATCATGTTTGTGCTTTATGAAGAAAGCGGTTGGTTCAGTCTTTCTGGTGGTGTTTGCTCTGTACTACTCCGAGTCTAACAATTACTGCCATTGTACACTTCTACATTCTCCCAAAATAGACACCGCCAGAAAATATAGAAAGAAATAGGGCAACCTTTTCGGGATCATGGATCTTTTTAGAATCTGCTGAAAGCCCATGAGGTGTTCAGGGAAGATGCCAGGTTTAGAATGTATCTTATAGACATACAACCATTCATAGAAACATAGCATTGCATAAAACCCTCCCCATTTTTAAACTGTGGACTTGCTGTTAAGTGATTTAGACCCATTTCATTTCTCTGGATCTTTGGTTTATGGATGGCTAGGCTAGCAGAAACTCACATTGTTTAGTGTTAAAACTACAATGATTCAACAGATAGTTCACACAGTGGGTCAGGTGAAACTTTTATATCGGAAAAGATCAAATTAAAAGCATTTATTATATTCTCTGAGGAAAATGTGTCAGTAGCCACCTAAATGATAAACTTGTTTTCGCTATTCGAGGAGGTTCTTGTCAGCTTTGTATCGTGTATGAGGCTGTGTAATGTCCTAGCGCAAGATTTTTTTAGAACATAACAGAAAAAAGTCAGTCTAATATTGTCATACTTTACAAGTGAGACAGAGGATGCTACCTGAAGACAGACAGCTGATCATAAACTCATGCACAAACAAATGAAAAACCCTTGTAAATACAAGTGTACAAAAGCAAATTTGTTGTATTAATACAATACAATCACTCTGTTTTTAAAGCCATTTGATAGTTTTAACATATTATCAGTTGGAATCCAATTTGATAAAAGACATTTACCAGCGAATGATGGTGAATTTTCAGCCGGTCATTGTCAGTGCGGTGTGGAAATGCAGTATGTCGGGCTGTTTGCAATGTTTAGCCCCACAATGGGAGAGGGCAGTGGATCAAGTCAGCCTGGGTTTTCTCGCAGTATTTCTAGTTGGATTAATACGGTACGCTGTGTGTAGGCTTTTGTCACTATCACTTCCATTAAAGTGTTGTTCTTTGACAGACAAGTGTTTTTGCACTATGTGAATACAGTCCTGCTTTAGGTCTTGTAATTAATGTGAAAAAAATGAAACAAAAAAAAAAAACGGTTCATTGAAGTAATTTTTCAGCGTGTTCCTTGTCTTTATATGAATATTTAAAACTGTCTTACAAACTGTACATCACTAGCATCATTGTTAAAGGCTGTTTCTTCATAATCCTGTTATCACTCTTAAACTCTTTGACTGATGATTAACATCATTAAAATGTTGTTTAAGTAACTTTTGGCTCCTTTTTGTTGGATCATGGTACAGTTTTACTGAGACACCACAAGGCGGAGACAAAGATCTGCTGCACATTCAAAGAAAGTCTGACAAATCAAAAGATGACCAACAAGAGTTTTTGCATTGGTCCATGCTTAGCTTGGAGACTTTTAGCTCACCCTGATAAACAGCTAAGACAGTCTTTTACAACTCTCTGACTTTGCACTTTACAAAATGTACTTTAATTATTTGTCTCCCCCGTGTGGTAAGCAGAAGAGTTTGTTTAGCAGTTGAAAAAACATTAAAAATCCTACTTGATAACACTTTAAAATGGCTTTACACATTGTGCATTGTAAAGCATTAGTGAATCCTCTAATCGTCATTTATTAAGCATAGCACAAATCATGATCTGATTTATGGATATGGTCTATGTTTTAACGAATTATGAATAAGACCGTTGATAAAGACTGTTTAAGTGGACTTTATGAATCACAATTCAGCTTTAAGTTGTTTACATTTACATTCAAAAAGGTACAAAATAGACCTAATGAATACAGAAAAAGTAAAAAAAGTTTTCTGAAGTGTCACCACTAATATTGTGAGTGTGATGCCGAGCGCCACAGAATCTGAGAAGGAAAACCTCTACGCTGAGTTTTTCTGTCGCAGTAGCTCAAGTGGCCACTGGGAAAACAATGGCAATAACAGCGACTCCAAATCAGCCTAAATTGAAAAAAACCTAGTCACAATATCAGGGCAAGCATCCACACTGTGTGCTCTAAAAACATATACTGGCTTGACAGCATAGTGTCAAGTTTTCTTTAGTCCATGCTTGTTAGCAAAAGATAAAATCTATGGAGCAGGAGAAAGTGGTGCATGTAAAACACCCTTCTGTGACATTTAAATCTGATGCAAATGTAAAAGTGAATTGTCCTTCCTCTTTTTAAATGTGGGTTTAAAAATAGAAATAGTTCAAAGGTACATTTTGATTAACTTCTTAAGGTTTCCCAGGAGTAATTCATTGTGCTGTAAATGACATAGAATTGTGCAGAGGATGGTCTCTGTTGTTTAATTACGCATCCATCCAGGTGTACACGCCACTCTTTACCAAACTCACTTGGGTTTTTTAGTTTGTTTCTTTTCTACTTCCACACACCATTACTTTCTTAGACAAGGAAACAGACTCTGGCTTTTTCTGTGAAGTGGATCTTCGGTAATGACCCTGTTCAACTTGTTGTACGGATCCATTTCCAGCAATGAAACTCCCAACAGTTATCTCTGTCTCATGAATGCATTGTCAGTAATCATGCAGGTGTCACTTCGCCGGACTCCTGTTGATTTTTTCTGCCGCTTTTGATTCAATGTTGGCATCTTTTCACAGATCCTTATAAAAATATGCTCATTATTTCAAGATTTTCTTCCGTTGTCGCAGCAAAAATAGCAGGTTGCAATTCTTCACCTTATTCTTCTCTTTTCTGGAGAATGTTAACAGCTATGGTAGCCCTGCAGGGACTCATGCAGCCTATTTAGTTTCATATCCTTCATGATTCACAAAATTAAAGATTAGTGTGCTTCTGGTCCAGGAGTGCTGTGTTTGTCCGCTCTGGGCCAATGTACAAAAGTAATGAAACTTCCACTGGGTTCAGACAAATACTGTATGTTCATGTAAATGTAATCTCTTGAAAACATAGTATCTGATGTGTTTCATTGCATTCTGCTGTATACTACAACATTTTATGGATTACCCCTTTAATAGATTGTTCTTTCTTTTTTTAAACCATGTCTGTTGTATGAAAAGCTACATGCCATATTATATCTCATTTGAGGGGAATGGCTCTCTTCTGCTGCCTCTCCAGTGTACACAGCTCAGCATGAGTCACCCTGCTCGTCTGTGATTGGCCGCTAGCTCACGGGAAGGGGAGGGGGGTCCGGGGGCCGTCTGTCAATCTGTCCTGTGCTCCATTCACACTCCATTCATCTGCATGCTCCGTCATCGAGAGGCGGAGGGAGGTAGAGCGGGCACAGCCTCATTCATAAACCCGCAGAAAGTTCATTCATGAAGCCAGCTCCTCACCGCAGCGCAGCACAACACACGGACTCATGGAAGAAAAGTTGATGTCCGAGTGGGGGAACAGCCGGAGCGGGACCATCATGGGAATGGGACAGACTGGACTGGACTGGTAAGTATTACTTTAATAAGTGCAGCCATGATTAGAGATCACCGACTGAACATCAACTGCTGCTGTAGTCATTTGTTCATTTATTGTACTTTTACTCTCTGTTCTTAAATTCTCCCCAGAGCATTTCTGTGGCTTGGCTTTATCCCAGGACTCTTTTGATTATGAGACAGGACACCTTACCTAGATTCAAATCTCCAACAGGACTTTTACCAGGTACTACTTTAGCTTTTCACTGCCTTTGCAATATATGCAACTCTGTTTGTGACAGTGGTTGACTTGACTCATATGTTTGCGTGTTTACAGTAGATTAGTGATTGCAGATTAGTGGACTGTAGGTGACAAGGAAGAGCTATTAGTATTTTTTCACAGTTAGAAATCTGGTCTTGTCATGTTTAAGTCAGAGCTTTGTTCCACTAAATATGATTTTAAAGGATTAGATTTAATGGCCCAATACAAACATCTTTACAAACAGATGTCAATTCAGTAACTTCTTTGTAACGGTTTGTACCGTGACTCTCTTGCCCTTCTTTTTTGACAGGCATGCTGAAACGCACAAAATACAGCCGTCTGCACAACGATTCACTCACTTCTTTGGAGGACCATCCCCAAAGAGTGCTGCCCCTGAAGAGAAACCTCTGCCTGGACTCAGACTTTGCTCACCATGGCTCATCTACACTGAGGGACTTCATCCCCCGCATGGCCAACATTCGAATCCAGAGTCCCATTTCCCTTCGAGGCCGGACAGGACAAACCAATCCATCCAGTGCACCGGGACAAGGTGGACAAACTGAGTGGATCGATCAGAGATTTTGTAGCCAGCCTTCCCTTGATGCTGCCCAGAGTAACTTGGCTTTACAATGCACAAAACGACCCATCACGCTACACCGGATGGCCAGCCTACCCTGGACACCAGGCTGCAACCCATGTGACCATCACAGAAGTGTGTGCTGGGACGATTGTTCTGAGAAGGGAGGAGTAAAAACAGCAATCCACCATAACATCAAGGTAAGAACTCATCAACAATAAGTCAAAAAACCCAGTGTATACTTGATACGTAATTGTTTTCAGAGCTCATTACTCCAGGATGTGCACAAACAAATGTAATTTGTTTGCCAGATTTCTGTAGCTCTTTTATTCTTAGTCAAAAGACTACCTTCATGTGCTCTTGACACAGGGGATAGTAACACAGGCCAGCAACTGGAAAAATACAAACACTTGTAGAAGTCCTAAGAGGGTACTTTAAAGGTACCAAAACAAATGTAAAAATGCAATTGCACAACTAAAGTTAAAATGTTTTAGTGAGCAACTTTCCATTAAAATAATTGAAATGAGTCACATTTTTTACTCAGGGGAAATGTAAATACTGATAGATTTTGCACCTTTTCACCTTCAAAACTCACTATAGAATACTAGAGATAGAAAATGATTCACCCATGTTAAAATGTAAAAGGTTGGGTTGAATAAATTAGATGGATGTGTGTTGACTAGTCTAGCTTGACTCAGAGCACAGGTCAGATACTGAGTGTCTCTTTTATTGGCTGTGAGCACTGGCCAGCCGACCCCATTGGCTGGAGGCAGGATGAGTAAGTCCATTGATGAATCCAGACCTAAATCAATACGTGTGTGTAGAAGCGTGGGCGGCAGGAGGGGGGCCGCTGTGTGTTTTCACAGAGAGACAATCGCAGCGTCTGCTCTCATTTCTCTCAGCTGAGTGGACTCTCCTCTGGACCCAGTCGCAGACAGCATGGGCTCTGCTGATACCGGATATAAACACATAGTATATATGCACACAAGCCCAGCAGAGCCAGGATGAGTCACTACTGCCCACACAGGAAGCTATGGGTGAGGGGGGTGGCGAGCAGTGCTGTGAGAATCAGCGCAGACATTACTCATAAGATAAGGCTTGCTTTTTGCTTCTAAAATGTTCATCCTGGGCAGTTAGAGCATGTACATAATACTACACCATGGACAGTGGGTAGAGCCTTCCCCAAAACCAAGGTTGCCACATCAGATACCACAAAATAAGGATTGAAGTGCTAATATAGGTTGAAAAACATGATGTTGAGTGGATCGGAAAGATTTTGAAGTATACTTAACTGGTGTTGACTGTCTTGTTTCAGTACATTGGCAGCGTGGAGGTGACCCAGTCCATGAGGACCCTCGACTTCAACACAAGGATGCAGGTGACACGGTACGCCCCTCATCAACCTCCACTCGCACTTACAAAGACACAAAAGAGCCGAGGTGTGCCCCAAGAACAGATAAAAAAAAGAGATATAAGCATGAATGCAATAAAATGAAGAAAAAGCATTTACCCTCTGTCTCTAAGTACAACACATCTTGCCAAGTTGGACATGTGGGTCTTATTTAAAATGTTTAAAGGGGAAATCCAATTAAATGTATAATGTTTCATAAGAGGCGCTTTCTTCCTATCATTTCATATTGACATCCCAGAGCAGGATGCCAAAAAGCCAATGTACACAGCAACCTCTGTTCACAACAACGTGGCAGACTGATGGCCCAGAAAATCCAATTACATGAATTTCCTCCTAATGATCTTAGGACACAGCGAGAGAGTCTGCAAGCCATTAGACATCATATGTCTTCAAGGAAAGGGAGCCGTTTCTTGGAATAAAAAGATGGTTACATAGATATCAAGATGTTTTGTCCACATGCCGTTTGTTTTGACCTTTCTGGCCGGCGTTAAACTGCTCAGTGGTGCTGCAAGTTATTTAACAAGCTTCATTGGACTGCTTCTCTAGAGCAAGACTTGGTCAAAAGCTTTGAACCATAGACTGTTTATTATTGAGACACTGGGTTTCATCTGTAATATTGAGTGCCCCAAACTGCTCAGCGACACAATGAATAGTAAGCCACTTCTCCCTGTTTTTTAAGAAGCCAGGCTGAAACTTGTTCCAACTACAGTTCCTTTCTCAAAAACGTAATTTTTATCTAAATATAAAGAAGTGATTGACATATATATTGACCAATCTCTGTCCATGGCCAGGCTCAAACCCCGGTCTCTCACTCATTGTCTGCTACTAATTACATTTCAGTGTTCCGAATATCTTTTTTGGAAGTTATAGATGTTATAGGAGACTTTTTTTGGAGCAAGCACTCCATTGGAAATTATTGGGTACTTAGAACTTGAATGATTGAAATTGTGAAAAGTGTAGCTTTACCAAAATTACAAGCAACCTACTACAATTATTGTAGATTTTCAAATGGTCTGGGAGAGCACTTCAAAATCTAGTGCAGAACTCAATTTAGTTCTGGGGCCACATACACGTGGGCCAGACCAGTAATATGATCATAATAACCTTTAAATAATGACAGCTAAATTTTCTCCCCTTTGTTTTAGTGCAAAAAAGTGCAACTACATTAAAATGTCAGTGCTCTCCTCAATTGCAATTAAAAAAGACAAATGTTGACAAAAGCCTAAAGCATGTACATTTTCATGAACTCACCCTCACAATATGGCTTTGATGCTAGTGCTATTTGCTTGCAATAATTTTCACTGCTGCACCACTTACCTCTAAGCTAAAGCTGTCCTTGCAGCTGTTGTATTTTTTGTATTAATAAACACACACGAGCGAACTAACTGGTCCATGCAATCAAAATAAAAACAATAGGAAACAATGATACAGATATTATACACAGACATTATCTTGCTTATGTCTTGCTTTATAATTGCCATGTTTTTCTTGTATTTTTACCTGTGACTTGTTGTTAAACAGAGAGGCAATAAGCAAACTGTGTCAAAAGAGCTCCACAAAGACGACATTGAAGGCCAAAAGGGTAAGACAGACACAACACAAAAGCACTGGGCCCAGCACACACAGACGTATGATTGTGATCTGATTTTGTCTTGTTTAGCCCATTCACAAAGGCCCATCTGCTGTCCTGGGTCAGATCAACCTGATGTTTTCAGGGAGCAGGGTCATCCTGAGCGTCTCCACAGAAAGTCTGACACTCATCGCTGTCTCATCTCTGCAGGTAACAGCTTCAACAGTTCTTACAGCATTCACCATTCAACCAGTCAAGATTTACGATAGTCGCACAAACACAGGACCTGGTCTATAATGTCAGGTTTTCTTTCTGTCCGTCTCCTCCAATTATCTTCTGATTTATATTTTTTCCTTGAGTTTGACTCACAGTTTGACCCATGTTTTGACCATTCACAGACAATCATTGGTAGTCAGACACAACAGGCAGACTTGTGTAATAGATTCAGTCCCAAAAGTGTTGTAATTTATTAGCTATATGCTTTATTAGCTCCATTACTCATTTAATTTGGGACAGATGTGTTGACACTTCTTCAGTCTTTACACATCATACAATAAGTGACCCACGTTGAATGAGGACTATTTTGGCAGGTGAATAATCTCTGAAATTGTACTTCCATTTCACCACCAAAATAACTCTCTATGTCTCTTTTGTCCCCTACAGAAAATTGCCCACCATCCCATGCAGGCCATTTCCTTTGCCTCTGGAGGAGACCCGGTACGTTTCTGTTTTAAAAACTTCCCTCAAATCCTGTCACGGACAAACACGTGTGCTGCTTATCCCACGTAGCATATAGAGGGGAAATTGTTTTAGTGTGTTTACTGCTGGTGTGCTGCCATTTCTCAATTAAATTACTCCCGACTTCCGACCTCATTACCTTTCTATATTTTGAACCGCTCTTTCATTTACGAGCATTCACTGTTAACTCATGTGCTTTCGTAGTCTTTACACCTCGCTAAGTGTATTTCACTAATCCCTGTTATCTATGTCTGTCCCTGACTCATTATTTCCATATGACAAAATTTGGGTAATCCATCCTGAGGGAAAATTTCCTGTTGCCCTCAAAGTCCATAATGAACACAAGCCTAATCATCAGAAAACAATCAATGTAGCTCTGTTAATGTCAGTGAGAGTACTTCCGTTACTGGCAGGAAAAACCGCTCAACTAAAAAAATGTCTGATTTACTGATGTTGTTGTAAATATACTTTTTACATGTTATCTACAGGATATGGCAGATTACATTGCTTATGTGGCTAAGGACCTGGCCAATCACAGAGGTGAGAGACAGTTCTGTGTTGTCGGTGCTGTGACTTTGTAATGACTGTGATGTTATATGGTCACTGCGTCACTGGACCTCTCTGTTTCTGTCTGTCAGCGTGTCACATCCTGGAGTGCCCTCGGGGCCGAGCCGGAGAGGTCATAAATAGCATCGGACAGGCCTTTGAGACCCGCTTTCACCAAATGCTCAGCCACGTGTCGCCACTTCTCTCCACCAATCACAGGTCGGCGTTCTGCTTTGGGACGTTGCTATGTTGTCTGTGGGTTTTGTTAGGTTCGCAGTAGCACTTTACAATCAATCTAGTCTTATTCATTCTTTATAAATGGTTCATAAGTAGGTTGTTTCTGTTAGTTGTATACAGATGATAAATTATGAATGAAATTGGGATCAGTATGATATTAACTGAAAACAATCGATAAAGGCCTCAATGAAAGACTGAAGACTGTCAGCCTTTCTTCAGGCGAGTTGTTCCTGGTTCGAGGGGCTCTAATGAATGAAGCTTCTATTAAATTTGCACATTTAAGTGGAGCAGTGCGGTTTCACGACACATTGTACTATTTATAGCTGTATGTGACAAGTAAAAGCGTTAAGTTGAAAAGGCGCAATCATGAAAAGCCTGAACTTCAGGAAAAGCCAACAAGGAACTGTCTGAGGATCTAAGGCTTTGTTTTTCAAATGTGACTAATATCTCATGGATGTAACTTGGTGCAATACATAAATGAGATGGAAGAGTAATCAGTAAAATCTTAAAAAAATAATTTCTAAAAATGTTTGGGGAGACAGTGAGAGAGGATAAAACAGGATTGATGGAATGTCGTCTATTAAAAGCAGCGAGAGCAAAAGATAATCAAACTGAGTCAGACTGAACAATTTAGAGCTTATGTTATGTTGATGTTGTATGAGTTATAGGTTATTTATTTAGTGTAATTATCTAGTGGTTGTTAACCTTCATTGGTCTGTGTTTCAGGTCAGCAGTGAGTCCCGATTCAGATCCAGAGAGCGCCCAGGGGGATAAACTCAAACTGGGTCAGAACTATTACAACATGGTCCCGGGGAAGATGCACCCTCGTGTTGGGACAGAGGACCTGCTGATATCAGAGGGCGACAAACAACAGGAAGTGACAGTACAACAAGTACGGCATCAACACATGGCTTATACCACATGTAATATAATCAGCACAGATAAAAAATAGTTAATAGTTGAGTGTTCTGTGGGATTCGGGCACTGTAGGAGCAGTCATTAAGCTCATTGATCAGATTCGCCCTGTCTGGGAGTTCAATTTCCTGTTATTTCCTGTTATCAGCATTTATCTATGACTTCTTTCTTTGACCCAGAGAGACACATAGCAGTAAATTAGAGATAATTACAGTACTTTAAAATTCGTTAAAATCTGTTTTAACAAACACTTGACCTTTGCTAAATTAATCTGTCAAACTGTTCAGGTTTTACATCAGTCCAGTTAAGATGGTGATTAGTGTAAAATGTGTTAATCACCAACATGAGTCAGATGGATGACTAGTCTCAATAAAGCTAAATGAAAGGTTATGGTTTAATATCATTCCATTTGTAATTCAGATTGAAAGATTATTTGGATACTGCTAACAGTATAAGGTTTATTAGATAGACTGGATATTACTGTAAAGAGACAGAGGTAAGTGACAACATACCACAGTAAGTGGCCAGTGTCTGTCTATGAAAAAGAGCTCATTCTCCCTGTTACATATCAAAAAACCTGTTACATATCAAAAAACCTGTTACATATCAAAAAACCTGTTGCATTAAAAAAAAAAAAAAGTTTCAATTATTTTAATTGTATTACTTTTAGATGCAAATATTTCCCAGTGGTGCTTTAATCTCACGATTGTTTTTTACTTGTGCTGTAGGTTTGCCTCTCTCCACCTGTGACCCTTTATGAGAACTGCTCCAGCACAGAACTCACTCTGGCTCCACCTAAAGGTACATCTAACAAATCACATGCTCTGTTATTACACAAAAACTTCAACGTCTTTATTCTTTCTTTGTTATTTTTAAAGTTTGACAAGGCAGGAAACAGTAGCATGCAAAACTGTCTGAAGCAAATATAACCATGTTTAATCCTAATTCTCTAAGTCCAGTAACTGTACTCTTCATCAGAGAGGTCAGAGGTCAGCGCTGAACCCTCGCCTCCTCCTCTTTGTGAAACTACAAGACAGGCTTTGATCCAGGGGGAAGACTGGTTCCATGGCAGGTATTCACTTCTACACACTCTTCACTAAATAGTCTTTTTTAAACCCCTGGGGGTCCCTTCATTTTGTGCTCCCCCTGTGTTCCTTGAATACAAAAAATTTTCTTTTAAGATTGCCATAGAAATATTACATGTCAGCATATTTGATAAATTTTTTTAATGAATGCCATTCTAAACTTCAGTCCGCACCATACATAATAAATATTTATGAACTTTCTGAATTTTTAACCCCTTAAATAACAGTTTAAATTATTTTTTATAGAGAAATTAGAGAGTAAAGTTTTTTGGGTTAAATTTTTATATCCAAGGTTGGGTCTGTCAAAAAAACTGGCAGCAATATTGTTTCTGATTAATTTTTATTTTTTGTGCAAAGTGTTTTGTAAATAATTTGCCCCATCTGTGTCTCTTGGCCACAAAATAATGTTCTTTTAAATATTGCCATGGAAATATTATGTGGTAACACATTTTTTTATGAATGCCACAATTTACTTCAGTCCTCACCATACATAACAATTATCTATGAATTTCAGATTTAGCAATTAAAGCACTAAAAAAAAAATTTCAAACATGCAAATTTGAATTTTTGGGGGGCTATTATGCAATCCTGGGAGTGTCAAAAATATGATTCTGATTCATTTTAATTTTTTGTGCAAAGCCATTTGTAAATAATAATAAATACAACCTGGCTACATTTGATCATACATACCCTTTTTATCACCACAGCCAAAGTTATGCAAAAAATAAAAAAAATAAAAAAAATGAGGGTTAATATGACCTTCCTGATGTTTGTTGCAGATTAGGCCGAGAGCAGGCTGAGTCGCTCTTGACCTGCAGCGGGGACTTCCTGGTGCGGGAGAGCAGCTCAGCCTCGGGGCAGTACGTCCTGAGCGGGATGGAGGGGGCAACTGTGAGGCATCTCCTGCTGGTGGACCCACTCGGACAGGTGAGATATCCCATACAAACAAGCAGCCCTCTAGTGGCCAATGAGAAGAAGATCAGATTGGTTTCATATTTTACCTCACAAGCCCCTGGAGCTGTGGCCCTGGGAGATGCATGTGTTTTAAAGTTTATCCTTGTTTGTGTGTTGCCAGGTGCGCACTCGGGACAAGGTTTTCCTGAGTATTGGTCATCTGGTCAGGTTCCACATGGAGAGCCAGATACCCATTCAGTCTGGGACGAGCGAGCTGTGTCTGAAGCAGCCCATCCTCCTCAGACACTAGCGCCCTCTACAGCTCACATACGAGAATATTCTCTCATTATTTTGTAGGACATTCCTCAGCTTCCGGTCATAGATATTTTTACTGCATGTGTACGATGTTTGTAATAGTTTGTCTTCATCTGTTTTATCCATCACATTGAAGTCAGTGTTATTTAGAATGTATGCAAAAATATGATTACAGTTACCGAACTTTTAATTTTAGATGTTCATTTTGTGTGAATTTGATATATTTCACATTTTAATCTGACTTCTGTGTCAATACGATTTACCAAAATACACCTTCAGAATCACCTCAGAAAGTTTGTAAATAAATAAATCTATTTCTTTCTCTGTAAAATTTTGTCCTTTTTAGTATTGATAAACATAAGCTACTGATTTTTTTTTTTTTTTTAAATCTTTATTTACAATTTTGTTTTGTTTTCAGGAACAAGGTAACAGTAGATGCAAGGATTTCCTAAAATGAGTTTAAAGTGTTTCTATAATATGGCACAAAGATCATACAAAATACTGGAATGACAGCCCTTGGATATTTCCACTTTCATAGCATTTCAAATAATTTTAGTGAGTGCACTGGTATCACATTATCTTGCAAATAAATTGTTAAAGCTGTAATATGTGGGATTTTTCTTAAAAATAAATAAAATGCCACACAATGGAAATCCTTTTCATTCAACACTTATGTCCTCACAACATACGAGGAATTTTATCTTACTATATTTGTAATGGTGACAGTTAAAATGTTTTATACCTTTATTCACAGAAGTGCTCAAAACACCATCACCAATCACAGCTCACACAGTAAAATAAAGCAGAACTATTCAACCAGTGACAATAGCCAAAATAAACCTGGACCTGACTTTTATTGCTGAGTCTTAAAAGAGAATATGGCAATAATAGAAAAGACTGCTTGTTGAATCTTTAATTTCTTGTTTATTTTATACTGAATAAAACATAAACATAAAAGGCTGCATAATACCCTTTAAAAAGTGATCTACCCAAATAAAAAACCGCTGACATAAAGAGACTGAAGTAAAAGTATTCAAAGCATTCTAAATGATTGCTTGAATTATAATAATAATCAGATAACTGTATAACATAAAAAATCTGAAGTTGGAAGTAAGATTATAGCCCACATTTATATAGGTCACAATGGAACAACAATTAGTGAAACAGTCATGTGACCTTATCATTGGACCAATCAGTGGGTTTGAAATGTAGATTTAAACAATTAAAGTATTTTGCAAAAATAATTTTTTCATTAAATGTAGATAAATGTCTGTGAGCATGCCTCCCACCTCTGGTCATAATGTTTTGGCTGATGATAAAGTTCATATTTTTTTGAGCCACAAGAGGGTGCTCTTAGACTTTATAAGGTCTCCTGTCTTCTTTTGCACAGACGGAACAAACGCTGTAAAACAATCAGCTTGTCATATTGTCAAGACTCTCTACTTGACTCTCTACTTGTCTTATATTTTCCGGTCGGTTTTGTGCATTCAGCAAATGTTATGAATCCAGAAGCTGTATTCGCTCAGCTCTTAGCTCTAAAGTGTAAAATGTCACGCTGCATTTCTTTGTGCTGCTCAAACAGATGTGTGGCTGAAGCTGGCGAAAATAGCTGGTAGTAAACAGCCTATAATAATTTTTGCAACACTTCTCGGCGTTTTCAGCAGCCTGACACTTACAGATTTGGGTGAAGTCGAACGATGACTGTGTGCTGAAAGTATGTGGCTGACTGCGGCCCTTTGGCGTCCTCTGAGTGTGAGGCAGTGGCCCAGAGGAGGGTCTCACCCACAGAATGAATCACCCCAAGCTTAGAAGCATCATCTGTAACCTTGAAGCCAGCGAGACATATCATTGTTAATGTCACCTAAATAAATTAAAATGACACTGTTGGATATTTTTGGTGGTCACATTTACATTATTAACAAACTTTCAGCCCATGTGTTGTATGTGTATGTAAAGGACCATAATAATACAAACACCTTTGCCTCAATCAAAAAAGAAGCAGTCATGTGTGCAGTAATTTTCAGTATAAATCAATATAATAATTAAATGACGCAAAAGAGTCAAGACCCAAGCAGCTCCATAGCAGCTCATTTTCCATTATATTTTTCTTCCTTCTTCGATTATGTCTCCGTGGATTTACTCCTTGAGTCATAGCGGTCGCACCCAAAAAACAACTCACCGGGACAACAATGACCGAGTGTGTGGTGCCATTCTTCCTCGAGGCCTGCTGATGCTCACATGTTGTCAACCTGAGGTCACTCTTCGACGTCTGACTCCATTTAGTTCCATTAAGCAGCTGGAAACAGGATGGTGCAAATAAAGGAAAGCCATTCAAGGGTATATTTTGTCTAAATGCACGTAAAAGGATGTGATGGATTTATGCTGCTTGCTATGTTCAACTGTCAGTCAAGTAATGTTATGGCAATGGTGCATAGCTGGATGAGTAGTATTCTGCCCTAAACACAAGTAAAAAGGAAAGATGCAGCAGCAATGGCAT
Organism: Rhyacichthys aspro; assembly: GCA_036850595.1. Taxonomy (NCBI): domain Eukaryota; kingdom Metazoa; phylum Chordata; class Actinopteri; order Gobiiformes; family Rhyacichthyidae; genus Rhyacichthys; species Rhyacichthys aspro. The sequence continues at coordinate 19,749,061 of CM072150.1, read as the reverse complement.
CAAGAGCTATGCCCACTCTAAAATGTTCATTTAAAATGCCATGTAGGGACATATAGGAGAGAATTATTTGGGATTGTGTTAACCCACAGGGACGTCAGAGAGATACCTAATTGTGTTATAAATAGTTGATGCAGTGACATGAAGTGACTTCTGGGGCACACAAGAATTTAGATCTGAATACAAAATCTATCATGAAACCACAATGTTAGCTTGGACAGCCACACTGACTATTTTTCTACGCAGAGAATTGGTCTGGTTTCTGTGGATTTGGATTTCCAAGCAAATGACAAACTGGTGATGACTTTACTTCTAGAAAAGCTCTGAGGAACCTTTTTGTATAAATAGTGACATAAATACAGCATGATTTCAACTTGAAATAGCTGTGAAAGGAAGGGATCCAGACTCATTTCCCTTTGCAGAGTTAATCTGACTGGTCAGGCTACAGTAATGTCATTCCCAAGTTTTATTTATATAATGACAGCATAACAACCCTCTCTGGTATAGACAAATAGGAAAAAGACTTTCGTGTAATGTGTATAATTAGCTGAAATGAAATTAGATTTATTAAGTTAAGTATTGCTGGAGTGCTTAATATTGTGTATGTATAGGTTAACATATATAATAAATAAATCCTTAGTTATTCCCTCATTTCTAATATACACATGCCGTATTTAGCAGGACTGTGTGCAGAAAAAATCAGTAAATGTAATGTTCATGGGTGGCACACCTGGCGGCTCAGGTAGAGCATATGCCCAGCACGTAGGAGACCTGGGTTTGAATCTCAGCTGGGTCATGTTAGGTCATTTTATGACAGACAGTGCATGTAAACACAATTTACTGGCTATTGCCATGGTAACGGCGGTATATCTAAAGGGGACAGGTTAGGTTGTATGTAATGTACTCCTGTGTGCATTTATTACAACAGTAATTCTTTGGACCGAGCCAGTGATAGCCTCTAAAACAAAAATGAGAAGTATTCAGTGTAATCCTTATGTTGTGTGCCCTTGGTCTGGATCCAAAGCTTTGGACATATAAACTGATGAGCTTCAGGGCATTCACTTTAAACTCACTCACACTCTGTATGACAGAGCATTCCCAGACCCCGGAGCGCTTTAATGGAACAATTAAAGTCATAAAAAGCACCCAGAGCAGCAGAGCGTGAAATTGTTCCTTGTTTGAATGTTATCAGAGTCACACAGAGTTCAGATCTGGGAGGAAACTAAACAAGACTTGGCCACTGACTGCGCCATGTAGCAGTCATTACTGGCATACCTAAATCCACATATGATCCTCAAGAGACGTCAGAGGAGACTGGAGTCATGTAAGGGTGGAAAATGAGCCACACAAACACACAATTAAACATTAGCCAAACATGTTGTGTTAATAAATTGGAAAAGTTGTTTCGTAGACTTACTTTCAGTGGAACAGATATGGATCAGACGGTGCAGTGAGGGCTGGCTTAAAACAACCCTGGATCCAGTTGAATCTCTCTATCATCAACCCATGGGACTCCAGATTAAAACTATAATCAGGTCATATATAGTACTACCATGAGATAATGACATAACTGAAGTTATCATGTTGTTAAAATGCATTGTCTCAAATAAACGTACTATATTACTATATTTGAACACTCATCACTTTGTAAAGGTCCGTTTTAAGATTTTTACTGTGTTGAATGGATTGTGTTAATGTGCTGCCAATTTGTTTCTCAGCTCACCACTGCAGCCAGTTTTTAAATCAAATCTTCTATTTAAATGATTAAGAATGATTATATTAAGATAGACTCCTCTCTCATTAGTGTGGTACTGTCAGTCATAGCTTGATACATGAGCTGAGGCCAGTATTGTAACTGATTTGTGTTTCCCAAACTATTGCATTGTCATAATCATTTTTTCCCAATCAATGTGGACATGCTTCTTTAAACATAAATGTTATATACATGGTATAACTTGCACAACAATGATGAAAAAGGTTCCATTTTTTCTTGTCAGTCCCACACACAGCAAAACAACTTGAACTTCATTCATCACTCAAAATAGTTTGATATGTTTCTTAATATACAATAATATACAGAACAAGTTTATTTTTTCAAAGACATATGCAAAAATTGTATGTATTGTAATCATCAAACAAGACACATATTGATTTTTTTTTGACTTTTTTACTCTTTATGCTATTTTTTCTATAGGAACATAAACAATTAGCCTGTTTTTCATATTATACTATAAAAGTATTATAATATGAAACTCACAGTGTTTTTGTTACACATTTGTAAGAAAGAGGATTCAGACAGATCTCAGTATAATTCTTTCAGTCTATACTAGTCTATACCCCTAACAACCATGTCATGTTTATAATGTTGCCATGTTGATTCTTTCAACAAAAAAGGCACAGAATGTGTACTATTTTAGAGGGTTGTCTGCTTTAAGAGAAACCAAAGCTTTTCCTTGTCCTTTGATGTCACTAAATTATGATCTCGGATAAACATAGCCCTCCCTTACGTCAATATTTGTGTCTTTTTCTTCCTCACAGTCTTTTTATATTGTTCTATTAATGTTTTATTTTATATCTAAAATGCAAGAAGACTAAAGAGACAAAGCAGTTTTTGTGTTGGTTTAATTTTCAGCGTCAGGAAACAGCGAGGCCATGCTGTGGAGAGGAGTGGGCCAAAAGTCTGTGTTAAATGAGACTGCAGTGAGTTGGTGTTGGCTGAGATATGCAGAGCAGAGATGGGATGTGAGTGTAACCCCCTCAGCGGTGGGCTCTTACCTCCCAGCGTTCACAGGCCCAGACCCTCCAACTCCGCTTCACGGGACGCCTCTCTGCAGACGGCTGAGAGGAGAGTCGACCGCTGAGAGGCATCACAATCATTTGGACCAGTACATTCCTCAGAGGTGTTGAATCAAAACTTTTCTATTGGCTCACTGCAAAAGGCCGCACTCACCAAAGACCTAATTATGGTCGAGGCAAGGGTTCTGAGGCCAGATCGAGCCTAAAACAGAGTGGGATTCATTGTAAACCAGTGCATGATACATGAGAAAGGATTCACAAAACTGAGCTTAAGACCTATTTTGAGTATTATTACATTCTTCTTACTTTCTTTTATAGTTTTGTATAGTTTAGATTGCAATTCCACATCTCAAACTTCTCTTTTTTAGAGCATGTGAACAGCTATGGCATCCTGTGGTGGAGTATACTGTTGTCTAAGAACAAACCAGTAGAAAAGGGTCTGATGGTGCAATGTTAATTTGTTAATGAATAATTGGCATCATTTTGTATACAACATATTTTTGCGTGCAAAAATGAAACGAAAACTAAATAAAAAGCAATTAATGAGAACGAAAACTCTGACTAAATGTATTGACGCTTTCATCAACAAATAAAAACGAAAATGAACAGACAAAATCAAAAGGAGAAGGAGACAGGATGAATTGAGAAGAGATCCAATCTGATCTCACAGATGCAAACATTTGTTAGAGACGCGGGAAGAAGACCGGAGATGAACAAAGAACGGCTTTAAAATATCAAACAGTGTTAATGCTTGGGACCTCATTACCAACAGGTTAGTGGTAGTTTCATTTCATTCAGGAAAAAATCATTACTTCAGAATAGAAAAAAAAAAACATTGAAAATTTACGTTTTTATAAAGGGTACACATTACCCTTTATAAACTTCACAAAAAGTAAGGAAATTTGTGTTTGGTAGATTATTTCTTTGATGTAACAATGCTTCTTGGCAATAAATCTTATATCATTGGAAAGCCTGTTTTTTTTCTCTTTTAAATAGTGCCACATTTGTAAGGAACATCCATTTGTGGGATGAGCAGCAGAGCTGAGTATGTGGGTTGCGCCCATGAAAAATTTGCCAAATCTCCTGTCAATGCCAAACAACTAATTTTGCTGTTGCTATTGCTGCACTGATAGAGTAACATCTTTTGGTGGAGGCAGTGTGATGGTGTGGTGTGCGGCATCTCCCTTTCTGGGAAAATGAGGCTTGTCATCATTGGAGGCAATCTCAATGCAGATCCCATAACTCCACAGTCTTGGACCGAACTCTATCCTCCAAGATGACAACGCTCACCCTCACCTCATCCTTGTGAGATCAGCTTGGGCGTGCTGTTTGTGCCCAACACGTTGGCTGACTTGTGACAAATGCTGGTTGAAGAATGGGATGCCATCCCACAGCATTGAGTGACCAGGCTGGTGACCAGCATGAGGAGGAGGGGCCAGGCTGTTGTGGCTGTGTAGGTTCTTCCACACGCTGCTGAGGCTCCTGTTTGTTAAACGGATTCATTGTTAAATTAAATTGCCAATATGTCTTGTTTCATCAAACTTTAATAATCCAATCCACCAAACACCAAACACCAAACAAGAGTCAATGGCAGAATATGGCAGAGATGATATCACAAATTTTTCATGGGCGCAACCCACATACTCAGCTCTGCTGCTCATCCCACAAAAGCATGTTCCTTACAAATGTGGCACAGTTTAAAAGGGAAATAAACAGGCTTTCCATGATGTATAAGATTTATTTCAAAGAAGCACTGTTACAACAAAGAAATAATCTACCAAACACAAATTTTCCTTACTTTACAAAGTTTATTTCAGTGACTAAACCTATTGTAGATATAGTCAACTAAATTCTTATTATATTTAGCCGACTAGATCTAAAATAAAACTAACAGAGATTATATGACTAAATTATGACTAAAACTAAATTAAAATTTTACACTGTGCTGGTGATGCCACTTCAAAAAATCAAGCAAAATCTATTTAGTTCATAACAGCCCTACGGACAAGTGCTCAAAATGAAACATAATTGAGCTTGTCCTTTAGCAGATCTCAGTTTGTCAACTTTAGGAAACTAGAGTAACAGGAAGTACAAGGACCTTCCACCTTCTGTGGAAAGTGCAAAGAGTGCTGTTTGGTGTTTGACTGAGATAAATGCAACTTTAAAGCGTTTTGTGACTTTTAGGGATTTCTTCCCTCTAGTCGGCACCAGTAAAACACAAACAACATGCTTTTATAAACAAGCACAGAGTCGTTGAGTTGGATTAAGAAACAAATAACTATGTCGAAAATACAATTAGTGCAGTTTGCAGCTACTATCTACCAATACAAGCTGTTCTTCTTAACCTTTTATTGTATTAATACTTGGATTACTGTGAAAATCATTCTCAGACAACCAATTGCAACAAAACTGTATGAGTCTGTATATATTTATGCACATGATTTATGCAGCTTACATTACAGCACATGCATGCATTCTTTACATGCTAGAATGATCCCTGTATGTTTGATCATTGTCTACAAAATTCAAGAAAGGCATCATGGCCACTCATCTTGCTAGTTTTTTACTCAGAGTCTGACAGGAAGTTGTTTTCTTATCTAGCTTTAGATCGTATTATTAATCATTCATTAAATATTTAACAGAGAAACAAGTGGTTTTCATTATAAGAGGTCTGGGTTTTGTCTGACTGTAATTGTGATAAATTCTCGGCCACACACTTTGATCTCCGCTGCAGTGTTTTCCACAGTTTCTACAGCCTCCAAATCTACATCTTTCCACTCTTTCTTTATCTTAGGCCTGTTTTATTCCAGACCATTTTTCAGGTCATTGTCAGTCCAAGCCATTAACTCCTGCTTTGGACCGTGTTCACTTAGCAGCTGGCCTTATCTGCCACTTGGCCTAAGAACTGCCGTGAACATGTTTGTTTTCACGCTCCGTCTCGGTGGACTAAACCGAGTCTGGACCGGAGTGTGTGAGGTCCAGGACTAGTTTAACCTGCAAAGTGGGGACATTTGAAATTGCTGCAATATTTGATTTATTTATTTTTTTGTCAGATGATGTAGTAACTATGACATACCGAGTCAAATCCCAGTCTCTGAAGTCTGCTCACTGTGGACCATAGAGAGTGAAAAGAGGAGTTGCCATGTTTTGCACTTATCTGACTGATGATAGGGTCTGGCTATGGATATGAATATGTCACACTTTACAGACACAACATATTTTGATCAGTTCCGTTTAGGAATTTACACTAAGAATATTTTGAATAAACCAACAACACAGCAGAAGTGACAGCAGCATCTTAATGTATGTATGTTCCCATTTCCATGTCATCCATTGAAAATGAACACTCGCACTGTTGTTTTAATGTTTTTATTTTATGTTTACATGCACAACATACTTTGTTTACGGGCCTCATTGCAGCCAGTACTACAGATAAGTGTCTAAATGCACCACATCTATTGGAATATGCCAGTTTACACGTAGCAGCATCAGGACATAGCCCAGTTATTTTTCATGCAGCAATTACCACACCATGCCTCTAAGGAAAATAAACACTTTTGACTGAGTTATACACAGCAGCACTGCACAGTTTACAATTTTAGTGTCATTATCGCTGCACTTTATCATTCTCAGTCAGGCTGTAAACGTCTGGTAAACAAACACCCTTTTCAGTCGTTTTAATATGTAACATCACAATATGGGTTACTCCAAGGTGATCAGATACGGTATTCAATAAGAAGCCTTAGATGAATCTACATTGTCAATTGATGTAGTACAATTTCAGACACCAGAAGTATATTTTGACTGTTTTTCGAATACGGTTGCCATTTGGTTGTAATAAATGTTGTTGTTCCTTTCTTTATTTTGGTAAGTATTCAAACAATGCTCTGCCACTGACACTGGTGTGGTACAACTCACACTACTGCCATAACATCACTCCGTTCCTTCCTGAATGAGTAGAGGACTACATTAAGCCCTTGTTCCACATTTAGACATTTAGACCAGACTGTGTTTGGGACAGGGGGCGATGATGAGGGGGTGGGGGATTCTTGCAGGAGGCAGCCGACAGATGTGGGAGACTTGAATCAAAACTTTTGTCTTGGCTCACTTCAAAAGGCGACTTCTCCTTCAGTTTTCGCCTGTTTTTTTTTTTTTTTTTTTTTTCCTCTCCATTCCTGGGCTGTTCCCTCATTCTTTGGCCAGCCGTTCACACGTCTCCCTTGGATTTTAGGCAAGGACTGAGATGAAAACTTGGATAGTAGCAGGCTCCGGGAGGGGATCTGTGTCACGGTGGACCTTGTGCTGTGAGCCCAACCCTCTTTAGAGGATCAGGAACATATTACATTGTTTGGGTCTTCCCAGTTTTATGAGCGTTACTCATAATTCTGAAATGTTGCAGTGAATTGCGTGTTACTTTGTGAACTCAAAATAATAAATATCATATCTGTGATTAGGATCATAGGCTACATGGTACACTTGCTGGACTAATAAACAATGACGTCGCCAATTATTAAGTTGCAATGATTCATTAAAGCTGTAGAGGATGGAAAAGTAGGTTTTATGGAGCCAAAAGTGTTTACTATAAAAGGTTTGCAAAACATAAAGCATGACAAAGGCCGCCATTTTAGCTGCAAACTATTTTTTTAATGGAAAAAAATAGTACAGTGTAGATATTAGAGGTTTGTGAAGGATAGCAGTCAGTTTCATATTCATTTTTATACTTATGACAACAGAGTAGCATCTAAGCATATGTGCTTTTTCTGGGTGTTCTGATAACAGTTACAGCCAAAACCTGCTGCTGCTTTCACTTTTTACATTGCTTTCTCTACAGTCGTTTCTCTGACAAACCCCTGATTTGTGTGACTAAGCATCTCCAACATAATAATACAACATAAACCTGCTGCTGTCAGTGTATTGTCTGTACAGTGAAGCGTTTATGGCTCTACATCTGCACTGAGTGGCTCTTAGGGCTGCTGCTGGTGGCGCTCTCCTGTTGGGAAAACTCAGCGGGGAATGTTTTCCATCCCTAAGATGGTCAGATTTGTGTGGGGGGGACACGACTCGGCGTAAATCACATGTGGACGGAGATAAGTGAGCAGCCAGACTGGGTTTGAGCCAAAAATACTGTGCACTGTGCCCAAAGGGGATAGAGGCTGAATAAATCTATGTGCATATAGATAGAGACAGACCAAACAACCAAAAGACATCCTGTTTTACAGTGTTAGCTGCTTCTGCATGGAGGTTTTAGGAGCATAAAAGAGTCATTACCAAACTTTGTTAAGAATTTTATCAACTTACTTTGATGTTAATGTCCACAAAGTGTTTACAGACAGTAGACTGTTTATCAGTAAAGATGTGTTACTCTCCATCCGTGTCGACATTCACTGATATGAACTGTTCACTCAGAGACAGTTTGAACCTTTCATTTCAATGCCCTTTTTTCTTTATCCAACCACAAGTGGCCAACTTGACCTATTTTATTCTCACCTGGTGTTTTTGTATTTATTCTGAGTCCTGGGGTCAGAGCTTATGTTATTGGTTGAAATGTATCCTGCACATGCATCTGATTGGCTTTACTCTTTCTTCTACACATTATATTGACAGAAGTTTTTTTTTACCTGTCTATTGCATGTATGCAACTTAACATTGGTTAAGTAAATATTCTCACGCACAATTATTTGTTTCCATACTTTTTAATTTTTTTTATTTTTTACAATAAACCATGTTAAATGAAAGAGAAATGATATAACTCAAAAAAGTGAGTTGTATATATAGTCAGATTTTGCCCTTGACTTGACCAGTTGCAACACACAAAAAAAAAAATCCCAAAAAAGACACAGGTATCACATTTTGTTGTTAGGAAGAACAAACCATTCTCACCAAGGGGCATCCACCAACCCTCACAACTAAAAATTCATGCATCCTAAAGGAAGCACACAAAAACGAACTCTCATTTTACATTTGACAAAAGCATCTGGTCCAGTCATCTGTTTCAAGTCTGACTTATCTCTCAAAGTCAAAGTCGTGTCTTATCAGAGTAAATCATGCAGGTCGGTGAAATTACCACTCCAGTGTGTGAAAGTGAGAGGGAGGCGTTTCTGCTGCGGCTCATTTTCTCCAAATATTTCACATGAATATTGGCAGCAGTTGTGCTACAGAAGACAAAAGGAAATGAACAGGGACGGTCCGAGCCAAGAACAACACACGGTGTGAGAAAGTCCCGCTACAGTTACTCCTCACGTGCAGCAATGTGGGCTATTAAAAAATGGGGCTATATGGAACACAGGAAAGGACTCACTAATATCATTCATCAAGGCTGTAGTCGAAGGGTTTCATCCAGCTTACAAAGTCACATTTTAGTAAATCCTTTGACATATATTGATTTTCAGTGATGTTGCTGTTTACAGATTGGGTGTAAAGTTATGTTGTCCCACTGCTCTACATCGAGTGCAGACAGTGGCAGTGTTTGGCATGTTTTAGAGATGATAGCAATAACTGACTGTTACTTAGAAAACAACATGGCTACAGTGAACAATATTAATGTAGATACTTCTACAGAGTATGTTTCATGAAATCTTGACAGTATTCCTTCAATGAAAGAACAACAACAAGTGGCAAGGAGTTTGTGAGCATAAATTTGTTGCACATTTCGTTGAGAAAGACTGTTACGAGTGGTTCATTCTATCAGCATATACTCCTTTTACCTTGTGCAGCAGCTGGATTCTTGTGCCATTTGTGAGTTCACAAACTCAGTGAAATCCACTTTGTCCTGCTGTTTATATGTAAAGGTTTGGTTGTAATAAACCTTTACAATTACAGTCAGTACCTCTATGTTGCTCTACATACGAGGTGAGGTTGAAAAATCTCAATGAGCACCAAATTTCAACCTGAGTTTCTTACTTCTAACAACTTGACCCAGGTCTCCATAAGCTTACACAGTCCACAGGTCAACTTTTTCTGGTCAACTCATTCTGACTATATGACGCTAAAGGCAAAGTAAAAAATGTATAAGGTAGTGCAGATTGGATTCATTGGATGCTGGAACAATGACGTCAATCATTCTGATGGTTCTTAGACATTAGATCAGTAGAATCATGCCTATGTGACTGACATTGTAACGTTAGCCGGACAGAAACCTCCAAAAACGCTCAAAAAACGTGGCATATGGAGAGTGATTACGTGAGTGAGGAGCTCTACCACACTACACATATAATAAAGAAAATATAGACAAATACACTGGAGCCTAGCAGTGTCATATTTGTACAAAATACACCAAAATAATCCTGTTGTTTCAGAGACATGCTCTTTCTTCCAAACTTGCCGTCTAAAATGTCTCTAGCTGTAAATAAAGATGGCGCTGATGCGGGTGCAGAGGGACATGCACCCTCTGCTGGATAAAAGTTAAACAGGGTGGTTTTTAATACTGACAAAGAACACTGAATTCAGCTGGCAACATGCCTCCAACATCAAGGCCTGAGCAATAGTAAATGACATAGCATGACTTTAGTACTGTCCATTCAAGAGACCACTAAGAAGAAGCAAAGGGAGAAGCTGAAGGACCAACACATATTCAGATCATCAGGTAAAAACTGAAATAAATAGAAATTAATCTAAAGTGACTGTATTTGTGCAGATATAGATCATCCTATATATAATCATCCCAGATCAATAGGAGTGTACATGCTGACAAAGCCTGATGGTGCTGTCAAGAGCTTAAACTTTCCCTAAAATATCAAAGTGAAGATCTGTGCCTCACTTGGCTTTAGGTTTCTTTCAAACTGTGTCTTTAATAAGAACCAAAAAATCCCTGCTTTCTCTCTCTGAGGGGTGTGCACTTACTTAATCACTTAAATTATCTCCGAGGCTGGTGCGTGATCTGTCTTCACACTCTACTCCATGTAAATGCATTATGTAATGTTTAGAGTTGGGAGTTTAATAATCCAGATTAATGGCTTTGCAAAAAAAAAGACTTTGCTTCAGACGTCACTGACTGAGTTAAACTAATGTGTATAAAGTTATAGTGGCGAAAAAAGTAAAAATACATGTTTTAGCAACAGGCAGCGTGTACTCTGGCTGTACTTTAGGTTTGTCAAAGGGCTTTATTGACCGCAGAGTTTCATGATGACTTCACTGTATGCTTTATGAGTAACTCGTCCGTTCACACTTTTACTTCAAAGTCAACTAAGCCCGATCACTGTCTGGAAGTGAAAGAAAAATCAAAGAAACTCGTAAAAATGTCCTATTTATGACCAGAGATTTGTGGATTAAGTGGTTAAATACATATAAACCTGAATTTCTGACTGAAAATGCCACAAAAGCATGTGCAAAACATTATTTCCTTTGTTTACTGTTTTGCAAAAGAGACCTCAATTAACTGGTCAGTTGACATAGTTTTTCAAATACGTAAAGTATTGAAAGTATTAAAACGAGACCCTAAAAGATTTTAAACGGCCCTGGAAATTAAACTATAGGCTGAATTGAAATTTAATTTGAGTTTGCTGCCTTAGCCCTGGTTTACTGCTGATTTCCTCTAAATCATTACTCCTATTTTGGTTTTAAAGTACAGTAGCGGCGCCGTCTCCCACCTACTTCTCCATCTACGTACCTCTATCCCATGACTTTTGGCAGAGTATTTGGCATTCCACAGCTCATCAGGCCTCATCCCAGCAAATCACGCCCAGGTCCGGGTCAGTGTTGGGCTACAGAGGCTCCGGGACAACCAGGGAGAGGCCTATACTGTCAAAACAACCTGCTTCAATCACTGGGAGCCACTAGTCTCTTAGTCTCTCCCCCATATCCCCTCATTCCTCCACGGGACCTTTCTCCTGGCCGTCATTCGTCACGGCTCGCACACGGCTATCTCCAGAAGAGCGCTATACGAAGATAAATGTAACTCTTGACGTGTTCTTACCACTTCAAAAAGGACAAGCATTTCACAAGTGAGCACTTTGAGGGCATATTCCATTACGATGATTTCATAAACATGATAAAGGTGATATTTGTAAAGCACAGACAACACAAAACACATGGGAGGCATTTTTATTTCTGTCGACAGGAAATAACAGCAGCTGACATTTATGTAGAAAACAAAGGTCGGGACATCTGCATTTGATTAATCTTGATCAAACTTCTCTCTTATCCTCCGCTGTATTAACCGTCCAAAATACAAGACAAAAGTGCACATCTTTTCTTGATCAACTGGAGTTTTTTTTTATTATTATTTTGTGAAAAGCCAAAGGAGAGCTAAGTGTTAAAGAGATAAAACATGGTGTTCTTTTGAGAGGAATGAGAAACTCTGGGGTTTCAAACACTTTGCATCAGCTGCATGCATTTACACTTTTTTTTTTGAGACAAATCCATCATGACCTGCTATGAGTTTGCTGAAAAACAACCCCAAAGTCATCAGTGCCATTTGTATTACTCTGTATGATGAAAGTTACCTGATGTTCTTGGAGTGTCCAGGCCTTGTTGCTGGGAGAGAATGGTTTAGCAACATCTAGCACCACATGTTCAGCAGAGGCTCTTGTAGCACCAGGATCATGTGAGCTACAATAATTCATAGGCCCTGGCTACAAGAGCATGGATGTTTTTCACATTTTTCTCTGTGTCTGGGCTTCTCATCCACACATGAAAATACTTATCAGCAAAACACCTTCCAAAGTGGAGATTTTTAACTACTCTAGATCAGGAAGAGACATTGTAGTGGCAAGAAAGGAACATCATTTTTAAGCTTTTTAGTAGTATGACTCTTACAGATTTGTGGACACACAAAACAGAGCATTTCAGATCTGCGCTGACATGATGTCTATATTAGCACATAGTCTTTGTATTATGGAGATTTCAGGTGGGTCTCCGTGATTGTCCTAAATTTCTGACATTGTATGACACACAACTGCTTAAAGCCACACCAAGCAGTTCTGCTACGACTAATTTACAGTTCCTCGGCCAAAATCATGAGTGACATCTAATGTGACAGAGAACTTCATAAACCACAGGTTTAAGACATAGGATATTATACCTATGCTCTCAGAGGACAACTTACAGAAGACGCTGCTAGGGTTGGATTCAAGTCACACCTGCAGCATTGTATTGTCTGCAGTGACCTGACAGTCATTGTCTTGAGGCAAAGAAAGGCTCTTGGCAGACGGTGGTGAGAGGTAGACATGCTCCCATCAGCGGGGATGGAGTGCCTTTGCAGAGGGCACTACTTTACAGAATAAACCCACCTTTGTTGCGCAGAGCTGTATTGTTGAGACAAGGCTCGAGGAGGCGGGCACTGGTCCAACGTGAGATGTCAGCGGGGCAAGTGTGTATGCGTGTCTCGACCTGAAAGTCAGACACAGAGCAGTTTTATTCATGACATACATAAATTATCCACTACAACAGATTAAATCCCTCATAAGGCAGAGTGCATGCCACAGCAAGTCCTGCACGAACACAGACGACCAGAGCTTTAATAAATGGTTTTTGTAAATCCAGGGGAAGGAAGAAGTATTCAAACCAAATATGTAGACTATTAAAAGCATCACATGACCTATTAAATGTACCCTAATTATACAAGTATTTGATAGTGTCAGAGTGGTTAGCACTGCTTCTCACAGCATGAAAGTCGAGGGGTCAATCTTCATATGTGTATATTTATACATGTGCCATAGTGAATGAGTGAGTCAGAGTTGTCTGTCAGTGTCTGTCTCTTAGTATCAGGTGTGTTGTGATTGTCTAGTCTATGGTATGATCCGCCACAGGCCCAAAGAAGCTCCAGTGACCCAGAATGAAGTAACAGTAAATACGAAGGGATTATGGAATAATACAGAGTATTACAAGTAACATATTATCCAAAGCCTAAATTTGGTGTAGTTAAAGGCAAGAGTCAAGAGTAAATACACATATGTAAAATACACAAACAAGCAAACAAAGTATTCTTATTTTTATACATTCCACCACTGGTTTATGCATCACTAGCTATAGCTAACCAGTCCCATTCACAAGAATATGGCAATAGATTTGGTTATTCAGCCCAGTATCTTTAATGTTTACAAAAAGAAATACAAAAATTGTGTGTGTGTGTTTTTTTTAAATGAGACTCTTGAGATTCCCCATCACCCTTGGTCCTGTGGTCCATAGATTCTGCTTATTTCATACAACTACAAACTTGTGTAATATCGACAAAGAAAGAGTTTGTGCAGCAGATAAAAGTTCATCACCAATCAGAAAACAGTGATGCAGTGATGGCCACCACAGCCTTGCGTTTCTCTCGGTGCTGCAGTGATAGCACCTGAAAGAGCAGTCTGTTTGCCGGGTGTGGCCCTAGACATGAAGCAGTGAGTGTGAAAACTATCACTGCATCGGACAAAATTCCTCAAAACACAGCGTGCACAGAGTCAATATTTGCTGAGCCGAATTCAAATAGGATGATATTTTATCCCTTCACATTTTGCCAAAGAAGGATATATGCATTCAGTATCCACAGAGTCATCTCAAAGACACAGTCAATATAGACCACAGAAGATCACAGAATACAGGCCTGTATACTCAAAACAATAGATAACAAACTAACTATAACTACAATATACCATAATAACTCATAATAAAGAAAGTGTAGCTTCATGAATGAGTTTATACCCAAAGCTCTCAGATTGAAGAACTAATCAGGACTAATTCAGGTAAACCAAACTAAAACCAAACCAAACTAAAACCAAACCTAACCATTATGCTGCATGATGTCTGTTTTATCTGTATTATTTTATCTTTTACTGTTATTTTACCCAGTTTTTGGATGTCTAATTTTATCTTGTTGTTTTATTGTCCTTTGTGGGTATTATAATTATTTTCCTCATCTTTTAATGGGATTGTATAAAGCACATTGTAACCATGTTTTTGAAAAGTGGTATATGATTGAGGTTGTAAAAATTGTTATAAATAAAATGATCCTCACTACAATTCATAAAAGGACTTTTTCGTGGTATACATTTTTTAATGTTTTATGCTATGCATCTCTTTATTGTGTTATTGAATGAATGTCCAATAAAAACAAGTTGGGAAAAAGTTACTTCTTTTTTGCAAAGAAACGCTTGCATTATGCATTATCAGCCATCATTTGAGCCCCCCACTGCTTAGGGCCGTGGACAATTGCCCCCTTTTGTTTGCTCCATTGCAATGGCTCTGTTCCTCATAGTTGCAAATTTAACTTCTTTAATTTCATGTTTCTGACAGTCCCAGAAACACTTGCCAGCATGTCACACACCTAAATGTTCATTCTAAAACCTTATACAAAATGCCCCAACACCTAAAAACCAGCCCTTATTAAACACTAAGCGGTAGTGTGTGTTTGTCTAACTGTACCACGACTGAGTCTCCACATCTCCCCTTCTGCATTTTTCCACTCTGCTTATTGTATCGCGAGAATAGGGGGCGGAATAGAAAAAAAAAAAGTTTCGGGGAAAGTTGATCGGAGCAGGGATGAGGAAAGGGTAGTGAGCAGAGAGGAGGGAGCGAGCCTTTACAGAGTCTCATCCCCAGCTCCTTCAACTTATCTGCGCAAAGTCAACACGACTCGACTCAACACGTTACCATGTGCATCTATTTATAGCATCTTATCGAGAGGCTGCAGACTGTCACTTTTGACTGATTTTCCGCACTTTTGCAACTTTTAGTCAGCGTGAATCTGTGAACTAAAGTAGTGAAAAGTGAACTCTGCGGGTCTGAGGCGAATCTCCTGCTGGAGACTAGGTAAGAAACAGGTTTTTACGCACGTCTCGCTCATTATTTGTTGTCCTTTTGCGCGCATGCAGCATCTCCTTCGTCTTTTCTGACATTTGTTTTGCTTTCCAGCTTTGACTCCAGACTGCAGAGGCCAGTCAGTGTTGGGGAGCGACTTCAGGAGAGGTGTTTAGCGAGCGCTGGAGTTGTGAGAGTGGATATAATGCGGGACAGCGTGCGGGGCTGGGGGCGGCTGCTGCAGTTGGCCGTGGTCTTGGTGGTCGTGCTGTGTGGGTGCGCGCAGCTCGGACGCGCGGCAGAGGCGGAGGTAGGCCTTTTGACGGTGGACACCACGGAGCCCGAGCAAGGGACCAAGCAGACTCCAGACTCTAGAGCCAGCAGAGCCAAGAGGCGAGGGGGCACGGATGTCCTGAAAGGGTAACGTGACTTCAATATAATCCCATTTCCTCTGCTGTCCTCTGTCACGTTGTGCCTTGTGAACTTGTGCTTTGGCTTGGAACAGGTGTTTGCTTAGGGTTTCTGTTTTTTCTTTTAATGTAAAGATGCTTTTGTTTGTTTTGAATCCAAGTCTTAGACATTGCCAACAGGGGGAGTAGTGTACCCAGCCTCCTCAAATACACCACAGACGTCAGTAGAGGAAAAGCTCACTAAGCTTTTATCCAGTCAACAAATAAATTAAACTTATTTTGCTTGATCTGAGTTACATTTGTGGCTGTTTACTACAGCTCTTAACTCCCTCTAGTGGTACAGGTGCTTAAGGATAATCAATGTATGATGCAGAGGCAAAAAAGTGCAATTAGCTCACTTACAGTGGAGCCATTTGTCAATACTGATGTGTAAATGTGATGATTAATAATAGCTGTGGGTTTAAAGTACTATTCATGAGCTGATATTTACAGTTGCTGCAGTGTAATATTGAACAGGGAATACACTTGAGTCTCAGATTGTGGTATACTATATGGTTTTGGCACACCTGTCAGCCAATCAGAAAGTACCAAGGTCCTCTGTACATATCTCTGTAATATCTCTGCTCTATATACTGATGCTTGGAATAGAGTTCTAAAAGCTTATGATTCAAATGATAAAACCTTTGCCTGCTTTATTTCATTCTTAGCTCCTTCGTAGTTATAGTAGAAATACATTAGACTTAAGAATACCTAAAAAATCCCATCTCTTCGGATGTGTCAGTTGAATAATCCAGAACATGCAATTTGTTAATTGACATGGTCTGGCTGACAAATGTTCTGCAAACAGTGTATGCTCTTCATAACAAAATAATTTTGCCAAGCTGACTTGTAACCATAACAACAGCAAAGAAACCGTAGAGCAAATTTTTTTTTTATGGATGTGAAAAAAAGAATCATTTAATCCCAACATTGCATATTGTAGTAGGAATCATCTGTAAAAAAAACCCAACAAAACAAAACAAAAAAACCCACAAGACCTTAAGACATCATTGAGGCTTTATGGTGCATTCATGCAGTCCTCAGAAACTTGGGAAAACGGTTTTCCGAGTTGAAAAATGCACATGAATGCCTGCTCAAGTCGGAACAACTGCTCAGAAACCTGAGTGAGAGGGTTTGCCCAAGATTCCTCGTTAAAGTTATTTTCATCATTAACATGGCAGAGGAAAGCAAACATTGAATATATTTTAGTAATATAAGTCAATAAAAATGTTTCATACCAACTGGCTTATTTAGAGTTTATACTAATTTATTTATTTAGATCGTAATTCCGGACTGGTTATGTTAAATTCTTATGTTTTGAATAGGCAACTTTTTCTTGAACTACTACTAATAGACTAATAATTGCTACTTTGACTGTATTAACTCATTTAAAAATAACATTGGTCTTCGTGTCCATCTTCCTTGTTGTTATGGTTTAGAATGTTCCGACTTTCCGTGATGAAATCATGTGAATTGGAAGTTGGAAGAACGACTTCCTAACTCGGTTACTTCTAGTGTCTGAGGCCACATGAATGCATCATTATTGTCAAGGGTTTTAATAGATGAGAATTTTCAGTCCTGAAATGGAGCTTTGGCCAATCACATCCTGCTTGTTGTGGGTTGCATTGGATGAAACAGCCTGTCAATAGGAAGTAATGGCTTCCAACAGAACAAAGAAAATGTGCATCAATCGATGAATAGGTATTTTTTCAGAGAAATAGAACAAAAAAGTAGTAGTGTTTATTGAGGTGAAGTTGGAGCTGAATGTTCACAGTGACCTTCAGTGTATTGTATTAGTATTTGGAAGAAAATATCTGGTCTGGTTTTACTTTCTTAATAGAAGAAAAGCAGAAGAGCTCCCTAGGCTGCTTTTGGGGGTGAGTCGAGTCTGAGACAGGGATTCCAAAAGAAAATTGGGTGGTGCTACTTTAAATATATTCATTTATTTTGTTGGCAAATAACCATGGTGTAAACTGGTTAATTAACTCTTTACTTTTAAATGTTACATAGTTTCATTGAACTTTTATTGCTTCTTCATGACCTCTGCATTGTGCCAGTAAAACTATAATGCACACTTCCTTGTTAATTAACCCTTACTTTTCCAAGAGCAGTTTATTTTTCGGAAATGAATGTACTGTTTTCTTAGCCCTTTTGGGAGCCCCACATTGTTAAAATGCAAAATTAGTAACAACCAGACTTCACCGTGTAGACTTCATTTCCTCATACTGTCTCAACTGTGTTAAGTCATAAATGTTCCTGGACATGTTGATACCATTTCCACCTCGTGTTATTTTATCATTACCTGGTACAAGTGTATGCACATGGTCCTAAAGAGTCATATGGTACTGTAAAATGTTGCAGCCACTCAATTAAAAGCTACATCGAGCAGCACAGTTTGGGAAACAGCTGCCCTAGACTTTTCCATCAACAGCAGGTCAGAAAACTCTGGAGTGGGTTAATAATGAACTGTGTGAGACCCGTGAGTGACATTGTCGTTGACGGGAAGTTTTGGAGCAAAGATTGGTAATTAAATACTGGCAAGAATATCACATTCCAACTCTCTGTGATAATAAATTACATCTAAACAAAGGAGGCCATTGGTCGTGTGTGTGCGGCTGAGAGACTCAGCCTGTTTCTGGCCAAAAACACCACACCCCAGTTATGGATAAATCACATCTGCAGCTGTACACTGTGGGTCATGGCAAAAGGAAAGGAGCAACTCAGTCTCCGGGAATTTCTGTTACTATTTTACATTTCCAGTCTTCCCCAGGATGCACATGAGTGTCCTGTAATGTTTACAGTAGAAAATTGGAGACTTGGAGATTTGAAGTGAAATTCTTCTCAATACACAAAGGTTAGGTTGGGTTGTTGGATAGCACACAAAACCAGCATCCAAAGGAGAATTTAGATTTGAGGTTATTAGGTTTAGGAAAAAGGAAGGGGTTAGTTCAGTAACTAAAATGCAGCCTGTTGGTTCATAAAATTATCTGCATGATGGCTATTAATTAGGAATTTCACTTAACTTCTATAAGTCTAACCCCAAATATTTTACAGTTATAAAATGTGAGAATGTTTGCTTTCTTAATATTTTCTTTTATAACATTACATCACTGGTAGTTAAAATGATGTAAAGGTGCCCAATGCACAAATGGGCGTCATTTGTTATGTCCGCCTTTGTTTGGTATTAAAATACTTTTTGTATTTGGCCCCCTGTCACTAAAATTGGCAGAAGGGCCTACTTCCTGTTCTCCAGACTGTGGCTGCACTGACCAAAATATAACACCATATACTGAAGTAATAGTCCATATATCCAACTACCCAATGTACCATACTTTAAAAATATAGTACATCTTGTTAAGTTGTCAATGTGTTGTGCATTTCTTAACTGACTACAAAGGTTTTCTAATAAAAAAATACTGTGTTAAAGGTATAATATGAAGGATTTTGATGAAAAGTAACCCTGACACAATGGAAATCCTTATTATTACCAACACTGCTGTGGTGAATCTATCCTTAAACCAAGTGCCCTTTAGCTGTATTATCACCCTCTCTGAGTTCACATGGGAGGGGCCTTTTTAGTGCCTCTTCTCAGCCAATCACAGCTCACAGAAGAAAAGAAAATACGGCACACAGCTCAAGGAAGACTAAAACACTTACTAATGACTTACTAAAAGGTCTCTGTGAAAGTATAAGGCACAGAGCCAGAAAATCATGCACAGTCCCTTTCTAAATATGATAAAAAAATGTTAACATAATACTTAATTTTCACTACAAATAAAAAAACAAAATTGTATTAAACAAGGTTTTACAAAAAATATTTAATATATACACTAAACAGGATTGGAAATACGTAGAGAGTTATACAAACTGCATATAAGAAGAGAAGGGAAAGAGGAAAGCGAGGAGAAAGTGCATCTGCGTCCGGTGATGACAGAGGCAAACAGCTGATGAAGGTCATGCCGTCGACAACTCAATGAACGGCTCTCCACAGACATTTTTATTTGACATGCTTTAAGTTAATTTAACAGAACATCTGGGTTCAGGGGCAGAGCATAAAACACAGGCTGCTCACTGTCCCAGTCCACAGAGGAGAACAGAGTCAGAACGAGCCAGGCTTCCAGCAAAATGCATTATCCACCACTCCATCTGTGTGACGTGACATAGTGCAGCAACACGGAGCTGTCGGCCCTGGACTAAAAAGACTTGTATTTTAATTTCAACTGCTGATTTGTGTTTTGTTTTTTTCAGTATTTGGAAATAGTGAATAGTGAGTTGACTGAGTTTGTTGAGAACTACAGCTTTTGTAATGAGCACTAGCAAGCAGCAGAGATCATTTGACTGTGAGGCTGCTTGAATTTTGGTGACTACAATCCTGAATGTCGCCATTTTCCTTCTTTGTTTACATGGTGTTGTGTAGCTTTCAACCACCATCACCGCTCACAAAGGAAAATCACAGAGGTTCAAGTAGGAAAAGTCAAATTAAACATGGATTTGCATTGACTAATAAGCACTAAAAGACAGGATATGGTATGAATATCCATTTGAGCCATTTTCCTTGACTTCACAGCTCTGTGTGATCTAGATTTTTGACTTCCTTCTGTTTCTCCCACAGACCAAATGTGTGTGGCTCAAGGAGCAACACCTACTGCTGCCCCGGATGGAAGACCCTGACCGGAGGAAACCAGTGCATAGTTCGTGAGTGTCATCTTTATCAAGTTTTTTACATTCTGCCTTTTCTGGAGGGTTAAAGCTGTGTGGCTTGTCTTGTAAGTTTTTTGGTTTTTTTTTCTGTAATCCTTTTGCAGTGGCTTGGTTTTGGTTCAGATCCAGCTCTTTGATGCACGTCTTCCCTTCATTCTTTCTCTCTATCCACAGCTTTTCCTGTCGCACTGAGTTTATCTAATAAAGGTTAAAGTGCCACAAAAGACAATAGAGGGACAGAGACAGGAAATGACCCGTAACAATGCTCTCCTCTAACAGTTCATGGTCAAAATATGGTGGAAATGTATCCATCTAGGAGCTACTCCATGTCCTTGTTGTACATGTCTAGAGTCTGGCAATGATTACGGTACAGGGTCAGTATGGTTAGACTCAGTGTTAGGTAGAATTAAGATTTGTTGAGTTGTTCATCCATTGGACAGACATACAATCAGAATTCAGAGAGCTGTACCAACAAGTTTAGAATAAAAAAACAAACAAAGAAACAGAGTATTGCACAAAGCCCGCCCCATTTTAGGTAAACTGTTATGAATGGGTCTGGCTGGCCAGGCTTATACATTGTTCTGTCAATGAAAAGATTAGTTTGGCTATAGACAAACCAAAAACCCTACATTGGTAGCTCTTAATGTTGAAAGAAAGATAAAACCTGGCCTTAAACAGATTTTCCTGATTCCTGATTTTTTTCTTCTAGTTGGGAAAAATGGTTAAAACCTCAAATAGTATCTTGTAAAAGCAATCATTTGTGGAAAAAACAGGCTTTATGATGCGATCTACTGTTTACTATAAGTGATTTTAACAGATGCGAACCTCTATTAGGGAACAGACAACCTTGGCCAATCACATGCTCGCAAAGTCACATGCTTAAAAAAGGAGCACTCCCATTGGTGAACACTGGCTTGTCATACGACATTCCAGGAAGTTTAATAGCTGTGGACAAAGTGTATTTTCAGCACTGAATATGTCTTTTAACACAGCAAAGTCACGCAGAAAAGGAAAGCATCAACAGAGAAAAGGGAGGCAACATAAACATCAATAAATACTGTGAAGAAATAATTGCTGTTGTGACGCTGAAGTCGCAGCTAAGCTAATGCTAAGCTAGCCTTAAGCTAACACCAGCTACCACTAAACTCTAAACTTCAGTTTAGTCTTCTGTATTACTATTTTGTGTAGGAAAAATTGTTCCAGTTTTATTTTTTCAAGAAAAGAGAAGCAGGAGAGGTCCTTGGGTTGCTTTTGGAGGTGAGTAGAATCTGAGACAGGGACGGCAAAAAGAAAATAGCCGTGGATCTTTAAATTAATAAAGTAATAGTTAAATACTAATGAGGAAATTAGATTTACATCCAAACACCTTAATTGTAATGTACAATGTATTTTAAACAGTTTGGTCTTCATCAAGGCTCTATAGGTCAAGTCATGCTGGAAAAGCAAGAGTGTTGGTTGGTTTTCTGCTTTGTATCACTAAAATAATCCTGAATTGATCTAAAAGTGTGGCTGCCTGTTGTTGTTGAGCAGTAAGAGTTCGGGGTTTGAGTGGTGAGTGGCTGGCCTTACCTGATGGGAGCTGTCTGTGGGAAACTGTGCAAAAACTCCAGCTAAAAACACACTGGCACTCATTTATGGCAGCTGAAGAAGAAAATAGCTCCGCTCGCTTTGGCCAAGTGGGCTTCTACAACTTAACCATGATTACCACCGAAGACGAGATTTGACCATATATGGCTTTAGAGGTAAAGCTTGAGATGTAGTTTAGATCAACGTTGCACCATTAGAAATTACAACCTGACATTTCAAATTTGTAGTGCACAGACTGACAAGTAGCAGAGACATGATTTGGATGGTTTCTCTTAAAAATAGTCTTAAAGCCCACTGGGATGTCATCAAGAGAGTCTGAACCAGGATCAGGTCATGAACAAGGCAAATGTGGGCTGAGAGCCAGACAATGACAGGACTGGAATCCAATCAAAGATGTAATATAGAAACAATGAAACACAAGAATCAGTGTAATACTTCTATTTTTAAATTAAGCTTGTAGGCGGTATACAGCTGAATACGTCCAGTCGCTAGTGTCACACAAAAAGTGCATTTTAGCCAAAGAAACAAAGTATTTCCTGAACAAATGAATGTCTGTTTACAAGTACGCTACATATGCCCTTTTTTAATCAGATTATTTTACCATGAGACGGATGTTATTTTGGGTGCCATTGTGCTTTCAGTTGAATGAGCCACTGCAGAACAATACTCTTGTAGAACGTATTACAGTGCCCAAAATATCAGCTATTATACTACCTATATACATTAACCAAATATAACCCTACATCAAAATCCCAGAATATTACTTTAATGAAGACTATTACATCAGTATAAACACATTCATTGGGTTTTAATCAAGAAAAAAGTGCAACTGTAAAGGTGAACAAAACCATCTTTTGGTCCAAAGCAGAGGTTGTGTAAAATTAAACCAAAGTATCTAATATTGTCAAAGTGGCCTTCTTAAGACCAGGAGTTTAAAACAAATATTAAACAACACTATCCTAGTTTTCTGCTTTGTTTATAATGCTCCATTCCCCAATTATAGCAATCTCGATTAACAAAATTTCACATTTATATATCAACTTGAGCAGTTGTAATTGGTATTGGTATAGTACACCATAGATTTGTTAATAAAATTCCCTATGGCAGTGGGTTTCACCATTGCCCTAGTGTCCACTTAAGGTACAGCAATAATATTGTGAGCTACTCACATTAAAGATTTTCTTATACTTTAAAACTTTTGACAAGCCAAAATGTGTTTTTGTGCTGGTTCTTTTTATCCAGTCACATGTTTCCACAGACTAAATTCTACTGGTTGCATGGGTAAGACTCAGTTCTGCCCAGAGTTATCTTTATTTGATTTCTGGTTTGGACCAATTGCTCCATGTCCTCTTTTTTAAGAGATATGTTTCTGGGCTTTTTGTCTTTCTTGATTGGACAGTTGACAGGAAATAAGTTGAGAGAGAGTGAAGGGTTTACATTGAGCCAGGATTCAAACCCATATCTCCCCCATGTTTTCCTCTTTGTCTGTGCCACAGTTTGTATCCCTGTTGTGTCTGGCTATTAACAATTTCACAGAAAGAATTCTCCTCAAAGTGAAAAACACTCACATTGTTATGGTATTTATTCAAAATATAAGGCAAGATAGATTGGCTAATACAAATACTGCTATGTTCATGTTGTTAATTACCCATTCTTTTATTTGAGAATGTTTGCTTTGCATTTTTAATTACTTCTGACTTGGTTTTGTGTTTCTTTTTTGCAGCTATCTGCCGTAGTTCATGTGGTGATGGATTCTGCTCCAGACCCAACATGTGCACCTGTCCCAACGGCCAAATCGCCCCATCCTGTGGATCCAAATCCGGTCGGTAACATGAACCCTTTCTGTATCTTATAGTCTGCGTGCTTCAGATGGGTGTTGACTTGTTACTTGTCCAAAAGATAAATACTTTAATAACATAATTTATGTCAAAGGCAGTATATGTTGAAAATCTTGGAAGGAACATCCCAGAGCACTCCCTTGTCAAGACATTTCTAAACTAAAGGATGTGTAATCTCAAGAAAAACATTTACTGAGCTGCTTTAACTGAACTAACAATCAAGATGACAAGCATTAACACAAAACAGATGGAGGAAAATAAAACGTCATGTTCTACTTTTCTGCAAATTGAATGATCTCTAAGCTCTAGTGTATGGCGACTATAGGCTGTATATTGATAAACAGGCCCTAATTGCAGCTAAATGTAGTTTGTGCTTTGAAAAGGTGGACTGAGGGATGATTTGTTAATAGGAAAGTCTTCTAAAAGTGAGAGCTGGTTCATAAAGCCTGGACTCCATTGAGCCCCATGCAAAAAGTGCCTTTTGCTAAGTATGTATAGTGATGGCATTACTGTCTTTATCTAAACATTTAGGCCATGGGTTTATGCATTTTTATGAACATAGATTTTCCCTCTGTTCGCATGAGAGCATTTGGCAAATATCTTAAAACAGTCCTCCACACTCCTCTATAGAAGGATAAGAAACCCTTCAGTACAAGATAACATTTAGATATATCTGGGTATTAAAGTGCATGGACAGGTGATAAGGTGGACCTGTTGTTTAGCGTTACATTTTTGATGAAAACAGTCAACTTTTACAGTTTACAAAGTTGTCAATTGTCAGAAAAACTGGTACCATAGCAACCAATACCATTTATGTAGCGAATACAGCCATGACATTAATGCTAATATGAAGGGCTCTGTTTAACTTGTCCCATATCTCTGCCATACTCTGTGAACGGGACACACAAACACAGAGAAAAATGTGCATTTATAGAAATGTGTAGCAACTATTCTTCCTCTTGTCTTATTTCTGGGACTAATTCCAGTTTATATATATTGTTCCCTGAATGGTTTATTAATGTCTATTGTATCCTTGTTTGTGTGTGTTCTATTATATGGGGTCACTTTGTCCATCTTTTTATCCACTCTATTATTCACAGCACACTTTGGGTTTATTTTTACTACAGTTTTCTAGTCATTCTCGTGAGAAAAGAAAAAAATTAACTTGCAAATGTTTAGACACAGAGCCAGAAAATCTCCTAAAACATCTCTGGAAGCTGCCCTAAATTGCTGCAATTGATACATGTTGCAATCACGTTTTTGGAAATAGTGGTCAATCCCGTGGGCTGTGGGGTGTGTGTGCTTTGGATGGAGTCCACAGTCAACATCTCTTCCATGTGGCTCTCCTGCCCCCAATGTGCTCATCTGTTTATCCACCATAAATTCATTTGAAATTATATCTGAGTATGACTTTTAATAAACATGGTTTGGTGTGAGTTTTGTTTAGGTTGTCATCTAATGGCTGATGTCTGTTTGTATTGCTCTGCCCACAGTCCAACACTGTAACATTCGCTGTATGAACGGAGGAACGTGTGCCGAGGACAACTGCTTGTGTCAAAAGGGCTACATTGGAAACCACTGTGGTCAACGTAAGTATTACTCTCTGAAGACCGCTAGACCACTGCACAGTACTCCAGAGAAGGATTTTCCCAAACTTATTATCATGGCTGGGGCAATTTCACTCCCAAATGCCAAATTAACCACCACCAAATTATAGTAGGGCTGTTATGTTCAATTATTGTGTCCTCAATGTTTATACATAAATGTCCTCTGACCATTGTTTATGCTCATTCCCTCTGATTTTAAATCACTTTTAAGGTATTTTTAGTACACTGAATGCACATGCACTACCAGAAATATTTATTTTTTATTCAGAATCATCAGAATTTGTTGGTGACAAAGCAATGTTTTTGAAAAATTGCTTTATGAAAATGATGTTATTTAGATTGATTCATCCTGCTTCTTTTATACGGGTCATGGGTAGGTGGAGCCTATCCCAACTGCTTTGTGTGGACAATCTCCTGTTAATCACATAGATACTGATAAACAGACAATTCACTTTTACATTCATTTAATACAGGAAATTTGGATCCACCAGTTCACTAATACATGCCTGTCTTTGGACATTGGGAGGAAGCTAGAGCAGTCACACAACCCTTTGATGTGCTAACTGTTCCACTGCCATGCAACCCTTGCAGTTAGATTGTATGGCCAATCAAATTTGGTCACAATTGATAAATATTGGTCCAATCATGCAACTTTGATGTGAGGGTTAAATCACATACAACTCTAGATGCAATTAGTAAGGATGTTTAAAATATGCTGGCTTTTTCAGTTTGTTCAGAACCAATGTGTGTGGATCAAAGTGGATTGATCTTCTGTGATACCACCTTCAATATTGACTTACTATTCACATTGGTTTGGATAGAAAAAGTTTTATCGTGCTATAATCCAAATTTGAGAAGTAAGGAATCAGTAACAGCCATCAGCTGGTATTTTGCCAATTAGAGAGGCCAAGATGTAGATACAGGAGGATGTACTGGCAAAATTTTTACCTTTGAAGATCCACAAAAGAGTGGGCTCCAAGAGAGGAGCTACTAACATGGAGAGTAGTAGTTTTATTTTCCTTTTTGAAGATAAAGGCATATAACTAGTCATGGATCTCAAAGCAAAATAATATTGGACATATACCTGCTATTCACTCACATCTGTAATTTGCATTTTCTTTTTTGCTTCCCAGCTGTTTGTGAGAATGGCTGTCTTAACGGAGGACGGTGTGTGGCTCCGAACCGCTGTGTGTGCACCTACGGCTTCACGGGCGCTCAATGCGAGAGAGGTAATGGACCCCACTCTGCAGTCCTCAGCATTTCTCTCTCTCATCTTACATCACACTGTTAGTTCTACATTCACCTCTCAAACAGCTGGACTGCCTTTCAAAGACACATGTGCTGCTTTGGAGAAAACGTGACCCAGTATTGAGTGGTTGTTTTTTTCTACTTTCTACAATTATGACTGCTCATTGGTGCTAATGTTGTAGTCAAAACCACACTGAGACAGAAACCATAGACAGGACTAAGATGTATGAACGGAGTCATGCGTGCTATATGCAACATTGTACAAGAATTCAAACCTTAGGGCTAGCTCCTGGCTGTATTTGAAGAAATTTTCTATCTCATATCAGTAAGGATGTTAATTCATAAATAAGTTGTGGTATGGCATTTCTTGCTTTTGAATAATTGTGTTGCTTCCTGTTAAATAGTGACGTCAATACAGCCTTGTTTCCACTGGAGCAGTATGTTATGGTTATGGTCAGTACTGGTCATTTTCTATTGGCTTAAAAAAACAAAGTGTCCCAGGAAAGTGTACTGTTAACCCCTTGTCGACTCTCTAATAGATGGACACTGCAATTGTTTTGTTTTTTTTAACGATAAAAGCAAAAAACAAGAAGCAAAAGCATAAAATGGATTTACGCTCCTCTTTTTAATTAACAACAATCCATCTAAATTTTCTAGGTTCTAAATCCATTAAAATAGAATGACTTTCTCATGTAGAAATACAACGTGTGTGGGAACTGTGCCGAACTGAACCGACTAGTACCGTACTACTCAGTTGTAATGTGTCTTTTAAAGCCACACATGTTCATTTAGAAAGAACGATGATAGCATTATTTTGTTTTCATTTTTGACCCAAGACATGTGCTGCTTAGTCATGCCACCAGCTCTAGGAATGAGGTTTGTTGTGGAACATTTGCATGTCAAGCCTGAGCTCAGAAATGACCATTATTTTCCACATCTGCTGTCGAACGGCGCTCTGGGGAGTGTAATGTCTTTGGCTGTTTGTTAGCTGACGACCTCCCAACCTCCTGTGGTTGATCTCTGGCAAAAGTGAGCAAAGGATCCAAAGTATACAAGCACATGCAAACCACAGCGGCCGATCTTGATTTCGGGCCAAAAATGAGCGTGTTTGCAGCAGTGTGTTTTTGGTTTAAGCTGTGGGTCTGTGGCGACAGTGACCTGTGGATGTCGAGACTGACCCTGTAAAACTAATATTTAGATAGACAGCGGAGCTCCTAATTAGTGCGTCCCGTTTTAATGATACGGACCAGCCTTGTGTCAGTCGGACGTGTCACTTGGATATGTTGGTTTACTCTGATTTAATGGGAGTATCTGGTTGCCTGATGTTTTAGCACTAAGCCTTATCTGCTGAAACACTCTTCAGCACGTTGTGAGTTTCCCACTGTTTCCTGTAGAAAGTCAGCCAAAATGTTTATGCGACAGCTGAGGAATTCAGACGGTTTTCAGCACTTCACGATATCTGCAATTCATGTTTATTATTTCAGGAAGCACAAAAGAAGAGACAAAGGAAGTCACTGATATGTCCTTTATTATGAGGCCGTGACCATTATTTTAACTCCCCAAGCATTAAAACTTAAACTGTTACTGCTCTGAGGAATCGATGGCATGTAGTCTGTATGTACTAGAGACTCGAGGAGATTGATCGTGGAGACATAGTTTTTCATTATAAACATTTGTTTACTCTGTAAAATGGTGTCATTTTTCTTCGGTATTGTTTCCAGTTGGTTCCTTTGAAGTGTCAGTTTTGGGAGTAAATAAGTCCTCAAAGGAGCACAATTGGTTTATTCATCACATACAAAACAGACTGGTCATAAATTGTTCTGGTTTTAAATTGTCAGAGCTTGTGTGAAATTTAGTTTAGATTTCCTTTTGTCTTTCAAGATTTGTTGTATTTTCTTGTCTTCTGTGAGCTGTGATTGGCTGAGGACTCTAAAAACAAAAAATGCCTTTGAAGAGGTAAACAAAGGAGGAAAACAGATGCATGTACATTAATTTCCACATTGTTCTGATCAACTGTAGACATGCAAAGGGATGTAAGGATTAATTACATTTTAATGGAATTCCTGGAGTAATAAGAGAAGACAAAGCTTCATCTAAAGTGGCTTTGAGATGTGACCAATCAGAGCTGACTAGGGTTGAGGGGCGGAGCTTAAAGACTAGTTTTTATTGTCAAAGTGGACAGTACAAAAATGAGGACAAGACACCTAGAAACATCCAAAATGTATATTAATTATTGAGCAGGAAATAGGGTATACATTTCTGTCTTGTTTTGTTGTGTGTGTTGGGTCTTGGGACAATGGAGACTTTGTTGACTGGACTGAACAGCTGTTGACATGTGTTTGTGTTTGGTGTTAGTTTGGTCTGGGCTGTGGGAGATTTTTTTAAACATTGGTCTTAAAAACACAAAGGGTCATAAGATGTTACCAAAGTATAACAGCATGACAGGTGGGTAATATACATGTAGCACATTTACGCTACAAGTTGCGTTGGGTTACAGTGAGAGGTAGAGAAAGTAGGGCAATGGATACGGGAGCGTTTGGGGTTAAAGTTACTTTCAGAGGAATTTCCTTGGCTGGGATCCATCACCTCCCAGGGGAAAGCCATGCTCTCGCTCAAATACAAGCACATGCATAAAGTCCATGTGCACACAGCCACGGGCACACGCTCAGCCCGCACTGTTTTTAATGCAATTTACAGAGCTGTGCCTCATTATGGCTTAATTTTATCATATTAGCAGGAACACGAGGTTTACAACAAGCACGTGATCTGATCAGGGGAGGTCTAGACACTCAAGAATCAAAGTGCAAGTAGCCTGTGGTTTTACATAGAGCGGTGTATAGAAGAATGATAGAATCAGATCATTCTTATGTTTTCAGATACTGTAAAATGACACTATTGCAATTTAGATAAGCTTTGCTAACAAATAAAAAAAGTTATGGTGATGCTTTAGGTTGATGTTGACTCAGAAATATGTTGCTATGGAAACATAACAAAATCCCAGCCACACACTATATGACTTTTAACATGAGGACAGTCTGTGTCAATTTGATTTTATGTGTAGAAATGCACACATGTAGTCTAGCATGCGGGAGACCCAGGTTGGAGACTCAGTTGGGTCATTTGCCCAACGTCATTCCCCACTCTCTTTCACCCAATTTCCTGTCCAGCAACTGCTACACTATTAATAAAGGCCAAAAAATCATAAAAAATAAATAAATAAAAAAATTTAAAAAAGGAAAAAAAAAGAAATGCACACACAACCTGATAGGATTGGACAGTGCACACACTTGAGAGTCAAAACAAAAATGTGTTTAATAACTCTATCTGAGCTCATATGAAGCAAGCCTGACCAGCCACAGACAGACATCGCACTCCGCAAAGTGAAATGGGTCTGGTTTTTGGATTTGTTGTTTGTCTTTTAATTCGTGTTCAGAGGAAGTTTAACCTGCACGGTCAAATCCTTTCAACTTATGTGTGTCAGATTATTGTACAATAAAAGTCTGGTCTAAGGTACCTTGTGAAAGTGATTCAGGTGCTGTCTATTCTCAGGAGACATGAGTGTGACTGGGCAGTGTGAGTTTCTGCAGTCTGCTGCCAAATCGTAACGGAGTATCTGCTGACCAGCGCGCAGAGCTGACAGCAGTGAGAACACAGCCTGGTCCTTCAACCTCTCCTTTGTTGGCTCCAAATGTGATTTAGTCTGGAATGTGAGATTGGCTGGTGATCGCATGTGGTTCTTGCTGCTCATGTTGAGGATCCTGTAGAAATAAAGAAATGAATGTTGTAGTTAAGACTGTAGTAACCAAGTCATGTCAAAAACAGAGTGTACTGAGACCAACCCAGGGTGGAACCAGGACGGGACCAAGATAAGACCGAAACCAGGAAACTGTCAGAAGTTTCAAATGCTGCCACTAGGCTTAGTGTTTTTGGCAAGGTTTTCAGTGAGTGCTACAGTATGGCTCAGGTCAGTACAACACCATTTAGAATAGGTAAGCCCTGAAGATGCTTCCATTTTAACTGTGCCAGAAGACAAGAGGCACACAGATTGTAGATGTAATATAAAAAAGGACAGTAAATATTTCTCCATTTAAAGTCAGAAATGTTTTTTTTACAAATAAATGCTTGCTTTGTTTTCCATTATTTGACTATGACTGTTTATTACAAGAACACGGCAAGCTTCATTTGGGAAAACATAGCTGCTTTGTGTTTCCCTTTTGATTCTTAACCAACTGACTAGATCGTACAACTCTATCAGTATCTGTACCACAATTTTTGAACCTCAGCTGAGGGGTTACCAAAGTAGAATTGAACCCTAGTGCTAGTGCTTTGTAACCCTTTTATCAATGAAAACACCTCTAAAAGCATACCACACTACCTCTCCAGTCAAAATGTGCCTATTATCATGGTTTTTGACTTATGAAATTTATTATCACCTAAAAAACTCTGAGCAGGGAGGCTTATCAGTGACAAAAACATATTCAACATATTGAATTAATTGAGTCTCGTGGTTCTACTTCAATTTAGAAATGAGTTATAAGTTGCTTGTCTGACTGAGTCCTCTATGTCTGACAAAACTGAGTAACAATGTGTTTGAAGACAAGGACAAGACCTTTTAAAAAGTGCTCTTAACACTGAACTCTGCACCAAGACTCGAGAAAAAATACGTTTTAGCCTTCAATATGACGCCATGCAGATCACAGAGGTCGGTGGAGGAACGCAGCCCAGAGACGACACGTGAGCTCCACAGTCAATAAGTCAGAAGGGAAGTCGGTCAGTCAGCTGAGGGCCGACTCTTAATGCCTGACTGAGTTTCTCCCGTCAGTGTCTGCTCTGGTGCAACACAGTCCTCAGTGGATAGATAACCCAGTGTGTGTGCTTACGAGTGTGATTGTGAATGCTTGACTTGTTCGTCCTGAGAGGATGGAGAAATCTGCTGACAGGCCGTTAGGGAAAGCCCCACCCTGATATGAGACATAATAACCCATTAAAAAGAAACATATGAGACACAAGTAATATGCAGCAGCCCAGTCTAAGGTTTTTTTTTTATCTTATGTTCACAGTATGGCCTTTTTCAAATATTATGTACATTAGATAACCTGTGACACTCCTTGTTTGGACAGATCTGGTACATTTTTTTTTTTACTTTTCAGACAGCTACAGTCCAACAGATTTTATATTTCTGATTAAGACAGTAACATTTCAGAAGTTAATGGCTAAAAGCTCTTAAAGATGGAGATTAAATATGCCTGTTGATAATATATGATGCATATAGGGTTAGATTTATTTAGATGTTTTTGTAGCATATCCCCATTGCAAGAATCATAACAGACATAAAGCTATGGAGATATGATTCCAATAAAAGCTTATTAGACACTTTCTAAAAAAAGGATTTGGTGAGCTTTTCTGAATAGACTGTTTTTGGATAGGTGTATGGATTCTTGCGTGTAGAAACATATTGGAGCTAATCCAGGAAACTCTTTTGACCCACTTCCCGCCGGGCTTCCCTCCTGTTCACACCGAGTCTGTTGTTGCACATAAACTCGTGCTCTTGCGCTGAGGAAGCCAACGTTTCCATTGTGTTGCGAAGGAGCTGGCAGTCTCCAGATATGAACTCACGTGGCACTGAGAGTCGGCCCGAACTACAGCTCCCACATTAATATGACTGAGATGGCTGGGACGTCCTGTGTGATTGATTACCGTTTAGTGCAACGAAAAATGCAAGGATGGCAGAAGGTCCTCCTACTACAGTTGGGCTTGAGCAGCCAAAAACTGTTGAGTGAATACTTGGGTGAAAGTAACAAAATAGGAACGACTCAGAAACTGAATTACTTATTGATTTATTGCACAAATAAGTAGTTATGGATTTTCTTAAGCTGCATTTATTTGTTTCCACTCAGTTAAGTCAGAAGAACAGTTGCGGCCCCATTTTTCTGAGGTGTTTTTGTGGAGACTGTGTGATTGGTGATTGATTGTGGACTATAGTAATAATCGTGGTTAATCATGTGATGTTGGCATATATGCGAAAAAAAAGTTGATAATGGACTGTAATAAATGCTGGCAAGTCTTAGTAATAAAAACAAATCAGAATAGAATAAAAATCAACCGTGCTATTCTTTTACAGCAGATGACACACAGCCTTATGGCCTGTTTAGCCCATATAGTGGTCATCATTGTTCACTTTATAATGCATTATGGTGTCATCAGTCTATAATGCACTTTGTAGGGAGTGGTTTTGGACGCAGCATATGTTTCTTGTTCGTTGTTCAAAAATGTTCTCAAATAAAAGTAAAAATGTCCATGGTAAATGCTCTGCCTTTATTCCTTTCTTCTTTTCCTTTATTAGATGTCGCTACTAACTGTTATAGTGCATTTGTGTAATGCACTCTCTTAAATGAAGGGCTGGGGCTTTGGCTGAATGCACGGAGTGTGCGTTTGACTGAGTTTTAGTGCGTTTCTGTGTGAACACGTGCAATGGATCCCAGATGTACGGGACATGGGTGGATCCCCCAGCTGTGTGCAGTAGGATGACGAATGAAATGACACCATTTTCCCCCAGCAGCTGTTAGCCGCTCCCCGTTTACCTCAGCTGACTGCTCGAGACCTCTGTGAGCACTTTGAGCTCACGTCTCTGTATTTTACTGGCTGCTATCCTTCAATAACGCACTTGTAATGAGCAGGTATTATATCAGGAGGATTAGACAGTGGGAAAAACACCTAAACGTTAAGCTGATAAAAAGAGAAAGGTCTTTAAAGTCTGCCGTTCCCAGTTTACGGGCGCCATGTAAAACTTCACCATAAATGCTGTGGGTGATGGCTTTTCCCATACGTACAGGCTATATTTAGTATTGCACATGCCATGAAGGTTTTAAAATGAAGACTGATATCAGATTTAATGAAGAATGTCTTGAAAGATAATATTAAAGCATTACTAAAATGATCTGGCTGATACAAATGTGGACAGGTAGGTTGTGTATAGTAACCATCTCCATTTATTCATTTTCTACAGCCTATCCTTTTGATTGGCTTTAAAACATCTTTATAAGAAAACATTTACAAAGTGCAACTTTAAGAACATAATGAACCAGAAAATACATCAAATTACCCAAAGCAATGAGCATAAAACAAGTTTAAAATCCAGAGTGAGCCTTTCCATTGCAGTTGTCAATAAAAACTTTATTTTGTAAGTTTATAGATTAATTGGCTGGTCATTGGCTGTGTCTGAAACTGATGCCTATAAGCCTACTGCTCCATAGACCCATATAAAAAATAGTGAGCAGCAATGGTAACCAGAATAGACCATTGTGATTTGACAAAGGAGAAGTATCTGCAAAGTCTAATGGACAATTTTGCATGTATCATTAACAGTAATAGAAAAAATACTTAGTGTTCTAAACCATTCACTGTTTACTTCAGTATATAGTTCACTATATAATGCAGCAATACTGAAGTTTTAGGGGTTAGAAAGTGCCTTTAGACAATGCTATAGACAATGTGAGTCAGGATATGCAGCTAAATTTCACTTAGCAGCAAAAATGAATCTGTGCTGGACTTCTATGCTGTTCTTAATTAGTTAGTAGTTGAATGAGTTAATTACTAACACCATGTACCAGGCACAGTATTAACAATGCACTTAAAGGCAAATCACCTCCTTATGCTTCATTACTCAGTTTTAATGTATGGTCAGAGAGTGGTAGAAAGTACAAAGCCGAAGCTCTGCATGTCTCTCCAGTCAGTCTGGGCTGAGAGGAGGGACTGGGGAGAGGCTGAGCTGACCCAGTTCTGCTCCACACGAGGCTGGTGCCAGAGGCAGAGCGAGGAGGCTGTGCTGCACGTGACGGCTCTGGGCTGGGCTCTGGTCCACATGGGAAACGCACAAAGTCTCGTTTGTTTTAAACTTTCCTCTCGCTGTCTGTTGTCTGCTGTGAAATATGGGAATGATTTTTGCCTTTGGATCGTGGCCAGATTCTTTTGGGAGGGATGCGTTTCTCCCTCCCGT
The DNA here is from genome assembly GCA_036850595.1 of Rhyacichthys aspro. Lineage (NCBI taxonomy): Eukaryota > Metazoa > Chordata > Actinopteri > Gobiiformes > Rhyacichthyidae > Rhyacichthys > Rhyacichthys aspro. The sequence goes on along the minus strand of CM072150.1, from coordinate 19,714,125 downwards.
TTTCCCATTGTCCTGAGTATATCTGTTCTGCCATCTTCCAATACCTCACCTGATAAGATTGCGTGATTTTATGAAATCCATAGGGTGTTTGTTGCTAAGGTGGGGTGTTGAGAGAGTGGATGAAGTGAGTAGATTGATGTCTAGATGCTTTGTGTTCAGAGGAATGAGGCTTAAATAAGTTTGAAGGCGCAGAGCGACGAGGCGTCCCACCAGAGAGACTTTCTTCACACTTTTCTGCTCAGATGTAATGATTTTTATTTCATCACTGTGTTTCTGAGGCACGCCCTTCAGTCTGCTCAGGGCTCAAACTGACTTGTGAATGATGACCTATTCCCAACTTTTTAAATTTTTAACATTGCTGACCTCGTCTTCATCTTTTCCTCTTGTTCATGATGATGTATGAATTTAATTTGTCTTAACTTTGTCTAAAAGGAAGCATGTTGAAGCAGGAGATGGACAAAGGCTAAAACCAGAGACTTATCCATCAGGGTTTCATTTGACTCAGGCAGTGTTTGCATTAGTAATGTTTGCAGTAATGTTTGTTGAAGTTGTTCAGAAAGAAGATGACTAAACTTACTGAAACAGTGATTTAAAATGTCTCTCAAAATCAAATGGCTGCATTTTATTGACCATATAAAGTTTTCAAGTAGTAACCACAAGGCACTTAAATGGCTTTGTGGATTATTCATAGTAATTTGTCCCAACTAATATTTTCCACCCATCTCCCAAAAAGAATTCAAAAAATGTAAAGGGAAATGAAAGCAAAATGTTAAAGAGGAAAACTAAGTTTGTGTTTAGTGTGGATAGTGTGTGGTTTGTAGCTTGCATCAATCTGTCTAGTTTTATTGCTACCCATCAGTGTGGACAAAAATATAACACCCTGGGTGATATTAGATACAGTATGTGTTACAAACCACACATGGTCTTTAAGTAATTGAGGAATAAGATGCAAAAGCAGCAAACCAAACATACTGACATTTAACTGCACATGGGTAATTTGCATATATGAATACACCTTATTAAACTCATGCTATTAGTGTTTTCATCCAAATAAAGCACAACACATGTAAAGGTGGAGCTACATCACATTTCTCAAAGCAGAATGATACCTTTTATGTGATGGTGGGCTGAAAAAAAATCACAAAAGCACTCAAGGTCACTATACCAGGATCTCTTTACTTTGCACATCCTTCTATAAAAATAAAATCACCAACACAGTTCCTTTTGCTACAATAGTAGAACTAAATACTGATCCTCTAATACCTACACCATACTGATTTCTCATTATGCAGATCCCAGTGTTAACTCTACACTCCACAACCGCCCACGGCACAAGCGTTAAAAGGTTTTCCAGACTCTGTGTATCTCTAGTTTTCTGTCAGTAGACGCTCACAAAGCACCTGCGAGAAAGACAAGTCCAGGAACAGACAAAGCTTTCTTTATGAAAGTGTTTTTATCTGCTCGGCAACTCTCTTATTGCATATATTACCATGAATGTAAGTGAGTTATAGGAATTACAGCATTTTAGATTTGAAATGCCTGGAAATGGATGATGAAATAAACTTTTGGTTGAAATACGACACAAATATGATTTAAAACTAAAACACTATTGACATGCTGTAAAAAGACCCAAGTATTATTTAGTTATTTATTGATTTAGCATTAATTGGTTTGCTTTGCCTTAATTGGAGTTTTGAACTCATTAATAGAGCGACTCAGCATTTTAGAATGTATATAAATGATGGACAAATCCACTGTGTCATAAATTTAGATGAACATAAAGAGTGGTAAACTATATAGTTTCTGCAGTTACAAGCTAACACAGATTGAAGTTAAAAAACAGCCCTGCAAATGTTAAACCCGCCCATGCTTTGTCCCTACAGACTACCGAACAGGGCCGTGCTTCGCCTCTGTGAATAACCAGATGTGCCAGGGGCAACTGACGGGCATCGTTTGCACCAAGACGCTGTGCTGTGCGACCGTGGGACGAGCCTGGGGTCACCCATGTGAGATGTGCCCGGCTCAGCCTCACCCCTGTCGTAGAGGGTTCATCCCAAACCACCGCACTGGGGCCTGCCAAGGTAAAGTCTGCCCCTCAAACTTGCTCTGCCTGCATTTTGTTTCCTCTCTGTCACACCTCCTCGACTTGTTTTCTTCCAATAATTTGTACCCTCTCACCTCTCTTGCAGTTCTGACTTCGTACTGGTTTGCACTGTCATTGTCTTTGTTGCCAACTAAGATGTAGGTAGAGCAATCAAAATCTGTGCCCAAATAAACACACTGTGACTCAAATAGAAGTGAAATCTAAATTATTACTTGAGCAGGGGTTACAGAGTAATTAATGAAAAGACTCATCAGGCGCCAAGTTACTTTTGAGCTTGCCTTTTTTAATGCACAGCCAAAACTGTAGCAGTTTTGTAAAGCTCCAGTCATGCATGCCCTGAGGAGGATGTAAGGGATGTCCAGAATGCAGGAGGTGTTACAGAATGGCGGGAGGTGACTATAGAGTGTGTGAGCAGGTTATGACGCTTAACTGCAAAAAACAAAAATGTGCAACAATACCGCATAGTAATATAAAAAAAAAAAAAAAAAAAAAAAACTGTAAAGAGAATTGATGCTCTGTGTGCTCAGTTTACAGGACCACTCACATGATATAAAAGTAAAAAAAGTCCATTCTGTGGGCTCTCTGGAACATCTACAGCCATTGTTCAAACATGCCCACACAAAGGTTGCTGAAGGAAAGTACAAATCTAAAAGAGGGTTACAATTGTAGTTGTAGCCTTAAACTCTTTGCTCCAAACCCCCACAACAAAATTCCCTGCTTCATTAAGAAAGTTTCCACATTTCCATAGTTGAGAGCTTAACTAGCTCTGAGTTCAGTTTTAGACCAATGCAGTCCTGCAGTTATCTTAGTGTTATCATTTTGAGAATGTATTATCAATATTTTCACTTTATTTCCCTTTTCTCTGTTTGTTTCCTTTTATGCACTGTTTCTCTGTATAAGCAGACATAACCAGTAAATAGCTACTTTTCTTTTGCTATTGATTCAGTGTTCATCCTGCATCCTCACCATCCGGAACATTCAAACAGACTGTACCTGATGTTTTTTCTTTTAGTTGGTAAAATGATTTAAACCCATAGTGTATTTTAAAAGCAATAATATGTGAAAAAACAGGCTTTATGATGCCATCTACTGTTTTGAGATTTTAAGAATCTCAATGAAAAACCTTGGCCAATCAAATGCTCGTAAAGTCACATGCTCAAAAAAGGAGGGCTCCCATTTGTCTAAGCCAGGAATTCTACAGAAAGTTTAACAGCTGCCACTAAAGTCTATTTTCAGAGCTAAATATGAGAGAGAAACAATTTAAAAAAAGAAAAATATCAACAGAGAAAAGGGAAGGAACGTAAAATGTTGATAAATACTGTCTATTTTCAATTATGTTTAACAATGAGCATATAACTGTTGTTCTGGTGCTGATGTCACATCTAAGGTAATGCTAAGCTAATGCTAAGCTAATGCTAAACTCTGAACTTCAGTTTTGTGAAATGTATTAGTATTTTTTTTTTTAATAAAAGAGAAGCAGGAGAGGTCACTAGGCTGCTGTTGGGGGTGACTAGAATCTGAGACATGGAAAAAGAAAATCGGTAGTGGAGTTAGACTTTTCTGAGCATGCTTTATGTTGTCATTTCTGAAATAAATGCTACTGCTTCTGCATTGTTGATGCTGTTGATGTAACATTGCCACTTTCCAAGTTACAATTGCCCGATTAGTGAAATTGAGTCATGTGACAGTGCCAAATTTTGGTTCAGTTTGCATGTTTGAACACACACATTTTACTTCCATGTCAATGAAGGAACAGTGTTGTGTATGTATGTCCTCATAGATGATTGTTAAAGCTGTCCCTAAAGAAAGAAAGACTGTACACCTCATGTTAATACTTGGCAATTACATTACAATTGACTTGTCGAAGATTATGTTGTTTATAAATTCTGAATGTCATTTTCAATTAATTTTTGATTAATTGCCCAGCCCTCGTCTCTGGCCTGTTCTGCCCTGAGCCGCTCTGCAGAGGATTAGGTCTAATTGGGTTAAACGGTGGTAGGTGGCAGTGCCTCCTGCTCGTGTGTGGAATGCCCAGAGACACCCCTCTGCGATGGGACTGTCAAAGTCAGTAACACGGGTCAGTGCCGGTGCCACGTTTTGGGTTGGACAGTCTGGTGTCTGCCTGGTCCAGACCCAACAAAAACCAGACCCTCGGTGGGGGTTGGACCTTAGCCAGGGCCCAGAGGAACATAGGGTGGCATCTGCAGCTCCTTAGACATTTTAGGATCAGATTCAATAGAGAGTCGTAGACAGTTTATGTGTGTGCTGTTTGAAAAGCCAAAACTATGAGCCAATTTGAACCAGAAGCTTTTATTTGCACATATTCTCCTCTAGGCGAATACTCATGACCATTTCTGTTTACTCCTTGAATTTTACCACATACTATTGTCACTGATAATTCTGCCATTTTCATATAAGCCACAAAATGAACTTGAAAATGTGCAGTCTATGTATAAATCACAGGCATTTCCCCTAAATGAAAAGATTTTGAGACCACTGGGCGACATTGACAGCCCTCTACCCTTCGTCTTAGTACAGGCTTCTCCATTGACTACTTCTCGGGAGTTTCTGAATCTCCAGCAGGAGACATTCCTTTCTGTTTACTTTCTGTCTAGTTTCTTCCTTGTCACTCTGATTATACAGACCATACTCTGGCCCATCTAAATCAAGCCATGTTACTTTCTCTACTGCCTACTGTAATGTATCCATTTATTCTCTGTGATTAAATTATTATACACTTACAGATGGTCAGTATTTGTGTGTGCTCTGTCTGAACAGATGTGGACGAGTGCCAGGCCATTCCCGGCATTTGTCAGGGAGGAAACTGCATCAACACAGTGGGATCTTTTGAATGTAAATGCCCGGCTGGTCACAAGTTCAATGAGGTCTCACAGAAATGTGACGGTAAGTGCCATCAACCCATCAGCCACTGTTGTAAAACAAGTTTAACATCAAGTGTAATGAACAATGATAGGGCAAAGTCAAAGTGCTTTATATTACAAAGTTTTAATTAATGAGTAAAAGTCAACCAGAAAACCACATCCGTCGACTTGAGGAGAGGCTAACGTCTGTCTGATTATAAACTCTGAAGGGACAGACCACACTTATGTCGCTTTGCCCTTCCCTTAACATACTGTATATTTTATTAGACAAGACCAGCATACTGCTTTCTGTAAGTCGTTTAATTCAAAGCATGGATTTGAATAAAAAATGCCTGTAACTCATAATTGAGCAGGTTTTGACCAGAATTTGTTGATTATTTTGATGATTTATTTTTCCTTCCCTGTAGCCATGTTTTATTCAGTGTATATATTTTGTTACCTCTCTGTTTGTAAATGTTTTGACAAAAATTTTACGAGAGAGTATAAAAACATCAAAAACACGAAAAAGACATTTTCCAGGCTTTGACACCGGACTTGGATCTTATGAATCAGACAGAGTGAGGCGCTCATTTAGCTGCTACCTAAATCTCAGATCTAATTGGTGGAAAACTCCTGGTCTGTGTAAAAGACATTTCAAACAGGTCTTTTTCTCTGTGCCTCGTGATGTGCGTATGGTTTAAAGTGCGAACAGAGAAGCAGCTTCAGAGGCCCTTGAATTTAATATCCTGTGACAATGCCCTGTTTCCGATGTCAGTGCCAACAAGTGGTTTTAGTTGCTTTTGCAGACGTTCCTGGTTCAGGTCAGTTTAATTGATTGCCATGGTGTTTGTAGCAGCATTTGAATTACAGATTAATGAGCCGTCCTCTCCCCTCTGCAGACCTGGACGAGTGCTCAAACATCCCGGGGCTTTGTGGCCTCGGCGAATGTTCAAATACTGTTGGCAGCTACTTCTGCAAGTGTCCCCAGGGATACTACACCTCAGTTGATGGATCCAGATGTCTAGGTGAGTCATCTATCAAGTAATCGCACATATGACATGGTCCAGTTTCCTTTGTGTGGTATTTTTCAAACTACACCGACATGAAGGTTTCTATGGAGATGTTATATTATTGAACGAGCTTCTAACACCAACTCTAAACAGCGTGGTAACCCTGCAGGGACATGCTGTTGTCTATGACCAAACACAATAGAAATAGGTCAAATGGCGATCATCATCATCATTATTCATCTAAAAATGTGCTCATAGCAAAACCCGGGTGTGCTTCTTCTCTGGCAGTGCTCAGTTTGTCCTATCTGGGCAGCTGCAGAAAGGAAAGGAAGTAACAGATAGACAAATGCAATGAAATTTGTATGTCACACTATCAAAAACAGTTTTGACTGATCCATTATGTCTACTACTAATACTATATTCTCTTCAGTGATTGTCAGACAGGTGTGGATTTAAAATAAGGTACGGCCTCCATCAAATGGCATCTTTCAAACTGATGCTATTGTTTTCCACACTTCTTTGTTTTCTACATGCAAAGAATATTGCAATTAATGCCTAGATGAATGAAAGACGTATACTTTCACACTGTCATGACCAGTAAAAATATTTAGTAGCAGTAGTGTAGTTTTAATTGTAAAAAATGTAAGCTCATTTTCATGGTAGAATTTTTTTTTCACATTACTGTAATTATCCAGAGTGTATTATGTAGGAAATGGGTCATCATTCTCAAAGTCATCTTGCTCCCTGAGCAGACTGAAGGGTGTGCCTCTGAAAATGTTAACGATGAATTAAAAGCATTACATTGGAGTGAAGAGTGTGAAGAAAGTCTTTCTGGTGGGACTCTTCATCATTCGGTGCTTTCACATTCATTTCAGCCGCATGAACACAATGCTCCCAGACATAAATCCTCTCACTACAGCCACTCTCTTAACACCATACCTTTCATTTAATGAGCTAGTACCTGAAGCTCTGTAAATGTGCAGGAAGCTGATTTTCTGACCGTTTTTCTCTGATTGGATAACAGGGGATACCAGAAAATATATTTATTGCAAGAGGCAGCAAACTGACTGACATATCCTTGTAAATCTAACATAAACTATCCTTACTTCCTCTAGACTCAAACTGTTGTTGTTTGTGCTGTTTTTTGTTGCAGTACAAAGAAGCCCACACATGTTTTCAAATGCTGATTATCCACATGTATTGTTTCAATTAAACTTCTTGTGCACAATTGTCAAATGGTGACACATTCTTTAGACTGAGCTGTATTGGATACTAGTAACATTTTAAAAATGAATTACATTTTTTAACCTATTTTGGTTTTGCCTTTCATTCCTGGCACCAAAAGAAAGCCCAAGTTCCAGCTGTTAGAATTTAGGTCAGCCGTCCGACGATTGTTTGTATTTCCACAACAATCAGATGTGTCCCCTTTGAACCAAGACGAAGAGGTAATCACAGTAACCTGAGAAGAATGAGGAGATTTTTAGGTTAATGATGAATAAGTTTAGACAATCTACCTCAAACTTGGACCTGCAAAGAGGTCTCCCAGACATCATAATAATCTACAGAAAACATGTTGATTATAATTGTTTTACCACATTTTGGCTTCCCTTTTCTTCTTCTTCTCTGGCCTTTTTATGTCAGATCAGAGAACAAAACAACCAAGTGACAAGCCAGAGAGCTATAGTATAACATAAACAAATGAAAAGTCTGTTCATCCGTCTCAAAGTGTCGGTCTCAGTCCAAGTTCTGGTCATTTTTGCCTTTGTATTTTGTTTAATTTTTTGTGTTGCACTCACCCTGGCCTTTTTCAGTCAACTGTGGAGCATTGGCTAGTTCAAACTAGTCCAGCTCCGGTCCTACTGCGGCATATACACACAGCAGTATGTCGACCATGAACTTCATTATTTATATTTGTCAGACTAAGATGAATATAAAATAAAGTGAAACAAGTCGTATTAAGTCATTATTGATTTTTAAAGTCTGGTTTACTCAGACTTTCACAATAACTTGAATTTCTCCATTCAAGTGAGCCTGTGTGACTTAAACCATGCTTTTTGCCCTTTTAAATCAGAGTAAAGCATTCCCATTGCGTGATTTATCCCCAAAACAGATTTGTAAGGCACAAATACTCAAACAAGCAAAAACATATTCAACCACACCCAGACAAATCATCAGAAAGCAACTCAAATCCCTCACGTTTTCTCAATTTGACCCAAAACAGACTCAGGAAGAATTTGGGTCAGAAGAGATCATTAGTAATACACCCACATATTCACGTGTGCGTGCGTACACCAACAATGCAAACACATGCTCACTTTACCCCCCAGAAGAGGATGTTTGTGAGAGAGGAATGTCTGAGGATTTTGCTCCAGAAAAAACAAAACAAAACTATTGCGCAGGAGTTGTTGGTGTGTTTTCAATCCTGCAGCTAATTCACACAGATCTCTAAGGAAGCTTTTGTTTTTAATGTAACCTTAAGCAAAAAGGGGGGATTATATGGAAAAAAAAACACATATCTTCATAGAAAGATCACAAAACAATTTACTGTGTACTAAATCTAATGAAAGCATTTAAGTATTTACAAGCTTTATCTTGAACATGTAAACACTTACGGTAGCCCTGCAGGTACAGTGCTGTCTGCTGTATGCATACTGTCTGTGAACAAACCATGTGTAAATAGTCACATGATGAGTTCTCTCAGTGCTTATACATCCCCTCTCATAATCCACTGCTGTTGGTTGTGAAGTAAAATAAGGAAAATGGTTGAAAAACAAGCTTTGCACATCATTATATGAACATAGAACTGCAGCAAATAGTGGTATGTTGTTCACAATCTCTCTTCACTGTCATATTGCACACCCCTGATTAAGCAACCCACTGATGAATTTAACCAAGCAGTCATTAGTGGAGCCTCTGCCTCACCATATGGGTTTGCTCATCGGGCTGTGTGTGAAATTAGACATGATATATTTATGTCAATAATCATGTTAAATATTAGTCACACTTAAAGATAGTGCCAAAAAGTACAGGATGTCGCAGTGATTCTCAAAAACAGGAAGTCATGCCTATCAAAAAACATCCAAGTGATTAGAAATGTGAACCACCGGAGGCTGTCGGTTGATGATCTGTTACTGAACATATAGATTATCCATGTCATATTTTATACAATACAGTCATTTTAATTTGGTGTATCTCTTCCCACAGATGCTCGCGGAGGCTACTGCTACGCTAGTGTTTTAAACGGGCGCTGTGCCAACCAAAACTCACAGCTGTTGACCAAAGTACAGTGCTGTTGTGACAGTGGGCGCTGCTGGTCCGACGGGTCTACGCCGGAAATGTGCCCCATCCGAGGATCAGGTGGGTCACTCAGCCAATGTCAACTTAAAGTGACATTCTGTGATTTTAGAAGTGGAGTTTTTGGTACAGTTAGTATATTACCTTTTATTTAGAAGTATGCCAAATATACAGTACTTTAATTATGATACCATTAGTTTCGATACTGGTGAGCCATTTGGGTAGTGCTATGGAAGAATACTGCAGTGGAAGTGGTTTTGGGTTTTGTGGTGTTAATTAAGGTTTAGCTTATGATGTGGTTATTTGTAATAGTATATAATTTATATCTATCCAAATGTCAAAACCTTTTTCAACTTTTTGTTCTCTTCATCTCTTCATTATTTATTTTCTGTCTTTTTGTCAACTTTTCTATGGAACTTCAATTGAAAATAGCTATTTTGACTTAAGCATTAAAGCAATACTGTGTAACTTTGGACCCCAAAATGGATATTTATGTATATAGGACATTTATTGGTCTGTATGAAAGGTTAACCGTCCCAAGTTTGCAGAAGCATTTGTCTCCTGTATTCCTTTAGTGGGTACACAGCTTGAAAAATTACATTCTGTTGCTTCATTCAATCGTTTTCTATCGATTATCCTATATTTTGCGAGCTACGATTGCTGACCAGTCGTCATTAAAAAGCCTTAAATGTACATTTTGAGATCAACAGAATGTGTTGTGCATTTTTTATAGAAGAGTATCAGAAACTCTGCCTCCAGCTGCCGGATGGGACAGGTGGAGTCATACCTGGACGTGTCCCTGGTGGCCCAGATCTACCAGGCATCTACCCTCAGCCGTACCCAGGCCAGACTCCAGGAGTGGTCCCTGGTCAAATTCCCATCCAAGTTCCTGGTCACATTCCAGGACAGATTCCCATACAGATTCCTGGACAATTTCCTGGGCAGTTCCCGGGAACATTACCTATACAGCCTCCACCAGGTGAGCTTCTTCTAATCTTCAAATGATGAAGTTTGAGGAATGTTTTAGATTGTCATAATGGTCTAATTAAACTTAAGGTTACTTAGAGGTTACAAAGATAATATCTATTGTAAAAGTCTGCAAAAATGATACATATGATTTTGTTTGAAATCAATATGTGATATTTGCTCTAGGTCCTGTCATTATCCAAACCCAAAACATCACTAACATGTGCCAGGCCTATCGCAACCTGTGCCTTAACGGCCGGTGTATCCCCATGCCCAGCATTGGCTACCGCTGTGAGTGCAATATGGGCTTCAAACTGGACACCCGAGGAGAGTGCATCGGTGAGTATCTGTAAAAGAAAAATGGTACTCAACAATCTGAACAGAGAGGAAGAGGTTGACCATATACCCTTTTTATACCTAGATGCACAATAGAGCTGTAGTAAAGGGAAAACTGAGACTTCTTTTTTCTCTTGTTTTGCTTTATTCAGTGCTTAAAATGCTTAACCTTACCTTTGCATATTTTCTGTTTTAACAAACTTGGATTAAGGACTTGGAAATGTTCAAAATGTACCTTTTTGTGCCTTGGGCTTTTAAACCACCCAATTAAAGACAAATACCATTGTTTGGACACCCATGTTGCAAATAAAACACTCACATATAAAGCTATTTACCCATTATTCACAGGGCTAACTATTAACACGTATTTAACCATTATTTTGTTTTGAGATTATGGGCTCTCCTAGTTAATGATTGTTTTAGAACTGGGCTTTTGCACTTGCTTCCTTTAGGCCGTAATCATTATCTTGAATGTGTATGTAGCGGTAAGCTGCTGGAAAAGCTTAAAAATGGATGTCAGATGTCATCCTGGCAAAGCTGTATGGACTTTGTCTATGCATTTCAGATGATGATGAATGTGAGAGGAACCCGTGCGCTCATGGAGAATGTGTGAACACGCCTGGCTCGTATATCTGTCAGTGTCCCGCTGGGTTTCAGTCGACTGCAACCAGGACAGAGTGCAGAGGTATCCCACTCGCACTAAAGCACAAAGGCACTCAAACATGTGTATAAATCCACAGGCACTAACAGGAAGTGTTTACTGCTGTTTGTTTGCCAGATCTGGACGAATGCGTGGCAAATGGTCGGATCTGCAACAACGGCCGCTGTGTTAACACCGAGGGCAGCTTCCACTGTGTCTGTAACGCAGGATTTGAAATCTCTGCAGATGGCAAAAACTGTCAAGGTCTGTCAAATTTAGATTATAATGTTTGATTTAGTGAAAGCCAAAATATCTCATGGCATATTCTAATGCTTATCTAGAGGCTGAAAGATCTAACTTTACTGCAGGTTACTTTTTCAAAACAGGGCCTTTAGATGGTGTAACCTCGAGTTAGTGTTAGTCTTAGTTAATCTTTGTCTGCTGTGCTGGATTGACATTGACTTTTGAGGAGGTGTATTGTACTTAAAATCTAAATGAGAAAATAGTTAATAAACCCTAGACATTTGGTCAAAGCTTATACTTTACAAGTAAGTGCATTTAACTCTATTGAATGTTTCTTTCCTCCACAGATCAAGACGAGTGTTTGATCAGAAACATGTGCTTGAATGGGCTGTGTATAAACGAAGATGGGAGCTTTAAGTGCATCTGTAAACCCGGATATCTGCTGGACACGAGCGGGCGCATGTGTGTAGGTGCGTTTCTCAGCACATACTACATTTTATAGACCGTATGTTTTCACTGACTGCATCATTGCATTGGTTTCGGGCCAAGTGTTTTGACCTCCATTCTCAGCCAGCTTGTAAGTGCTATACTCTCAGGCATGTACTGTACACGCCTTTGCACAGTGGTTGAAAATCCCCCAAAAATTTGTTGGAAAACCCCTGAGCATCCTGGCAAAGCAGCTGGATGTGGGTCGAGGGGCCCGCCTGCGCTGCGATCTCCGAGCAGACAGCCTTCCTTGAACTTATGTGGAAAATGATTTGGCTGTCTTGTAAAAGTCTGTGATGTAAAAATGTAAAGATTACTTCAAAAGCGTCTACCTTACCTTGCACCATGAAGTCATTAAATGAGCTAAATTAACAACTGTTTCTTATGTTTAACAACCCAGTGCCATTTTGCTGCACATGGCTTTGGATACAGAGCCTTGATCTGAGACATTGGCCTGGTTTTGTCGTCCAAAATAAACAAACACTAGACTAGGGTGTGGAGAAGTGTGCTGATGTATGCAGTCATTTATGAAATGGGTTTTCTTAAGGGACTTTGTGGTTTGTGGTTTCAATGTATCCTTCAACTCTACTAGACAAAACAGACACAATAATTACAGAAAATGCATTTGAATAGTCAATGAGAGGCCAGTATTTTTCACACAGGACTCAGTATTAGATTTGAGCTGTTTATTATAATTGTTTTTCATTTTAAATCCCTGTCACTCTGGGATTTTTGCCATTACCAACAAATTATTAAGTAGTCATAGCAAAATTGGATCATAGGTTGCACAGTGTGGCTGGATCCAAGAAGACCAACCTCACAGTTGTACGACCAAAAATGGCCTGACAAATATCTGCTTATAAAATGTCTCTTAACAGCTCTCTTTGCTCACCTTGTGGGTTTTTTTTTTGTATTTTAGACATTGATGAGTGCGAGACTCCCGGGATGTGTATGAACGGCCACTGCGTAAACACAGAGGGGTCTTTCCGCTGTGAGTGTATGGCTGGGATGGCAGTGGGCCTCGATGGACGAGTCTGTGTTGGTGAGTAACAATACAAGACACGGTACAGACCAAAATTGTAACAATATTTACTCTAAAGTTTTCATGGATCCTTTTTATATGACATAGTTAAAGATATTTACTAAAGGGTTCCTGCTGGTATATGAGAATGCTGGTACCTTTGGTTTAATCCTGTGGCCCATCACCCGTTGAATTTGTTTTAAAGGTCAAGTTATTTTATTACCAAGTAGTTTAAAATGGTTATGGACTATTTTTGTAGAAAACAATTGACTTTGTTCATGTTTAAGCCTCTAAATTTGCATTTGTTTTGACAATTATAATGATCCAAACAGATAAAATTGGGCCTTACAGTCTCTGCCTTTGAGAAAACTGAGCTCAAAAATGCCATAAAAGTGCTTGAATTGGACTTTTTAAATGCTGTTTTAATCCTCTTTCTGTTTTCTTTTCTACTATGGCCTGTTTGTGAGAACTTTCCCACATTTTTCCATTGCTTCCAGTGATCATTGTGCATTGTGTGGGACGTGTTGAAATGTTGTTATGTTTGCATTACTTTTCGTCGGGATGATATCAGCGGAAGAGAATGCATCAAATCCCTGGATATTACGCAGAGAGAACAACCATTTGTTTTGCCAGTGTTGTTTATTAAACCCATGAATTTCTCTTTTAGTCCTCCATCCATTTTTTCATCTAAATCTTTTGCCTCATTTCTCATACACTGTTTCTGTTTTTCTGTCTGAAATAGACACTCACATGCGTAGTTCCTGTTATGGTGGCTACAAGCGAGGGCAGTGTGTTCGGCCATTATTTGGGGCTGTGACCAAATCCGAGTGCTGCTGTGCCAACCCGGAGTACGCCTATGGAGAACCCTGCCAGCCCTGCCCACCGGAAAGCTCTGGTATGAATATTTAACTGAACCCACCCCCATGAAACCCCCACTATCCTGTCCCAGCGCACATGGCCTTACTTTAATTCAAAACACACCTGGTGAAGTTGGAAATGGTTACATCTGAATGAAGGAAGGATGAAAGGTGTAGAATAGTAGTATTTGAACACTCAGACTGCGTTCATATTACAATACTGTAAATTCCTGTATATATAACTGCCTAAAACCCATATTACTCACTCAGTTAACTCAATAAGTTTTGCGACAATGAAAGGGGAAAGACTAAATTGTTACAGGCTAGTAATCTCTGCTGCTGTGCGTTTTGTTTTCCAGGTGCTAAATTTGTAAACCAGCAGTTGCCAGAATGAAAAAAGCAGTTTGAACCCAGGGGTCAGTGAGGTCAAAACAGTTACCGGAACACACAGAAAACACAATGTTTAGACACACACTACACTTGTACCTGAGTCCTCAGGACAATAATGCGCAAAAAGCACCTGTAACTCCTCAATAAACCAGTCATAGCCACCTTTGTTGGGTAATCGCCCACGTTGAGATAACAAGCACACTCATATTTTATTGCTAAACTTAAGAAAAGCTGCCTAATGCTGTCCAGATAATTGTGTATTCCTCACTTGATGCTCCTGTCAATCAGAATCACAGTCTGCCCATTATTAGTGCATAAACATACTCCAACATCCAAGTGGTGAATTTAAGGCAAACAGTGAAAAAATTGGTAAATTATCTTCAAAAGTACAATTTTCCAAGGTTTAAAGTGTAGAGTCAAACAAAGTAAGACTAATACGGCAGAAATTCACCACAGAATACAGCTGATACAGCAGTTCCTGCACGGCAAACCTCTGAGGCAGTGCCAGTTTAGCCCACTCAATAGAGTGCTTGCTCCAGGAGTGGGAAGCTGGGGCTCAAATCAGAATGCAGGCATGAATTTTGCGAGAGTTGCCGGATACAAGCAAACAGTTACCAGAACACACCAAGTCAAAATAAGGGGGTTCCTGCATCCTGTTCCGGCAGCATCCAGCTCAAATTAAGCCCTGATAGTAGCAATAAGTGAAACAGCATTAGCAGTTACAGGTTTTCAGTTCTACTCAATGCTCATAAAACACATTTCATTAAAATAATTATGTTATTCATTTGTCATATTGCCTCTATTGCATGCCCAAACTGATTAAACTGGGCTTAACTTGACTAAACTCCATTTTACAAAACCAAATTTAATTTAAATGGTGCAACACAACTTTTACTGAACTTGGATTAACATTACATTAAACCTTGTTGGTGCAATTGGGCCTAAGTGTTTTTAAATGATGACAGTACATTTTAATGAGGCTGAGACTTGATTTAGATTTATTTCGTTGTCATGGAAACCATATTTTATCCTCCATAATGTCCATAAAGTTTGGATTTAATGAAGCTAGAATAACATTTTAAGCCAAAAAGAGAGGAAGTAAAAAGGAAGGAATGAAGGAAGAAGGCACAATGTGAAGTGTAGAGCAGGTTAAATGTCCTCGCTTTGAGGTTAAACTACACACATGCCACTTTTCAATAAGCCTCATTCAATTAAAGTCTCTGTATCAAAGACGCCAGTGCAGCACCACTTTAAGACCCTGTTTTATTTCTTTTTAGACTCAATGAGAAAGCCCAAAAATGGATAATTGCACGTTATTAAACTGCTTGCTTTTAAGTTTGCTGCATTTTGGCAAATGCATTTGCACATTTTCTTAAACTGCTTTCTGTGTATTTCTGTTGCAGCTGAGTTTCTGGCTTTGTGTCCAAATGGTGGTGGCATCACTGGCGATGGAAGAGGTATCAGATGCATTTGTCGTTAAATCAAACCATGACTCAAAACATAGCGTGTGAAAACTCTAAATAAATTCAGTTTGTATTATTTTTGCTTGCAGACATAAATGAATGTGCACTTGACCCCGATATCTGCCAGAATGGAGTCTGTGAAAACATGCTGAGAACTTATAAATGCACTTGCAACGAAGGCTTTGAGGTCGATCTGACAGGCAAAAACTGTATAGGTATGTTTGCTAATGATATTGAATGAATATTAAAAGACCAATATAAGAAGCACTTAGTGTATGTGAGGTAATCTCTTTACAGTTGTCCTTAGTAGTAAACAATTTAACACTGTTGGCTTTTAACATCAAGGCATACAGTCGTTATAACTCTATACCTGTCCCTCAGATATTGATGAGTGTCTGGTGAACCGGCTGCTGTGTGATAACGGTCTTTGCAGAAACACACCTGGCAGTTTCACCTGTCAGTGTCCCAAAGGATACCGCTTCGACTCCGACACTGATGTCTGTGAAGGTCAGACTCTTTCACACAGTCATCTTCACTCAAATGTACAGGAGATTAGATAAATATAAAATATGCCTGTCTCTTTTAGATGTGGATGAGTGTGCGTCGAGTCCTTGTATCAACGGAGACTGTGTTAACAGCCAAGGGTCATTTGTGTGCCTGTGTTCAGTGGGAAGTTCACTGGACAACTCTGGATTAGAGTGCATAGGTATGTGACTGCTGGTTTTATTAAAATATTCATTCTGATTTAGTATATATAAAAATAAAAAAAAATCAAATTACACATCATCTACAAAGGATCTCTGAAAAAAAAAAATTGACAATAAAATGCAAAAGCTAAAACATACCAACACCTTTGTCTTTTTTTTGTCAAAAAATGTATCTATACTTAATACAATTTCTTAACCAATCAGAGACCACTAAAAGCACCTGCTGGCTCAAGATCGTAAACAATCGCTGTGAGGTGAACATAAATGGAGCTACACTCAAATCCCACTGCTGTTCTACCCTCGGAGAAGCCTGGGGCAGTCCCTGTGCCAAATGTGAAAAAGGTGAGCTACGTCAACAAATGTGTTGCGTTGATATGAAAAGATGTTGACACAGTGATTTCATCTTTATTTTTTTTAGATCCAATTTGTGGAAAAGGCTTTGCCAGAGTTAGAGGGAATAACTGTGAAGGTAACGTTCCAGCTTAACAGAGTTTATTGATTTCACTGTAGTTGTGTGAAAAAGTGAACCTGTTTCTCTGCTTTTGTCAGACGTGGATGAATGTCAAGTGTTTCCTGGAGTGTGCATCAATGGGAAGTGCGTCAACACACAGGGATCCTTTTTCTGCCAGTGCCCCCCAGGAATGACTGTGGACGTCAGCGGCAGGATGTGCATCGGTGTGTAGTAATTCACTAAAACATCCTAGTTTACATTTACCAGTCTGGTAATAGTGTGGTAATTGGAGGATGCAGTGATAATGAGGTGATAATAAAGACATTTAATGGTACTTAGACTAACTTCATGATAGTTTTTGTCTGGATGCGTCATAAGTCAGTTGTTTAAGGTGTCCTATTTCACATTACTGTACTCAGTAAAATGTGTCAGCCTTTTTTACAGCTTTTTTGTGAATATAGTAAATTAATGAGTCATTGAAAGAAGCATATTGGTATTATTGTTATGTTATTATTATGTTCATTGCTTTCATTATATTGTAATTGGAATAAATCTTCCAGCATACTTGAGGGTGTATATTAATTATATGTGAATGTTCTGGCTTTAGGTTCAAACAATTAAACCATACATACATGACTATAACAGAGCATACATTATTTGGTAGCATGATGTAACATTTCAGCAAATTTGAAAAAACAACAACAACAAAAAAAATCAGGGCTACAAAATGCAAATCTACCTTAAGATGTAATAGTAATTGGCCAAAATAACTGTGTTGTTGCGATTGTATTACCCACACACTATTAACTTGCTGTTAGTGATTTGTAATTTAAAGTGCCTTTTTTCTTCAGAATTATTCACAAACTCTAAACTTTATATTTCATTTTTTTTCATTGTTTTTCCACTGTTTGTTCACTACCAGACCTGCGGACCGAGCACTGCTACATGGCTCATGACGATGAGCGCTGTGCGGCTCCCATTTCCGGGAAGCACCGTGTGGATGCTTGCTGCTGCTCGGTGGGTGTGGCCTGGGGTCCTGAATGTGACGAGTGTCCAGAAAAAGGCACTCCTCAGTACACCCAGCTCTGTCCTCGAGGCCCGGGCTTCTCTCACAGGGGAGACTTCATCAACGGACGGCCCTTCTTAAAAGGTACACAACAGGGTCTAATGGAGAGTATTGTAGCTTTTGCTTTACTTATTTTTTTTAGTATATTTAATGAATTTACTATTAAGTATCTGTGTAACCATCTGTCCTTCCTTTGCTCCTTGTAGATATCAATGAATGCAGAATGATTAGTACATTGTGCTCCAATGGAAGGTGCAGAAACACAATTGGAAGCTTCCGTTGTCGTTGTGATAATGGATATGCTCTTGACTCTGATGAAAGGAACTGTACCGGTCAGTAAAACTGGGGTTACTGTAAACACACATATTTTACAGTATTTTTTCCTTGTTGTTCAATATTCACTAACCTTTGATTGATTTATACATAGGTATATATCCAAAATAATTGTTTTAATACTTCCTGGCCTATCATATTCATATCCATACACACAAAATCCACAAAGATCAGACTAATTGTATATACTAGAAAAAGAATTACAATGGCTGGTTAGGCTAACATGGACCGTTAGCTCTCAGCATTTGATTTTTTTAAGGAAATAAATACACTGGTTCTCGTCACATGAGCTCAACTGCTGAATTAACCAGTTGTTTGCATAAAATGTATTATTCATTCTTTAATTAGTTTGTTCTAGTGATCGGAACCATTGTGCTTGAAACCTCACATTTTGGTTTGTATCAAATTGAAAAAAGGCAAGTGCCCTCAAACAAATTCCTATTGGACTGAGTGATACCTCCCAACAAGTTGCAGGTTGTCTTCAGCTGCAAAAATACCTCATCTAAGGGTAACCAGTCCTAACCAGTTTCTCCTTTCCGATTGTTTCTGCCAACTCTAATTAAAGTAAAATGGAAAGGACATTGCCCCCTCTCAGCTCGTTCAGTTTAATGGCAGACTGGCTGCTTTAGGCTTGTTGGAGCTTGATCCTTATATTTTGGTGATTTCTGTTCGGAAGTTTGCAGACATCATTTAGGTCAAAATGCCAGTGATATGGTAATAATGATTCCCCAGTAAGGTAGATTTAACAAAGCAATGAGATCAATCCATGTAATGCCATTCATAATATTAATATAAAACAAAAGAATCCATGATTTTAATATGAGTTCTTATTAAATCTCAGTCCTTTCTGTCTTTTAATGAACATCATTACTTCCATTATTTGTTTGCCTCACAGTTATATTTTATTTCTTCGATTAATGGCTTTCGATACCAAACCCATGACTCACTCTTGTGCTGTGCCCTTTAATGAAAACTACCATGGAAATAAACGTTTTACAGCATGTTTTGTATCCATTACCATTTTTTATGATTACAACAGACTCTCCCCAGATGAGTTTCTCTACATGCAAATGTTTTACTGCAATTTTAAGGCATTCTTTCTCATTCAGTCTGTTCCCTCTTGTAGATATCGATGAATGCAGAATTTCTCCAGATCTGTGCGGCCAGGGCAGATGTGTCAACACTCCCGGAGACTTCGAGTGTGAGTGCTTCGAAGGATATGAGAGCGGCTTTATGATGATGAAAAACTGCATGGGTAAGTGGTTAACACTTGGTCAACAACACAGTAAAATGTTAATGGATAATTGACAAGCAGCAATAAACATATAATGTACAAGGAAAATGTTAAAAATCTTGAGTCAATCCAATTAATCGGGAACTTTATTAGGCAGAACACAGTAACTTTTTCTTTCCCTTCTTTGTCCCATTCACTAAGGTACAAGGATAGACAATATATGACTACTTCCAACTGTGGAAATGTGAAGCTATCATCTTTGGATAAAACATAAATTCACACATTCACCTTTTATAGTAGGACGTGTAGTAATTTGCCATAACAATGTGCGCACTTTTGGTCATTGAGTCCCCATTTTGATTTAAACCAGCCCTAACTGGTTGAGGCATTGACCCAAATAGACTAAAAGTGTGCTTTAGGATTTACCTTTAAGTTGTCAGCTGCCATTCCTTTAAGTACTAGTAGTTGTGTGCCAGCGACTGATTCTGTGTGTTTGCTGTCAGCGAGTGGGTAGAGAACATTAGCGAATAGCTTGATCTTTTTTGCTTTATGAGCAATTAGGGTCTTCCAGCTAGAAGTTACAAACACTGGATGTCCTATAGGCTAGACTTGTACAGAATATCAAATAACACCACATGGATGACCTACAGTTATACATGGATTGTTTTAGGACCTGTGCTTCCTCATCAGAGACTGTTAAATTGACATCTGCCTGAGGACATTAGCATACATATTTCTAAGGCCACAAAACCGTCAGTACATTAGGAATAAATGCAAGTCACCATTACAGACATAGGACATTGCACAAAAATATCCTAGATAAAGTATTACACACTTACGACTCGAGGGCTATGCTAAAAATGAATGGAAAGTATTTTTGTTGCTGTGGTGGGCCAGGATCTTTTTGAGAATGCTATATTGTGATATTGTGTATTAAATTTCTGAAATCTGAGTGCAAAACGAGTCTCCTGAACAGTTCTGTGGCAGTATCTGAGAACAACGAGTACAGCCAGCTCATAAAGATTTCTTAAAGTGGGGAAAGCCCGCTGCACAGTCCACCCCAAATCTCACAAACCTGCCTCTTGTACTGGATCCCATTTTGGCCATAAGTTGTGGAAGAGGTGCCTCGACAAACATGCCAGGCCTGGAATTCACTGTTTAGGCGGCTGACGTAAGCTGAAATTTACAGTCATTTGTATTTATGCGCGTGAGAGAGAGGGAACATGTTACTGTGATTTACTGAAACCCCTGTGGTGCGTTGAATGGTCTGAACTGTTCAGCCCAAGTGTCGCCACAATCACTTGGTAAAACTGCTCCATTAAGCCCAGATAAGATAATTGTGGTTTATTAAGTTGTTGACCTTTAAAAGGAGGCACACACAATCAGCCACAAAGAGTCCCTGTTGACTGGAATTGAACTCACAACTTCCATCTGTGAGTCTAGTGTGACTAATACTTCATTGTGCTTCCTCTACACAACATTATTTTTGATGGTTCCATGTTCGGGATTGTTTTCCAGATAAAAACAGTGTTTTCGAGGCCTCATGAGGCAGGTTAATATCTGTTAAACAAATGCACTGTTTGATTAAAAAAATAAATAAATACCAACCTTCGAGTGACCATTTTAATCTCCAAGCCATGTTCTCTGATTGGTCAATAGGCCCTTTTAGTACATCCAGTGTTGTAATTGCCCTAATTGCTGGCTCTAGTCCCACCGAAGTGCTTTCTGATGAAGGGAGAATGATCAAGCATAGACCAGTTGTGTGACAGCTTGAACAGGATTCATTTGTGAGCTTATAAAATCTGTTAAAAACATGTGAAACTCTAGCTTTGGTCATTGGGACGTTTAAGACCTGATAGACTTATATGAGCAAAAACTAAGGCAACTCATAAAAGGCTGACTTTGAACCTAATTTATATACTTGAAAAAGTAATTTGCATGACTTCAAATGTAACACCTAAAGTTGTATTAGCCAAGCCGAAGTTTAGTGCTTACCTTAAACTTCTAGCTTTGAGTTCAGACTCAGACCAAGCCATCCCTATCTCTGCTAAACACTGCATGAATTCATTCATTTATGTATTTTTCTGCTGGGTCCCACACACAAATACAGTTACCTAAACCATTTTATGCCAGCATGTGACTGGCCACAGCTACCGGCGTGGGCTAATCATTCTCTTCCATCAAAATCCTTGATAATAAAGCCTAGTTGACATATTTAGGTCTTGTTTTTTAACGTATTTCTTAGTTACTAAACCATTAACTTTTTTATTCTGCCTGCCCTAAATTCAAAATAAGAACAGTAAAAAATAAACATAATGTTGTTTTTCCTCTATCAGACATTGATGAGTGTGAGAGGAACCCATTGCTTTGTCGCGGAGGCGAATGCGTGAACACTGAGGGCAGCTTCCAGTGTGTCTGCCCTGAGGGACATGAGATTTCTCCTGATGGGTCAGCCTGTCTGGGTGAGTTTAGTCAGAAGATATTTATCATTAAGAGACACATTTTGGGTAAATTAATTCTAAAAACATCAGTCACAAGGATAATCCAGCGCTATTTAGTGGTTTCTCGTATAATCCTCTGGTTTCTGTGGGTGCTCAGTTAAACTGTTTATGGGCACGCTCAGTTCAGAGCTGTAATGGCGTCATTATAGGTGGGTGCCTGGTGTAATAATGCTTTAATGGCCAATAAATCTGGGAAAATTGTGTGTCACTTTCTTTTTGAACCTAAGTTTTTGGGAATGGGGTAAAAAAAACCTCCTGAAACCTGTATCTTTTTACAGATATTAATGAATGTGAGTTGAGTGACAGGCTGTGCAGAAATGGCCAGTGTGTGAACATGATCGGTCGGTACCAGTGCACCTGCGACACGGGATACAAATCCACTGAGAACCGTCTGGAGTGTGTTGGTGAGTTTTACAGATAAATACTTTTTATGCAAAGGTTGCATATAAGCAGTATTTAAAAAACTTTTTTTTCCTCTGTCACCTAGACATTGATGAGTGCACCATTGAAAACGGCGGCTGTGAGACGTTTTGTACGAACTCAGAGGGCAGCTATGAGTGCAGCTGTCACAGCGGATTTGCCCTGATGCCTGATCTGAGGAGCTGCACTGGTCAGTGGTGGTTTGTCTTAAGTCTTTCTCTCAGAACTTTATCCTTCTTTCTGGTGAAGTGCTTTGTTCTGGGAAACCTTTTGTTGAGCAGCAGATAGGAATGAAATTGAATCAGAGGTGGATTATTTTGTAATTGTCTGAAAACATATCAGGCCAACAATTGGACAGACCTTTAAACACCCTCTCTGTATTTATCCTTCTTTTTGGTATTTTATGGTAGCTTTGTAATGCATGTCTTATGCGGTAATATGTTAAGTGACAAATTAAACGCATTGGGCTACTGTGAGGTAATTCAAATGAAAATGAGATGAAATCAGATGTGGGTGTATGTACTGTACTCTTTTTTATCAGTTTTATCAGTCTACTACAACAATATTGTTCATGAGAAATGAAACAGAGCCAATGTAAGCTCACCTCTTTAGGCTTATATTTTATTTCAAAAATACAGTTCCATCATAAAAATTAAACACAAATATTTCCTACCTCTTACATTCAGCTAAAACAGTATGAAGTTGTGTTTATACAGCCCACAGCCCTTTAGAGCCAGCGTAAATTATTGAGTAAAGATGTGTTGTTGACAGAAAGCTTGTCACATGAGCCATGTTCAAAGGAAATCTGCAGAACAATGCTTAGATTAAGTTTACATTCGATGACTGCACATTTCTACTTGCCTCCAAAAGCCGCTGTCCAATGATGGATGACACTCACTGATGTGTCTGGCGAGTGTTGATTACTGTGACAGCACATGTTTTCAGTTGCTTATAGGTTGTTTCATGTGGCTCTTGTCCCTTTAATTAGTGGAGACAGACATACAGACAAAGATCAAGGAAGCACAATGGTTATTTTAGTTTTACGCTCCAGATGAGCTCAAAATGACATTTGCTTTTGTTATACACGATGTTGAGTTTACTGCGCGTCGCCAGCTGTAAAAGCCTCTGTCTCAGAGAGGCTTTGGTGATTTATGAGCCCATACAACTACTTTATATATCGTGTTGTCTTCTCCTCCGAGCACATTTTACTGTCAGGTTATTATTAATACTGAAATATGGTTGGCAGGTTATATCCTTTTTGATGACGATAATCAATAAAAAGTGGACCAGGAGCTGACTAGGAATCTTATGCTCAGTGAAGGCCAGCTCCAAAAAGCTTAGCTCCTTTTACTCACCTTATAGAAACTTATAAAATGGTCTGTATTTTTTGAAACTTTGTTTTCTTAAAGTTAGTGAGATACATGTCTTTCTAATCACACTGTTGTGTTAAACGAACATTTCACAATACAAATTATTTTTAAAATCATTAGCACTGTACTTGCTGCTAGCCTCACAAGATAATTAGGCTAGAACTACACCGGAGGCTCCATAAATACTGAAACTGCACAATTTTTGCCAGTTGAGTGATGTCAAAGCCTCTTTATCTTGTTCTCTACACCCTGTCAGCCTTTTAACTTTGATAATATTATCCCTCTCCAGACATCGATGAGTGTGAGGAGAGTCCGGACATCTGCGACGGAGGCCAGTGCACCAACACCCCAGGAACATACCAGTGTCTGTGCTTTGACGGCTTCATGTCATCTGAGGACATGAAAACATGCCTGGGTAAAGCACGAATCTATTTCACGCCTTGAATAAAACACCACAGCTCCAGTTTATTACATCCAGCAGCTCGAAAGAGATTTGGTGAAACAACATAATGTCAGTGTTAAAGGTTATCCAAGAAATGAGTCATAAGAAAGAGGCTAGATGAGTCAGATCTTCATGTTTGTGTGAGAAAAGAGCGTAATGTTGTTGTGTTGATTTACAGCACATTGAACACTGGGGGAACACAGAGGAATGCATGACATTTAGAGGTCTGCTTTTACCCAGTGAGAAAACAAAAACATGACAACAGTGATGTAGGGGATTTATAAAGGATTTTATTGCATTATTTATTAAAGTAAGTAAGGACTGTTCCATTTCTTCGGCAGGTTCAGTCCTCAAAACCTGGTTATACTTAAATTGACTGTCAGTTAGCTAGAGTTTGTCTATAGTTAATCCACTAATGAGACATGGAAACTCTTCTTTGTGATTAACATCTGCTGTTTTTAGAGAAGCCGCTCTCTTGGAGCTGTTTCTTTGTAGTTGGAAACTGAAGTTCATTGTTTGCGTTACAAGAGTCACTATTCTTTGTGAATTTTTCATACCATTTGAATGTAGAATATTTGTTTTTCTACTCAGCAAACATTGACATTATGTCCCGTCCTGTTTATTTACATTTTGATGAGGTCTTAAAACACACATTTATTTAGAAAAATACAACCATTTGTTCTTTTTTGTTCCGGTGGTTTGGGTATAGTAACTAATCATCTTAAGTCAAAGTGCATTTACTTGAGTTAGTTTACTGAAAAAATCAGTGCATACTTTACTTAAGTAACATTTCACACATTAGGGGCAAGGTGGGTAGAGATGTTGCCTCATAGCAAGAAGATGATTTAAGGTCAGTCAGTAGTATTTTAAAGTAACTTTTACTTGAGTACAGATTTATTTATTTACAGACTTATATACCCCCTCAGTTGACCTCAAATGAAATGAACTCAAACACAGACGAAGAGGTTAAAAGAAGAGACAGTATAAACTCTACATACCTCAGTGGTTTTTGTAGATTTGTACATTACATTTATATTCGTATAATTTTCCCCCTTCTCTCTCCACTGTCCAGATGTCGATGAGTGCGAGCTGAACCCGAACATCTGTCTGAGCGGGAACTGTGAAAACACGAAAGGCTCCTTCATCTGTCACTGTGACATGGGATACTCCGTCCGCAAAGGATCCACAGGCTGCACAGGTAAAATGATGCAACGTTAACCTATTTGCATGACCAACCTGGAAGACATCAAGATGCTGATAATTCCCAATGTTATTTGATGAGTCATTTTGTGCATGACAGTGCTGCTTTTTTCCTCTCATGAAGTATAGAGTATGAAATAGCTAAAGATGTTAATCCTCTAGTGACTGAAGATCATGTATTAGTTAAGATTATTACTTTTCCACTCTTCACTCAAACTATTGGTCTCAACAAAATATGGACTTCCTGGCATTAAGTGCATTGGGCCTTGCTCTTAGAGGTTCTGTGGTAGGTCTTACTTATAACTTTTAATTGATGTAGCCTCCTGGATCTTGGATCTTGGAAAAATATATGTTTTTTTGGAGTT
Organism: Rhyacichthys aspro; assembly: GCA_036850595.1. Lineage (NCBI taxonomy): Eukaryota > Metazoa > Chordata > Actinopteri > Gobiiformes > Rhyacichthyidae > Rhyacichthys > Rhyacichthys aspro. The sequence continues at coordinate 19,688,365 of CM072150.1, read as the reverse complement.
ATTAGTGCAAAATTTTAATAGCTGCACAGTTTGTTCACTGTTCTGTGGTTACAAGGCGATTTAGGAAAGTAATGTGGTACAAAATCTGTTGCACTCGTGTCAGCCAATCAGAAAAGAGCAGGTTTAGAGACCATAAGTCAGGCCTCTTCCAGGACACCCCATGATCTAGGGAGCTTTTGATTCCCTTAATGCCTTACTGCCTTTTTTAGATTGTGTGTTGATTTAAAATATAACAGCTAATACCTAGAAAGCCAATGGTTTTTGTAAGTTTACTACATTTCAATCACGCTGTCAAATCAAATTGTACTTTTTATGTATTTTAATTGATATTCATATGTCTAATGTATCACTTAAGGGTGATTATAATCTGACCATTTTTTAAATCCTTTACAGATTTTCAACAAATGGTGTCTGTTTTGCTTTAAATTTGACAAACAACATGTGAAATGACAGCATGAAAGGAATAAAATAATAGGTCACTGCTCTCCATTGACTTCCTTTGAAAATCTTTCTGACCCATGCAGTCTCCTGGAAGTGGTGTGACATAATGCCTGCAGAATTAATAGCAAATGGTAGGTAGTGTTCAATGAGAGGATGCAAAGAGGAAAAAAAGGTCCTATTCCCCAGAAGCCGTTTAAGAATTAGTCACTGTTTCTCCAGAGCGCCTTCAAAAGCTGATGAGAAACACACATATGAATGTTCGGTGACCAAAACAGCAGCGGGGGCCATGAGATCACCGTATCCTCTGTCAGTTGTATGCATCACGTTGTACTTTTGTTTATCCTGTTGTTGCTCTTTCATTAAGGTCAGTTAAACATTACGTGATGGTTGGACGAGCTCTGCGGCACGTCATCACCTGCAGCGGCCAAAACATACAAAGTTCACCTCATAGAGAGAGTCTTCTGCTAATTTGGACCCCATGTCTGTCTGGCCAACTCTGATTTATAAGGTCACACACATTCAGGATTTTGGAGAGTTTAGTTTAGTGGGATGTTGTCTGTCCTAAATAGTCAAAATGAGTGAACGACAGCACGTCCTCCTTTAGACATAAATAAACAGGTTTGTCAGAAGTATCCATGAGCCTCCCTCACGTCGCAGATGCACACTCATGCTCGTTCAAATCCCATTAAACTTTACATACAGTATATTCCTTGTTTTGAGAAAGCCTGGCCGGCAGTAAAAGAGCCAGATCTGATTCACAGCTTTGGTATTTGAGCTCTGAATACCAGGGAATCAAGAGACTAATTCCTCTCAGGCAGGCAGGATGTCTTGTTATGAGCAAGGGAACAAAACCTGCTACTCTTTTTGGAAAAGCTCAACTTCCAGTACGTTCAAGCGAGAAACGTATAAAAATGGTTTGTCATTGGGAAAGTGCTCTTATGTGATCATGTTGGTATGTGTGTGCTAAACCTAGATCTAATCCAGCTGTTCATGAAGCCTACTATGATTTTTGTCTGTTTAATTCATAACCATGTCCATTCAAAGGGAGTCTAAATGTCTGTTTTTGGGGTGTTCAGTGTGTTTGGCCATTAACCAAAGGAGTAGCTCATTTATATTTTAAAAATATTTACAATAGTCACTCACAACAAACCTAGCATACTGAGCTACAAACTGTGAAGTGACATACAGCTCATCTGGTGCCATTTTTCCATGGTTTCAATTAAAGCTGTTTTTGGAGTATTCATTGTTTTCGGGCATTAATCACGGCAGTAATGGAGAACAGCAGCTCATTTACCTTAAACAAATACATCCAGTAAACAAATAAACAAACTTAATCCACTGAGCTAACATACAACCATACATACATACAGGTTATCTGATGCTATCTTCTATGGTTTAAACACTACAAAACAAGTCAGGTTTACCTCCCTTTTAATCAAAGTTGGACTTGGTTTTGGTGTTGGTTGCTTTGGCTCATGGCATAAAATAAACTGCAGCAGACAAGGTACAGTGTATAGTACAGTATAGTATTGAGGTCATGTAAGGAGTCCTAGTGTCACCCTTTTGGACAACAGCTGATAGTAATCCCATTTTCTAAGTTGCATTTGAGCTAAGTAGATATGTAGCTAGCATATCAACTTAAAATCTTAAGGTAAACATTTCCTCTGCTTCCACGTTGCTTTGACACACAGTCTAGCACTCATTTCTAACCCCAGTTTTGGCGTTATCGTTGGTGGATTCTTGAACAGCCAGAGAGACAGCCAGACTGCTCAGTCAGCACGTGTATAAAAGTCTGGCATCTCTTTTTATCTTTTCTCCCTTCATCTGTCCCACATTAGTGCCGTTAGGTCAGAGCACCTCTTTGACACCAGCTGTAACCGCTGACACACTTCTTGCATGCAACAAGTCTGTTTGCATTCCCACTTGACTCTGTGTGTTTTTGTCTTAATCAAAGGCTTTTGGAAATGATCTCAGATGCCGCCTATAATCCACTGAGATTCATTTGCTCCCAGCCCTCATATTAACCTCGTCATCAAATGTAGCATAAATACACTGTGCGCTGTCTTAAGGAAGGTCGTAAACCAACTGTGCTTATCTGTAATTCACTCTGTTTCAAATCACTACCTCCACAGAGACAGACAGTGGGAGGAGTGTGTCTCATTGGCAATAAATCACAATTTCTGGATTGCAATCAACACATGGCCTACCTCTTTTAAAAAGCTATATACTTCAGGCTTGATTTATAAAGTAATACTAAAAATATTTTGGTACAGGTAATAAGGAGCAAGGTATTGTTGATTTCTATTCATGCTGTTTTTGTATCATTTTAACATATGTTTGTCAGCTTACGACCAAGAAAGTTGTTGTTTTTTTAATGTCCTCACTCACTTTTACCCTCATCATAGACTGCAATCTGCAATCTCTCCATTTATTCCTTTGGCAGAAAACACTTCTAATGGTTTTGCCATAAAGTCTTGCTTATTTGTAGACTTGCACTCTTTAAATTTGAGAAAGATTACATTTCCAACATCAACAACTGTGATGGTGGGAAACTAAACTTGAGCATGAGTTTACAAAAGCTAAAAGAGGTGCATGGTCTGTGGGTGTAGAGAAAATGCCCAGAAAGATCTTTGAAATGCTTGTTCAGACAGAGCAAGGCCATCGCGTTAAATATTACTCTCTTTTTTGGCCCGATGCTTTTTGTACAAATCCAGACGCTAGGATGATCATTTAACCGCTGTAGGAAGGCTATTAGCATCAGAAAATCTGGTCCTGTCTTCTTTTAATGTTGTCTTAATACAATGTAAATGAAGCGTAACTTTGGTCCACAAAGCCAAGAACTCCCCCGGTATTACATGGCCAACCTGAATCATCAGACCATCAAAGGATCATCTGCTTTTCCTCACACAGCATCTTGTTTGTTTCTTCTTTGGCAGATATTAACGAGTGCGAGATTGGAGCCCACAACTGCGACAGACATGCGACGTGCACCAACACCGCCGGCAGCTTCAAGTGTAACTGTGCTCCAGGATGGATCGGCAACGGCCTCAAATGCTCAGGTAAACACTGCTTTAATGTCATTTTAGATTATTTCACAAGTCAAGTTAAGTTTCAATATGAGCTGCGTTAAATTGAAGAGAAAAATTAAGACTGACAGTGTAGCTATAAAATACATTCTTTAAAAAAAACAAAAAACAGCATCTGGATGTCTAATATGTTTTTAAACCAGAGTGATATCTGTTTTCCCTTTTCCTTCCTCCGGTTTCACTTCTTCCTTTCATTGTGAGTGACCTTCCGTATTTGGTTACAAAGCCCCAACTGTTGCCAAACACGCTTTCACTGTCTTTATCTGTAAACAAACCAGACCATGGTCCAGTTTGGCCTAGACCAAAACCACTTTTTTTGTCAGACCAAGGAGAAGCTGTTTGGCCCAAGCCATGATCTGCTGGAGCTTTGACACTTGCAAACTTGGTTCAGACAAAACAGTAAAAGTGTTAAAGTCCTCTGACAACATTTGTGAACCAAAACCAAATCCAGTACTACACCAAGAAACAACACTTTCTGTTTGCACACAAAATAAATATTATTTTTGATCACAACCCTAAGGGTCTATATTTGTAAAATAAGTGCCGCTCAATAAAAAAGTGTGTGAGCTAAAAAATGCTACTTTTTTTCTGGTGTGTCATAGACCTGGATGAGTGCTCCAATGGGACGCACATGTGCAGCAACAACGCCGAATGTATCAACACTATGGGCTCATATCGCTGCGCCTGTAAAGACGGCTTTTCTGGAGATGGATTCTACTGCTCAGGTATTTTCCAAACTCACACTGGCTTTTCATCAAAATAGTGCATGTTTGTGTTGTGTATTTATGGCTTTTGTCTGTTTAAACTTAAACAGACAGCGACGAATGTGCCGAGAATGGGAACCTGTGTGAAAATGGCCACTGTCTGAACATGCCAGGGGGCTTTCGCTGTGAATGTGACATGGGCTTTATCCCAACGGAAGATGGCAAGGCCTGTGAGGGTAAGACATGAAAAACACCACAACATGTCCTGACTTTTCTAGGTCCAGGTTTCCAGGTCTCTGGGCTACATCACATGATTAAATCATTCTAGCTGAGATCTGGTTAGTAGCTCTCCCTTCTGAAAAAGAGCTAAACCCAATGACTCTGAAGTAATAGTGCTAATGAGATATTTTTTACAGATGTTTTGCATGAATTTATATCTAGCAATAAGTAATGTGATAATACTTTTGAGCGAGTCAGCAACTATAGCAAAAAGATGGGTTTTGCATATTTAAGCTTTTACAGGCATTTAAATAATTATAAATTCATAAATGTTGCTTTGACCTATCAAATTTCCTTGCACAGTGAACCACCTGATGAGTTGAGACTCTGAGCTAAAACATTACTGACTGGACACATTTACACATTAAAAACTCTCAGAGGCAGGTTTCCTGTGATAAGACAGTGTTGGCTCGAACTGAATGAGCAGACTGACCCCTCTGTGCTGACATCCTAAAATAACCTGTCCGGTCCTCTATGCTTCAGCTCAGCCAAGGGTGGACAGTAATGACTTGTGCAGAGTTTAATGATGTGGAAGAGCACAATTTCATAACCTTACGCTCTCACGGTGTATCTGTCTGGATTTGTCTGGGCATTTTTGGCCCAGACCTGTCATAGTTTAGCCGAGGTGAGCGGCCTTCACTTCTGCTGCTCACTGCCAATTTTCCACCACAATCCCATGATCCACTAATCCTTCACAGCTGGACTCCTCTCCCCCTCTTCCCCTGCCCTGCCCTGCCCTGTCCCGTCTCTTTCTTCTCTCTTTTACAGACATTGATGAATGTACCTTCGCTGGCATCTGTGTCAACGGGCGCTGCCAAAACATCCCGGGACTTTTCAGATGTGAATGTAGCATTGGTTTTGAACTGGACCGAAGTGGAGGCAACTGCACAGGTTTGACCAGACCAAACATGTGTTCTTTTAAATTAATTTTCGCACCTGTAGGGTTTTATTACAGGTGAACAATCAGATTCCAGACATTACACTAGTGTAGTTCAGATTAGCTGTTATATAGAGCTAGTTTACAACAATAGTCATCTCAGAATGTATTTAGTGATGATGATGATGATGGCAAACAAATTAGTTACAAACATATCATGAATATTAGAAGTATTAATATTATCTATGAAAAATTTTTCAGAAATGCCAAAATGATCTCCTTCTGTATGTTTAATGCACACAAGCCATGTTTTTTTTTAATTTCCACAGATATTAATGAATGTGCTGACCCAACCATTTGTATTAATGGTGTGTGTGTCAACATTCCTGGGAGCTACCAGTGTAACTGCCCCCCAGACTTCGAACTCAACCCCACTCGGGTCGGCTGTGTGGGTGAATATCAGCATTTCCTCATTGTCATCGGAAATCTAAATTTACCTTAAAACATTGAGAATTACATTTTTTTTTAAAATACCCTGTTGTATCTGTTTCTGTTCACTTCTCCCATCAGATACTCGCTCTGGCAGCTGCTACCTGAACATTCGGTCCCGAGGAGATGGCTCCGAGAGCTTCCACTGCTCCAATGAGATCGGAGTTGGCGTTTCAAAGGCGTCCTGCTGCTGCTCGCATGGACAGGGCTGGGGAAACCCATGTGAATCCTGCCCCTCTGTCAACTCAAGTGAGACAACACCACTTCTCATGTTTCTCCAGAATAACAAGCATTACACTTTGAAGGGTTACTTTTAGAGTTATAATCCTTTTGAATTCACTGTTTTGTATGTATTTGTAAAAACATACAAAAATGATCTGACAAAAGTGGGTAAATACAACCTCACATCAACAGCAATGACAGCTGTTTCATGGTGCCATTATTTATTTACTTGCGATGATGCTATTATGAAAAAAGGTGCAGTAGGCAAAACTATTTACCCCATGGTAAGTTGTAGCCACGTGCAACTGGAGGGCTGTTTATTTAGGCTTGTTTTGCAGCAACCAGACCTCATCACTTTGCAGTGATTGAGTTGACCATGAATTTCTCTGTGAATCAGAGTATTCTCATGGCAAATTTAAGTCTATGTTTCCCACAGTTAAAGCTTGGCCCACGCTGAGTCATGCAGCAGGACAATGAGAATCAAGAATATTTTAGTCAATGGCTTTGTTAAGTCCAGACCACAATCCAATTGAAATGCTGTAATGGGGTTTTAAGAGAGCTATGCATAAGCATATAGTCGAAAACGTCAATGATTTAAATAATAAAGAAGAACAGAGCAAAATTCCTCTTCAGTAATTGACTATGACAAGTTTTTGCTGCTTAAGTTAAGTTTTTGAGTCTTGAGGGGTATTTAGTTTTTCCCAAAGTGAAGTTTTTGTTTTTGTCTGCAGTTATATCTCCCTAACACTATTACCCACTATGTTTCAACACATATGCTACATACAAAGCTAACTAAATCTAAACAACCCATTCACACACCATTTTGACAGTCACTATACAGTTTTGCCATTTCCTGTCACATTTAATGCAAGGGGCTTATGGGTGCCCTAAATCCATCCAAGAACCTCTAACATTATTTTGTTATCAACATATTTAGAAAGTTCTTAACATTACCTATAAATGTAACATAAACAAAGTACAATATATTGCAAATTCATTGTTATTGCAGTTTTAATGTGTGTCTCTTTACATATAAAACAATCCAAGAGTGTTTTAAAATGACGAAGTAGAAATAGCGCAATTCATATAGTCATCAAAATATTCACAGACATTTCAAACCATAAAGGGACATAAATATTGCACAGTTTTTCTTTGTCGACATATTCACAATGCCTGTTCTTGTCCTGTATTCACTGTGTGTTTTCTATTGTATGTTGCTGGTAAATACAAGACAGCTCTCTGCAAATTGTTTGGTAATTGTCACCAGATGGCCTTAGACAGTACAGGGAATGACTCATCCTTTTCAGCTTAAAAAAGATGCTTTCCTCTGTGACATTAACCAAACCCTTTCCTTTGCTTTGTACTTCTGTGAAGCTGCAGTAATGTCCGTTTTAATGGACTCCTTTTATACATCTGACATCTGGGACGGCTGATCGGAAACGACAAAACAAAGAAATTTCCCAAAAAGGCACTAGGCCTTTTGGGGCGAGGGGCTAAATCTAGTTTCTGTTATCTCTCAGTGTCATTTTGCAGTACAATGTGGGCAAAAATCAGCACCCTACAAATAATACTGCAATCTGACTTTTATTCTGAAGTACCTCTACTAGACCTTATTGGTTAGATTTGCTATAAAAGTGCTATTTAAGTTAAAAATGACTTTATCCATTGATTTAGCTGCTGATATAAACACAAGAAAAAGATTGACACTGATACTATTGTAGTTCAAGAAGCCATTAGACAAATTATGACAGTGATAATAAACTTGCAATATATTCAGTAGCCATAGTGAAAATGTTTATATTAAACCATGGATTCATCAGATCTATTATCTAGCTAAACTAAATATGTATTTCTGTTTTAGCCGAGTACAAGACGCTGTGTCCTGGAGGAGAGGGCTTCAGACCCAACCCCATCACTGTCATCCTCGAGGACATCAATGAGTGCCAGGAGCTGCCCGGCCTGTGTCAGGGTGGACAGTGCATCAACACTTTTGGCAGCTTCCAGTGCGAGTGTCCAAAAGGCTACGCTCTCAACCCAGATACCAGAGTCTGTGAAGGTAATGGGCACACAACACTCAATCATCCAACACAGATGTACATTTTAAAGAAATACCTAAAGTTTAACCAGTGAGGAGATGTTCATTTTACAATTTGACTGGACAAAGCAGAGGTGTAGGTTATAATATCCATGTAACACTCATGTATAAGTTGACCATAGAGTAAGATTATGTTTGTGGCATATTATTTTTTGCCTGTAATGTTTTTAAGTAAAAAAAAAAACAAAAAACACACTGGTGACCTATTACTCTCTTCCTCTTGCCCTGGGACATTTAAAAAGGAAAGGAAATTGAATCCAGCCGTCAAGGCACAGCAAGAGGAGAAACAATACACTGGAAAATTGCACCATCTTGTCCTGTATAAAAGGTTCATTTAACTTAACTGCATTATGAATCTGGTGTAGTTCCCATCTGCTGCTAAACACAGGGCAATGAGACAGTGGAGTGTCCCCTGCAGACAGCCCAGGGACAACAGAGCCACAGCAAAACTAAAATGAAAGACAAAGTAAAAAGGAAAAGTGTGATTAGCTTTGGAAAACAGAGAAGAGAGGAGACCAGGGGCTCGGGTTAGTGTTAGACAGTGGCATGTGGCTGGCAGCGTTTAAATTAGCCTCTGTTTGTTTGCCTGGAAAAGAAACTGGTGTCTGCTTAGTTTAGTTCAGAACCACTCATCTAATATGTCTTCAGTCAAACAACAGTTCAACATGACCCTCTAAATATATGGTGTTTTGTTGCTGTTTAGATCTAGAATTAAAGAAGTCCTTTTGCATAGAAGCTTTAAGTACTGCCTTGAGCATGAAAGTGACAAGTCATTTTTTTAAGCCCTCTTTTACCTTAGACCAGTTCTCACTTTCCAGCTTCACATACAAAACTACACCATTTTCTGATTGGTTCCAACACGTTTCTGACGATTTATTTCAAACAGTTTTCACATTTAGAGAAAGAGCTCATTTTGCTGTCACACTGGAAAATGTACATTAAGCTCTTTACTTCCTGTTGTGTGATGTACCACCACAAATTAGGTCTTAAACCTTAAAATCAGAGGTATATCTTTCTCTCTAAAATTGTGTCTATAATACAAAATGCTCTAATAATCATCACATATTGCACTGACGCTATTGCTTCCCTGGCACACTCCTCATAATAAAAAGGAAAGAAAGTAGCAACTTAAATACAGTGTCATTTTGTTCATATAAGCAGTGCTTTGGCCAAAAAAAGGATGTTGGAGCCACCCAAGACACATTCCCATTCCCATGCACAAATATCTAAATACATCCAGGTGCATGCAACCCAGGTCACTCCTAAATGATCAGATCCAGTCTCTCAGGACACATTCAGGATGCATTCAGCTCATTCACACCCTGAGTTAAAGCTGGTCACATTAAATGCAATCAGTCTGTTTAGATTTTGGCTCCAGTCCTAAGGGGCTCTGACAATGACATTATTTAAGTTGGTCAAAGCTAATGACAGAACACAAATATAAAGAATGTCCAAAAACTATTGCTAGTGCTTTTAATTTTTCATTTCTGCATCCAGAAACTGTAAACAGCAAACTGCAATACAATGTATACAGATGAAAAACACATGCAGGCTTTATGACAGTAGTTTATGACTTCAATGTTAAACTCTTCATAAGTATGAAATGAATCTCAGTCTTGGCTTTAGATCATCCAGACAGGAATTGTGCATTTTCCTTTTTGTTGTATCATGATGTATTTATTGCACTTTAATATAACTTATCTCTGTTTTTCAGATGTCAATGAGTGTGAGCAGCCAGGCATCTGCGGCCCAGGCCAGTGCTACAACACCATCGGGAACTACACCTGTATCTGCCCCGTGGACTACATGCAGGTCAACGGAGGAAACAACTGCATGGGTAAGTCTGGAGGATGCATCTAGCATTGTTTTGTTTTGTTTTTTCCCCATTTTACTGTTTTTGTCTTGTAAACACACAGACATGAGGAAGAGTTACTGCTACAGGAACTTCTACTCAGACAACAGGACGTGTGACGGAGAGCTCACCTTTAACATGACCAAAAAAATGTGTTGTTGTTCCTATAACATTGGCCGAGCGTGGAATAAACCTTGTGAGCAGTGTCCTGTTCCCAGCACTGGTGAGGACCCAGCACCATCAAATATAATATGATTTAATGTAATGCAGATATATTTTACCTTCAAACTCCTGCCCTTCCAGATGAGTTTGCCACTCTGTGCGGCAGCGAGAGACCTGGCTTTTACATTGACATCACTACTGGACGTGTCATTGGTAAGAGAGAACACTGGGATCCCGCAGATATTTAAAATCCATTCACGTTTTAATGCGTTTTAAGAAGAGCTTAGATTTTGTAGTGGTGCTAGAAACAAAGGTGGACATAGAAAGTAGTTTGAATTTTACCTTTGAACAAAGTGTACAAAAGTTGAACAAAAGATTAAATTGTTTTCCTTTCTCTTCCCCGTGTGCTGTTCTTCTGTCTAGACATCGATGAATGCAGGGAGATTCCAGGAGTGTGTGAAAATGGTGTGTGCATTAACATGATCGGTAGCTTCAGGTGCGAGTGCCCAATTGGCTTCATTTACAACGACAAGCTGTTGATTTGTGAAGGTAAGGCTTGAACTCCTCCAGAGCGATATTCCCCTTTAGGTTTTTTACTTAAAGTAAATTACTAAAAATGTCCTTTTCAGATATTGATGAGTGCCAGAACGGACCGGTGTGCCAGCAAAACGCAGCCTGCCTGAACATGCCGGGGAGTTACCGCTGCGAGTGTAAACCCGGGTATCGCTTCACACCCACCGGACAGTGTCTCGGTAAGAGATCTCTGCAGCTTTCTCTATACGTTAAAGGGTGTTCACTTTATCCCAGTTAGAGATTAGAGGAACACATTCAATTATAGGAGCTGCAAAGGATGGATACAGACAGGAATCAATGACATTAATATTATTAGTTTAACATGTCACTTATGTATTTTTTAAATCAAAAATAGTGTCGTTTTTGGCTTTTTGCTGATAGTGCAGATTAGAATTCCAAAACTCTTACTTCTCCTTTTAAGAGCCTGTGAACAGCTATGGCGTCCTGCAGAGACACACTGTTGTTTGTTAAAACCAAGTGGAAAAAGGTCTGGATTCTGTGATTTGAATTAAAAAAAAGAAAGAAACAAAATCAGTTTAGTTTATTCCTTCAACAAGAATGTGTGCTCAAAAAGAAACCAAAGTGTGCTTCTCTTTCAGCAGTGCTCAGTTTAATGGTCTCTTGTATCTAATTTTACATCACTACATCATTTTACACAATGCACCTTGAATAAGATGTTCCTGCCCATGAGGCTGTGCACTGTTTTAAATTGGCACAGTACAGGTCACAGTAGTTATGCTTTGACCATAGGACCAGGTAATTTAACAGTTGTCAGTTCATGGTTTTAGTCTTAGCTTTCTTCTTTTTAATGTTACAAACTATAAAGTAAACACCTGACGTAAAACTCAGCTGTCACTGTGCACTGAGCCTGCAGTGGTTTAGTCATACTCTGATGCCTTTAGTGGAGATTAAACAGAATTAGTGAAACCAATGATGGGATTAGGTAAAGGATTAGAGTAGAAACAGCCAAAATACTGCTGTCTTCAATGAGAATGATGTTAATATTTGCAACTCACTGAGCTACAACTGAATGTGGTCGTCTGAAGCTGTTGCGAATCGCTTTGAAGCGGCACATTATATGTTATAAGATAAAGCATAACGCAGAATAAAGATGTAGAGGGACATCTTTGCGGTGGGCTTGTAATTGGGATGAGAGAATGTGAAGCATGTGTTGAGCTGTTCAACATGTGCAGCACTATAACTCTAACACACCACTGTCATTCAGCAGAGGCCCGCAACGTCCTGTTTTCCCTCCTGCGCCTCTTGAATCTCAGAAAACTTGAACTTCAGTGTAGTTGTAGATATTTTTGACCGCATGTGTTGTTACTTTTCCACTTATTTCTACTAACATGCAATAAATAATATCAGATGAAATTATTATGGACAATTTATCACTGTTGTATTAAACAATTTTTGAAAGTGGGGATGCAACGTGCACAATCAGCAATAACATTACGGAGAGAAATTCAAAATACGTTAATAGCTGTTGAGAAGTCATGAAAGATCTAGAGGCAAAAATACTGCAAAAAAAATAAATAAAAAAGAGAGAAATTACTTACATAGACATTGAGAAAATATGCAAAGTGCAATATGGTGGTTGAAATATATGTGCTTTTTTCAGATCGCAATGAATGCCTTGAGAACCCTGGTGTGTGTAATCCTGGAAAGTGCATTGATACTCTGGGAAGCTACCGCTGCATCTGCCCCAACGGCTTTAAAACCAGCCGGGACCAGTCCATGTGTGTCGGTAAGTTTTGTGGTTATTAAAACATGATATGTTTCTGGCATTATAAATACATTTGTGTGATAACACTGTATTTGTTCTTACAGACATGGACGAGTGTGAGAGACAGCCTTGTGGTAATGGCACCTGTAAAAACACTGTTGGCTCCTACAACTGTCTGTGCTACCCAGGCTTTCAAAACTCTCACAACAGCGACTGCATTGGTATGTGTCTATTCATTCAAATAAATAAAATAAAATATATTACATTGTAAACTATTATTAAACATGTAAAGAAGAATGTGCCCACACTATTTTTTGAACCTCAAACACACATATGCACACAGTAGTAGAACCTGTCTTCAAAATATCCTAATTTATACTCTGAACTACAAATATATGTAGCTCCCAAAAAGTGAGTGATCAAATGAAAGCAATAAGACTGGAAACAGTGCTGTGGAAAATATTAACTCAGTATTTAGTTATAATACTTTTTAATGGCAGTGAATGGGAGACAGGCTTCGTTCAAATCCACTTCTGCCACTCCAAGCTCCACTTAGTCGACTCATTTTTTGCCATCAGTGAATGCTTATGGTACTTATACTTACGCTTTTTCTTTGTAGATGTGGATGAGTGTGCGACTCAGAGAGGCCTGTGCCGAAACGGTCAGTGTGTGAATACAGTGGGTGCCTTTTTCTGCGTCTGCAACGATGGATATGAACTCACTTTGGATGGAAGAGTGTGTTCAGGTAAGAACATTACATTTTTATTTTGCGTAACGTGAAATGGGCTTTATTATTTCTATTAATTGCATGTTTTGGCTGAAATTGGGATCTGATCCATCTGAGAAAGTTGTTTGATGTTAGAGTAGTAGTAAAGCAGCCTATACCTCAGACCTTTTCCATGCTTTTATTGGTACCATGATTGGGAGCTCACAGATATGCATAGTATTTACAGTTCTTCTTGTTATACATACATTTCAAAGATTTCCCATAACTAGTTTGTACATTTTCTTCCATTAATCTTACACAAAATTGGCAAAAGAAAATAGCTGAAGCTGATCAGTTTTATGATGATTGCCTTTGTATGGACTCATAATATGTAGTTATACTGTACTGAACTGCTAAAGTATTGACCTAGTTTGAACTTGAAGACACTTTACCTGTGCTTAATTGTGTTTCACTTTTTGTCTTCAGATATAAATGAATGTTTGGTGAATCCGGGAACCTGTGGAGCGGGAACCTGCCTGAATTTGGACGGATCCTACAGGTGCATCTGTCCACCTGGATACTATCTCCATGAAGAAACCTGCGAAGGTAAAGCCAAGTCATTTTAAAGCTGTGTTTCAATCTCACATTAAGCAAATGGCATCAAAACTTTAAATATACAAACAAAAATAATAACCTCTCTGAAGATTGCTAAATGTGTAAGGAGATCAATAATGAACTCAGTCATACTGTATCACTAATAAAGTCAATGTCTTATTTGATATGGGCAATAAAATGCAATGGTTTTAATCTACAAAACAAAGACTATAAAGAAGGCTTACTCTTAAACACTATAAGTGCTCCAAATAAAGGCAAACTACAGAACAGCAATTTCAATGGAAACAAATTATATTAATTTATACATATACAACATCAAATATTTAATACAGTTTGATACAATCAACAAATAACAGATCTATAGTTAAATAAAGTAACGTAGAAGAAAATGTTTTTATATAGTTTTTTAAAGGCTCTCGATGATCTTATTGATCTTCAAGCTTTAAAACTCACAACACTTTTTACACTTGTTCTACTAACTGTTAATTGATTAATAGAAACCACATCATCCAAAGATAAAAAAACAAACCCAAAACAAACTCCTTCTTAACTTGATTTGTGTGAACCCTAAAGCTATAAGTAAAGCAAGTAAAAGATTTTTGACTTTATTAGGCCCTCCATACCTAACCTCACAAATCACCTCACTCTATGGATTTGACTTTTTCTCGCCTCGTCCTTGTGTTCGATTGCTCCACTGTTACGGAGCGCCCCTCTTTCACACGTGGGAGTGGGCCTGAACCAGAGTACTTGGATTGTTTATACACTGGCGCTGATGAAGAGATATTCGGCAGACTTCAACACATTCCTGCCTTGGAGTCTGTTCTGGGAAACAGGGAGGAGCTGCAATAATTTGTGTGCAGCAGTATTAACAGCAGCTGGTCACTGAGCTATTGACCAACACGTGACATAAAGGCTATGAGATAATACGACTTCGTCCCACTGTGTTTTAGTGAGATTAGGCTCTGGTTTATCATATTTAGATAAACTATGACACAATGGGATGACTTCACTGCAGAAGCTATGACAATACTTTGTTTATTCCAATGAATCACTGAAGGGTGGATCTGTGGTGGTCCTGTTAGCAGTGGATTTGACTTGTTTGGCTCGACTTAATACTGTTTACAGTGATGTCTTGTCAGTGCAGCTTTCTGAGAAATTTTGTTGCTGTGTATTTCTGCAAAACTCAGTTATGTGGAACAATGTTTTTTGCTCCAAAATATTTCAGATATATGTTTGAAAATAGAATTTCATTTTTATTTTTGTCAGACATTAGACTGGACAGCCATGATTATTTTTTTCTATACTTTAGAAAGAATTGGTCTGAGAATTTGAGTTGGATTTCAGGGGGCAGTGCCAACAGAGCCTAATTAAACGTTCTCAGGACAGACTTCAAGCCAAATTTTCTCACAGCGATAATGAAGAGAAACGTACTACTTTATAGAAAATATAAAAGAGACACATTTATAAATAAGAGTGGGTTGCTCTTGTGAGATGCTTATTTTTCTTTGTGTTTCAGATATCGACGAGTGCTCCCAGACGCCTGAAATGTGCTTGTTTGGCACCTGCTCCAACACCGAGGGAAGCTTTACCTGTTTGTGTCCCAGTGGATTCAAACTGTCCGCCTCAGGACGCAGATGTTTAGGTAATTGTACAAGTGTGGGGGTGAGACAACTTCAACAGACAAAGAGGCAATGAAACAAGTTCATGTTTAAGGTTTTAAGTACGACTGTAAATACAAGTGTATTAGTTTAGTCTGTCTGTGAGTGCGAGTGGAGACTGAGCAGCGGTGTTGGTACTGCTCTCACAGCACAGCTGGCTCCACAAGGCCAAGGGTGGCTCTGAGCAGATCACTTTTCCATTGCCTTACTTTTGTTTATGTATGTATGTGTGGCCCTTTTTGGATGGGTGGGGGGCGTGTTGATCTCTCTGTTAGCGTTGTGAGGGAGTTCCCAGGCCAAACACGAGTAATGACATGACATCATTAAGTGTGGACATTTACAGCTCACTCTCAAGCGTCAGTAGTGAGGAGGCATTGGGTGGAGAGTGAACAACATGCACAGTTAAAGAGACCAAGGCTATTAACTAGGACAAAGGTTTTTTTTTATTGGTAATGCAAAGTTTTAGACCCCTAATGTTACTTGGTTGCTCCAGACATTTTAATCAAAATACTGTATATCTAGAGTCAAAGTCTGAGAGAGCTTTGTTTTTTTCATGTAATAGAAAAAATAATGATGGCAATCAAAGCACTTTACAAAAAGCATCTACCTACCCATGTAAGCACTCTTACATTCATACACCACTATCACAGACACTGGAGGCAGGTGTGGTTCAGCGTCTTGCCCCAGGACACCTTAACAAGATTAGGAAGAACTGGAATTGAGCCACCATACTCTCAGTTATTTGACAACCTACAATCTTACTTGACGAGTAAAATAAATCAAATATTAAATTATTAAGTTGCAGTGATACTAAATGAAAATATTTAATTAATGAGTCTAAGAATTGTATATCACAAAGCACTTATAATTGAGAAATGTCTCACTGAAGGCCTACACATGCACCAGTGTTGTACAAATACTTGTATGAGACTTGTACCAGATGTTGTGGACTAATTTCTGTGTGACAGAAAGTCAAACACACTAAGCATGTGGTAAAGCATGACTATATGTATTCAACAGACCCCTACAGCGCAGCTGTACAAGGAGCACCATAAATCTCTTTGTGAAAAGGCTGACAAATCAGTTTCATGGAGCACAGTAACACGACACTCGTTGACATTTTCCGCACTGAGCCAGGTGCTGCTCTGTGTTCCTTTGAGCCAGGTGTGTGTGATCTGCAGTGGTCAAAAAGCTTATTTGTGTAGAGTTTAGTGAAGGCCAGTGGTTGCTGCAGCTCCCATATGCTTCTTATTATAACAAGCCTCTCCGGGAAAGCAGCAGTCCTTAGAAGCAGAAAAAGAGACTGCCAAACTCTTAAGTGCTGACTAGAAATGATTAGACAACCACTTTGCCCAAAAGTGTAAAAAATATTTTAATAAAGCCATTTTTTCAGTTTTTTTTTCTTTTTTCAAATATTGGTCCCACTATGGCTAAATAGGGGTAGAAGTTCTTTTTTTTTGATCTGCTGCACATTAATCAAATCCTGAAGAAGCAACCATATCTCCCTTATAACCGCCCTATATAGCTGCTTCTACAGATGATAAGTAATGAAAAAAAAGTTGATCAAGGAATGGAAACAAAGGTAGTAAGAACAGTAAGACACTGTTCAAAGTTACTGGAGACTTTTGAAAAGTTTGCAACACAAGAAATCCACCACAAAAGTGACTCTTAGTCAATAATAAGCCAATAATTCTGTGTAGTTATTTACTTCTTTTGCCCAAATTTGAACCTGATTCAATGTAGACTCAAAGAAGAATGGTATTGGTATATGTGTTATACAGTATGTTGGTAAGTCTAATGAAAACATCAAGTGTATTTCCCACATTTTAAATAAATCCTCTCTGTGTCGGTCCCTTTAGATGTTCGTGTGAACTACTGCTACACAAAGTTTGAAAATGGACTCTGCTTGGCTCCAAAGCCTCAAAACACGTCAAAGGCAGCATGTTGTTGCGCAGGAATGCCCGGACAGGGCTGGGGTAACCCATGTGAGATCTGCCCCACCAAAGGAGAGGGTGAGGAATAATTGTTTGTGTAAGCTTGTTATTCAACTGATTTTAGTTTAACATTTTACTGTATTTTTACACTCTTTTCTTCAGAGGCCTACCGTCTACTGTGTCCCAACGAAGGATATCAACAAGGCCCAGAACACCCCGAAGGTAGGGCTCACCGGTGATGAGGCTCGGCTGGGACTGCACCTTATTCTGCAAAGGAATATGCATTGTGATGAGTGCTTGAACTGCAATAATGTTGTGGTATTTATTATTGTACTAGGTAGTTTTAAAATAGATGTCAAAAATAAGTGGCCAATATAAAGCTTTATTCAAATTACAAAAGTTAGCCACACCTTGAAAGTTAGTTTGGAGCTTTGTATTTCTCTATAAATATTATTATAATTCAGTCATTCTACTCGATACAGTCATATCGTTATTACAGTTCTCAAGGACCAGGATCATACTGCCAAAGACTGAGCTCTAAATTTGTGCTTTAAGTTTGTAATTCATGTGATGTTTCTGTTTTTATAGATATCGATGAATGCCTCAACAACCCTTGTGTTAACGGCCAGTGCATCAACACAGACGGCTCTTTCCGCTGTGAATGTCCGATGGGATACCGACTGGACACCAGTGGAGTTACCTGTGAAGGTGAGTTGTTTGCTTTGTTTAAAAGATTGTGTCTCAAGAAAGCTTTTTTTTGAACACGCAGATCCACAGGTATTAAAATACATCCTGAGAGCACAACTGGCCTCTGTCAGTGCACCTAATACATCTTGAATGTTGTTTTGAGGAATTTTGTTATGGATTTAAAGGTTGCCTGGGACATGATCGATGGGAAATTTTTAAAAATTAAGGCATCTGGGATTTCTTATGTGGTGTTTTTAGCAAAATTTACATTTGTAATGCATTATTATCAGAGTCCCAATGGTAAAAAACACATAGAAATAAAAATAATCCTTTTCCTCTCTCATTCATTCATTTTCCACTGTTTATCTTTTATGGGTCACAGGGGGCTGGAGTCTGTCCCAGCTGCTGCTGTAGAGTACATCCGGAACAATCTTTGCCAAAGTAACATATATCTCCTTCTACAGCATATTGTGTGCAGAAGTGATATATGAACTCTTGTGGACAAAATGGAAATGCACTACTGCTTCTGCTGTCAGGAGAATATTTGAAATATCCGTATGATCAATGGTTTTCATGTGTTTCTTTGTAATAGACACTAACGAGTGTGACATTGGTAATCCTTGTGGAAACGGCACATGCACCAACGTGATTGGAGGGTTCGAATGTGCATGTGACGACGGCTTTGAGCCTGGTCCCATGATGACCTGCGAAGGTACGAGACATATTAACATGCCTACTTTCTTTAACGTGTCATTTTGTCCCATTTTGTTATTATTTTGTTTTTTACAGTGCTCTTTTTAAGGTTTTTAACTTTCTGGGTTCATACAGCCGTTAAAACCTGGAAAAATCAGATACATTTAAAATGCAATTTCCAGGTTTTGGAAAACTTATGGTTATTTCTCATTGTTGGGTCAAAGTTTATACAAAAGGTAATCAATAAGGTCATTTTTGGCTATGGACTTTTGGTAATGTCTTGGAAAAGTCATGAGAAAAAATTGGTGAAAAGTGTATGAACCCTATTTAATAAAGCAGATATACTAAGTTTAAGGATTGTGTGCTGTAAATAATAGTTTTATGTTTGTTTTTTTTTTTTTTTTATACAGACATAAATGAATGTGCCCAGAATCCTCTGCTATGTGCTTTCCGTTGTGTTAACGTCATCGGCTCTTACGAATGTAAATGCCCCACTGGTTACATCCTGCGCGAGGACAAGAGGATGTGTAAAGGTAATTCAAATATGACTCACTTCAATTCACATTTACTGGAAACGTGCAGTTTAATATATACAGACTGGCCCGTCATTAGAGTTACATAACACATATTGTAGGCTTCAGACTTAAAACACTCTCTGGACGAGCCTCTGTTTACACCTTGTCTCATTTAGATAGCTTTGTCTCTATGGAAACGGTTGTATTTGGAGGGAAGCGTCGAGACAGGAGGAACGTGTCAGTGTCTGCATCGTTAGTGTTTACATTACAGCTCCAAACAGACCTCCAGCTCTCCCATTTCGCTGCCGCTGTAGCCCCACAGACCTAGTGTGTGTCTGTGTTACATCACTCGTCCACATAACATTGTTTTCTTTACACTAGACCAGAACGAGTGTGAAGACGGTATCGATGACTGTGCCAGCAGAGGCATGACCTGCAAGAACCTCATTGGTACATACATGTGCATCTGTTCACCCGGTTACACTCGGCAGCCTGGAGGAGAAGGCTGCATAGGTAAGATTACGCATAAAATCATTACATTCCCTCCATAATGATTCAATGAAACTTAAATTTACAGGCAAATATTGGTAAAGAAACCTGGCCCTTGTTTTCTTTCCTCTTTTAGTGCTTATCAGAGTAAAAGTATTAAATGCCATATCCAAGATTACTCTAGCTTTGAATGAACTCTAGTCACATGCGACTGAGGACTACAAACACAAAATGTCCCTCCCATGTAAACTAAAGAATAACTTAGTATAATCACGTCCACATTGTTCTAAAGGGCCTTAAGTGAGAAATAAACGCTATTCCCATTAAGTGCAAATCTTTTAAAAACCTTTTGTTTCAGTGTCATCCATGTGAATTTTGACATGCAAAGGTTGTCCAAACAAATGCATTTTAATATTAATACGTTTTAGAACTGGACCTACATTAAACTAATTTCACAGTACTTTCTAATCTGGACATGATCTGCTTAGCTCAGTTTAGTAAATAAATAGATAACTAGAAGCTCAAAAGCACCACCATGCAAGGTTTTATGTGTAGCAAAATGATTGAAATGATAATCATTTAATCAAAGACTGCTCATTTGTCATAATGTAATCCAAATGCTTTTCATAATTTCTCTTAATATTTCAGATCTGAATGAGTGCACTGCAAAACCCGGCATATGTAAGAACGGTCGCTGTGAGAACACCGTGGGAAGCTATCGTTGCAGATGTGACCAAGGATTCATTGCTAATCCCACACAGACTGAATGTATAGGTACATACAATAAATGTCTCAAATACAAATGTGGAGATCCTGGGGTGTCACCTGGTGAAGAGCAAGCCAAATATACATCACAGAACTGTTTCAGATGGGTCTATTTGCTTAATTTTATTTCTCTCTTTGTCATTTCCTGTCTGTCTTTTCTTTATCCATCTTTGGCTTGATATGAGGTGGTAAACTGGGTGAGAAAAACCTCAGTGAGACTGTGGAATCTCTGACTTTAAAGGCTATCTCTAGTCACAGACAGCAGTGATAAAGTTTATCAGAGTATGTCTGGACCACTCAGACCAGGTCCTATCTGGGTGGGCCTTAACTAACATCTGTCTCTCCTCTCTCTTTCACATCCTACAGATAACCGTGAAGGCCTCTGCTACACCGAGGTCCTGACCACTTTGTGTCAGATGACGTCCAGCAATAGGATCATGGTGACCAAGTCCGAGTGCTGCTGCGATGGTGGTAGAGGTTGGGGCAACAACTGTGAGCTCTGCCCTCTTCCTGGAACCACACAGTACAAAAAGATGTGTCCTCTGGGACCGGGCTACACCACTGATGGCAGAGGTACCATATAGCTGGGGGGGCACACTTCCAGTTTGGAAAAGAAGACAGAAGTAACAAAAGCCTTTGTATTATGTAGGCTGCAAATGGTGTTAGTAAAAACACATTTTAAGAGTACTAACATAGGTTTTAAAAAAGAAACTACTACTAGTGAAAATGTGTGTTATCGCAGAAGATATTGACATGAATGTATTTAATTATATCTTCTCAATTTATTCGGTTTCTCATTCATACAACCTTACAAATGATGTAGGATTCATTTGTACAAGAACTTCATCAACTGAAATTTGATCGATTTCACAGAAACATATACTGGGCATTGGATTAATCATAGCAGGTTTAATCTGTGTGGTGTCACTCCAGTCGGTTTCTCCAAACTGTAGGGAATAAATTAGCTCCAAAGTATTTATTTGGAACAACATTTATAAAATACTGAGATATCCCATAAAAGAAATATATATTTATTCTGGTTGTAGAGTTACCGTTACGTACAATACCCAACGCTATAGACAGGACTCTAATTTCGCAATCCTAGCAGAATGATTTGAACTATTAGTATCACTTCACCTGTTTATTCCATCTTAAAATCCATGTGTATTAAATATATACAATGGTTGCAAGAAAATCTCACCAGAACAATGACTCAATTTTGCCAAAAAAAAATAAATAAATAAAAAAATTAAACTCATTTATAAATAGAAGAAAAAAAAGACCAATGACAGTTAAGTAAGAAGAAGTATATGAAGTTATTTTTCATCAAGATGTATCATGTCTCTTGGAGAGAAAACCACCAACCCATTTATTTCAAACACTGTGTTGTGTACCATAAACATGTTCCCTGGTGATAAATCTTTTCACTGGGTGATATACAGCCCCTAGACGTTAAGGAGTTGTACAGGATATGTCCCATAAATTATGACAGAGAACTGCTCCAACAAGACCTTTCCTGTTCTTTCCCAATAAACTTTTGCTCTGGGGCCTAATGTTTCCTGTTTGTGCTCAGATATCGATGAGTGCCGTGTGATGGGCAACCTGTGCAAGAACGGCCAGTGCATCAACACCTTAGGCTCCTACAGCTGCACCTGCAAACCGGGCTACACCACCGACATCAGTGGCACGCAGTGTGTGGGTAAGACTTGACTTTACCTCCAGCACTTGAGCTTTATGGACTCTTTTTACCATCCCTTCCTCCCGTTCTCATTCCTGCCGTCTTGTAAAAAACCAAACTACGTGGGTGGACTTACCACACAGCAGCTCGACTCTGTCTGTCTCATCATCTCCTCGTGAGGAATTTCTGGCTCCAAGATTAAAGCCTCTCTGTCTGTCACTGTTTCTAGATGTGGATGAGTGCATACAGGCACCAAAGCCCTGTAACTTCATCTGTAAGAACACTGAAGGAGGCTACCTTTGCTCCTGTCCCCGAGGATACATCCTACAGGAGGATGGCAAGAGCTGCAAAGGTAAAGACATAAATACATATTGATCTACATTAGGTCTAGTGTAATATAATACCCCAGTTCTAGACAAGTGATGTCAAAGGTACATGAGTTATATTAGCTCTAGAAGATGAAGTCTGTTCAACCCCTATATAGTATAAAATGTGAAATCTTAATATCTCTGCACATTTAAGTTACAATGGATTATTTCACAGTTGAAACATTTTGGGACTATAGTGCGTTCTTTTGGTTCATGTTTCCTTGTGCTCAGTTTGATTAAATTATTTGTGATTTAGTTTATTTTATTACTTTCTATACTATTACTCCATCACTTTTATTTTGTATTTAGGTCATTAGTGTAAATAGGAACCACCATCATCAATTTAAAATATTTCCTTCACTCAATTGCTGTAAAATAAGCAGCAAATGCATCCACATGACAGTTCTGAATTATATTGGTATATTACATTTAGTAGCCAAAATGAGCACTGTCCAATAGTGAAATAAATA
This sequence comes from Rhyacichthys aspro, assembly GCA_036850595.1. Taxonomy (NCBI): domain Eukaryota; kingdom Metazoa; phylum Chordata; class Actinopteri; order Gobiiformes; family Rhyacichthyidae; genus Rhyacichthys; species Rhyacichthys aspro. The sequence goes on along the minus strand of CM072150.1, from coordinate 19,665,281 downwards.
ATCTATGTCACAATTATCAGTGATAAAAACTCAAACTATGACTTAAGACTGCTGTATATTTTTATTGCCTTTCCTTATACATAAATGAAGTGACTAGATTAGTGTTTAGTACACCTGCAGCAAGAAGGTTGTGGGTCTTTCTGTCCTCCCCGTGTTACCGTGGGTTCTCTCTGGGTACTCCAGCTTCCTCGGTGACTCTATCTTGCCCCTAGTGGATGAATGTGATAGTGAATGGATTTCTATCCGTGTCTGTCTCTAAGAGTCAGCCCTGCGACTAACTGGCTATTGTCCAGTGTGTACCCTGACTACCCAAAGCTGCTGGGATAGGCTCCTGCAGTCTCGGGCAATCTCAACAGGACTAAGTGTTAGAAGATGAATGAATGAATATGTTGAGTAGATGAGTTGTGATGTGTAGTAGTCTTTAGTGGTTCCCTTGACGTTTGAATTTTTTAATTTGGACCACTGTCATGGTTACTGTCCCATGTTACTCATAATAAGTCCATGATAAGCACAGACCTGATTGCTCTTGGACGTGTGCCTTATGTCTGATACAGAGCATCTGGTCCTGTCTCTTTTTTACAGACTTGTTTGTCGAAAACAAATGTTGTGCATTTTTCAGGTTGCTCTTTCATCTATATTTAGTAGAGCTTCACTTCCCTCACCACTGTTCCCTTTTCTGTTTCAAGTGCTTCATTTAGGAGTCATTTGTAGGTCACTGACTGAAGAAGGTCTTAAAGAACAAAGCTGTTCCCATTCTGTACCGTTTAGGAGTGTGCTTTAGTTTGAAAACTGTCACTGTGATGTAGTGGGACATCAAGTTTATTTCAAGTCATGCAATGCAAATTACTTAACTTTAATTGTGTCTTTTTCCAGATTTGGATGAATGCTCAACTAAACAGCACAACTGCCAGTTCCTGTGCGTTAACACCATCGGTGGCTTCACCTGCAAGTGTCCGCCTGGATTCACACAACATCATACAGCCTGCATCGGTGAGTCAAGCAAAATCCATGTCTTACCCATATTGTCATTTATCTGAGAGCTGAATTTATTTGCTGTGTCATTGTGGATCGCGTTGATACAGTCTCAAAGAAGCCAACTTTCTAACCTTGAATGACCCTTCAGTTATCAGGCTGCCGCTCGTCTCACACGCCTCCTATTAGACAGCAGTCGTCTGCCGTCATGGCAGCTTAGAGATGCTTTGTTATGGAACATTGCAGCAGATCACCATGACGACCACAAGCTTTTTTCCATTCACTTTTAAAAGTATGTCCCATGACTCCATTAAATCAGACAGACACCAAACTTTTCAGCCCTGTTCAGAGGAACGATTCATGACGAGCTGAAACTGGCAGCTTCTTAGTGTAAAAACCTAAAAAAAAAAAAAAGTTGATTTACCCCAATTTTATAAACCAATTCAAATGTAAAACTTCAAAGCTTACTACTGGCTTGTATGTACATAATAACGTGCCTTTTTTAAACCTCCTTTTCTCTTCTTACAGACAACAATGAGTGTTCTGACCCCAATCTGTGCGGCTCCAACGGTGTGTGCCAAAACACTCCCGGCAGCTTCAACTGTGAATGCCAGCGCGGTTTCTCACTCGACACCAATGGGCAAGGCTGTGAAGGTCGGACATTAATACAGTTGCTTCCAAACACATTTTTTTCTTGCTCTCATACAAATTTTGTTCTTCAATTTCACTTTTACAGACATGGATGAGTGCGACGGTAACCACAGGTGTCAGCACGGTTGTCAGAACTTGGTGGGCGGCTACCGCTGCAGTTGTCCTCAGGGTTATCTGCAGCACTATCAGTGGAACCAGTGCGTAGGTGAGTTCAGCCTCGAAACAGAACCTTGGCCACAGAGACTTATACAGCTACAATCAGTGCTCAAGATAATAAAAGTCAGTACTATAAGCCCTTTAGGAATTCATTATAAAACCTAATAAATATACCTTATTATATAACAGCCCTGCAGTTTAGGTTGGAAGTGTCAAGTATTTGGAAACACAAAGGATGATATAATCCTGATATCCGACAAACTTTTGATTTGTTTAACCTACAAATAAATACATACATCAGATTTTCTAAAACAGATACAAGGGCTTGTTCGTGCAGTTGTTTTTCCATCTTGGTCTTCTCAACAACTTCTGCAGAGCATCACCATATACCAACAGCAGCCTCCAGCCATCAGGTTTAATAAACTAATAGTAGAACACTTGATCATCTCACTTTTACAATATTGCAACACTGAACGACAATAGTACCTCCAGCAAAGTACAAATATATTAAAATAAACCCAGTGAGATCAACTTTAAAACCCTCCAAAAAGTGATGTGTCATATTTTTAAACTGGAGTCCAGCTTCTGCTCATTCTTTTATGTTAATTTGTAGGAATAATATCAATAACATTTCATAATCTGCTCCAACCAGGTGTCACTGAACCTAAATTTAAGATCAATTTAAAGACAATCTTTTTCAAACAAGGTTGACATAACTCTATTCTACAGCTTGGGCTACAACCAGTACAAAACATGGCCACTTTTCCCAACAAACAAAGTCATACCACAAAAAGCAGTGCAGGACAAAGCTTGAAAAACTGCTTACTAATGAAATCTTCCTGACCGTAAATCAAGCAAATGTTCTTCACAAAATGGTGTAAGTTTAAAAGTGCAGAGTGCCCACGCTGCATGGGCTCAGGCGATATGATCAGGAGGAATACAGTATACAGCTGCAGCAGAAAATGTAACAGTTAGTCAAGGCATGTAGCACAAAACCTTGATGTCGGCTGGAGTCCAGAGGTTTGTTTGAAGTCTTTCATTTATCAAAGAGCTACAGGTAATGAACACAGTCATATCTTCATAGTGAAGGTTGATCAAAGCCAAAAGAGTTGGTCGTAAACTTTAATTCAGCTCAGTTATTAACTCTCCTTGACAATATGTTTTTTATGTACACAGGATGCTATTTTTGCTTTGTATCAAAAATAAAACCACGTCTTTATTTGAATCCCTCAACAACAACCCTGGAGCAGAATTTCCCAGTATTGTTTTTGCCCTTTAACTAAGGTCGCCTCTGTTTTGTTTACTTCTTGTCCACTTCCTGTGCCTCAGATGAGAATGAATGTATGAACAGCCAGATTTGCGGCGGAGCGTCGTGCCACAACACTCTGGGAAGTTTCCGCTGCTTGTGCCCCACCGGCTTCAACTTCGAACAGTCGAGCGGAGGTTGTTCTGACATCAACGAGTGCTCCACCAGCCAAAACCCCTGCAAGTTTGGCTGTTCCAACACTGACGGGGGCTACCTGTGTGGCTGCCCTCCTGGCTACTTCCGAGCTGGGCAGGGGTACGTCGGACATATAACATGTACATATCGAACCCTATAGACACTTTTAATAAATAATTGGCCTTGTGTCTGTTTTTTTAGACACTGTGTCACAGGTCTGGGCCTTTCGGGTGGCAGCACAGGCCCAGGACCAGAGGGTGAGGATGATGAAAATTCTCTGTCTCCTGAGGCTTGCTATGAATGTAAGATCAACGGCTATCCCAAAAAGGGGCGCCAACGTCGCAGCACCAACTCAACAGCAGAGGACCCTGACACTGAGGTAACTAGTCTGTAGTGCACTGACAAAACAGCTATGTTTTTGAAACTAAAAAGACTTATATTTATACATTTAATTGACTGTTTTTTGTTGGTTTGTTTTAACAAAAGCAGAAATTTGAATTACAATTGTTCCTCAAATTCTACAGTGTCAAATAAAACAATGAAGCTGTTCTCCTCTGGTATGGAGAAATTAAATTTGCAAATGCTATTTTTACTCCATTTATACACTCCATTAATTACCCCCATCGCCTCAGTGACCTCTAATCTGGCCTTCAACACAAATGCCCCACAACCAGGTTAATTTGAGACAAACTGTCTTTATTATATGTTATATCATATGTCTATATATATTGTATGGCTGTAAGTCACTACACAGAGCCATAGTCAAGGTGGCCACTTTACTTCATGTAAACAAATACATGTCCTTGAGTATTTAGCAGTGGCTCAGTGGTACAAAGTCATACCTTGTATCCCTCCTTGATGTGGAATAAAAACAAAAACACCATGCCTTGATGCCAAAAGAAAATATTTTTCAAATATTTTAATATTGCTCTTAACATGAACATTTGTGGTTGTACACTATCATTTATGGTTTTATCTGGACTGATTGTTGTACACCATACATTTCCAAATAAAGCTGGAAAAGTTTTTAAAAAACCTACCCTAATCTCTGTACTCTCTTTAATTTTCTGTGTAATATTGGTAAAAACTATATCCTGGTGAATTTCTCCCTGCAGCTGGTTGACAATGAGATGGTGAGCCTGGCCAGTGTGGACATCGAGGACACTCTGGAGTTCCACCTAAACATCAGCGACCTGAGCAACCGTGACCACATCCTGGAGTTCACCCCGGCCCTGTCCACTCTCACCGACCATGTCCGCTACAACATCGACTACGGTAACGAAGATGGCTTCTTCAAGATCAACCAGAAAGAGGGGGTCAGCTACCTGCATCTGAGCAAGAAAAAGAGCCTGCTCCCAGGAGCGTACTCCCTTCAGATCAGCAGCATGCCACTCTTCAGGAAGAAAGAGTTGGCCGCGCTGGAGGATCGCCATGATAAAGACTACCTCACGGGACAGCTGGGAGATGTACTCAAGATGAGGGTGCAGATCATCCTCCATTAACTGTCATAGGACTGAAACGCAGATGTTGGCAGCAGCTGCTAATCCAGCGTCAGGCCCACAACAACCGAACGCCAAAGATGTCTGATGTTGGTTTAGAGCTCGGGGTCATCTTCTGCTTGCATCGACAGGGAAGCGCTTTCCACCAAAGAGACTTAAAGTAGGGGTTTTGTGAAGAGGGACTGCATCATTCTGTTGCCAAAGATGATTTCACATATCATACATACAATTCAGAGGAAAATAAGGCGAATATGGAGAATATTTCACAATCAAATAGGAACAAAGTCAGCGGTGTTAGGCCTATTGAATGATAAAGAAATGTATAATATGTGGAATCGAGTGCTACTTAGAAAGGCATGAGGACTGCAGAAAGCTCGAAATGAGTTTTCAGCTTGAGTTGAGAAAAGGTAGAGTCGCAGTAGTCTAATAAATTCATTTCCTCTCCTTTCGTGATGGACTGAACAACCTGGATACACGGAAGTAATGTTTGGCCTTCCCTGCATTTTAATTTAATGGTAAAAGATAAAAGCGTGTTTGGAGAGGAAAGGAACGCACTATGGACTATTGTAGCCGTGTCTGAGCTTGAATGACTCCTGCTGCATATTTAAACTTTGCTTTCCGATCTTTTCTACTGACTAGAATAATTCCTATTTACTGGTGCTAGCAACAAGACCAAGTAGACTTATGAATGCACTGTACTCCTATACACAAGTCGACAAGATACAATCCCATCGGCCGTTCAGAAAATGTCATGTCTTAGCAGCCGCGACAGCTAGCTTCATAGCCTTTCTGCTCTTTATACATGTAAATTGTTTATACTGTAATAATCAATGCCACTTTTAATCTATGAAGAATTGTAAACTAGAGAAGGCCCTTGGAATAGAGGGCTCTGTAATGGTGCTTATAATGACCAACTACTTCCTTTTTAAACTGTGTATACATGCACACACACAGAAACACATTAATGATGCCAAACCTGGGCCTTCATGATTTTTATGCACTGAGGTCTCCGCGGCCACACAATCTCTCACAAATTCAGTGCTGCATTGCCACAGACCAGCCTGACACCGGTCTGTGTTGAGGGTTTAGTTGTACATTCACAATAAAACATACTTTTGGTGTAAATGTATTATTGCTGTGATTCATCTATGGTCCAGGTTCAGACTTCGAAAGGTCTGTTGAGTGACAAATGTCAAAAAACTTCATATTTTTTTTTATCTGGTGAACTGCATCAAGTTGTTTGATTCAACTCTTGTGTTGCACTGCCCCCATGTGGATATTTGTGGGCATAACAATAGGCAGTCCAGTTGCACCGTTGACCTTGTAGGGCATATCCTTCAGAATTAGCCTTGAAAATATGCAAAAGACCCCAACATTAAATTAGAAATACATTTTGAATATACAGTAAATATAATAATTAGATTTTATATAGAACTTTTTAAAGGCACCCAAAGAGCTTTACAAGCTACTGAGTCCATTATTCATTTACTCTACACTGATATTGCCCAAGGACACAATAAGTCTTTTCAACAATTGAGTTTTTTTCACCCATTATAACATAAACTAGATTACCATTTTAATGTCTAAATCTAAACAGGAAATACTGAAATATCTGAAAAACATCTAGGCTAAAGAGGCAGGTATTTAGTGTGTCCCCTATATATTGACTCACAGTAGGAAATAGGTAAACTTGATCATCTGGTATTTGAGATGTAGTTAAGACATTTATCTGTTATCTATATTCATTCATTAATTAGAAACAGCAGAGGTCAGTGCTAAAATCAAAACAGAAGGTGAAGAAAACTTTGAAAAGGTTTGGGGCTACATTTCTGTCAGTGGTGATATTAGTGAAATTGATGGGACTATGATCACTTTGTTGTGAAAATTGTTACATACCATACATAAAGTCATGGTGTGCAGCTCCCAAATGATGAACCTTCCATTGTTTTAAATTGTGATTGAAAGTGCAGCTAGGTCTGAATTCACTCATAACTGTTGTCTGCACATACCACATCAATGTCATTATAGGTCAGCAAGCACAACTACAAAAATGATCTTTATTTTCACAAGTATAATACATAACTTTTTTTTTTTTTTCCCTTTTTTCAACAAAGTAGAATCTTTTAGTTGCGTCCAGTGGATCCGAAGCCTCCATCTCCTCGCTCCGTCTCGTCTAGTGTCTGGAAAAAGACAAAAATTGTTAGAATTTAGCAATCGCAACAATTTTAAAATAGCTAATGCTAAACAATCACTCAAGTGGAATTTTAGATAATAGACAAGTATGCTTTAAATTGCAGTTTACCTCTAGCTCTACTAGATCAGGGTAACAGATCTTCTCACAAACCAGCTGGGCAACTCTGTCACCTTTTTTTACTGCAGAAGGAAGTCAAACAAAATGAGATGACTGAAAAAACTGTGCTACACTACCAGGAACAATAAAAGGTATGCAGTCATAAATAAATAGTGACTGTCTGAATATTGTACTCCATGTAATTTACCACCTCTTGGAGCAAACATAATCATTGCTGGTTTATTGAAAAGTGTTTTATACAGACCTTCAAATGCTTCCTTGCCAAAGTTGAAGAGCACCACTCCCACATTCCCCCTGTAGTCCTCGTCCACAACACCAGCTGATGAGACAATATGGACATTATTTAGACACATTTAATAGATTTATTCATGATTGAATGGATAAATGATCCACATGGTTAACACCTCACCTCCAACATCTATGAAGTACTTTGCTGCCAGTCCAGATCTGGGAGCTGGGGAAGACAGATACAAAAAAAACCCCAAAAAAAACAAAACAAAAAAACATTAATTACAATCTATTGCAATTCAGATACTTCTGCAGCATCCTCTACAAACTAAAAAAGACAACCAGGAAGCATTTGTTATGCAAATTATAATCTATTCTAGAATATGTAATCTGTATCTAATATGTGACTTAATTATTGATATTTTGTGACCCAGGCAAAGCTTAAAATTGTTGTAGTCTGATAAAATCTTAATATAGAATTTAGAGAAAGGGAGAATGGTTTACAGCTAAAAATTGATTTAACCACCTTAGCTTTTACATCGGAAGTATATGTCATCTGCAAGGTTACATTACTCACCCACTCTCCCATAGTAGCCTGGTGGCACTGCAATCTGGATGTCCGTCTTTACAATCATCTTGTCTAGAGGTCCAATAGTGTAGTCATATGCACTACAAACAACAAATTCACGAGTATGAACAGCTGACACTACATGTGCACTTAAAACAAAACGCACAGTGCCCATACAATTTAGTTTATTGTGGCTGGACGGGTGGTAAAACATTAAGCACGTTAGAAAACAAATTCACGTTTGTTTCAAAGTGAACCTACCTGTAGAGATCATATCCTGCAGCCTTCGTCGAGCCCCTGGTTGGTTTAGTAGCATGTTGAGACAGCTTGGCGAACTTCAGCACATGTTTTACTTCAACGGCTCCTTCCTCTATCCTCGATCTCTTTGATGGAGAAACGGCAGAAGCGTCTATCACGTCTAAAGCAGGCATTTTGGCAGATTCGTTGTTTAAACACGACTAGGCTGAATGAACACGGGAATTAAATGAAAAAATAAAATAAAATCACAAAATGAAAGACCGCAAAACTACCACCCAGCACGCAGGTTAGTGCAAAGCTTCTGCTCCAGCTTCTTCGCGCAATTTTTTCTTTGCTTTTAAATCGTTTCCCGCGTTAAATTAACCCCTCTTCCAGATGCCGTCAGATCCGGTCTGAACATAACCTTTAGTCAATATTTAACACATTTTCACGTTTGCTTCTAAAAGGCTTTAATCATTATATTAAATGTCTACTTAAGATACATACTTTGTAGAAAAAGAAGATGCATTTAATGATTCATTTCTTAGATTTGCCGTGCTGTAACTATGGTAACGTCATCTGTACCTGAACTATCGCGATGATTCCAGCTTGTGGTGGCTATAAGATTAATGTTCTTGCGATATTACAGCAACAGCATCAACAAGACGCTAATTGAAGAACATTAAAGAAAAATAATTGTTCCATTACATCAGTGTTAAAATAAACACTTCGCTTCCGTTGTGTCCGCAGTGGTTTAAAGCATATACGCATAAGATACATGACAATTAACCAAACTCGCAAAACAGTCACAAAACCCTCTGACTGTCGAAGCTAACGGTAACAAGCCTCTCGACACAACTGGTCATACATGTTACTATTTTCATGTCCTTGCCTTTGCTTTGGTTGTGCGTCTGAGAGTGAAAGTCCCTTCCTAGGAAAAGTGGAGCTGTGTCAGAGAAGGACAAACATTGTAAATAGCACTTATTCTTGAGCCTTAGCAATAATCGTGTCATGTTAGTCCCGGGAGCAGTCAGCTGAGAGCGCTCTACTTCCGACAAGCTGGGATTTGTACAGTCACGTGGTCAACAGTGAAACGTTCAGGTGGTGACAGAAAATATTTGTTATCAAAGCATAATGCACCCAATTTGAGGGATTCTAATAAATAAATAAATAAATAAATCGATAATAAAGATCCACCTGCAGCTTTTGTAACCAGAACGTATGCCTAACATTCATTATGTCAGAGAACATTAAACACATCACTTCTATGTCAACATTAAAAGCCATTAAAATCAATTAATTAAAACATTTATAGAAAACAAAAAACTGTTATCTAACACGGTCACTTTTCTAATTTCAGACATAACACACATAAAACAACAAACAAAAATATCAGTTTACAGAGAAGTCTTATATTTCATCAGCATACAGACTTTACTATTTTGATATATTAAATCTTTTAAGTTTTACTGTTGAGATTGTTCCATAAACTGACTCCTTTTACTGAAATGCATTGTCCAATTATTGCGGTTCTGAATCTTTTTTTTTTTAATTATTATTAAAAAAATATATTGCATTGACTTTATATATATTATATTATATATTGTAATCTACTTATTCATTAAACCTATGCATGTTATTGAGTAAGTTATTTTAATTGAATAAATATTGTGTTTTTCGGATCCCTGTGTCCACTGCCACTAATGACCCTAATATTTCAGCTCTAGTTCATGCAATCAACACCAACATTTATGTATTGTTTACATATTTATATATTTATTTTTTTCTGATTAGTCACTGCATTCACAAAAGCCCTTGCAACCACTAGGGAAATTCAACTTTTTAAAAAACATTCCATACAACCAGAAAAAATGGAGAGTAACACAAACTTTATTTATTACGAATCAGAAAATCACAGTTCAGTAGTTAAATACATATCAAACTAAAATACATTATCAAATATCATTTTTTTTTACATATGTGACCTAAAACCTTATTTTAAGCTGTATAATGAGGGATGAGTAAACATTTTTTAAATATATTTGTATTTTTTACAAAGAAAATATCAAAAAAAAAATTTTGCAATACATTGTAATGGTAATAATGTTTTGTATTCTTGTCATTTTTTTCCAGTTATCATCAGTAATTTTTATTTCTCTGTATCTATCTATTTACATGTATTTTACACTCATTGTCACATGTGACCAATAAACGCAGCCTTTCTCTGATTTTCCTCTGGACATGTTCTGACATAATCTGAAGTTTTCATGATGAGGCTTTTCTAAAAACGTCTTCAAAACAACATTTTCTATTTCCTTTTTGTTTTGGGCAATCCCACTAACAGCACTTTGTTCACAGTTTTGTTGTGGTCAGTATAGTCAAAATAATATTCTGATCTATTTTCTTCCCCTGTGTTATTATGTCTTGCCGCAGGCTCCTTACATTTTACTGAACCCCTCTAACTCACATAAACTAAAAAGGCTGGACTGCATCGCTGTGTGTGGAAGATGGAATAACATCATCCAAGTTACTGGTGCATTATGGGAACAGGCTTCTTCGGTCTGGAACCACCATTTATTTCCTCTGCTGTGGAGTGTGCAGGGCCCTCACGAGTAGAAAGTGAGCACGCTCTTGTGGTTGCCTCTAATCAGCAGAGTCGGAGGAAGGTCTTTTGTCAAGCTGTCGAGCCAGGCCATGTACAGGAAATCAGAGACAGACTCTTTGCGAGCAATGGGCATGCTCCTGCAGAGAGAGAGGTATGTTAGGCTTTTACAAACACATACACATGAAGCTGCTGTAGTTAAATGATGCCAAGAAGCCGCTGGTTTTTGCTTACACAATGATCAGATTAGCCGAGCTGGAGTTTTGCCGGAGTAGCTCATTGAGTCGCACTTGCAGGTTGGTCTGTAGGAGAGAGTTTTGAAAATGGCCATTATGCAAGTACAGTACAGCCATAGCCATAAACTAGAGGTTTGTATAACAATCTACTGTATAATTGGGGTGTTATCAACCATAAATAGATCAGTTCCTCCTCAGACCCATGTATGGATGCCACACTTTCTGTTTGGAATGTCTGAATACTAGGGACTCGGAGATCGTGGTGCACAGTGCCTATGTATAGTTCAATTCAAAATGCATAATCAATATTAGTGAATCTTTTACCTTTTCCTCAAACATGCTGAGCTCCTCATCAGTGACTTTCCAGGGGAACTCTTGGCGCAAGGCCTGTGCCTGGGCCGGGTCTTTTGAGCTCTCGTTCAGACGGAAAGGAGCAAGCATATCGTCAAATTTTTTAAGGCTGAAAGGAAACAGCTATATTAGCAGTGGAAATTGTTTATCATCTAAAAAATTGTAATGGTATTTCAACACTCTTTGAGACAGTTTGACCCGACTACAACACTACTAACAATATAACCTTACCTCTCAGAGCTGGGACTGATGTGGAGGTCATCAATGACAGTAATGTCGCTACAGTTTACTCTGAATTTTTCCAACAAAGACTTCATCCTAAAACACATGATCATACCCTGATAAACTGTACGTGAAAGCACTTAAATTGGTAAAAACAGTGCTAATGGTTTTAATATCTTAACTACACCAATGAATGTCCCATCTATGTACATGCAGCCATTGATACAATAACCTCGCTGATATGACTCACTCCTGTTTGTCCTGTTCGGTGCGTCCTGGCTGTCCAGCGACAAAGATCCTCAGTTTACAGTCCTTCCACTTCTTCCTGGTGGTCAGGATGTACGGTAGCAGCAGAGTGAGACCTGCATGAAGAGATGTGTGTTTATCTAATCAAGGTCGATTTTATAAAATCATTAATGCTCCTATCAGAGGTCACATTTCATTACATGGAAAGGGTTTCTTCAGATCATACCAGAGGCAAATGTATAGTGGGATATTGTTTTTATGTTGTATCTAAACGTTGAAGTGTGATATGCCATTATATAATGTGAAATATTATGGACATATGCAACAATAGCAAAATGTAAGTATCATAAGTGCTAGATGGCCTATTTGTATGTCTATTTATTCTTTAAAGTTTGCTGAATTCAAATACTGTTAGTTTTACCATTAGTTTAGCCACTCTTTATGAGAACGAGGAATTAAACACTCCCAACTGTGAAAGTCTGACTCTAAATGAGATCTGAGCCTGAGGTTAAGTCTTTATATAAGTCCTTGATGAGCTGATACATCTCTGTGCATTTATCTTCCACAGTCAGAGGCAGGTCGCCGGGGCACACAGCGCCTATTGTACGTACCTCCATCGTCAAACAGCCACCAAACATCGATGGTGCCTTTGGGCTGTTTCTTCTTGAACTGGTTGCTGGCCTCGATGAGCCTCTCGTTCATCTTGGCGACCTGCGGAGGTGGTGGGCTGCACACTGACACTGAGGATAGAAAAAAAAAAACAGGCACAAACAGGCAATGAGGAAAAAGACCACTGGGAACAGTTGTAAAGAATAGGATTCATCGACATAGCCTTTTTCAATGCTAAGCTGCTTAGATGGGAAAACTATCCACATTAAATGTAGCATCAGCGATTTCTCAGGTTTCAGTGAGTGGGACGCAGATTGAATACTAACTACTGTTGCAGCGTTGCCAAGAACAGCTGTGATGGAGAGAGAGCCTCCTGCGTTCATGCTTAAGGGCTGCTTTTAAGAGATGCACGGCTAACTGCAACAAGAGCCCCATATTATTGGATTACACCCACAGAGACTGCTTGTGAGAAAGCATGATTTGATTATACCACAGAGCAGCTGTAGAAGAGTTTTTATTCAAGAGTAATGGTGAATGCATTTATAGTTTCACAGAAGTGGATAGTGGGTGAGAAATGTACACATTTAATTGACTAATGGAGTATTTTCTCAAAATGGCCTGATCCACAGCTCTGTTCAGAGAATGCAAGCCTTAATGCTCTATTTATGAACATAGTCCTCAGATTCAGTGTGTAGGATGGCATCGGTGCATTTGGACATAAACTATGTAAACAAAGGCGCCAGAAGCACAAAAATACAGTAAATGCTGAGCTAGAAAAGGCTATTGCTTCGAGCTAATTTGTAAGCCTAAAGAAAAACATTAGCCCAAACAATCAATAAAGATCTGGTATTACATTATACATTCATAAAACAAATTTGTACATCATTTGTTCGAATATGTCAGAATTTGTTGTAGGACAGGTCTGATTATATGTGAAGGCCTCATTAGGGTTTCACAATTAAAGGGTCTGGGGCACTGATACCTCTGGTGGTGAGCACTTGTTGAGAGGAGTGCCTGGACTTCCTGAACAGCCCTTTAGCTTTGCCTCCGTTGGGCATCATCTGTTCCTCCAGAGCCTGCTGCTCTTTTGCAGCCTTCAGCATCTCCTCTAAAACAACACACAGACAGTAAATATATCAGGGAAAGGTACAGTTAAAACACATCTTATCTGTTGCAACTCGACCTTTAGGAACAAGGGGAACTGCACAGAGCGAAAGTGTCTCTTATCAGCTCCGTTTTGTTATTCTTACTCCAACTGGATTGTTCTGGGCTGAAACAGCAGCACATCTTATGTGCATGACTTTTGTAATTTCTTTGCCAACATAACGCTGTTGATTCTCATTCGAGATCTGCTCCGAAAGCTATATTAAATTCTTTATCTTTCATTTCTCCACCCACGGCAAATACAGCAAAAATAGACATCCTGTAGCTGCAGCAAGTTGTATTATCATATAGCATGTCAGATTAAATTAAGTTGAAGTTTTACAGTGGGATATACACATTTTGTAACTACTGCTCAAGGTCAGTTAGATTAACAAAAACTAATGGAAAAATTCAGGATCATCCATGTGTTGTACTTAAGGCTGGGCAGCATATTAACTTTTCATAATATATTTCAATATGTATTTTCTTCTGTGATATATGTGATATTGCTTTATTGTTTATATTGACATATAGTGTGTCACAATGTGTTCATTGTAGAGCTGTGAGTTTGGCTATTTCTCTTTCCCCTGCTCATATTTCAGGTGCTTTTACTTAAAAACATGACACAGGCTAAATTACAGCAAGACTAGGAGTCCTACTGCCAGATTTACAATTATAGATTTACCATTATAGATTGCTTAGGGATCTGCTTTGCTTTGTTATTGTGTTTATCAAGCGTTTTACAGATATATTTGATGTTTTTTATGTGTTATTAAAGTGCAATTTTGTCCTGGCTGGTATTTTTTGGCTTCCATTAGGCACATCTATTTTATTATTACTTTATCCAGAATATTTTGTCCATATTGCCAGCAGCCTCTTCTTGTGGTTGGACTAAATTAGCCCCAAATGTTCTTTTTTAAATGTGCACTAGGCAGAAAATCCTATAAGACAAAACTATATATACTAGACTAGACTATACAAGAATCTACGCTGAAATTATTTATCAATTAATTATTTATCAATTATAAAGTCATTCAAATTTACAGGTTAAATCTCACCTTCTGCTTCTACGATGTGGGCCACGTCCAGTCCCTCTGTCATCCTCAGAACCAATGTGCCGTACTCGAAGTCAAACGCATCGCTGCAGAACACACAGGACTCACAGGTCAACACTCTCTCAGTAATTACTTACAGAAATGTCGGCACAATGTCTGTGTTTTCTTACTGTAGCACTCCCACATAATTCTGCACTTCCTCTGCTCCAGCCGTCCTCCAGTTCTTCTTGAAGCCAATCATTAATATATTCGGTTTCATACGACCCAGACCTGACGCCTGTTGGAGAAAGCCATCGTTTAGTCATTAAGTCGAAAATGATGAAACACAGCAAACATTTTAGGTTAGACTTTTGCCTTTTGTCTCAATTGTTGTCAAGACCACACAAGCCTAGATCAATGCAAGACCTTTTGCAGGTGTGGACTGAGTGAAGACCAAGACCGGTGGATACAATTCTACAAAGAAATACCAGGGAAGAGTTATAAATCTAAACACTACAAGTCCAGTTTTAGGTGATGGAGGCAGAGTTAGTGGGATATGAAGAACAAGACTAATGCAAATAAATTGGAAACTCAAAAAATCCAGTCTTGCACCAATGATGAACTAATGAGGGGTTTGCATTTAGTAAAACCTTTTGGTTGAATTTTAAGATAAAAGTCTTTCATTATAACAATCAAACTGCTTTTAAATGAATAGGTCATTCCTATGCATTTTTTTTAATATCTTGAGAGTCTAATGTCTGAGTCTGAGACAAGACTGAAAAATAATGCATTTCATTCTGGGAGAAGACCTTTACAAAGTGGCTTTAAGTCTGGTTTTAAGGATTACAACACAAACAAACCCCTTTAAATTGTCCAGGACAGAAAGGCTGAGAGGCTGCTTTATTGCCCGAAGTTATGCCCGTATCTCTCAAGCGGCTATCTCTTTGTCCACAGGGGCTCCTTCTGCACAGTGTTAATCAATTATAGCTTTTAATCTGCCGTGCTGTTTGAAGTAAGCAATCCTGACAATGAGTCCCGGCCTTATCTCAAAAATGTGATAGCCATGGTTATAAAACTGTTTTCCCGTTCCTCATTAACTCTCCCGTCTTACACCTCCAGCACTCATGTCCCGACAGCCTTAAGACAGGTTATAAAACAACAATAGATACTCTGGAGAGAAATAGGACGACTTCAGAAAAAACAAACAAATGAAAGATTCACGTTTGTCAATGAACACACCTGCAGTAAGCTCTCAGTCCCCTCTCTGAAGTTATCACAGGCCACGCCAGCATAAAAAGCCTTGCGTTTGTTTTTCCTCAGCCACAACTGGTTCCTCTCCATCCCTGAGTTCATCTCTTCCAGGGCCTCTGATCTCGGGCCCTGCACAGATTTCGTACAAAAACTGCTGAGTGAGAGAAAAATGAAATCCCAGATGCACCGTGTACATATTCAAATCACGCCTGACCCTCGTCTTAGATAACAGACAGCAGGCATTTCCCCTTCGCTTTCCCCGCTTAATATTCACTTAGGTTTCTACATCTGTACTTACTTAATTTGAATTGGTTTGATGTGCAAATAAGAAAAGAGCTGGGACCCAGAATGTCTTCTAAACTAAAGTAATATCCATATATTTGCATTTTCTATAAGTCTATAAGTCAATTTCAATATGACCTCACCACAAACACTTCACAGGTGAGACAAAGGCCGTAGATCTTGGTGAAGGAGTGAGCCAGATCCAAAAGAGCGGGTCTTGTCCGAACCGAACCTGTCAGCGCTAAGATCTGAGGCCTGACAACAGAAAGGATAATAAAGGTTAGTCTGAAAGAAATGCATTTGTGCTGTATTTACGTAAAGCTATGTTTACCATTTATCAAATATTTGGCTATACTAAACATAATGTGCAGCTCACTCATTTCTGGATTTTTGTGCAGTGTAAAGCTCTTGTCAGACTGAGTGTCTTGCAGTCTTATAAGATATGCATGTCTCACTATGTGACTTAGGCATAGGCAATTCAACTAGCAATACACTGGGTCAGCATTTGTCCACTTTTCTGTTATGTTCTTAGAAAAACAAAAAAGTAAGTTTTGGTTTGGAAATGAAGAAATCATGGAGACAAATAGTGTTTAAAGCATAGGTGTTTTTACATAGCCATTTGCCATAACACTATTTTAAATTGGTCATGGAAGCATCCTTTACCATATGTGACAGACTATATTTTGGTTGTACAAAAAATGTTCTGTACAATTGTTTGTCTTTGATCCTGTCACATAAACACAGATTGAAACCTGCAATGTTTAAAGTTATGATGTCTGCATTTGATTCTCAATTAGGCTTAAATCTAATTTCTGGGTCACAAAAAAAAAATATATATATATACCTAAAGTTCTTGACGTGATCGTCCACTCCAGCCAGAGACAGGGCATTGCTCACTGCGCTCACAAAAGTCACGGCCTGAGTCGAAGATCCCCAGTTCACATCTGGAGAACATCAGGACAATGGGTGTTACACTTTACTCAAACAATGTTAAAAAACTGAACTATTTCTTTATAATCATGCAAGATCCTAGAGCTTACCAGGCTTTTTGACCGTGACATAAACGTAGAGTAAGATCTCGATGCCGTACGTGAGGAGAGCAGCCCACCAGTTGATGACGAACATAACAGCGCAGCA
The DNA here is from genome assembly GCA_036850595.1 of Rhyacichthys aspro. Taxonomy (NCBI): domain Eukaryota; kingdom Metazoa; phylum Chordata; class Actinopteri; order Gobiiformes; family Rhyacichthyidae; genus Rhyacichthys; species Rhyacichthys aspro. The sequence continues at coordinate 19,648,105 of CM072150.1, read as the reverse complement.
GAGGATGGCCCCCAGCAGTGACAGCCACATGTTGTAGTATTTATACGCTGGTCTCCAACCTGGAAGAAGAAGAAAAACATGGACATTCAGACAAGTTTATGTCATCTCTGCACTAAGAGTCCCCCCAAAACAAGCTATTTAGATCAACTTTAGATATATTTTCTACCGTATGCATTGTATAGAATTATTAGTCCAAAATGTGTTATACCTTTTCTATATATCACAGACTGTTTTACTTTTAAAAACAACTAACATTAATGACATTTGCAAAAGTGTATGTCAAACCTTTTTTTTTGTTTTGTATTTTTTTTTTTCAAGATGCCCCATATCACATACAACAGAAAATCTCAGTGCCATTGAAACCATGATATACATATTAAGGCACTGTTAAAAAGTCAACATATTACAGCAATACTACGTCATTATTTGAAATGCAAACTCACCTGGAGATTTGGCGTAGGACGCGTGAAAGCAGGAGAAGTTAATGAGAGCATACGACGCCAAGAAGAAGTTGGATATAATAGGAGCAATGGTGTTCAGATTCCCTGTAAACACATATTATTATCCTTTTGTTAATTTCTTTTTTTAACTGCAGCATATCTAAAGTTCTAGGCTAAGAGCGTTTGAACGGACCGATGAGAATAAAGGCCACAGAGATGACAAACGTGAGGACGTATCCGCGGATCGGCTCGTTGTTCTTGCCGTGTCCTTTGGCGAAAAAGTGCAGGGCTTTGTAGATGTTGTCTTTGCACAGAGCCTGGAGGAAGATAGAGGAAGGTGATTATCAGGGGGTGTGCTTTAATAAATAATGTATTCGGGTGTTGTTTGTAGGAAAACCTGAGATACTGACCTGGAAGACTTTGGGAGCGCTGACAAGCGAGGCCAGGGCTGACGACAGTGTAGCAGAGAATGTACCAGCGATAATAAGAGGTCCGAAGCCAGAAACCATGGTCATCACCTGAATCAGAGAAAGAGCCATTGACGATAAGAATAAATGCACCAAACAATATAATATAAATATAATAAATATCTCAACATGCCACAAGTGATCAACATATTTAGTGAAAATTTGTTGCTCAAATAAAGTAAAAATACTGTCATGAGAATACAACTATAAGTGAAAAAAAATTAGTTTTATATGAGAGTCAGTGGGAACAGGTGATTTTGGAGTTAGACTTCGCTTCGGTAAAACACAACTCTGGTTTGTCAATCTGTGTATGGTTTCTTCATATGGCTTCTATGTGAATGTATAATATTAAATGCTCAGTGAATAATTGGTGATGGGTGAGAAGATATACATCATTTTAATCTATAAGCTGTAAACCACCTGATAAAACTGCAAATAAAAGCATGAATCCAAGTTAAGTATACTGCCAACGAAACTAAATGAATGTCAATTTGGGTACAACATTTTCAGGCTACAATTGTCTTCACTTCACTTATCTTGAATCTTATTTTGATTTTTATCACTTATCTAATTATCTTTGGCTGTAATTCAAAAGACAGTTGTGTAGTTTACTGTTGCTATAGTTAGAGTTAGTTTGGTAGAGTCGTTTAGTGAATATGAAAGGTTTTGTTTCAGCCAATCAGAAACAAGTATTGTGTCAAACCACTGAATAAAATGTTATATAAGCAACAATGCAACAGTGTGAATAGTGTGAGTGTGTGTATACAGCACACAAATGTCCTGTGCATGTTCTGTTGGCCATTTAGTCGCACCTGAAAGTTGTTCATGAGGCCATATTTGCATGTCTCCACTGCACAGGACGTGAAGTTGTATCCCAGTTCACAAGCGCTGACAGCGGTGCCGTTACACGCCATCGATCCGACCGTAATGTTGTCAGCTTTGTTTCCAGTGGCGTCGCGCACCACTGTGGCAGCTGAAAAGAACAATTTAAACATTTATTTTATTCTAATTACAAGTAAAACACTAAATGGATAAGTGAGAAGGGCACTCACAGACGCAGAGAGCAACGCCCAGGTAGGTGACCCCTGTGATGAGAATGGCCAACAAGGTGCCTTTGGGAATAGCTCCTTGTGGGTCCTATACACGAACATATCTGCATTAGAAGAGCTCTTACTTCCAATGGAGTAAAACTTTAAAACAGACTTACTCGCAAATCTCCAGAAATGTTTGCTCCAGCCAGGATGCCAGTGGCCGCAGGGAAAAAGATGGAGAAGACTGTGAAAAAGCTCTCTCCTCTAAAATCAGGCATGAAATTCTCTAAAAATATTTTTGCTGTAAAACAGGACAGAGGTAGCAAAGTGTTAGTCTTTACATCCCATTTCGACACGTTTTGTGATGTTCAACGCCGTCAAAGTGTCTTTACAGTCGTAGTTGAAGAAACCCTGGGATTTCTTTGTCTCAGTTGCAGGGATGACGGTTCCCACGAACACGTTAACGATGGCCACCAGCAGGATGACGAGAAGGACTATCTGAGCCTATGGGACGTATAAAAGCATTAGTAATGTCTTAGGCTTAAGGTTTGAGTGTTGTTAAGCATTTTCAGGTCTTACCTTAGCCTCCCACTCCATCCCTGCCACTGAGATCCCCAACAGCAACACCACTGTGATACAGCCAATAATCCGGATGTCATTTAACGGATCTACCATGATGGCGTTGTTGTCCTAAGTAGAAACACAAAAGAAAATTGTGTCAGCAAACATTTATTGCTTAGGCATTTCACATTATATTTTATTTTGAAACTGTCCCATAAAGATTTAGGTGCAAGTTAGTTTCGGAAATCAGTTTTCAGTCGTTTTAGAGGAATACAGTATATGTGTGTTCGAGCTTAACATTTAATCCTTTTAGTTGCAACCGTTTTGCAGATTTTTCATCAATATGACCCAAAGTCTCACTATCTTTATCCTGATGTTTTCTTGCCTAAACTTAACCATGGTCCTTTAAAGACTTTTCTTTCTTATAGGTCTTATCATTTGCAAAAAATAAATAAAAAAAAAAAAAACACAGCAAAATGTAATATAGTATGTTAAATACCTGAAGTAATTCGACCACAGTCTCGGCGAAGCCCACCACGTACATAGCCACAGCCACCGCATTAGCGAAGGCAAAAATGAGGCCGATCGATCCTCCAAACTCCGGCCCCAAACTTCGAGATATTAAGTAATATGCTCCACCTGAAATGACAAAGTACAGCCTGAACACACACTTACGTTTATCCACAGGGCAGTGGATGATTAATGAAGTCATCACTGATTTATTGATTTAATGTCCAAGCGCTGTACCCTGGATAAAGGTGCAGTTTTGTCCGTGTGTTTAATGAACAAAAGGTTGTTTTGGTCAGAACATTTTATCACTACAAGATTATCTGTCAGCAAACTCCATTAAAACCTTAAATTAAAACATGTCAAATGCATAGTGGAGAATACCAAAAAAGTAAACTTGTCAGCCATAATATTAAAAGAATCTAATTGCTACAGGCTGTTGATAGATAATAATTGTGGAGGCCTCCTTTATTTTTATTTTTTTGGATGGATTACAGACAGTCTTTCTATTGTGTGGGCACTTCCACTAGTGGCTATTGTTGGTACTACTCTTTCTGCAAAAAAATGTCTTTCCCCGTAGTCTTTAATGTAAAAAGAGATATCTGCAAACAGGGCACTTTCTTGAAAAATGGTTTTATATTAAAATTAATTGTAAATCTTTTTTTTTTTTATAATCCTCATATTCACTAAAAAATAATGGTAGCTATCTTTAATAAATCAATGCTTTTTCACAAGACATTCCCTCATGTCTAGCCCATCCTACAGATACCTTCTTGCCTCTTTGTTTCACAGCCATTTACACATCTCAATTTGTTCAAACGCATTCAAATGCCCCCAAAGGTTCAACATCACACCCTGCAATGGTAATTAGAAAATCAATGTCAACCTTTCATTATGTTATGGCTAATGTTTTTTATTTAGTGTTTACTTCAGCGGCTCATCTGTGTTATCTATTCATATGGACCGTATTTGTGTGACTTACCTCCTCTGACCACACCATTGGTGCAAATGGCCGACATGGAGAGGGCAGTGATGGTGGTGACGACACAGCTCAGGGCAATCACCACTATCCCCAATCCTGAAACAGACAACAATAAAACAATAAAACTATAACCAGTAAATAATAAATGCTAACACTTATGAAAACACTGTGAGTATTGGTGCCATAGAGGACCATCCATTTGCTTTACCTGTCTTTTCTGATGCTTCTAACGACTATTTAGTTAGGCTGCCTGGAGAAAAGCGGCTGCGATCGATAGCCTCTTAAACAATACACACACTCATGAAGCAATAACACTATATTCCTGCACACACATATTAACATCTACACACTGCAAAGAGCTTTTCAGAATACACATTCAGCAACTTCGGATCGTAAGAAGAACTCGGAGGGCCGTTTGAGCTGAATTCAATTACTCCAGCTAATTACCGCAGGCATATATAACCCCTTAATTGTCAGGAGTTCACAGCCGTTCCACTGATACAGAGACACACACACACGCAGGCCCAGGAACAACTGCTCTGCCGTTAAATCCATCTCTAAAAGCCCAGCAGTGGCACATTTTAATTGAAAAAGTCATTCAGTGGGAAAGCCCTTCGAAAAGGCGCATAACCAGACTATAAGAGTCTCTGTGACCTTTACTCAGGACAATACAGCAGTCTATTTGTACAGTTTACCACAACAAAAACAAAGCCTTCAAAACTTTTATTAACCATTTATGTCTCAGCAACAATGGTTTTGTAGCTGGTTGTTTTTCATACTAAATGCATGGTGTAAAAGTGCATTGTATAATCTGACATAACTGACATAATGAGCACTGCATGGATTTAAGATGAATATGTCTTATGTTCCCTTAAACGAAACATATGTATTCCACATTTCAGAAGAGAAATCGAGGTTCAAATTGTCTTGTAAACTCACCCCATCCAGCCTGTCCAAAGACCCAGGACAGACGGATGAACAGCATGACACCCCAGATGTTCAGCATGCATCTCACCTGCACAGAACAATCACTTCATCAAATGGGACAGAAAATCCCCAACATTTTTAAAAAGACGTTAAAAGACCTAAAAAGAGGCATAGGTTATTAATCAAGACTTATCCTGCATATCTGACATTTTCGAAAGGCCTTTACAATATTTGAAGCATCTGAGAAATCATAATTAGAGGACAAATGTACAATTAAAAATAATAAAAAGCTGCATAATTTGCTTATGGGGAACTTAATAAATAATAAACCACCAGCAGCAAACATCAATTTCCAGACATCCTTTATCACACTGTGGAATCCAAGCCCTTTGGCCCGAGTTACTACATTTTACTAAAGAACCCCCTCTTCCATAAACCACAGGGCCCTGCCATGACCCACTCACCAGGACTCCTCGTATCCAGCCGAACTTTACTGCCCCTTTGTTGGGGTCAACAGGAGGGCTGGACTCCACGTCGTCACAGGGCGACCCGTCACTGCCCTCGCTATCGTCCTCCACTGTGTCCGGCACCGAGATGGCCCCATTCTGCTGAAAATAGAAAAAAAACATATTATAAAATGCACTGGGCAACAGTTTCTTTATCCTTGAAAACAAAATGGAGAGTCCAAATTATGAAGCCCATTTTATATTTCATCACTGACTATTTTTTAGCTTGATGTGTATGTTCTGACGTTTGATCTCTTGTGATGGTAAGATCCAAAATGTAAAGTAAAATTTTGTTTAATACATACTCATATAGATAACATAAACCTATTAAGGATTAATCGTGTGCACATTATTAATTTAGCACAAAATGTTAAGTTTTCAACACATGCAGTAATCCACCTGAGAGGTCTAATGTCTTTGGGACCCCTCTCTATTTGTGGCCCACTGCCCACTATATAAACATATGATACTAAAAGCCATACAAAACAAGTGGCCTTATAGTTCTTTGTGTGGTATCTTTTATAGTGATGCTATAACAGTGTAAAGATCTTTAGGTCAACATGTTAAACTAAAACTCAAATGAGGCTTTTAAAAGATCATTTTGAAGGCTCATTAAAACATTAGGTTCACACAAACAAATCAAATGTGACCTGTAAAGGAACAGTGACCTCCGACCCCTTCTCTTTTGCAACTCAAGGCAATATAACAGTCCAATAAAAAGTCTTAAACCTCTAAAGTGTGTCAACTGTGGGGACAAACGTCTAGAGTTTGAAATAACTTGTAGCCTGTGTCCATGTAGTCGTAAGGCCGGGAGATGAGTGTCAACGCTACCTTTGAAGGCACTGCGTGAATGACATTGAATAATTAAACTGTCGTAAAGCAGAGTTTTACTGTGTTGAGTCTTTAAACTGAGTAAATGGGTTAAAGTAAACGGAGCAGGTCGAGGGTAAAGATGACTTAAAGATACACTGCCAAAGAAGTAAAATTTCTTTATGATCGTATACTTTGAAGTTTATCACAAACATTATTCCAGATCAAAAATTTATGGCACAAGTTATCAAGGTAATTAAATCAAAGCTAGTGCAATAATATCTAAGAATAGAAAATAAGCCACTTTATGTCATGTAAATGAATGTCTTTAGATCTTATAAATTCTTCTCATAGAACAGGTTGTATAAGGCAGATAAATAAATGGGCTAAACTGATCTTGGACAAGAAGTTTTTCAAGATTTCAAGTTCAAGCATATTACGATCATTTTCTACAGTTATCAGCAAACAAATAAATTAGGGTTTGTACATTCTTGCTATGCACAATATTGGTTTAAGAATGTAGTGTTTCTTTTGTTTTTGTTTTGATCAACAATGCACACCTCTACTTTATGTCTGGGAGTATACTGATAGTAATTAACTGCTGGTAATAGCAATGACTTAACCTACAGCTAACAATATCACATAATCACTGTCGAGTGACTTTATTTATTAATGGCACTGCAACTATATTGTTGAGCTTGGACCAAATCACACAAATATTAAAATTCTGAAAAATGTCTTCTTGATCAATTATTTTTTAAATGATTGTGTTAAATGTATGACAATAGTGCCATTATGTAAATGTGGAAGCAAACACATTCTGCAGAAGGTGAGCTGAAGGACACTCATTTAAAGGGCTAAGTGTTTCCAGACCATAAATCTCCTGAGTCGGTCCTGGTGTAAACCTGTGCCACTGAAAGTTCTTACCTTCTGGAAGACATCGTGCAGCTCCTGTAGTGAGGGCCTGATGGCGCGGTGCCCACTCACACTGCCTGCGTTTCTGTAGAAGTCAATGTTGGGCACTCGGTCCAAAGTGTCATGCCCAAAGGCGCTTACCACCGAGGGCCTGACTGCACGGTGGTCCCCGTTGGAGAACTTAGTCTCTTCGTAAACTGGGGGCTCATCCAGGGTGGAGTCATAGGCATCGTTGACGTGCTCCCCGCCGTTTGACTTTAACCTCTCCATTGGGAATGTTTAAGAAAACTTAAGAAAACAATAGCTTTTTACTCTTGAGTCATCCAGTAATAGTAGATCAAACACTGTCTATTGATCTAAATCATGGACTAAGCTCATACAGATCTCTTGTGCTCACTGTGGAGTTTAGGCTCGGCTTGCCCCTGATGCCCTACCTTTATACTCTGCATCCCATGGTTGTTCATTGAATACACTGAAGGCTGGCCATTGGCTAAGACTTTGGATCAACCCTCAGAAAAGTGAACGAGGGGTGTCACATATGTCCTTGCTCCATCCTCGGGGACACAAAGGCATTGCTTAACGATTAACCAAGCCATAAAGTCTAAAGCAGAGATAAAGGCGTTCATTGCCTGAGTTCAGGAGAATTGATTACTAATATTATTGTCTGAAGTGCAGGGAAACAGCACATGTTGTCCTGTGGCTGCTGTTTATGGGGGCTATGGCTAGGATTTCCTCAGACTTCTCGGGCCTTTGGGATGAATCATAGGGAAACGTTCAAACGGAAGATCCCACTGCTGTGGTCATGTTGGAAAAGTTTCAAGGTTACACACTCCCATGAAATATTAGACAAGATTATTTAGGACAGGATCTAGTACCAGTTACTAATGTGACAGTTACTGAAATTATTGTTCTTGAAAGAAGTAAATCACACATAAATATGGGCAATGCGTTCATGGGATAAAGATAATTGTGAAGTGGAAAATCTGAGCAGTTTTACTTTTCTTAAATAAAATAAAGCAGGCAGGGTGCTATGTTGTAGACTGGCTGGCTAGTTTATGACAAACATCTTGACATTGTTTTTCAAAAAAAAGAATGTCAGTTAAATTCACAGGTGTTATCCACTTTATAAACTTGTATCTGTTTTGTTTGACTTTAGCACTTTTGGTGAACAAGGCTCTTTTGTGTACTGAAGAAACGGCTGCAATCATGAGGAAAATGAGAGTTAATATGAGACCATGAATTACAGGAACACGCCGGAGGCACTGCTCTATTGCCGCATGACTTTTGAAGTGCCTCTAAAAGCCCGCTTAGCAGGTAAACTTCCTTATTACTGAAACAGCGCAATGATTTATGTACGCAGTGAAAGGCAGCCTAATGACTCCTGATCTGACCTTGGCTGTACGGCAGGCTGAAGAAAACACTCCGACACGTGTTGTAAGTGCGGCTTAAAAGAAGGAAATCAGTTACACAATTATTCGAACATTTAGGCCATGTTTGGTTGATGTCATAATTCTTTACAGCGGTGTTTTCTGACTCATGCTGAAGACACAATAACAATAAAATAAGAAAATTTTCCACTGAAAGGAATAGTTTGATCCTTTCTTTGTTTATTACATGAGGTGTGTGCATGTTGGCTACAAAAGTTAAACAAAACATACAAAATGTTCAACAAAGATATTAGCCACTGAAAAGAGCTAATTCTGCATTATAAAACTACATGTGTAGAAAACATTAGTGAGTGGCTTGCTATTTAGCAGATCTGTAGCATTCAGGCTACGTCAGCCATAGGCTACAAGTCACCGGATGCTTAGGACTGTGTTATTGGACTTGAAAAAACAAGAAATGTATAGGAATCATTTTAGGGCTTGTGCTCCCACAGTAAAGAATGTTAAAATAAGGTAGAAGCCAAGAGCTTGCATTTATAGGTGAGGAGCTCAAAACATCTCTCGACTGGTTTGGGAACTCCTTGAATATCTGTATAAGTGGAAGAAGATGGATATAAAACTAGTTTAAATGAAATGTTGTATAGAGGTTTGTTATTTCATCTCCATTATTAAATAAAAGGATTTTTGTTTTGTTTGGCCTTTTCAGTCTGTATGCGACCCAATCACACCAAGTCCAAGTAAATAAAAAACAAATCAGATCTTGGCCACTTTTCATCGCAGTGTGGGCAAAGACTACTGAATATTGTCTTGTGTGTAAAATGCAATTGTACTGAGCAGTGCTAAATTTGTAAAGCTGAAGGTTGGGGAATGCAGGGAGGGTATTTTGGGAAGAGGGTTCCTGCAGCACTGAGCAGGAAGAAAGAGACAGTGAATATATACAGGAAATGGGGTGAGACAGAGGGGAATGACACTAAGCAACCTGATCAAGAATCGTACCAGGGTCGCTCGAGTATGTGCTCTACCAGGTGAACCACCAAGGCACCCCACTAGTCTGTTGTTTTTCAATTTAAAAGCTGTGTTTTTTGGTGAAGGAAAACAGCAGAAGTGAAAGAAACATGAGCATACTTCTCCTCCAGCAGTGCTCAGTTTGTCTTCTCTGGGCAGTTGTAAGAACACATAACAGGAAGTAATTAAACTTTCAAAGGGCTGAGGATTTTTTCTAAGATAGACAAGAGCACAAGTCATTATAAGGCAACTATACAGTAGTTTCGACTAATATGTTTCACTTTGTTCAGCAGTTTACTACAAATGTTACACAATTCACCTTTAATTCAACAGAAAAGTAAAGTTTAAAAGGCAATAATGTGCACATATCCTTCCGTAAGTTTCTATTAACACAGCCACAATTAAAATAATGTTCTCTGTATTGTTTGTTCTTATTCCTAAAATGCTGCACTGTCATGAAGATTCTGAAAAAGTTACACATTTAAAAATGTAAAACTATAGGATATGCCCTGCACTTTGCTCTTAAGAAAACTGAAGTTCAGATCAGGTGCATATGCTTTACTTTGTACCCAATACATAACATTAGCCAAGTAACAGCAGTCTAATTAATGTCCAAAAGGCTCTGGAGAGACCCGAGTAATCCCCCCGCAGCATTGATCAAACCGCACTCTGCTCACTGCTAATGTAAAAAAGTGATTAAGTGAGAAACTGCAGATAGCAGCAGATGGGATTGTGATACTTCTTAAATTAGCGTGAGTAAACCCTATAGCTCCCTTCAGCTCAGCTCAGCCAGGAGGCCAGCTAATTATATCTGATGGATCTGTCACTGGGACATGTAAACACAAGCTATGGATCTTACAGAAGTGCACTGAGCAATTATGCACTTAACTTTAGTCTGAACCTGGAAAAAGTTATAACTGAATCTTGTAGCTCTTGAGCCTCTGGTGACAGTTTACAATAGGTCAAAAGGTCAAATGGAAGTTGTGTGTGTGTATTTGTGTATTATTTATAATGGGCTGCAGTTTCTGATTATGTTGATATACAAAGCACTCTACACACTATGCCATTTTTGGATGTTAAGATTATTACATGCCACTCACTGGATGTACAATTTCACTATGTATTTCCTCCACTGTGTATTTTGTAATATCAAAGACATGATAATGCGTTGGTAAGTCATTGCTGTTATATAGAAATGGTGTCCAACTATAAATACCTGGGAGTGCATCCAGACAAGAAGCAGGACTGGACCATAAATACAAATGCAAGTTAAAGGCATCTATTTTATAATAAAGTTAAGGTCTTTAATGTAAACAATAAACTGCTGCAAATGTTTTATCGCGTAGTAATAGATACTCACAAACAGTGTCTCACAAACAGAGATGGCTGGTTTAAACATAGGTATTAGTTAGTCTGGTTGAGGTAGTGGAGCAACACCTATTCAGAACAACATGGACCATCACCTGCATTGGGCTTTTGAACAAAAGAGAGCAGCCAGTGGACGTCTGAGATCAGTGAGCTGCAGGACAAAATGCCACAAGAACTCCTTCTTCCCGACTGCAACAAAACTGTACAAAAGTCGATGGAAGATGAAGTCTGAATCAATTCATTGGCTTTTTAATTTATCTGAAGAGTCCTTACAATTGAATTTCCCATTGTGGATTAATTAAGTTGATCAGATTTTCAGGCCACACGAACTTGTACTTTAACAAACTCCTCCTGGGAAAAAAAAGCGCCACAGGAGTTGCATTTTCCCGTCAAATAGGTGTCGCAACATATTCTCCCATGATGCTTTACAAATGACGCCCTGGTACTGAGCACTGAGATGCTTGTAGGCCATAACAAATTTAGATAATTGATAGGTGCTGTATCAAAAACGTAGAGAAACACTGGTCTGAACTGTAATATTCTGAGAAGCATAATTTATAAATGATGTTTGAGAAATGGGCTTATTATTTAATACTAAACATTAAGAAGTAAATGATTAAACCTAATAGCTTTCGCTCACAAAACATTCATTCATGTCACTTAATCATTGCCAAATCCACAGCTGCTGGTACATTACAGTGTAGTCTAAAGAATTTAGAGTTTGAAACGACGTAGCTGTGGTTTCGGCTGTGACGTAAGGTTAAATGGGGTCAATCATCTCCAGCAGCAATAATTCAGCAGCGTGAATCAAACTCTAATTTCAGTACCATAGTAAATATTACAGACTCCAACTACTCTCTGTTGTTGTAGACTCTAACAGACGTGTACAGCTCTTTAAACAGTTTGAACAGATATGCTATTGTATCTTCGCCTCTTATCACAATGAAAGAAGGACGAAGCCTGTGAAGTCCGAAGACCACAGGTAATAAAACTAATCATTGATAATTGGGAAAAGGTAAGGTTCAACATTCAGCTGACTCATTGGTCCAATGCTGTAACAAAGTGCTGTAAAAGGTGGAATCTTACTATGATTTATTAATAGCCTAAATGCTGGACTTAAAAAATGGAGGTTGGCCTGCTGCGATGTTAAATAAATGATTAATAAACAATGGAAGATTTGAGGAGACATTTCAAATTGGAACAGGGAACCTGCAGGTTTTGTTCACTTCTGAGAATCTGAGGGAGAGCAGAGATTTGTACTGAGAGTTTGATCAAAGGCGGTGAGAAAGTTTAGTCTGTTTGATGAACCTAGACAAGCTCACTATGAACAAGGCTTAAAATAACACCTATGGATTCTAGGGATTTATATTTGATAAGACCTTGAGGCGATGCTCAAACACCTTCATTTTAAAATGTATAACTTTGGCTGCAGTTAATGTAGCATCAACTCAACTGTTTGTGTGTTTTACAGGTGTATAGGGACAGGATTCTTAAAATTCAGGGTTGTAAAGGATGTTGCAGACATCTGTGTTTGACTGTTGTCTCAAGTATCCTTGAAAGCCAGTTAATTTCAGACATCTCAGCATTATTAAATATGTTGTATTCATTTCTAAACCCCAAATACAAACAGCAATATAGGATTGTTTTTATATCTACACTTTTATTGAAGTAATTTTATACATTGCTTCAATAAAAGTAAATATTTATTTTACAATGTCATCATTTCAGACTAGTGATTTTTGAAGTAGGGTTATATGGTCCATATTGCTGTTGTAAATGTCTGTGTGCACATATTTGTTCCACTGCAGTATTTGTCCATGGATCCCTCTGCTAATCAGCTGAGCAAGTAGCTCAAAAGCTGTTGTAGAAGAATACTATGTGGAAGGTACAATAGCACCCAAAATAAAGTAGGCTATTTTAAATAAAGACTTATATAGAGTTGTGCAGGACCGTTAGAATGATACCTAAACTACCTGTAATTATTTAAATGGCAATGTGGTAGTGACTTTATTGTCTCAAAATGAGTCTTCAATTCAAAGTGCGCATTATAGAGAATGTCTTCTTTCTGCAGCTCTGCATCAAAGCTTACAATACAGGAATATATACTGTGTTTCTTTATATGAAACAGATAGTAACTAAGGTGTCAGACACGTGCAGTGGTTCAAAAGCAACCAGGAAAGGGGCAGTGCTAACATGAAAATAGATTTGAGATAGAAAAGCTGGCAGAGATAATAGTACAATAATGATTGCATTTCTGAATAGTGTGCATCAGAGAAGGAGTTGGCATGTGTTTCATATCAATAGTGTGCTGCAGACACGAGCTGCATATCACCAGCCTGTGTGCATCCTTGTTAGTGCAGCGTATCTGTGAAGGATCTCCCAACGTCAACTCTTCTGATAACACTCGCCCCTGAACCATATCTCTGCTGCAGCTATCACAGGAGACACAACAGCAGAAAACAACACAGTCTCAAGGCAAAGGTATGGGATCTGTCTGCAAACCACTGATATGGGAAACATTGATCATTCAGAGAGAACTGCATTTTATATGCACTTTTAGAGTTTTCATTCATGTAGGTATGAACTTGGTTAGAAGTACTTGCTTAAGTAGGTTTCGGGTGAGACTGAGATTATGATATGAAAAACAACATGACATTATTTAGGCTAAAACAAAACAAAAGTCCCTAACTTACAGGTGCAATATGTAAAATGTTTAAAAATATGTAAAAAAATAAATAAATAGCATTTTTCAGTAGCGTATAATCATCTCAAGACTCATCATGAGCCTGGCCAGCAATCCTAATCCTTTTTTTTTTTTATTCTACACAAAGAATTAGTTTGGTATCTCATGGTTTGAGGTTGATTGAAGGAGGAACAAATGGACATATAACTAATCAGAATTCAGTGGGTTGTATCAATATTCGCAGGGACCAACAGGATTAAAAAAACACACAACATTTACTGATCAGGTAGGATTGAACTCAGCGGACAATGGAAGAGTTTCCAGAACCACTTGACGTTGCTAAGAAAGAGCGACATGAAAGTCAAAGGGTCTGGCAGGCCAGGCTAATGCATCACATTTGTGTGTCCATATACAATACAACCCAATGGAAGAAACCATTTCTGAAAGTATTTTGTGTTCCATAAATCTAGGATTGGCCAATGCATCTAAATCTCTTCCAGACTGGATTGCTGAATGATATGTTGCATGTTTCACAGACTGAGACTGAATAAATAAAACAGTTTTGACAAGTAAAAACAAGTGAAGAAATTCTGTTTATTTTACATCATTGACTCAAATTTCCATCAATGCAAAGTCTCTACGACCAGCTGAGCAAGCAACACGTCAGGAGACACACAGTTCATCGTCATGATATGCCACACTCACAACAGGTGCTAATGTTTCTAGATGAAGGCACATAAACCCATAGAGGTCACAGTAAGGCAGATTCACAGCACTAAGGAGAAACTGGAGGTTGTAAAAAATAGCAAAGAAACTACTGTATCAAGTCCGTCGATAGAAGAATCTCTATTTTGGGATTTCTCCAAGATGACTGCAAGAGGTACAAGAGAGAAAAGTTCAGAGCAACACAGCCAGGCATCCCAGCTGTCATCACATGACCTTTTCCATTGCAGTCTTACACTGCTGTAAGAGAATAAAGTTCTTTCTTGTTTCCAGTTTGTTAAAAGAGAGAATAAGTGGCAGTCTGCATTTTGCGCGGTATGGTTGTATGAGGTGCACAAATGATACAACAGGAGGTAATTTGGAATATTTCCAACAATCATATTATATTGCTATGATGAGCCACCAACCTAAACTTACAACAACTATTTAAGCAGTATTTTCAGTTTAATTCAACTCTTGTGTTCAAATCCAAGATCTGGATTGAGCACTTAAATGCCCCGCAATCAGCCACAATAACAATATGACCACATAAATGTCACAACTGTGTCTCATTTGGCATAAACCCGCTCTGATTAGACTCTGAAGCTGTGGGATGTGGTCCCAAGGTGTTAGCAGAAGATCCATCCTTGCGCCACTTTCTGCACTGACCACTGTTGATCTGGAGTAGCACAAAAAAGCTGCCATTTTGGAGATTCTCTGTCCTGGTTTTTAAGTCATTACCATTTGGCCGTTGTCAAAGTCACTCAAATGTTAAGCCATTTTCTGTCTTCCAGCACATTTAATTCAAGGACAAAGTGTACTTTCTCCTAATATGTAAGTGCCCTGGTAACCCTGGAGATGTCAGTGGTTATAAGATTATCGATGACTGGTGTGGATTCTCACAATGGTGCACAATAACAATGACCTTCATTTTACAGAAATGAAGGAAACAGTTTTGCTGCTGGTTCCATTCGCAGCCACTCGTTTAGCTCACTGTCGATACTTCTCTTTGCTCCAGACGATACAAGACTAAGACCTAAGAGCTCCATACAAAAATAAAGCCATCTACATGCACCATCAATCATAAACGATCAAACATAAACTACATTTCTCTCACTCAAACATAAAACCGTGGCAATTTCCAATATGCTATCAGGCAAAGTCAGCAGCAGCACAATCTCCGAGAGTTGTTTTTGCATTTTGTAGAAACAGCAACACCTCAGTGTAAATCACAGTTTGATCAAATACTTTTTTTTTTTTTTTTTTACTGCATTAAATGACTTGAAAAAAACAAGCTACAGCAGAAAGGAACAATCTGCAGCAACATCCATTTGGCTCACTAACACGCAGAGTTGGATTGGTCTACAAAATACAAGTGTACCATGATACCCTGTACCCAACCAAATACATTCTTGTGCAGAGTCTTGTCCCTGAGTCTTCAAATAAATTAATCCCACTGCGGCCTAATTTCCCACCTCTCACTGACATTCAGCTTGTAGGCATGGCTCATAGACAGTTGAAGAGTGGACCACAGAACAGTAGTGCCACCAAAAACTCTCTCAAGTGGAAGAATTAATGGAGAAAGAAGTGGCTGTTGTATTTGAAAAAGAGTTTGAGCATTAAGCATGCCCAAACTTGTGATGCTAGTAGCCAGTGAAGTCCTCATACTCAAACACATTGTAGAGGGTCTCACAGTAAAGAATCTCAGCTTAAAAAGGCTTCAAAATGATTTATCAACAATAAAGCTGAGTAACATGACCACGAACTTAAAATCCTGTTTAAAAAAGCAGTCATCTAAAATAAAAAAGCGGAAGACAATTTGAATGAAGGCAATATGGCAAAAAGATAAATGTAAAAATATCACTTTATGGTGATTCGAAGTAAATGGATGCATGACATTCCTTACTGAACACTGGTCCCTCACCACACCATTTCTACTGTGTATGGTAGCATTTGGCGCAAAGGAGCATCAGCCATTTTCATTAAAAAAAAATCTGCTGAAATGTGCTTCCAAGTGTCAATCCATTCAAGTCACATGAACAGACTCTACAGAGAAACAACATACACATAGTTCGGTCCTTCACAGAGCAATTTCTTCCATTTGGCGTCAGGTGCAATGCCATGTGGCTCGTGTGCTTGTTTTAATTCATCTCTATAGGCATCTACAGTGTGGATCGACATGCCTGGCCCTGTGTTAGGTAAGGGCGTACTCAAATGTGCCTTTCTCCAGCCCCTCGATGCCGTCCGACCAGTTGGATGAAGGCATGCTGCTGTAGGGGTCCAGCAAGATGCGGAAACACCTGACGATGAGCAGCCCCAAGAAGACCAGCAGCATCCCCACGAAGGCGAACGCTGTCTTCTGTTCGAGAGTCAGGGAGTGCGCCATCATGTCGTTTCCACTCATGGCAGCAAGGGAGTGGTTGTAGTGGGCACTAAACATGGTAAACCGGCATGTAGGCTCCTCATCCCTCCTCAGAATCAGTCAGGTGTCTGAAAGCCTGCATGTTACCTGCACAAGGATTACATCAAGACAGATTAAAGCTGTCTGGGAATCCCATTTACTCACACAATTTAGAGGATTCGGTAACTATTTGGTGAAAACATATAAACATTTGGCATGCTTTTATAAATTTGTTGTATGAACGATCAATCTCAGCTGTTCGGTTTTGTAGAAAATGTTCCCCGATAAGAAGAAAGCTACAGTAAAATGATATCAGTCTATAAGGACAACATAGTAACCACACAAGCCATAACAACGTGCCCTTAACTCAGGGTTAAATCAAAGCCTGCTGCAGCACACAGGCAGCTTTTTCACCAAAGCAAATAGCCGTCAAAAATAATATGACACAACGTTTTGCAGTAGTTATACACAGCATGTGTGGATTTCTACCTGTTGCATTCGAGCAGATGGCTGCCAGACGATGTAATTCCATCACAAAAGACAGCGATGACAATTGGCACAAGTGTTTAATCACAAAACTGAAGTCTACCACCAGTGTCATTTTTTTTTTTTGTGAGCCAAGTGGCTTATATGTGACACACAAGCAGCAGGTGGCCATGGAGAAACATTGTGGTAGGCACCGACTGGGATGAATTGGGAAAGACAGATGCAGAAAGGAAGTGGTATGATGAAGAAGACACCGCATTACAGAGGTGGGAGAACAGAGACGGGGGAGACACTGCATTGACAGATTCTCCGAAACCTAAAGGTAGAAAAACAGGCAGCTCACCGTCAGGCTGTCATGATCGTCACATCCTTACAGACCTGTTGCTGGTATCCCTCGCAAACAACTCCCCCAGACATCGCTGCACATCCGTTCATCCGCCCATTGCTGCGATCCCTGCGATGCGCCACGCTCACTTCTGAAGAAACAAGGTGGGAAATAAACAGTCAAAGCAGGCAGAGGCAGGATCGAGCTACTGTGCCCTATGTGCTTCTTCTCACAGATACAGCGCTGTTCCTCGTGCTTCCCTGACTCGATGCCTCCTACTCATTATCATTCTGTTTCCTATCTCTCCGTCCAGAAGCCGCCGCTTGCCCCTGCTGCATGGCAACCACTTGTTAGTCTCACTCACTGCTCTGCTGCCTCAGTCATTGACAACATTCCTCCACCACATACCATGCAGCGATTTACACAGGCACTACAGCGCATCTTTTTTCTTTCATTTTCTCATTTGAATGTAACTGAAAGTGAGATGAATATTATGACTTATTCCTGCCTGATACAACACAGCAATATACACTAAGCCTAGTTTGATGATGTTTATTAGCAGATGTTCTCTATAGGCTGTCTACTTAATACAATTTACTTGATTTATGTTGGGAAAACTGCAGGAAAACATACAGCATTACTTCTGTGGCCTTGCAAAAAGTGTATGACCACACCATAAAAAGTTATTTTCCTACACAATGCTGCAGTTTTCCCATGGCCCTGTTATTTATAGTCTAGTAATCACAGTAGTTTCTTTCTTTAACCTTCCATAAAACATTGTCAAGACATTTTATTTTCTAAAATGTAATATGTAATATAAAATAGCAATGTAATATCTATATCTATGTAATAAATAAGTTTTGCTGTAAAAAACAAAGCTTTTTGTCTGTTTTTTTGGTGTGGTCAAACTGTTTTGTTAAAAAGCTGTTTGTAATGTAATCCTAAAATACAGCTGAAAACAGTAATACTCACAGATATATTTTGGAAGAAAAAAAATCGGTAGCTTTTGTCCAAACAATGCTGTCGTAGTTGTGAGATGACCTGCCAGGAGGAAGACGTGGTGTCCTCACTGGGGAGTTCTGTGCAACTATTCAAGTCTTACAAGTTGCAAGTGCAAACAGACAAACACTGCCTGGAGTAAACAGTGGCCTCCATCACATTAATTTTAAAGTTTAATACCTCTGCGGTTTTTCCTTTTGTCTTGGGTCAGTGACAGTTTTATTTGTTGCTGCTGAAAGGCTGCAGTGTAAAAAAAGAATAAGGCATGTTTTTAAAGGTCACTGTGCAAGGACACTTTCTGCAAATTAGACTGATAATACAAGGTCTGAATTATAAATCTGTGGCTTGGAGTTAGTAGGATGTAGGAAATCTGTGGCTTGAGATAGGTGTGTAGGGTGTAATAATGGCATTAAAGGTGCAGTCAGTAAAATTTGAAAATAGTCCTCTAATAAATTATGTCCGTGAAGCTATCAAGTTGTTTCTGTGATGCATTTTGAAGCCATAAAATCAAGACTGTATAACTGCCTCTCATGTAAAATTAAAAAAAAACCCTACATAAAAGTCAGAGTAAGTCAGTGTAAAAGGATATTTTCCAGATATTCATTTCAAGTGACAACAAGATGGCCACCTTTTGTACACTCAACTGTTTATGATTACGAACCTAAAGCAAATTAGTAACATATTAGCGAAACTGCTGCTAGAGATAATTTTTCTCAATGACCATGGCACGCCATAACATATTTGAGTTTATTACATGACATACAGTACAATCATTTCCTTTTGGCTTTGAGCTTTGGACTTTCTTGGCTCGATATTAATGCTGAGATGGTCTGATTTCATAAAGTATAGAATAATACCGTATAAAGGATAAAGATTATTAGACTTTTATCTCGCCAAGACAACAGGTCAAACTGATTATTAACATGTGTAAACTAGCCATTTATTGCCTCCAGTGTATCCCATGTTAATGTTAATGAACTCAACCTCACACCCTGTTTTAGTGTAATGATAAGTGATAATACAATCTCCAGAAGAAAGTACAAAGAGAAATGCAATGCAACTGCATGAACTGACAGTGTGTAAAGTCTGAGAAGTTAATTGTAAAGGGGCTCTATATAGTGATTACATTATTAATTAGCACTAGCTAGTCTTGAATCATTAAACGAAGATCTACCCAGATCATGTGACGTTTCCAGCTCTTTTTCTGAGAATGTTAAGTCTAAAGGTTTGTTATTATTGTTTCTATACTGTTGCTATACAGTTTTCCTTAAAATCTTCTGTTTTCTGTCTGTTTGTTCATTCATTCATTTTCTAACACATAGCATGTTACGAGTCACAG
Organism: Rhyacichthys aspro; assembly: GCA_036850595.1. Taxonomy (NCBI): domain Eukaryota; kingdom Metazoa; phylum Chordata; class Actinopteri; order Gobiiformes; family Rhyacichthyidae; genus Rhyacichthys; species Rhyacichthys aspro. The sequence goes on along the minus strand of CM072150.1, from coordinate 19,628,266 downwards.
GAGCAGAAGCCAATCCCAGCTGCTTTGAGTGCAAGGCCAGTTTGTATAGCAATCTGAATGATAATGAGGGGTCACAAACAACACTGTAGTTTTGAGAAATTGTATTGGAAAAGGTTTGGTTAAAATTTGAGGAAATCAGACAATAGAGTGCCATTTTGTTTTACTTTAGGTCTGCAAATGCAAAATGTGTACCAATTAAACAGTGTGTCAGTGTTGTATATCACCTTCACATTTCTCTTCAGCACAAGTTTACACAAGGTCGTAGCAGCAACCCTCACCCTAGTTCACCCAATATTTATTTCACTCACCAAATAGCTCTTCACCCTGTGGCTCTGAAGCTTCTTCATTTTTGGCGACAATCTATGATTTTCTCTTTTTTTTTTCATTATGACAGGTCCAAAGCTAAAAAATAAGACCAAAAGAAAAATCATTGTACATTGATGAAACTGTGTTTGAGATCATGACCTGGACAAAAATAAACCCTCTATCCATCCAGTCCATCCTGGCTTGATTTTAACAAACATAAACCAAGTATGTTTCATTAATTACTCATTAAGAAGTTGTTATGCTCTATTTAATGTAATAGCTCTAATAGCTCAAAGCCCTACAAATAATGTTATACACTACACAATTTTATGTTTTTTGGAGAAAAACAAAATTGTAGCCATGAGAATTTTTTTAGAGTAAAAGCTTTGGCAAATTTGTTATGTATTCCAACATTTAAGGCCCACCAAAGACAACTATTCTCTGTATATGTAAGGAAATGTAGAACCACTGTGCGACAAAATCACTGATCATATTTATGAAATCATAAAGATTACTAAACTGGAATTTAAAGGAGATTTAGTCCTAAAAAAATAGAAAATTTTATCTTGTGTGAACAAGAGAAACAAAAGGCTGGGTTTTCTGGAAAGTTATACTACTGCTATTGCCAAATTGTCTAGCCTTTCTCTGGTCAACAACAGCTTAAGTGTTACTCGGTTCGCGTCAGATCAAGCCGTCTCCTCTCACTCATAACTCCTGCAGCTGCACACACTCAGCAGCAGTTGCTACAGAGTTTGCATTGAGCTCTTCACAGAGCAGTTAGAAAATGCAAGCAACAGTCAAAAACCACTGCAGCAGACTCTAAAATATGTACATAACTTAATATGTAATTTACCATCACAAAATCCAATGTTCAAACATTATAATCTATTTTAGGTTTGTGTGGAGTCTATGGCAAGGCCAATTAGTTTATGGCAGTTTATTGTCATAGAGGCAAAGACAGTTTGAGCACAGCATCATTGAGACATGCATAAAAGTATTATGTTACATAGTGGAGTTTGTGGCTCAATACAAAGGCAGATTAGTGTGGGGTCATGGCCCCTCTCAGACTTGGCCTACTGCAACCAACTGCACAAAATAACATTCAAAAGTAACAGCGCCCTGCATCGTCTATAATTGTAACATTAATTTGTTTTATTATATTATTTTGCATTATATATGAGTTTAATATAGATTTATAATTTTTGTGCCAGTTCAAAGCCCTGAGAAATGCTTTCTGAGAAAACTTTCTGATGACAAATAGTTGAAGATGATGTTACAGATATAGATATGTCTACATCTGCCAAAACATGCTCTCATTTCTTTCATTTTAGTTATTCTTATTTTATGCAAGAATAATTCATATAAATTATATCTAGTGAAAGAATGAATGAGGCCTGGTCTAAGGCATAAACTTCTTGAAAATGAGGCCCAGGAGAATGCTTTGAGGATGAGATGTTCATGTTTTCTTTACTTATTTCTGGGGTCATCAAAATCATCAAATTACAAAGTAAAGTAGGAATGCAATGCAGTTGTAGGTAGCTATTGTATGTGCGATCAATACATTTCAAATCTTATTCCATCATACTTTTACAGTGTTTAAATAATCTGATGTGTTTTTAATGTTGTTTTTTCCTGGTGGGAGACTCCAAACCCCTTACCACGTTTTCCAACAGCAACAACAGTGACAGCAGCAAACCCTTTGGCAAACAGTTCTTGTTCTTTGTATGTGAGCTCATGCTGCTCTGTAGTTTTCTGCACGGCGCTGGTTGTACCAACCTAGATGCATCAGTCAATAGTTAGTATGGATAAGTTACGCACTGCACTGTAGTAATTATAAGGTGTGGAGTCTCAGAAAATGCAAGCTCTAATTACAGTGCAGCAGCTGGTAAGTAATATATAATAATATGGAAATTATTTACAAATAATATTTAAATGTAACATTTTTCAATAATACTTAACTAACCTTTTGCGCCTATTCAACTAGCATCTCGTCCATCACTTTTGAATCCTACTGTAGTCTCGTGGCTGCCTAGCAACAACTTCCAACTCTCGCGTTGACAAGGGAAATTGCCTCTGCAAAATTTAAAACTGCGTAGCGTCAGTGGCATCTTGCGTCTTGTGGGGCAAACAAACCTAAACATGGCAGATGTAATTGTTTTTGACGATGAACCAAAGCAGGAAGAGTCAGTTGAGTCCGTGAAGTCTGACCTCGATGAGACATCTCAAGAAACACCTAATGGCGTCAAAACGTGAGTAGAAACGAACCATTGTCCTGACCATCCCATTCCCATTCATGCAGACGCGAGTTAGCTAAGATGGAGTCTATGGATGTTAGCTATTGTTAGCTACGAAGCCATGCAGTGTATAGTATTACTGTGGAAATGTTCCAGCTTTGGTTAAAATATGCGTGTAACTTCAAAATCTTACCGGGTACTACACTTGATCTATTGTAACTATCGCAGTGGGTCATTTTTGCTTTTAGGTTACAACTAACATGTGGCTATGCTTACATGCTAACTACGTAGCCAGCTACTTAAGCGTGTGGTTTTTGAAAGACATGCCTCGAAAAAACGACTGGTTGTCATTAGTTCCAGTAAAACCTAAAGTCAAAGGCCACCATTTTTATCTAAACGCAATTGTGTAAATTTAAAGTAATAAGTTAAGTTTAAGTAATAAACGAGCGCCAGTTGAATGGATAACCTGCTAATATAAACCTAGTCTAGCTAACCCGCACTTCTTATACAGGTTTATTTTTTAAAAACTTCCCAGGATATATATTGGTAGAGTCCAAAATCATTTTGTTTCTGTTATGGTTGTGTTGGGCAAGTTGAAACGTCTGTGTTTTGGATATATCATTACTGCAAATGTATTGAGTAGGAAACTACAGGCTGTGTCTGTGACCATATATTAGGCATTTATTTACATAATGTAAGGTGGTTTGGACCAACGGCAGGATTGGGTAGCTGGATTTCATAGCTAATACATTTTACAGAAGAATATAGCCCATATTATAATGTCTTTGCTAGACAGTTAAGCTGAGGAAGTTCAGGTGTTCAGAGTCGTCCTGATGTCAGGGTTACTGTAAACATTCAAGACAAAACAGTAATTTAAATAATAAAAAATTATTAGTAAAAAAAAGATTGTAGTGGGGTGGTACATTTCTTTACCTTAGCAGTTTCATTTTAGCTATAAAACATAAATTCAGGTGTGATGTGATTTTTTTTTTTCCTCTTTCTTTTGTAGGGAAGCTGAAGATGGTCAGTCTGCTGAAGAGAAACACGATGGGAAAGAGAAGTCATCTGGGAACCGGAGAGGAAGCCGCTTTCATCCTTATAAAGACAAACAAGGCGGCGATAGGAAGGCCGGTCAGAGGAACCGGGTTTTCATCAGCAATATCCCATATGATATGAAGTGGCAGGCAATTAAAGATCTAATGCGTGAGAAAGGTAATTCGTACAGCAGTGAGAACTTTAATGTAATTTCTCTTCAGCTCAGTTGAAGTGCTTGACCTACATATTTTGTGTTGATGGTCAATTTTGTTTTCAGTAGCAGCTACACAGTATAGAGTGAATTACAAAGGTTACTGGTGATTTAACATACAATTTATTGGATTGGTAACAATTTAGTTTGGGCTGATATGTCTGTGAGAAATGGAAGATGATTTAGTTATTTGTTATATGGCATAGTCAGCTCCAAAATGTAACCTCAAACTCTTAAGATTGTTGAATCATTTTGTTGAATTTGCTGCAGGGTGAACCTATTACATTATCTGAATGAAACTCCTGTAATGTTTTATCTTGAATTATTGGTTCTTCAGCAGCATTTGAAAGGTTAATGGACAGCCTATAATGTGATATTTGAAATGCCATATGTGGAATCTGTTGACCACTGATCAATGTTGAAGTCTTTTGAATTTCCCAGGTTTAACGTAGCTGTGTTTCTTTCTGGCCTTGGCCGTGGCCTTTGGGTGTCTCAGTCACTGTCCAGAAAGGCATGATGTTGTCTGGTGGGATGTTGGTCTGGGCTGACTGTTGATCATTAATGGGACATTTCCATCTGTAGCGGCATTGCCAAGGCCGGCAGCAACTTTGAAGACTTGGTGACTTAAATCCCTTTTGTTCTCTTGGTATTTTTTCCTTTGTATGTCTCATGTAGTTGGTGAGGTTACATACGTGGAGCTCTTTAAGGATGCAGAAGGAAAGTCAAGGGTAAGTGATGTGGCACGAGGTTTTAAATGCCCTCAGCAGGCTTTCATTAATAAAGTGCTTTTTTTAGGTCCTTTTGGGTCTTATGTTACTGAACTGGAGTTACTGTAGTTGTGTTTAGAGCCAGATAGACGGCTAATGTTTGACATTCATTTGAAAGGGAGATGTCCTGTTGATTTTTTTGGAAAAGTAGTCTAATGAATGAACTCATTCAAGATAAGACTTCTGCTTTTGTTGCTGTTATTCTAAATTGCTGTAAAAGATTGTTTATGGCTATTTTCCAATGTGGGTTGTGTGATTTGTCTCATTGATTGAAACTCGTGTCTCAAATTCTTATGTTAAAATGGCACGGCTCTCTCTTCAAAGGAACAAAACAGTCCTGAATGAATTCTGTAGTTTTAAAATGCAATCAATGCCAAATGCCTGTTTTAATATTTCTTATTTTTAGTGTTAAATTTTAATTTTGAGTGTTAAAATCTCTATTTAAAATGTTACAATGGCTAAACTGCATGATGTCTTGTAAATGTAGAGCATATGTCTTTTTTTTGTAGATGCCACAAGAAATGTTTTTCTATTATAACAATTTTAAATATCAGAATACTTTAAGTTATAGACATTTAGTTATAGTACATTTTTTAACATTAACTGCTGGCTTAAGTCAGTGGAATGTAGAAAATAGTATAGTATAGGGATGTGGATAAACTCAAGTGTTTAGAATTAATTTTGAAGCCTATCCCCAATTTTAACTGTGCTATGTTTACTCCCTCATTGGTTGGATTCTACCTTGGCTTCTGTGACGATGCATTTTAGGGTTGTGGGTAAGTTGTCAATTGATTTACCCCTGTACAAGGTTTGCAGAAACTTTTGTTTTACTACTTCTTTAATTTCTTACAGTGTGGTGGAGTTTAAAGATGAGGAGTTTGTCAAAAAGGCACTGGACGCTATGAATAAGTATGACCTAAGTGGAAGGCCACTCAACATTTCAGCGGTGAGAACAAATTGATATTATCTTTCTTTACGTCATTGGGCTTTTATTCATAAATAAAGATTTGTTTATACCAGTGCTTTCCAAATAGTGTCAGGACCCAAGTGTGTGAAAAGTGAAAATGGCATATCTAAAGGAAAAAATCGGCTTCTTTATATTTATTATTATTTATTACATTATCTTATAGTTTTTTCTGTATTCATTTTGTCTCTCAGGATCCTGATGGAGAAATTGCCCGGCGCGTGCTTCAGCGAATGGGCAGAGGGCCACTGGGGGGGCGTGGCCCAGAGATGGGTCCTGGGGGAATGAACATCCCACCATCCATCGCCAACAATCCCAACATACCGCCTGAGGTCATCCATGCACTAAGGATGGGACGATTGGGCACCACAGTGTTTGTGGCCAATGTAAGGTTATTCTGAACTACAACGTAAGCTTCCCCCTGATGAATATTATTATTTTATAAAAAATTTTGTGTCGTGTGTTCCAGCTTGATTTTAAGGTGGGCTGGAAGAAGCTGAAGGAGGTGTTCAGCATGGCAGGTGTGGTAAAAAGAGCCGATGTGAAGGAGGATAAGGACGGGAAAAGCCGTGGAATGGGAATGGTTACCTTCGAGCAGCCACTGGAGGCTGTACAGGCTATTTGTATCCTTTCAAAATGAATGTTTATCATAAAATCTCATGTCATCATCATAATATGTTATGTTATAATATGAAAAATGCACATTAGACATGAGTTCAGGCTCTTATGTTTAGGATAATTATTTTTTCTAAATCTCTTTAGATTTTGATATAGTGCAGATCTAGAGCAATATTTGACAGTTGTAAGCCTTGATTCTGGACTCAGCCATGTTCAATGGACAGATGCTCTTTGACAGACAGATGCACGTCAAAATGGTATGTTTTTCACTGTATTGCTCTTCTAGTCTTGAATATAGTCTCAAATTAAAAAAACATATTACACTTTTACAGGATGAAAAATCTATCCAACCTGAAGACTTCCATCAAATGGATAAAGGACCTCAGTTGCCACGTAAGTAAGCCTCATGGTTCCATTGTGTTCCTTCACTTCACGTTTTTAGTTTTTTCTCTAATTAGCTTCTAGCTTTGTTTACAGATTTGGTCATTTATGTTCCTTTATAATGCAAATAACACCCATACTACTATTTCTATACTGAGATAACTTTTTTTCATATCTTGTGCATCTGTATTCAGGAGGACTTGGTGGAGTGGGCATGGGACTGGGACCAGGGGGGCAGCCCATCAATGCCAACCGTCTGAGCAGTGGAGGAGACATGGGCTCCATGAGGCCTGGAGGTTGGTCATGTTTATTTATGTTTACTTTAGTCAGTGGAACAGATCAGCTTCTGCCATGTTTAACAGACTAAATGTGTTCAGTTTAGAAATCATTAAGATTATATATAAAAAGGTTGCATGCAAGCCAATCCAGAAATACCCCAAAACAGTTTAGTATAACCTGAGCATAAAATAATTTGGTATTTAAGCTAATAATTGTAATGAGGAATAATGCTCCATGAACCTATTACAATGCAGCATTATTTTCTGATAATTTATACTCTGCTAAACCAGATTTCTTTGTTAATGTGTAATCTGTGCAACAATAAACTTTAGATTTATGTGGCTCATCTTTTGACCCTGAAGGCATCTCGAAGTAGGTTAGAGAGATGAGCTAACAGCTGAAAGCGTCTGCACTGTCCATAAAATCACCTTTGTACTGCATTAAATCATTATCTTTTATGTGTTATAAATAGAAACATTGAACCTGTTACATGCTCCTCTGACCGACTTCTCTGGTTACAGGGATGGACGTTCCCGGTTTTGGCGGGATGAACCGACTCAGTGGAGGTACAGTCATATAATGCTGTTACTGTTTACTGTCATCTCAAAAAAGTGAGAAGTCATTACATTTATAATCTGCTTTGGTTGTTTTTGACAGGAATGGGAGGTGGTGGTGGAGGCTTTGGCAGCATGGACAACATGGGCAGCATGGGCGGATTTGGCGGGAGAGACATGGGACCAGGAAGAATGGGAGGTGAGTTTGTATAAAAGAAATGTACCACGCTTCTAAATGATCATCGGTGGAAGACTGTAAATACTTTTATTTTATTTTACAAAACATCAGACAAAAATTGCAATATTCAGTCCAGTCAGTTTTATTCATTAATGTAACAAGAATGATTGAATATAACAGGTATGCTGATTAGTTGTGTATTAATTACACAACTAATTACGACATTAATTATTTCGCTTAAGTCTTGCCAGGGTTTGCGGAGTCCAACATATACGCCACTATATAGCGCTGCCCCGTATAGTGATCCGGGGGGGGGGAATTCTCGTCTTCTCCACTATTGGTTAATGTGGGAATACTTTTGATCAGTCAGTTTTATTGTAAATCTAGTCACTCATGCTAACACTAGTGGGAAGTAGTGTAACATAACCTCATTAAATCCTTTCCACGCTCTGTGATTCATAATTATATTATTGGTTATAATTATTTCTATTGTCTATTTACATGTTGCAATAAAGATGTCTGGAATAAAATGAAATTACTATATGTTAGCTGTGAAACAAATACTATTATTAATGGTTACATATTTTGTGTATAGATATGTACCGGTCAGGAATGAGTGGCATGGACCGGGACTTTGGCCGTAGTGACATGTCGATGAACCGAGGATTTGGCGACTCGTTTGGAGGAATGGGTAGGCGATCGACCCAATAACCTTAAATTCCTCACATAACTTACCCACAGAAGAATGAGCACAATCTGACCTGTGTCTAGTGCTTTGTTTGCTTTTTGTCAACATTATGCAAAAGCCTTATCTTATGAATACTGAGCTCCTGTCTCTCTTCTTGGAGGTGGAGGATTCGGAGGAGGCATGGGCAGTGGAGGAATGGGACACATGGGCACAGGATTAGGTACAGAAGATGGTTCAAGTTATATTTTCCAGACATTCAATGAGTAAAAATGAGTAATGTAACTAAGTACAACTCGAAAGAGTTTAAATTAATTAATAATTATGTCAAAAACCAAAATACTGAAATGTAAACAATGACTTTGTGTTTGTCATGAAACACTGTTAGTATTTTCTCTTGATTGAACCTATGTCTTTGTGAACTGCAGGTGGCGGGATGGGCAACATGGGCATGGACCGAATGGGATCCAGTTTTGACCGGATGGGCATGTCTGGAGGAATGGACATGAACCGTGGGTTCGGGGGTTACGGAGGCGGAGGCATGTCTGACAGAGGCTCTGGGGCCAAAGCTGGCTGCCAGATCTTTGTGCGAAATGTAAGAACAGACTGATGTGATTGAGCTCAGGATCTCTGCTTTGTTAAATCAAACTAGTGTAAATAATTCTGTCAAATTGAAATTGAGTTATTTTAGACTACATAGTTAAATACAGAAAGTGTTTATTTTACAAAGTTTATTTCTATTTTGAAATAGGATTTATTAAAATGATCTACTTTTTTGCAGCTTTCATATGATCTCACATGGCAGAAACTGAAGGAAAAGTTCAGTCACTGTGGTAAGACTTCTACGCATTGTTCAATATGGATAAAATTAATTACATGCTACACAAACATATCACAGACCACTTGAGTATAAAATACTAATCCAAGGAGAGTGGAAATAAACTATAGTAGTTTATTTTAGGTGTAGTCCTCTAATGGGTCACTGTCTGTTGCAGGCCAGGTCATGTTTGCAGAGATCAAGATGGAGAATGGGAAGTCGAAGGGCTGTGGGACGGTGAGGTTCGACTGTCCCGAGAGTGCAGAAAATGCTTGTAGGTTAATGAATGGCACAAAGATCAATGGCCGAGAGGTGGACGTCCGCATCGATCGCACCGCTTAGAGCTTTTTATAGTCGTCCTCTCGTAAACTTCCACATTCAGTCCTTTATTGCCAATTATGTTTTTGTTTTGTTTTAAAAACACACATTACTTCATGTCTGAGTTGTGTCCATTGTTTCATATTTTTTGTTAATAAACAACATAGGTCTTTTATCTTTGTTTTGTAAAACCCTTTTTAATTTGTCAGGCAGTTTGATGAAATAAAGTTTTTAATTTTTAAACCTGGTGGTTGTAAAATCTCATGAGATCAAGGTTTGAACTTTCCAAAAGGTTTTAAATGGCTTGTTTATATTGTTAAAGAACAGCAGCTTAAGTAGAGTATTTAGGCCAAAAATACTGAATTAGGCAAAGGGCCATATTTGTAAGGTCTAGTCTACAACCCTAATCACAGGTCTCGTCATTACTGTGTATAAATATAGAGTGAAGTGGAAAGTTTTGTGTGTTACTATTATGGCTTTTCCACCTATCTCTTTGTAGACAATGAGGACATGCTCATAAATGCTTATCAGATTCATTTAAACGATGTGTATTTAGTCTTCACTTATTCACCTACTTTACAAATAAGGACAAGGTGATCTGAGTTCAGTGGACACTGTTTTTATTGAGTTAAACCAGTCAGTTCTGGGTTCTTTTGAACTCTGAGGTAACAGAACAATCTTGATTTATGGGCCTAGAGTAGAAGATAAATATAAACTTCACCTTTAAAACAGTTGGGTTACATGATAAGAGTATTCATATTGACTCACTTTTACCATCTTAGTATTTTCCCCATCCTTGCTCTGGCAATGTGACCAGCACAAATCCTCCATATTGTCAAGGAGTAGGTCTGAGAGTACCCACATCTCCCCGCGTCTTGACATTTGAAGATTTATAAGCTTAACATTTTTGTTTGTAGACAATTGAGTTTCTGTAACATGCCTGGGGTCCTGAGAAGGGCAGCCTCAGTCACTGCAGAGTCTTATAGGATTATTCCCAATAATCCCCAGCTCATACAAGATGGACAAAGTGGCAAACAGTATGTAGCAGAAAAGTGAGACTAGTCCCAACTTCCAGTCCAGTCTCCATTTGTTGATGTGAACGGCAACAAAGAGGAAGACGATGGAGAGGAGCAGAGTGACTGATATGAAGACCAGGCCGCTGCTGTTGACCTCTACTGGGTTGCTGGTGTCCACAAATGCCGTCTTGATGAACCATGGGAGACCCAGGCACAGCATGTCGAACACGTTTGAGCCCACAATATTGGACATGGCCATATCAGCTTTACCTGAGATACAGGAAATGTACGTTGAAGTCATTAGTTCACAATAAATATATATATATATATATATATATATATAGTCAGAAGGTGTGAGTAATACCACAAAGTAGATTATGTTCATTAAATATGTATAACATTTCTTATTAAAAGCCTTAAAATATAGCAAAACAAGGTTAAGATAAAAGCATGATAATATTTATTCATCTCAATAATGATAAAGAATCTCCTTGGTATGACATAAGATGTTATGGGATCATCCACAGACAATAGGCCCTTTGCCATAGGCCTTCTTAACAGATCTTTTTTAGTGTGTAAACTATTCCATATGAGAAATTAAATATAGTCATTACAACCCACTGCTGCCATCAGGTGTTAGTAAATAAAAGTCATTTTGTAATGTCTAAAAGTTTCTTCCCTTTAACAATGCTACTGAGTCAGCATGGCTCATTTAATAAAGAAAAAATAAACATCAAACACGATATAGAATTAAACTGCACATCATTTGCCTGATGGGATCAAAAAGTACAGTAATCATTTTTAGAGACCACAGACTGATATTTTTGAGTAATAATAATCATAGAGACCAGTGGAAATAGCATAACCTTAATAAAACACAAACGCGTCCCTTACCTTCTCTGGCCACCATCACACTGGCCACAGTGTCTGGTATACTGGTCCCAGCAGCCAGCAGCGTGAGGCCCATGACTGTATCAGGGATGCCCAGGGTCTCACCTGTAAGAACAGAACAGGTCACATGTTTTACTAAAGAGCTGGCTGCTGTGGTGCCAGGCCTTGTCACAATGCCAGAAGTCAGTATATATCGCTGAACTGGCTCTGGTTAATCCTGGTCTGAGCTCTGCCTGGTTTGGACCCGAAAGTCTGAGCTACTGACCTTTTGAAAATAAATTCAAGTTGCCTACGTCTTTCAAAGTCAATTTTAAAACTGTTCCAAGATAGAGCACCGCATTTAGCACAGGAAACTAATATAATATTTGGTGACTATATTTATGTGCATTTGTAACATCCTATGCAAAAATAACTCCTCAAGAGCTCTATTCATATTAGACTTTATGTGTTGTGTCAGGGTGCACAAAAGATATATTCAATAAATACAAAATTTAGGTTCCTAGTTAAACTGTAAACTACAAAATAAAAACCTTAGAATTTTCAAGATTTAGACCTTTCTTCTTCAAAATAATTTCTGTTGTTTGTTAGAGAGCAACTATAATCTATATATTTTTAAATCCTTGAAAAATATTAAAATAATTCACGTACACTAAAACCATTCATACTTTTTTGATTCTACTGTACTCGGCAGAGCCACAGGCAAACTCAGTGTCATTGGTGTATTTTTAAGCAGTACCTGACATGTCCCGTGAGTCTTTCAGTATGAGTCTGACAACTACGGGATAATCATCTCATTATATTTCACTAGAAGGACCCCCATCACATGATTGCTTTTTCAGCCTAATCTCTGGGCCCTTTTCCTGACTCCTCTGTGTAGTAGATGTGGGATAAAGCTGCTATTTGAACCTGAGCTTGTGGGCTGTTCTGTACGTACACTAACGCTCACATGACCGCGTTTTCTCGGGAGAGAGGTGGGTCGTAATCCCCCTGTGGCTGGGCAGGCACACGGCCCAATGGAGCAGCAGTAGCCCTCCTCTTAACTTTCAAGGACAATGGCATCCCAGGAATGAGCCAGCAGACCACCATGTGATTCTACTCTTGTAAATCAGACTTTTTCTCACAAGTTTCAAACACTTGTGATCTACAAAAGCTGCATAACCTGGTGACTGACAGTCTGACTTAAACGTGCACGTGACACAAGTTTATGTTGCCCATTCAGAAGGACTTATTACTTCAATCAACCGAGTTAATCGATATTATCTAATGTATTATTATGTAAATACTTTTCAAGCTTTTCGTGCACCATAACATCTGTAGGAATGAGGTTCGTGCAAAGAACTAAAGCCTGCAAAGCCCTGTTGTTTGTAATTTTAGGAGATTTGCTGACATAGGAAAGGTCGCCATTGATAATTGTTAGTACAAATTTGATACTATCAATCAGAACTGTACAATACAGTATATTGACAGCCTCACCCTTCATTATACACAAACTAAGCAGCACTTTTAGACTTTAAAGCAACACTATGTAACTTTTTAGCCCAGCCTCAAAATCCCACAAAATAAATATTTCAATCACACATCTTACCGACGACAGTGACCATCCACACGAGGACGTAGGTGAAACCGGAGATCCACACAGCGGACATGATGAAGGTGACCATGAACCACTGTTTCCAGAAGCGCCTCCTACAGTCCGGGATGGTCAGGTAGAGCAGAACAATGATTGGCAGCGATAAAACCCACAGGATCCGCTTTAGGTCGTTCTCCGGGACGGCAAACACACTTTTATGCTCTGACGAAAGAAGAAAATACCAGAATATGTTTTTGCTTTAACTATAGGGCATGATGATTTAAGATAAAATGAAACTAGAAAGCTGTGATGTTCCTGACTGATCCAATTAAAGCACATAAATTAGTTGTGGTCTTGGATGGTCTTGATTTAGGTAAATAAAAATATATAATATAATAAAAATAGCTGACAAAATATAATAAAAATAGCTGACAAAAAAGCTAACTTTTTAACATATGTACTTCTTCATTTTTTAGTTTTTTTAGGTATCATCCTCTACTTTGATTTGCACTGACCTTCCGGGATCTCATTTAGTCCATGCAGGCTGAGGGAGAGGTGCGAGTATCCAGAGTCGTCCTGAAAGATACCGCTGTCCGTCCTGGACCGGCTGTGGACTCTCAGGCTGGAGTCTTCGTTCCAGCCCATCAGAGCCTGGGTCTCGGCCTTTTCCTCTGGGCTATTACCCAGACAGGTGCAGCATGGACTCAGCTTTCTCAGGACGAACTCACTGATGCGAAGATCAAAGCACAGCACCACGATGTAGACGGCATAGACCAGCAGCAGACAGGCAGCGTCGTACCTACAAACATTTAGATCACAGTGTCAAAATTTTACTCCTCAGTTAGTAGTTTATTTATGGCTTTCAGAGGCTCGTCACATACTATTTCATGTAATACTGCCTAGTATTTAGTTTCCATATTAACTACATTTTATTGCAATCCTTCAATTTTACAATAAAAAAGGTGAAGGGAATCAATCTTAAGCACATGTCTGGGAAGCAAAGTCACTTAATACACTTAATACTTGCCATTCTATTGATATTTTTCTCTTTAGCCTCATTTTGTTCATTATATGGGTTACTTTCTTCTGTCACTTATGGTTTTTAGCATTTTAACCATTGTCTACACCTTTACTATGTTTTTTTATGCCTATCTATTATTACCTACACAAGCCAACAAATTAAAATGTAACCAAAATGTATGCAAGCCGAATAAAAATGGCAAAAAGGGTCAGTTTTAGCACAAGTGCCTTGAGTTTCTTCCAATCCTAATGCAATTTTGGGTAAAAATCAAAGCTATTTAACAAAGTAATATGGAGCGGACAAACTGAGCTCTGATGAAGGAAAAGCACAATGATGTTCCAATTTGTACAGCATTAGCACATTTATGAACAAAACTGATTTAGTTTCAAAGATTTAAAGTCAAATGGTACCATAAAAACTATTTCCTCTGAGTGCAGCATGTCCCTACAGGGCTACCATAGCTGTTCACATGCTCTAAATAGGGGGAGTATGAGGTATGGATATTCAGTCGGGACTTTCTGAACCACCAGATGTCTCCAAAAGGCCCATAACTACACACCCTACTTTTCATTACAGTGGATTAAACTAACTGAAATGAATCGAGGAGTGACACCTACACTAAAAAAAATACTGTTTACGAGCCTGTCTTTGAAGCATCTTTATCCAAAGGTGACTTTTAGTAGCCTTTACTGGACTTGAAACTGCATTTCATAAGTGTGACGGTAATTGCTGTGTTTACAATGTGATTTTTCTCCGTTTTACTGCTTTGTATCCTAAACGTAATAAATGCCAGTGACTCAGTTGTTTCGATAACACAACTATTTTGTTCCAAATTGTCCTTCTCAAGAGTCACATGGCACAATAAACCAGTAGAGTTTTACTGCTGTAAAACTAGACTTGGGATGTGAGTCAGAGTCTTGAATTTTCCACTAGAACATTCAACATAGCATGAGCAAAGTTACTTCAGTGTGTACATTTTAGCCGATCCGAGCAATAGAAAGTTAAGTGGTGCATAAGAGGCTAATAAAGAATTAATACTGGCTCATTAAACATATTTTTATCCTTAACTTACTTGAATCAATTATATTTATACAATAAGCTCTGGCCTCATTGATTTTTTTGAATAGCAATTAGACATTTGGTCTCTGCTGGGACTTTAGGAATTAGGTTTCACATTAATGACAAAACAACAAAAGCAACAACTTTTCAACTCAAAATATAGTGCCTGAAAACCATTAAAATAATTACAACTGCACTGACTAACATAGTAACCATAGTAAATCTTTAAAGTGGTTCTTTGGTTTCAGTTATGGTATAAACCTGCACTTACCAGTAAACTTTGTTATCAGAAATGATTGCAATAACTGCTGCGACACTGATGCCGTACGCCAGACAGTCTCTGAACAGGGGCCAACAAGTGAGACGTCCTGCCTAAAAACCCCAAAACAAACAGCTCATTCAGTCATGAATCCCTCTTTAACCTGTATGTGTGAGGCTTATTGGATGTGGTTTACCATAGAAGCCAGGAGTCCACATGCTGCACAGATGCCCAGGAGGTTGTAGACTGCAGAGCCCACAATAGTGCTCACCCCAATGTCTCCCTTTGTCACAAACACACCTGACACAAGACAAACACTTAAATACACTAGGAATAATGGGATGATGTTATTGTTGTGATGTTGGTGCCACGCTTGACCTTGGTGTTAAAATGATAATATAAATGCATGCTTACCCAGAAAGGCTGTGACCAGTTCTGGGGCAGAGCTGCCAGCTGCCATGAATGTGGCTCCTGCTACATCCTGGGACAGTCCCAGACCTGACACAAAACAACAACTGATGTTGACACGACTTTGTTATATTTGTAAATATATATATATTTTTATTGAAGAGCAATTAAGCTGTTTGTGCCACAGTTGTGATGTTAATTATTTTCATATTTACAAAAAGAACCAGCTACTAGTGTAACCTTCCCCCTCCCTGCTCTCTGGGCCCTCCCTCTTGTGGCCTGTGTTGTGCCTGGTGCCTCCCCTGAGTTACGTCACACTGGAGCCTGAGGAAGGTCCCCTGGGGCCCCACAGAGCCCAGTGCATGACACTCACTGGCTTCTCCAAGAAAACACATGATGTCACATGTGAACTACAAATACAGACCAGGGTGGGCATATGAACCAAACACACACTCTAGAAAAAATGATCAATAAATCCTGGGACACAGCCATTTGAATGTTTTCACTAAAAAGCATTTTAAATGATGATGATCTCTGAGATTGTCTCTTATCTCAAGAAATATTTTATTCCACCAAAGTGACAGAGACCAATTTTTATGTATATTTATAAGCACACTCTACTTATCTATGCATGTTAGAAATAAAAACTGTTTATTTAATAAAATGGCCAGAATTGCTCGCTGCACAAATATTATTCTTATTATTATTTAAGACATTTGTATACAAGTATTAAACAAGATACAGTGTGTTTAATATACTCCATGATAAGCCTATATGTAGAACTAGGACCACATTCGTCTCTACTGTCTGTGTGTGTTTTTCTTACGTTCACTGATGACTTCTAACGAAGGCAGGAAGTAATCATCACAGACAATGGCGACAGCCAGCAGCATGTAGAAGATAATCATGAAGTAAATAACCAGGCCTCCATCTTTTCGCTCCTGAACCGTAAAGAAACCTTCGGGAAACTCTGAAGACTGTGCTGACACACACTCAGTCTCATTCTCTGAAACAAAACAAAACCAAATGATGTAGTGATGCACTGACAATTAAACACAGTGCCTGACAGAGATAGGATTAAACCATTCAAATACCATGAATGGGGAATCACTATATAATCAGATGGTGTAACTATGTACAAGGAGAATATACTGTAAGCACATGGATAGGCTTATACAGTAACGTGATTTTTGGTTGAAGTCAGAGCTTTGATTTTAAATTCATTAAGAATAATATTAACAGTAAGATAACGTTTAAGAGGGGAAATTGTGAATAATAATGCTAAACTGACATTTAAGTTCTACTAAAATGCTTTGAACTAAAACATTTAGGCTAATTGTGACAAATATCTAAAAACAAACGGCCTGCTGCAAAAACTTTTCTTCTAAAACTGATACTGTGCCTCCTCAAACCAGAGCCATTAACAGCTAGGGGTAAGAAATTTAAAGTATAAAAGCACCACTAACAACCACGTTTAAAGAAAAGTAAACTATCTGATTCAATTAGTAACGTCACTTTCATGGTCATCAGGCCTGAGATCTACGAGTAAACTCACTTGAGGAGCCACAATTGATTACGCACGCTTTGTATGTGACACAAATGCACCGTGGCATCATGATTACCCGCTTTGGAGCAACAAACTAATGTAAAATCACAAAGGAGTGATTTATAGATGAAACTGTCAGATCAAACGGATCTTACCCAAAGCTCTCCGCACTCTGCTGCCGTGCGTTTCCTCGGCGCGTTTTGCTGTAAACGACACAAGATGGACTGTACAATATAAAAAGACTACAAATCCCACAAAGTAAGGGATAAAATCTTTCCTTTTCTTTCTTGGGAGTCCTGCAGGCTTGTCCATTGTCATTTGGTTATAAATAAATAAATAAAAATGGTGATATTACAAGTTATTTCCCGGATTCATGTGTAACAGGCTGCACCAGATTTGTTGCAGCTTGGAAGCATCTAACTCTACACTACAACTACAAGCTGCACAAAGGAGATTATTAGGGGGAGAAATCATGTTTTAAAGTCTGGGGGGGATCACGAGGAGAGAGTCATTCCGGTCGACTTGAACACACTGCAGCCTCGGGGCGCGCCGCGGATGAGAACAGGAGACCAACCACAACTCAACAAGTGGAAAATGAGCTTTGTGTTAGGTGGAACAGCGATCTGTCACGGGTTGACAAGCCTTTAATTAAAACTAATGCCTTCAGGTAACTTTCACTGTATTTAATTGACAGCCTCATAACCAAAGAAACGCGTCTATCTTAAATAAGCACGTCCAAAAAAGTTAAAATTAGCTGATACACAAATATACAATCATTGCTTGCACCCACTGACCTTTAGATGGCGCCTAATGTTTGATAAAGCGACTTCAACAAAGTCTGACCATTTAAGGATTATGTGTTAATTATATCAGTTACATTTTTATTTTACACCAGTGGTGTCTAGAAACAGAAGGGTAATAGTTCAGAAAATATGACTGCATTGCATGTTGAAGAGGCTAATCAAATGCAATCAAGGAGGAAAAGCATTGTCCCAATATTCAACATTAACTCTGTGGTAAAGATGGAGAGCTCAAAACAGCTACAGCGACCCCATGTGGAAGGCGTGTGTCAGTAAAAGTGGGTCTGGAGGTTTTGTTCTCCCTGAAGAAGAGTACCAGCACCATCGGACTTCAAGATGCATCTCTCATTGACATTTAAATGTTAACATTATCATCATCAGTCAAAACATGTTCTATTCCTATACTCTCTGGACAACTACATTATTGTCTTCACAAAAGATGTGTGGTTTTTTTTTCTTTGTATATCTCCAAAATAAGTTTGCATGCATTAGTAAACTGGACCAAAAATATGATTAAAATTCTATTTATCTTGTTATTAGTCTCTGACATTCACTCGCCTGATCTTAACACCGTAATCCACACAGACCAAAAGAAAAGGTCAGGAACAGGTTTTGACATGTCCCACTGTTTGACCTATATCTACAGGCACATAAAAACAACATGGGACACTTGAGCATCCTCACAGTGGGAAGACAGACACCTCCAACCTGTACAACAGCGGTGAGTGGCTTCAATCATTTTAATATCTTCTAACATGTTTGTGAATGAGATTTTGCTGTTTTAAAAAGCCACAGTGTTGAAAGGTTGTCTGCTGTTGTAGTGGATTGGTCTAAAACAGTTTAATTGAACTTTGGATGTTGTGATGACCGAATACTTTGTGGAAATGTAGTCTTTTAGGTATTACCAAACATTGAGTAAATGGCGCCCCTCTGTGGCGAGATCAGATGACTGTGAAAGATTGTACACTGGGCACATTTTTTTTTTTAAATCACATGATTCTTTGGTTTTGTTGTAGAGGAGCCAGGGCACGATGCTGAACCCAGTCCTGCTAAATATGATGATGAAGAGTGTCTCAAATATGCTCAGTAGTTTCAAAGCAAACACAAGGTATTTTATGTAAAGTACAAAATACATGTTCAGAGCAGTTTTGCAGTGAAATCTCATAATTGTTTAAAGTTACATCAAGCAACACTGCATAACAGGCTTTGCACTCACCAAAAGACTATCTGCAACTACACTGCTGCTATCAGACATGGGACTGATAAGTCTATGTGTCTTTTATGTAAGAGGACATAGGTGTTCTCATGAGATGGTAGCTTGTTCCATCACTCAGAGTTACATAGTTCAGTATCTGCTAAACCAGATCTATTGTGACTATTAAAATAACTTATTTTTTGTTTTTCATGCCAGGGAACAATATAGTGTGTACTTTGATCAATTTTGTTAAATGTGATCATTAATTCGCAGTATACCACATTAATTCAGTAAACTAAACTAAACTAAACGGGTCCGTGGCTTTCACAGGAAAGACAAGGAGATAAATGATTGTAATCTACTAATGGAAAGTTTTTAATGCATGCATGTACTTCGAGAACTAAACAGAGTGAAACAAGTGCAATTTCTTTTTTTACTGACCATTTAACAATTCTGTATTTTTTTATTTAACAAAGAAAGTTACAGCTCCTCATTGTCAATCTAAATACAGTAAGTGCTATGTTATTTTTAGTAGATAGTGTAGCGGTTATGGCTTTGCCGTTTATTGTATGCGAATGTGAGTTTGTTATTCCTATCACTCCATTGGCTGCATGCTATAGGTAATACATTTGATATATTAGTCTTTTTGCTGTTCAGAAGTAAAGGGGTGGTCATTAAGAGCATATGTGAAACCAGTGTTTACCTACAACACACATTTGCACAAATAGGACAGAGATTTGGGGAGTTGTCACTGTTACTAAAACACTTAATTCAGGTCATGGTATGCAAAGTTCACGTAACGTTACACAACTAGACATGATTTATAAAACCATTTAGAGTCCATGTCTATCTCTAGATGTACTTTGAGCACTGTTAATGCAGTAGATATTCATTTGTTATCGTCTGAGGCTGGTTGAGTTGTACACAAGTATTCTTCTATTACAGTACGTTATAATAAGACAGACACAGTCATTGATCACTGGGTTAAAATTGTATCACAGTAATATTGCAATACACAAATATTCACAAAAAACAAGTCAAATAGAGGGTTCAGGAAATCCACTTTATTGGCTTAATCTGCAAGTGTGATACATTTAAAGAAGTATACTTCACACTTGTGTTTGTTGTTATTGTCCACACATCCAGTAGAGGTCATCACTGAAACAAAAAGACAAAAGGACATTCGCAGTACAAAGTAAACATTTCAAATAAAAAGTATTTTTGGTCATAAATAAATCTTTAGTTAAGTTAATTATGGGGGACATGGTTCACTGAGACATTTCACTGAACCATGGCTCAATCCGTCATATCAGAACAATTGTTCATGTTATCAGACCTCTGAAAGCTGAAATTCTGAGAACACATGCCTCTGAGCTGCTTGTGTTTGTGGAATTTTGTGCCACTAGGATAAATTATTGAACGGGACATTCTTGGGTGACCGGGGCCGTGCTGCATTCGGGTTGTGCATTTGTGTTTGCTTTGTCACTGGGAGCCCATGTGTGTGTACATGTGAGCTTTCACTTGTAAGAGGATACAATGGAAACTTGACAAAGCCCTGTTCCATCTCGTTTGTCAGTGGCATGCTCCATCTAAGTGCTCCTAAACAGAAAGTGGCTTTGCTTTGGGCATGTTTGTGAATTAAAGACACAAGCTACACATCAGACTCAATTCCAGGTTTATCATCAAGACTTGGCAAGAAATGTCATAATAGTTACATATACACAATATATCTCTCACAAAACACCACCTGAACTGCAATAATGTTGTTATATTTAATGTGCCAGGCATCCATTCTTTGTATTTAAACATATTTTCCCAATCATGCAGTCTTTTTTGCTGCAGATATTACCCTTCTGTCATTATACAGTATAAAAAAACACCATATAATTTGATGCTTTATTAACCAAAAAGTATTGTAAAGCATCTGAAGTGGAAACTGTGAGTCATAACTCAGTATATATCAACACTATCTCTTATCACATGTTTTCCTGAGACTCATTATACCCTTATTAAAAATATCACACCAGGTTTGACTTCCTTTAAAGTGACTCAGTGCTTTAAAAAATAGTAGTGCCAAAGTTAGTTTTTTCCTACTGGTGTCCTCTGTCACAAAAATAGGGGAAGGAAACTGGTCAGGCTTGACAAACTGGTTGGTTTGCTTTACTCATCATTACACAAGACAAAACAGCAGCTTTTTATTAGTTCACAGGGCAGCAGTTTGTCACCAACCTCTGCTCGTGAAATGATCTCTTATCAGTTGCTAATCAAGTTTTCCTTCTTACTTTTCCTTGGCTCAGAAAACAGCGCGAGTGTGTGTGTGTGTTTAGTGTACTTCAACTTGTTGAATAGCAGCAGCACCCTGCCCTCAGAAAGGAGTGCTCAGTGTTCAAGGTTCAGGAAGATAACCAGAGGTGAGTGGCTGACGCAGAGCTCGTGTTGTGTTACCACAGGCTCAGATCAGATTACGTCGACTGCAGGTTAGGCTGAAACTATAGCTGCTCTGAGACGGATCGCTGTGCCTCAGACAAACCAGGAACTTGGACTAACAAAGGGACATATTTTTTTTTAAATAAGAAGCTAAATCTGCTAACACAGTGCTTCCTGTTGTTTTTCAGAGAAGCGTTACCATGGGTAAGAAGACACAACCTTGTCTTCTGCTGTTGTGTTGCCTGTTTCACTGCTCGTCGGCCTTTGTTTTCTGGACTGCTGTGGTGGAAATAAGCTACATAAACAACCACAATGAGACCACGGACAGGTATTGTGAGTGTGGAGTGTTTGGCCGGAACGCTGCCTTGGATGGAGCCCAGGGCATTGTAACTCTCCCCAAAGGAGACCCGAGAGGCTGCGGGCCAGAGCCTGTGTACAGCCGCAACTCCAGCTCGCCAGCGTGGATCGCTCTGGTGAAACGAGGCAACTGCACCTTCAGCGAGAAGATCCTCGCGGCCAGACGCCAGGGAGCCTCGGCTGTCGTGGTTTACAATGTGGACGGCAGCGGGAACACCACCACTCACATGTCCCACCCCGAAGCAGCTAATGTTGTGGCCATTATGATCGGGAACACTCAGGGCATGGAGATAGTGAAGCTGCTGCAAAACGGGACAGAAGTTCAGATGCTTATTGAAGTCGGCAGCCCTCACGGACCCTGGATGGACACCTACTGGCTTTACTTTTTGTCTATCGCTTTCTTTATTGTCACAACTGCCTCCATCGCCTACTTTGTGTTCATCTCTGCCAACCGTTTGTACAACCTGCGAATGCACAAGCGAGCCGAGAGGAGGCTGAAATCCGAAGCCAAGAAGGCCATTCAACGCTTGCAAGTGCGCACTCTCAAAAGAGGAGACGAGGAGACCACTTCCGATGTTCTAATGTGCGCCGTCTGCATCGAGTCGTACAGAGTGGGCGATGTGGTGACGGTGCTGACGTGCGACCACATCTTCCACAAGGCGTGCATCGAGCCGTGGCTGCTGGAGCGGAGGACCTGCCCCATGTGTAAGTGCGACATCCTGAAGGCCCTAGGGGTGGAGGACGAGAGTAAGGAAAATATTGGCCAAGACTCGCCAGCAGAGGTCACTGTGATCACCGTGGCGGGAGGGGAAGCCCTGTACGAAGTCCCACTGACTGACCCAGCCAGCACAGGTCACTATGACAACAGTGCCTTTGAGGGAGACTCGGAGGCAGCCAGGGGATGAGCGACACAAACAAAACAACAAGCAACTCAGACTTTTAAAATGATCAGTTTGAAAATGAATCAGCACAATATGATCACAACATAACTGCTCCTGTAATTTAAAACCGTAGCGGAAACGTTAGCCTTTGAGCTCCCAGCCCAGATGCTATTACAAGTTATTAGTGTCTAAACAAGGCGTGTGTTCATATCAAGTTAGACCTGCCTTGAAAGTAAGTGCCCTAGATGTGGGCTGGTATCATATTACTGTCACTGTTTTGCATTTTGAGACTCGCTTATTACGTAGTGAAAGCTCTTTAGGGAGACTTGCAAACCTTAACCAAAAAAGCTTATCGGATTTGCATTAAAGCCACCACAGCCTCAGAGAACATAGGGACTTTCTGTTTGTAATTGTCTTTCTGTTTAAGGTTGCCAGGCTGGATTTGCGCTCACACCCTTCAGAGCACACCCTTTACTGGAAAATCAAGATGACACACATTGCACTGTAAACAACATCACCTGAGGGCTTTAGAGCTTTAAAACATCTATCACTGAAAATATGATTCATGTTTGATCCTTAAAGATTGTTGGTGCATTAGGTAGTTTTGTTCTACAGTCAAATAACATGTCTTTACAACTACTGAGGCTATGTCCACATTATTATGATTTTATTAAAAAAACAAAACATGGACACTGGAAACTGGACAGCACTAACAGAAACAAAGGAGATTTTAAAAGCAATGACAAACTTCGGTGCATTGCCAGTGTGGTGTCTTTAATGCTGTGATCATTTCAAGTTGAGTTTTGCCCTGTTAAAGCTTAATTGAATTACTTTCCAAAACTTTAGCGTGGACTTTTCTAGTGATAGTTTGTCCACCCTAATAGAATTTCATACACATTCTTCATATTCACACAGTGTCAATACTACTCAGGCATGTATTTTTCCCTTTCATTGAATTTCAGCCTTTTTAAAACTGTACTGCCATAAGCATGTGGATGGATATTGTCATTGTGGATCTCTGTGTTGAATGAAAACATGAAAGTATGTACAAGTATGTTTTAGTTTTTTTGATGAAAACACAATAATGTAGACATAGCCCAGTCAAATACATCTTGAACATTCCTGTTTTAGAGCGTCATTTAACCAGGAAGTACATGTCATAGGACACATAGATTACTTTTATTGATAAATGGTGGCCATGTGAACTGGTTTAGATCATCAGTGAGATTATTTTATCAATTCCTTGTGAATATGATTGTAATATAGACATCTTGTACATTCCTTATCTTTTCTTAGCAGCTAATTGCACTCATCACTGTTTTGAGTAGGTCTTCCAGGTTTGTTTTTTTTGAATTATTTGAAGTCTTTAAATCTCTACAGTCTACCTCTAAGCTCTCACAAGGGAAATGGGAAATACTGTGGTTCCTACTCTATTTGCTTATTGAGATATGCTGATTGTTGTGCATATATTTTTCTACATTGAATCAGTCTCACTTTGAGATTCAAGAAGCCTTATGCTTTTCTGTACAAATGAATATCATATGCTGTATTAAATCACATTGATGCTTATTAGAATACAATAAATTCCTCAAAATGAGGCAAACTTTAAGAGCACTTGCTTTACCAGCATTTATTTAGGGTTGATTTTTAAGGGACTGATAGAGTGGACTTTGATAAACTGAACGCAGCATTTCCATAAATGAACTGTAATCCCTGGATGGGCTTTTATAAAACTTAATATGCCTTATTATTAATATTAGAAAATGACATTCAAAATCTTACATTGAAATACTCTTACCTTGTCAGTACACAGAGAACACAAACAAACACAAAACTCTATTAATTTTTACTATGGCGGACATTTTAAGGTTTTATTGCTTTTATTGTTTTATTACTTGAAAAGTATGGACATACACTGGTTATAGAAAAATATCCTGAAGCTAAAAGTTATGGCAACTTACAAGTAACAAATAACAATCAAGGAAAAACTAAACACAAGCACAGGATTGGGTCTGCCTCTTAAAAATGGAAACTTTGTGAATGTGGGGTGCACAGGGGGAAAGGCAGGTGTGTTTCAGGCAGGTTACAACATGTGGCAAAGAAAACTCTTGCTGTAGAAATATTAGAAATATTCCTGTTCTGATCGGAGTCAGGTGGGAAGCCACACACACACATCACCCAAGGTCATGACGCTGCATGTGCTGAAGAGCTGTACTTCAGTGAATTGGATGTTAAATTAAAAGTACACTCTGTGACGTACAGGCACACCTTTTATATGCTAGTCAGGCATTTGTCATGTGCAGCCTCCTCCAACAAATGGCTAGTTGAAATGTGGATTGTTTGTCCAGCTTAATTTTGAATTGTATTAATATTCTTTTTATTAATATTAACTGAATGGGTTTTAATAAACATTTCTAAATTTCATATAAACAGAAATTAAATGCTCATCATAAAGCATATTTTCAGAACTAGCAATTTAAAAAAAACATGTGAAAAATGTGAAATCCTATTGTATTTATACAACATTTTCCCATATGTCTTTATTCTGTAATATATTATAAAACATCTGACACTTCAAATCTATTTACCAAACTATATATTTACCAGAATCAGCAGTTAACCTTTGGTCCCTGATAAAGATAGTTGTCAGACTATAATAAAAAGTTCTGTTTCCTGTAAGAGATACTGTGGTTTGTAGAAACAGGCAGAAACAATGACAAAGAGAGCTGTAAATGGAGCCAATAGAAAATGTTCAAAATCTTAACCGTTAAGTGGTGGGTTAGATTGTGTCGTCTCATTTCATTGGACTAAAATAAGGACAGTCTGTCGTCAGTGTAAATATCCAAAATAAATGCACAAATAAATGTACATCGGTGGATTTAGTGTTTGACTTGGCTTTTAACTTAAACTGTCCCTTTAATATAACATTTTACACAACCATTCCCAACTACGTATATCTACCTAGTGCTGCACTTTTCCATTGTGAGAGAAATCATGTAGTGACGCTAACTCTGGGTAACTTTTGATGCTGATAGTTCATGTCCGAGAAAGATACCAAGGTTTGCTTTATAGAAGAATAAGTCAACAAAGATGTGATAAAATGACTCAGTAGATTAATATTTAAACTAACCCCAGCCTCAGAGCTGCTCACTGGACGGGAACTCCGGTTTCAGGTGGAAGTCCAGGTCCAGGAATTTGATATCCACCAGGAAAATGTCAAAAACAGAGACCACAGATGTAGAAATACTCTTATATAATTATAAATGTTGTAGAAATGTGAACTAGTGACATTTCTTCTGTGACTTGTATTTTAGAATAGACCTTTTTCGTTTCCACATTTTTTTTTGTCTCATAAATGCCTACTTATGCTTATACACTACTAAACTCTTACAGTTCTGATAACACACCCGTAAGCATTCAATTAAAATGACTAATTTTTCCTACTTCTATTTTCCACATGCGTTATTATTCAGAACCAAAAACAGGAAGTGCCAAGCCACAACATGTTCATGTGACTCAAGTGACGGCAAAATCACTTCAAGTTTTAGCTCATCTCCTTGGATAAAACACATTGGATGGGCTTGTTATATATGTGCTATATGCAGCTAAATTCTTAGAGGGTCTGTAAAAATATAAATATATCTATGAGCTGTGTTAAAATGACTCCTGAGACAAAGAAGGATGTAATTAACAACAGAAAACGGTTTGAAAAATTTGGTGCTTCAGTTGGTAAGAGTATAAAATAAGTCTAAGGTGGGAGCTGTGGAACTGAAATGACATGCTCACATTTAAATTGGAAAGTGGTGCAGTTCAATAAGGTCACCAGAAGCCAGTGCAATCCACTGAGAGGACACTGCTGTCAGTCGAGGTTGACAGCTGACCACAGATTGTCTGAAACCGAGCGTGTCGTTTTGTGATTGGACAGAGAGTCTGCTGGTGAGTCAGGAAGTATTATTGTGGCTTTGATGGCATGCAAATTTACAGGATCTGGCTCTGGCCTCACACTAGGTGCCTTATACTGCTGTCACAAAGCACCTTTTTGATTGATATGTTTATGCGATGCAAGATATTTTTTTAACAAATGGTCTTTAAAACAAATGTTAGCAAATGTCACAATTCTGACCTTTGTTGCCAAAAAACTAGTTCCATAAGACTATATTAGCCCACTGTACACTTTTATATAATGGCAAATAAAAGAAATTTAGCTTATATATCAGCCATAATACGACCACTTTCAGGGGAATGAGTAACATAATCTGATTGCCATGGGACCTGTGGATGTAGGCAGCAGGTAACATTAAAATTCATATCTTACACATGTAGGAAGCAGGGGGATAGTTTATTTCATCTGTTTATTTTAGTTCCTTGTAAACCTTGTTAACCTTATCTTATCTTTAAAATCCATACCTATACCTGCTCTTGGTTCAAAGTTACACGCTGTGGCCCATTACATTGTGTTACAGATCAGCTTTTAGTTTTCCAAACAATTATTCTGACAAAATTCTGAGGGACACAACACAATCCCCAGAAGAATTATTGCTGTTTCACGTACCTGACTTTATGACAGAGCACAAATGTGGCTGATCACTGTAGTGTATAACACAAGAACTTTTTTCAATTACTTTTTTTTTTTAGTCTCATTCTGTAAATTGCAGTGTTGTGTGAAGATTAAAGGAGTGGTTTTGGGGCCAAAGCATTAGTTGTAAATGGATAAAAGTTTGTATTGCTTCAGAGCTGAAATGTCCTTCTGAGACCTCACTCACACGAGGTCGGTGGGCTGCACTGGGATCACAGGGAGACAGACAATCGATACTGAACTAACGGTCCGAGGCTGGGAACGACCGGCGTGCCGTGGGTCAGAGACATGCTCTGCCCAACAGTGGCGCTCCCAAGATTTATTACAGCTGTTAAAGAGAAAATTGAGTCAGAAGGGTTTCATTTAACAGCGTTCTGCTCTGTGTGTCTCTAATGCAACACTTGACCTTCAGTTGTAGATAGGAATCAAATGGTAAAATGAACTCCGTTAGTGGCCTGGCCTTATTGCCTGCTGGTGCTTGGCCAAATCATTGTAAACATCTCATGTTGTTTCTGGCAAAATTGCTTTGTGTCTGATGGGAGACATAAGGCTGAGCAGACGATGTACAAGTTATGTCTACTTGACATAACTTGTTCCTGTTAGTGGCCTGTGCCAGGGCAGTTAAATAACGTAATGTTATAATGTAATATGTAATAATGTAACGTAACACATGTTTTTCCACTTTTTTTTTTTTTAATTTGGATCAAATATATAGGAGTTTATATACACAGATGCTACAGTATCAGGATTTTTGGAATGGCAAAACAAACACAGTCTACTTATTCCTGAAGCTGGTCATTATCAAGTTGTGGTCAAACCCAGATTCTCAGCTAAAATGTAGAGCACAATTAGAAACAATCTATGGTGAATAAGGAAAGGTTTTTCGACAAAGCATCTGGACGTAGGTTTGAGATAAGGACGAGGGTTAAGTCTGGTTTTATAGTCGTTAAAAGTTGAATGGGCAGTGAGCTGATGGGGGAGTTGTTAGGCTCATGTGGGGCATTAGCATAACTGCTCCCTCCAGAGAGGGAGAGACTCGTCAGCCACTTCACAGAAGGATGTATCAACCCAGAAGGGCCAATCCTGAAGGGCCCGAGTCTGCAGTACACCTCCATCTTAAAGAGAAAGGGCATTCCATTAAGGACAACAATGTCCAAATCTTAGCCCTCTCTGAACAGAGGTGGTGGCCTTAGACCCAACCTTCCCTCCCTTTACAAGAGTTTTGAAGCCAAAATCAAAACAATTTCACTCTAGTAGGATGTTAACACTTGGAGGGAGCAGTTATGCTAATGCCCCACATGAGCTTAACGACTCCCCCATCAGCTCTCACACTGCCCATTCAACTCTTGAATTGAAGTCCCTTGAATGAGGATGAAGCATCTTCACCTCAAACCTACGTCCAGATGACTTGTCGAAATACCTTTTCTTGACCATGTCCTGGATGATTGAGAACCTCCACAGACAATAATGAATCACCAGCTTCATGGCACCACTGAGAGAGACTGTGTTGTCCTCAACTCAGGCTAATATGAGGTTGACATTGTAGCAAAACTCTTACAAACATTATCACCTGGATTGATAAAAACACAATCTTGCTCACACATATTTGTTTGTCTTAAATGCCTACTTATGCTTATACGCTACTAAACGCTTATAGTACTGACAACACACCCGTAAGCATTCAATTACAATGACTAATTTTTCCTACTTCTATTTTCCACATGCGTTATTATTCAGAACCAAAAACAGGAAGAACACAGTATCTTTTGTCTTTACTATTCTCTCACCTCAGGCTTTTCTCATGTTACTCATAAAACACTTACTGCAGCAAGTGCTCACTCATTCAATGCCACTCCAAAACAATTAGAGTGGCATTGTGTCATGAAGCGGGTGATTTACCACAGATTATTTCTAATTTGCTCCTAATATTTAAACTGATAATCTGAGTCTGACCACAAGACTTTAACTAGCCCTTAACATTACTAAAAACAACTGTGTTAGTTTTGCCAGATCCTGAGTCTCCTCGATGTCCTCTGGTCTTCATTCCTCCGGATCCTGTGCCTGGACATAACACAATTTTTCCCTTGTCCAGAAAAAAAGTTGAATGAAGCAGTTCTTATTTTTTTTCCCTTTTAGCAGTGACACCTAAATATACAGTTTAATAATGAATCTGTCGATGTAGATTCATGTAACATTTTCATTTTTTTATGTAAAATTGATTTTATTTCATTTTGTAAAAATGCAAAACATACAATATAAAATGGAATAATTATCTTGAAACATACTGTGTTTTCTGGATAATGAATAATTATGCACAATGAGCACATGTCCGGCATTAAAAGGTTGCATGAGATTCAACATTATGGAACTGCATCTTCCCCGTTTCACTTGTTTTAGGGTTTGACTGCACTCTGTTTTCATCTAACTACTTCTGTGTATACTTCTATGTTCTAGCAGTTATACATCATTATAAATTAAATAAAATGTAACACAACACATGAAGAATATTAAAACATTTTTTTTATTTAGATCAAATTTATTAAAGTTTATATACACAGATGTTACATCTCATAAATACATGTATCAGGATCTTGAAATGGCAAAACAAACACAGTCTACTCAATCCTGAAGCTGGTCATTATCAAGTTGTGGTCAAACCCAGATTCTCGGCTAAAATGTAAAGAGCAATTAGAAACAATCTATGGTGGACAAGAAAAGTGCAAAGTTCTTGACCATGTCCTGGATGATTGAGAACCTCCACAGACAATAAATGATGAATCACCAGCTTCATGACACCACTGAGAGAGACTGTGTTGTCATCAACTCAGGCTAATATGAGGTCACCATTGTAGCAAAATGTGTAATTCTGCTACAACCCTGACCCATTATCACCTGGATTGATAAAAACACAATCTTGCTCTGTTGTGTCATGAAGCTGGTGATTTATCACAGATTATTTCTAATTGCTCCTAACATTTAAACTGATAATCTGAGTCTGACCACAAGAGTTCAACCAGCCCTTAACATTACTAAATATAACTGTGTTTGTATTGCCAGATCCTGAGTCTCCTCGATGTCCTCAGGTCTTCACTGCTCCGGATCCTGTGCCTGGACACAGCACAAATTTTTCCTCATCCAGGAAAACAGTCGACGGAAGCAGTTCTTCTTTTTTTTCTTCTCAGCAGTGACACCTAAATATACAATAATGAATCTGTCTTAATTGATCTGCCTTTTGAATCAGTCACAATGGTTGCAGTGAGACTAAATACTACCTGGAGTCGATGGTTCTGACACAGTGTCACTGCTGCAGACCTTTGACTCGGTCTCTAGTGTGTGCAAGGGCTCCTTCTTGTCTTCATCCAGGGCCACTGGGTTCTCTGGTGTGGCCCCTTTAACCACAATGACCCTGGGTTCTGAAAAACTGTTTTTTTCCGGGGTCTTCTCTGGTCCACGTACACTAAACACACACAAAGGGATGCAATCATATATTTGATTTCTGATCTCTCTGTACGCTAGCACTCAAACTCACATTATTTTAAGTGCATTAAAGTATTTACTTGTTTTTCTAGAAGCAGTTAAATCTTACCTGAAACCTTCCTGGTCGTCCTCGACCAGCGACACTGTGTTTTCAGGTGAGGCTGGTTTCACCAGGATGAACCTTGGTGAACTTTTTGACTCTGCCATCACCTTTATGTCACTCTCAACACTACAGACACAGACACAAACATATACTGTGTTACAGATCTTGAAGCCTACTTTTCCTGGATGGTCTTTCACAAATACATCAAGTACACAATCTTACCTGAAACCTTCCTGCTCGTCCTCGACCAGTGTTAGTGTGTTTTCAGGTGTAGCAGGCTTCACCAGGATCACCTGAGGAACAGAGCTGAAGGCCACTGGAGTGACTGGCTTCTGATGGACCAGACTGACATGCTCTGGTGTCACTGATGTCTTCTCTGGACCTCTCTGTTCACTAATGGCATACACAGAAGAAAAAAATCAGAAACTGTCCTAAGGGTCAGTAAAAGATTATTTTGTCATCTCTCTTAAAATGAGAAACAGTTCAGATAAACAACTGTGAAAGTGATTACACTGCTGTACAGTTCAGTCTACAACACGTTCTCATTTCTGTTATAATTACTGCAAGACTCTCTTCTCTCTTGTGAGAAGAGCATTTTGTTTAGCTCTATGCAATCTTGACTTTGTGTCATCCTTACTTTTTACAAGCTAAAAGCAAATCATAATCTCACCTGACACAGTCCTCTCTGTCCTCGTCCAGGGATAATCTTTTTTCAGGTGGGGCTGCCTTCACCATGATTACCCCTGGTGAACGTTCTGTCTCACCCTGGACTGTGTCGGCATCCTCTGTCATCATCTCCATGTCAACACTACAGACACACAAACAGTGTTACAATTCTTCATACATTATTTTGGCTTTGATTTACAGAAGAGAGCTAGCTCATAAACTTTACACATATAGTCTTTGTGACATTATAGATGACTGAGAAGACACACTTACGAAGACTGTCTTCTGCAAATGAATGGATGACTCAGGATTTGAACAGGGGTGATCCTCTGAGCATCATTCATTGTAAGCATGCCATGTAACAGATCCAGGCAATCCACCAGTTCCTGTCTTTCGTACATGTGTCCAGGATGAGCCTAGTATATAAAACAAGGAGGCAATTGTGGTTAATTATGGTTGATTAATGATGGTAGAAGGAGGTATATGTTTAAATAAGCTGCCTACATGCACTTGTGTTAGGTATTGACTAAAATTGGTGACAATGATTAAAACAAGTACCACATTCATACATACCTCTATCAGTTCATCTAATGTACTGAAAGTTTCAGTGTAGTGCCTCTGGATGTCACCAGAGGACAGTTCAAAACAGTCTTCGAACTCTTTATCAGTCTAAATGGAAACAAAAATGTAAAAAACTTTAGGTTTCAGTGATATTTATAACCATGTTTGTATGTTTGTGTGCATTTTACCATAATCCTCCAACAACTCCCAGTGTTACTGAAAAAATAATCAGTTTTTTGTCCTTTATCCAGGATGTCGTTGGACGGTTGGCCAAAGAATTTGATCATGATCTTCAGCTGCAAACAAAAACACATCATGATATAAACCAACAACAATGTTTTGTGCAGATCTTACTCTATAAAAGTTTTCTGGTTGACTTACTGTCTCAAATTCAGTTCTTTCAGGGAAGACGTCGAAGCCAAGAACCATGGATGCCATAATATTTCCAAGAGACCACACATCGATGGCCTCATTGAATGGCAGTCCTAATATGATTTCAGGAGCCCTGAATATGGAAGAAATATACACAGATGGATGAAGACTATATTTCAACAATAAGAACAGTTTTTGCACATATCAGATTATATTTACCTGTACTTCACATCCTGCACCGTCATGCCCTGTTTAGCTTTGCCCCGATTGATGGCTAAACTGAAGTCGGTCAGTTTAATACTCAATGGAAACTTGGTGTGATCACACAGCATTATATTTTCCATCTTTATGTCTGTGTGAATGACCGACTCAGTCTTCAGGGCTTCCAGTGCTGTCGCCATCTGCACAAGACAACTTAGTTTATGAACAAATTCAAACTAAATCTACAAAGTTAGATGTGTATTAGTCTTTATGATTCATTCATTCTGTGTTCTTGTCCTACCTGTTGGATGATGGCGCGGATGTCACTGAACGGGATTCGACAATGTTGGTGAAAGTAGTCGGCCAAACTGATGTCCAGCATCTCAAACACCAGAGCCTTCCCGAGGCGAGTGTCAAATGCCTCAAAGAACTTGACGATATTGTGCTGATCCAGGCCCTTTGTCATCATTTTGGTGAGAAGACAAACCTGAATACACAAGAAAAATATAATAAGGATATAATCCACATCCATTTATGCTCATAGGGTGCCTGACCCTCATTCAGAATATGTTCTTGAATCTTGGAGTGAGGGTATAATGCTGACTGAGAGTTCTTTAGATGATCATTTAAGCAAACAATCATCAGTATCTGTATAATCTGTGTCTTACCTCCTTTTGAGTGTTTTGACAGGAGTTGGGGAGTTTCACAGCCACAATCTCTTGAGTGTCCTTCTTCTTGCACTTGACCACTTGACCAAAGTGTCCCTCTTCCAGCACAAGGAAATTGTACTTTTTGGGGATCATTCCTTTGATCTCCTCAGTGGTCAGTGGCTCTATTTCACACTGCTCACTAATGACATAAACACACCAACTTAGATACAGTTCTTACTTTAGTCTTTAGTTACATTTCCCTAAATGTTAGAAGCAGGAAATCTTACCTGAATCGTTCCTGGTCGTCCTCCATCAGTGGCACTGTGTTCTCCGGTGTGGCTGCCTTCACCATGATGACCCCTGGGGTGGAACTGGAGGCACTTGGGAGTGGACTGGGGTTCTCACTTGTCTCTGGAGACTTTTCACTTGTGCTCTCCAGACTATGGACCCAAACACACAAACATTTGGTTACATTTAAGTAATGAAATAATCTGTCATTACTATAGATACCTATATTTAATAGTCTATTGTGGTATATTGAATGATTGTGAACATACATAAACTTTAGTAAGTCCACACACTTACCAATAACGTTTATTACAAATAAACGGATGTTGTAATATGTCACTGGGAGTGATCCTGTTGACATGATTTGTGTCAAGCATTTGACTTAACAAATCAATGAATCCTTCCAGTTCTTGAGCCTCCTCCACGTCTTTCACTCCAACATGAACCTAGTTTAGAAAGAAAGGAGAAAGTCAAACACAACTGACCATTGATGTTTTGCATAAGCAGCGTTGTTTCAGATCCATACCTGTATCAGTTCTTCTATGGAACTGTATTGTTCAGTGTTGAAATCGCTGATCTGACCAGAGGACAAACTGTGATGCTTTATATATTCCTCATTGGTCTAAATGAAGGTAAATAAAAAAAAATTATAATTTTAGTGTAACTATTGTAAATAAGAATGTACAAGAGGAAGGAAGATAAATGTTTGCAATATTTTACCATTATCTTCCAGCTGTTTCCCTCTCTCCGGAAAAACTGATCTGTTTTTGATCCTTCATTAAGAATCTGGTCAGATGGTTGACCACAAAGCTTTACGATAACCTTCAGCTGGAGACACAAATCATGATGTCAGACAACAACTACAAATAATGCTCTTGACTCAGACCTTTAGGAGACTGATAAATGACTTACTGTCTCAAATTCAGTTCGGTTAGGGAAGATTTTAAAGCCGACTGCCATCATTGCCATCATAATCCCCACAGACCACACATCAATGGCCTCGTTGAACAACAGTCCTAAAATAACTTCCGGAGCCCTAAGTGTGGAAGAAACACATCATACTTAGTGCACTAGAGTTCATTAGAAAATGGTTTTAGTTTATAGGCAGAGTTTAAAAGTTACCTGTAACACCTATTCTGCACCAAACGGCCCCGTCTGACGTCAGTCCGATGCATGGCCAAACCAAAATCAATCAGTTTAAGTCTGAAGTCCTTTCTAGTGTGATCACACAGCATGATATTGTTGAGCTTTATGTCAGCGTGGATGAATCCTATGGTCTTCAGGCCTTCTAACGCTATTGCCATCTGCACAACACAAAAGCAGTTACAATATGTAATTCTCAACAAACTGTTAAGCCATACTGTGTACAGTGTGTGACATTGTGACATTTCTTTCTAGGTCAAGCCACTTCTTATTTTACATTTGGCAAAAGAAAAATGATAAAACTGTATCAGAGGCTTTGATTTTTTGTTTAGCATTTGCAACAGGGCTAATTACTACACCTTTCCATGTCCAAATTACCTGCTCAACAATAATCCTGATGTGACGAATGGGCAAAGTTTTCACACTGTAATAGTACTCAGACAAACTAATGTCCAGTATCTCGAGGACCATAGCTTTTCCGAGAATGGTGTCGAATGACTCAAGGAACTTGACAATGTTACGTTTGTCCATGTCCACTGCCATCATTCCTTCCAACAGTAAAACCTGAAGACACATGAATGTTGATAAACATTTATCATTTTACACAGGAAGTCATTATCAAGAAAAAATTAAGAAGTTACAATATACAAAATCTATAAAACAACTGTTGGTATTTATTTATATGAAAACGAAATAGATATTGCATCCATTTTCTATGTATAAAAAATGGTTGTTGGTTCAGATATGAGACATTTTGACAATACTTTTACAAAGGCATCTTGCCCTTGTCTTTAATAATACCATGAGATTGGAATTGTCAATATAAAACTGCTAAAGCATTCAATTTAGCCTAAAACAATGAATCATTTATTGTGGCTCTTACCTCCAATTCAGTGTCTCCATTGTCAAGAGGAAGTTTCACAGCCACAAACTCCTTAGTATCCTTCTTCCAACACTTGACCACTAGACCAAACGAACCTCTCCCCAGTATTTGGAAGAAATCATAACTGTCTGGGATTATTTGTTGAATTTGATCAGCAGTGATTGGTGGCCTCATTGTTGTTGTTCTATAATTCACTGTAATAAGAAAATCATACAAGAACAGGTTAACTTCAGCAGCGCTAACATCATTAGCAGTGTCACTTTACTGAGGTTTATTAAAGTTGAGATTAATCTTGAATCACTTTACACATCTGCCCACAGTCTGTTTATGCTTTACATTAGTTTTTAGTTCATTAGAAACAACAATCATCTTTTTAACCGATTCCAGAGACTACATTTTAGATCTGACAAACCCTAACACACGTCTTTTTGCAGACACTTTACAACTCTGAACCAAACTATTCCTGTTACAATACATTGAAAACAAGTACTGTCTTACCTGTATGTGTGAATGGTAGTTATTGGCTTTGTTTCTGTCAAATGTTTTCTCTCAACTTTCTGTATCTCAGAGTGTGTCAGTCTGTTCAACTGCTCAAGAAAGAATGAAGAAAACTTGTTGGAATATTAGAATAATTCTGTAGCTCATCACACCACAGTGTGTCCGTGGATACCCAGTGTCCATGGGAATAGAACTGTAATTCAAACGTCAACATATTTTAACATAAAAAAGGATTAATTTGATTTTCTCCGTGTATTTATTTAAAAGATACACGGATAATTCTTCTAACCAAAGTTGCACTAACATATATATGTTGAATTTTCAGTAAAATAACATAAGGAAATGGCCTTTTTATGCATTATTAGGTGTTTTAAGAAAGAATGTGGCTGGAGTTTTCTTTTTTTTTCAAATGTAAACTTCATCAAATTGACAACAGGGGAAAGGGGACGGTTCCTTATCAGTAGTTTATTATACATCCATGTTCAATACCAGCTGCATTTCCTCTCTGTCTTATTTTCTGGTCCCATGCTGTGCCTCTTTCTCTCCAGAGTCCCCGCCCTCCTGTCATGTCCTCTGTAACACTTTGAGTAGTATCACTGGTCTGTGACGGCCAATCAGGCTTTCAGGAAGGAGAGATAGGTTTCATCTACTTAGTCCATAAAAACACAGCAGAAGCACAGCAAAAACACAACCAATCACACAAATAATCACAGTAAATCTAATAGACCTTTATGGAACTGCTCTACCCCTGTTTCTTTTGTTCAACTAGTTTTATTGAGTATACATGATATGTAACCAAAATATTATGTATGTTATGTAGATTTTACCATGGGTGAACTCACACATTATTATTATTATTATTATTATTATTATTATTAATAATGGTTATAGTAATAGTATTAGTACAAGTTCTCACAAGGCTCACCAGGTGTTTTTAAAGTGTAACTAAACCCTAAAACCACTTTCTTTAGCTGAAAAAACTCTTGCTTTTTGGCCTTTATTGATAGATTAACAGTAGCTGGACAGGGGATGGGGTGATGGGGAGTGGGGAGTGGGGGATGTTGCTGGGCAGGTGGCCTGGCCGGGGCTCGAGCCTGGGTCTCCTGCTTACTGGGCATGTGCTCTACCTGAGCTGCCTGGGATGCCCTCTTAAAAATTTTTAATTCATTTAATTCCACAAATATGGATGTAAAACTGCATGAGTGCTGCCCTCCTCGGGTTGAGTGCTGCCACAGGCACTTGTTCAGCAATTGAATAAATTCAAATCAATCAATCTGTCACTGCGGACCTCAGGTGGTCCCCCCTGTCTTCACTGGGCTCTGCCTTCACTTTTCAAATTTTGTCTGTGGATGGAGTTAAAGGAGCACTTTGGAATTTTCAAAAAATCTCAAATAATTCCACCTTTCAACACCAGAGTGCAGTGTTTGCAGTGCATTTCTCTATATCACCACCAGGGGCACAGTTAAAAAAAAGTTAACATTATGAACATTAGGGGGCAGTATCACGAAATGTCCACGATGTCATTGCATAGAAATGTAATAATCTTCATGCAGTGCAATGTATGCCATTGCACTTGGCAGTCACACTCTTGTTTTGTGGGGCTGCAATGCCTCTGAATGCGCTTTCTCTTCCTCTCCTCCGCTTCAGTCGGGCAGATCTTGTTAGCGCGCGGCCGCGGAGCCTCATGACCGAGCACTATAGGGCCACTCGACTGACAGTGAGCAGCGGAAAGGAGAAAAAGTTGTCCAATAAAGCCTGGCCTGGCTGCGACACAAATAGCCCCTGGGGCACATATTAAGCGGTCATGAATCAGAAAAGCATCGTTCCTTCCTACTAGTGCCTTATTTCCCTGTTTGTCTCTCACATACAACAGAGGTGCGCTGTTCTGTGGCTCTGACTTGTCATGTGATTCCTCCGCGGCGCATGTCTGGCAACAACGGTCGCTAACGTCTCTTTAAATTAGTACGCATTATTATATAGACATAGATACATTTAGCTGTACATTATATTGGCCACCTGATAATAAAAATGGTCACATTAGCTCTGTAACTGTGTGTATGCCAATATTTCTTCATTAAAACTTTAACCCAGCAGTTGAAAGTGGGCCTGTCTGTCAGGAATTCCCGGGCCACTTTTTCTCCCCAGTCCGCCCCTGCAAGTGTGTGTAGGAATGGTGCATGTAGGAGAGTACTAGGTCTGAGTCCTAAAGGTCACTGGCTCAAGTCCCACAAAGGACAATTTGCTCCATTAAAAGCCTTGGTTCCTGGATGAACACATCAGAAGGATAGTTGATGTAAGATACATCAGTGAAACTACATAATACTTGTTTTTAGCAACATCTATAGTATATTCAACTAACATTTTGAAACATTTCTTGAAATGAAACTTGAACTAATTTTGCATTTTAAATCATGACTTGATGGTGAATTTTGATAGTAGCTGAATAAAGTGTATTTTTGGCCAGAGGCCCCTGAACCTGGGAACCCCCCAAAACCCCCCCCAAAAATTTTTTTTTTTTTTTTTTTTTTTTTATTTTTTTTTTTAAAAAAAAAATTTTTTTTTTTTTTTTTTTTTTCCTCCCTCTTTTTCCCCCCCCCTCCTTTCCCCCCCCCCCCCCCCCCCCCCCCCCCCCCCCCCCCCCCCCCCCCCCCCCCCCCCCCCCCCCCCCCTTTTTTTTTTTTTTTTTCCCCCCCCCCCCCCCCCCCCCCCTTTGAGGCCCTGAACCGTTCACCTCAGCTATAATAGACCTGAGTAACCTAAACTTTCTACAGATAAGACAAACACCACTTCCTCTGAAGCAGACGGCTGCTGTTGTATTTGTTAAACTTAGTTCTAAAGATGGCTCACATGTAACCAATAAAAAGATGTCAAATAGTTTCTTCTGAGTTAATTATGTAAATTATAAGGCAGTTGAAGTAGTTTTGCCTTATGTTTACGTATTTAGCGTTTATGTGTATTTCCTAAATAATATTTAGTTGACACTTTTTGTCATTATCGTGCATGTCATTCTTTGTTGCCTACATTTACACTCATTGAATATTTTATCAACAATAATTGGGTAATTCTTTCACCAGCAGTTTTCTAAAATTAATCAGTAACACTTTCTTTTGATTGCACTAAATCTCATCATTACTCGATAAAAGTGACTCTTTTTACTTGAGACCTGTTTATTGTAAAACAAAACAAACATACAGCTTATGTCTGGTTTGACAAAACTACATCTAAAACTTGTGACTAAATGCAATGTCTGGGAAAACAGGGACACGTTTGTGCAACATTAGATCTTCATCTCACAGCAGAAAGTTCAGCTGACTAAAGTAAAAACAATAGAACAGTAATAGTAATAACAGTCGGTGGATTTGTCTCCAGTGGGACCTGTGAAGGTCTGTGGTGAAGGTCTGTGGTAAAGGTCTGTGGTGAAGGTCTGTGGTGATGGGCAGTGACTTATGTCAAAGATGAGGTGGTCTAAGCTGAGGCTCTGCAGTGAGGCAGGGGTTGACTGGAGCTCTGCTCCTGATGAAAGAACATTGAACACAGAATTTTTACACATTTCAAATTCAGAAAGTTTCAGCAAGCATAACTGACACACATTGAAACACCCGATTGAGCTGAACTGACGGCAGCTGATGCGTTTGTAGTTTATGACGACATCTAGTGGCAAAATGACTTTGACGGACCGTAAAAAATGTATTCTATGATCATATCTCTTGAATAAGACATATTTATGCACTTGGCAAGCTGCCAAGAGAGTTAGTTTTGAAGACTCCACAGATATTTTATGACTTTTTCTGAGAACCTTAATTTCTAAGGATTAGCAAAATCTTACACAATGCTCCTTTAAGCTCTGACCAGGCGTTGAGTTACCCTTGAGGTACCCTCTGTACATACTGCTGACTGGTTAAATACTTGTTCTTTAAAGCCCTGTTATAAGTTTAAGATTAAATATTTATATTTTTTTTATTTTTTACTTCGTCTTGGTGGGGTCCAAAAGTGGTTGTAGCACCTGGGCCCCCTCCTTCATTGTTTCAGCCCTGCATGATGCTCATGTTTAGCATGTTGCTGGTATCTTTTCTCCGTCTCGAGGTATATACAGCTGCTTTGATTTTTCTTTGTCCTTATATCTACCTCTCTCCTGTTCTGGACGCAATGTGGAGTTAGTTTGAACCAGTTTCAGAGCGACAGAAACAGAGCAACTCCAACATCTTTTCTGAGACCACAGTCATATTCAGTTAGATTTCATTATGTTTCTATTAGAAGAAATAATGTGCTTTTTAATGAAGCAAATACTTAAAAATATGACAAAACAATGACACATTTTGTAAATAAAACCTAGGTGGAATCCAAACTCCAAAATATTATAGAAGCAAATAAAAATCCCTGCACAAAAAAACACTGTCACAGCTACAATCTTCCTTCCGATAAACACCTGATCCCACAATATTATAAACGAATACAGTCTTCCGATAAACATCTAGTTTTTACAACAGTTTCTTACTGAGAGTTATTTCAAAGGCATCTTTATTTTGTGAATTTTAAAAATGGGGCAGAATCTGGTTAATTTTTCACTTTGTTGATAAAGTCATAACCAGAGGATTGAACTTTAAAGTGAAATACTGTCTGATTCTCTGTCCAATCCACTGTGGGAACAAATGAGTTTAACAGAGGAAACTCTTGCACAATTTTCAGTTTGACAGAAAAATAAAGTTTACTTTCAACTTCAACTTTACTGTTTAAAGATAACTTTAATATTACGCTCACATTTGGTCATTCATTTTGGGCTAAACTGTCACATATCACAACCTCAGCTGCAAGACTCAGAGCCACAGTCTGTGAGTGCTTCCTGCTTCAGGTGGACTCAGTGCAGATGGGTGGATCCCCCATGTCTCCACCTCCAGAGCTCTGCTCACACACACAGGCTGAGACCAGCGTCACACTAGCTTCTGTGGAACTGTAACTGACACAGTCATCGTCTCTGAGCGGAGAAATGGCAGAGAAGGAACCTACCAAGAAGCTCTTTCTTTTGCGATGTGTTTGGATCTACTGAAGGATCCAGTGGCTACTTCCTGTGGACACAACTTCTGCATGAGCTGTGTTCAGAGCCACTGGGACAGAGAAGAGGAGAAGCAGCTCTACAGCTGTCCTCAGTGCTTTTCCCTGAGGCCCGTCCTGATGAAAGACACCATGTTTTTGTCCTCGTCTGAGGCCCCAGACTCCTCCAGGATCCAAACATCGACCCTGGGGCCTCTTGGTCCCTCTGAGCAGGTGACAGCAGCCGTGTCTGCGCTCACAGATCAACTACAGCTCACTATGAGGGATGAGCTCGCTCTCAGCCTAGTCCAGCATGTACTTCCCAAACCTGAGCCCACCACCAGAGAGGACTTCTTAAAATATTCACGAGAAATCACACTGGACCCAAACACAGCACACAAATGGGTGTTACTGTCTGAAGGAAACAGACGAGCAACATTTACGAGGGAAAAACAGAGTTATCCAGATCATCCCGACAAATTCAGTGGCTGAGTTCAGGTCTTGAGCAGAGAGGGTCTGACGGGCTGTTGTTACTGGGAAGTGGAGTGGAGTGGGTTCGGAGTTTTTATAGCAGTCGCATACAAGAATATTGAGAGAAAAGGACGCTCTGAAGAATGTGGGTTTGGAGACAATGATAAATCCTGGGCTTTATTTTGTCACCAAGATGGCTATTCGTTTTATTTGAACAACGTCCGCTCTGAAGTCTCAGGTTCAGTTTCATCCAGAATGGGGGTTTACCTGGACCACAGCAGGGGTTTTGTCATTTTACAAGATCTCTCAAACCATGACCACATGTCCAGACCACATTTACTCAGCCTCTGCTCGCTGGGATTGAATTTTGTGATTATGGAGTCGCTGTTCATTTCCCTGAACTGACATGAACTCTATGTTCATTAGATTGACAGTTTGGGACTGTCTCTGTGGCTCTTACTGAAGTGATGCTAATTTGTGTTAATGCACTGGTTTTCAGATACATGAAGATTCAACTGTTCTCAACTCAAGACTTTGGTCAGTTCTATGTAAAAAATATAAAAAATATTGCTGTAAAAATATTAAATTGCTGGTCCAGGACATATCCAACGTGGAGCACCAGGGTTTTCTGTTGAAGGTGGAGTCCAGTTTTGTCTGAAGACCTGTCTAGGATCAGGAAAAGAAAGAATTGTTTGCACAGGCAAACAACTGACACCTGACTGGGGAGAGAATTTACATTATGAAGTAACTTTGAGGTTGAAACACCTGAATGACATTATGCTCAGAATGGGTTTATTGTCAGCATTATATATAATCTGGAAAGAAAAAATAAAGAGGACGTTTTGCCAAAACACATCTTGATGATCCCCAAGACTTTTGGGAAAATATTCTGTGGACTGACAATACAAAAGCTGAACTTTTT
Organism: Rhyacichthys aspro; assembly: GCA_036850595.1. Lineage (NCBI taxonomy): Eukaryota > Metazoa > Chordata > Actinopteri > Gobiiformes > Rhyacichthyidae > Rhyacichthys > Rhyacichthys aspro. The sequence continues at coordinate 19,585,650 of CM072150.1, read as the reverse complement.
GAATGTGTGTGTTTTGTCAGATCTGTTGTAAAAGTAGCACAACATTTCAGAAAAAGAGCATCATACCAACAGTCAAATGCTGTGGAGGTAGTGAGATGGTCTGGGGCTGCTGTTCGTGACCTCAAGCTGAAGCACACTTCTGCAGCAGGACAATGATCCAAAACACTCCAGCAATCCACCTCTGAATGGCTTAAAAAAACCAAATGAAGGCTTTGGAGTGGCCTAGTCGACGTCCAGACTTGAATCCGATTGAGATGCAGAGACATGACCTTAAAAAGGTGTTTCATGCTCGAAAGCCCTCCAATATGGCTGAATTAAAACAATTCTGCAAAGAAGAATGGGCCAAAACAGTGATGTGAAAGACTCATGACCTGTTATCTCAAACACTCTCAAGTTTATGTATGCATTAAAGAAGTCCTCTCTGTATTTCATGTAACACTAATGCATTTATTATGAAATGTACAATTATTGTCTTAAATGTGTTAAATGTGAAAAATAAGCTAGGATTAAAGGATATTTTGCATAGTACAATTTATGATGAGTTCAACTGTGAAGATTGTTCCTGGAGAGCAGCAGCAAAATGGACTCTTTTCAAGATCACATTTGTTTGGAAACTCCTGCTTGAAGGGTACAAACTCCTCAAACCATCCATCCATCATCAGGATTGAATTCTCCTCATTCATTTGCTTGAAAAAATAAACAAAAGCTGCGCGGATTATATGGATATGAATATGACTTTTTAAATCGGAAATAGCAGCAGCAAAAGCGAAACGTGATCATCTCACCTAAATATAACAAAGTGAATTACAGAATTAAAAATATATTCAAAAGAACAAAGACCCAAAAAATGTACCTAATTACAATACCGTGAGTATCTGCAATTTGTTACCTTCACCACTGCAAATAAGACAAGACAAAACCCTGATGTTGTAAAAGTCTGTCAAAATATAACAGCATCAAAGAAAGTTTAGAAACAATTACTATTTGTTGCATCACTACCAGAGCTAAAGTACTCCCAACTCACCTATGCATAAAAGACAAATATGTACATTTATTAGTCTTCTTCAGGCAAAAGATTTTCCATTTATCTTTCTACTACATTTTTGCTCTCATTAATTTAAATCATTTTCTGTTATTTAATTGGTTAGGACATTTGAATACCGTATGGAACAACACAATGTGTTTAGTCTTGAAATAAATACTTGCATGAATACAACATCTCACTGTATATAACACTGTACATCTGAACTGGACCAAACAGTTCAGATGTACAGTGTACATGGCTTGTACAGGCTCAAGTATTTGACGGAGGCACATTTTTACACTAAAATAATAACGCCTCATTTTTATTTAATATGATAATAATAAAACAACAATGTTTAAGCATATAAAATGCTATGATATTCAAATAGTAGATTTATAATGCCTCCATGATCTTTTGCTTCTGCAAACGTGCAACATTTACAAAGAATTGTATTTACCATTTACACATAAACTCTAGATAAAGCAACACTCAGATCCACTTTTAATGTCTATTTCTTTTAGTGTGACATTGATGATAGTTCATGTTTAAATTAAGAAGCATACAAGGATTTAGTCACACTAAATCCAGAGTTACTTACTATGCAGAAACGTCTTTGTATTTCTACACGTTTTATTGGCTAAACATTAATAACTGTTTTTTTGTTTTTGTCCGTCTCCATGTGCCCAGTGAGAAAGAGCAGCGCTGGACGACTGTGAACCTCTGTGGAGCAGTTACATGAAGATTAGACCCGTGTCAAACCTGTGACAAAGAAGAACCTGGACCAGCTTCACCTGCAGCGCCCTGAAAATAAAGATCATCAAGTACTAATATTTACTGTAAACTAACAATAAATTGTACTGATTGGTTTATTTTAAGAATTAAGATTGCAATATAAATGCTTTTTTTTTTAAACCCTTAAAATAGCAACAAAAAGATTTAAATCTGCATGAGGGAGTAAAGCACTGCAGTACTGCATCATTAACCTCATTAACTTTTTGTAATCACAAAATATTATATATGTATATTATGTTATATAATGTTTAGAACAAATAAACTAAAAATACTAACTAAACTAAAATAATGGCACCACATCTTTTCATGAGATTGCTCTTCACCAGATCTAACATGAAAATAGAAATATTCCTTAAACTCCAAAATATATAGGACTTTTCCTCTCTCATAAGACTTGTTTTACCTGCTTTAGTAACCCTGGTTATAGCGTGAAGGGCTGTTAGCATAGCTGTCAAGATAAATTGCTAATAAAGACTTAAGCAAATATGAATAAGACTGTAGCCAAGCTTCTTGGGTAGTCTGTCAATGAAGGACACATAATACTACAGAAAAATAAACTGTTTTATGCAAAACTTCTCTGAGGAGCAAAAAATGACACCAACAGCCAACAACTAGCTGCTAGCGTTAGCACCATACAGGCTAGCGGGCCTTGCAGGCCCACTCAAAATGACACCCTGGCCGTTTCTCAATACCTAGAACGCAAAGTATGTGTTTGTGTTCTCGGTAAGTACGTTCTTGCTGTGTCCACTGGAAGTACGGGCTTGGGGAGAACAGGAGAAGCAGACCAGTTGCTTGAGTATTGGAACGGCAGTGCACTCAATGGCATCACTGCCCAGCTCGTCTTTACCATGCATTTCTCCCCAGTATGAATGTAAATAATAATAAATAAATATATGTATGAATGTATAACTATATTGTAACAATAATTTATATAAATTTTTACTGGAATAGCAACCATCAGAGCGAGTGACTGAGAAGACTGGCCGGGACACGGCTGCTCTTTGCTGGGTACGTGAGCACTGCTAGCCGCTAGCTAGCGATGGGTCCTGGTCCGACAAACGTCAGAATAAAAATCTTGAGCAGGCTCTTTCTTGGTGTATGGGCTACATATTTGACATTAAAATGATGAACTTCTCGTCTGAAATAATATTTTTTTAAAAACTTACAGAATATATTATACTGTAAAATTGCCATTGGATTTTACAGTATAATTCTACCTTTGGAGCCTGCCCTCTGGTGGATGGAGGTTTATCGCTGTATGGTGGCACCCTTACTTGAGGGCCATTTATGAGGGCGTGAATGTGCTGCTGTTATACAGAACAGAAACCTACAACTGTGTGAATATGAATAAAATCTAAGTAACAACTACAAATTTTGGAGTCAATTGGATCTGTTTGGACAAACAGCTGTGATGTGGATGAAGTCAGGTGGTTCTCATGAAAAAGACATGATGCTGAGGAGAACATTGTAAACTCTCCTGGAAAGTGTTTTTGAAAAAAAATGAAGCTACATCTCTTGTAGTGATTGTACTATTTAATAAGTTTGTTCTAGTGAGGGTTAGGGTTTGATTAGTGATGAGGCTCTGCTTTCTATGCAATCCAATTGGACAGATGTGTGAGGTCAGAGTTCAGGTGATGGAAACTGAAAATGAAGTTTTGTTGACAGTGGATAAAACTCTACAGAGTTTTACAGTTTCAACAGTTTTGTGTGTGTTCAGTGTGATGCTGAGAATGTGTGTGTAGTTGTGCCACTCTGAGATGACCTTTTGCTCACTGAATGTCAAGTTTTAAAATATGTGTATTAAGACTGTAGACAATCCCTCGCTACTTTTTTCCCCTTTCTCACTGAATGAGAGCCACAAAGAACACACACAGCTGGTCTGGTTCTGCTAGAATCCTGATCCATTATCACCTGGATTGATAAAAACACTGTCTTTCTCTGTTGTGTCATGAAGCTGGTGATTTACCACAGATTATTTCTAATTGCTCCTAACATTTAAACTGATAATCTGAGTCTGACCACAAAACTTTAACTAGCCCTTGACATTACTAAAAACAACTGTGTTAGTTTTGCCACATCCTGAGTCTCCTCGATGTCCTTCTGGTCTTCATTCCTCTGAATCATGTGCCTGGCCACAACACAATTTTTTCCTTATCCATGAGAAAAATTGATGGAAGCCCTTCTTCTTTTTTTTTTTTGCCGTTACACCTAAATATACAGTTTAATAATGGATCTGTCAATGTAGACTTATGTAACATTTTCATTTTTTTATGTAAAATAGATTTTATTTCATTTTGTAAAAATGCAAAACATACAATATAAAATGGAGTAATTATCTTGAAACATACATAAATAATTATGCACAATGAGCACATGTCCGGCATTAAAAGGTTGCATGAGATTCAACATTATGGAACTGCATCTTCCCCGTTTCACTTGTTTTAGGGTTTGACTGCACTCTGTTTTCATCTAACTACTTCTGTGTATACTTCTATGTTCTAGCAGTTATACATCATTATAAATTAAATAACATGTAACACAACACATGAAGAATATTACAACATTTTTTTTTAATTTAGATCAAATTTATTAAAGTTTATATACACAGATGTTACATCTCATAAATACATGTATCAGGATCTTGAAATGGCAAAACAAACACAGTCTACTCAATCCTGAAGCTGGTCATTATCAAGTTGTGGTCAAACCCAGATTCTCGGCTAAAATGTAAAGAGCAATTAGAAACAATCTATGGTGGACAAGAAAAGTGCAAAGTTTCTTGACCATGTCCTGGATGATTGAGAACCTCCACAGACAATCATTAATGAATCACCAGCTTCATGACACCACTGAGAGAGACTGTGTTGTCCTCAACTCAGGCTAATATGAGGTCACCATTGTAGCAAAATGTGTAATTCTGCTACAACCCTGACCCATTATCACCTGGATTGATAAAAACACAGTCTTGCTCTGTTGTGTCATGAAGCTGGTGATTTATCACAGATTATTTCTAATTGCTCCTAACATTTAAACTGATAATCTGAGTCTGACCACAAGAGTTCAACCAGCCCTTAACATTACTAAATATAACTGTGTTTGTATTGCCAGATCCTGAGTCTCCTCGATGTCCTCAGGTCTTCACTGCTCCGGATCCTGTGCCTGGACACAGCACAAATTTTTCCTCATCCAGGAAAACAGTCGACGGAAGCAGTTCTTCTTTTTTTTCTTCTCAGCAGTGACACCTAAATATACAATAATGAATCTGTCTTAATTGATCTGCCTTTTGAATCAGTCACAATGGTTGCAGTGAGACTAAATACTACCTGGAGTCGATGGTTCTGACACAGTGTCACTGTTGCAGACCTTTGACTTGGTCTCTAGTGTGTGCAAGGGCTCCTTCTTGTCTTCATCCAGGGCCACTGGGTTCTCTGGTGTGGCCCCTTTAACCATAATGACCCTGGGTTCTGAAAAACTGTTTTTTTCCGGGGTCTTCTCTGGTCCACGTACACTAAACACACACAAAGGGATGCAATCATATATTTGATTTCTGATCTCTCTGTACGCTAGCACTCAAACTCACATTATTTTAAGTGCATTAAAGTATTTACTTGTTTTTCTAGAAGCAGTTAAATCTTACCTGAAACCTTCCTGGTCGTCCTCGACCAGCGACACTGTGTTTTCAGGTGAGGCTGGTTTCACCAGGATGAACCTTGGTGAACTTTTTGACTCTGCCATCACCTTTATGTCACTCTCAACACTACAGACACAGACACAAACATATACTGTGTTACAGATCTTGAAGCCTACTTTTCCTGGATGGTCTTTCACAAAGACATCAAGTACACAATCTTACCTGAAACCTTCCTGCTCGTCCTCGACCAGTGTTAGTGTGTTTTCAGGTGTAGCAGGCTTCACCAGGATCACCTGAGGAACAGAGCTGAAGGCCACTGGAGTGACTGGCTTCTGATGGACCAGACTGACATGCTCTGGTGTCACTGATGTCTTCTCTGGACCTCTCTGTTCACTAATGGCATACACAGAAGAATAAAATCAGAAACTATCCTAAGGGTCAGTAAAAGATTATTTTGTCATCTCTCTTCAGTTCAGATAAACAACTGTGAAAGTGATTACACTGCTGTACATTTCAGTCTACAACACATTCTCATTTCTGTTATAATTACTGCAAGACTCTCTTCTCTCTTGTGAGAAGAGCATTTTATTTGTTTAGCTCTATGCAATCTTGACTTTGTGTCATCCTTACTTTTTACAAGCTAAAAGCAAATCATAATCTCACCTGACACAGTCCTCTCTGTCCTCGTCCAGGGATAATCTTTTTTCAGGTGGGGCTGCCTTCACCATGATTACCCCTGGTGAACGTTCTGTCTCACCCTGGACTGTGTCGGCATCCTCTGTCATCATCTCCATGTCAACACTACAGACACACAAACAGTGTTACAATTCTTCATATATTATTTTGGCTTTGATTTACAGAACAGAGCTAGCTCATAAACTTTACACATATAGTCTTTGTGACATTATAGATGACTGAGAAGACACACTTACGAAGACTGTCTTCTGCAAATGAATGGATGACTCAGGATTTGAACAGGGGTGATCCTCTGAGCATCATTCATTTCAAGCATGCCATGTAACAGATCCAGGCAATCCACCAGTTCCTGTCTTTCGTACATGTGTCCAGGATGAGCCTAGTATATAAAACAAGGAGGCAATTGTGGTTAATTATGGTTGATTAATGATGGTAGAAAGAGGTATATGTTTAAATAAGCTGCCTACATGCACTTGTGTTAGGTATTGACTAAAATTGGTGACAATGATTAAAACAAGTACCACATTCATACATACCTCTATCAGTTCATCTAATGTACTGAAAGTTTCAGTGTAGTGCCTCTGGATGTCACCAGAGGACAGTTCAAAACAGTCTTCGAACTCTTTATCAGTCTAAATGGAAACAAACAAAAATGTAAAAAACTTTAGGTTTCAGTGATATTTATAACCATGTTTGTATGTTTGTGTGCATTTTACCATAATCCTCCAACAACTCCCAGTGTTACTGAAAAAATAATCAGTTTTTTGTCCTTTATCCAGGATGTCGTTGGACGGTTGGCCAAAGAATTTGATCATGATCTTCAGCTGCAAACAAAAACACATCATGATATAAACCAACAACAATGTTTTGTGCAGATCTTACTCTATAAAAGTTTTCTGGTTGACTTACTGTCTCAAATTCAGTTCTTTCAGGGAAGACGTCGAAGCCAAGAAACATGGATGCCATAATATTTCCAAGAGACCACACATCGATGGCCTCATTGAATGGCAGTCCTAATATGATTTCAGGAGCCCTGAATATGGAAGAAATATACACAGATGGATGAAGACTATATTTCAACAACAGGAACAGTTTTTGCACATATCAGATTATATTTACCTGTACTTCACATCCTGCACCGTCATGCCCTGTTTAGCTTTGCCCCGATTGATGGCTAAACTGAAGTCGGTCAGTTTAATACTCAATGGAAACTTGGTGTGATCACACAGCATTATATTTTCCATCTTTATGTCTGTGTGAATGACCGACTCAGTCTTCAGGGCTTCCAGTGCTGTCGCCATCTGCACAAGACAACTTAGTTTATGAACAAATTCAAACTAAATCTACAAAGTTAGACGTGTTTTAGTCTTTATGATTCATTCATTCTGTGTTCTTGTCCTACCTGTTGGATGATGGCGCGGATGTCACTGAACGGGATTCGACAATGTTGGTGAAAGTAGTCGGCCAAACTGATGTCCAGCATCTCAAACACCAGAGCCTTCCCGAGGCGAGTGTCAAATGCCTCAAAGAACTTGACGATATTGTGCTGATCCAGACCCATTGTCATCATTTTGGTGAGAAGACAAACCTGAATACACAAGAAAAATATAATAAGGATATAATCCACATCCATTTATGCTCATAGGGTGCCTGACCCTCATTCAGAATATGTTCTTGAATCTTGGAGTGAGGGTATAATGTTGACTGAGAGTTCTTTAGATGATCATTCAAGCAAACAATCATCAGTATCTGTATAATCTGTGTCTTACCTCCTTTTGAGTGTTTTGACAGGAGTTGGGGAGTTTCACAGCCACAATCTCTTGAGTGTCCTTCTTCTTGCACTTGACCACTTGACCAAAGTGTCCCTCTTCCAGCACAAGGAAATTGTACTTTTTGGGGATCATTCCTTTGATCTCCTCAGTGGTCAGTGGCTCTATTTCACACTGCTCACTAATGACATAAACACACCAACTTAGATACAGTTCTTACTTTAGTCTTTAGTTACATTTCCCTAAATGTTAGATGCAGGAAATCGTACCTGAATCGTTCCTGGTCGTCCTCCATCAGTGGCACTGTGTTCTCCGGTGTGGCTGCCTTCACCATGATGACCCCTGGGGTGGAACTGGAGGCACTTGGGAGAGGACTGGGGTTCTCACTTGTCTCTGGAGACTTTTCACTTGTGCTCTCCAGACTATGGACCCAAACACACAAACATTTGGTTACATTTAAGTAATGAAATAATCTGTCATTACTACAGATACCTATATCTAATAGTCTATTGTGGTATATTGAATGATTGTGAACATACATAAACTTTAGTAAGTCCACACACTTACCAATAACGTTTATTACAAATAAACGGATGTTGTAATATGTCACTGGGAGTGATCCTGTTGACATGATTTGTGTCAAGCATTTGACTTAACAAATCAATGAATCCTTCCAGTTCTTGAGCCTCCTCCACGTCTTTCACTCCAACATGAACCTAGTTTAGAAAGAAAGGAGAAAGTCAAACACAACTGACCATTGATGTTTTGCATAAGCAGCGTTGTTTCAGATCCATACCTGTATCAGTTCTTCTATGGAACTGTATTGTTCAGTGTTGAAATCGCTGATCTGACCAGAGGACAAACTGTGATGCTTTATATATTCCTCATTGGTCTAAATGAAGGTAAATTTAAAAAAAATCATAATTTTAGTATTGTAACTATTGTAAATAAGCATGTACAAGAGGAAGGAAGATAAATGTTTGCAATATTTTACCATTATCTTCCAGCTGTTTCCCTCTCTCCGGAAAAACTGATCTGTTTTTGATCCTTCATTAAGAATCTGGTCAGATGGTTGACCACAAAGCTTTACGATAACCTTCAGCTGGAGACACAAATCATGATGTCAGACAACAACTACAAATAATGCTCTTGACTCAGACCTTTAGGAGACTGATAAATGACTTACTGTCTCAAATTCAGTTCGGTTAGGGAAGATTTTAAAGCCGACTGCCATCATTGCCATCATAATCCCCACAGACCACACATCAATGGCCTCGTTGAACAACAGTCCTAAAATAACTTCAGGAGCCCTAAGTGTGGAAGAAACACATCATACTTAGTGCACTAGAGTTCATTAGAAAATGGTTTTAGTTTATAGGCAGAGTTTAAAAGTTACCTGTAACACCTATTCTGCACCAAACGGCCCCGTCTGACGTCAGTCCGATGCATGGCCAAACCAAAATCAATCAGTTTAAGTCTGAAGTCCTTTCTAGTGTGATCACACAGCATGATATTGTTGAGCTTTATGTCAGCGTGGATGAATCCTATGGTCTTCAGGCCTTCTAACGCTATTGCCATCTGCACAACACAAAAGCAGTTACAATATGTAATTCTCAACAAACTGTTAAGCCATACTGTGTACAGTGTGTGACATTGTGACATTTCTTTCTAGGTCAAGCCACTTCTTATTTTACATTTGGCAAAAGAAAAATGATAAAACTGTATCAGAGGCTTTGATTTTTTGTTTAGCATTTGCAACAGGGCTAATTACTACACCTTTCCATGTCCAAATTACCTGCTCAACAATAATCCTGATGTGACGAATGGGCAAAGTTTTCACACTGTAATAGTACTCAGACAAACTAATGTCCAGTATCTCGAGGACCATAGCTTTTCCGAGACTGGTGTCGAATGACTCAAGGAACTTGACAATGTTACGTTTGTCCATGTCCACTGCCATCATTCCTTCCAACAGTAAAACCTGAAGACACATGAATGTTGATAAACATTTATCATTTTACAAAGGAAGTCATTATCAAGAAAAAATTAAGAAGTTACAATATACAAAATCTATAAAACAACTGTTGGTATTTATTTATATGAAAAAGAAATAGATATTGCACCCATTTTCTATGTATAAAAAATGGTTGTTGGTTCAGATATGAGACATTTTGACAGTACTTTTACAAAGGCATCTTGCCCTTGTCTTTAATAATGTAATGTACCATGATATTGGAATTGTCAATATAAAACTGCTAAAGCATTCAATTTAGCCTAAAACAATGAATCATTTATTGTGGCTCTTACCTCCAATTCAGTGTCTCCATTGTCAAGAGGAAGTTTCACAGCCACAAACTCCTTAGTATCCTTCTTCCAACACTCGACCACTAGACCAAACGAACCTCTCCCCAGTATTTGGAAGAAATCGTAATTGTCTGGGATTATTTGTTGAATTTGATCAGCAGTGATTGGTGGCCTCATTGTTGTTGTTAACAATTCACTGTAATAAGAAAATCATACAAGAACAGGTTAACTTCAGCAGCGCTAACATCATTAGTGTCACTTTACTGAGGTTTATTAAAGTTGAGATGAATCTTGAATCACTTTACACATCTGCCCACAGTCTGTTTATGCTTTACATTAGTTTTTAGTTCATTAGAAACAACAATCATCTTTTTAACTGATTCCAGAGACTGCATTTTAGATCTGACAAACCCTAACACACGTCTTTTTGCAAACACTTTACAACTCTGAACCAAACTATTCCTGTTACAATACATTGAAAACAAGTGCTGTCTTACCTGTATGTGTGAATGGTAGTTATTGGCTTTGTTTCCGTCAAATGTTTTCTCTCAAGTTTCTGTATCTCAGAGTGTGTCAGTCTGTTCAACTGCTCAAGAAAGAATGAAGAAAACTTGTTGGAATATTAGAATAATTCTGTAGCTCATCACACCACAGTGTGTCCGTGGATACCCAGTGTCCATGGGAATAGAACTGTAATTCAAACGTCAACATATTTTAACATAAAAAAGGATTAATTTTATTTTCTTCACATATTTATTTACAAGATACACAGATAATTCTTCTAACCATATATATGTTCAGTTTTCTGTTAAACAATGAAAGTATATAAGAAAATGGCATTTTCTCCAGCCACTTTCTTTCATAAAACACCTGTGCATAATTACTACAAATTTCATCAAAACTTTACATCTACTAAATTATAGACATTTGAATGAGACCAGGGATGACCTTTTTGCACTGCATGGGATTTATTTGCTGCAATACCTCAAGTGACCACTAATCAAATTGGTGTCAGGGTAAAGGGGACGGTGCCTTACCCAGAGTTTTTAACACAACTACATTCAAAACCAGCACCATTGGAGTGCTCATGTCTCTTTCTCTCCAGAGTCCCCGCCCTCCTGTCATGTCCTCTGTAGCACTTTGAGTAGTATCACTGGTATCACTGGTATCACTGGTCTGTGACGGCCAATCAGGCTTTCAGGAAGGAGAGATAGGTTTCATCTACTTAGTCCATAAAAACACAGCAGAAGCACAGCAAAAACAAATCCAAACACACATATATTCACAGTAAATATAATAGACCTTTATGGAACTGCCTCACCCCTGTTTTGTTTTTTGTGTGTGTTTTTTTTGTTTTGTTTTTTTATGCACAACTACTTATATTGAATATATGTGTGAAGGCATATCTATTTAACAGTTTACTTCTCTTGTTAAGCTCTGCAGGAAACAGTTGAGCATGTTTAGTTTGCAGAGCAAAGCTTTCACTTTTCCCATTGGGACTCCACAGAGCAGCCCATTCATGTTGACATGTTGTACTGTATTGCAGCTTTATGTTCTGTAACAAAATATCACCTGTTATGTAGATTTGACCATTTTTGGTTTTCTGCTATTCTGACTAATGCATAAACCACATTACATCCATGCTTTATCAGCAAATTAAAGTTATAGCTAGATATGAGTTTTGGACAATTTGACAGCGTTATTTTGCTCTATTTTTGAGCAGCACATCAAACATTTTGAACTTGTGTTGTCTCTTTACAAAATAATGTCACTACTACTTAAGTTAAAAATGTAGATGACAACTTTACCTTCCATTTTTAATAGTAAATTCTTGTTTTACTTGGATACAGGTTTTGGCTACTCTACCCACATCTGATCCCACAGTCACAGACAAATGTTTAAAAAATCTGTATATAACCATAAATCATCAATCTATGTGTCCTTATTATTTTAAAATCACAAAGACATGGCCAGCACATTCTTTTATTAGCAAAATATCATATATTTATATGAACATATGAGCATATGTACAGCACAGACCATGGCATGTGAACTATTAAGGTGAAAACCCAAGCCATATCTCTCTGCTCTTTCTTGTGCTCCACGCTGGGCTCATCTTAAAAAGTTTGAGTAGCTCTTCATCACCACCTGCTGGACAAAAATCATTTAACAACAAGGAGCTCCAATAAAAAGCCATCTCATGTTTTTAGTCTTCTAGGGCAGTTTCTTACCTGAGTGGAAAGTACAGTAATAAATCCTGTTGTAATGGATAGAGCACTTCAGCGGCTGTATACTTTAACATCTCGGTGAGGTCTTGTTTCTGTCCACTCCTTCATAAGTTCCCTGTAAATCTTTATTGGAGCTTTACAGCCATACAGTTTACCAGCCGCATGGGGTGAGGGATTTCAGGAAATCTGCTGACAGATACTGCAATTGAATATATAATTGTTATAACTTACTGACTGCACATCATTTTCATTTGTTCATTTATTTACTGCAGCTTTTCTTGTGATACACAGATGACACAGGACTGGAGCCTATACTAGCTGGACAATCACCAGTTAATCCCAGGGCTAACACTTGGGAGACATAAACTGACAGACAATCATTCACAGTAGTATAGAGGAAACATGTTGTTCTTGCTGTGCAGATGAACCTCTCCACCACCTTTCACCCGTACCTGTTATTTTGAGCAATGTTATCCAATATATGGCTTATCCACAAAAAGTTACTAATAATCATAAAACCAGGGAGAGAGCAGATTGTGTTTAGGTTACGACATCCATCTTCTATCCCTGATCTGGGTCTGGATTACAGGATCTTCTCAGACACTTCCTTCAGCTCAAGCTCCATCTGGGTGACTGAGATCTTCATCTTCAGAGAACTATGCAGCCAACCTGCATAAAATAAAATGAAAAATTTTAGGATCTTTCGGTAATAGCCCACAGCTCACGTGCAAAACCTCCTGCACTATTTTTTTTTAAAATATATTTTGAATTTACCCTAGTCCCTGCCTCTTAAATAGGTTTTTAACGCTGTATATTGCCATAGTGTTAAGATGCACACTTTGGATTTGGACAAAAAGTATTATGTCATGGCTGGTACTGTATGGATGATGTAAGTTTGGTTATTTTGTAAGTTATTGTCCAATTTTAACAGAAGGCAACATGAGCAGTCTGCTACCCACATAGACTTCGGTCATTAGAAAAACACTGACTTGATTAAAAAAAAAAAAAAAAGAAAAAAAAAGAAGACTCCAACATACAGCCCCAGGTGGACCTCTAATTGACTCCAGTTAATGATAATGAGCTAAATATAAAAGGTGTTAACAAACTTTTGGAGGATTGCGCTCAAAGTAAAAACTGCACAATTTAAGCTGAAATCAAATACTAGATAAGTATTATGTTTTTACTTAAAAATAAAATAAATAAACTGTTATATCATTTAATACATTCATAACATTCTTGGCAAACAGCCATGGTAAACTTAAATGACTCCACTCCAGTGAGTATTTATGTCCGTCCATTCGTCAGCCTGCAGTGCGACTTCACTTTAAAAGCTGAAAGTCAGTTTAATTAAATTATATGAGCTGCTCTTGTCTCAGACTGCTCTGGTAATTATCCTAATGAAGGAGTGAGATTTGATTACAAAAGTGCAGTGAGAAACAAATGAATCCATTTGGACGGTGAGTTGGACATAAACATTTCTTTGTGCTTACACAGACCACTCAGTCAAAGGGCTGGCTCTGCTGCTGCACAGATTTACTGTCGCTGTCAAGGAGGAAGTGCACTTTAAACACTGCTTTTTTCGGTTGTATGCTGCAAATCAATTGGACGTGACAACGAATGTAACAGAATAGGATTTTCATAAAGATGGTTGCAAATGTCACAGAGTAAAACTTGTTACAGGGAACTAGCCCAGAACTAAAATGATTGTTTGTTGTTGCTGATTACTGCATTAACTACATTGTTTTTTCCAGGACAGCACTTCATTTTCACTGCCTTAAGCAATTTTAAACTAGGAACCATGCTGTTTTACAGGACATTAATTCTTTTGTCTTTATATCTTTTAAAAACTTCCTTTTATTTAACACAACATATGCATATGCAGGCCCTTTCACAAGTTTTCAAATCTGACCCTTAAGTTAAATCAATTTTCAGCCTATCTCATAGTTCTCTGCAGTAAAAATGCAGTCGTAAAGTTTCACATATTCTTTTTTTATTTATACTTTTTGTGGCAACTTAAATGAGTATCATATATGCTATTCTGTTTTTCCAAAAGTGTGATAAAGATTTAATTGTATCTTTGGACTGAAGCTTTGCAGCACTGTTACACAAAAATTAGAGGTAACCATACCCAGGTTTTTCATCTTAATACTTTAATTTATGCATTTATATTTTTTAAAGTGGTAATTATGAATAGTCAACTAAATAATGTGTCAATAGTAAATGGTCTGTTGTGGTGTATAAATTGAAAAACAGATCCCAGTGAAAGTCTATGCTGCTTAAACACCTCCACCTAAAGCTTTAATGTTTGCTAGTTTTCAATGGTTACTTCTCGGGTTTTGTTTTTGTTTGCATTAATTCCCATTGTAGAGGTTTTTTAAAGATTTTCTGACGCAGCCTGGAGCATGTTGTCGAGCCCTTCCTTCCTCTTTCTCTTCCTCAGAAAACACAAAGCGGAGTGACCCTAAACAAAGCGGACAAACACCTCTCGTCCTGTGTCTTTGAGTCTTGCCTTGTCCTTTGACACACTAAGCGGCTCACACTATATTTATTTCCTCTCTTCCCGCTGACAGACAGCCAAAGGCCAGACGAAGCAGTGAGCGGGTGAGGTTCAAATGAAGGAGATGATTTCTGAACCTGTCTGCTCTTTTTGACTCAGTGACAAAAGGAAGGAAATGGTGTCTTGTGGATATCTTTCTCTGATAAGAGTCTGTTGAAAATAGGGCTTCCTCTTTTAGTTTTCAGATCACTATGAGTGAAGTGCTTTTTAGGTTTGATTTCTGCTGCTAAATGATCTGCAACCATTGACTGTTACTGTTAATGTCAAATAATGGAGCCTGCGAATAACAGTCGAAAGGCTGCCATCTACTGGAGACTTGAGAGAACAGCACAAGGAGATGGTTCCTTTTAAACAAATTTAGTTAGAATTTTCTATTTGCATTATGACTGATTTTATGACACTTCATCAAGCTGTTCTCTTCTCTCTGTTGTTATTTGGACCATATTTTATACATTATATGTATACCACCCAAAAAACAGAGTGGTTAATTCAGTAGCTTGATTATTGCTAATGCTTTTAAAATACAAATAATTGTATAAGTTTATAGTTAGATAATACAGCAATAATAAGAAAAAAAATCAATGTTTTCCTATTGTCACATTAGCACATTTGTATTCTGCTCAACTAAACTGGCTTCAAAGTTGAGGCAGTTTGTAATTAATAAACGGTTGACTCACTTTTCAATTAAATCAAACACAATTCAATTGACACAGTCTGTCTGTCCCAAACTGAAACTGATTTCAAACTAATTGTGGTGTTAATATGAAGTGAAACACTTCCACCACACTATGGCTTATAGCTTTCATAGCTGCTGTTATTTTGCCTTAAAGAGGAGCTGCTATTGAAATATTTTCAAAGTCAACTACAGTTGTCAAATATTGAACTGATTATTTGTCTAGATGTGACACATTTACACATGTTCATTTGTGTCAGCTTTATAATAAACACTGTTAATACTATTTAAAACAAACAAGTAAAACACAAATGTTAGTGTTTGCCTTTTTCCGTTAAACAGGAAAAACCTGTTTATCTGAACAATGCACAATAAAAAAAACTATGTCCATAATAACATTACCCATGGCTCCATTGCTTGAGCACAATGACAGCATTTTCTGGGTAATTTGAAAATGTATTATTCAACTGTTGCAAAGCAGAGGGACTGGGGCAGCCACATTAGTAACTAAACACTATATGGTATATAATCCTCACAATACAACATATTCCTCACAATGCATGCATGCATATAAATCAAATTTAAGACTAAAGACAAGGATAATTTTCACAAAACAAAAAAGGAAATATAAAATCTGGTCTTGGTGGTGAATCTGGGGTTTTAAGATGAAATGCAAACTCCAAACACAAAGAGTATAGACGATGAGACTCAAATCCAGGACCTTAGAAAGTGATTGATCTACCCCAGCACTTGGATAAAGTTATAACACATTTATCTCTGACTTTCTTTTAGAGTGAGCGTCCATGCTAATTGGTTAGCTGACCTACTTTTTATGTTTCATGATGTTTTGGGGTTGACAAATGAATGTTCGCCAAAATTAGCATTTCACCTTCCTTTAACCTCTCAACGTTTTAATTACTTTGTCATTCATTTAACAGGGACAATAAGTGTTGCACTGTAACAGTTTAATAAAACAGATCTGAGTGAGATGAACATTTGGTCGAACTCTTCTGTTGTGTTTCTCACGTGTCCTTAAAGATGCCTCACATTCCCAACTTTTGTGCATTTAACAGTCTCATTGGTGCAACTCCCGGCTATACATCCATCACCCGAATGCACCACAGAGACACAAGGAGTGGACTTTTGAAACAGACACAAAGATAAAAGAGGTGCCTCAAAAGAAACACGGCTGTAAAGCAGAGAAGGTCTGAGCCGTGTGTCTGAATCCACAAACAGCTTTACTTTCTTTCAAACTGCAGCCCAGGCGCCAAGAATTTTGATTGCTATTTTTCTTTTGTAGTTTTCCAAGGACACGCAAAAGTAATGCTCAAAAGTGTGCACTGTGTTTACATTCAAATATACGGCATGCATTTGTTCTTTACTTTTTCTGATTTTAGGAACTTACAACTTTACAACAAATATTGTGTTTATGAGGTTGTAAAAGTCCTTGAATTTTGGATAAAGTGCTTGAAATTTTGATTTTGTTGCTTTAATTTAAAAAAATCACAATCTAACAGTAATTTTCTTCTTAGAAAAAAAATATTTTTTGCATTTTGCACGTAAAGAAAACAACATCTAATGATCTGCCAGTGTTTTTGGATCGGAGATAAAAACATGCCAGGAGGTTGCTGTTTTAATGATGGCTGGCTTGAAGAGGATAAATACAAATTATGGCCAAAACTTTGATCAACAGAAACACTTCACATGTGGAGAATAAAGTGGCTTACCTCACTGTGTTTGGGATCACTCAAAGCTCAAAGATTTGGTACCGCCTCCAAACAAAATCTGCCAATCAGCTCATTTTTTATCAGTCAGAGACCAACTTAAAGGGACACTTCATCCAATAAATTAACCTCTTTTTGATCACACCAGTTTCACTTTTGTGACTGGTCTGTGCTCCAAAGTATTCAGCAATTTCAACAATTTAAGTCTTTTTTATACCACAATGGATTTGAATGAGAAAAACCTTGAAAGTGCTTGAAAAGTGCTGGAATTTGAACTTAGAAAAGGTGTAAGAACCCTGTATTTGAGTCTTGAGAGTATTTGAGGCAAACATCCTTAACTGGTGGATCTGGACCCAAAAGTGGGTCATGGGCAAGTTCTTGTGGACCACAAAGTGAGACGATAAATAGATATTGTGTAGAAATCTATATATTTAAATGTTCAGCTATATTTTGTGAGGCCTTAATTTGGACAGGCAAGAGTTTAAAGGCACTATAATGATAGCAAATAATCAATTCAATTCATTTCACTACATTCATTTAAAAGCTATTTATATAAGAGTCACATGTTTTCATTAAAATAATCCATCATCTTTTATAATTTCTAAATTACATAAAAGCACTGCTGTCTTTTCCTCTTCTAAAATGGGTCTGTTTTTGCCTTAAACAACACCATGCAACTTTTCAGGCTTATAACCATTAAAACCAGTTCAAACTCACATTGGCCGTTACCGCTTCATGAATATCTGGTACTGCATATGTTTTTATGTGTATGTAGTTTAAATAGGGTGTTAATATGTGTTAATGTGATGGGTACTAGCAAGATAGGAGTTCTCATAAGATGGTAATGGGCCATTTCTTTCAAAGTTTTGGACTAACTCTGTGTCCTTCATTAAACACAAACATCCATGAGTCTGGACTCGGTCGAAAACTGGAATTGGACTGTTTTAACTGTTCTGCTGTATCTATTAGAGGGTATTATACACTGGTTCTGGTCTTGATTTGGTCTTGAACTGGTGTCGCCCTGTCATGGTTTTGGTCTTGTCTTGGTCTCTCTGGTCTCAGACATGACTTGGTCAATGCTGTCTGCAACTACAACACTCAGAGAATCTCACAAACCAGGCACACTTTCTCATTAAAGAGGGGTTATTCTCCCTGTTTCATGTTAAGACACCCTCAAAATGTATTTGAAGCTTTTATAAAGAATTTTCAACCACAGCAATTCAGCTAAAAAGTTACACAGTGTTGCTTTAAAAATAACCATAGCCATTATCCCCATATCTGTGAAGTTAACATGATTCTTTTGTATTATTTTTAGATTTGGCTTGCACACAAGTTGGATGGGTTACCTATATACATCAAATTTGGGAGACAAGGCTGTAAACTGAAGTGATGCGTCAGCAGTGAGCCTTGTCCTGTCTGGGACTTATCAAAGTGCTTTCTCAGTTGAAATCGTGTAAAGGAGTCCTGTGTGGTTTTCCCCATCACTTCGTCGATTTGTGTAAACTTGATGGAAATGATTTGTCAGCAGTCCTCGCTCTCAGAGATTGAGCTGTGTAGCATCACATAGAAAAACTATCGCTTTGTCTCTTTTTAAATGTTGATGGCTCGAGGCAAGGTTTCAACCAAAGTTTCCTGTCGAAGAAAGTGCCGCTCAGCACAGTCAGTCTACACAAATCAATGATCAAGCTGCGTTTTATCAACCGCTGCCATTTTCTCTAATGTTATTCATCTTTACTGGAGGCTCACTTTTCAGAAATGTCAATAATTTTAAAAGTGGAATGTGTTGTGACGGTTGAATGTGTGTATTTGGGCCTCTGCTTTTGTTCCCAGCAGCCCATCCATCTCGTCTGATTAACTCCTCGAGTGCGCCGTAGCCTGCGGCGATTAATTAATGACCCATTTGCTTAATTGCAAGAAGCTAGAGGGACAAAGAGGAAAGCAAAAGAGGAGATGCAGGAGGGGCTCGGAGGGAGGGGACGCTTGTGTTATGATTTAGCTCTAAGGGAAAAGACAGGTGACATTGAGTTGGAAAATGCAAAAACAGTCAGTAGTGATGCCAGTGGGCTACATACTAATGTGTCCCTGTTTGACTTCTACATTTTTGGGCTGTGCTTCTGTTTCAGAAATAAACCCCCCAAAAAAGAGCAGTCTCTCAAATCACATGTTTATTGTGAGAGGAGCATGTTTCATGGAGGAAGCATCAACAGAGAAGGTGACAGAGCTATTGTTTTGTCGAATACAACAAAACAGGGTCAGACACAGTAGCATCTTTAATCCAAGTTTGGAAAAAAAAACAGCCAAATAATGGGTTTTAAAGGATATGAAAATGGGTTTTACGTTAGTTTCACTGGGATACCATGCTAAATACAATAACCACGTTGAATATTGTGATATAATCTGCCATATAATGCTTTCTTTTCATAATAAAAGTTCAGTTAAATAGAATGCAAGGCTCTGGAATAACTGGTCAAAACTAGGGCTTAATCCAAAGTAAAAAACAATGACTTAAACTGGATCAAACCATACCAAGATCAGGATTTTAGAAGTGAGGACTAAACTTTGGGACTAAACCAAGGCTAAACTATAGGTCCAAACCAGCAGCTTTGCATTTGGTTGCTGCTTGATTTAATAATAATGTGATAAATTTACTATAGTGTATATAGACGCTTGTGTTACTTACACTTGGCAGCCATTTAAAAGACACAAAACATGGCAATGGTGGTTCACTGATATAAACAGAAACGACTAACCACAATTTTCTTATACGACTTTACTGCAAAAATCCCTAATATCTCTTTAAGAGGTGTTTTTATCTGACTCAGTTCACTGTGAGTCCAGGTTTATTTATGCCTAATGTGACAGAACAAAAGCTCCGTGTTCCTCTGTGCCTCTTTCTATATGTCACATTGCTGAATGTGCGTTTTCTGAAGCACATTGACAACAGTTCAGCGCGACCATCTGTCACAGCCTTTCCCGGCCTTTCCTACAGTTTGTCCACAAGCTGCGGCTGCCATTTGGTTTACCAATAAAAGTCACTTGAAGGTTTGTCCTGCTTTCACACTTTCAGAAACACTACTTGAAGGCACAGCTCAACTTTTGCTGGCCTTTTGTAAAAATAGTCACGTCCTAAAATGACAGTGTATAACGCTGTGTACTTTGGTGTTTTCATTTGAACAGCGGCCCCTCATTCATCTGTGCTCCACGGGCTTCCTGTGGAAACACCAGGTCTCGCTACATTTCTATTCAAGCCAACTCACCGTGCCAGATTGTGTTATGTCTGCTGGTTTAAAGTGGTACGTTCAGCAGATGCTTTCTCATTTAGAAAGAAAATATAAAGTAGCAGTAGCACAAAAGCACAATTTGAAGTCTATAAAGGGTTGTAAACCAAAATACAACTATGATTGGGGAAACCCTTACTGTGGGTCAATATAAATTTAAATGTTGTGGGATTTTTGAGTTGCTTGTTTACCACTAAATGTAGTTCAGTGCTCAGAGCATAGGCTAGATGTGTCTTGATCTGTCTGCAGCAATATGTTTATATAATTCTTGTGTGTATTGAAGACTAAAGGTATTATGCCACAAATTCAGCAATTACTCCATTATTCAACAAATGGCAGTTGACATTCACACAATCTTGAAAAAAAAGAATATAAAAGTAGAATCTGTAGAGGTGTGACCCAATGCCACAAGCCACTAGGCTCCAAAGTTGAAAGTCCTGACACGTGTAGAATGATTCCACAAAGTCCATAAATGTGTTTAGTGTTGTTTTATTGGTGTGCACCTATTGCTAGACATCAAATAGTCCAGTATCTCATATTAACACTTTAGAGTAACTGAGTCTGCTTTATACATATTAAATACAGACTCAGATTCACATCAGTAAAGGGGATCAGTTTAAAATCATTACCAAACAACATTACATAAGTAACCAGGGTGTATGAATGTGTCGTGTGTTCAGTATCAGTGTGGTTCATTAAGTCATTGATTATCTGTTTTGTCACATGTGTTGAGCACACAGTCATGGGTAACTTCAACATAAAACAATCTATTGTACAGTAAAGAAAAAGGCGACATTAGGGGGATTTTCTGTTTTAGAGAAAAGATGTTAAAGGGCTTTAGAAAAACAGATTTCCCTCTGAACATAATCAAAGCAGAAGTGATTGTCAGCTGAACCAATTCAAGAGAAAACTGATTTGATATAACATTTAGACCACACTCAACACAAAAGCTGTCAAGACAATGATGACGTCCTTCGATTAGAGCTCAGACCTAGGAATAATCAATTCAACAAACGATGTTTAACTGTTGACATGATTTTAATGCATTTTTTTTTTTTTTTAATTATGCAATTAGAATCATAATTTCCATCTGGGTATGCACGAAAAGAAATAAAAAACAACTATGGATTGGAAGCTTTTTATTTAAATAAGACAACTATTAAAACCCAGAAGTTTATATTGGAGAAATTTCATTTTTTATTCATTATTCCTCTGAAAAAATACAGATTTAAACTAAAAACTCATCACTACTTCCAGCTTATTTTAATAATCCTTGCAGACAACTTTTCATCAGACACATTTTGTCTCGTTTTTGTTGTTTTGAAATGGCAAATGTGTCAGAAACAAAGTGACTCATGTAATCACTAGGCTACCTGTTGTTTTTATTTCTGCAGAAACACAAAATCCACTACCAACATTTTGTTTAAATACTCTGCATGATGGTCATAGAAAGTACCTTATCCTTCAGTAGGACTTCATGACCTTTAACTCTGTGGTGAATATAAGTCATGTGACAATCAGATAAGTACGCAGAGCCTGAGATAAGATCATATATCTGATCATTTATTGCTACATAAAGTGAAAGTGTATAATAGCGTAATTGTTCACATTAGCTCACAAAAACCTCCTGCTATTTGCTTTTTAAATGCTAATTACTGCATACTCATTGACAATGGGATATGCTTAAGCGCTCACAATACTTGACAGTAATTGTGTTGCACTAATGAGCTGTTTTGCTTTAGCTTATTTAGTCTTTTTCCTTTAAAGGCAATGCTTAATATAAGTTAGCCGCCCAAAAACGCTTGCAGTGTATCTTCTTTTGTGAGACGAGACAAAAGGTGTTGTTGTTGTCGGGGGAGAATAGCGGCCTTTGTGCTGACGGTCTCTGTGTGCAGGCATGAGTTACACTGCAGGCCCGGGACAGGGGAGGGACGGCCATTAGGAACCAGATACTAGTCTCTGGCTTCAGGTAGCTCCATCGAGAACGTCATGTGACACAGCAAGGACAATGGGGTCACGGCCTCGGGCTCAGAGGATTGTGGCACTCGTGAGGAAAAGTTGGTTTACTTCTCTAAACCGCAGCAATGGTTTCCCCTGTGTGGTCCCGGATCAGCTGGGATTTGTGGTTTAAGAGCAGTCTGATAACACCAGGACAAAACCTTAGACGAGACTCTTAGCGGTGCATTTGTTAAAGCAGTGTGCCTAATACTACAAACAGCAGCAAACATGTTTACAGACTCACAGACTGCAGGGATTGAAAAAAAAAAGCTAGACATAACAAAATTCTGTTTGATTTTGAGTCAGAGAGCTATACTTTGAATAGAAAATGATGCACAAAAACATACAATAATGTTATGACCACCTGCCTAATATTGTGTTGGTCCCCCTTTGGCTCCAATACAGCTCTGACCTGTCAAGGCATGGACTCCACTAGACCCCTGAAGGTGAGCTGTGGTATCTGGCTCCAAGATGTTAGCAGCAGATGCTTTAAGTCCTCTAAAATGGTGATGGGGCCTCCATGGATCAGGCTTGTTTGTCCAGCACATCCCACAGATGCTCCAACACCTCAATCTGAGACCAGGCCACCTTCTTCTATTTCTCTGTGCCCCAGTTCGGATGCTCGATCCTGTTGTTGGGGCTTTCCTACTTCTTACACATCAACTCTGAAGACAAAATGTTCACCTACCTCCTAATACATCCCACTCACTTAAAGGAGTCATGATGGAGAGATAATCAGTGTTTTCAGTGATCAGATTCTAATTACTAAAGTAAAACAGAAAAAAATATAAATTGATGAATTGCCATTGTTGGAAAAGTAGCGATCAAATCTAAATAGTTTGCACCCCTTGTCTTTCCTTATAAAGGGACGTGATCTATTCAGTGCCATACTTTGTAAAATGCTATTACATGTATAGCTACAAATATATGTATTTATCAATTTCCTTTTGATTGTGGCCAACGTTTGAATACAGTTTGTGATTTTGGACCAAAAAGAAGTGCAAACCTACTGTATATATTTATATCGATGTTGCCTGTGTTTGTGAGGTGACTTTCATTTTCACCGGGACAGTCTCCTCCCTTTTCTGCTTTCTTGTAAATCAGTCCAAATACTTGCTTCTGGGAAATGTTGAGGAGTTAAGGCACAACATTAATTTAATAACCAGCCGTAAAGATTTACTGCTGCAGAGATGTCAGACAGCAGTAAACCCTCTTAATGCATGACTTATTAACATTTATGACAGCAGGTATGAGAGCATTTTATGAAATCATCGACCACAAAACACAGAGAGCTCTCCTGAGATGTCCCAGATGAAAATGGTCCATTGGAGGATTGCCCTGTTGCGTCTTAGTAGAAGATATATTGTTTCATAGCGATTTTATTAAGGCACATGTATGATCACAAAACTATAATATTAGATCTCTTCAATGCAGCCAACTGTTCTCTAATGAGCCTTATGTTAAATATGTTACACAGCACATTTGAAGTTGTTGTATATCAGTAGTAAACACACCGTAGCGTGGTTTTAAAGTGAAACCTTATGTTACCAGAAAGCAGTGGAAATGCCTCAACTCTTTTCCAAATATGGTTATCACTTCATAAAGTCTGCAGATTTATCCTTCACAGGCCAATAATGAGTGTGTAAAGGTGACGCCATCATTCCTGAGTCCGCTTATTTTTATAGGTTGAAGTGATAAAGACATAGTTTAATGTATGTTAATGTTGTCGCTATGGTTACAACACAGCATGCTTAAGGAAATTTAAAACAAAGTGTATATCACTGGTTTTGTTCCATATCGATCAGCAAAGAGAAACCAAAAAAGACTATCCTGTCAGACAATGGTATAATTATAATCAATGTGACATTTGTAAACAAAAACACAATTATAACATTGCAAGTGATAAAGTCAAATCTCTGTGGCTTAATGACTTCTGGTTCCTGTACAAAGAGCATGGTCATGTAGTCCAGATCAAACACCCACATGTGCCCAGTCCTCCTCTGGTCCTTCTGGTAAATAAATGTAATTTAGAGGCACTGAGCAGAGTGGTCCCTCAGAGTTCAAGCACAGCAGGCTCAGCTAAATCAAGTTGGACTGTGACAACAGCTTGAGCAGCAGGCTGGTCTTCGAGGAACGCGACTGGATCAATAGCTGAGGAGTTACACTGCTGCACTCCTGTGGGGAGATGGTTAACTGAGGCGTGGGGTACAATTCCTGCACACATACAGTACATGGGTACACACACTGGGCCAGAGTGGAGAAAACATTTCTTACAGTATAAACCCTAAACCTTAGATATAACCCAGGCAAATAATTACCGCAATGTTAATCTTACCCAATACTTAAAATAACTGATGCATCTTGAGTGTAAGTAAAACAACCTTTTGGGCAGGGACTAAAAACCATGTACATGTTTGCATATTTTTATAAACACGTCTTTTTCTCTGAATTTCTGCCTCTCGTCCAAACACAAACAGAATTTTCCGGCCACAAAATGGAAAACTGATAGTATAGACATTGATGCTTGTGTAAATGAGTATGTGCATATCCAAAGTAACAACATAAACAGTAAGTGCAATATGTTTTTAAGCTATAAAAATACACATTAAAAAACTGATGTATCACAAGGTATTCTCTTAAACTACAGTGATTCAGAGGTACTTTGCACTTGTAGTGGTATCTCTGGCCACAGTGTTCCTTATTTAGATATCTTTTACACAAAATATGAGATATCAGTGTAGTCAGGACCTGAGTTGTCAAACCTAACCTTACACATATGCCTGCAAGTGACAGGCCAACCCTAAATCAACATAAAACCAAACTGTCTTCACAAATATAGAAGAGTCTTCATACTGGTCCACACATCCAGGCCGTGCCCACACACACAGTGTGTTATCTGGAGCCTGAGGGGGCCAGTCAAATCCGGCGACAGCCCCCACATTAAGATGGTCGCCATGGCTCTCCATGCCTCTTGATTACAGCTTTAGATCTCAGCAGGTGAAGTTCAATATTGTGGAGCGCTGTATGGGAAAGCCATCTCCTGCCCCTCAGTTGTACCCCACATTTGCATTTGTTTCCCTCCTCCCGAGTTCATACTTCTGTATCTCTCTCTGTGCTGAAATCTTCTTGGAAAATATCTGCAGATTGATTTGAATATTTGGAAAAAACCTTCCCCTGTGGGCTTTACCCACATGGATCAGCCATAATCATATGTATGAGTCATAGTCTCATATCACAATCATACACAAATCAATATCAGAGCAATAACAAACTAACTAAAAAGGTTTCTCTGTACTTCTATTTAAAGTCAATGATCTTCTATGTCCAATAATGAGACATGGCTGAATAAATACAGTACATGGTTGATTCCAAGGCAGATCTTTTTAAACTTAAGGATGCTTGAAAGACCAAGGCAAGTCATGAATAGTACAATAATTGTGAACCAATGAACTCTCCGCCTTAAATGAGCCAGTGTTTGCAACTGTCCAAGTGAAGTGGTGTGAGACACTTATAACTGCAGGCTAAGATGGGATATTTTCCCTTTCAGTGACCCGGCCCCAACACGTCATTCTTCAAAGGCTTTTATTTTGCTCCATGCTTCAAGCCGGATTGTCTGCGTGTGTGACGGATCATGTGTGTTTGTGTCCGAGAGAGCGGAGGCCGAAGAAATGGGCCTGTCAGAAGTGAATGATCAGACTAATCAGGTGGAAAGCAGCAGACACAAGAATAAGACGCTGTGGAGAGACAAAGGCCAAATATAGCCAGCGTCAACATGCAGCTCAAACTAAAGTGAGCACAGTCTTGTGATGTCTCATGATAGGCCTTTTTCCACTTAATTACTTGACAGTGTCATGACATAATCTTTGAAATCCATCAACAATCTTTATCTGACTTGTTCTGGCACAACTTTAAACATAATTGGTAGGATTTTCTTTAAAGCCATTTTATATAGTGGTGAGTCTGTCGGCCCTCCACCAGTATATCAACATTTATAACCTATTTTTGGGGTGTTGCTAGCTGCTAGGTGGCTTTGGCATGACTCTGGTGCAAAGAAAAGAAAGTACAGTGACTCAAACAAAGTGAATAAAGTTCATTAAACTGAGTACAAATCTGGCAGCTCTCACTAATGAGGGTCTAGAGTGTTTTGGTGCATTCATGTGGTCCTCAGAAACTCGGAGTGTCTGAGTCAGGAAGTCATTCTTCAGACTTCGGTGTGTTCACATGATTTCAGCTTAGAAAGTCAGAGCATTTTAAGCCTTAGCAACAAGGAAGAGGGACGCAAAGTCAAAAAATGTGCTAATGTTATTTTTAAATGAGTTAATACAGTCAAAGTAGCAATTATTAGTAGCTCAAGAAAAGGTAGCCTATTCAAAACATAAGAAGGTAACATAACATATGCTGGAACCTCCAAACAGGACGTAAATAAATAAATAATGTACCCATTTATTTTGTTTAAATAACTGTATATGTACAAAAAACTAGTACTGTCAAATTATCACGTTCTTAATAATAATAATAATAATAAAACAGTTGGTATGAAATATTTTTAAATGACTTATATTACTAAAACGATTGCTTTCCTCTGCCATGTTGATGATGAAAATAAAGTCAACATGGAATCTCGGGCAACTCCGACACACCTGTCTTTCCTACCTGTAGTTCCGACTTGAGCAGGCGTTCATGTGTATTTTTCAACTCGGAAAAACGTTTTCCCGAGTTCCGAGGACCATATGAACGCACCATTTCTTACAAAGAAATCTCCCATATTGCGTCTTTAAAACAAAAATAGCTACAAGTAGGACTACATTGAACTTGTATCTTGTGTTATTGTGCCATATCACACACAGTCATTCACTTAATTTTCTTGGGTATTTTAATTATTAAGTTATAGCTACTATTATTTGTTCACCGCTTAGATTAGATGATACCTCATTGATCAAACAATTCTACTGTGATTGATTTAACACTGCATATGAAGAGAATTCACTTTCATTAGACACTATCACATTATTTTTACTGTCTGCTATTAATAGTGCTGGTTTAATAGCACCAACCAAACATTAAGTACTTTCAAAGGCAAGCCATTCTATCAGCAGACCTTTGCAGCATTATCTTAATAACAGAATGAGTTGTTTTGCTGTGAAGCCTGACACCTTGTTTACCTCACATAACAATCAGCTCTTAGCGCTTAACATTAATAACGGGACGAGCCTTAACACAATGGATGCTGTTTATCTCTCTGTCCATGTACTTATCCAGTCACAGATAAATGTACACATTCATCTGCGCTGACAAATATTGATGCCGCTTCAGTTTGTAATGCTTATAGATGAGTAACAATCATCAATATTAATGGCGCTCGATTTGGAGATAATGCACCCATTCATTATCCTCTATTAATGTTTGTTTACTTCATTTGATTGCAGTATAACCTCCACAGAGGGGTATCACTTTTATACTTCCTGGCAGAGTGCGTGGAAAGATAAACAAAGGAGCAAAAACAACAGTCACCACTTAGGACACATGCAATGATACCCTCTTTTATGTCGCCTGAATGATGTATTAAATGTCATTTTCACTACTGATTCCTTCAAAGCGCTTTCTCAAAGCCTTTGTAATTACAGTGAAATTAAACTGAAGTCTAAAGTCTGTCCATTCATGTTCCTTCTATTGAAAACTGGGCCTTTTTATAATTGTCATCACGTATTGACAGTGATGGAGGAAGTACTCAATTCAAGTAAAAGTGCGGATAAAGAGTTAGAAATGTACCACATTCAAATTCTTACTTGAGTGAAAGTATTAAAGTACTTGCTTTTAAATGTACTTTAAAGTATACAAGTATTGGACTCAATCATTATGATACTAATTAAGGTGAAGTTCACATGTGTCTGTTTAATAGTTGGACAGATCACTAAAAGAGGAGAAGCTACATTCAGACTCAGCGCTGTAGGTTTAGGTACACATTTATGTACTGATTAAATATTAAAAACTTAAAAAAAAGATATTAAAAACTCAAATTTACTTACTTACCCTGTTTAAATCTGCTTAAGTACAGAAAACTGAAAATTTACACATGTACAGTAACTTTTCTATTTTTTACTTTTTTTTACGTTCCACCACTGCAGATTGATCACAACATTTCTACCTTTATGTCTGACTTAGTGAAAGAAACTGTGGGTGATCTCCTCCAGTAAAGGCAGGGGTTGGTAAATGGTGCAAATGAAGTGCTTTTAAGAACGTCACCAGCTGATTTGGACACACTTTGACCTTTAGAGAAATGAACATGCGTGCATTGTATAAGTCAATTTGAATGTGTGCACTTCCCCTCTTTTAATTTGCACACAGCAGAGGTACAGCACCACCTGATCCTGTACATGGTTCCCTTTGCTCTTAACACAAACCTCCTCTTGCTTTTACATGTTTTGCTATAAAAGATTTTTTACTGTGCGACTACATGTTTCTGAGTAAAAATCCAGTGGGAAATTTTCGACCGACTGGGCTGGTAAATTTTAATTGAGACTCAAATGTGAATCGCATTAGTAGTTATTTCCAATCAGTGGCTTACAACCGAGCTTCTTACGACACTGCCAGGGCTAAGCTTATCATATTCCACATCATGTTGTTATCATTCGCTTCATTACCCTTTTAATCAGACTGGCACAGCACTGTCCATCAGTGTGAATTCAATTGTTCTTTCACTTTCTCCTCCCTCTGACACAAATGTTTCTTTATTTGTGCCTTTCTTGTGCCGTTCAGAGCTGCTCTAATTAAACACGGGGTTGGTGGTGGTACAGTGTCTTCCAGCCGGGCGGAGGAGAAAGCCTCTAATTCCAGCTCTCAGGATGGTTCTCCGAAACACAATGGGCCTGCCATCCTCTCTGCCCCCCATAGATTCTCCAGTGAAAGCCCTCTCCTCAGGCAGCTTTTTAATAGGCCTCCCTTCACCCAACTCACACACCCACGCACACACAGCGCACGTGGAAACACACATGCACGGGTAAACGCGCTAATGCTCGCACGCGGCTTTGACCCGGAGTGCGTCGCTGTCACTAGTGCTACGTTTCACACTGCTTTGGGCTTTTTGAAGTGCTCCGAAAGCCAGACGACAGCCTTTTTACTTCCTGAATCATGCAGAGGCGCAGCCACTAAGCTAAGGCGAGTACTCCGACCAGCCACAATCATAACAACAGCACTCGAGGGGCAGACCGTCGGGGACTGAAGGTGCTCACCATTTTCCCACATGATATTGATTTTAAAAGCACTTGATGCATAAAGATTTAGCAAGAAAGAGTTTGGTGAAAGTGGGTAGTCCTTACTTTGTAGTTTCTGGCTCAATATTAAAGTGCAACTGGAAAAAAGTACTTTGTCGACCGCCTTAACAATTTGGTATCAACTCGCTGTAACATTGGCCAAGTCTGTGCAGATACTCTTGAATCTATCTTAGAGCATTAACAAAATGCTTCCATCTACACAAAATACTTTATCAAGTACACCAGACCAGCACATTTGATAAAAGAGCTATTTTGCACCACATCTGTATGGCCATCAGGAGCAGAAGGGGCAGAGATGGGTATATGGGCCCAACCAGGCTTATTGGCCTCCCTCTTCTTGATGGACAGGGTGACAGTGCTAACACAGGGACATATCTTCATGCAGGCCCACCACAGGCTGGTGTGTGCCCTATGGTCAGTGGCTAACACCAGAGCAGAAGGATCAGTGCACAAATCACACACCAGTGACCATTTGAATTGACTTATATGTTAAGTATGTCTTTAAAGTACAGTTACGAAGGCTTTAACTTATTGGGAGTTATGAATTAGCATTTAGTTGTAGTAGCACAAAGCCAATATATAAAATTTGGTCCAACAGCTGCCATTCTGGTTATTGATTTTACTTTTTCATATGCATGCAGTCACTGCAATCACTGCAATCAGCATGCACTTTTTGTTTTTTTGTTTATTGTTTTCTACACTTACAATATCTTTATCTTAAAAATAGTCAAAAATCTGCTGCTGTTGGCCTAGGGACAAAACTGCAGAGGAACGTACCCATTTATATAATAAAAAAACTCATAAAAGGGCAAAGTATATAATGCATTATACTATTATACTATACAATTATAAATTAAATTATTTTGTGTGGTGTCGTTAAAACTGTGTACAAGGTTATGCTCTGACATGTTTGTGTGAGATGGCCTCAGCTGAAAAAGTGAGATTTTAATGAAACTTGGTGAAATGGTAAGAATGAAATCCATCAAAATTTGGAGTGATGCACATAAAAGGGGCTGAGACTGACTTTTTTTCATTTTCTCTAACACTGGGGAGAGGTTTATCCCCAGGCTAACTGAGACTTGTTTCCATGGTAACAGGTAGTTATACTAACCAGTGGCACCAACCGAAAGTAAGAAGGAAATGAAACAGCGCAGGCAGACTGGGGCTACCGGCATGTCACCTTTTTGTTTGGAGACACTCTTTTCAAGGCATGTGGTCAACACTAAATTGGATTTTTCAGTCGCTAAAGCAGTCGAGGACAGGGGGAAGTGGATGGCAACATTAAATAAAGTAGAGACTGAAGCTATGGTATTGTTATTAAAGCAAATTTTAGACATGTTTTGTCTTAAAAGGAGATTAACAGGTCATTTAAGGAGGGTCAGGACACAGCAAGATTAGAGCCCAGCTGGAACTCCGACAACACCAAACAAAGGCAGACTTAAATGAATATGTGCCCACTTCTGCAACACATTGAGCAATATGCCATCAGATTATCTCGTGGTAAAATTATCTTTTTTGTACCTCAGTATTTCTGTGTCATAAGATCAAAGCAGGCTGAGAGGGAGAAAATGATCCAAGCAAGGATTCACCATGGCTATTTTAGCTTCTTGCAAAATGTTAAGGCAGTAGCAGTGTCTGTATTAATGTTGTTCTTAGGGGCACACTAGAGCCAGTTGGGTCTGGGCCAGAGCATGATTGTCCCCATTGTCCCATTCCTTGCTTTTGCTCTTCCATCACCAAAATTAGCTTTTTGCTTTCTTTTATCTGATGCATTGAGCTATTAAAGGCATTTTTAAACAAGCATTAACTGTGAAAATTGTGGTTGCATTGTTTCTATGATATATGTAATATGTTACAATGAAATATCACTAAATTCATCCCAAACAATTTTGCCTGCCTGTGTATGTAGTTTTGCAAATAACAACATGAAGCCAGTGGCTGACTGGGTGAAGCTCGTGTGTGGGTATGTGTAGTTTGGAGAAGGGGGTGGCGTTAAGCTGTATCCTATTGGATCTCTCTTTATGTGGTTTAGCCCTGAATGATAATTCTGCCTGTTGGAAAGACTAGGGCTTGTTGTGCAACATCTTGGCACGGGGCTCTTCCCTCCTTTCGGTGCCATCTTCTCCCCTCCCCTGTCCTCGCTCCTCTCTCTTCGCTCCCGGCCGTCCTCCTACCATCAGCTCTTTGAGACTGAGACATGTCTTTACAACAAAGGAACAGTGTTCAGTCGGGAAAGGGGTATTGATCTCCATGGGCCATCGAGGGCATGTTTATGTTTGTGTCACAACAAGAGAAAAATGAAAGGGAAGTTAGTGTTGGCTTTGTCACAACCAATGTGTGCTGTTCTGATTTCTTCCAAATGATTCAAAGCTGTAATAAACCAATGTTCACCAGCCCATCCTTTTTACTGACACTGAAGGAGTCCTTTTGTCCTTTTTTGCTCAGTAAAAGAAAGTGGCTACAAATGAAACAACTTTGGTTATGACTTGTAAATAAGCATGGCTATTTGGCTGTTGACATAAATATGAATAATTCAAGATGGCTATTGTTTTCCATATTGATTTCTGTATTACACAAACGATGGCATCATTAAGAAGCCATTACTAGACCTGTGTTTGTTAGGCCCCAGTTTGCCACAAAATGCAACTTTCAACATGGCACTGGGACATGGGTTTATAAAAGAAAATGTTTCAGTTGTCCAAAGCTACTGAGTCAAAACAAGTCAAATCTTTGGCATCAGTGGAAAAAATAGGACATCAACAAACTCTGGTATATGGTGCCTGGGAATGCAGACTAATGCAGGTTGTTTCTTCACATTGATAAACAGGGTTGGTTTGGGCACGTCTTGATACAAGAATATGAGGAAGCTTGTAAAAGCTCTCAGGGCTGATGTGTATAGACTATAAAGCCATTGATCTGTAGGGAGAATTAATTTATGCTGGCACTAATGCAGCAGAGAGCTAACTCCACATTATTAGTCAGATCCCTGAACCATTCAATTAAGCCTTGTAACAAAGAAAAGCACTTAAAAGCAGCTCTGTGTAATCTGAGTCCTTATATTTTCATCATTTTGTGATCCATATCTCTGTGCAGGTGCAGTTTGATGGGTTATTTATGTTTGATTTTATTATTCGAGATCTAATTAAAAGGCTTCTTTGTTTTGTGAAAAGACATTACTCTCTGAGGTGGAGGGTTTTATCGTCATTATAGCTCCACTTTTGCCTGAGGCCGAACCTACAGCATAGAGGCTGTTTAAATCCATGTGTTCATGTGTGCGTCCTGGGCTTTCCCAGACTCCAGGTGACTTGGCTCCCATCAGCTGGGATAGTTACACCCCCCTCAGGGGGGCCTGGTGTGCATGTCCGGGTGTGTCCCAGGGTGCGTGCCTGTCTGGGAACATGTGATTTCACAATGACAAAGCTCTGTAATTGTAGGCTAGGCTTAAGTCATAAAGCAATTGGTATTATCCACTGGTTTACCAACAAAGCCCAGAGAACACCCACACTGTACAGGCCTGAGCGATGAAAAGAGAGGAGTGCACTGAGTTTGCAGCAGGTAGCTCGAAGGCTTACGCAGAAGTGAGTGTTGACTCCATTAAGCCTGGCTCACACTGTCTCCTTTTCAAAAATGTAACAAAACGCTAAGTCAGTATTTTTACCCTCACTTTAATGTCTCACGTTGGTTACTGATTATTAGTGGCAACAACTCTAGGTAGCTGAAGTCTCTGTGCTCTCTAAAGTGCAACAACAGTGCAGTAAAGATATTTTCATATGGTAACTTCCAGCTTTTTGAGCTAAACATGGCAACAACCAAATGTACATAAATTATTGAAGGCCTCTGCTTATCCCAATGGGTGGCATCAGACTATTTATTCCCCACATTTTACTGTGAGTCAGACTTCAGAGGAGGCGGCTAAAGATGATAAATGAACAATAAAATCACTTTGCTTGTTTTCTTCCAGACAAAGGAGCGGTGGGTTACATAACGTTCAGATGGGCCTTTTGTTTTGATAATCTGAGCCCTGAACAATGACACCCTGCTTTGAGATCCAGCCTCTGTCAGCCGTTTACAGTCTATAATACATAAGCCCAACAGGCCTGCCTCTACTTGCCCCCGTTCACCTCCTCCATCCACACACAGGCCACACCTGGACAGGGAACAAATAAGCACCTCTGTTCGCAGGTGCAGAGGGAGTTTATGTCTGTTTAAGGCTTACTAAGCACTGGGACTGCACCGTAGCATGAAAATTGATGGTTATCACACTGAGTACACTTGCTTATCTGCAATTTATAAATAGAACATGCAACCAAACATTGAATCCAATCTACTCACCTTCTACACCTCGTCAGATGTAGCCCCAAGCCAAAAACACATCTGTTCTGGTTCTTGTAGGAGATAATAATCATTCTGTAGTACCATCATACACTTTGAACACTGAGTGTGAAAACTGTGTGAACTTGCAAAGATGCAGGTGATGTTTTGAAAGTGTTAATGACAACAATTTGGCAAAGAGTCACTGTCTGGAAAGTCTGTATCAGTACTTCTTTGTTTGTTTTGCAATAATGTTGCTATTTTACAATATATCGTGAACAAATTTGGCATCTGGTTGTTGTTTTGTTGTGAGTTTGTTGGTAATCTGTCATTGTTCACTTTTCCAATTTTATGAGTAAGCAGATGTGATAATGAAACGACAGAATCTTATGCATCCCACCAAGTATTTTACCCACAGGCTGCTATTCTCCATGTTAAGTTATGTAATATTATATTATGTTATGTCAATTTAGCCCCTTCTCATTCACACAGATCCTCTAGAGATAACTTTCCATAATAACACACTTTGAGTGACCTGTGTAGATGCTGAATAAATGCATATTTAATTTATGTGTAGTATTAGTCATGTACATCTGCAAATTAAACTACCAATTTATAATTGAAGGCATATTAAGGCCAAATTATGTCCAAGTAGTGGTGTACATACTTTTGTCCTCAGTCCAAGAGTCCCACAAAAAGAAGTTACACCAAATGTAGTTGTGACCTTATTAAAAGACTTCATAAACAAGAACTCCATTGTCCTTGATGTTGATTTACGTCGGGGAAGCCCTCCGATGACATGACATTTCTCCTCGTATTAACATGGCAGCAAAGACACACTTCATCTCGTTTGTCAGCTCCCAGCTAAACTGTGTACAACTGCACACAGCGCACTCAATGCTTTCCTTTTTACGAGTTCCTGCTTTACAACCAGCTGGATTTTCACTTTGGCAGCTTACTTTAGTATATCCATCACAATGAACATAACAATTGACATTTTGAAGTGACCTTATCCAGGTGTATTTGAAAGAAGACATGCTCTCACTGCTCTGGTGGTGCGTTCGAATGCTAATTCATCCTGAAGACTTGGATTGCTGCATTTTGGACTAACCTCAGAAAAAAAGTGTTTAGGAGCTTACATTTTCAGTAAAGCCCAGGATGACTTCAATCCAGAATGATATCTTTCTTGTTTTGTCAGATCTGTAAACAAAGTTGAGGTGGTGAATGGGTCCAGAAAACCCAGGACATTTATATCAGAGACCTGTTTTTTCTTCCTGTGACAAAGATTCAATCCTATAATTGGTAAGGTTGGGTAGATAAATAAAGAGAAAAGAAAGAAGATTTATTGTTTTGGTTTTAAAAAGTAGCAATGGGAGTCATTTTTGTTTTTTTCTCGATGTAATCATGGTTTAGAGCCACACTGTCTTTTCCTAACCTTAACTAAAATACATGTTTGTATTCCTAGCCATTTACATGACAGGGTATTTTGCCAAAATGTAAAGGTTTTGTTGTGGAAAATGCAAGCGCTTGAATCCAGCCGAGGAGGTGTTCTGGTTTTGTTGGTGTCCTCAGTGAAAACAATGACATAACAGCCACGTGCCAGAAAGCTATATGCTGCAGGCTACACACTTGGAGCAAAAAAAAAACAAAAAACGAATGGACAAATTCATTTTTCTGCTTCGAAAACGTATACTCAATGTACATATTACTAATATAAATCCGTACAGTCCTACATGAAGACATAAAAGCCCTTTGTATTGTTAAAATGTAATTTCCTCTTGCACTTTCCTTCATAAAATGTCATAAGAACCTCTGTAAAGCTGATATTTTACTTATCCAATTATCTGAAAATGTTACATTGATACATGTAAATCTGTGTCATACTGGTTTTGGAGTAGGACTATACATGGATTGATGAGTACCGCATGTGATTATTACAAAGGTTTGTCTTGAACGCAAGCTAATCCCTTCCACATGTCCCCCATTCTCCTTAATAGCGTTGTTCCATAATAAAACGCAGGTGTCTGTGCAGATGTGACCATAAAAGAGGCTGTCGTCTAATTTTCTGGAGGTTATCTTGGAGCACAGAGGCCATTCACTGCTGGGAAATCTTCACATCCATTATATAATGTACCGGCGCATTAAAGCCTCTGCAGCCTACTTCTCTGCAGGCTTTAGTTCCTCTCGCTGTCTCTCCTTGTGCTGTCAATGCAGCTGATTGGAGAGCCTCGCTAAGTTTAGGAACACGGGCAAAATTCCTCTTCAACATGCAACTCTGTCTTCCCTCATTAAGCTGTTTGTTTGTCCCTAATCTCAGTGTTTGGATCTGCTCACGAGGCACAATAAATATGGAAACATTTTACATGGATGATTTTAGCCTTGGGGCCTTTAAAGCAGAGGTGAAGTAGAGTATTTTCAAGACGCTTTGAACAAAAACAAACGTGTAGGAAAATTAAATGTAGTTAAATGTAACAGTAATTAACACTTTTCCTTCAAAAATAAATGACGTTATAGGAAACTCTACGACTAATGTAACTAGTGAAACGTGTACGACGTCAACATGTTTTGATGCCGTTTTTCAACAGTTTTTTTTTGTAGAAATGACTTCCTTCCTCTTTCTTGGACACCATCACATATAACCTCACAGCTGAAAGACTGTGCATATTCAAAAAAAACCCCACAGTGACACCTACTAAGCACCATGAGCGAGGCTTGCAAATGTAATTGGTGGTTTCACCCCTGCGCTGTTAAGTAAAGAGGCCAGGAAGGCGTACAGATGGATGATTTTAGTGTAATCAAAATTTTCTGAGACGTGCGCTGCAGAGGAAGTCCAAAAACCAGAGAAATGGGCCTAATAACTCTTGGATTTGTGGGTCGGCTGATGCGCTGTTTCAAAGCACATTTTAATCAGTACGTTCAGCTCAAGTCACTGACTTTCATCTCTGACTCCAGATGAATGACCTTGGTGAATGTTACTCACGCAAGACTGCGCCTCTTTTCTTGTAAGCATCGGATCAGACTGTCCTGTATGACAAGAGTGTAACTAAAATATACTTTTACCTCACAACCTTCAATATACAACAAGACTGACTTAGAGAGACATTGGTGTAGTCAAAATGATGTGTGTCCATTACATCAAACAAAGGCTAAACGCTAAATTAAATGAGTAATAAGTTGTGGTGTAACAACACTTTTTTAATGGTAAAATGATACATATCTTTTAATAGTATACAATTCATGAACGATTTAGTCTGATCTAGAATAATAAGATTTGAAATCAATATTTAATCAGTATTTTTTTTTTTAATGAAGTTTTGATATATGTGGCCTTCCTGATGGGACATTAAGTAAATGTGACTATTAAATAATAATATTATTGTGCATAATGTTTAAGAGTAGGCTGTACTTTGCATCTGTCAGGTTATAAATAAATAGAAAAATAAACTGGAGAACATTTATAATAAAAAAAATCTATGTATGAATTTAATAAGGCACTTTCTGAAGCACATGGCCTTATTGGAGTGGGATTGCATATAATTAAACTGAAGAATGATTTCAACACGCATCTGATGGAGCAGATGAATCATTTCAGTTCTAGTTATAAGAGAGAATGTAATTGGTTTATTCAGAAACAAAGATAAGAATAAACTAAAGGAACTTTGGAGGAAGCCAGGAATAAACCAAGACTAAACCCAGGTTTTAAACAGGACAAACTCCAGACCTAACATGGACTACTTCCAACAACAAACCTAAACCAAAAACATGAACCACCAGTTGCAGAAAACATAAATGATTACAAAGTACACATTGTACCATCTCAGGATTAACTTACTGTTACTGTGTGCTGGGACTCACAAATGCACAATGCTAATGTGATGTTCAATGCTTTTAGTTGAGGCTGTGGGGGGCGGGGGTTGCTGTGGGGATGTCTGCGGTCTGTAATGAGAGTAAAGTGTGGCCAGGCGGAGGACAAATGAATGAAATGGCTCCAGAATCACTGGCTGTGTTTGGTTTGCCTCCACTAATTCAAAGAGACCATCTGATAAATTGAGAGGATGGGATGTACCTCAGAATAGCAAGAGGCGCCTCTTTGTTGTGCCCCATTCCCAACCAGATCACACCCCAGCCCCCATCAGAGCGGCCTGAGGGGAACGTGTGCATGTGGGAGTGTGTTGCCGTGTTGCTAGGAGGTGTGAGATTTCGGGACGTCCTGCTGAAAGCAAATGAAGGAGCACTTGTGTCAACAGTCTGACGGCGGCGATGGGCCACAAAGCCTGCTGGACAAACATCCCAAAGACGGCGTCACCTCGCTGCAAAAAACCAAGAGACACTCTCTCAAAGGCCTCTGCGCCTCGCTTTCATGTGAATGTTAGAATGAATAGCCTTCCTGTTTGAATTATTTGACTTGAAAAGCTTAACGTTTTTTTTATTAGGCCTTTATTTATTATAGAGCATTGCAACATTTAGAATAAATGTCTGTGTATAGGCATTTTGACAAAGCAATGACACCAACACAAGTAGAGATTATGATTTGGTGCTTTTGTAAATGTCCTCTTTTTTTTAGGTTTAGACTGTAGCTGTGTTTTCATCCACACTGAGACTTTGAAAGTGCTTTGGACCCCTTTTTACTTTGGTGAGTGGGCACAATCAGACAGGTTGGAATCTCAATGAGGCAGGCCCCTCTGTTCAAAGCCTGCTTGTCTTCTCCAATTCGATGTGCCATAAAGTCTCCTTGAAGACCAGTCCACAACACCTGATAGATTTCAAATGCCTTTGTGAATGGAGATTGTTTCTCTTCTACAGTGCTGTTTGAAAATCAGAATGCATTAATGTGAGTGCAGCCTGAGAGCTAGTTGAAACAAGGACACTGGCAGCTGTGGAGTGGTGCGTGTTGAACTATGATGGCATCTCGTACAAAAGATTGAACACAAATTGGAGTTTTGGTTGTCTTTTCATGTTTTCTGAAAATGTGTGACCTTCAAACATTGATCAAAAGTATACCACAACAACTATGTGTATGTCTTGTAAGCTGCCTGTTGAGCTGGAAAGTTGATTATTTTCCAGTCTTTGAATTGAAAACGTGAGGAGTGATTAGCCGTCTCTTTTTTATTCTTTGTTGTTTGAAGCTAATCTTATCGCAGAGCTATCAGTAAATAGCACCATGCTCAGTGTTTACACTGAATGCATCTAAACGCACACTGATATCGTCGTTCTGTGGGCATTCCTTCACAGCTCTTTGATGGCTTAGATCTTTTGCCCTGTGCTGTACTTAGTCCAGATGTTTGGTCTCTGAAAGAACATACCACTTTGGAAAGTTTCCCACACGCTATTTGGTGTGGCTGACTCCACACTGGCCCTGAACTTCAAAACAACCAGCTCTAAAAATAGTCCAAAGCTCTTAATCATTTTGTGGAATTGTAATGTCTCTCGTAGTCGGCTCAGCGGCTCAGATGCTCCAGTACGAGCTCCACCCCAGTCATGCTCAAAGCACCAAGTCTATCTCATGGCTCTCAGGCCTGATTCACATTGACTTTAAACTCTTAGCAGCTTCACATCATCGTACTTAGAAACATATGACATGACATAAAGCAGGCTTGTCCAAAGACCATCCCAGAGGCCAATCACAGCCTCTGCTCAGATTTGTACACACCCCTAGGAAGTGGTCCCATAAAACCCAACACTTCTGTGCAGTAATCCTTTATTTCAGCTATACATGCCGTGTTAAAAAATCAACAAAAATCTCATGAAACAAAGACCATCATAATTATTTACACATTCACAGTACAGCTTTATAACATATCTACACGCTCACATAAGATCATATACAGCTGGCCTTGCATCACCACAGTATTCAAATCAAAAAGTTACATGACAAAATCCGGTTTATCGGCACATACACACAGCTCAAACCGAATAATAAAGGCTTTCGATTGCAACAGAAAAACCCCAGTTCATATTGCAATGTACAAGGCAGTTGAGCAGTGTATGCCGAGTGTATGTCGCTGAAGGCCAGGTAAGATGACCGGCACAGTCTTTACATACAATCATCACGTGTAAACAAAATGTGGCTTTGGGCTCAAACAGGCATCTGACACTCAGGTAAAGATTGCAAGATGTTTTTTTTTTACTAAGAGAGAGGTTGTCCCTGTCTTAGAGAGACCAAGTCATGCTGCTGGACATTATTGAGATAACTTTGGAGATAATATTAACGGAAATAAACGGAGAGACAGCTCTTTTTAAAATCCTGTTTAAATGGTGCATCAGTTCCACGTATGATAAGTGTTGATACCTAACGATTTAGGATTAGTTTCCCCTTATAACACCGGTGAATGTTGTGAAGCTTTTAACCTACAGTGTTTAGACTGTTACAGATAAGGACTCGAAAGGCTGTGGTATCTATAAGTGCCACTAGATGGAGTCACGAGCTACTGCAGCAGAAGTTGCCATGTCTTCACTTTGTCACACTCATTCAAGCACAAATTCATGTTCCTTGGTCAACTGTTCACATCAAGGCTTTTAGAGGAACAGTGTGAAAAGCACCGAGCTAATAGCCATCGTTTTTTGCTGCAAATTTGTCTCCAATGCTAGTCCTACTGTTTATGTATTCCATGTGACCAAAGATGTCGTTAAACGAGCATTAGAGCAAGTACAAGTGGCATTTACTTTCTGTACAATAATTTATGTCATTACTATTTTGAAGTGACAACCAAAATATACAAAATAGTCATTCAAGCAGGATAAAAAAATAGTTTTCCCATTTCCACTGACCACAACATGACTTAGCCTCTGTATTTCCCACTGGCCAAAAGAAGTCCTGTCACTGTAATGACCGGTAAAATAGCTGCTGTGTAATCGCCGCCCATGCCAACAGACAGCTTTCATGTGTCGATACATTTGGCTGCGGGCAGGATGAGCCGCGCTGAGCCGACCGCTCCACAGTGCAAGGTCTAAGCACCCTACATCCCGCTGTCAAGAAAATACATTCACCGCATGGCACCTCTACGTGGTGGATTAACACCGCTCTTTTCAATACCAGCAGTAAAGCAGAATTCGTTCCCTAAATAAATTACTTTTTCAGACTTTTCGTGGAGGAATGTTTGTCATTGAACCCGCTCTTTCACTTCCAATAAGGTTTCTCGACACATATCCTGCTGAATTCAGTATAAAATGTTTAAATAGTAATGACAAGAAGTTACAGCGGACCAATCGACAGTTTAGTTTAGCGAATAAGGCACACAATGCACAGATTCAGGTTCACTTGCCTAAATTACTCCTTATATATACCTTTTAATATACACAGGTTCTTGTCATATCCAGCATGACTCATTTGGACATAAATGTAGAGTTGATTGTACACTGGCCACGCACAGAAGCTGCACAGGGAACATGGGCTGCAGAACCAGCATGGCTAATGACAGAGTTATAACAGAGCTGTAACATATTGTTCTCGGGTCAGGTTAATCCATTTTGAAAAAGATTAATACAGGAAGGAAGGACGTCAAGGGGAAAAGTAGTGTTCTTTTATTAGAGGACACAAAATAAAACACATGTGCCCTGAAATGTTGATACAAGGGCTTAAACATTGGTGTTGCTCTAGTTTAAAGGGACTATATGTAGCATTTTCACTTAATGCAGTGTAATTAAGTAAAGTATTCAAAAATTTCGTATGTGTTACCGAGATAACACATTGATACTTTGGGGGCCATACATTTTCACACAATACTGCCATGTTAATACAAAACTTCTCAACACTACATATAATCCCCTTAAATAAAACATTACAAAGGCATATTGATTTTGTTCATAATCCAGGTGAGATGAGACACATGTTCCTTTTTAATACCATCGCTACATAAAGTCTCTTGAGCCAAAAGTATCACCACTTTCGAAGGGGCAATGGACGCCCCCTTTCAACAGCATGTTTGGTTGAACATCTTGGCCTGTGTCTGTGATCAAACCCAACTCTCAAACTCACAAGCAGATGTGCACCCCCACATCAAGAGCTATTTTACTCTGGTAGGTTTAAAAAAGCATCAAGAGACTTAAACCACATGACCAACAGCTAGCTAAAAACCAATAGCAGCAAATGTAAGATAAATGTAAAGTACATTTCCCAGTGAGTCAGAGCTTCTCTCTCACAATCACCTCAGCCTAACCTAAGGAGTCACCTAAACACTACAAAATGACACAAATGATGGTTTAGGCTTCGGTTGAGAACATGAGCAAAAACAGAAGTTCCATTTTTGAAATACCAGTGAGCATGTTTGTGTGATAACAGATGGAGATAAGGTGCTTCTTCTGGCATGTGGCACCGTTCTTTAAGTGAAGGCCAATATGTCTTTGTACAAACTACTCATCCTACACACAAGCAGCAGAGATTCTTCAGGAGGGAGAGATTACAGACTAAAGTCAGCAAGATGTCACGGCTTTGGGGTCTATCTGTTTAAATAAAAGAATATGTGACAATTAGCCACAAAGGGTAAGGAAAATATTTTCTTTTTTATATTAATTAAATTATGTTTACTGAATGAGAAATGCCACAGTTAACTTTGCAATATGGCACTGGACTCTCTTTGCAGCTGCCATATTAATACAACTAAAATAGATGTTTAAACTTGATGTCTTTTAACTTGATGGCTGGATATTCTCCAGTATCGTGCATTAACTTCTGCATGTTTGTTATTTCGATAAAAATATTGTGACAACATGCAGTTGTGAGTGGCATCTCTGTCAATATTTGTGAATTAAATTGATCTATTTGATTTTTTTTCTAAACCAGTATATTTGAAAGACTAGTAAGTTGTGATGGCACAATATAACTTTGAAAACAAACATACTATGAATAGTTTGAGAAGTTCCCATAATGAAGAATCTGAGCAAAAACACTCACTCATACATCTCACAAAATCAGCTACACTCTTTTTTTCTACTGACATTTTGTTTCACAAACATACTGTATCAGGCAACACTCACACTTTGATTATTGACTTTCTTCTCTTCTGCCCCCAGCTGTCTTACTTACAAAGGCATAGCCTAGCGCTTTTCTCTCTTCAGTTCACATTAGTGGGAAGACAGTGCTCAAGGGCAGTGACAAATGAGACCCATTCTTCAAGTATTCCACTGCTTTGACCTGGTACCACACTCACACACAGAGACATGGCGGCGCTACCTCTGTCTGTGAGGTTACCTTGTACCTTGTATTGGGACGGTCAAGCCAAAATACAAAAGTAGATTCACTAATGTCCACTTTATATTCTGTGGCTACCGTGACAAGGGCAGAGATGGGAACTCCAGGGAGTATCTTTGGCCATGTGTGATTTTCCCTTTCATTATGAGTGAATGTGCATATCATCTTAAGGGGAACACATCTCAAGTTGAACACACAGTGGGCCTCACCCCATCCCATCCACAGCGCCCTTCCCTTTAGGGCTCAAAGCTCTACAGTAGTCCAGACTGAGAGCTCACTCTGAAGTGTCAGTGCTCTTTTACTAATAACTGTACTTGTTTACCACTCGCATTTGTGAAGTCTGTGGCGAGAACCCATTAGGTTTGGGGGGCACATCTGGCTTAAGGGATGGGGTCCGTTTAAGTCCTGTTCGGGGAAGTGAGCCATGCCCACTGTAGCTGCTCTGTCGGGACACGGAGGGCGGGTGCCCACCAGTCCCAATGTGAGAGTCCAGTCTCGAGGGAGGAGTCGGGGGCATGTAACCCCCTCTGTTCATACTGTGTTGGCGGGTTATAGACACCCCCATGGTTACCCCATTTGGGGAGGTGGACAGAGACTGCCTGTGGGAGGCACTCCGGTGGAGCTGGTATGCCCCTCGTGGCCGCTCCAGGGTGCCCCCCATGCTCAGGCTGCCTGTTGGTGTGGTGGGGGAGGAGGGCATGGGCACATCCACCCTCTTGGTGGGACTGTGCCTGGGCAGGGAAGAGGAGGGGGAGTACAGTGATGCCTCACGGCTGGGGACCTGGGGGGGTATTTCAGACAGTTCCTCCATAGGCTCCAGGGTGAGGTGCTGTCTGGGGCGGGGCCCCGTTCCCTCTTGAATAATGGCCTTAGGGTTGGCCACAGAGTCATTGAGGTGCTTTAAAAGGTCATTAAGAGTATTCCTCGCGTCCACAGACTTCTTCTGTTCTTTTCGACTCCCTTTAGAGTCTGGGTTCCTCGGCCTCTTTTCTGAAGATCGTGGCAACGACTCATCTCCGTTTGAGTCCATGCTGGGCTGCTCATGTGTAGCGTTGGGCAGGACAACTGCACTAGGGATGTGGGAGTGTCCCAGGGCTAGAGGAGGATGATGAGCAGGAGACGAAGGCAGAAACTGAGGACTCTTGGCAGTTGAGTTGGACTCCTTGCGAGGCACCTTCCCATGGGCCCTTTCCCACTGGTTTTTGATTGGCTGCAGGCCTTTCTGCTGAAGAACAGGTGTTGATTCA
Organism: Rhyacichthys aspro; assembly: GCA_036850595.1. Taxonomy (NCBI): domain Eukaryota; kingdom Metazoa; phylum Chordata; class Actinopteri; order Gobiiformes; family Rhyacichthyidae; genus Rhyacichthys; species Rhyacichthys aspro. The sequence continues at coordinate 19,540,960 of CM072150.1, read as the reverse complement.
GGCGTAGGCAAAGCAGCAAGCTCTGGAGGTTGGCATCCATCTCGAAGGATCATGGTTTTGGTGTCAGTGCTGGGTGTATTCAAGTCCTTGCTCAGTAGGTTGGTGTATAGCTTAGGACAGTCCATGTTGGCCTGGTACTCCTAGGAAGAGAAAGCACGGCATTAAAACTTACACACATTTTAGTCAATGAACAAAACACATTTGTAATGCTGACTTTGATGTAGCGAGGGTGCCATAATGATAACTGTACCTTAACAGGACTGTCAAACAGTCCATTGAGTTTGACGAAGCTCCCGGTGGAGTCAGAGCAGGAGGGTGCAGACTCTGCGTCCTTGTGAATCTGTCTTGGCTTTCGGAGAAATGAATCCCGGTAGCAAAAGACAAAGAGTCCAGCCATCAGAGCGCCCACCAGGAAAGCAGCAAACACACAGGTGATGAGGATGTTCATGTGCACCATCTGGTTGGTGTCTCCCGCTTGGATGTCCCATATACCTACAACACATTATGAGGTCAGTTAACCCTCTGAAAAGTGTTCAGAGAAGAGCCTCTCAATCACCAGCAGAAATGTGCATGTTCGTGAAGACACAACCATGCATGACCTTCAGTTTTCAGCCAGTCAGCCACAACAAAATCTCATGAATATTGACACATTTGTATTCATTGAAGCCCACATGGAAAATAAATGGTGAAAACTGTCAGAAGCTGTTAGGTACCCACATCCATTTCACCATCTATAAGAAGCAGCTGTATGTTAGTTCAGAGGACTTGATCCATGTTTTTGTCATGCCTTTTACCAAAGGGTTAGGAGTGCAATCTTATCTAGGAAAGACAGCCCAATCGATCTTTGCACAAGAGAGGTCAACCAGCAAGAAGCTGTTGAGGAAAAGAGAGGCACTATTTGCCTTTAGGTGTCGAGTTTGTTAGTAACCACAGACAATGAAAGAGTTAGTCATCCCCGTGCAGTCACTATAGAGATGAGGCAAGGCCAGGCCTGGGCAATGATCCACCAACTAAGGTAAACTGTTACTAGAAGTGGAGTTAAAAGATCTACGCTGGCAGCAATAAGAGGTAAACAAAACAAAGAATGTAAAAGAATCAATCTAAGAATGGTAAGTGAAAGGTTTAATGATTAGCTGTGAGAACAGATTAAACTGAAAGTCAAAAAAGAAAGAATAGAATAGTGAATAGGAATAGTTTTTAATATGTGAACATACACACATAAATTGTGAATAGAATATTTAATATAAATGAATAAATAAATAAATAAATAAGTATACTATTGTTGCTGTATGTCACAAAACTCCATCTTCAAGTTATTTTGACACTCATCTGTAGGATTAAACCATACCAAAGTATTCAGAAGAGCTTTTGAACTTTTTTTTGAAGTTTGGAGATAAATGCCTTGTGGCCAACAGCAGCAATTTAGAAATATTAAATGATGAAAATATAAACGTAACAAGCTGCCTTTATGTGCGTTGACCTGTATCAGTCTTTAGAGCTGCTACATTAGTGTAGCTATTGGGAAAGCACTTTAGCTGCTTTCCTATGGGCCTTACCCTCATGCCCCCTTGGGATAGAGTCTAAAGAATTTGACGTGGATGGGTCGTCCTGCAGCACAAAGCCTGGGCCGTAGAGCTCTGGACCTGGCCCAGAGCTGGGGGTCTGAGTGGGTATGAGTACTGGGGGCTGAATGCGCCCACTGGGCTGGCCAGTGACAGGCACTGATGATAACTCCATGTCTGTGGTGACAAACAAATGGTTAACAAACGGTGCAGACGTGGGTAAGGCATGTTATTGTCCTGTTAGTAGCAACAACAATGGGTCACTTTTGTTGTTAGTACTCAAGATCACAATTATTCATTAGCTGTCTCAGTCCAATACAAATACACTGATTGTTTTAGAGGGAAAATAATACATAGGTTTAAGAAGGAGGTGGTACACAACAGTAGAGATGATTGGGATGGTGTCTGGTCATGCATGAAGAAGGTGATAAAAGGAACAGAAAATCATGGCTGAAAAACAAGGGAAGTGAATCTGTGCACAAACAGAATTAAGATGTGGCCTGGAAAATGTTTTTGAAGTGATTTGTGACAATGATAATGGTGCGTGTGATTGATTAGCAATCAGGGAGTGTCTGGTGACAAAAGGATGGATGGATAGACAGTGGATGGGGCGGAAACACTAGGAGTGGAGATGCTGAACTCAAGGCAAAGGAAACTGTTTGAGTAAAAGATCAAACTAACCAGAGGTAGGGTCGCCAAATGATTTGTAATCTGGCGCTGATGTAGTGCCCAAAAACGCTAAAAGAATTCAAAGGACAAGAAATCAGCATAAGGGAATTCAGAAGTAGAAACTGAAAAAAAAATAAAACTACTACAAGAGTGCAGTTTATTTGCTTTAGCAATAAGATGTATAGCACTCGCTAGCTGTGTCCTTTTCACCAAGGCCCTGCTCTGGTTCTGATCAATATTGAGGTTCAGCTGGGGTCATGTTCAGCCAGTGCCAATGAAGGGACACCCATTTGAAAGTAAAATCACTAAGGCACTTTTTTTTTTTTTTTGGAGGTCAGACATTTAAACCCTCTTCTATTTGCACCAGCTGAGCATGACTATTAAGTGTACATGTCCTTATTTGTGGCATTAGTTACGGGAGGGCCATGTACTGTATGTTGATGTGTGTGTTAATTCTGCACATAGGCCTACTCTGACCAGCCATAACATTATGACCATGACAGTTACTCCATGAATTGATGCATTTTGGGGCTGCTCCCAGTCTGCAGTGGTCAGTACCAAAATTGATTGTAAAGCAAAAGCTGGTCATAATGTTTTGGCTGGTCAGTGAATGTAAGGGGAAGTTACTGAGGGGGTTACTGGTGTGAAGGTGCAAGATGGCTTTGTTTTTATGTGTTTCTGACTGCAGTTTTTTTTTTTCGTATTTGTTTTTCTATGTTTTTTAGGATGTATGGCATGACATGGAGATGAATCCTTTACCTTGACAGTCTCCCAAGTTTGCAGTGTTTCCAAATTCGACATCTTGCTCATAGTCACTCCTGAAGTAGACACAAATGGAAACCTTTAGCCAAATCATATATTTTTTAATACTTTAATATTTGCATGAAGGGTTTAAACTTACACAACACCGGGCTGGATCCTCTCACAAGCTCCATGAGCCTTCCAACCACAGTATGGATCCCTTGAAGCAATGCATGACCTATTTTCACCAAAACAAACACTCAGTAAGAGCCTGGTTTAATATTTCTTAGACCATAAAAGATTGTAACAAGCTAAACATTAACTCCCAAAGTACAAGGTGGAACTATTAACATTGTTTTTAAGGTGAATGCTGCAGATAGAAATAGCTTGCTAAGGGATGCTAAATCTTACTTGTGGCAGTGCGAGTGCCTCTCGCAGCGGCTCAAGGGAATGCGGATGACGCAGCTTGAAAAGGCGACATAAAGGCTGTGGGTGTCTTTGTCCACATGCAGAGATAGCACGCGTTTGTCGTCCTCGCGGCTAGACAGGCACCTGGGACAGCAAAGACAGAAACCTGATCAGAGCTGTATCTGATAAGTCAGTCTACTGTTGCAGTCTCAGTAGACTGAATCAATTGTCAGGTGGCAATGTCACACAGAGCATTTTGTCAGCGTTTAACAGGATTTTAACCTTCGGCACATGGCACCAATGCTCCAGGTAAAGCATAAATAGTATAAAGACAGATATCGTGACATTACACTTAACGCTGACTCAGAAACAGTGAGCACATGTGAAGCAAAAAAGAGAACAAAACCAGCCAGAGAGGAGAAGTGCTCGTGGTGTCCTTACTTGGCCTTGTTGAAGACGTCTATCTCCTCCAGAAGAACACTCTCATTGAGAGACACAGAAGAGGTCTTGGCCAAAACTTTGAGCAAAACCCCAGACTCAGATCCGATGAAGACCACAGTGTAGTTTTTATGGGGTCCAGCTTCATTGTCCACGGCCAGCGCTGTCATCCTGTATCTAAAAACAAAATAAAATTGTTAATGAAGCTGAAGAATACAATGTAGTACAAAAAGGGTGATTTACCCTATATTGATGATTTAAAATAGTCTTGACATATGTGACTTGAAAATTTGTTACAAGTGTTGTACATTAACTAACAGTGACTTCTCTGAAAGTTATGCAATATTTATAAGTTAATAATAACTACATAATAAACTGTAAATTCAAACTTTTTTCCCTATTGCACTTATTCCTAAATACAAATGATTCATTTAAGACAGAAAAATGTTATGTACTTGTTATGAAAGTAATCAGACTGGTCAAGTACTGAAACCACAACATTAAGCATTTTGAAAGATTTAGTCAGCCATGGAAGCAATCAATAATTAACTAATAACATAAGTCTACATAAAAAGTGTTTTCATAGTACCTGACGCGGGTCTTGGTGAACCACGGCTCGTCTCTGATGGATGGCACAGCTGTGTCCATTAAGGGGTGGGACTTGATAAACTGCAGTGTTTCGTCAGGAAACTCAATGGAGCTCTTGTAGGATGCAGCTGGACCATGACCTGCACAGCACCCAGGCCTAATATGAAGGGTGCACACACAGAGGGTCAAAAGTTAAAGGTCAGGCTGTATGATCACACTCCAGGGAGCCGTAATGACGTGCATTGAGACGGATGGAAAGTGCACTGAGGGAGCAGGTGCTTATTAGGATCACACAAAGGTCTCCCCTTTGAACATAAATTATACATATCCCCCGTTATGCTCCATCAATGATTCACTGCTGTAATAAGGTGGACTTTGTCGTTTGGACAGAGGGCAGGGCCAAAAATATACATGCTGATTGTAAACAAGTTAAATATGCAACATGTCTAATTATGTCAGATTAATTATTCAGTCATCAGCAGATGGTGAATGTGTGTGTCCTGGCTCATAGCTAATAACCAGGTTGTAACAAGAAAAATGATTTCAGGAGAGAGAAACCGGGTTGAAAGTATTTAATTGGGGTCAAACTTAAAAGTTGAGTCCAAAATCACTCAATTAGTACTTTAGCATTAAGTTTTATGGTATTCCTTCCCCCTAACGATTCAGAGTGGTTGCATTTTCAGGCTTTCCTAGTTGTCCTTACCGAGGCTTGGGGAGCTTCTCCTCTGGGAATGGGGTCCAGACGGAGTCTGGAGTCTTCTGTTCCTTGAATCGACCCATGAACACTTTCTCTATGTCGGCCATTGAGAAGGCACACACTGCTGACCCTGGGATACTGCACAAATTACATAAAACACTTATTAGACTTTTGTATATTGGTTTTGGTTATTAACTTTGAGCTGTGCCAAAGCTAACCTGTTCATCTGAGTGGTGAAGACGCCAACCACAGATGGGACCCCATTGATGTTGATGATGTCAGTGATGGACTGGAGCACGTCGAAATAGAAAAAGGACTCTCCAGGGACGGAGCAGTTGAGCCTGGCTTTCACAAACGATGTCCAGTGCTTCTCCAGAACTCGCTGTGACCCACCGACGTCATTCTTACAGATCCGGGCCACCCGCGAATACACAACCTGGGGTTTAAAAGAGGACATGGGCAGGAGAGAGCTGAGTGGGAGCCACTAAAAACACTTCAGCATGCTTAATAATGTATCCATCCATGCTGCATCGCTCAGACGACTAAACAAACATTCACATATTTAGCTTTGTGCTTGAAAAGTGTTCACTTTAACTGGAGCAAACATGAAAAATCCTAACAACTCAATGCAGCGCCTTGTGAATGTGACACATTACTGAGACTTAGTGTAGCAGTTGGTACAGACATTTTGAATAATTTACCGATGCAAACCTCCATCAGAGGCCAGGTGTCACCCCAGCATTAGTAGAGGTGAAATATTTATGAACTGGTTGCTGATGGAGGACGCCCGCTTCCTCCTTGAATGAAGCGCGGTCAACAATGATGCTTGTTTTAGATGTGGGCTGTCCTAATGCCCTCTGAATGTACTCTATGTGTGAGACCAAAGCGTGCAATATCTAAGAGACAAATCCTCCTACTGTGTAATGGTTTTAGTACATTAGCAGAACATTCGCAGGAAATGCCCACTGTTGAAATTTCCAACACATCCTGTCATCACCCCAACATGGCTCAAAAGCACCGAGGCCATTCGTGCCAAGAAATACAAGCCTTTATTTGGCAAAAGTCCTGCCTTGTATCCACGCAGAATATGTAATGGGATCTAAACGGTAGCTGTGTGGTCTTACCTTGCCCAGATTGCTGTGCTCCACTGCAATCTCACGGTAGAAAAAGTACACATAATTCCCATATTCTGCTGCGTGCAGGAAATGAGGCTCTGAAAAGAGAGAGGGAGACAGTTGAAGTGTGTTTCTGCACCGTCACCACCACTGTGCATGTTGAATATTTCAGGGATTTGTACAAGGCTGTATATGACGAGGGGTGACCTAGATTGCCTGGGAGGGAGCAAGCCATATCCCCTCAGAGCTTGGCAAGAGAGGGAAAGGGAAGCATTTTAACCTGCCAAAAACAGTCCTGACAACAAGTGCGTACTTTATACAACGCACTGATTATCATCAAGTGTTATCTTAAGCTCCTTCTGCTCATTTTCCCCCAAGAAACAGGCTAACTAATGAGATACAATTGCACCTGGAGTTTTAAGTCAGCATCATCAACCGTTATTTTCTATTTTCAGAAAACAGGTAATTGAATACAGACTGAAATTCAGAACCAGTGATTGATATTATCTTTCTCATAACGCCAAGTTATTGTTCTTTTTAAGTAATGTTTTTTTAATTGTAGTATTTAGCCCACTTCATGTCACCCAGCATTACTTTAACGAATTTAAAAAAAACAAGTGATTGGATTTATTAACCAACTGTGGTCTGTAAATCATAGGACATGCCAATAAAAACCAATCAGCTCCACAGTCTTGGCCTCTGATTGATACCACCACAAAATAGGCAGCACAAAAATGATATGTGGCTCTGTCCCTTATATACAGTTTAGACTGGCGCTCTTGTTGTGTGATTCCAGGCAAGCAAAGGGGAGAAAAATGATGGAGACTGATGAGGTAGCTTACCTTTGAGCCATTTGGAGTCATATTTAATGGTCCTCAGTGCCGATCCATCACCCATACTTCGATAGATGACAGAATCACTGGCCTGAAAGTCGGCAACGGTGGCAGAGTACAGCTTCCCCTCTGAAATAAACCAACAAGAGCTCGGTTACAAAAAAGTAGGGTGCACACACTACACATTGCTTTTTTGTGTGTGTTTCTCTTCTCTTATAAGACCTAATTGGCTGAGTTGTTATCGCTGCAGGCATTGTTTTAGTGTGGCATAGACACAGAGGTGATAATGAGAGCGCGGGTAGGAACACATTAGTTGCTCTTGGACAAGAATGAGCTTGTTCTGTGTGTGGGTTGGTTTCTTGACCCTTACCAGCGAAAAGGGCCACGTTGGTTTGCTTGGAGTCAAACGGGCAGCGTGCCAGGCCATTGATCTCCTCCCCGTCGAACTCGAGGTTATCCAGCTGCAACAATCACCCACACGTTTAAAGCACTTCAAACGCAAGGGACGTTAAACATGCACTGTACACTGCCGACTCGGAAAGTACTCTAGTCAAATTTATTTCAAATGATATGAAAATAAAGGGAGTGTGTCTGAGAGTGGATACTGACCCTGTAGTATCTGCACATGGGGTTAAAGCCGTTTGTGCCGCAGATGAACACCAGGTCGTCATTTCGGGGGACAAGGACTTTGATGAAGTTGTGACACTCATCCTGAAAAAAAAAACAAAAACAACAATAACATTAATTTAAGATCATTTTATGAAATACAAGTTAAGTGTAAGGGATAAACAGATGTGTCTAACTCCTTTTTGCATGTTTCTGCAAAGGCAAATTTAACAAAAGACTTTCTTCTACTGTTTCTTCGTGTCCTGCGCTATAGTGACACTGACGGGAACAACGCCCATGTTCTCACCCAATCACCTGATATGCTGCTTTTCTTTTATTGCATGTTAACCAGGATAGCTCTTTTGGCTGATGCATTTAGTTTTGTTACCATATTGCGCTCCCTTTTCACCAATAAGCTAGGCTGTAACACAAAACAAGAAGGGTTTTTAGACATACCCTGTGTTTTCCTCTCACGGCACACATTTCTCTGTCAACTTGGCCCGATCGCCATGTCAGCTTCTGTAAAAACACAACAACACCGAATATTTAGACATACGCTGCCTTACATCTCTCCTGTTTCCACTCTCTCATTTTACAAGCTGTCCAGTTGGTGATGAATGGCTCTGTATTTTCAGTGGAGCCCTTCAGAGAGCTGCTCGTGGGGAGAATCTTACCCTGTAAGGAATGATCTCATTTCTGTAGGATTCACGCAGACTTACGAGGTACACCTGATCTCTGTGGACACACAACAAGCACAGATCAGTGACACGGCACAAACAAGACACTGCCAGTAGATGTATGAATATTAATGTACATTTACTAATGTTCTTTTAATTACTTGTAGTAAAAGGGATAGTTCCATTTTTAAATGAGGTTTTACATGCCACTTATCAATAGTTAATGTACTGAGCTATCTGTTAAGTCAGGAGGGGCCAACAAACATATATTTACTCACCTAAAATATAAAAATGAGTATAGTATATGAGTGACTTCATTACACTTGTACAGTGTGAACCAGACTTGGGGCTTAATGTACACTATTTCTTGCACTGACATATTTTATGTCCAAACTACCACTACTGGGTGGTTCTGTAAAGACAACACAGAAGCATTCTGGCCTCTTTCTCTACTGGAAAAATGGCAATGAATCACTCTGAAAGAGAAATAAAACCTTCATTTTACAGATAAAGATGGGAATAAAGTTTTATCAGGCCATAAAGGAAATGTTGCATAACTTACAGTAACCCACTCCTATACATGCGCTACAGCAGAATCCACCTGTCATCTCTGATACATGTTGAGGTGGCAATACAAGGTAGCCCGGGGGTGGATTTTTACACTGCATGTCGGGATGATTTCCAGCTACAATATTAGTGCATGTGGTCCGATTAATCTCAGTGGCCATAAACACCAGAAAAGACATGTAAAGATGCCAAGAAATCCCACACAGTGCGTCAGCCTGGGATGATAGACGCCTTTCCCTGGATCGATCGAGTCATATACATCAAGATGCAGGCCTCGAAGCTGCAGATCTAATAACACTAAGAGCTTTTCCCCATCTCGCTGTTTACTCGCCAAAGGGGTGACGGAGGGTATTGGTGTGGGGGATGTGTGAAAGAGATGAGAGGGGTTTACCTGCCAGCGATGAACAGTGTGTCCTGTATCTTGGTCATCAGCTGAAAGTCAAGGCGATGCTGTGACTCATTACCAGAGGGCCTGCCTCTGAAGGCGGGATACCGGCGTGAAACTGCGAGGACATACAGTACAGTCAGATTCAAATGTACATGACTAATATTATTTTAGTTCAGACTATATCAGTTCACAATATATTAACAATGTTTTTGCTTTTGTGTAGAGACTGTAACAACTGTGGATTGACGTCGTTAAAACTGAATTTGTGTTGGCGGTAGTTTTAATGGACACAAAGTTCAGCAAACACGTGTATCCAGACATGTTCACTACCTGTTTGTCCTCTCTATATGTTGCAATATGATTTTTTAACCTTGTGTGACTGTACTGGCACCTTTTCTACAACACAGGCTTGTACAGACAGTGACCAAACAAGCTTAAATTGGAAATGCATTAGCGTGAATAGAATTTAATGAATCATCAGGGGGTGCATACAAGCTGTAATAGTACAACTAATGAAAGCCTCAGCAGACATTTAAGCACAGATAAACGGCTACATTCAACTCAAGTCTGCTGAGTTGATATAATTACACTGCGTGCGCTTTCTACAAATCCTTCTGCAATTAAGATAATAACAGAGTAGAAATATTTTTATTCCGTATAATTATATCTATGCCTCACAGTGTTGTTTGTTGTTGGGTAATGGCAGCTTGGGTCAGCACATCTTTCAATCTCTCTGTTTGAATGAAATCCACTTAATGTTTGAGCTGACCATGCAGGAGATAGATTTTATTTCAATAAAAAAAAGAGGGAATCCAAAAGCATAGCCGTAAAGTGAACGGAAATGTTTTAAATGTGACAGTGTGGTGCTACTCACAGTGCGCGTCGACGACATCGAGGGGCGGGCTGTCCTCGGGGAAGCTGACAGCGAGGAGGGTGCGCGTCGCCGTTAGCAGCATCAGCAGCGCACTGAGCAGAAGCACAGCCCTCTGACCCATGGCTGCTCTCACTCCACACTTCCTGTTCACACTGACCGGGATGTTACCTGCCAACACAGAGAGAACACTTCAGTTAAACAGTCACGAAACATCCCTCTAGTCTTTGTCGGGTTTGGGAATGACTTGTAGGTGGTGGTCTTAAGTAGAATTTTGTTATGTGTGGTTATTTCAGAACTGACACTTTGAGAAAGACAGCCACTCCAACTTGCCGTCACGCAATAGTCCCATCTCTTCTACTCTTTATCTCCAGGTTCATAAGCAAAGTGTAACCATTCACAATAAGTTACATGTTGATGTTTAGGTAGAACAATTCCTAGTTTCTGGTTATCAATCATGTCATTTAGAATAAAGTCTACACAATACAATGCTGATTTTGTATTGAATAAACTCAAAACAGGCTACTTTACCTTAAATCTAATCATATTTTTATTACATAAACATGACCAAATGCTTTTATTTTAGTTGGTTTTCACACACTTCCTTAACTCATTATCTGTCTATAGGAGGCTCTATAGGCAAACTTAATTCACTAAAGCATTGAATTATTACTTAAGAAGTAAACAGTCCATACATTTAACTTTACTGTTATAGAAATACTGAACGACTTGACCTTTCACATTCATTTTTGAGTCTAGTTAATGCGCGAACCCTTTCTTAACACACAGAATAACAACTCCTGGTGTTCCATTGAATTCTCAGTGTAAAAGTCTAAAATGTTTGTGGTCAATAGGAGCGCGTGGCTTGCCCTCTCTGTCGTATTGATTAATGAGCTCTCAGTGGCAGTACTAGGCGTTTCCCCTCCACCTCTCCCTACATCTGCTGTCTAAAGGGAAGGTCAGCCAAATGACCGACGGGGCGCCTCGGCAAGGGTTGGATACGGCGGAAGTCCACTCTGTTAGCAGCGCGGCGGGCCTGCTGTCTCTGTACATCTGTGCTCGCGCCTGGACCACAGCTCAACAGCAATCAGCACATTTTTCCTAACTTCATCACACACTCTGACCTTAGATGACCTCAGTAAGTGATCATTATGTCAAATAATAGCATAATAATAATTACACAGACACTATTGTTATAAAGTCAGTGTCTCTATTATTACAACAAGTCGTATGCCACCCCCCTTTCAATCAAAAAATGCAGCAAACAGGTTTCAAACAATGGTAGAACAGGTGAATAGAATCAGGAAAGATGAAGCTCTACAGTAGCCATATACCTGTAGATGTTTATTAGCCCAGTAGGTTGGATGTTTTATCAAGTTTTAATGTTAATGTAGTACTTCTAATGAGCATCTACTGCAATACGTAATGTAAAATCAGGGCTTTTTATCGCCCCGGTCTTTCCTCGGGGTTACTCGGCTGTTTTGACTTTGCAGTGATATTTGTTTGTCTGCCTGTAGACATGTTACACTGGCAGAGGCTGCAATAATTCATATTGGGAGTGGCAGGAGTTTAGTTTATGGGAACGTGTATAAGAAGTGCTTTAGAGACTTTGTCTGTGCATATTAATGATCAGTGTACATTCAAATATTTATGAAGCAAACAAATTATTTATGCGGGCAAAGCCTGAACGGATATAAACAATTTACTGTGAGACGTCACACAGGCAGAGCCATGGATTAGCCCGGAGCGCACACACATACACGGATGCACACACACAATCGCTGTTTGAAAGGCTGTAATGCACGGACGGATGCACGTGCGCACACACACACGCCATATTGAGTCATTTTTCAATTAGCCCCAGAGCACACCTGCTCCAGTGCTGTCTGTGTGAGCCCTGCTGCCAACCCATTAGTGCTTTGATTGATCCGCACAGGAAGCACAGCAGAGCAGCATCCAGCAAAGACAATCTATGGGATTTAGAGTTCGACCGTGGACCATTCAGATGGGAAAACTTAGTTACACTACATATCGAATCATTTAAGTCCAACTGTTCCAACTGACAGCAACAGTGTGGGTTTGTATTATCATCAGTTTTTAAAGGTGCACTTTAATGTTATACCACAATTTACACTACACAAACAAATTTAGCAGGATATGTGCCATGTTTACATTATAGGACTTTGGGCATTTTTGAAACTGTACAAGCAATAAGCTCAACTTTTTCATGTTACATAAGTCAGACTAGGCTAGATAAATGTAATTTCGAGGTCAGTGTGAAGGTCAAAGGGTAACAAAGTAGAAAGATAATTGTGGTATATTAAAATAATATACCATATAGTAGTCACTTTTTTAGCACCTTGCATTATGTTTTGGAAGTGCTATTTATTTAATTATTATTTGTAGCTGGTTTAATTACAGTAGACACACAGCAGGAAATGAACAGGAAAGGTGGAGGAGAACAGGTGTTATTGAGCAAATGGTCCAACCCTTATGTGTTTTGCGCTTGACCAAGCGAGCCACTCATGCCCACCAAAGTGCCCTTTCTTCATGAATAATGTAATCCTGGTCTTACTGTATGATTACATGCCACTAGGAGACTTGACTGTAAGTGCCGCTGAGACAGAGTTAAGTGTTTTAGTCATCAATAGTGTCTAATCATAGCTATTCAGTCCTCTGTGGGGCACTGCTGCCTTTAAAAGAGCAAGTCATTATGAATGAGCAACACACGGCCTACATTAGGAGCCACTTCATCTCAATTAATCCATTAAACAGCTAAATTTGGGGTTTGATGTTCTCACATAGATGTGTAATTGAACCGGGTGAAAGGAGTTGTGTAGTTACAATCACGGACAGAATAAGCACATTTATCTAGAGCTAAATATAAGCTTAGTTACAATCCATGATTTATGTGCATGGGCTCCCAAAACTGCACTCGGCAAATTAATCTAAATAAGAATATGCACTGTGTCTCATAAAAGTGTTCCTTAAAAGCATGGCAATGAGTTTCCTACTAGGGTGCCAAGAAGTGTGCCAAGTTAAATCCTAAGCAGTTATTTTGGAGAGTTTCTACTGTAGAAGCGACAGAAATAGGCACCAAACACGTGACAATAACCGAAACGGGCACGATGAAAGGTAAATAAAGTAAGCCCTGCATCTTATTTCTAAAGCGCTATCATTGGACTTACAGGCTGCTGTGCTTCTCCAGGTAAATCCGAATCTCTTTCTTCAAACAGCCACTTTCCCTTATGCCTCTCACTCAACAATTCAAGAGAAAAAAACAAAAAACACTTCGACTAAACTCCACTCAGATCTCCCATGATTCCCCTTGGATGGAAATAGCTATTCCGTCAGAAACTTTAATGCAAAACAGAAACACAAGACATCCAGAGGTCAGCAATCTAAAATTACTTCTCAATCTCTGGTGAGCCTAGTGTGTTTTCTATTGACTCTCTCTGGTTCCTACCCTCCAGTCTGTGTTTGTGTGTTTGTGTGTCTGTGTGTGTGTGTGTTCACATATAGGCCTCGACAAGCCTAGAGCCTGGGCTTGTCACGCGACGCTGTGCCATTCAGACTCGCCTCACTCTACTTGTGTTATTACAGGCTTTTCAGTGTCATACAACCACACACTTTCCCTTCAGAGGTTGTTGGCTTGGACCCACGGTGTTAAAAACAGGGGTTGGGGGTTTGCCGAAGTGCTATGTCTGTGACTGGTGGGTGTCCGTAGCGGGCTATTTCAAGCTTTACATGACACATTATCGCATGCACTTGATGGCTGCGAAGCTGGCGGTTTGTTTGTCAAAAAAGAATTGGGGGGGTAAGAGAAGATGGCAAACAACGGCAGTGCGTGAGGTTTGGTAAGTTGTGTGAGAATGTAATCCCAGCTGAACAATGGCCACCGCTGCTCAAGGCTGCTCCACTTGTCATCCTGCACCACAATGAGCTGTAATCCTAACAGCGCAGGGTATAAGATAGCACAGGCTTCAGTTTCAAACCCCTCACACTTCTGCTACATTTACTGTAAGCCTGTCTGTCAAATAAGTGAACACATCCTTTAGTGCAGCGGTGTCAAACTGCTGCTTGTTGTTGTGCTACTGACTATCGGCACATAGTACAGTTGAATATAATAAGTCAGGTCCTAGAGCCTTACTGCCGGCTTCTGGTGCACTTTTTGATGCCCTTTATTCCCTTCCATGTGCTTTTTAGTGCTTGTTGTTCTATTGTTCTTAGCTTGATTAATATTATTTTACAAGCAAGAAAAACTTTGCAAAGAGAATAGTTTGATCACCAAGCCTGGAGTTTGACATGTGTGGATAGCCTAAAGTCTGAGAAGTAATCAAGATGCAGCACCGACGAATGAGTCAGCCAAGTGATTAGCGCGGCCAGAGCTCAGGCCCAGAAATGATTACCACTGCTTTCCCCGTGAGTGGTAAAAAGCACTAACCCCAATCATTGACTGTTCACTGGAGATTCTCTTGTAAAGAGCATGGGCTTGGACTTGTTGCTTCAGAGATCTGGCACAAGGAGCGCGGTGCCACCCTAAACCTCATTTCTTGTGTGAGAGGAGGAGTGAAACAGGAGAAAGGCTGTTCTCAGCAGTAGTTCAGCTATAGCCCAATACAAAGGGGCTGAGTTGCAGGTGTGACCAAGGAACAAAAGGGGCTTTGGGCACATCGGCACAATAGGGCCCCACCCCCGGTCAAAAGCACTGCTGCTATTGGGAGGACTTCAGCACTCAAACAAAACAGACTAGAAGCAGTTATGACATGTCGGCTCCAAATGCCACACAGAGGGTCAAAGTTTTATTAGACGGATAATTTAGTATTCAACAATCTGGTTCAGGAGCAAACAGCCCTCGTACAGTAAAAAGGCTGTCGTTTCGGGTTACAGCAGATTGTGGAGGGGTTAACTTTGGTCGTTCTGGTCACTGGGCTCTGACCCTTACGACCGCTGAAGCGCAGTGACACACCAACCAGCTGTTCCGTCTACAAACAGCACTAGTCACTCTGGTTGGTGACCTGGCTGCAGTTCTGTAAAGGCAGTAGTTTGGGGGTAATTAGGCTTATTGGTCTCTGTGAAGGATCTGAGACTCTCCAGATGCACACATCTGGCACAAAGATTAAAGAACGGGCCCAGCCTTTCATTCTATAAAGGGCAACACAAGAACGGTCATTTATTATGTGCTTTGAGGCAACTCTGTTTGTGATATTAGGCTATACAAACAGAGATGACATGACTTATTGAAGACTCGCTCCAAAATAAACCGAGCACTTTTCATGCTTCCACACCAGTGCACTGATGCATGGGCTAAACTGATTTGTAATAGTCCGCTTGTCCTTTACCCTTGACAATGCATACAAGCCAATTACACAACCAAATGTACAGTAAAATCTGATCCGAAGCCACATCTCTGACAGTTCTGACAGAGAGTAACTATACAAAGGACAGCACACACCAAACACAACAACTTCAAGTTCCTGTTATGAATCAACGACAGCCCCCTTTTAAACCTATTCATTTTTGACTTAGAAATGATCCCTGTCCAGTTTATGATTTACTTCAGCGAGATTTTGAAACATGTAGGACTTTAGGAAAATGCCCTTGGGTCACAAGTGGAAAATGTGGCGTAATATCAACCGAGCTCATCCTTGCGTAAAACGAATTCTATACGATTACTGACAAAAAAACAAACATATCTCTACCTGTGACATACGTTTTGCTGACAGGTACGCAACAGACTTACGACATCACTTCGGACGAGCCCCTGTGTCTTGCTGTAGGTTAAGTTTTACGCGTGGATCTCCGGTGCAGCGTATTCACTTCACGCCTGAGCTCTGAGCTGCGCTAATGCCCGCTTTGTGCGAACATCAGGGGGAGTAAAAGCATTCAGATTTCCCCCAGTGCTAAACCTTTTCAGAACCCTTTAGTCCACATGTAGGACTCGTACAAAAGACAACAAAGGCGAGGGGGACAGCGGTGCAGTGTCAACAACAGGACGCTGATGTGGAGCCAGGGCAGGCAGTGAACGTAGCGCAGGGCTGGGCTCGGGCTGCTCCTAAAGGTTACGAGCGAGAGCCACGTTTATTAATCCTCACTGTAAATAAACCTCAAATACACCTGACACATGCGTAAAACTGACCAAAAGTGTGAAGACCACGCGTGTTCCTTCTAAACAGCTCGTCTTTTTATTGTTTAAAGCTTGCTCTCAGCCTATTTGGTTCAGTCGAGCAACTACTACTAAGTCCTGAGATTTGAAGTTGATTTTCTAAGACGATAAAACCACTCAAGCACTAAATCCAGTTGTTTAAATGGACACCACAACGTGCACGTAACACATACAATGGAATATGTGGATTATCTTTAAAACTAAAGCAGAAAGAAGGCACTTTCTCTGCAGAAAAGGGCTGCACGGGGCTATAGATTCTCCAACCAATTCACTGTTTGTATTTCAAATCTAAATGTTTTATTAGTTTCTCTCGTGGTTGCTTTGTTTTATTGACTTAAACATAAAAAATCGGCTAAAATGCACTTGATCCAAACCTACCTTGAAAATCCACTCATGAATAGGGCAATCCGCAATGTTATATTCCTCTGGTAATCCATTTAAAAACCCAGTGAACGAACGTATTATTCCTCAGAAATGAACATCCATTTGGAGCCAATTTTGTTGATCCAGTTTTGCGCACGGATCTCAGTTCTATACGCTCGCTTTTCTCTGCTCTTTCTCTCGCTTTCCCGGACTCAGTGAGCTCCGTCCGTCCTCGTCCTCGGCTCCCTGCGCTCTGACGATGACTGATCTTCAAAAAAAAAAAAAAAGAAAAAACCTCAGCAGCCACCCTCCCCCTCTCTCTCTCCTCCCTTTCCACTACTATTAACTTTGGGAAAGCAGAGGGAAAAGGCATAAACATTAACGACGCGTAGAGCTTTACTCTGCCGCCAACTCACTCTGTATACAAACAATAATTAACGATTAACGAAGGTATCACATTTAAGAAGACTAATTTTAGATTTAGGAAAACTACACCTACAGTCACGCGGACATTGTCAAATTAGCTTTAAGCACAGTATTCTCAAAAGTTATGCATTTTACGGTGCTATTGTCGGTGCATTTCTCCTTGCAACTACAATTACCAAATAACTGCAAATGCAAACAAGAAAAGTTACAATTTCTCCAAAAGGTGTGTGTGTTTAACGATTCAACGATTGAGATTGACTTGAAAGTCGGTTGCACCCGTTTCTTTGCGAAAAGGTGAACCGAGGCGCACAAACAAGTCCTATAAGGAATGAATGAACGTAGCGTTGGAGTAAAAATAGTCCGAACTATTTCTGTCCTGCACGCTTTTGCAGAGCTGCATAGCGACGGGCGCAAGAAATAGTTTGTTTCCCCAAAGCGAAAAGAAAGACTTTCACGGCGTAAAGCGAAGTAGCCAATGTGCAAATCCACGTAGGCGTAAGGACACTCACCTCATCTGAATGATTTGTATCCTCGTTTAAGCTTGACTGTAAACCAAAAAAGGAGGAATAAAGCGCGTTGTAACTTCTCGTGCCTGGCTGGCTGAGAGAAAAACAAACTAATGCACGGCAAATGGTGTAATTCGACCCGTGCTAAGTCAATCCATCCAGCGAGAGATCTGTGGCCACCAATGAGCAGCGAGCAGGCTTCGGTCCCTCCCCCTCCTCAATGTCCATCTTTCCTCACTGGGCTTGGGCTTTAGCTGCCTCTGCTTCTCCTCTAGCTTCCTTCCTTTCTTTCCTTTCTTTTCCTCGACCCCCATCTCCTCCCACTGCTTCTCCTGTGTGACCCCATGTTGCCCCCCAACACCCCTCCCTCTGTTAAACCCCCATCCCCCCAGCTCAGAGTCAACCCAGTTAAAACTCAGGAGTTTTGGCAAAGCTGCTTTGTAAAAGAAAGTGTTGAAAGGGTTGTAGAGAAGAGACTGCTATGCCATAAACGGACAGAAGGGACATTTTACAACTTTTAGTAGCTATTTTAAAAGTGCAAAATACAACTTTGCGAACAAGATCTCACTTATTAATCATTTTGTGTAAACAGTTCTGAATGTGCCTTTAAAACTGAGACGGTTCACACTTTGAGTTGCACACAGGCTGTTGACTTACATCTGTACTTTACTGTCTGTTCAGTCTGCAGTTTGGATTGTAAAAACAATTGCATATGATGGGGTATTTTTGTAAAGTTAGGAATAATAATGCATAACTACTTAACAGACTGTAGCCAACAGTAAAGGACTACATGTATATGCTCTGTTTCAGCAAAATAGTCTTTGAGTTGCATTTTATTGTCTGTCTCTCAGTCTTGACTCTAAGATGTCCATATTACAGAATCATAGAAACTCAGACAGTGACATCTTTGGAAGCCTTTGTACCACTAGATGGAGTCTGCTCGGTCTGGCAGTACTCAAGTGAAAAATAACTTTTGTTATTATGTTGTAAGTTAGTGAGCTATGTGGGATAAGCAGATCTCTGCACTGGGTCCAAGCGGCCAATACACCATTATACACCACGAAATACACCATTAAGTAGTTCAATAAGAACAACTAAGAAAACATTTTCACGGGTCACAAAATGGTATTTTGTTTAACAAAGCTGCACATTACACCTTTAGAGGTCATTTAAGATGTCAGACCTGTTACAGATTAAACTTAAGTAGAAACACTTGGCACATCTGTTTCCTGGAATACATGCCAGGGAGGACCTGTGCATAAGTATGAGCCACCCCATGTTGAAGATGGCTTTCACTACAGTTTGAAGGTGTGAGAGCCAAAGCAGAGCGGATTTACATTTCTGGCATCAAACCTACCAAACCCTACAAGTAAAAAAGACACCCTAACAAATAAATGCTTGTATCATTTCTTGTGAAAGGCAACAATCTTCTATAGGAATGCCAAGTAATCTTGTTTGTTTGCTAGATAAACATGAGCTATTTGCATGTATACGTCAGAGCCAGTATTATTCATGTATGCATGAAAAGCTGAGCTTGTTCCTGAACGTGTCGGGTCATTCCAGCCAGGTCTGCCAGACTGCTCAATGGAGCCCCATTTGCACCCCATTAGAGAAGCAGGTTAGCAGATGTGTGAGAATCTGTCCCACATGGATCTACTCTCCCACACATGCACACACTCCTGACAGCCCCCATTATGAGCCGAGAAAGTGGGATCTGCATCTCAATACTCACAGGAAACAGTAGTTTCCACTGCAGATCTTCCTGATCCCTGCTTTGGCCCTTCATACATGTCTTTGTCCTTCCTGTCCTGTCCCTGTCCCACCCTTTCCTCTTATTGATAGCTCAACTTTACTCTAGACTTTTATTCCCTGGTAGATGTCAGAAGTCAGTTATGCGGAAGTTGGTCTTAGTTTTTCTTACAAGCTTTTATTTTATTATTCTGGGAATGATATGGTTAGTGGGATGTTCTTGAGGCTCTTCCTGTTTAATTCTTTGTCATGCCTCAGTCTTACCGCTCAATGCTTGTGTCATCTGTTGGAGGCTCCCAGCGTCCTGGGGACTGAATCAGCATGAGCATCTATTATAGCGGGACAGGAGCACGACGGCCGGATCAATGAGTCGTGGGTGTCAGGACGTTCGAATAGATCTATAGATCTGTGGGCGTCTGCTGATTGGTCCCTGTATTGATTGGTCTATTTTACCAAAAAGGTGACGATTTTACAAATAGTGTAATAGCAAACTGACACCGTTTCAGTGCTTTTTAATAGCATCGTCTGGACCTGTCCACAAAACCCTTGTAATTACAGGAAGTGCCATAAACTGAACTGCAGTCACTGTTGAGGCCTACTAAGACATGGTTTTTAATTGAACCCATAAAAATATTAGTTATTAAAGGAAGCTTGAAATAACAGTCCTTTACTTACTGAAATGACATAACATATTTAATGTAGAAAATGTCTGTAGCTGGAATCAAACCAAACTTTATTCCAATACGATCTCTTTGTTAACTCACCACAGGTTCTGGTTCTCCGTTTGCACCTGAAGGACTGAAGACTGCAGGCTTGAGTGTGGCTTAACGAGGCTGGTTACTCGTGGTATCATCAGGGGCTGTGCTGAGCTTGTACACAGTGGGTATTATTTCAACTAATATGAACATTTCCCATGAAAAAGCCTCTAAATGTAATGGCTCAAAATTACTTGTATATCAATAAAAAAGACATTTGGTAAGGATATGTTTGTTATTGATCATATAATGTTAGCCTGGGATCAGATAAAAGGAAACTAAGTGCATCTTGTGTTTGAGTGTTAATAAAGGTACCATTACCATGCAATAACTACAAAGTCATGCTAGGAAACATTGACTTGTATTTGTGCAATGCTCAAGGATGTAGAAATGTTCTTGGCATTTTACTAATGCTTATATTTATTTTTTGTAATGACATTTACTGATCTTCATTGTTGCAAAAAAAAAAAAAAAAAATCCATTCATTGGAAATATAATAAAGGATATCTAATCTTATCAAATTGCCATTTTATATTCAAATGATTGTATTTTATCCCTGAAACTGTAAGATTGCTGAAGAACAGCGCCCATTCGGAGGATAGCAGACATATAATTAAATGGAGACGTGAGCAGTGAAGCAGATGGGTGAATGACAAAGGGGATGGACAGATGAATGTATTGATGTTGGGAAGATGGAGGGCTCCGGGCTGGGAGTGGAGAGACATGCATGCTGCAGGTTGGCAGTGTAGACAGAGCACAGAAGGACCGTGTTACTCCCTGAGCCTGATTCGCTCCCAGGGGACCCAGCAGTGTGTAGGTCAACTCAAAGGGGTGTGCTCAGCAGGGCCCCGGGGTGCATGGGAGAATGTGAGGGCCCGGCCTTATAGGAAGAGAACACCACCCTTCACTTGTGCTTATTTACTGCTTTAAACACCACTACAGATGGCCAAGTGTCAAGGCTGGGAGCTGCAGTTTTATGACTGGACTCAGGATCACGCATGGGAATCATATGAGCAGAAGAGATTTTTAGAGGTGACACCGCACATTTACTCAATTACATTCAGCCATCCCAGAATAAATTATACTTAAGTTGGTCCCCTGCAACATAACCTTTGATTACATTATATTTGTTAAGCTTTCATTAGGACATTTTGACATGTTTGTGCTCCACCTGATAACAAGATTTGAATATCTGAATAAAATATTGTTCCAAAAGGATGTTAGTTAAGGTTGTGATATGTGTCGGTAGTACAGCTAATTAAATTCATAGAAATGGTACCAATTTGTAGACACACCAGAAGTTAGCCTGGGGCAGACCCTCCTCATTTTATTGATCTACAACACAATACAATTGTTCCCCAGGCCTATGCCCCGCCCTAGAATATTATTTTATTAAATGAGTGAATAACAGAAAAAAACAAAACAAAAAAACCCAAAACAGACTAAATGTGAGTTGATGTTACCAAGAAGAAATCGAGCACATTTTTACCGTACTTAAATTTATTGTAACATCATTTCATATCAACACCAGACCATTTGATCTGCTGTATATTTCACAGTTAGCTCCTTGTTCTATGCCCCTTGTTATGTTTGTGTTTTAAATGGGTGTAGTAGCAGTTTTAGTTAAATCCTACCGATGACCAACAGACGACTGCTATGAGAAAGGCTGTTATTTGTGGCTTGGCATGAAGTGTCCAATCAGATGGACCCTCTGGGGGCTGGGCCAGTGTGGAGTGTACATTCACGCTGACCTCTGATTGATTAAGAGGACGCTTCTGTCTCTTTGCTGGCCTCAGGCACCATTTGTCACCTGAACCGAGCAGACCTGCTGAGAAGCCTCATGTCCTCCAATCTACGCACAGTGCTTCTCTCCAAATCCTCAACTCGACCAGATCCACCAGGGCCACCCATGTCAAAAATCTGTTCCCCTTCTCTGCTGCTGAGCTTTTTGGATTAGTGCACTTACCAAATGGCATGTTCAAACAATATTCAATCCTAAACATACCACATAACATAAAATAAACATTTAGGACTCATTAATCAATGTAATCTTGTCTGTGTTTCACCATTTTCAAGATAAGAACGAAGATTGCTTACCTCCCTTCTGTTGTGAAATAATAGTAGTGCACTTTTCATACAAATATTTTTGATTAAAGAGCATTTTTACCAAAAGTGCAAACCTCAGAGTGAACTAAAATTGTAATAATAGTCATCCAGTTATCGTAAATGAGGAAAAAAATGGTAAAGTCATTGTGGTATACAACTCTGAGGCACAAGTAAACACATTTTTCATGGAACAAGTTTGTGATCTAAATGTCAAAGCTGCATTAAATCCACTGAGCCACTGGTCACAAATCTAAATCAGAATAATACGTCGACCAATTTACTTCACCTCCAGCAAATATCATCTCAGGCAAAGGTCACACAAAGGTGGCCAGTATTACAGCTGACAGTTTAATGCACCAAGTAAAACGTATGTCTTTAATTCAACTTACCGTGTCCTGTGCTGTAATAAGATTATTATAAGTGACTATTGGAAGCAAATGTGTTTAGACAGGTTTTCCGTGGCTCCAAATCGAAGAGAATAGCAGTATCTCATTGGCTTTGATCAAATACTAGTCAAGTCATTCAAGAAAAACGAGACAGGTATCAAATCATTCAGATAAAATGCAGTTGCGTTTATGACGGCTTTGGTCGAGGAAATGAGAATGCTAATCATATTCATAGCCACCGCAATAGGTGATTTTGAGCCTCCAACACCAACACGAGCTTCTCATGATTGAGTGACACGTATGACATTTTCTACTCATTATTTATTGATCCACATTTCAGTTCTCATCTAAGTGTTTTAATCTGGCCGGCTATCGAACAGTGCACACGAGAGGCATATATAGAATTGTCCCCAGATTCTGACTTGTGCTTCCATTGCCCTCGTTCCACCCGAGTCTTGAAAACTAAATGAGGATGGGACAACATTGCGATGCCACCTTGACACCATTAGGACAATGTTTCCACCAATTAAGGCAGTGTCCTGGTCTAGGCCTAACACTGGGAGTGGGAGTGAGCCCATTGTTAGGGGGCAAAAGTTTTACGGCTCCTGATAATCATAATAAATGTGTCCTCCCACGCAGCATGCCCTTCATTACGCTGCTCATCCAATCACGTCTCTGCAAAAATCCATCACCGGAGCTTTGTTAATGAGTCTTCAAACAAAGCAGTCAACCACAAGGATGGACCGAGACCTTGCCATCATTTGAGACAGTGGAGTTAATAAGCAAACAGAGAGTTGGAGCACAAGTAGATATGGCTTTATTTAGGTTTGTATTGCAGCAGGATGTAGCAGAGTGAAGTGTGAATAAAAAAGCTATAGTGGCTGTCACATGCTTCAGAAAAAGGTCTGTTCTTGTGTTTTGTCACAAGCAGTTTATTCTACAGTGTTTGGTCAATGCTTCAAAAAGTCCTCAGTGCAGATACATGCAAGTGCAGAAATTCAAATGATGTCTTTAGATTTGACATTTTATATTGATATGAGTTAGAGATAATGAGATAATGATGTCATTGCAATTGTCAGTTCTGTTTTTATTTGTTATCTAGCTATGTTACATGTATGATTAGGCCCTCAAAAGCACTTTATGCCTGTTAATGCCTTAAGCAAGTGAATAGTAATCTTAAGAGACAGTACATTTTGCTCCCAACATGGTTAAGTTCAGGCAATAAGAATGTTTAGTGATTACTTTTTAATACTATGTGATTGTATGATTTGCCCAACACAAGGTTTAAACAAATCCAGATGACATGAGGATATATTTAATATCATATACTGTGTTTTCATAAAAACAAATGAATAAATATGCATGTATTCTGTGACTGAGTGAGCCAACATAGTGGCCACAACACTGATATATTTCATCTTGGGAATACGAACCAGTTGGCAGTTTGGTTTGTAAAATGGCTCCACATAGACAGGTGCATGAGACAGCTGTGTGTGGGAGCTGCCAGGGGCCACGGGAGGTACTGGTGCATTCCCCGACCGTGCCACCGGACGCAGCATTTGACACAGGCAGACAGACAGAGCGTCGCTCACGAGAGGTCTGGGGCAGCTGCAAAGTGCCATCGAGGGGCCCTCGAGCCAACTGCAACCACCCACACTCAACTCCACTTGTCTCTGTCATGATATTCTTTTTTCTATTCCTTTTGACCTGTCTCCTTCACTTCCCCAAACAAGAAATCTCCCACAGGTTTAAAATGAAAGACTCTAATTTACATACACATACTCAATATTTAAATGTATTATATTAAATGCCCTTGGTAGCTTGCACCAAATAAACATCAACAATAAACAACCATAAATATCTAGTTGTACGCTGTACTCATGCTTGCTACTAGAGTGGCAATAGTGGAGTAATAATATGACGATAAATATGTTCCTAATGTAAATATGCTTATTTACAATGTACTTTCTGCATATGTAGATATTTATTATGTTATAACAGGACTTGAGTTAACACTGGTTATTACTTGCTCATGACTAGGTGTGTGTCATTATATGGAAGTTATTTAACTATTTGTTTGTATTTCACCATTATTACCATTTATACTCAGCAGATATGAAATGTACAAATAAAAACAGTGCCCTATATTATACTGAGGCAGTATGGTTTGTTTGGAGTTAAGGGATATTATTCTAAATTCAAACCAGTTTATCGTTGGGCTGAAACAATAAACCGTCATGAAATGGCGGATACAATTTCCAAATAATTATTCAAAGCATCCTCGTCTTCATGAAAAGCAAAATTCAAAGTAATGTTATTATGTAATGATTTAGCATTCCCCACAAACATCTGCAGTGCCCAAATTTCATCTTGGTAAGTAACAATTTTCAGTAATATAGGCTTAATTTGGCTACTCAATCCAACTTATTGATTTTTTTTTTTCAGTTTAACCAAAAAGCATGTTACCCCATCTTCAACCCAGAGCTAGCACTTGGTGGAAATAGATCTTCACGAATTTGTGGCAAGTGCATTCAAAGGTGACCCCTTGCCTCCCTCAAGTCTTGACGTACTCCTGCCAGCCCAGCGTAAGCCTTTTTACTGCCACTGCTGCCCCTGAATGTTCACCCAACCCCCTTCTTAAACTACAACTCCAGCCATAAGCCCCAAAATCAACACCCAATCCTACCTCCCGTCCTCGCTGTCAGTCGCCGGCTAAGTCCTCCTTGGAGCTCGGAGGCTATCAGGGATTTAAAGGAAAAGCCCTTTATCCCGGGACTTTCTCTACAGCCAGGAGCTAGCAAATGTCTCGTGTCAGCACAAAACACCACAAATGCTGCAAATGGCGCCACATGAGGCTCAGAGGTGACTGACAAACTTTTCTCAGTGCAAAAACACGACTGCGGCTGTCGTGAATCATTGCAAGATTTGTGAAAGTAGCTCGCATACCTAGACTTTGAGAGGAGACATTTTCATACTCTCACAGGGTCTTCTTGTGTGGGTGGACACAGTCGTTTTGCTAGCGGGCTCGAGCTGCTACACTGATTAACCCTTAGCTGGATTTTATGGACTAATCTGGGGAATTAAGCTGTGAGGAATGCCATTGGCCTTAGATCCAGACCAGGTGTCCACACACACAGTCAGCTCAGGGCAAGGGCGTGTGGGTGTTTGTTGGAGAGGAAATAACATAAATAAAGGCCTTCCCTGCATGACAATAACAAGTGCTGGGCTTTACGAGGAGGACCAGTATGCCGGAATTCAGCGGACCATCCTCGGTCCTTATCGCATTAGCATCAACTGTTCATATGCATGCAACACAAATGGTCGCGCCCACATCGTGCCAGCATTCTCTTCAACCAAGTGCACAGATATGTTACAGGACTGGGTGTGCCTTCTGTCGGCGGACATTTCAAAATCCCCAAAAGGATGTCTCTGTAGAGTATAACGTAAAATACCTGCATTTTGTCTTGTTTCTTGTAATGCGGTATGTCTGCCCAGTGAACCCTGCTGCTGTTTATGCCTCATTACAAAAAGAAGTCACGGCAGAAGTCCACTCCATTAAGAGAAAATGTTTTAATCCGGTTGTTTATCTGGAGCGGTGCCGATAAACTCTGAAGCCTCAGTGCGGATCTATACATCTAATAATAACAATGTATTTTAGAGTCTCCAAGGCACAAAACCACTGCATTTTGCCATTGTTGTTGTGCTCGCTGTGTGTAGCCAGCAACCAATAGCATTCTGGGATATGTCATTGTTATCACAGAGGAAGCCGCCTTCACAGTTTACATGACGCCACAGCAGGTAATGGAAGGAAAGAAAAACACCTCAACCAGATACAAAAGTTTGCTTTGCTGTCCTTGTGTGAACGAACGGCCAGACTTCAATCGGCATCTATGCTTTTTGGGGCAAAACCTGTTGCCAGAACTTGCAAACAGCATTATAGAAATACCACATTTGTGAAAAACACTGAAATAAACTTTGACTCCAAGTTCAGAAAAAAATAAAGCATTTCTGACCATTTTAAAAACTCTATCCTCCTGCCATTTTCTGATTTTCTTTTTTTCCTTTTACATATATTTCTTTTGTCATCACAATCTACTCTCTAAAGCGTCTCATTTATCCATAATATGGTGGTCTAGACACTTGGACATAGTTTCAAGTTCAAAACTACACCTGGAAGTGATTACTTTAGTGCCCATTTTTATTTACCTCGCTGTAGACTCTGCCCATGTAACACAGTTGGATGATTCATAGTTTATCACTTAATCCAGCATGTTTATACAGAGTTGTGACGTGGAACTACGTAAAAATATTGCAAAAGTGTTGTGACCATTTGGCTGCGACACACCTTTTGTTACTACACGACCCCACGGCGATGAGTGAGCGATCAGGCCGCGTCACCTGTCCCGGTGATAAAGGCCGTATTAGCAGAGGCAGTGGGGCAGCTGGAGAAGGTAATCCGTCTCTCTAGGTCAGCCATCAGACAAGCTGTAGCAGGCCCCACTAACTCCAGCCTAATTAACACACACCATCAGGGAAATCTTTCCTTCTCCGGCCTGGAGTGCACTTTCCTAACCAGCCGTTTCAGGGTTAATTCTTTCCAGGCTCCACACTTGGGGCTTTTGACCAGCTCCGACATGCTTTAGCTGCTGCTTCCCAGCTTCGGTGTCACGTCTCCTCAGGGATCAGATGAGTAAATGGGATTAAATGCAATGCAGAATCACACAGGAGAGTTTATCAGATACGTGTTGTATTACTATTACTTCTTTTTCTTTTTTTTTCTTTCATTTTTATGTCAGACTAGCTGCTTTTACATGCCCTTTGGAGGCAGCCTTGTGTTACTAGTTTATTCAACCAAACTGCATTCAGCTTTCAAAACATGTTCATCACGAGTGGATATTACTGTGAATAATATCGAAAACGAGCGATGAACACTTTTCAAATCTCATCGGTGGGAAGGTCTTTCAATAAATAAGTTTTCTCTAGTAATTGGAGCACAGCTTTTGTGGACAAATGTGAAATCTTACATATGTCCTTTGAAAAAACATATAAAACAGACATTTTGCCTTGTGACAGAAGGCAGAGGGACGGAAACTGAGAAGTGTGAAGGGAAGAAACTAGGTCACATCACAGGTTTGAGGTGTAGTAATTAACCTAACCCAAATTACCTCGTCTGCTGCTAAAAGTGTAGTTGAATAAATTTGACTATATGCATTCATTATTACATGTGAAAGGGAAGCTAAATGAATAAGGTTCGTAGAGTTTTATTTTTATCTCCTCAAGTTAAACTATTGTTTTTCCCTGTCTTAAACCAATCATGTAACTTACAACTTTATCTTTGTAAAAAAAAACAGACGTCTAATGGTGCAATTCTACTCTACTCACTCTACCTCTGGTAAAAAGGGAGTGTTCCACATTACCACCTTGAAAATGCAACTCTAACAATGCCTGAAAGCAATTTTAACATCTTTATGGACTTTTTTGTTACTTGTCCAGGAACCTGTTAATAAATAAATGCAAATCTAAATCTAAATAAAACAATAGGACAAAACAAAATCTTAAAAGTTGGAATTGATTGTGATAGGAAATACTTGGTAAAAAGCAGAACACTGAAGCACTCAAAAAACATACCTAACATGATCGACAAGCCTTTATTAAATCACGGATATTTGTTTAAGGCCACTCTGCTTAACTTTTCTCCAGTAGAGGGCGCAGACCCCTCCTCACACTCTCTGTGATGTTACAACAGAGGTGTCATTTTATGGACGCCATTTGTTTTTTGAATGGAAGCTATCCAAACAAGAAAGTTTGGAAGAAAAAAACATGTCTTCTGTAATGGTGAGTCATTTTGTACAAATATGACTCTTCCAGGGTCCAGTGTATTGGCCTATTTCTGCTCCCTCTATTTGAGCCATAAAGAGCATGTAACTCACGTAATGTGTGAAAGTCCCGTCGACATTAAAAATGATTTTATTTATATTGGAGGTTTCTGTCCAGCTGAGGGTAATTGTCAGTGA
This sequence comes from Rhyacichthys aspro, assembly GCA_036850595.1. Taxonomy (NCBI): domain Eukaryota; kingdom Metazoa; phylum Chordata; class Actinopteri; order Gobiiformes; family Rhyacichthyidae; genus Rhyacichthys; species Rhyacichthys aspro. The sequence goes on along the minus strand of CM072150.1, from coordinate 19,512,329 downwards.
CATAGACAAGAATATACATTTTGGGTCAACAGTTATGCAGCGCTAAAAGTGACGCAGGGTGGCTTTAAACTTGCCGATGCATTTTGGCTCATCAGGGAAAACTGGAAAACAGTTTTTAATTTTTTCATAACTGATTTGCCTTTAATGCATTTTCTTCAGCTGCTGTTGCACTTCATATTAAACTGAAATTGTGGCTAATAAATGTCTTTTGTTGTTTATATATACCAAGACTTCCAAAAAAGCTTCTCAGTCATCCAGATCATGGGATTGTAGGAATAATTTTTCACCAAAGCTTTACCTATAGATAGACTAACCTCTTATGCATCATGTTAGATTCCTATTTGTTCGGAGAGACAACATGAATGAGACGACCATTTGAAAAGCTAAAATGTATAAAGCAGGCTCAGCAGTGTGAGTCCGGCCCTCGCTGAGGTCCCTCACATCCTGCTTATATCCAGATTCATGATTTTGAGTGATGAGTTCCTCCTCTGCCGTCGCGTCGACTACAAACTCGACAAAATGACAGTATGATTGCCCTGATGTCTGGATGAGCAGTCGTACGTCAGCAGTCTGTCCAGCTGACTGCTCAGGACACAACCTTAGGGGACTCCAGTGTTCAGAGTGATGGAAGAGAAAGTGGTGCTCTGAATTTTGACAGATTGGGGACTCCCTGTCACAAAATCTATCACACAGTTGCACAGGGATAGCCTGACTGGAAGTGGAACTAGTTTGTCAAATGGAGTTTGTGGAAATAATCGTCAGTAAAAAAAGCATCTCGGGACGGGAGTAACTTCAGGGTACGAGAGTGACGTTACCCTTTTCAAATCTGGCCCTAAAATGTGTCCTGAATTAGTGCAACTTAAGTATTATTAATCCCAGGTTTAAATGTTTTGGTACATTTTGAATGATTTGAAAAAAAGTAAAGTAAGTAATCCTCTTATTTATCTTCATTCTTCTGGACATAGACATGTTTTATTTTTATACATTGTCATTTTTATTTAATCGTAAAGTTTTCATGAAAGATTATGTTTCCCCCTTGGAAAGAAAACACCATTTTTAGTATTTAGATACATTCTGTTTGTACTGAAATAATACTAAAGCCTGCAGGGCACGCGTCCTCTAGAGAAGTACAGTATGAGTTGGGTCAGTACAGGTCAGTTTACATTGGCAGAAGGGGTATGAAGTGTCCAATAAAAGTGTTCTGCACACATCACCTTAATAAACCCCTGTCTTTTGGTTCCATCATGCAGTACGTTTACATCCAGGTAATTTGAATTATTGCCCTATTATAGTCAGAGCATGTAAACACAAACTCACTCATTTTTAGATCAGCAAAGACATATTTTTTAGGACTAATTTATGATGTGTTCATGTGCTTTCGGACAGCGCAGTTGAAGAGTAATTAACGCGTTGTTCTTAATTTATTGTGTTCATGTGTTGTTAACTCATGAAGTCGAGTGTTACCGTTGATATTTATTAATGACTCGACGATTACTGAGCAAATCAGCATTAAAAGCACATTAGCTTTTAATGCTTTTAATGTCACGTTTAACATTTGCCCCTTTTCTATTTTTTAACAAATGCTTGAATACATAAATATATAGACCACATGAATGCAGCACTTACCTGTTCTCACTTAAACAAAGTGAGAAGTCTGTTGATTAGACGATAGAGAATCCTTGCTTTGGTGAAAAAAAGTAGTAAATGAAACAACACAAAACAACAATTATTTTTTGTTAAATCATGAAAAAGTAATACTCTAAGAAAGAAAATGCTTAGTTTTGACATTTTTTCAAAAACATAGACAGTGTTTATTAACAGCAGTAGTTTCTGGTTTTAGATGGTTCAATTTTAAGTTCATGTGAGAAAAGTTGTGAATGGTTTTGTAAAATCTTCAAATGACAGCCAGAAACACAGCATTTTGTCTTAATTCTCAATTTTGAAAACTGCATTTTGTTTAGTTGAGATGCAGCTATTTTCAATATACAGAAAGCTGGCTGAAGTGGTGTCTGTCTGTAAAATGTGGGTAATTTTAGGATGGTCACGTGCCTTTTTTGTTTTGTTCGGGAAGGAGTTCTCAAAATAGAAATAATGTCTGCCTGTTTCTGTCTGAGGAGCAGCTCAGACCTACATCTCCACATGAACACTCTCTCCTCTTGACCTTTATAGATGAATGATTGCGAAAAGGTGTGACACTTCTGTCGGTCACTGTCCAGGTGGAATTACTAACTCTCTGGGGCTGGAGACGAGTGGCGGCCGTGTGATGAAACCCTGGCATTTGACCCTCACACACTCCTCCACAACAGCACCGACCATCGCTCACAGCCCTCCCACACGTGACGCTCCTCAGGCGGACGTCCGAGTGAATGATGGTCCGAAGGAGGCCACGGGGGGCGTGAACGTATCAAGTATCATTTGAAGAAAAACACCGGTCAGAGCTGGCTTGAAATGGGGCATGACTTTATTCACTTTTACTCTACCACAAATACAATATAAATCTGATCTTTGTGGATGCTTGATAATAATAGGTAAAAAAAAAAGATCTAGTATAAAGTAGCACAGGATATATTATAAAATAAAGACAAACTTCTGGAAAAAAAAAAACAGCTTTTATTAATTACACTTGATTCAATACTTATTCCCAGCTCTCAAAAATGTGACTATAGTTGTGTTTCCTTAAAATATACCACACATTCGAAGCACAATTTAAAAACGTCAGAAAAAAAGCTAAATAGGTGTGTTCCTCAAACACAGTGTGACATCAAAGACTAGTTTTTAAAAGGACTGTGGAAAACTGATCGAAAATTAGAAATAACTTCCTCCCAGAAAAGTGGTCATGTGACAATGACCTCTACATCTCTGTTGGAAATAATGACATATTTTCACATCTGTTTTGTCAAATATTGCTATTATACATATATATTTTTGTCATCCCACACAAATACTCAATGTCTTCCTGGATATCTGACTCTAAAAACTGGAAACAGCTGATAGTTTTGATACCATACTCTTGCTACTCTATGCGCATACACTTTTCTGACAAAAAAAGAGAAGAAAACACTCAAAGCAAGTAAAAAAAGGGTAAATTTGGGAAAAGTTTTATTATACCAGATGTAATATTTCTAAATGTGAATAAAATATGTTTGGCTGAGTATAAAAAATAGCTTGAAGGTTAAGAGGGTCTCACCTGCACATTGTCATTCAGCAGCCCACTCAAGTCAAACATGGTTCCAGTTTGTTTCTGATGTTATACCCATGGTTAATTTGCTCAGCAGTAAATCAAAACTAAGTAAATACAGGAGTACAGTGCTTTTCTAAACAATTTGTAATAATAAGAAGTCATTTAGAAGACTATTTTCACTGGAGTTTTTGAATTCTCCTCTCAGTGTCCTCTCCACAGCAGGGCACAGGGCGGTTTTGTACAGATAATGGAAGTCTATTAAATGCCCTCTTTTATGGGATTGATTTCTGTGTCCTGTTGTGGAAAATGAATATATCGATGGCTTTCTGTGCACTTGCTGGATGCCAGCTGCTATCAAATAAAAACCTAATGTCTCCCAGAGGTTGACTGTGTTTAAAAGGATTTTTTTTACTGCTCCAGAAGCATAATCCTGTTAAAAACATTGCATGTGTTCAACTGTGCCAGTTTTGGTTCACATTTTTACAATCCAAAAACATGGTAAATAAGCTCTGCAATAGCCATATATCAGAGATGTTAAAATGTGTGCGACGCTAATGATTTTCTATAATGTTACACTGTTTGCTACATTCTTTATTAAACACTTTGAACTATTAAAATGCAACCCTTGAAATATACTTTTTCAGGCTACTCTAAACCACTGATGCATGTTTTACAGTAGTTACACTTGATTTGAGAGACTAGGTTTTGAGATATGTTCTTCTTATGCCCCAAAGCCTCTATGACTCTACTGTGAGACTAATAAGGCACTATCTTATCTTGTGTTCTACACGACTGAGTGGATAATGATGACAGCAATGTATTACACTATTCACTCTGCTTCAAAAAGCAGCGCCTTTAAATGAAGTAAACCCAGTTCATATCACAAAAGCCAGTGACTTTTCCTTTCTAGTCCCTATTAGCCTCACACATGCGAGTCAGTGTCCACACTCACACACAGCTGGCAGGGATTAGAGCAGAGGAAGCAGCGGGAACACACAGGGCTTTGGAGTCAAAACAGCCGAGCTGGACTTGACCTCTGACCTGCACGGCCATTCATCTGTTGATAACATCAGGCAGCGCCAGTGTAGCAGGCCATTAAGAGTCCTCCACTGCAGAGTCGAAACCCCTATCAGTGACAATACGCACGCTTTCCAACATAGTGACGACTGCAGAGTGAGGCTGTATATGATAATTAATGGTTTCCATTAGAAGGAAAATCCTTCCTCTGCACTTTTGCTGCTGGATGGAGTGCTGAAGTAGCTTAGCTGTGTGTTTCTGTTCAACCTGGGGCTATAGACAAGTGTTATCCTGCATGAAAAATAAGTCTATCCCCGAGTGAGCCCCTCCTCTGTGGCCTCTTTCCCTCAAGTGAAACCAATCATGTTTGATCGTCACATTTTCCCCCCTATAAATGTACCACAATATCTGGATTTTTATCACGCTACAAGTCAAATCAAGTATTTTAGAGAAAAAGCCCAACATTTGTGTCATTTTTGCCAAAGCCATCGAACTAATAGTCTCCCCCTGTTTTGTTAATCACGCTATATTTGGGAGAAAATAACATTTAACAATTATCATGTGTGAGTGAATGTTTGGGGCCATGACGGAGGACTGTTATTCAGACACATATACTGTCTCTTCTCAATTTTATAGTAGCTCCTGTATCACCTTCCAGTGGCTGACTGTCCTAAAAAAGAGATTTACCACATCAATGGGACTTTCCTCATTAAATAAAGGTTAAAAAAAATCTATGACAGTACAAAATAACTTTTGACAAATTGTAATATTACTCCAATAGTGTTCATTGGTCAAAATGCGGAAGTGTGGGAGAGTGTGAGGCATGAAACACAGTAGAAAGAATACTCTTAATTGTTGGAGCCAAAGAGCAACACATATAATACAGTGCCTATCTCTGTTATAACTGTCTTGCTTCCAGTACAAGGTAATCCTTACACACAAAAATACAGGCAGTTGTTCGGTGGAGGTGCTGTAATACTTGACTCAAATGTTAATTTTCTCTCACATGTTGCTCATGGCCTTTTGTGGACTAACCAAAGGTTGCGTGTGCAGTCATGGATACACGCAGATGACAAGTCACACCTTCTTGCATAATGACACTTAAAACCACTTCTTTGTCTCAGTCTCTGGCACATTTTCCTTTTTAATAAACCTCTCCTCGTACCTCGTTTCTCTTGTTCCATTACTCCTCTGAACCCCAGAGTGCTGATAGAGAGGCGCTAACCAGCATGTAGCTGTCAGAGATTTATTATACGGGTTGCCATTCTGAGTGGATCACAGTATCTACCAGCATATCATGCACACCACAATGAAGATATGGAAATGAAATGTCAGCTCTCGACAGGGGCTCTCAAAACAATTATGTGCACTTCATATTCAGAGGCGCTGCTGGGCCACTGGCCAGTGCCCTGTGTTTTCTCATTTCTCTAAGAGCTCTATGTTGCTGACTTGCTGCTTTCTCACAGCACCAGCATTGCCCTTGTTACAGAGCGCTGAATGGGAGCCTTTCTCGCTGCAGCTTGTCCTTGTGTTTGGAGCCAAATGGCAGAAACAACAGGTATTGTGTGACAGGGGCTTTAGAGTTAGTTCTGCTAAGTGGCACAGGAGAGAACTGTGATGGGAACAGGACAGACCACTGTGGACAAAAAAGGGAGCTTGTGCTTTATGAAAAAAAATTGAGAGGATTTATGACTTTATTATAAAGCACTCATCAGTTTTGTTGCATGTTGTTATGTGAATAAATACTTAATGCACAGTTAAGTGAAGATTAAAGAGGTTTCATGGCTTCAAAAGTGTGTCCAGATGCCTTTTAATGTTAGTTATAGTTTTATCAACTCAAAATAGAACAACACATCTTATGCCAATAACGATGACTTTACTTTTCAAGTCACTGTTTATTAAAATACACTCAGTCCCACAATTTGCTCATTTTTTGTGTATTACACTTCATGAAAGGCCGGAGACAAGTTGAGACCTTGAAATGGTCATTGTTCACTGTGTTGGAGAGTTTCTGGTTACAATTGAATGGTGAGGTTGTATGAGCTGCGATAAGCCTCTTGGTAAATATAAAAGTACATTCTCAAGTGTAAACATAATTTATTGAGTCAGTTATTAACCCTTAAATAACCAAGCCATTTTTTCATATTTTTTGCCCGCCTGGTCTGTCTGTGTATTAATGCATGTATAATCTTAACCCTGTCAAGCACAGTCAAGTAATACACATCTTTTTTTTTCAGGACAATCTGGGCTATCAGAATATGTATGCTAAAATTATGTCACATGACGGGATTAAAAGTTATATGACTATATAAACAAACAAACAAAATAAACGAAAATTTTACAGAATTTGATCTAAAAAACACAGAGAACAATAATGTACAAGCTTTTCCATTTGCAATTATTATTCTCTCAGGCCTTGGCTATCAGTAAAAAAAAACCAATAACTTTTTTTAAAATTTGAAATCAGAGTAAATTAAACATACATGTGCCTCATGCGCACTCAAAATGCGCAATAAATGCGTGCCATACACTGTGTAAAGCTTGTGCATGAAGCTTGTGTACATTTTTATGGGCAAAGGTTGTGTGTAAATGTTTCTTTTAGCCATAAACTTTCTTTTCGATACTGGTAGTGAACTTTCTTCTCTCAAGATGATCTTTGGTTACTCCTGATTGGATGATAACCTCGTAACAACAGGAGAAGAAGAATTGGGCGAATCTGATTGGTCGAAAGTCCGGCCAGAAGTCATCATTGTTTACGTCAAGCCTCAAAATGGAGGTCCGCTATCTTGATTTATACGTTTTGATCACAAAATGTCATAAATAATCACATTATGACGGCGTTAACATGGTGGATTTACTGGACGAAGTTTCCGGAAAAAACGCCGCGCTTAACGGCTGAATTGAAAACTCGAAAGGACATAACTGCCCCGAGCCCACTGTAGATTGCCGAAAGGGTAAGCTTCAAAACACAATTTTCCGCATTAAGTTCTGTTGTGTAGTTTTAGAGCTATTCAGCAAAATACTGATGCTGCGGCGCTGGGGCGCCGGCGCTCCAGCGGAGTTATGAGGGTTAAATGTACTTTGTTTTTAGAAACATCCATAGTTATAGTTTAACAACTCACCCATTCTACTGTTTATGGCCTATTTTCAGATCTTTGACTTTTTCTGTTTAAAAATCATCTAAACTGTAGATTTCTCTGACATTACTGCTCTGTCCTTTTTCCTGCCCTTCCTGCCCTTTATCAGAACCACATAAGACATTGGCAGCTGTAGTGCACTGGGCTTCATATAACATGTAAATACACCCCGAAGACAAAAATCTAAATGTTAAAAGTGTTATCTGGCAAATTTATTATTTAAAATCTAATTATGTTTGCCACTTGAAAAATGCCATAAAATAAACCATGGCTTTAGGTAACAACATTGATAGAGCAGAGAAAGGTTGCGATCACAGATGTATTATTTGACCTACTCCCTGATATATTTGATCTTGTTAACAGACATGGCCGTAGTGTCACATCCTTATCTCTCTTTAAGGTGCTTTTCAGATTCTTAAATAAACTCTTCACGCGTGACGTTCACTAAGCAGCACTTGCCAGTTTTTGGGCAAGGATACATTTGACTTCACTTTCTGAACTGACTGAACTCTAGTTTGGAAAGTTACCTCATTCTAAATTTGAAACGCCATACTTTAGGATTTCATGTGAGCCCTCGCCAGCTTTATTACTGCAGGCTTTTTGATCTCAGGGCCAAAGTTTAGAAAGGAAAACCACTTTGAAATGACTAATTAAATTACAAAAGTAAACCGTTGCATGCTGGCACAGTCAAACATCTCTGGCATCTGTGACTCTTGTCCCGATCTCTGGGTTCAATGCTGGGAAAAAAAAGATGGATGGTGTTTTGAAACTAAGCATCCCATAACTCGCGGTCTGTTTGTGCTTGTCTGTTTTGTTTGCCTGCTTGTTTGCCCGCCGGTGTGCGCTGCAAGTGTGCACACGTACAGTGACTGATGCACCGCCAATCCCTAAACGTAAGAGAGACGTATGTGGGTGAAAAGTGAACTTGGTAATGAGTGCTCATGAGGGGACTGTGACTGTGTGCCTATTGCCTGAGGGGGTCTGGGCTGTGGTTTGAAGCTTTTTGAACCTGGAGAGTGATTAGTCAGAGAGGCAGACTGAGCTGTGTCTCAGTGGCAGTGAGTAGGGGATGAGTATGGGCTGGAGTTCCCCCTACACCCTTTAAGATGAGTGTTTTAAGCAGCAGCTGTCAGACAGAGAAGCAACAGGGCGACATCTAAAGACCTGAGATCGGAGCATTGTGTTTTATTATCGACACATTTGACAAGCCCGGTGCCACGTTTTATTTGCGCGCCGTAGAAAACCACAAAAATGCAAAACATAAACATTTTAGGAATTGTAAATACATCATCAGCTATTTATTTCAATGCTTCACTGTTTGTTGAGTGATATTTTCCAATACAAGACAACAAAATGCAATTAAAATGTGTTCTGGCAACATCTGGGAGTGGTGGGAAAGACACGTCAGCTGGGGATGTGCAAGTCAGAGGTTGTTTTTGTAATCTTAACAATAAAAAAATACAATTTACTGCATATATACAACTTAAACCAAACCTTAGCTTGTGCTCAAAGCTGTTTACATGTTGGCATCCCTTATTCAGGAGTGAGCATGCGATTGGTATACTCATCTATTAAAATCCTTGATAATAAAACCAAGATGAAACCTCATGGAGCAGCTAGGTTGCAACATGTTACAATGACATTAAACAGTTTGTCTCAAATGCAAGAAAAAAAAACAACGTGTGTGACGCCGGTTTAAATTGTGCTTTCTGCCTGAAAGTAAGAGACAAGCAAAAGGTATGTATAAAAGTTTGAGGCTAAGCTTAGATTGCGTTGCTTTTAAACATAAAAGACGTTGGAGTCAGCCCCGACACACTCACTGGGAGATGTCTGCAAGTTGTTACAAGCAATTGAAGAAATCGGGGATGGTTTGATGGTTTGATTTTTAGGGTGTGTTGCAAGGCGTTCACACATAGGTAATGAGTTATTTCTGCCAGGCATCAACAGGCGTCATTTGAATATAAAGTCGGTAATATCGCGCTGCTGCCTGAGCTTGTCTGGCTCAGGCTGGAGGCTGTAGTGACACACCTGCGTCTTTCGGCTGAGTCAGGGCTGCGCTGGAGACGTGTGCCGGCTTATCTTTGTTTACAAGGCTGTTTACTTGAACGTGGGCTCCATGGGTTCGCTCCTCTTAGCGCTCATACTCAGGAAGTTTACATGGACAGTTAAAGTGAAATGAACAGATCAAATTTTCTATTATATTATTATAGGAATCATATGTGAAATAACAAAACTTTAAGATGTCATCTAGGTTTTATTATGAAGAAGGATGAGCACATACCAGAAGCATTGTCCAATCACATGCTAGCTCTCAAGGGATGCTCCTTTTGGACTACAACAATAATACAAAGAAAGTGTTTATGCCAGCGCTGGATATGCCTATTTACAAGGGAAACAGTGCAGAAAAGAAAAAGATAAATAGTTGCAACTTTCCATTACATTCATATGCGTTCATAAAATTTTATTTCGTAAGCTTTCAGACCAGGAGAATTACATTTACTGCAGTAGTCAGACTTACACCGAGAGGAGCTGCATGCCAACAGCAGAAAACAGAAAAGAAATTCATGCAGTAAAAATGAAAAACATACTGTGCATGCCAAGCCAGAGGAAAACCAACAGCAAACACCATAGTCTTTACAAACAAAGACGACACAGTGGTAAAAGTACACCCAAAACAGATATGAAATGTATAATATGTTTGAGCGTTACGTGTTAGTAAGTTTCTGAGATGCCAAAACAACTGTGTATTTCACTAATGTTATGTGGTTGCCTGAAAACATAAATACCAGTGGTAATGTTTGCATTTTCAGGTCCCCCAATCCTGTTTTTGTAGAGAACAAAGAAGCGACAAAAGTTTGAGCGGATCATAAAAGTTGTACACTTCAATTATTAGATACATTCAAATGCAAATGTGCTATGTTTTGCCCAATCCTCTACAATGTCTTCTGCTCAGGTTGTAAAGTTACGGAGAAGGCTCAATGGGAGGAGATCAGGCCTTCTGTGCTTTTTGTCCTTAACAGCCCCATTCTGCTCTATACAAGTCTCTGTCCACAGGCTCGAGGGAACACAGCGCTAATTGTGCGGATCCACTGCTTCTTTGCTCTCTCTCTTTGATGTGGTTTGCTCTGTGCTCTCCACTTAGATGCTATATAATAATGCATGACATCACGGTTTACACTGCCAGGACAAATAAATACTGCCCTGTGATGCCGATAACCTCAACTGCATCGGCTTCCTTTGCGTGTTGTGCTGGAAGGAGAATCGTGTCGGGAATCCTTGAGAGCTCGGGCACACCTCATCCAAAATCATTTAGAGCTTGTTTTGTTTCCCTGCTGTGTGTGATGTAGGAAGTGTAGGAGATGTTTGTCTTTTCAGGCGGGATCCGCTGCCTTTTGTGCGTCTTGTCTGAAACAGCATGTCAGCCAGGCGGGGCGGCTCGGAGGATGTGTGCTCGCTGAATGAAATGTAAAAAGTAGTACGCCTGCCTGCACACAAACAGCAGCCTTTGGTCTAATGGGGGCTGACACTCTGACAGGCTCTGAGCTCTTTATCTGGGCCTTTCGCTCCCAGTGCATGTGTGTGCATGTGTGACCCCAGCGGTGGTAGTCGCCGGCCCCCAGAGAGTTCTTTAACCCCCAAACAGAGTCAGACTCATTTACATTGTAATGGGAGAGTGGCAGGGCCTCTTTATGGACTGTTTGCTTTCGCTCTATAGAAAAGCTGTGGCTCCTCCTCTCTTGCACACTGTGAGTGCATGGAGAAACACACAGCATTGAAGCACTTGATGCATGGGAATGTACTCTGCTGCTCCGCTCGGTTGTTTTTCCAAACTGTTGGTCTGTCATGTCCTCTTTAAGGTCACGGTTTTGCAGATGTGGCCATGTTCAGATTGAGCCGCAATATCCGGAAATGTGGTGTGAACGTTACAAAAATTCAGGGACAGGCACTTGAAATGGAAAAGATCCCGTATAAACACATTTTAACTTTTGAAATAGACATGTTTACAGACAGTCTGGAGCAAACAGTGACCTTTTTGCTTCACAACAGATGGATTTTTGACCGGTCATCTGGTAATTGTCAATAAAGAGCTTAAATGGTGCAAGATAAACAGCATAACTTAACATAAGAAGTTAACAAACCAAAAGAACACGACAATATTTAAGAATGAGACACACATTTATTTTGACAGCAATGACAAAATGCTTTTTTTTTCTTTTTTTGCAGCTAAATTCATGATATGAATTATTATGGCCTGCAATGTGAAAGGTCAGTCATTAAAGGTCCAGTGGGGTGTTTGTTTACCTCGACAAGGACAGTTACCGGCATCGTCAAGCTACAACCCCTGCTTAGCATAAAAATGTATGTAAATGCAGTAAGTTAATGTGATTTTAAAGAAACAATAACATTTTCAGAGATACACCTGTAACTCATTGTGCATCTACCTTCAAATAATTTCCACTGTAATGAATCATGAAAGGTCAAGAGGTCTGTCGGAACCGAACAGTCGCACTGTGGCAATGCATTTCCACCTCACCTATCTTCTGAATGACTGCTGCAGATCCCCGTGTGTTTCCTGGTCCCACAGTCGGTCCAAGCGCTGCCCATGGCGTGAGACACTACATTACAGCTCGCTTCCTCAAAGAGCTTCCTCATCCTCGGAATAGGAAGCTCTAAATCTAACTCCCAATATCTGTGGTGGCTCCAAACAAAGCCTGTTACTAAAGTCTGCCAGAGATCGTTGTCTAATTATAGCACAGGAAGTAAGTGGAGAGAACCCTTTGATTATCCATACAGCTATAAAAAGGAAGGGAAGAGATGATCTGGAGGTGGGGGTCTCTCCTGATTTCCTGGTTGTGGGCAGTAAACAGCCATTATATATATATTTTTTTACTTATGTAACTTAAAAATTCATTACTCAGAGTAAATTGTGGTTTTCTGAAATGTCAAACATATGTCAGCTCTGACAAGGGACTATTTCACCAATCAAATGTAGCACGCAATGTCAACAATATGTAAAAACGCACCTACTTCTAACATATATCTACATTTCAGAGGTCCTCATATAGCACTTATATATTTAGTTTGATTTAGCTCCTCTACCCACCTCTGCCTTTCCATTTTGTGAAACACTTGAAAACACTGTTGCAAGTCTGATACAGTGTTTTTCACACTGCCTTATCTTTCTGTAAAGTCTCTATAAAAAAAAAAAAAAGGGTGAGCAGAGTGCAGTGTTTGAAGTCAAGAGTCTGGGTAAAGTGCAAATACAGTCAATGTTTTCCACCTGTCTCCCTCTGTGTGCTCTAATGTGATCTGTGACTCCAGATCTCCAAAACTGGGGCAAATGCTGCTGTTTACAATCTCTAAGAAATGCATACGACTACACAACTAAATTTAAACCACACAGTGAGGCTATTTTGAGGCTACTTAAGCAAAAAAAGTGAAATCAGGTTTAATCTATGCAAACATATGTTCCAATCTAGTTCACTTAAATCAAGCATCCTTTAAAGTATTTTGCAAAACTGGTTTTAGTGCCTTTAAATGACCATTGTAGAAGTCTAATGTAATTGGTGTAATTCATTTATGTTTAATCCTTTGCTTGAATCTGCTGACTAAATGTGACTTAAGTGGTATTTACACACATTTAAATAGTCTGTCATTATCCATTTGAGCATAATTACTTTTGGCAAGACATGTGCCAAATTATTAAATGTGTATGACTTCTATAGATATGAAACCCTCTAACTGTTATTGAGTGAGTAAAAGTAACTGTTTTGCCTTTTGGTTGATGGCAGAAGCCCTCAGTGTGTCAAACCTGCCATGCCCTACAGAGGAATGTCAATGCCATGACTTTTTAACTTTGTTTTTAGGAAGCTATATTTCATTTGGGGTACAGTTGTTCATGTTAGCTGCTGACCACTTCCCTTTCCCATTTGGGATGAGTCATCTGCTGCGTGTGGTGAGTTCAGTCACCGCAGTGAGCCACTCCATGTCTCACTGTGATGAGATCCAGATGGAAAGTTTCAGTGGATTGGCCGCTCTGTTAACCATTCGGCTTTATAAAATGTGACTCAACTCTGTCTTTCTTCTTCCTTTCAAAGTCGTAGATGCTTAAAAAAACAAATAAAGACTGATTACACGCTGTTGGGGTGACTCAGTTCATTTCAAAGTTGTGTACTTAGGTACGTGGCACTGGCAAAAAGTCAAGTGAGCATCAAAGGGTCAATTTATTTTGCTGTCACGAGATGGAGAGTAGGCCTAGAGTGTGAACAGAGATGTAAGCAGCACAGTTTGGCTGCTTTACTTTTGGCTTTGAACTTCAACAAAGTAGTGTAACATAAAATCGAACACTGTCAACAAACCACCCATCCACGACGTGAGGCTCCATTCTCTGTTTCCAACTCCTTTAACCTAATGTTTTTAAAGGTTTTGAAACAGAACAATTTTCATCAGATTTGTGTTTCTCTCAGATATTTAAGAGTTATAATAAAGTGACTACAGCTGCTTTCAAACCGCCTTGTGACTTTATGGCTAGTGGTGAGATTAGACTTGTAACATATGAACTTTAGAACTAGTCCTTTCTGTCTTTTCAGATTTATTGAGCACAGTCTTGGAGCGCATGTCCTCGTTATATATTCTGATGTTTTCTTACAGTGTTTGTTTGACTCGGGGTCTTTGTCTGTGGAGTTGTAGTGTTCAAGATCAGTCTAAACATGCATATTTTTACTCTAGTCTTGAACATAAAGGATAGGGATTGGTCCCTTGATGTTAAACTGGATCTGAAAGTCATAGATCTGTTCTGTGGTGTCTGTCTCTATGTGTCTTGCACTGATCTTGGCCTTGATTCTGTAATTTACCTTGATCTTGATTTCAGGCCCTAAAAGTCTTGGATTTTCTTGCTCTTGATACATTCAGGTCTAAGTCATATATTTTGGTGGAGTTAATATATTGTTTGAAAACTATACTGGTTTTAAAAAGGTTCTGACTCGGTCCTTATTATTGGGATCTTGACTAAAACACTTCATACCATTACTATCCAGCCCCTCACCTGTCGAGCAGCAGAAATCTAGCTGTTTTCCCAAGACTCTGTCCTGAACATTACATTCACTCTGCTCTAAACCAGATTAAAAGACTCCCCATAACCTCAGTGATTGCTTCTAAAACCCAGAGCCAGGGTTGTATCACTCACAAGCCCTCTTTCACACACATAGTGGAGGCCTAAACAGTATTCGAGCTGTGACAAACACACCCTCCAGGGTCCGGGCAAAAGGCCTTTCAACTTTGGCCAAGTGTTCTCCCACTCATCTCATCCATCAGCTCCCCTGTGTGAACGGGACACTGATCCAGGGTCAGCTTACAGACCACAAAAAACCCTCTTAAACAACTCTGCAACAAGCTGTGCTCTAATGAATGCGAAAGGAGAGCCACTCTATGTCTTTATTCCAAATGTATTCCACTCTTAGACTTGTACTAGTGTCAAAGAGGATCTTAAATTATTTTGTATTATATCACTGGCTGTTTATTAAGCATCATTGTTGTTTTTTAGAATTACTCTTGTCATTTTCTTTTTCTTTTTTTTTTGGTTAAATTGGATTTTTTTTTCTAAAGAATTGTACTGGTCTACTTGACATTCTGCCTGCCTGTTACTCATTGAGGTAAATAAGTAACAAACAGCCATTGGACCTGAGAGCATGAAGCACAATACAGGCCTGTTTGTGTTCTATAAAATAAAACCGTACTGCATCTTTTCAATTCCATTAATGTGGTTTGCTTTCCAAGGTTTGGAGCTAAACCCTGCCGTCGCCATAAATGAGAAGTCAAAGAACAAACACAAAATGTCAGTGTCTTCAGGGGTAACCTGTATCAAATATTTCTATACTGACCCAGCCTTTAGCATCATTCTCAATGGTGCCTTAAGAGAAGACAATGTCTCCCTAGAGCGTGATTGTATCGACGGCTTTGCGGATGTGGACCAATCAGAAGAGAGCAGGCGGGTTCGAGTGGAAGGGGTTTAAAGACAAACAGCATTTGAGACAGTGGCTTTCTCAAGGTTTCCAAAAGTGAACAATACAACTTTTCACAATACACACCGCAGGCCTACAGACAGCAATGGGTCTTCAGAGAATCAGGACTGGCCTTTTCTGGTCGAGACTCTGACCCTGCTTTTGTCTTGACTTGGTCTTCAGGGCCTTGGTGGTCTTGACTAAAGCACAACTGATGAATGTTTTGTGGCTTCCTTTCATTTTGTTTGTGGATTTCCTGTCTGGGTTTTAGTGCCATTTTCCTGTCCAGGTGGAACATCACAGAAAGTAGGGCAAGGCCAGGCATTATTTGTTCGTAGAAGCTGAAGAAGGAACGGAGTGACATTTTTAGTTTGGTTCATATGGTTGAATATTTCATGTTTGTGGGAAAGCAACGGTTGACACTAAAATGCTTACCAGTGTGACATCCAAGTGCACATGTTCTCGTTAATATATGATGATGTTGACTTTTCTGTTTGGACTCTGTGGCTTTTTATGTTTCAATATCTGTCTAAAGGCCAACACATTGATATTTCTTTCCTCTGAGACTTGAAAATGGAGGACAAATTTGTCAGCGTCAATGGAGTCTTTACACGTGTCATGGGCTTGATCTTGACTGTGTCTTATTTACCTGTTCTTGATCTCAGTGGTCATTTACCTGGTTATTATTGTCTTGACCATACCACTGTCATAGAATTTGTCTGAATCCGTGTTTGTTTGAAAATGCTTAAACCTAGAAAATGCATCACTGAATTTACCCCAAGTGCACTAAGGTCAAGCAGTTACTTCAAAGCTACACTGTGTAACATTTTAACCTGAAAATACATAAAAGCATTGATATCATTGAGGGTGTAACTTCAAAGTCACTCTAATGTTTCCCCGACATGAAAAAGGAAGGAAAATGCCTCTTTCACAGACAGTTCAACAGACACTTTTGAGTGACAGAGGATGATAACATCTTGTGAAAACTCATCGCCACATCAACGTTACTCTTCATAAATCAGTGTTGCCTCAGATGTTGTCTTAGTGGCTTATTATCACAAACAGGTAGACTTTATGTCCCAGACCACACCGGGGTCACAGGTTGAGTTTTCATATCATCCACTTTGCAGACAGTGTTATTTACCTGACGCTAAACGAAATACCAAAACAAAACACAGACCACTCCTTTATCGGCCTCCACAATCAGACTTTGCGCTTATCTCCAGCTCATGTGTTACACCCATACCTTTTACTGTCGACTCTAAACTACAGCTGCAAACTTTGTGCAAACCACTTTACTGAGATGACCTCAAATCTCTGCAGGCACAGCAGCAAGGGTACTCCAGTTCTTGCGTAAAATCGTGTATTTCTTTTTTTTTTTTTGTCAGCTTAGCTTTTGTTGAATAATTCACTGCTGGACCTATATATAGGACAGAGGTCTCCGTATTTTTGACGGCACCATGGTTTATGTAAGGCTCTTTATGTAATCAAAAGGTTTAATGGTACAGTTTGCTTTCAGACCTCAGTCGTAAAGCGTAGACAGAAGGTCAGATGGCTCCGTAACTCTCTACACACAAACACACTCCTCCTCAAAGAGGCCCTATTATCCCGTTTTAGTTTCACTTTATTATAGCTAGATTCCTTTTTGTTACACTACGCATGCTCAAGTCCAGATGACTCTTTTTAAAAGCAACAGTAAGCCACATATAGTAAACAAATCTAAATCTCTCACTGTTGGAAATATCACAAAGCCCTAGGCCCCATTGATGTCATGAGTCTCTAATATCACACCTCTGTCCTGAGTCACCACGCACCAGGCCCTGAACGGAGGCTTCGGAAAGTTATTAGTAAACACATTCATCTTCTGAACGAAAGAGACTCGAGCTCGTGCGTAACCAGTATCCAGCGGTGTCTTATCGGAAGCTAAATGGAGGTCGCGGTGACAGCCACAATTAGGTAGGACAGCTCAGGATAGGACAGGGTCACACATGTAGCAATTACTGTGTCACTGCGACGGGGCCCGTGACACTAAAACACTAGCTACACATCGGTGCACACGCCACAGGGACACAGTGATGCTCTGTTATGACTGGGACAAATACAGTGTTGGATGTGTTGTCAGAGAGAGGAAGTGTGCGGAGCCGCTCATGTGTGACATCCACTTTCAAATATGTAGACACGTGTTATTTGGAAGCCTATATGTGTTTTGAAGGCGACTTTATGTCAAATTTTGTTACTATCTAAGTTTAAAAAAAATTGGATTTATTTGAAAATATGTGAAATAACCACAGATTTTTTCTCATTTTGCAGAATTACATGTTTCCAACCTTTTTCTCCTTATGCAATGGCTTTATAAGAACTAAAGATTACAATTAGTAGACTTCAATGAAATTTTCTCATCCTATCTATGTTGTACACCTTTCATAAAAGTGAACTTTGTCTAGATTACGGTATGATCCTTACTCTTTATTAGAAACTACAACATAACCTGGAAAAATTGTGGGAAACCCAAGCGAGAACCACATTAAGAGGATAGATTACCGGACAGACAGCTCAATAAGTTGCTCAGACAGGAATGAGAGAGCTTCAGTAACACTGGCTTGTCTAGTATCTTGATTTAGAAACCCTTTGTTAACAAATTGACACCACTTATCACAAACGCTGTAGACAGATTCTTGTTATGTTTAATTCGCTCAGCAGTGCCGGCCCCTGGTGCCGAGAATAGGTCAGATTTAATTAAAATTGAGCCTGAACTTTTGACTTGCGCGGCTTCCATGCTGAGTTACCTTATCCTTCTGCCCCTTTTTGCCTGTTTGCTATTCTACGGCGGAGGTGAACATATTGAAAGTTATCTCAGGAGTGAGTTATTATTGCAGCATGGGTCCGGGCTGCCCCTCAGAGCCAAAACAACAGTGTTGGATGGAGCGTCCTTTGAAAACAAACCTGAGCCCTCCCTGGCACAAGACGTTTATTTACCCACAGTTCCAGGCGGTATTGCTCCGGGCTGCCTGCCACAGCCTTCCTCCATATTTCATATATTCACAGCGGATAAACAACACTCATCCTGACAGTCCTGGTACTTGTAGTAAGGCGCGTCGGGCCTTGTGGAGGTGCGTGTAGAGGCGTGTGCATGTGATAAATGTTAAATCCATGACAGAGCGCTGTGCCAAGAGCGGTCCTTGAGAAGTTGCTACTTTGTTCGATGATTGAACTGTCTTTTTTTCATACCCACATTTATCTATCTCTCTCTCTTCTCTGCACTTCCTTATGTTATAAACTTTGAATTCTATCATCCTCTCATTTCTTTGTCTAGTGTCACTATTGACTTCCTATAAAATTTCCATAAAAGGCACCTAGAATTGAGATGTTTTCCTGACTGAAAATTCACGTAAATGGAGCACAAGATAAGAGTTCATACATTTTTTTTTTCCATGTATGCATTATTGTTAACAGAGCACAATGTGTCAAGTGATTATTATTAAGTATTAACCAGTTTACTCAATATACAGCACAAATAGCACCTCGGAAAATCGTATATTGTCTTGTTTAGGCTAATTTAGGCTAAGTTTTTGTTTGTTTTGCATGAAGAATAAGAGTAGCTCATTAAAACAAAGCAAGTACATCCGATTGAACCGAACACTGACCAAAACTGACGCCAAAGCTAACAAACAACTACAACATTTTTCTATATATCTGTAGAGTCATAAACTGTATGGCTCTCCTGCTCACTGCTCACATTTGAACTTGTTCGACATTGCAGGATAAACAAATATATTTCTTATTTATTATAGAGGGTCATGTCTACAGAGGTCATAAAAATATTTTAGTTTAAAGTTTGTAATCTGAACATGTAACATCTCTGTTGTATTGATTCGACACATCAGTCTCCAGGTAGAAAACAGATTGTGATTAAAGTGTCGTTTTTTTCCTGATGTGGACGAGATGTTTCCTTTTGGGCCCGGTCCGTTCACTGGGATATTTACACCTGGACTTGACAGATAACGTAATTAAGGTTGTGTAGCGATCTGTGCCGACTATGTTCCCACCGCACACAGACACTGAAGCCTGTCGGTAAATAGAGCCCTGACCCTAGAGACAGAGCAGTGACACAACATATATTCTGAGGCAGACGTACGTCAACAAGTAAATGACCCATTCAGGAGTCATGTCACACAGCAGTTGAATGTGGCATGGATTTTTGGGGTGAAACTTAAGTAGTGCTATTACATGACAGCAGACATGTTTGGGGGAAGCAGCCACTGTACATCTTCATGTCTAGACAGAAATCTATCAGAAAAGTTCAGCAATTATTGTTTGAGGGTTTCATGTGGAACGTTGTAACTTTATGAGCTCAGACAATCAAGTTTGTGACTGTGAACACATGTAACTCTTCTTCACCTGTGCAATATTTCCATAATGTGCAATTTCACTGTGCAATATCTGTAATTGTGCAATAACTTTTATACATTTTTTTACTATTTATTGACAATCATTATTTATGTAAGTCTGTTTTTGTTTAATTAGTTTTTTTAGCACTTTATTTTTTAACTTACAAATGTATAGTCTATGTTAGTTTATCTTGTCTTAGAATAATTTTAATTTAATTTTTATTCTGTCCAGGTTGGCTTTTCACTTTAATCTGTGTAATACCTATTCTGCTCTGACTGTTCCTCTGCTGTTACAAAATGCAATTTCCCACTATTGTTCTTATTCTTCTGATTATTATGTCACGTTTAATGACGAAATGTTATAAAAAGTCAACAATGAGTAACAAAAAAGTCAGTTTTGCCAAGAGTAGTAAAAGGGGACAGTGGCAGATTTAAGTATAACATCAAACAGTGATAGAAATTTTAAATAAGAAAAGTTTTTTACCTGCTTCTACACCATTTCACATTTGAATTGTCTGGAGTTTGCTTTGATAAACAACAAAATGGAGTGGTTTTAATACATGAAACAAGAACAGGAAGATGATGCTTCTTTCTATAAAACCAGAAACAGCTGAATGTCTGCTAAGCCAGGTTCTTATTATTTCTTTATACTTAGTTTATTACATAACTAACTACATATCTACTGCAATAACAACAGTATTCTTTGTTTAGAAGAATTTAAGAGGAGGACCTGCTGCCTGTCTGTTACACACTAAAGCAGTGGTGTCAAACTCAATATGGTGAGGAGCCACAATAGTAAATAAGGATCCTTTCAGGGGCCGGAGATGGTGACATTTGGAAGCTTTTATTAAATTTTGAATGGAAGGATTCATATTCATTTGAGTTTTACAAATGTTATCTTTAACATTAATTTCCTCCATTTAAGGTAACTGGTTTAATTTGGATTTGAACTCATTTTAAATTGATTTAAACTGGTTAAAGTTAGCTTTGAACAGGTTTTATTTGGATTTAAGCAGGTTTTAGATGGTTTTTAACAGGTTTTATTTGATATGAACGGGTTTAAAATGGATTTGAACAGATTTTATTTATATTTGAGCATATTATATGTATCTTAGTCCCAAAAATCAGCTTAAGATTTCATGAACAAATCAAATTAATCTGATTTAAATCCATCTAAAACCTGTTCAAATCCATTTAGTACCAAAAATATGACCTACTAAATGCATTGGAGGGCCACATGAAACATTGCAAAGGGCCGCATTTGGCCCCCGGGCCTTGAGTTTGACATGTGTGCACTAAAGAGTATATGAATGGCCTCACTGATGGCACAGGCTACAGTAACTAATTAGGTTGACATTTTTTAAACACCTTAACCTAGTTAGCTGGTGTTTTAATCAATACGCTTTAATGAAGCCATCACTGCGGGCTGGTGCACACTAAAGCAGAACAACGGCCTTGCTCCTAGATTCCCATTGGCTCTGAATACAAATGATATACTTGTCTGCGGCGAAATACATCTTCACAACTGTCACCTTATATTAACTTTTACTGCCAGTCTTCTTGCCATTAACCCTGATTTATCTCTGGGAAGAACAAAAAGAGCCTGTATCACATGATCAGTACTAACCACCCAGCTGCTTTGAAACTTGTGAGAGGATTAAAGGCAGTTTAAAGTTAAAAAACAAAAGCGGTGCCTCTTTGTGAGCAGACAGAGGAGCCGGACAGAGCGTGGGCAGGGCGTATGAGGAACTGTTGGCCGGGGAAGCCGATGGAAATGAGGCCAAAGGGGCCACAGGGGTTACACGGTCCATTCGCTTTTGTTACTCACAGACCTGCTTTTGCTTATGTGGCCATTTACAGGTCGAGAATGGATTTGTCTGCTCCACAAAGGTGAAGATTGAAAGGACTTCTACCAATACTGCTCTTAGATTTATGTAGGCGAAGGCAAATAATTAACTTTAAAGTGAATTTTAGTAGCTGCCGGGACGTTGTGTATTTACATTTACTGTGAATCCATCAGGAAAGTGTATTTGTTGAAAGAGGGCTAAAAATAAAACATGTCTCGTTGCCTTAAATGAGCAAATGACCTTCGATTTGTACTTCCCAGCACTCTGTAATGACTCAATTTCTCCAACTTTTGCCGAGCACACAATCAAGCTGTTCTCGACTGCCATTTTTAACTTTATTTTTAACCAGAAGAAGAGTTATTCTGGCTGCAGTAGAGTGATGATCGATGAGTGGTCGTTATTAAAAGCCTTGTACAGAACCCAACGTTGATTTTTGTTCCTGGAAACTCTGGATTGTAATTCACCAGTTGTGTGAAATTTAAATGTGTAGTAGTAGGAGTAGCTTCTTTTTACATCTTTGCCTCGAATGGTTTTGCGGTTCCTCCAAAGAATTGTTTATCTGAAAGAGCTCCACAAAGTCACAATGGAAGTGCTGTCAAGACCAAGCCAAACCTCCGATTGAAACGGCTCTTTCTAAACAATGATGTCCTTGACAATCAGAAGTTCTCACATCATTCTTCAGCAACAATGACTTGGTTGTCCACAAACCAGAGGGTCATCCGGGTCTCGAGCGAAACTCGCCCCAGTTGATGCCGGGGTCCGGGTCGTGGGAGTGTTGGATTATGTAGCGGTGACCTTCATACTGCGTAGTGACGCCTCTCGTCGTCAATACATGGGAAGTGTAGTCGTGTATTGGTGTGTTCATAAAAATGTTATGAATATCAGACTGTTCACTAGCCCACAAAGCTGCGTCATCAAAGAAGTTATATTATCCGTTGTGCGTTGTCAAAATGTTTCTTTTGTACATATCAGCAAATATATGACATTTAATAGTTTAGTTGACTGACTTTTTCCTCCAGGATAATTTGAGTATTTACATTGAGGACATTTACAGTTGAAAATAAAGCTACTCTGCTCATTTACCAGATATGATGACTTCTAAAGACGTCTAAATGACTTATAAAGTAAACAACAAATACTGCAGCTGCATATTGTCCATGTAGCCCTCATCCAGCCAGGGTTAGGGTCTACTTTAAAAAAATGATAAAACACAATTTGTAGTATGCACACTGTGTTCATATGATTTGGCACTACTTAAATTTATTATAACTGTCAATATTAGTTTGTAGTAATGATGATTTTAAAGGAAGGTGACCTGCTAACTCTCAGCATTTGTACAACTGAAGCGTTGACTGGTTAAGTGTGTTTACTTAATTTTACTCACTCTTTTGGGTTGAAGATGCTTGAGCAGAATTTTAATCTGTGTAAGTCTCTTGGGTTGTATCAGAAGTTGACTAAGGTTGAATTTGTAATCACATTAAAAGCTCAAACTTCCCAAATGAAGCCTTCAGTTGTTCCCGGACAATGCCATGTATCGTCTGCGTTGTGGCCTATCCGGAGCCAAACGGCAGCTCTATGCCAAAGACAATGGCCTTGCCGATTGAAAGGCGTCATTCTGCCGTCTTGAAGGCGGTCCTGTGTTACCACATCAAGTTTTGTGAAACCTGTCTAGAGCTCAATTCACAAAGTCTAGGGGTCTTTCATCTCCCTGGACCTATCAGTCTAAGCTGGGAAACAGGAGCTAAGGGACCCTCAACCCTCCGCTGTTCCCCAGTCTCCAGACCCTCCCACCGCTGTCCTGCCGCACTGGCCCACTCAAAGGGCTCTTTCAGTATTGTGTAGAGGCCCGGCTCCAGGTCAATGAGAGCCCTGAGATTTAGAGCTGCAGCTTGAGTGGGAACAAATGGTTTGTTTGGTGAGCACTGTGAAGTAGCTTTCGTCTGTCCGTCAGACCCAAGGTAATGCTGACTTCGGTACCACAGGAGTAATACGACGGTGATGACAGGGGTCACAGGCAGGGGTTGGGTCGTCGTAATCAAAAAGGTTTACATTAATATTTGAGTGGTAGATGTAGCTACAGAGCATTTTAGCTCTTGAAGATGACTGTCAGTGTCGCTTAGAGAGCTGCCCTACGTCAGAGTGGGACCAGAGTCAGGCCAAAAAGTGCATTTAAACAAACTGGAAAAAAAAAAAAAAACAAACATTTATTTAATAGAGAAGCAGTGATCATGTTGGATATTGAAAAGTGTTTTATGGATGTAAACCTTTGCTTATTTGGGAACTTTTCAGTAATCAGGACGCAAAATAATAATTCATGGGCTGGAACTATTAACCCCAATCACATACAACTCAACTTCCAAAAAATGAACTTTATCATTTTAAAGGTATAACCTAACTTACTCAATGCTTTGCAGGAAAATGTCACAAAATGTCTGAGTTAAATTAAAACTGGTGACACCTGCTATGGCATTTCAGAAACACAATTAAACTGACCTGTGTGGCTCTGGCATTTAGGAGAAACACATTTGCACCTATCAGACGAAATTGTATTTAAGAGATATATGAATGTATCCAGTCCTGAGAAAAGAGACCCACTGAAAAGCTACAGGCAGCAGCATTTCAACCAGTTTTGAATGAGTGCTTTGGTTTTGGTTCGCGCTGGAGGAATGCTTCTGTTTAATGCTTGCACCCTTGAGCAGAGTGTCCTTCGTCTTGTGCAGTCTGTGGCCTCAGAGCTCACTGGCAGCTCCGTTTGTATCAAACATTTGTAATGTAGCCTGGTGTGTTACGGTTTCTACATTTATAAATAAGTGTGACATCAACTTTTCAGCAGTTATTTGAAAGAGTTTGTTGGAAATAATTAAACTAAGACTGTCAAAAGAAACTGCAGCTTAAATGTTGAGCCCAAAAATTGAGTTGCACTGATTCTATAGATAATAATAATAATAACCTTAACCACATTCATAAATTATGTTGGTTTTTCATTGTCATTTTCTTTTTTTCAATCAATAAATCCATCAATCAGTCAATGAATAGATTTTATGAATGTGCATGTTTCTGTAGATGGTGTAAATTTTCCTATTGTTTGATGAAGCAGGGGTTTATAAAACAATGGCACAGATTGATTCAGAATTAGAAATATTTGTATAGGTTAATACACATAAGCTTACATGTAAAAATGCAGCAACAAAATTAAATGAAGACAAATCACTAGTTGCTATAAAAGTATGATTCTAAATGATAAATCAGTGTACGTTTGCGTTAGGTTTGCTCTCATTTGTGGGGGTTGTGTCCTTGTCTCGTCCTCTATTTGCCCCGAGAAGCAGCCTGGCTTCATTCAGGAGACGTCACCTCTGTAGTCTGTCTCTAGCTGTCTGTACCCAGGCCTTTGTGTGAGTCTCTGTCACTTGATTGGGCCGTATAATGTGACTGATGTCCTCTGGGCAATCTGCTGCAGCCGCTGCCACTGCTGCTGGGACAAGGACGTGGTCATGTGATCCAGGGGCTGATTGGCGCCAGGATAAAGCAAAGGACGCCCTGACCTCTGAGGCTGTCAGGTGCCACCGCTGCCTGTTAATTATGCATTCGGACAGTGACTTGCAGCTGGAAGCCCCACATCTCTGTAAGCGCCTTGAAATCCACCCACCCTTCGCTGAGATCTGTGTCGGTGTGTGTTGGAGAATATGGAGCCATCTGGACGTCTGCTGAACTGTCTCCGTGTGCTTTGTTTGAACATCAGATGGGGGGATCCTTCACCACTGCTCATAGGTGTGTGAAATGTCCATATTTCCCCAAGTTACAATTTCATGGCTGAATAATGTCGGCCATCTGAACATAGGTTTGTTTTGTTTTTTTCCTTCACTTCCTCCTGTTGTACCTTTTCATGTGATAAAAAGAAGAGACATGGTGCCTGTTGAAAAAAAAAAAAAAAATAGACAAAATTGTTTGTCAAACGTAAGCTCCTTCCCACCAAGATCATTGTATTATTGCTTGAGCATTTATTTAGGCATTTTTGATATGATGAGTTGGAATTTGCAGAGGAAGCTTGAGTTGTCATTATCTAGATGTGTTAGCTTGGCCTTAAGAAATTCAAATGAGTACTATTTCAATCAAAACAAGCTGATCTTTTCAATTTCCTTACAAATCTAATAAAACACTCCCCGTTCTTTTCCCCTTAGTCTCTACGAGTGTGAGTGTGTGGGGAATAAGTGGGCAAATATTGATGTTTTACATTCTAATCCTTTCTCCCATTCTTCTCCTATCCATTATCCTACAGTAGCTTATCTCTTTTTAATTGCTGCTCTGTATGCATTATCTAAACCCATCCCCCTTTCTGTCTCGGTATTCCAGGTTTGTTTTTAAGCGTCAGATGGTCTGGAAGACACAAGACTAATTTCTCACTCTTTTATCACGTAACTGTAAGCAGACAGGCCCAGGGGACTTGTGTTCCCATATCAATACACTTTACAGTCGATGTCTGCGTTGGACAGCCTGATTAGCGCTTACTGTTAAAGGAAATGTCTGCCAGCGCTATTTTTCTTTAACAGAGAGAAGCCTTGTTTTGGGATGAGCTGTGTTCATTGCTCACGCTGACACTGCTTTTATGACAGAATGAGAAATGCATCGGTTTGTAAATGTGTGTGTGTGTCGGGAAAATGAGGCATAAATGAAGAAATAAAGCTGGAGCAATTGGCGGTATTTGATAAGAAATGAGTAACCTCTTATTCAAGGTGTAATGTAATAATGTTTGTTCACAGGCCCATCTTGTACTGATGCTGAAGGCAGCCTTGAGTGTCTTGTGTTTGCGAGATTTGCCATAGACCTTATAAAAAATGAAAGTGACATCTTATAACAAAACCTGAAGACCTCAGTTGACGTCTGAAACTGTTTCCATTAAGGGCAAAAATACAAGTATATTATGAAAAGGATGACTGGTACCTACGCACACAAACTTCCCACACAGATGTTAATAAATCATTAATTTCCAATAAATCAGAAGAAATGTCCCATTGACTCAGTTATGTGTATATACATATTTATATATTTTTACCAGCGAAACAAGCAGCAACAAGTTAAGTAGGTCACAGGCTCCAGCAGAGTTCAGACAGATTCATCAACGTGAATGAAAGCACTACATTCCTAAAGCTTCGGCGCAGAGATGCTTTTGTGTGACGGCACCTGGTAAATAAACACGGCAGGCAAAACATTCATTAAAAAAGGATCGAGTAGAGACAGAGTTTGAACTAATGTTGAGGAAGACTCAAGGTTACATGTGTTAGTGGTACACAACTCCACCGACATGTTTTATGAATGGATCTGAGCATGTTTTAGATGGATTTGATTTTTGCTATATAGATAAGTAACTAAAACCTGTTCATATCGGTCTAAAACCTGTTCAAATTCAACCAAAACCTGTTGAAATCCATCGAAAATCTGTTGAAATCGGACTAAAACCTTTTCAAATCTGAACAAAACCTGTTGAAATCCATCTAAAACTTGTTGAACAACTTAAACCAGTTTTCCATAAAGATGAAATCTCACATTCAAAATTTAATAAAAGCTTTTGACTGTCACCATCTTTGGCCTCTGAAATAATTCTTATCAACTTTCGCGGCCCCTCACCACTTTGAGTTTGACACCACTGGCATAAGGCTTAACAAGGTTAGACAAAAGACGTCTGATCTGTTCAAACAATGAAGGCGCTAAAACCACTTTAAAAAAATGTCAAAAAAAGGTCATAACATTATTCTTTCAGTCCACTTCACAATACGTTTGTAGTTTCTCCAGTACAGCTACCACCTACATCTCTCCAATAAGTTTGTCTTTCTCTTTCTTCCTCTTTTCACTGATTACATATTGCACGTTGACCTTCATTATGTTTATCCTCTTGCATATGAACTGCAAAGTACATTCAAAAGCATCAGACAATCATTACCATGGTAAACCCCAATGCAAAGTGAATCATAACAGCTTAAACAATACTGAGCTCAGGTTATTCATTAAAAACGCTTGTGCCGAGAGCTCAGTGGGGGGTCACAAAGATTAAAACCTATCCGTGGCTTGAAGAAAGCATGAAAAGCAATGTTGGAAAGTCGAACAACAACACACAAAGTTTGCACATTACCCCGAGCAATGGATTTTCATCTCAAAGTGCCACACCGGTTCAGTACAAAAATAGGCATTTGCAAAAGTTTGATGTGTTACATTTATCTGATTTATCATTTTGTGGAAGTTTGTACAATCTGTAATCATACACTGATTTGTATCGTAGAAAATTGTATTATAGCACATATATTGTATATATATTGTTGTATAGGAAGGTACAACTTGTCCATGTCTTGGATTTGGTGGCAATGGAACAATGCAATTTCCAGTTTTTTATAACTAATAAAATAATATATTATAAAATTACTTTTCCACCCGTCCATGTTTTTATTCCAGAGAGCATTTGTATCTTGGTTCAAAATAAATAAATAAATAAATAAAATTCTATATTATAAATTATTCTTGCAAAAACAGACAATGAAACTTTGAATATGTAATTATAGATGCACATTGCAAAGAAAAACGTTACTATTCCAAACAAGGGCTTGCATTCTATCATATATTTATATATCCACTTAAATACAGAACTATATAACGTCAAGTTTATTTAAAGACATTAATGACTCAATCTCCTTTTTCCTGTGTTAATATGAATGTATTTTTTCTTATCCACAGGCCACTTGAGAAACTATTGTATATGCTATTTTTAAATGTATAAAATAGCTTATTGTGGGAGACATTTCTCTGGATATATTAAGATTAGATCGCTAATAAAAGCTAGGAGCATCTCATTAGACCTGATTCACAACACAGCAGAGCCTTGTTGTTACACTCTGGGGAGTTGTCCTTTTAAAACGATGCATCTGTGTTTAACACGCTGACTACAATGCGCCTTGAACACACATTTGATGACGCACTCGGCCATGTATGTAACTGTGTAGCATTAATCATGGATTGTTTTATTCCCCTTCAGGATCTGAGTTTTAAAATACACACGCCTCGGTTTGAAGCGCTACTCTCGTACGTGGAAGTGTTTCTTTTGATGCTGCAAGCCAACGTCACAGGAAGAGACAGAAATAACAGCGATAATCTGATTCAAATATTTATCCTTAGGGGAAACAGGGGGAAGCATAACGGCTGGAGTCCCGACGATAGCGCTGCACCATTACTGACTGTCCCTCACAAAAAGCAGCATGCCACCACTATCTTGTCATTTCCACATTTGTCTAACACGCTGGAGTATTTGTCTTGCTGGCACTCATAAGCCTTTTTGGCAGATGTGTATTTTTAGTTTCACAGTTTTTCATTAAATCAAATCCCTGTGAGTTGTAGGATTTTGAATAAGAATGAGTAGAAATTGATGCAGTGGAAAGTTTTGTGGATGTTCCTCAAAATGCGAGTTTACTCATGGTTCAGTGATGCCTTAGTCCTGGATGTAGTCTTGGATTTAGTCCTGGTTTAATGATGTGTTTAGTCCAGGTTTAGTCCTGGTTTTGTTTTGGTTTATTTCCTGGTTTTATGGTTGTTTTGTCCCGTTTTTTTCCTTTTTTTTTTTTTGGTTTTTTTCCTTTTTTTTTTGTGTTTTTTTCCCGGTTTTTTCCTTTTTTTTTTTTTTGTTTTTTTCTTGTTTTTTTTTTTTTTTTTTTCTCCTTTTTTTCTTTTTTTTTTTTTTTTTTTTTTTTTTTTTTTTTTTTTTTTTTTTTTTTTTTTTTTTTTTTTTTTTTTTTTTTTTTTTTCTTTTTTTTTTTTTTTTTTTTTTTCTTTTTTTTTTTTTTTTTTTTTTTTTTTTTTTTTTTTTTTTTTTTTTTTTTTTTTTTTTTTTTTTTTTTTTTTTTTTTTTTTTTTTTTTTTTTTTTTTTTTTTCTTTTTTTTTTTTTTTTTTTTTTTTTTTTTTTTTTTTTTTTTTTTTTTTTTTTTTTTTTTTTTTTTTTTTTTTTAGTCCTGGTTTAGTTCTGGGTTTAGTCCTGGTTTAATGATGTGTTTAGTCCTGGTTTCAGTCTAGGTTTATTGGATTCGTTCTCTGGTTTAAGCCTGGTTAAATCCTTGGTTACGTGCATGTTTAGTCTATGTTAATTCCTGCTTAGTCCTGGTCGAGACTAGCTGGTACTGCATTGTCAAGTCTTGGGTTTCAGACTAGTTTAGACCTGTGTTAAATGACTTCTATCGGTGGGTTTAATTCTGGGTTTAGTCCCTAGTGGGTAGTGATCATAATAATGTCACAGTTTTGACGTGAAAAAAATATCCCAATTCACATGGCATTGCTTAAATGCTTAAAACTACTCCTTAAAGTCAGTTGTCAACTATCTGGGGACCTTCTACTATTGCAATATTAAAAAAAAACATTAAAAAGTAATATCCAAGCAACATTCAAACTTAATTTAAAGAAAAAGGTGGATTTAATGTAATACTCCAACATTAAGAGTGTATAAAATGTTATGCAGATTTCACAGTGCAGTAGGACTCACAAAGAGCCCTGGGTCCCCAGGTTTAACACAATGCATTTGACACAGTGGGAGGGCCCTACAAGGCTCTAGCAAGATGTTTAAGCAATGCTTTTTATACATTATGTGCTATTATCCTGTAGTGCTCTTTTTACTCTTACTGTTACTGTGACAGTTTCAGAATATTAGCTATTTTCCCATTTGATAGAGGCTTTTTAACTTTGCAGACCTTTTGAACAATATCTGACAAGGTTTCAGTAAGAGGTTTTATTGTAAAAGTTCTTTTGTGCTTTAACATTACATTAATAGTGTATGATTTGCCTTTTCACCTCTATATTTAAAAGGCAAAGAAAAGTTTAGCACTGAATGTTCTTTATCAAATGTCCGTACGGTCTGTATAGTAACACTACACAGGACATAAGATGGTGATAGGTAAGAAAAACGTTTTAGGAGTTATTATTTTACACAGCCATTTTATATGGTAAATGTGCACGTTATACTGCATCTGCCGACTGTTACTGAGTTTTTTCTCATTTTGGGATTCCCATGGGCTCCACCTCTTCAGTGTTAGTATCATATCTTGCTAATGTTGATATTTGTTTACACACAAATTGTCTTCTTCTTATTTGATGATGATGATGTTTGGAAAAGGTTAAGTGGTGCATCTGCTTCCCGCGACCTTTCACCAAGAGCTTTTAATTAGTGCCAGCATCACTCAGCATATGGCACACTTGGAGTGAACAAGTGTGTGCCGTCTACATGCAAATAAAGAGAAATTAAAGGGAAAATATCTTCAGAAAATCCCCCAAAAGCTTAGCTAAATCATTAATACCCACCACTTGTTTGTTGTCAGGTTGAGTTTAAAGAAGTGCGTGGAGCTTTTGGTGTTTTTTTTTTTTTTTTTTCGACACGTGCTGGAAATCAGGGCTCACTTCAATAAATTGTCACTTTATCTCCAACCTGGGCTGATAGAGGAGAGGCTAGTTGTATATTAATTATTCTGATAAGACTAGCGCTGGACTAACTCCCTGAGCAAACAACCATTGCTAGGTCACGTACATATAACCTGACGACAACATTTAAACAAAAATCTAATATTATAACAGGTCCCGCGGCTATAAACACCAACTAAACAGCTTTGATTTGATGGATGAACACAATTCTTAATTTGATGTTAAGGTAATGGAAGTCGTGCTGAAATGTCCCATGGGTGTTATTGGTGACGAGTGAAGGCCATAGTATATATTCACACATAAACATTTAGTAATTCATGACACCCGAGGGAAAAGGGCGTGTCATTTTGAGGAGGCCACTTCATCTTTCTGTGTCTATCTATAAAGTGGTCAGAAATTATGTTGCTTTCATTCATGTTTCATTCATTTATTCATTTTCTTCTGCTTAATCTCTTTTCAAATCAAACATGTTCTGGACGCAGTCAGGTTGTGTGAACTCATTAAAGCCCCACTGCAAACATGTGTTGCCGACAGCCAATGAAAAAGAGAGGGTGGGACACAGGAAATAGTTTTAGAAAATGACGGAAGTAGGGTGAATATCGGTTTGTTTACCCATTAAACTGTTGTTCTTGTGAGAGTATGATGTGTTCAGTTGGCTTTAGTTGGTTTGACAAATCTTGTAGTCTGTGAGCCCTCATCAGGCACAGTTAAGAGTGTGATTCCCAGTCTTTTAGTCATCTTACAAAAAATCTGCTGAAACCAGTCTGTTAGTGTGTACTCCTAGTCTTTTTAAGATTTAGACAGACACTGACAGACAACTATTCACTCTCACACTCAAGCACTGGGGATACTTTAGATTCACCAGATGACCAATCCATGCATGTCTTTAGGCGGTGGGAGGAAGCTGGAGTACCCAATGCAAGAGTACTACCCACTCTGCCACAATGCACCCCTGTCAGAATGTTTTGTCACTAAATTTATATAGGATATGGTGGGTCAAGAAAAACCCAGTGAGTTTCTGGAGATCGCACGAGAGATTTACTGCAAAAAGCATTTTTGGTTAAACGTGAAGTGTTTTTATCTTTCAGTGCCATGTGCAAAACTTAAAGTTCCAGTACCTGATTTTGTTTTTGTCGTCTCTGTCTCAGCCCCACCACTCACCTCCAACAGCAGCGTAGTAACCTTCCTGCTTCTTCTTTCTGAAACAAGGTAAAAATGAACTATTTTTTTACCACAAAATAGTAATACGTTACATTAAATCGAAGTTTAGAGCTCACCTGAACCTTTTAGCTTTGGAGTTTACTGTTGTAGATTGTAGTGATCCTGTAATTATCTCCACCTCATTAAAGATTGCGTTGAAGCATTGCCAACATTTATCCATGTTTACTATGCTGCCTGTTGTTTTGTATTTTTATCTTTTTTGATCTGTTTTGCTGTAAAATAAGACGTAGTAAGACAAATAACCCATTTCTTTGGCCCTTCGTTGTTGACATCAGTGTCAACCAATGGGAGTGCTCCTTTTTACTGGAAACAAACTGTGATTGGCTAAAATCCTGCTGTGGGCTTATCATTCTCATCTATTACAATTCTTATGCGGACAACAACTTGGTCCTCAACGTCTCGAAGACCAAAGAACTGATTATCGACTTCAGGAGGAGGAAGTCCAACCTTCAGCCCATCTGCATCAACGGGAATGTGTGGAGAGGGTGCCCAGTTTTAAGTTCCTAGGAGTGCACATAGATGCAGACCTACAAATGGAGCTCTAACACCTCGGAGGTTGTGAAGAAAGCCCAGCAGCGTCTCCACTTTCTGAGGATTCTCAGGAGGACCAATCTTAAGAGGGAGCTGCTGACCGTCTTCTACCGCTGCTCCATTGAAAGTGTGCTGACATACTGCATCTCTGTGTGGTTCTCGAGCTGCACCTTGGCACACAAGAAGGCACTATAAAGGGTCATTAACACTTCCCAGAAAATCATTGGCCATCCCCTTCCCTCCCTGAAGGACCTCTACATCACCCGCTGTCTCAAGAGGGCACGCAGCATCTTGAGAGACTGTACACACCCAGGACCCCAGGTGTTTAAGCTGCTGCCCTCTGGCAAGAGATTCAGGGACAGCTTTTCTAACAGGGCAATAGCCCTAATCAATGCAAACACATAACATAACCATACTAAATCTGATTCATCAATGTGTCATCTTTCCGACGGCAGGCCATGTGTAATAAACAATGTTCACTGTCTTTGTATATATTCTGTATACACTGTATATTTCTCCTGGACATATTTATTCTATTTTATTCTATTATTTTATTCTACTTTTTTTTTTCTTCTGTTGTACTGTGATTTGTATGCCTTCTTTTGCACTGATGTGGGACAGTACCTCAATTTCATTGTGCTTTTGTACAAGTATGATTGTGCAATGACAATAAAGATGTATCTTATCTTAATTATAAGCATAGATCATGTCTTAAGGTCTTGTTTTTTTCACAGAAGATTCCTGTTACAATAGGCTGTTAGTGATTAAACTGTCAAACTAAATGCAAGAGGTATACATCAGGTAATGGATTTTTAAGTAAAAGTATTTAACATTTTGTCCTGAAAGATAAATGCTAGATAATCATCTGGGAAACTTAAAATTGGTCATTTATATAACACTATTCATTGCATATTTATCACAGAAATGACTTCCACACTACCACAGCTCGTTCCCTTAACATCACTGTACATTACGTGATGGAGTCGGCCATTTTCTCTGCTGCCCAGTAAATATCAATAACATCTGGCTGATATTTGCTGGTGTGGGGAAGATAGATGCCCCACTCTAAATGCTTCAACCTCATTGCCTCTCCAAGTATTACTCATGTAAACAACGTATGCTTATTAATGGTAAAAGCTTTCCCTAATGATCCAAACCTCACATGAGTCTGAAATATCAAGTCGGGGCATAAAGAGTGGCCATATTTCATCATAATGAATGATGGGAGGCTGGCGGACAGCTGGGGGAGGAGACCTGTCCCAGTACTAATTCACTCTCTATTCGCTGCTTGATTCATAGCTGTTTGCTCGTAATACATCAAGGGTGTATGATTCTTCCATTAGGGTAGCTAGTTTCACCCTCACTTCACTGGAGGGTATTAGTTAGCCTTAGCTTACTTATGTTTGCAGCAGTGCGTAAAAGTCAACAGTGAGCAGAAACACAGGCAACACTGGCTCCATTCACTACTATTTTATGTTAGGTTTTACACTCTTCCCCTGGACGCACAGAAATAACTTTTACCACATGCATAACGGATTTTCCTGCAGATTTATGGGCTTTTTCTCAGGAAAATTACGTTTAGTTGGGGTGATGGATGTAGTTCTTTTATTACAGATTTAGAACAGAGTTATTCAACCTAAAACAGGTGGAAATTATTTTTTATAAACTCATTTACTGTAAGCTCTACTATTTTAAAATGGCATATACATTACATTTGAAAGATGGGGTGGTAATTCCACGGAAAGACAAAAATAATCTCACTTTCATTTGCATGTTAAGTTGCTCTGACACCTGAAGGCAGCTCCACTAGGAATGCAAGCGAATTCCAAACCCAATCAAATATGTTGAAAAGAGGCCGTATGTGTCTTTTAACAAGCGTGGCGTTATTGTACTGAGATGATCGGTCCCCTGAGAGGATCCATCGAAGCCCCGTTGTCTCTGTCACGTCGAACGGTTACAAAGAAAAGTGGCATGACTGTAAATTTGTTCCTGTGTTGAGTAATCAAAAGCCAGCCAGCCATAAATAAACAAATCCACTTCACTGCACTGTGGCATACTAACTACCCCCCACTACAATGTTCTTGATCACACGGTGCAATTAGTTTCATGAAACTGAAGAAATGAATGAGGTCTGACACAAAGCAGCTAATAAGTCTTTTTCATAATACATTGCTGGTGCAACAACAGATACCTAACCTCAAATTTACGCACTGAATGTTTGTCTCAGCAGCTACTGAGTTCATATTTCATTTATTTAACTTAAATACGTGCCGACTTGTTTGCTTTCGGATCTCAGACTCCCAATACCTTCTATGTTTATCCCTCGGCAAAATTGGAGCACCTCTCCTTCTGGATGAGAGGGACAAGATTTACCACTCGGCGCTGCAATCAAAACAGGCTGGTCATTGACAACGATACAACCAACGAATTCAGTCAAACCTCTACCTGCTCTAATGCATCAGCAGTTATCTTAAATAGGACCAATCAGTGGGAACCAACAGGCTGTTCACATCACGTCAATTGGATAATGGAAGTGCTTCAGGGAACAATGGTTTGGGGTCAGGGATAGGGAGCATGCATTAATGTTGCTGCTGCTGAAAGAGTAAAATGTGGATGTGCCTTCAAGCCTCTTAACTGTGAAGTATTTAATTCAATTCATTAGCTTAGAAGGCTTGGACAGAAAGGTTAATGGACGCCGAGGTAAACTCAAACAGGCCATCTGCTCTATATCTATCAGTCCAAAACATTTCTAGCAATTAGCATTTAGTTAGAGTGTGCTAAAAACAGAACAGTCCCTATACAAATATATTATTACTGCTGTTGCCATTACAGTGCTGTATTGTCAGATGTTACAGTTTGGCCGTTGTAATTCTAGCTTCATGCCAGCAGGGGCGCAGTTCACAAAGTTCCCATAAAAACACAGCAGAAGAAAGGGCCCATTCGTCAATTCAGAAAATCCAGTTTTTGTTTTCAGTTCATCTGTAATAGGATCCATCACTTTCAAACAAAAACTCTGACAGCCACTTTGTTTTGTTTTCTGCACCCCAGTCATTACACTGCTGTGGAGTTTGCACCGGAAAACATCATTCAAGACAATGTGCTGTGAGAGTCACACTAAAAGTTGGGCTGGAGGCACTCTGGATGAGGAGAAGTTTATTTAGGGGTCCTGGGACGTTTAATATGAGACCCAGAGATAGTGAATAATCAACAAAGAGTGACAGACCATTTAAAGTTAAGGCTGTAAACCCTTGAGCATTAGCTGACTTTACCAGATTTAATTATACTTTACATTTAGGCCAGAAGTGAGGGGAAAATAAAAAATTAGGTACCAAATTGAGTAAGGAAGACTAAAAATTCTCAAACACCGTGGACATTGATCCTGATATAATGTCAATAATATAATCCAGTGGTATCATAGCGCAGGTTTGAAGGCAAAATATATAGTTCAACTCTTTAACTTCCATTCAGAGGACCACTAAATAGTTTGGCAATCCTAATTCCATAATTCCAATTGCTCTATTTCTTTATGTCCAGACACAGATTATAATTTCATGGGTTTTCTCAGACTTTTGCTTAAGATTGCGGTAATCATGGTTCAGATTCATTTAGTTTAGTTGTATGTCTTATGTGGGCTATTAAAAAAAAAAATGGGTTCACTCCTGCGACATTTCATCGAGTTGTCATAGCTAAGAAGATTAAGTACTTTTGTAGTGCGCAGTTTATAGGGGCTATTTAAAGTTTAGCTGAGTAAAAGTCCTCAGAATAAACACACTAAAATAACCCTGTATCGTAACTGGGGTAATTGTAATTCAATACCCCCTGATCCACATGAGATATCACAGTGATTAAAATGATTGTAGCATCTGTGCGTGAGAAGCAAAGTGTGGGTGTTTCGCAAAACAAGGAGTGGCACGACATCCAAGGATAATCCCCGCGTGCACCGCTGTTTTCTTCCCTCCGTAAAACGTGGCCAAGCAGCCCCAAAGTTGACTCTGTTTTTAAAAGACTATGAAGCATCGCGTGTCTAATCTGTAAAAGGAGGAGGTGGAGACGGTGTCGAGACAGTTCAGGGTGGAGCTGTGGTGGCATGAGCTGAAACGCTAACCCGGAGCTTACACAGAATGGGATTTGTTTCCATTTAAAACATACAAAAAAACGACTAAAAGCTGCTTAATGCCTTCAAGCAGTAAATTACATGTTCTTGTTGTTGGTGATGCTTTTTTTTTTTTCCCCAAAGAAAAAGCTTCAAAAATCAGGGCGTGGAGTCGGCTTGCTTCACAGGGAGTGTACAATGAAAGATGCTATTGTGTAATATTTTGAGTGCTTTAGGATGCAGTGTTTTGACTATACTGCATTATCAATTGTTATTGTAACGTGTACGTTGTTTTTCATTTAATGTGTACAGTGTTTTGTGTACCTCCAGAGATATTTTCAGGGTCAGGGTAAAAAAAACAAACAAAAAAACCAGTTAATTTTCACATCTAAACCCATTATTTTCACAGAAACACTTCCTGCTCTAATTCTAAATGATAAATTGCCTTAATGCACCCCTGACTCACTCTTTCACGGTTTTAATAGCACTGGGAGGGGGATGGTGACAGACAGAGATGGGTTATCAGCAATTGGTTGTACATGGATGAGCACAGCTTCATGTTTCAGGCACAATGCTCTTTGGTCATTGAACCAGAATCTCTCTATCTTACATAAACACCCATTGTCTATACAAGCACAGATAATAAGATGATAAAGCCTATGGGATTCCCACTAGACTTGTCGGATTAAATGTCTCTTCTACTTAGAGGCCACCCTCAGACCATTGTCAACTTTTCAAAAAATACTTCCGGCCTCGATAACCTGGGCCCTGCAATGAATCAGGCACAATATAACTATACCTACATTTTAGGGACTATATGCTTGTGTTTAATGAAGACAGCAAATTCTTGATTGTGTTTTCAACTGTTTATCACAAGAACAAGGCAAGCTCTTGTTGATTCTTAATATTTTTGGTGTTGTTTTCTTTATTTTCACTTAAGTAAGGAATCTTTGTCGTTCAATCAACAAACTGCTGTGCTTAGCTCCACCTTTTTACTCATGGTATAACACTAATCAAAGGCAAAGGGGCAGTCGGAGCAGTATGGTAAGGTATACTTATTTGAGATGCTTTACAGTTGGGTGACCATACATGACGATTTAACCAGGACAGTCCTGATTTTAAGCCCCCTGTCCCGTGTCCTGGTGGGTATCTACAAAAACACTGAAATGTCCTGATTTTGCCCTCTTCTTGTCCTGAATGTGCAGATTTTTATTTTACCTAGGCCCACAGTTTGATCTGTGATCAGCCAAAAATAATGTTGTGATTTACAAACGAGCTCCAGGAACAACACAATTGTCTAAGAAAAGTTCTGGGTAATGAGTATGCTGCGTTTTGCAGACTTTGTAAGTGTGAATATTCCATCAAACACAGTAGGAAAGCTGTATTTCTATTCTATTTTTTACTGGTGTTGTATTGATTTCTGGTGACATTATTTTTCATTTGTTAATGTACTGTCTTTTGATTTGTGGTCAAATTTAAGTATGCCAATATGATTTTTTGGAAAATATGGTCACCCTACTTTATAGAGTACATCTTTTGACAACAGAAAGGGCGATACAAGCTAGCTGTGCGTAACCAACCCACACTGTTACCACTCCAGGGAAAACGAGCCTTTATTAACACTAGATCTGTTTCCAAGTTGAGCGTTGCCTCACAAAGTCCGATATCACATCTCCCAGTCTCACACATAAAGCATTACTTATGACCAGAGAGCCACTTGACGCTGGAGTGGTCCAGATTATTGCTTTATTGGTGGCAA
The DNA here is from genome assembly GCA_036850595.1 of Rhyacichthys aspro. Lineage (NCBI taxonomy): Eukaryota > Metazoa > Chordata > Actinopteri > Gobiiformes > Rhyacichthyidae > Rhyacichthys > Rhyacichthys aspro. The sequence continues at coordinate 19,473,716 of CM072150.1, read as the reverse complement.
GAGGATGTCATTTGAGATGCAGCACGAGTAGCCAAGCTTTAAAAGCTCAGTGGCTCTCAGATTCCCAGTTGTAAAAGTGCTATCTGACCTGTCCAGCCAGCATCGGCGCCTCTGCTCGCGCTGGCATTGGCACTAGGCCCCGCTGGCTGAGGACCTGGGGCTGACTGCACGCTAAAACAGCCAGGGACCATATCCTGAGAGGAAATATAATCCTTCAGCGCTTTCAAGACTCCATCCCCCACTGTCTGCTTCATTGGCAAGGCCTGGATCTTCTCTCGGCAGAAGTGTGTTTGGGTAAGAGTGTGTATGTAAGTGTGGTTGTTTATGCTAAGCGAGGGCAAAGGGTATTACAGGTCACCGTTTAAGTGTTTTTGAAACTTTACTTGCAGAGCCTGTTGCACTTGAAATAGTATCTTGAGTCTCTGTGCTTTTTCACTTTTATAGCTCCTTTGCATTTTGAGATTCGACTGCCTTTTTCAGAGAAGTTGATGCTAGCGTTCAATACACATACTGAAGTGTGCTGTACTGCCTGGTGGAATGAATACAGAAATGATTTCAAGATAGGCAGTAACAAACATGAGTCATTTTCTCAACATAAGAATTACTTTTGTGCAGATTTTATAGCGACAAAAAATTAATTGTGTGTAAAATGTTATGTGTGAACTATACAGTTCAGTGACCATATTCCAGTTATAAAATTATCCATTTGCAGCTCTGTTCTGACCTCACAATGCACTTTTTCCCAAACTGTTTACACATTTTGCAGTGTTATTTTGAGGTCTTGTGTGAGGTGTATATAATACGTCTCACTAGACACCACTAGACACCGTTTACATTTCATTTTCTTTTTGTGTCGCCTTATTGTCTTGTGTTTAAATGGAACAAAAGCAGAGAAAGTGCCATTAGTATCCTTAAATCTGTGTCTAGAACTGCATGGTGTCAAAATGGATGCCCCATATATGGATCTGCCTGGCCGTATGCCGTTTTATGGTAAAGTAGGACTGAAAGTGATGACACTGGATCACTTTGTTTCACCCTGGAGCCCCAGCCTGACCCAGGGCTGTGTCATAATAATAGCTGTGTGTGACAGGCATACTGCTCCACTCACTGCAAATGCTAGCTGACAGTTGTTCCAGCGCCAGGGCCAGTGGGGTTTTACTGCTGCCGATGGCCTCTCCTCTGCTTCATTGTGCTTTGGTAACGTTACCGTTCACTGGTACCGAGCTGAAGCTGGGGATGCTATGACCTTGGCAGTTGTTAAACATGGCAGCAGCATGAGACATCAATAATGTAGTTGGGTCAAGGCATGGGGGAAACCAGAGATGGATTCAAGGTTGGTTTCACATATATACTGCTTCATCTATATATCATGCAGCACGGTACAAGCAAAAAAAAAAAAAAATCCCTCTTTGTGGTTTCTGTTTGGTCTTGGAGACTGTCTAGGTTAGATTTAACTTAAACATAATTTTTTCAATAATATGATAATAATGAGCTCTCCGGACTCCAAGAAAACATATTTATAGAGGAGTGTAACAGGTGATGACATTGGCATCTAAAATATATTTACTTCTAAGACTTCTGATCAAAAGCAAGCTATGGTTTTATGTTTGCTATGACTGAAGTTAGAGGAAGTTAGAGTCTGGCTTCATGAACTCATAGACACATTGCATGGCTGCCGTTGTACTCACTATTTTCCCCTTTTACTTGCTGCAGTGGAAAGAGAGTTGTATATGAACAACATTTTCATTAGCCTCCGTTAATAAGACCTCCCAACTGAACTGAGCTGATTCACTGGGCCAGGTGTGTCGAGCTCCCATAATCCCCTGCCCACACACCCCTCCTGCAGGAGAAGGGGGGGCGGGGGTTCCCCATTCTTCAAACGATCTGGTTCACCACCGGCTGGCCAGGTCCGTGGGCTTTGACAGGGTCATTGTTTGTAATGGGCATTCTGTGGTTGCAGGGGACACCGAGGGGTCGAGTATCAGACGGCCTGGCCAAACAGCCACCCCACTGTTCTCAGCCAGCAAACACACAGAGCAACCTCAATTAGTTTCTGCAATAATCTCCTTGGCCCGTCACATGATCCCGTCTGTTTGTAATAACACACAGGGGGCCCGGGCCGCTCTGGTCAGGAAATAAGATGATCCATGGCTGACAGCTTAGACATACAGCAGCTACTTATCTGTTATTACTATACTACAAAAACAACCTCGCTCTCACTGCTGTGTGGATGTGTGCATGTGATAACTCATGACGGCCAAGATAGGAGCTAAATGAAGTGCGACATGATAAATCCCAGGTCACGAGATTAGAGGATAATTAATCAGGTTTTGTGTTTGACCATTTTTACGATTCGATGGACATATTTTATTCGCGTTAGTTGTTGCACACTTCAAGAATACAAGATCGTTTCTGAATTCACTGATGAAGTCTTTGTACAAACGATATTAGTGCCGTATTTTATAGTAATAGAAAGAAGAGGTCAAGTCCATACAAACAACAGTTACCGCTCTCGGACAAAAGTGACATTGAAAAATAAAGTTTGCCTAAAATCTACAGAAGGCTTCCTAATTTTGTTGGACCTCTGTGAAACAACCAGAAACTTTTAATTATTGCAGTAATACATCAAGCAATTTATTCACACTGGCAGCTAATAAAAGCCCACTCAATTTGCATTTTCCCATTTTCGACATTTTTCAAATCTTTCAACCGAGTCAGGCTTTTACCAACAGTTTTTGGAAACATGAGAGCGGAGAGGGATTTGAACCTGAGCCATTACAGTTGTGTGGTAGAGAACTTTGTGGGCTTTCAGGTGAGCTACTAAGGTTTTCTCCAAAAACAGCAAACATCTGTTGCCTTTCATTTACATGAGAACAGCATTTTCTTGAAAATGTGAACTTGAAAAGACCCTCTGGAGAGCTTTAAATTCCTTTTATTACACAAGAACGCTCCTTGTTCACATAAAAACAATCTTTCACTCCCAATTTGTTGATATTAGGGCTCCTATCTGAAATGTAAGCCGTTCAAACTGAACTATTCCTGTGCAATGAAAGCCTCTGCCGGGCCACTAGAGGCCAAGCATCTCAAACAATCAGCATCAACATCTCATGTGTCATGTTCGGTGTCAGTGCTCCTCCTTTTATTGTAACCACTATCTCTCACTGTCATGGACAATATGTATCTGCTGTGAGTCGAGGAGGATTCCTGAAGATGTCTGTGTAGAGAATACTCACAGATCTAAATAAGAGAAAGACCTCCTGTGAAAGCCCCAGTTCAAAGGCTGAGCCTCGCCTCTCTCCTTGGCTCTTGGCAGAGTCAGAGATCAAAGCTAAATGCCGAGCAACAAATGTGTGTTTCTGTCAGTGGCGATTTGTCTGTGTGTTTGATCAGCAGCTCCTTATCTCCCTGTCTCTCTCTGCTGCTAATATGCCGTAATGGACCGCCTTTCATGAGACCAGAGACGAGGGCTTGATGTGAGCGATGTGACTGCGGTGAATGAAGCAGATAGGAGGACACTTCAGAGGCAAATCACACCGCCTCCTGCAAAACGTCGACAGGTAACTACCCAAGCTGGCAACAATGAAACCACCGTGAGGCAAAAGTAACAAAATGTAGTTCTTTTGAAACGCACAATGTCTACCTAAAGTACATATGGGTAAATATATCTCAAGGCCCATTCATTCTGGTGGTATGTAGTAGGTGTAGTCTCAATGCTCTCTAAGAAGTGGGGTCAGAGGAGCTGTAATCTGAATAAAAAATGTGAATATCAGTTTAGAGATGCACCACACAGAGATTTCTAAAACATGAGTTTGGTTTCTTTGACTGATCGGATTTAAAAAATTCATCAGACAAGAACTTTTTTTATTACTACTAAGCAAATTATAGTTGTGATGTTTGGCATACATTACAAGTCCTAGAAGGAGCCTGTTTGCATTGAATAAAGGAATAGGTACGTAAATATATACTATGCCCTCACTAAACTAACTTTGCTTACTCATCTACTGACTGGACGGGGTTAGGCATTGTATTGGTATCTCAAAATAATTAAATACACCTGCTTACTGATTTTCACCAAACTATGCTAAAAAAGCTATTTATAATTATTTATTACATCACATTAGTCAAAACCTACCTGGTTGCCCCCCATACTCCAACATTACAGTAAAAATGAGACTTATACCTGCTTTTTACTGATCCTTCCTGTACAATCTACACTGATAACCTCTTTGTTTGTTCTCCTCACTGCTCTCTCTGTATTATGCAGAGCTTTGCATACATTAATTTAGTCAACAAACAAAGTCTCCATTCTCTAAAAAGAAAGTCCCGACAGTATCCTTTTCATGTTCAAATGCATGCAGAGGTTGGTAAAAGGAAAACTATTCTCACAGGATGGTCTCAAAGCCTTGTTTATTCTGCCCTGGCTGTGTTCGCTCTGGCATAGAAGGAAATAGCTTGGCTTTTCCAATTGCTATGTAAATACAAGAAGAAGTGTGCCACTGTGTTTTAGCAAAACACAGCTTGGTGTTTTTACAGTGCGCACACGAGACACAAGCCTCAGCCCATAGACAAAACAGAATTTCCGCTGGTTAACATGAGTAGAAATGTAAAACGTTTACCCAAGTCGATTGTTTTGCTTCCTACCTTTGGGCACATGAGCTTTCACACATTTCACATTTGGAAGGTTTTAAAGTGTCTGCTGCCCAGACCTAGACAGGCATAATAACTTCCTGCTCTGTGTCATGAGAATGTGACACCAGCCGACTCTCTGCTGAATTACTCCAACATTTACTGCACTGCATATTTAAAGTCGAACAATTAAAGTCACAGTGCTTCACTTTCCAGGTCTTTTGTCTGACTATAATATGGTAACACTGCTCAAACTCAAATAGTAGTAGTAGTATATGTGGCCAGTTATGTTGATTAAGGGAGAAATGTTACAAAGAGGAGCATTTGAAAGAGAAGTAATGTTCCCTTTTTTATTTTGAGCCCATCTATATCATGGTTGAAAGTGACATAGTTTTGCCTTAACGAAAACAGAAAGAAAAAGGAAAAATAAAAACAATGCAATGAGGTTTGAACAATATAAAATGATCTTTGTTGATATTTTCAGCTCAGTATCTGCTTTATTGGTCATACATGTGGTAACTAACAGCAACATGGTTTCCTGTGACAATAAAGAATGGGGTGGATGAAAATATACAATATAAAAAAGAACTAGACACAGTGTGCATGTGTTTTTAATGTGCGTGCATGCAAAGTTAGTCCCAGGTTTTATGTTCTATCCACTACCCTAACCTCTCAGAAAAAGAACAAATAAATCACCTGGTCTGCAAACAATTGTACATAATTTGATAAATCTGTCCTGGAGCCCAAGTGGCTGCAATTAAAAACCCTTCTGATAGATGTTTGGTGTGTTTTTTCTGTGTGGTGTTGTGGTCTAAATGAGCTTTTCTGGTAACCCAGTGTTTCAGTTCCTACGAGCCTCCCGCTGATAAAATGACTCCAGTAAAAAGCAGTGTTTAAGATACTATAAACTATTATCCCAGTGCCTGGACCCCCGCTGGGCAATCACCTTTACGGTCCGAGTGAGTCAAAATCCAATGACACCAGCTGGCTGTTTGGAGGCTTTGGGGACTGCCTGTCTGAGTCCACCTCCTTTTGATGCTGCCAGCGCTGCCCCACACTGTGCACAGCTGGACAGGATCTAGACGAATGCTGTTTAAGAGGCAAACGCTAAACGGGAGTTCAATGACACCAAAGGAGGATGGGTTTGTTGTTTAACTAAAGAGACAATGATTGGTTTGCCACGGTTGACTTTGGTGTTTTATAGGGTCATTACTTTTAAAATAAAAATGGCAGATTGGAGCGCGTGTGTAGACACTGCAGCAGGGATGACCCCTTTTGTCTCTTTATTGTTGTCTTACATTTGGCAAGGATCCAATAACATTCAAATATGTCTGAATTTTTTGTAGACAAGAGGGAAATATGCATGTATAAACCACAGAGAACATAATGAATCTGAAGGTCAAAGTACTTTTACTAAAGCATCGTAATTAAAATGTGCAGAAAACAATAAGTCTCCACTTTCCCAGTTCTTTGAGAGTCAGATGTTTAGTTGACATTGATGTAAATGTCTTCATTGGAGTCAAATGCTAAAATGTCACTGCACATTCATCCGTACATGTCTGATGTTAATCTTAATAAAATATTCATTTTCTCTAACATGGGCTTTCAAAGGTTCATTGCATAAAAAGGGATGCAGTCTAGACTGAACTATCTCTGCGACATGGACTTTAATGTTGTTTAATTGCAAGATTAAAAGGGCTTATCTAAAGTATGTGTCCTGCTATGTTTTATTGAACATTTTTGCTTTAGATGTTTTTATAATGCATCTGCTATAAAGACCTGTTGACATACAGACAACAATTTACACACCCATTGTGGGCTGCTGCTTCCTCTTCCCCTATTTTAAATTTTACATTTTAAACTGCAAGAATAAACTTACTGTACATATGTCAGTAGAAGAGTTGCACGTTTTTCTTTTTTTTTTTCTCCAGTAAATAAAGACTTATCTTTTGGGAGATATTACACGACAGAAAGCATTTACTGATAGCGTGTGATATCTTTGAACGGCTATAATCTGACCAGTGCAATAGCATCACATGGATCCGTTTACTGTGAGCTCCAGTGGATTTGGCCTCATGTCTTTGATGGCTGAATCTCTCAGTGCTGCCTCTTTATCAGACTTTACCAAGTGTCTGGTTGCAGAAGGCAGAGGGACAGGGCCAGCAGAGGGTCTCGGGGGGGATAGGGTAACAGGTGGGCTGTATGCCATTCGCAGGGGTCACCCGGCACAATGCTAGCATCTCTCTTTGATGCCGATACCATCGCCGCTCTGTGTCTGCTCCCCATTTCACTGCTCAGCGACTTTACACACAGTCGCCTCCGATTCTGTCTGCAGCCTTGCCCCTGGATCCAATAACGCAGCAGTGCCGTAAGACAATTACCCACTTTAATAACAACGGCTATTACCACTAGATGGAATATGAAATTCAGAGCGAGAGCGTGTATGTGGGTGTGTGAAAAGCATCAAATCCCATCTGCACCTTTGCTAATCATAACAGGAAGTCTTTATGACTGCCATTTCATTAGGGCCTTTAAAGTTCTCCTTAATGGCCATGTTTAGGTGCAAATCATCTTCTTTATGTGAGCGATGACTAGTTTGTCGTAGCCTGGATCCATACTTTTACAATGGATAGAGAAAAAAAAGCATTAAAAAGAGATGTTGATATGAAATTACATAAAGCTCAGGTGTCCTATTTCTGTTGAACCAAGCCTATTGTCATTCTAAAGTCAAAATGGTATTACATTTTACTCCATGCTCAAATCTCACCTTCTACTGATACTCATGATGCTCCATAACAGGCCTCCCGTGATGGCACTTTCTGGGTACACTGCGGATATTACAAAATATTACAGGAAACTCCGACTTGTAGGACTAATTGACCTTGTGTAATAAACATTTGCTTCAGCTATAAAAACGTGTTCTCAAAAAAACTTTCCATAATTTCCATCATATGCCGCCATTGTTGTTGACATTGCAATGCATTCTGGGTAATGATGTCTAACGGCCGTCGCGATCTCATTCCCCTATAGTAATCCAGTAGCAGTGGACTTCAGTGGACTCGTCTGCAGGCTTTAGCCCATTCAAATCTCCTCTTGTGATCACTTGGAAAGCAGTGAAGACTTATGTCGCTGTTCTTGTTGCCCTTCGATTGAAAATTGCAACCAAAAGCAACACAGTGCGGCATTGTTTCCACCGTTGAAGACTATCTAAGAGAAAACGTTGCCCAAAACAATGTAACTTTACCTTGACGTTCGTCTCAGCTGCTGCCGAATGACGTCAAAGTCCCAGAATGCATTGCGCTGGTAAAAAAATGGCGACTTCCATAGTCAGAAAAGGTAGTAAACATATACGATTTTTAAACTAATTAGAAGTTTTCAAGTGCAACTAACAATGAATTTTAGTAGAATAGGACAATAAGAACATATTAAGCCCAAAAAGTGCTAATAGTCAGGGTTCCTTTTAACATCTATGATTTATTTTCAAATTTTTGGTTTTCAGAACAGGACACCTTCCTGATCACTAAACGACAGGATTAACTAGTGACCAAATCCTTATATTACACCACTTTGCTCGTATTAAAACAAATAACAATGTTGCATTTTCCTCGGTCTCATGGATCAGTGCTGTCCGTAGCGTGCATAGGTCCTTACCATACACAGAAGAAAAGGCAAAAGGAGAAAGGCTTTATAAGACATTTATAAGATTTAAATTATTAATCAGCATCATCATGGTACAGCGGAGACTGAAAACACACAACGCCATCTGGACTATGAGGATGATTTGTCGAAACAAAATGGATAAATGAAATTTTGATTGAGTTGATTAGTAGGTCCTGATCTAATTTACACAGCCATTCATGGGTATTTCCTTGTGAGTGCCGGGCTCGGGACATGATTAGGATGCTTGAAGTGCGCCTCAGACAGAAGTGCCCTTAGTTAGTTCAGCCTGGCCATAACAATATTATGATTATGTGCTTACTTTTATTGTATTGTAAAGATTTAATGAAGTTTGGTTAGTTTTACGAGAACAATAAAGAGAGGCCCGTCTTTCCTTCTCTTCTTGTGTGTGGAGTGATTCTGGTCAGTGGAGTGGGGTGGTTTTGACTTGGAAAGCAGTGGGCAGTTCCTTTAAACTGTTTTTTTTTTTTCCTTTTCCATTAAAATTTCATGGATTATATTAAATGCATTTCGGTGGGTTTACTTCTTAAACCCACAGGAATAACCTTACAGCCCTCACATCTGTCTCTGTAATATCTGTATCGACAACCAATACGTGACATGCTTTCATTCAGAAGTAGATCTCTCTGCTCGTGCTTCTGGAATATGTGATGGGAACGGTAATGTGTTTTGGCACTAACCTGATTTCCCTTTAGCCCTATTAGTCCTGTGTGGAGGCAGGACGTTCAGTGTGACCAGAAGGGCACACCTTGTCGTCCAAACTGACCTTTTTCTGATACAGACTGAATTACAGAGAGTTATGTGCAGGTCATTAAATGTTTCTGTTAATTATTATTTATCTTTTAACTTAAATGGTTGGGATATCTTCATCTAAGACATATGCACTGGAACACAGACATTTAAATGATAGTGGCTTGTTATTAGCTCTCACACATCACAGTCAGCCATAGCCTTTTTTGCTTAGAATTGGCCTGTTCTTTAAGTGCGTACTTGTAATCCTATGTGAATGGCCAAACTAAATTATTTTTGGTAAAATGAACATTATGCATTATTTCCTCTGTGGTTTTTCTTATCTTATGACCACCAACATCTCACCCATATACGCAAACAACTGACATTAAACAAAGATGATGATAACTTTTTTGCCGATACAATGTCAGCAAACCTGAATGTCATTTTTCCTCTAACCACCGGCTGGTCAGACAAAAGCTGTGGTTCATGTAATGACTGTGTGCTGCTGGACCACTACTGAATGGACTGATGGAATTACAGGTTACAGGTTTTTCACCATTTGGGACTGAATCAGAAAGTAAAGCTAGGTCAGGAGAAATTTGGGTGACTCACTCGGTAGACTGAGTGCACAATGGGTGTATTTGCTCCATGTCATTCCACTCTCTTTTTTATTTCCCTACAGCATTGCTTTATAAAGGCCAAAAAATAAAAATAAAAACAATCTAGGTCTCCACTGGGCCTCATTTGCAAATAGAATTCAATTGACCTAATTCAGTCTTTATCATATAATACATATTTAGAAATGCAATCATATCAAATGTTATCATCAAGAGAAATAAAAATGACCTTAAATAATGCCCTTCTCTCATTTCTTCCAGTCCTATGTGGAGCCCATTGTTACTCATCTGCCTCCTCTTGTTTGTATACAGGCAGTGTGATATCACTGTGCCTGAGGTAATACACTGGCACTGCCCCTGTAGCCGCTGTGCTCCTCTCTTAGAAGATGTCTAACCTGCTCAGCTCCAGCTAGAGGCTCATTTCACCACTCGAAGCAGGAGCAGGTGTTGTGAGCTGGAGGAGACTTGGCACTCGACCAGAGATCTGCAAAAATAAAAATAAAAAAAGAGGCTAAATGAGAGACTGAGAGGAGAAAGTGAGAGATTGTGTCATGCAGTGGGTCAGAGGAATGCCTAACTATAATCTTGTGTGATGGTATAATCACAGCTCAGTCAAACTGCACTCACGGCTCCAATATCCCTCCTCTCGCCGACTCTCTGTCTGATTTGAGTGAAACTGGCAATCTGACTTCACAGAGCCAAGCCTCAACTCTGTCTGCAGAGTCTTTATCATTCCCTCAGTTACTTTTTTCAGGCTAATCTACCACTGCTTTCCCCATTTTAATCTGTGCCTGTGTATGAAGACTGTCCCACTGGGGCTGCCATACATCAGAAGATTAATGAACCCAATTTGCAAAAGTGACCTTTTGGCTGCTAAAGCACAGCCGCTGCTAAGCCTCTTAATGCATGAATTAAAAAAAAAAAAAATGTTGTTAAAGAGAACAACTTATGAGATAAAAGCAGGGGCAATATAAGCATATCAGAAGTTTGAGAAGAGGATGGATTAAAGTCACGACAGAGATGTGACCGCCACACCAGCCCCCACCGGACGAGAACTGAAATGAAGTGGGACATGATCAGAAAGAAATACAAGAGTCACTGACAGCATTATGACCCAGAGCCACAACAAACAAGTCTCACTGGTTCAACACTAATCCAACAGGAATGTTTTTGTCAGCCCAAACTATGTTGAATATGTGCTTTAATTAACACTTATATTAACAGGAAACCCTTTGTACATCACTTTAATTTGAGGAGCATTTAGAAAAAAATACTAAACTTGCACCACCAACAAAACATAATTAGCAAACTATCTAAACAAAATTGAAAAAAAAGAAAATATAGAAAATAATACTAGGCACACACATTTACATTGTTCATCTTTCACTTCTTTTTATTCTGTTTTTATTTTTTATTGTTACTCATGATACAATCTTCAGTTTTGGACAATGTAAACTGATGGTTTTGTTGTATTGTGTCTGAACCTTTAGGGCCACTGTAGCATTAAAATCCATGAACTTTTTTTTTTTTTTTTTTTTTACTGGCTACATAAAACATCTTTTCACCGCCAAGTAAAGCATTTGGATAAAGGATTCTCTGCAGAAAAACCTCAGTTTAGAAATAAACTAATGAAGACAGACAGGGAGTGTTGAAACAAGGAGAAATCGTTCTCTATTCATAAGTTTGAAGTCTTTAGTCTGAAACAAAATGGGTGGAATTGCCCCTTCACTGTTCAGAATCGAAAATGAATTCGTCTTTTGAAACGACATTAAACTAAAGCAAATGGAGATACATTTGTCTGACACAGGCTTGTGAGCGTTTGGCTGAAAATTGGGACGGCAGAAGCACTTTAAAGGACATTTTAGCATGAGCATCTGGTATTTTAGCCTGGTTTAAAGGTTTGTAACAAGCGGCTCAAGCTGTTCTTTCTACCACATAGTCCCTCGAGCAATCACTCTTTCTGAGAGGACATCTCACCCGGGCTTTTAGAGGTATTGTAAGTGCACTAAAATATGATTTAGCTAAGGAGCACGGCTCTAATTCTGGAGTCGTTTCTCGTATTCCTCTGCCATATTTATTCTGTTAAGCTGAATTAAATTTAACTCATTTAAAGGAAGTAAACTGAGCAGTGTGGGCGCCGCACTGTGCTCTGAGTGGTTATTTAGCAGTGCTTCCCAAGGCTGTACAGTCTCTTAAGACACACTGCAGGGTTTTGTCATTGGCTCTGACATTGCAGTGAGATTGATTATAGCGTCATTCGTTTGACACAAATGTATGTTTTAAAGGCAAATGGGCAAAACATCAGGACTGTCAGGAATATAGATGAGGAGCTTTGCAGAGGAAGTCTGTGGCAGATAGGACGCAGGAGATAGGAAGTGTTTTATTCCTCTCCCTCAGACAGACTTTTGAGTTTGTTTATAGTCTGTGAATGTCTGAAGGAAACAACTCCACATGTGTGAGGCATCTATATTTTATAACGGAAGCGGGCCATTCTCACAGAGCTATATATACTTGCCCATAAAAACTGAAAGCAACAGATGCAGGTGATGTCAGCAATGATGTCAGTGATGTCATGTGTGTGCCTTAGTTTATTCATGAACCTAATGTGAAAACTGTTTGTGGTACTGTCCCATCTGCCATCTGTGACCTGTGCTACTGCAGTTCAACATGTATAAAGGGCACTACCGGCCATAAATCTGGCCACTGACCAACCGTAGACAATTTTACAACATGGTATTACTCATGACTATTTGTTTGTGACTTTCTTCCCTATTAGTACATTTGAAGTGGGCACTAATCAAGTCTTGAAGTTCATCTACTTTTCGTACAAAAGGCTGTAGTTCTTGGCCTCATTCATCACTTCCACCTCTAATGTCTGGACTCCTTTGGGGGAGGATTCATTATGCCTGATTCACCTTATAGGAACTCTGCAGTGTGCTTCCCCGCGGTGACTCACTTCCTCCCGGGGTCAGAGTACCAAATGTTCATCCTCTATTTAGACTCTACCTTCCACCTTCAGTTTTGCATTGCAGATGAGTTTGAATCAATGAGGATACGTGCAGTGTGCATGTTTAATGGCAAGTGGAGAACCAACAATTTATCATTTGTCAGCAATTTTAAATAAAATGCATTGTGCACATTTTTATTAGTGTTTGGTTCTTGTTACTTAGGTCGTTGGAAACTTAGGTGTTGTTGTTAAAGTCATAGCTTCAAGTGTTAGCTTCTTATTTATAAGATGCATTAGTTCGAACCAGTGTTCATTTTAACAGCAAATCTGAATCTTTTGACTAAAATTCAATTTAGTCGTCTAATACTTACTAGTTTTAGTCTAGTTTTAGCCGACTAAAGATCATATGAATTTAGTCGACTATATCTACAATAGATTTATTTAGAGTCACAGAAAATACAAAGGGTAATGCATTTTTTATGTTTTTTTTTCTACCGGAATGAAATGAAATTACTACTAAACTGTTACAGCTGGTATTGAGGTCTGAATGTGCAACACACACAGATTTCATTCTAGTTATTCCAAACACAAATGTCTTTATTCAAAATTGTTTAAATAAAAGAGCATCTCAATAATAAATGAGAGTAGGAGAGAAACATTAAACATTTTTAACAAACTGAATACTGTTAAATGACCTGTGTAATAGGCTTAACAACAGCTTTCATTAACTGAGTATTCACCTTTAAAATTTCCACAACTGAAATCTGTGTCCTTTTCCTCCAAGCGTTAACATAGTTTGATATTTAAAAGCCGTTCTCTTTTTCTTGCCTGTCATCTTCCCGCAGCTCTAACAAATGTTTGTGTCTGACAGCACTGAGTTCTGATTGGATCTCTTCTCAACTTGTCCCGTCTCCTCCTTTTTTATTGGATTTTGTCTCTGTTCATTTTTGTTTCGTTTTTATTCTTTGACAAAAGTGTTGATACTTTAAGTCACAGTTTTTGTTCTCATTTATTATTTTGATTTAGTTTTTTAGTTTTGTTTTCGGCCCCAAAAATATGTCACTGACAAAAACTATGACGAAAATAATTCATCAACAGAATTAACACTGGTTCGAACTACCTGTCTGTGAATTCACATTTTTATAAAGCCTTTAAACACCACATAGTCTCATGCCTACGGTACACGTTACAGCTATTTTTTGTTGTTTTCTCCACAAATGTGCCCTGAAACGTGTTTAAAGCCTGTTTGATGTTATTTCCCAGGTTGAAGGGCCATGGTTTTGTAAGTGTTTTTCTCTGTGGTATGTATTTGAAACACATGTGGAGTATTAAAGCTTTTGAGTGAGCGGACTGCGCTGTGTTTGACTAGATTGATGAAGTAGCATAATGTTGTTTTTAACGGGACAAGAGCAGTCTGTTGAGAGCGTGGTCATTGGGTGAGGACATTAGTTACCCCCTCCTCATTCACACAGCGTGCTCACAGGAGCCGAAGCGGTCACTTAGCAACCAAGAGGAGAAAAAAATAGTTTTGGGACATTCCAGTGAGTGGTCATGCCCTCACGGAGACGATTCAGACTGGTTAACCCCTGAAGACCAAGACAATTCTTTTTTTTCTCTTTTTTGGTCTCCCTGGTGTTTTACATAACTTGTAGACTCTTTTCATGGGATCTGTGACCTGCACTGATGTGGTTTTAAGAAGAATACAACTATTTGAAAATAACTTGCAATGAACACTTCAAAGTATCCTGTTATTCCACTCTGTTTTTTCCTCAAAAGGGTTATATATTTCTATAAACTTTTTTTAAATTGGTGCATTCTCTCTGTGTTGAGTCTGTGTCACCTTGGGTTCTCCATGCTCCAGCATCCTCCAAAAGTCCAAAGACATGCATGTGGCAAATTGTTGAGTCTGAGGGGCCCATAGTGAATGAACTTGATTGTGAATGGCTGTCTGTCAGTGTTTGTGTTAGCCCTGGAGTTGATTCCACTTACGTAGAAGGTGCTCCACCAGAAACGAGCCATGCATCTGAGTGGAAAACCAATGTTCAGCACAATGAAGCAATAGAAATTTGTAGCCCTGATAAGATCCACCAGAACTAATCGAAACATAAACCAGGAGTAAACCAGATCTAAATCGAAACTATTTGCAGGCGGTCCTTTATCCTATCATCTGCTAAATTCTAAGTTATACAGTGTTTTAAAAATGGTGATCTTTGATGTTACATAAGATAGAGCAGGGCCAACTGAAAAAAAAACAAAAACACACCTGTCATAAAAGTTAGTTTGTCGTGTGGAGTTTGACAGGCATCGCTTCCGCATTCTGTCCGACTTGAACCCTGTGGCAAACTCTGGGAGGTAAATACAATCTGCGTATTATTTAAGTATTTAGCATCTGTCTGTGGATGAGAAAGGCTCCAAACTAATTAAAGCCGTCAGAGAATGGCGTGCAAACCTGTTCTGTGTCCTCGCAGTGTGGGACTTGTTCACAGTGGGGAGGGGGACACGCAGAAAGAAAATGAATATGAGACAGGAGCAGACGAGGGGCTCTGACGGACGCAGAGTGAATGAAGCACAGGGAAGCAGTGGAGTCTAGCCCAGCCAGGGTCCAGGGTCCCCCCCCTCCTTCCCTGTTTACACACAGTGAAAATTTCGGACAATTTCACAGCTCCCTTTTCAGTGGCCATTCAAAAGGGATAGATTCCTTCCTGGTTACTCACCCTCTATCCAGGCAGAGTGGTTGCTATCATGGGAAAATCCAAACCTTTGGCATCCCCAGTGGGTCACCTCTCGCGCCTTGTGCTACAGCCTGAGTGCAAACAGCGGCCCCGCGTAATGCCTGTGAAATCCGTGTGTGCGTGAGGTGCAGGCCGCATTGCTAGGATTAAACCAAACAGGACCCCTCATTCAGGGGTCCACTCCGCAGTGCCGGCTCTGTTTGCATTCATGCTGTCCTTTCAGTCCGGTCCAGTAGGAGCGTCTCTCCGTGTTTGCTCCGAGCTGTAGGATGTATGCGCCATTGTTTGTCATATGTGGGCTGACCCGGCCAGATGCCACGGGCACAAAAACCTCTTTCCTTGATCAGACAAGAGAACACAGAGGGCAAGATGGCACCGCTTCATCTGCGCCCAAAGGAACAGAGCGCAGTACACAAAACATCTACAAAGAGGAAGTTGTGTACAGACATTAGCATATGTCTGGCCTGTGTAAACTGTACTTTTCAATGAGGAAAATGGTTCAGTGACTAAAAACTATGGATCCAGCTAAAAGGTTAATTTTATTAATCAGAGGGTCCACACAAGCACAACACAACCTCTGTGGGAGCTTTGTCAGTGCACTTTGTTGTTTGTTATTTTTTATAGAAAGTCATAAATAGAAACCACATAAATAATTTCCATCAAATTAAAATAACCAACGAGGAAGTTTATTCATAATTCATCGACTAAGTAGTTATTTTATCTCATATTTAGAATTATACTACACCCATCCCGAACTATATAACACATTTCATTATCATTCTAAACAATTAAACACTACGTATACATCTCATATCTTTCCTACTCCATCTTTTTTCAAACACTCTTCCTCGTTCCTTATTTTGTGCGTCACTTTTTCCACCAATTTCACTTCTTCAATCATTCTAACCCAACTCTGGATTTCTGGAGAGTATTTCATGATTTGTGTGTTACTAGGGTCATGCCTTGAAACATGTAACAAGGAGTTGGATCAGAATAACACTCATCTGACACTTCCAAAAAGTGACATAACACATGACATAACAACAGTGCACAGTCACTCTGTAGTTTTGGTTCATGCTGTCACTTTTCAGACAGAAAGGCCATGATAATTAAGGTTTCTGCCTTTAGCATAGGTTTGTTCGATGGATGTTGCAGACAAGGGTTGAGGTTGGAGTAAGCACTAGAGCTGATGGACAATAGGTGCTGGAAGATGAAGAGGTAATATTGGGAAAAAAAAAAAAAAAAAAAGGTGAATATTCCCAATTAAGACCCCTAAATCCAGATCTTGTAACACTGTAACATCGTAAATCTATAATATTCTCTGGCAACTTATATTATTATTATATTATTTATACTGTGTTTCCTTTCTTGGGTATAACTCATTCTTTCCTGTGTTCTGGACCTATGTAATAATATATTTTGTTTATTATGCATTGTTTTGTACCTATCCTGTGAAGAAGAATAAAAATTTGAATTTAAAAAAAAAAAAAAAAAAAGGTGTTCAGATTGTTCATCACTGAGATGGACGATGCCCAGCACTCTTTATCCAGGGATTGTATATGTATTCAATAGAAGTTGTGGTCTCTGTGTCTGTTTCTGTTTATCCCAGGTGTTTCATTACACAGCCGCCTTAACAGAAACTCCAAGCGGGCACTCATGTAGAGTTATGACACTCCCAGTTGGTGTAAGCCGAACGATTAGAATAACATTAGGCTTGAGCACAAAGGCAGCCACAGAAAACTCTCCATATTTGATATAAGGTTATGGAAGCACTTATAGTGTTTGAGGGAGTGCAGGCAGGAAACTTTCAGCTTGCACAAACCGAACTCTTAAATCCTACTGATGCAAAAAGGAAGCACTTGCAGAGGATTTACAATATCACAGCTCACAGGCACACAGCTAATGTGAGCCAGTCAGCAAAAGAAAACGTTGGTTTAAGTTCCTGCAAACCACTGTATGTGTTAGCTCTGTACAGTGAGGGATGTGTAGACATTTCTTTCAATATAGATTCATTTACTTTCCTGTCTCCTGTTTATGCACCTGCTCAACTCTGTCATCAGTATTCCTTTATCAAACCAGTCTTGTGAATTCAAAGTGTCTCTATGGCATTTATACAAGAGGAGAAATAGTAGTAAAGTAGCTACATCTCACACATATAAACAGTTATAATTATGATGATAAGTGAGCATTTTTAACACACATTATTTAAATCATCCATGATCAGATGTTGTTAGGAACTCTCTGTTTACTGCTCCTGGCCAGACCCAATCTACCCCCTTCAGCCCACGGACCCACCTTGACTCTGCAGCTCTTTTTACTCACTTAGATGTCTGTTCCCCATTTGCTCATATACCCTTTGCACAGTCTGTCCGTCCTGTGGGTGGATCCCTCCTTCTGTGGTTCTCCTTGACTTTTCTCCCATGACCGGCTTTTATGAGTTTCTCCTTTTTTGGATGGAGGGCCTCTAGGGACAGATGTGGTCATCCTGTAGATTTGGTAAGGCGTTTTGGGGCATCTGTGTTGTGATATTGGGGTATATAAATAAAATGTAATTGAATTGGGAGTAGTGGACAGTCAGAGCAGCGACAGGGGACCATCTTCAAACATGATCCAGTATTTGGTCACAGGGACTAAGTGAAAGATGAGGCATTAGAGTAGATTCTTTTCAGTCACGATCACACTGTTTGTATAGGCATCACACTGTTTTCAGGGCTTTGTTTAACACAGAAAAGAAAAATCAGATGTCATATGCATTCTCTTAAATATAGTATTTTAAAGCCAAACAAAAAGGCTCTTTCTAATCCTGTAGCCTCAATCCAAGAAAGACTAACTTTAATATTGCAGATTTGCTTGGTTTCCATACACAGGCTTGTCTTCTCTTACAAATTCATTACTCCCAGGTGGTGTAAGATGAACTGCAATAACACTAGGCTCAAACCAAAAGCATGGAGGACAATTCTGTTGCTCTCGATACTTGGTATAAGGTTTTAGAGGCACTCAGAGGGCTTTAGTCGAGATACCTTGAACTGCAGGGGTTTTTTTAAAGTGTGAATAGGAAGCACTATTTCACTATTCATTTCTGTGTCAATATGCATGTAAATAAAGTCACATTCACTGAGAGGAGTTGATTTATGTGTGATCTGGGAGTATTGTGAGACAATCTGAAGTGTAACTCTGAACTGTGGAGGCTTATATTGATCGCACGCAGCATCAAACCGAGGATGCAGCTGGGAGACCGCGGGGGGCCTGCGTTGTCAAAGCCCACTGCTGTACTTCCTCTCATGTTTTGGCTTTGTTGCTGTCCCTCTTTGTCATTGATGACTACTTTAAAAATACAAGCAAGAAAAACAGAAGAGGAGAATTTACACCTGAAAGTTGTAGAAAAAAAAGTGTATCCTCCACATTTTATCCCATTTATGTGGCTTCCTGTATGTGACATTTGATTGGTTGATGACAGGCATCTGATGTTGTTGGTTAATGTGTTGTTACTTCCACGGATAGTCTTTAGAAATGACAAGTTAATGAACAGATGTGGGTGTATGCAGCTGATTATTCTGGCAGTGAATAATATACTGCATTTTAATACATATGCATATGGCAGAAGCGAAAGCAACATGTATTACCTCCGTCAAATCACCAAATAAACCTTGTAGGAGGAAACTCTATGCAGGCAGAATCAAAGACGTTTTGCACAAATGTGGAAAGGTTATGTGCATTTAAGTATTTAATAAAAAAAAAAATGTCTTCACCCTTTTTACAGATATTGTCTTTGGTTTCATTGTCCATATTCTGCATCTGTTCCAAAAGTCTGGCCCATTGCCCATTTCATTCACACTGGAATTAAACCAAATGCCGGCAGCTTGGACTGGATCAAGACCACTTGCTTTTGTTGGACCAAAAATCTCATTTGATCTGAGCATTTCTTATCTGCAATTTTTGGCGCGGAATCAATCATCAAACAGTCGACAACAAAACAGATCAGAACAGACAGTTGTGGAAAAGCCTTTAGTCTTTTGAGCATTAATATGCATCGCTCTTGACTGATACACATATATTCAGTGGCCTCTCAGTGTTGCTTGGACCATAGCCAGCCCCTCCCTCAGGGCCGTGGAGAGGGCCTGTGTAGTGCACTGCAGTGGGAGTGTCTGTCTGAAGAAATGGCGGAGTGCATAGAGCGCCATGCCTCTGTGGGACAGTCCATTATCCATACCCCTCGGTCTGCATTTCAATGTAGCTGTCCAGAAGAGACAGGGCCAACGCACCAGGCAACAGGCACCAGGCAAAGGCTTCCTCTCCAGAGAGTCCTATGTGTGCACGTTCACATTCTCTATATGAGCTGCTGTGTGCTTCATATGCAGCGGACGAGGGCACCCTTGTCTCTGCATTAATGACCTCCTCTGTCACTGGATGCATGTCTGGACACAGCTCAACTGGCTGTCTGTTCACTGGACCGCAATGGGGCTGTTAACACTGACCAATACACCTGATGGGCACCACATAATGTAGCCACAAAGTAAACAATACATAATGCAATGAGAAACGAAGCTGTTTTCTTGGCTTGTGTGTGAAGCCTTGTGACTATTGTGAGCACTGACAGCAGACAGAGCATAGCCTGTATTACAAGTTAATGATAGTCCTCGGAGTTCATGTCTTAGAAACGGGAAAACTGGACAAGCATAAAGTTTGTAGTGACTTTGGATGTAGCTTCGCTGTGATCGATAAATTAGTGGGTCCGAGCATTTCCAAAATGGCTGGTCTTGTGGGCAGGTCTAGGTTGGCAGTGGCAAGGATAAAAAATGGAGACAGAAAGGAAAGGCGTTCATAGGAAATGTGAGGGTTCTACAGCAAATATTCAAAGTCTGGAAGAGTCCCAGCCTCAAAAGATCAGGGTTGTTTGGGGGCAAAAGAGTCCATTATTGTTTTTCTTCTTAACTTCATTCTGTAAATAATCCATGAATCCAGAAATCTTCTCTTGATTTTACACTGCAAAGATGTCACCTGTTCATTCCGTGTTTATAGCCTATGTGGTCATATAACATATTCCATTGATATTAGGTAAATCTTTCTTTTCTGTGTGAGTGTCAACATGATAAACAGATGGCATACAAAAAAACCTCCAAAAAACTACAGCCAATTACTTAAGGGATTTATTCCACTATTAAATACTGACTATAAATAGCATTGTCTGGCAAATCACTTCGTCAGGGCTTTGTTAATATCTAGCCCAGTGCCACCACAGACCCATTACAAACAGGTATTGTGTTGATGCATCCCACAGAGCCGACACAAGATGAACAGAGGGATAAAGAGACATTGTCTGCATCACCTCCAGGGGTTATTTTACTGTGAAGTGGATGGAGAAGTCTTTAATTTATTATTGATCTCTTGGTTCCATCAGACGGCTCTGTTAAATAGGCCTGTTCCTGTCCTTGAAAGAATTGTAAAGAAAGCTGTTGAGATAAAGAGATTTGGCTGATTGCAGCAACAATACGTTCCTGTTTCTAGGGATGCCATACTCCAGACTTTACTCACTCCATTCCACAGACAGTAGAGCCAACTGTAATAAATCCATCAACAGTAAGCGCTGCAACTATTTTACGGAGATTTTTGTGGAGTGTGACCAAACTATGACTCATTAGACAATTAGCTGACCAGAGCTTTTTTGTTGTTGTTGTGTGAGCACATGCTAAAACAAGAGCCCCTTTAGTCACATGTCTGTCAGTGTTGGACATAGATGACTCTGGTTTTTAAATCAAGAACAGTCATGGTTGCGACAAATTTTATGATTGGATGGGAAAAAAAGAACGTTAACATCCCTTCCTACAGTCCCTAGCAAACCGTCCAATAGTTCGTCATTGGTTAAAGATTCTACTCTTTGTCTTTTGTTCTTTTTACAACTCCTTAAAGTCTTGTTCTGACTACACTTGGTGCACTCTGGTCTCAGTTAGTGCAATCTCCTTTTGCCCATTTGTGTGGTAGTAACTTTTCCGTACCCCAGACAGAGCATATTGTTGAGACATTTCCATCTCATACTATTTTGCATGTAGACTTTTCCAAAGGTCAAATCCGCGCTGAGCTCTGATTTATTCACAGATGTTGTTTATCATTACGGAATAATCATGACAAGTGTGTATCTATAGGTAAACGAACGGGATGTACCTGGAGGCTGTGCTTGTGTATTTTTAGTTGTGACCTCGTTTTCACATGGTCAAGTTGATGTTTTAATACTTGTCAATCACTATGATGAGAGGAGATGGTATTTTGCCCTGGGCTTATTCACCCAGCCTACATGTAATAGTCAGTACAAATGAAGGAGATATTCAACGCTGCATAAAAAAATCAATGCTGCTGATTTACCCGTGGGAAGCAAGGGATGTATCGTCTGCTAAATTTATTCTGGTTTGTTGTTTTTTCAGTTGTTTTGCATCCTTTAAGTTGAAGAAAAAAGTTTGCTGTGTACTAGAGATATGTTTTGCTCTTGAGAACAGTCAGAATCTGGTATATTCTGCTCATTCTTGTCTTGGACATTTATGACGCTGGACTGAACTTTATTGTTTGACCCGAACCAGCATTTCAGCTCTAAATTGTCCAGTGGAATGTGATTAGTATTAATCTCACTGTCTTTGGTCGTACTTAATAAATTTGTTTTGGTCAGACTCAAAGTAAACCAGGGATTACTTTGTTTGTCTGGAACACATTTGAGGAAGGTCCAGATCAACTAGAGTCATGGACAACAACAAAACATTGCTGAGGCATTTTTTGTTGATGAGGACATATGAGACCAAACAAACTTTTTTGTGGTCTATTGATTTTTTTCCATTAAACTCTCTCTATAATAAATAAAATATGTTTTGTGGATAGATTTATGATTTCCATGCACCGCCTCTGAATGCAGTAAAATGTCATGAGTTAATATTGATAGCTACGTCGGCTAGTTCAGCCATTTTTGTATTTAACAGTACCAGACACATGACTACATATGTGTTAAAGATACATGTATACGAGCACATTACACAGACAGTCTGGCAGGTAACAGGTTTATTGTCATGGGAGCCATCAATCCCATCATGCAACATCTGTGGGAACCTGTTTTTCACTCTCATGGGTTTGTCTTTAAAACATACGAAGCACCAGAACAATCACTTGTCACGACTAGAGCCTTGTTCTTTGTGTGTCAGTACATCGTCTACACACACTCTCATGTGTCTTTGTTTATCCATGTTGGAATGAGTAATTAGATGTACTTCTCCAAATATTCAAATCATTCCCGGCTTGTTCCACAGATCTGACATGCATTAAACATGGATTTTAATGAACACTATCAAAATGGTTCCAGGTTGCTTTGATCCCCATGAAGCATTTCTCAACATTATTATTCACATCCATGGTCTGTCATTGTCACTAGGGTTTATTCTGACTTGTGTTGAGACTGTTGAAACTTTTATCGTCATAATCTCATCTCAAAATCATGTTTACTTAGTTTAAAATGAAGTAAAACATTGTCTCCACATATGAGCTGTAAATTACATGACAGAAAACACCAATAATGACAGTTATGATATCACATCCTCGTGAGCAATCAAAGCTATGTGAAAATGTGCAGAAGATCCTCAATTATTTTTATTTTCAAATATAGCAGGTGGATTCCATTTCATGTATTTTAGGAGCAGCGTTAAAAATGTTTTTAAGCACACAGTGATCTTGTGATGATGACTACTTTTGCCTAGAGTTCAGCCTCTTGGCCATTTCTGGGATTAACCTTGAAGAAAAACTGATTAGCAGCTCAAGACAGTGCATCACCCTTCATAAGACTGCACTGACCTTTTATGGTTAAATTTGAGCGTGTAGGAGATTCATAAGCACACAATTTCAGGGAAATAGTGAAAGAGAGAGAACCTGAATATAATTCATTTAGCTCCACACACTGTTTTAAAAATGAGCCCATTGAACGGAAAAAACACAAGGCTAAACATGTTTCTGTTTACACACTTACTTTATTGTCATTTTAAATAAAAAACAACTCCTGGAGTAGATTCAAGACTTCATACATTTGAACAGTACTGGTTACAATTTATAGTCAGAAAGGACAGTGCAATATGAAGAGCTTTGGCCTCGTCAACTTTAGTCATTTCCATGAGGAAATTGCACATATTATAACTTTTTTCTCCAACAGCCAGCACAGACACTCACTGGCAAGAGGAAAACACATTTAGCAAATTGCTTGAGTTCTGGATACATTTGAATACATTTGCAACGAGAGAGTTCAAGCGAGATTATGGTTTTCAGTGAACTGGGAGCAGAAGGCCAAGCAGAGGGTCTGGCTGAGAGGGTAATGGGGCTAATAGCACTGGCAAATGAAAAGGCATGTGATGATAACTCGGCAGCTGATTCCATCTAGCCTCATATATTACCGCCTTGTGTGTGAGTGTGTGTGTGTGTGTGTGTGTGAGTGTGTGAGTGTGTGAGTGGAAGACAGTGAAGACAGGAAGTGCAGAGGAGGGGGCCGCTCCGAAGGCCAGAAATCTCCCTGTGGATTTGATGAATCCTTCACAGTTCTGAGAGCTTTATGAAACATTTATTGCCAACGTCATTTCTCTCTGTTCCTCTGTCACTGTCGGTGTCTCTCCAGCTCGCCTCTTCATTCGCCGTGTCTTTCAAGCAGATAGAAGCACCACTTTTACAAATCTAAAATTACACACCTGTGCGTATATGTGGGTTTTTTCCATCGCAGCCAATCAGATTCCTTTTCTGGTTCCATTCCTGGATTGAACACTGCCTGAGGAAGTTAATAATTCATCTTTGTATTAACCTCAATACTCATAAAGTGGTAAGCCCTGCACTGTCTCTCTACCTCTCACTCCAACTCATTCTCATTTCCAAAATGAAAAATAGCTACAATTGGTCACTGGCCTATTTCTTCATCTTTTTGATGTCAGTTCTTTTAAGGTGCTTTATGGATTTGTGCGTTTCATAAGAAAGCTTGTCACATTTTTGTAAAATGTAAAATTTAACTGAATTTCCAAGCACCTGTTTAACACCTGGTTGAAGTTAGGGATAAATACTAGGACTTTATGTAATTTAGACAAGGTAAACAATTGAAAGCTGAATAATTACTATTCATTATAAGAAGGCCTTCTTTCCCAGCACCTGGTTTCCTTCCTCTAAACCTAAACATTATCATTAAGGAGTCACACATTAGCCATATCTTGTGGCAAAATCCTGAACTTTACCAGATACTTTTTGTGTTGGTAAGAGTTGTTATATTTTAGAGTAGATTGGCTCATGAGTACAACAGCAAGACCACTACAGTTTTTTTTCTGGCTCTGTTTTAGACATGTAGCATTTTACACAACACTGGTCACCACTTCTGATTCATTTTATTTATTTATTTATTTATTTTATTTAGGACAGTGCATATTGATCAACATATGAGCAAAAAGCAACACAGTAAATATGCCAGAATTAGCTACAGTAGCTAAATTTCATCTGTTGTCCTAAGGCAGGCACAATAAAACAGACATACATGTTACTATTACAAGAGCAGTTACAATAAACATTAGATACAGTGAGTAGATAATGGGTCATACAACATAAACAGTCAATATTACAATAATGAAACTGAAGGGGCTTTCTATGTATCAACATTATGCTTGTGATTGGATGGAAAACTTCAATCTACAAATGCATATAAGTACATTGCCCCCTTCACCAAGCTCCAAATGTATCACGAGTTTGTTTTGAATAATGATATTGGACTTGGGTTTGAGCTATTTCCTGGTATACACTCCCATCATGCACCGGTTTTGATATTGACTTGACCTTGCCCCGTCCTGGTCTTGGTCAGTGACTTCATGACTTCAGCACAATCGGTCGACACAGCGCACCAAAAGGCATCATCAGCATCAATAGAGAACAAGATGGAGAATTATTGTTAGTATATTATGTTTGTAAATAAAAACAGGTTTCAAATATACTTACAAGTAAAGAGGGGCTGGTGGGATTGTGCACAAGCTGTTTATGATTTATTTACTACACACCGGAGCTGGTTTATGAAGTGTGGCTTCATGGATACACGCCCATTCGCACACACATTTAAGTGCACTGTCAACAAACAGGGGATCAGTCTCTTTCCCATCTGCTGAGTGTGCCAGTTTGCCGCAGGCATTAAGACACCTTCAAATGCCTCACATATGCACACACACAGAAAAGTCACAACACAATAGCATATTCACTCAGAAATGGAGCAGACAGCCAAGGCATAAATTACTCCATTTCCCCACGGGCCGCAATCCAGAAGCAAAATGTAAATGAGAATCCGTAGAGAGAATAGAGATTTCAGAATCATTTTGTGTAATTGTAACTCGATCTTTTTTTCTCTTTGATTCTATGAGAACATCCATAATAATGAGTCAAATTCAGATGCTCTTTGGAGAAAACAATGTGAGACATCCTCAGCTGCCACGCCTTAAAAAAAAGAAAAAAAAAGACTACCTCCTTCGATCAATACTTTCTGGTTTAATGCCAACTCAGCTGCCTTTGTGACTGAATATATTCCCCTCATTGTGTTAAAGCTGTGTCAGATGGAGAGCTAATCAGGTCGATGGTTGCCAGCTCAGACAGTGTTGGGAACTGTGGCAGTTTTCTTGGTTAGATTTGGCTCTGGCTTATGTGCATCATGTACTGTCCCTGTGCAAATGGGATGGACAGTCCTTTTAGACTTTCAGTAACAGCAACAACTAATATGGAAAGCTGTCTATGTGTCTCCATTAGTGAACCTTTTGTATGGATTTTTCCAAACACAGAAGGCTATTTGTCCAACCCATGCATCCTAAAAACCTTTCTGATTGATTGATTCGAACCAAAATCATCATCATTTTGTTTTACAGTTGACCTGTAACCTTAATTAATGCATTACTTTTTTTCTTTTTTGCATTACTACTTAGTTTTATAAATCACCATTAATCTTCATCCCACTGACAAGGGTACAAAATAACTGCTCATTTAAGTTTCTTGCTACATGTTGAGTATGGCTTTTGACATTAAAATAGTAACTACAAACATTACATCACAACTCCATTTATTTCAGTAGTAGATGTTTGTTTCTAATATGTTGCTGTGACTTCACTCCTACAGGATTTTACTGTTGCAGTACGACAAGTGGCCCCTCGAGTAACAGACGGCCTAGTTTAGTGGGAAATGAAATATCCACATTTATAGATACGAGATTAGGTAACGCTTCATGTAAATCAAACATTTATGATTGAACAATCATATAATTCCTATAACTACAACAGGATCTAAGTCTAAGGCCAGTACAGTATAGCTACCAACAATGTGAAGATGTGATCTTATAAAATCATCATGAACTATAATATTTTATGAATGCTTATAACTAACTTAAACTACAACACATGAGGCCTTAAAGCTGCAGTAGGCGATTTTGTTTTGAGCTGTTTTGTTGTATAATAAGACATATTTAACAACAGAATAACCCATTTCCTTGGTTTATTTCCTTGGTCCTTCGTTGTTGACATCAGTGTCGTCCAATGGGTGTGCATTTTTTTACCGGAAGCGAGCTGTGATTGGCCAAAATCCCACTGTGGGCTGATCATTCTTATCTATTAAAATACTTAATTATAAGCCTCAATCACATCTTAAGGTCTCATTTTTTCACTGTCGTTTACTGTTACAATAGGCTGTTAGTGATTAAACTGTCAAACTAGATGCAATAGTAAAATATCTGGTAATGGGCCTTTAAGATCACTAACAGTCTGTATTATAAGCGTGATCATAATTATGTCATAAAGCCTTATATATTTTGCATAGAAACTTCAAGAAAACAGTTTAAGACATCTTTTAGAGACTTTAACAGCTTTCACCAAACTTCTTGTACTGTGTTGATTCATGCACTATAGAAGTCTTATAAAACATTCTCTTTTGCAAAATAAAGATCTTTCCAGATGGACTTGATGATAGTGTGAAAACAATAGTAACATACTTTTGCAACATGCGCCATAATTGAAAGTTTCCTCTTAACCTTGGATGTGACGTTGACAGTGCTCAGCAGGTGATGTGCTAAGAGGGCTTATGAGCTGTTAAACAGGTCAGGGCCGTCCAGCTGGCTAAGCCCCTTAGCTGCTGACCGGGAGCTGTCCTGACGTGATGCGACTCTTGATGCTGCCAAGTTGTGGATAAAACTTACAACACGTCCGCACGACAGTCAGAGATTAGTGCCTTTTTTTTTTTTTTTTTTCAACGCCAACCTGACAAGTTTCCATCTGCACTGGAGCTGCATGGCTAGCTGCTTAGTATTCTCAGGTGGTGAGCTGATAGCTGCATGTGCGAACAAAGCAAACGCAGGCCGAGACGAGTTGTAAATAATATATGTGTCCTTGAATTATAGCTTGACACAGTTTGGAGAAGGTCTAATAAACTTGTTCTAATACACACAAGATGGTCTTTTCAGCTCTGCAAGTTATTACGATTAGGCATTAAGAGCATTTATATTTAGAAAAATGGCTGTTTTAACAAAAAAAATTCTATATTACATTGCTGTTTTTATATGTTTTTCTTTACTTCCAAGTCAAATAATGCCACAAATGTTAAAAATGCGTGTGTATGGAGTTCATATATTTCCTCTTAAAGTTGTTTGTAGACGCATTTTATAAATTATACTAACATCAATAGAGGACAGTGGGTTGGTGGTTTTGCAGGTGCGTAATGGTAGCTTATTGTGGGTAATGGTGTGTGACAGTGGAGCAGCTGACACCAGGCTGGGACCGGGGAGGGGACGGGCCCCTGCCCAGGCAGAGTAAACAGAGAGGGACCTGTGGGCCCTGTCCCGACACAGAGCCTGTAACACACAGCCATTTCATTTAGCTACTGGACTAATGTAATTATAGCAACAGTCATTTACAGTGCCTAACAGTGCTGCCTTTGTGTGTTTACTTAATTAGCCACGCTGGACCCATGGCTCTTTATGGCTATGCTCTTGTCCACAGTTTATGTTGGTATGAATGAGTGTGTTTCTGTGGCAGCCATCTTTGATTTCCTTTGCATAAACAAGTGCAGAAACTAGTTATGTAAACTCTTTTGTATTTACACAGTAGTTTACCTAAAACTACTTAACCATTTGGATGACTATGATTCATTTCAAACACATTTTAATCTGTTTAGACTTAAGTAACAGTACTTTTACTTGCGGTACAGATTTTGGCCACTCTACCCACCTTTGTATGTTATAACAGCTGCTACGTTCTGTTGCATCCATTCATTGTGAGAATATGTACATAACACCATCTGCCTGTGGCGCCAGAGCTCTCCCTGATAGCCTCTCGTCCCATTTCTGAAACAGCTGATCACTCATCCAACTCGCCGGCTGGCAGCTACATCAAAGACAAAGTTGTCTCTGGAGAGCCGTCTGTTACACACTCACCTACAGTAATACATTCGGTGGTACAATATGATCACAGCCCGGCAGAATGCTAACAGCTTCACAGGGACTTGTTGTGAACGGTGGCCAGTGTTGGGACATGAGGGAAAAGTAGCTCAAAGGCCACCGTAAAGTCAAATAATACTGTAAAACTATTGCTTCTATTTTACCGTTGACCAACTGAACTTATAGAAAAACAGTATTTTTCCCATTTCTGGTTTGTCATTTTTTGCATATTTGTCACACTTAAATGTTTCAGATCATGAAACAAATTTACAAAGATAACTCAAATAAACACAAAGTACAGCATTTTAAGTGACGATTTTATTTATTAGGTGAAAAAAGCTATCTGAACCTACATGGTCCTATGAGGTTTTACCAAACTCAGCAGCAATAACTGCAATCAAATGTTTGAAATAAAAGGCCATGAGTCTTTCACGTCGCTGTGGAGGAATTTGGGCCCACTCCTCTTTGCAGAATTGCCTAAATTCAGCCACACTGGAGTTCAGCTTGAGGTCACAAACTGTATTTTTGTTAGAAAGCAGATTTCTTAGTTCCATCAATCACAGCAAGTCGTCCAGGACCTGAAGCAGCAAAGAAGCCCCAGACCGTCACACTACAACCACTGGTGGTATGATGTTCTTTTTTCTGAAATTACTTTTACAACTTCCAAAAAGTTAAACTTTTGTCTCATCAGTCCACAGAATCTTTTCCCAAAAGTCTTGGGGATCATCAAGATGTTTTTTGGCAAAAGTGAGACAAGGCTTTATGTTCTTCTTGGTTAGTATTGGTTTCTCCATGGAGGCCATTTTTGCCCTGTCTGTTTCTTATGGTGGAGTCATGAACACTGGCCTTAACTGAGACAAGTGAGGGCTGCAGTTCTTTAGACGTTTGTATTTTTTATTTGTAAATAATGGCCCTCACCCTGGTAATAATCAGCCCTGGGTGTGGCTAGTGAAATTGAACTCAGCTTTCCAATAAAATGTGATTATCCACAGTTAATTCATGATTTAACCAGGCGGGGAATTACATTTTCACATAGGGCCATGTAGGTTTAAATAACTTTTTTACCTTAATAAATTAAATCATCACTTAAAAAGTGCATTTTGTGTTTACTTGAGCCATCTTTTAAATATTTGATAATGTTTGATAATCTAAAACATTCAAGTGCAACTAATGTGCAAAAAATAAGGAATCAGGAAGGGGGCAAATACTTTTTCACTGCATTGTAATATTCAGTATGTAGGTTTAAATCGCCTTGAATGTGGTATATTCCTCACATGTATTAAAGTTCTTGTTTTATTTTATTTTCTGTTTCAACTTTATTTGCTCCTAAGTATAGCTACACATTTAGACTTTAAGAGTTCTGTCTTGTCCATCCGCTTTATTTCATTGTTGTTTTCTCGGTCACCCAGGGAGTGTGAGGCTGATTCCTGCAGAGTGTCGGAGCTTTACCCTAACACTTGCCCCGACTGACCTTATGCAATCCCTCTGGTCCCATCTGGCCGCTGCGTTGTAAGCTGCCACACATGCGAATGGGGAAAGCTGGGCCAGTGTGTCAGTGGTAGCGCTCGGCTTTAACCTGGCACTCTAAGATGTATTATCACAACCCGGGCCTAGCTTAGCATAGCACCTTGCCTTCTGCTGTGCTACAGACTTAGCTCACCCGGGTCATGCTAATTAAATCTCCCAGAAGCTCAGGCTCTTAATAAAGCCCGACGTGACAGCTCGGCCTGTGAAAGCAACACTGACCCATTAACCCGGAAGCTGTTCAGTGTTAGAATTTATGCATGCATTTCTCTCCCTGTGTGTGGGACTTTGAGTGTTGTTCATGGGGGAGGGTCAGACACCTGTCTCAAGCGCAAACAAAGGTCACTTTGCGGGGTATGGGAATGACCGTGACTCAGCATCTATGTAGAAAAGGGCAGGTGCATTAGCAAAACAAATTTACATCAAGAGGATAGAGGCATCTTGGCACAGTCCTCTGTGTGCCATATTCTCAATGACAGAAAAAAGTGCCAAGATTGATTCTGAATAAATAACAATGACGTCTCACACCTCAGACTTGAATATCAATGTTAATGAATTTACATCTGGGGAATGAATCTTTAAATTGACATTCACAATTTAAATGACAATGAAGTGGGGTATGTTTTATTATAATACATTACTAATTTCTCTTGACCCATTTGCACCTTTTAAAGTTTCTTTATTTTTTTTATATTCTATATTTGAAATTTGTACTGAAGTTTCTATACATATTTTTTGCTGTATGTTTTCTTTATATATATTTACCAACACTATTTTTGCTCAATATGTGAATTATCCTGTTGTGGGATCAATAAAGTCTAATGTAATTTACTACTTTACTACTAGTTACTATCAACTCATTTTATGACAAAGGTCTGTTCCAGAAAGTACATGGATTCTTTCTATGCAGTTTTGCTATTTCAAGAAATGTATTAAAAACTCCCAAGAGACATTTAGGCAAAACTAAACATGCACTAACAAGTTTGGCAACCACAACATGCCAAAACATTTCCACATTTTTATTTTATTTTTTTGTAGTTAGCAAATAGTTTTGCAGCCAAGTAATATTCCCATGTCTTTTACAACACTTTCTCAGTTTACAGAGATCAAGTTTGTACCTTTGCTCCTAGTCTTATAAATGCACAGACTGAACTGAAGCTAGTTATTAACTGGCAGCAATTGACTGAAACACAAGAACAGCGAGGGTGCAATAAATCAACAGCTCATGATATTTCATTTGGTATACTTTGAGCACATGCCTAATGGACTAAATCAGGCCTCGTGTGTTGTTTTAGTCTCTATTCCCTCGCCCTGGACAGCTCATAGATAGAAGCACGCTGATGGTTGAATGAGCTGTGGTGACAGACTTCAGATCAGTAGGATAAACAAGGAGTGTTGTGACATCTGTTAAAAAGGGAAACCCTCTAAACAGCTTTGGTGGATTAACAGTAAATGATTAAACCCTTTTAGCATATGGATAAACAGGCTAAGCTTCTCCATCAGCATGGGCATTAGCCTCTGTCTGTCTGTATATGTGTGTGTTGTAGTTTTCTCTGGCTTTAAAACTATTTACCACAAGCATTGGGTCAAGTAACTTCACACTAAATGACACACACAAGCTGGAGAGCAGTTATTACATGTATCACAAGTCTTGTTTTTACTATAATGGTATGGTGTGGGGATCCTTTATTTACAGTACAATGACAAGATAAAATAAACATTTAAAAAACATGGCTAAAACAAGGTTAGCAAAAATCTTGGAGGAATTAGAACCAAACAAAGGAATAGGACAAAACAAAGACTCAGTAGGTCTCAGCCAAACTTATTAAGGGGCCATTTAGATGATACTAAAATACAGTGATATGTCTTTGGTCTTAAAACATAAGAAGTAGTGTCATTCCAAAACATTTAAATTTGACCTGGCTTTTCCTGGAAAAAGCACAGATAAAATCCCAAAATGAAAGAGTATTTTCCTATTTTCAGTGGAAAGTGTGTTAAATATTTCACATACGCACATTATAGGCTACAGTTTCAACATGAATTTCATTACAACTCTTATAATGTAATATACAAGTGCAAGAGGAGCTCAGAGTAGTACTACTGAGCTTGTTTCCCTGTACCTTCTCGGAATGATGTAGACAACGAGTGTGTTCCTCATGTCCATGTCTTGTTTTAGTTGTTACAGCCGAAAACCCCGCTTCACAAAGATACAATGTTGGAAATGGAAGTAGGGTTTTTAGTGCTTTTGTTGATTTTCCATCTTGACTTTGATCCAGAATGTTGTGATGAAGTGATTTGAAGTTGTCTCGAACATACTTCCACCATCAGTTGCACAAATACTACTAATATATTGAGCACAAATGGGTCACGGATCCATAGATTTCCAGTTTGAGGGCCTTTTGTGGATGGAAATAATGCCTGAACTCTTTTAAAAGCTGAGACAGGTCATTGTGCACCAGTTACTTAGAATGAGGGTCCAGGCATCATCTCCTTCAGAATCTATGATGGGAACATAGATACCTATAACCCCTCATTTCCTGTTTGTCTTGTTAACTCATGCACTTTAAAAGCTGACTTTAAAACAGTTTTTCCTTGAAGTGATAGATGATTGATGCCACATTAGTAAGCCTGTTTTTCACTCTGTGCTACTTAATGTGCTGTGACTGTTTGGTATGAGACATGACAAGACGTCTTATCAAAGAGCTGCTCAAATATACACGCGTTAAGGGCATGCACTTTCATGTGGTTAATAATGTTACTCAAAACATTTAAAACTCACGTAAACTCAGGTGAAATTGAAAGCCAGATTAAATAGACGAGTCTCTAACAGTGATTTAACATGAACAATGGAGAAGCAGGTTCTGATGTGGAGTAAGCGGTTGTTGCAAAAAAGCACAATCTCCATTATGGTGAGACTGGAGGACTGATGAGAGTTTGACTTGAGAGACTTTGGAGCAGAGTATGGGGTTAACAAATCTGTGTGTGTGAGTACAATATAAACGGCCTTGAAAACAAAACCCAGGGCAAAACAGAGACTCCAATCATTAAACCCAAACATAAAACAGGGACACAACATGTTTAAACCCAAGACTAAACCTCAACTAAACTCATGACTGGGATTTCAGAGCCACTCACTTCAAACAAAGCTAAAGCTCTGCTAAAAAGAATGTATTTTAGTCCCAATTTTCCCGTTGCCACCATCCACAAATGTCAAATGACACCCACATCGTGTAATTTCACACTGTGCAAAACTGAAAGTATCCAGATCCATTTCAGAACAAAGGCTAATAACAGTGATTAGTTACTGTAGAGAAGCATTATCTCAGCAGCACAGCCAAGCAAATGCAACCTACTGACCTGGATTAGTGGAGCATGATTGCATATTCACTACTACACAAAAAGGGAAACTTTATGTGTCAGGGACAATAAGCAGCGAATCAAGAGCGCTTCCCTGATTAGCAAATTAGCTTAATTACCAAATCATCTTTATGCTCCGTTTGATCTAGTCCGCCTAGTCTACAGATATTTCCTAACAAGTGGTAATTAGTTTGAGCATGGAATAATAATGCACTGGAAAGATCAGGTTAACTGGGTCAGGCTATACACCATATTTTGCCCTATATTCGGCTGCGTTCACAGTGTAGCAAGAGTTTGAAATATTAATAACGTCTCTATGACTTTTTCATCTACCTCGTATTGTAGTATTGGGTTGTTTTGTTTGTTGTTTTACTTTTCAAATTGGCTGCTCTCCAGGCAGCCAAGATAGATTGCTCTGAGTGGGAGATTGTGCCTGCAGTGGCCATTTTAATTCAGGCTCGGACCACCACACCCACAACTGCTGCCCGGAGCCAGCAGCAGCAGCACTAGCGAGCTGTGCGGGCCTGAACTATGGTTGCAGCAGGGCTAGATGCAAAATATAGGTCATCCAGTCCTGCAAATGAAAGATGCAGAGCTCGGTCTGTCGAGGCTAGAGGCAGAGTGGACATGGAGAGAGTTTTAGACAGGCTTCTATGGACACTATGGAGGACAACAGACATAATAACCAGTGGGAGGAGCAATCAGCCATCACTCAAGAAGAACACAGACGGCATTACATAGTCAGCACAGACAGTACAATACTCAATAACTCACAAATAAAGGCCACTTACTAAAAATCATTGTGTGTTCAATGCAAACACTGTTCTATTCAGGAATAGTATAGCATAAATTGAATATAATTCTTCTCAAGATTTTTTTTGTTTCTTTTTAAATAAAACACTAATACACTGAGATACAAGCCAGACCTAAACAATGGCTAAGCCTGAACTGAACCAGAGTAGATCCTTGGAGTACATCACTGCAATACACACAGAAAATAGTCAAACTCGTTGTTAATTTGCTCTATTTGAACACTATTACACTATTATTTGTACAATATCAAAATGTTCTTTTAAACTATAAAATAAGCTGGAGGGACTGTGTATCTCCACTGGCCTGTCAATGTGTGGTATTTAAGTGTCTGGGGAGTGGGGAAATCTGGGCATCTGTACCTCGATTGCTGCCCCCGTGAGCCTGTAGCAGATAAGTGGCAGGAAGTGATTGTATAGCGACATAAACTAATATTATCACAGACTTCATTATCACTAGAGAATTGTTCGCATGCTTTAGAACAAAGATGCTAATTAGAATGACAGACCTTGAGATTTAGACTGCAACATGCTGTAATCACCAGCAAAGTAGTGTTAACCACATTACTGTTACTGTACCTTGTGAATGCCATGCTTTGTGCTTCCTCACCTCTGCCTTATTGTTTTAATATGCTCACCTGAGGCTACAAAAACAGTTATCAAATGCCAGACTCGCTTCCAAGACTCTCTGCTTGAAGCAATAAGTGATGTCACTGCCATTATGTCCATTATTTTCGAGCCGTCTTTGACTGAGGCTCACAATAATACACAGTAGTGCGTCAGTGCTTGTGGGAACCAGTATCAAATTCTCACAGATGAAGGGGCCATACAAAAGCGCCTCCTTGTAGCAGCTGTGGGGTTGGACACAATGTGGAGCTCTGTTCGGCTGTGGCTGGTAGAGACTGTAGGGCAAGGGTAAAGATCATACACACTGTAAATATCTTTTTGTTTTCCTAGGAGTTTTAATCGGCATACAGCTTGAATCATGGTTATGAGTTGAGGCAGAAGTGTCACAAATAGGGGAGACCGGAGCATGTGCAAAAGTGCAAAGTCTTGTCTGTTCAATTTGTTTTTCTATCTAGATTATGTACACACTTTAGGGATTTAAATAAAAGGACAGAAGGGTGTGACAATATACCACATTTCTGTAGAACTGCAGCCAGAGAACAGTCCATTGCCCCTGTTTCCAGGTGGGGTTTTCAGATGTGACAACTTACCCCCAGATCACTGTGACAAGGTTTCCCTTCACCCTCAATTGCAATAAATATGAGATAAAGTTACCTTAAAGATATAAATTTGATTAAATGTTGCACGGATGCATCTAAGCTTGTACATTTTTTGTAAAGATTTGTCTTTAGTTATCGCAAAAATATTCAGGATAATTTTTACTTTCAACCATGAAAAACATATGGTGCTGTCTCTTTAAACAGAGTCCTAATTTGTCCATATTCAGGACATAACAGTGGACAAGAAGAGGATGAAAACGGCAGTTCCTTTTCAGTATAACCTTTTGGTTTGAAAAAAAAAAAAAAAGCAGTTTGACAACATGCCCCGGTCTCCCCTAATACCAAGACATTTGTTATTTCTCGAGTCACAAAGTATGAGAGTTGTATTGCTTTAACCTATATTTTAACCCATATATGTCCCATGTTTTGAGCAATGTCTACCAAAACAATGTCATGGTTTAAATTTTCATCCATACATTCATTCTTTAAATATAAAAGAATGGCTGAATGGTTTATCAGTAATTAACATTTTACTAGAGCTATACAAACATGCAGGGAGTCATAAAAGAAAGCTCATAGTTCATAAATTGAGCTTCTCAAGTTTGATAGAGCTCGAAGCATGAATCCCCTGAGCACTGCTCCGTCTGAGGCTTGTTGCAGAGGCAGCCTGCTCCAGTCGAGGTCAGACTTAGGCTCGTACTTATGATAAGTGGGCTTTTGTTGGGACAAATGTTTCAAGAGGTGCTTGTCAAAATGTCTGCTTCTAGGGGCACCGGTTAAAATATGTGCATAACAAAAGAGATGGCAGCACAATCATTCAACAAGTCTACGTGCAGTGTTTCCTTATTAAATGTAATTACACCCATTATTCTATCAAATTAGTACAGCTCCATTGGCTGGTGTCTATTAGTCCCATCAGAGGACGTTTTAAATGGCCTGTAAATGCAAGATGAGTCTGAGTGTTTATTGTCCCAGTGATAGATCATTGTGTTAGCAGCAGCATTAGTCCTACCCTGCTCTCCAGAAGCAAAACAATGAGGCCTCTTTTACTCGTTAGTCCCATTATCGACCTCCACACAACTCAATGAGGTTAGAACAGCCACTTCAAGACAGAAAGACTGGAAAAAGGTTCAAAAAATAAAATGCATATGTGGCGGGGCTCTAATCAAACCCAGGCAAAGTCAGAAATGCGTGTTCAAGTGATGTTTATTGTGCCAGTGTCCAAAGTGCAAAACAGCCAAAAAGTGCAAAAATATATACAGTGATGTCATCAAAAATGTATTTACAAATGTACAAAAAAATAAAGTCAGAGTTCTGTCAATAACTCAAACACAGAGCTCAGAGTGCTCTCAGCCAACGTTACCTGCACTGTAACTGCTCAAGACCAGACTGAATACAGGCCTGAAATGGCTCCTCTAGATACTGGTCTGGCCCCTCCCATTGGGCTTCAGTATTACAAAAATACAAAAACAAACAAACAGTTGAAACATAAACATGTGGGCTGTTCCCAACAATATATAAATAATAATTAACAAAAGATGATTGAAAGGGCGGTTATAGGTTTTTATGTTCAGTTTATCTAATGCGCATCACGTGATCAGCACCAGCGCGCGAACAGCGCCCATTTAAACCACCCGGAAGTTATGGCTCGGTTTGGCTCAGACGCGCAGCATCAGGAAACACAGAGAAACAGGTAAGTGCTAGCGTGTATGAATGACCCAAGCTAACGCTCTCAAGTGTGCACCCTTGGGAGCATAAAAGCGGCAGGAAAACAGGAAAAAGGCGTTGGTTGTGTGTTGGGTGCGTATTAGTGAACCAGCGGGGTAAACGGGGAATTAGCGAGTGTGAATGAAAAGGTCTGCGTGGTGTATGTGTGCGTGGCCAGCGCGCGTTCGTGGGTTCCTTTGTGACCGCGTGCGCTCACTACTCATTGACGGGCGTGCTCCGTCACAGCATAACTTTCAACAATTAAATAAACAAATCGTGAAAATAAAATCTTTGGCCACATGCTGAAAACTAAAGGGGACTTGGAAAAGTAGAATGAAACCTAAAGATCTTAAATCACCAGCCTTAGGAAATATATTGTGATTTTTTTTCTCAGTATAATTATAATACTCTTTATAGTGCTTAACAATAAAAACAACATACACAGTAAAACAATATAACAACATTACCAAAATTAATCAACTGGAGTGACTTTGACCAAAAAAAAGATTTAAAAAGTAAATAGATACTATATAAGATAAGAGATAAAGATATATAAAAAGAAATTTCATAATTGACTTAAAAGTTGGGGGTATGTTTTAAAATACAACATCACTATAATAAATAATAAATACAATATGATAGATAAAAACAAAACAAAAAAGCAAAACAAATAAATAAATAAATACAGAGATAAATGTCATAAAAAGCCAGTCTATAGCAATGGGTTTAAATAATGACTTAAAAGATGAATGTATTTTTTTATATATATTTGTGGCTTTTACATATTAAATACATTAATGAAAGGGATTTTGGTTTTGTAAGGATAACTTAAAAATTGTCTTAAAATTCTTCCATATTATTATACTTTTTTTGATTCGTCTGACGGGCCAATCTTTTTTTTTATTATAGACTATAACAAATCCTGTACCTCAGCAGTGCCTTGAGTGACCCAATGACCTCCTTATGGCCAATTATGTTTCTTGTTTACCTTACTTTTAACATCCATTTCAGAGAGAATGAATAATTGTTTCTTCTGACTGTGGTTTTGAGATTTATTATCAACAACGAACATCTCACCGAAGACCAGACACAGAGAAGATTGAAACTTATAAAATAACTGTCTGACACAAACATCAGGAAATAGGACCGGGTCAGAGTTAGTGAGGGGTTGGGTGACTTTGTGACCAAAAAAGAGTTACATAGCGGACAAAGTGGCGGCTGGGCCCGGAGGTGGGAGAGTTTGTGGGGTAGTAGGGGCTGCTGTGAGGTTAAAAAGGTCAGTCTGGTGTCTAAAAGTGAAGGGTCATTGCTGAGGCTGCTGACAGACAGACTGGCTGGCTCTGCTGCACTGAGGGCTTTAGGGACACTCCTCCAGCTCTAAACGACTGTCAAAGATAAAGAGGAGCCGAGGAGAAGCCACCGTTGCCCCCCAGGTCAGCTCCTTTGTCTAAGCTCCGAGGCAGACAAAAGGAAAAGCTTTAGATCTGTGCCATAAGTCATGCTCAAAAGCTCACCATAACGGCATCTTTAATCAAACACGTCTCCTGAAATTGAACGAGCCACACAGCATTTTTTTACAGCGGTTTTACAGAGATACAGGTCGCATGGCTGACACAAGTCTGATGAACTGTTAGAATAAAACATTATCGACATACTCTGGCTCAGGTTACACATGTTAAACTAAATTTTGAACCCTATTCGTCCCATGTTGTGTGCAATCATTTTATTTTCGGTCTACCAAATGATAAGAATGGGTTATGTTTATTTGTGTTAGCGTATTGCTTCTGGTGTAATCAATCAGTTTTAAACTTTAACCCAGCCAGGAAAGGTACCAGATTACTGTAGTTAAGAAGTGGGCATAGTTTCAGATGCTTACTCTATTCTGATATAAAGATTTTTCAACATCATGCTTGGAAAATCTAAATACCCCCAGCTTGTGTAAATACATTGTCAGTGATTATATGTAATGGAGGTAAAAACACACGCAGAGCATAACAAGTGACCAATCGTCAAAGCCAAACTAGCTACAGTCAAATGAACAAGTTTACTTTAAAGTGTAAGAAATTATTCTGATTGAGGTTTTCAAACTGAAATGTTTACCCAGTGTGACACATATTACCAGATTAGACAGAGAAAAGCTGTTTATTGAGAAAGTAATCAAATTTCTGTATCAGAACATTGATTACTGAACAGATGATTCATTCAGATTGAAATATTATTTTTTAACAAAGGTGTTTACCAATAAAAATCACTAAGGGATTTTGATGTGGACTGATAAACGCAGCATTGTGGAATATTTGGATGATATTACTGGCCAATGTGTTAAAGCTGACACATTTTGTCCCTGGATTTCTCAGTTGCCTGTATTTGTATTGAAACAGCAGGAGTAAGCATAGGCCTTTATTTTTGTATTAGCATAACAAATCAGCAGTCTATTTCAGGCAATACATATTCCAAGTGAAAAGAAAAAGTGATGATGTGGTTTGGAAATCGGCTTTGTATTGGCAAAGAAGTTGCACACAGCAACATAATTAAGTCAATTAAATTAACGTTACAATTGGTTTTGCGGCTCCAAATAACAATATTAAATCTTCCACAGCACAAGAAATAAATAAAACTGTCTGCTTAGTTAAACATCATAAAGAGATTAAAATGCATATAAATCACATTCACACTGAAACACTAATTAAATATCACTGGGATGTGTCTGTAATATCTAGTGTTTATCCAAATACCAGTGTCACGTTTTTGTTCAATATGCCTTTCTGTCAGATGAATGCTGATTCATTTCTAATGGTGACAAGTTCATTAGCACTGCTGCAATAAACAGAGATGGCATTTTTTTGTAACACCGCCTCACAACAAATGAGTTTCTGGGACACGGTCCAAGCTGCCAGGAGCACACAACACAAACCTTCAAAGTCAACAGGGCTACAAAGATACTGGGAGAAATGTGTTCAGTTCAGAGACTTTACCTGCTCTGGTTTGCTTGTTTCCTTCACAAATCAAATTGAAATGTCAAACTTCACTTAAAAAGACAAAACATCAGGGACGGTGACTGTGCAGCCAGCTTTCTGCCACAGCGACCTACACCTGCTGCTCCGAGCCAAGGGCAGGGCTTGTCGTGCCCACAGATAAATGAATTAGGGCTGAATCATAAATGAAATAAATGTGTAGAGGCCACCAGCTGCAATCAGACTTGAGCGTCAAATTCAGTAAACTTTTGGTGTGCATATGATAATAACCTAAGAAGTATGAGTTATGACCATATGCCAGAGCACAGAAAAGTGCAAAGCTTCATGGTGAGAAAGTGAGCCTTAGCAACAGCCTTACCAACAGCATTAGACTGTACATAAAGTATTAGAGTGACATTATTTATGTAGAGAGTTTAGCTTTAGAAAAGAGTCATGG
This sequence comes from Rhyacichthys aspro, assembly GCA_036850595.1. Lineage (NCBI taxonomy): Eukaryota > Metazoa > Chordata > Actinopteri > Gobiiformes > Rhyacichthyidae > Rhyacichthys > Rhyacichthys aspro. The sequence continues at coordinate 19,432,912 of CM072150.1, read as the reverse complement.
TAGAAAAGTTCACAAATCCATATTTTTAAAATGAGAGGTTCTGAAGGTAGCACTTCAGAACAAGTCAAGCTGTTTGTCCAAATTCCTTCCTAAGGTCTAAGATAGCATATTTGAGGATATAGCAAATATACTGTATTTCTGTCTGAAGTAGTGTTGGAACAGAGATGTAGCAGTTAGAGGTATAGTTGCCCAAAGAGTTGCTAGACTGAGACAAAATATGTTTTAGTATTATTTATTATAACTGTTTTGGCCTTTTTGCCTTTATTTGACAGTAGACAGTAGATAGACATTAAGATAACATTGGGCAGATGATCCGGGTCTCCCCAGCATTTGGCACATGCTCCACCTGGTGATCCACGAGGCGCCCCATAATAACATCTTTTTAAATGAAACAATATTCACACTTACACTTTTAAAACATACAAATGCACATGGAGTTTAGCAGCTGTCCACTTATGACACAAACAAACCATTTACGTATTGCACTAAGCATAAATAAACATGTCCAAGGTCACAAAGATTGACATCAGGTCTTAATCTGGGAAATCAAAGGCAGCACAAACCTTCTGATTATACATTGTCATTTCATAGTTCTACCAGCTTTATTGCATTAACGGTGTCAACTCCTGCTTTCATTTTCTTCAAAAGTACATCTAATTGAAAATAGCTGCCAGCAGGGGACGACCCCCCCCCCCCCCCCCCCCCCCCCCCCCCCCCCCCCCCCCCCCCCCCCCCCCGCGCCCGCGCCGGGGGCGGGGGGCCCCCCGCGCCGGGCCACACGCGCCCCCACGCGGGGAAAAACCCGGGCCCCCCCCCCCGCCCCCCCCCCGCCCCCCGCCCCCCCCCCCCCCCCACTGGGCCCGGGCCCCCCCCCACTTTCCCCCCCCCCCCCCCCCCCCCCGCCCCCCCCCCCCCCCCCCTTTCCCCCCCCCCCCCCCCCTTTTTTTGTTTTCCCCGGCGCCCCCCCCCCGGGCGCGGCGGGGCCCCCCCCCCCCCCCCGGGTGGGGGGGGGGGGGCGGCCACACCGCCTGCCAAACCCCCCCCCCCGCCCCGGCCCCCCCCCCCCCCCCCCCGCCCCCAACCCCCCCCCCCCCACCGGGAGTGGGCCCCGGGGGCGCCCCCCCCCCCCCCCCCCTTTGTGTGGCGGGTGGTCGTCGCCCGCGGGGGCCCCGGGGCGGTGGGGTGCCTTTGTGTCTCTCTCCCTCCCGGGCCCCGGCCCGGCGGGGGTGTGTGGGCGGGGGGCGGGTGGGTTTTGGGCTTGCCTCCCCCCCCCCCCCTCCCCCCGCCCGCCCCCCCCCCGGCTGGTGGGGGGGGGGGCTGCCCCCCGGGGGCCGCCCCCCCCCGCCCCGCCCCCCCCCCCCCCCCCTCCCCCCCCCCCCCCCCCCGCGGGCGTCCCCCCCCCCCCCGGGGCCGCCCCCCCCCCGCGGGCGCCCGCGCGCCCTTTGTTTTTTCCTTTCCGGTGTTGTCCCCCCCCCCCTTTTTTCCCCTTTTTTCTCCCCCCCCCCCCCCCTCCGGCGCCCCCCCCCCCCCGGCCCCCCCCTTTGGCCCCCTTTCTCTCTTTCTCCCCTTTTTTTTTTCTCCCCCGTTCCCCCCCCCCCCCCCCCGGCCTAATGAGAGTATTTAGCCAAAGGCCGTGTAAACCTCAGCTGTGAACAGATTTTATCCAATTACAACCACTGTGACAAACACATACCTGCTAAATTACTGCACAGACAATGTTGCTGTCAACAATTGATTGAAGAGGCCATTAATAATGAAAAAGTCCCATTTGGAGCAACTATTGTCACTGTTGTTATGGGCAATTAAATCCTCTAACACCCCGGACAGAGATAGCCCATGTGATAATTACACTATATTGAAGTCAGTCTAGTCAGCAACTACTTTAGGGTTTTAACTGAAGCACCATCTAAAATGGGGCACTTTTGCTGAAAGCCACCTAGTACTGCTCATGATTTAATGTATACCACAGTGATTACACACTTGCACAGTTCGAAACAAAGCATCCAGCATCCCTTTTGTAATGAATATTCAAATGCCCCTCGGCCAATTTTACACAATAGATACAGTTTTAATTTCTGCTCAAACTAATTGCTTTGGATCATTCAGCACTTTCTAAGTAAAGACTCCAGGAATGTTAAAGTGTTTGTGTGAGGTGAAGTGTTACTGCAAGATCTGAATGGGATGTGTGTGGCGAGAGATTGGATCTGAGGATGTCTCCAGATGTGTTTGTACTGTGTGTTACAGCCTTGAGAGACCTTTCATATCAGCCAGCTTGTGTTTTTAACCACTCAAGTAAACAGAGAGCAGGTTTAATTGTGTATATTAGGCTAAAATGTTGTAGATGATCTAGTGCAGACTCAAGAGATAGAAGAAGAAGACAGATTTAAATGCAGTGTCTGACATAATTGCTGGACAGTCTGGTTTAGTTTTGCTTGGGAATCCGCAAACAAAAAAGGGGCGGTTATATTGATGACTGAAGGGCCTAAAGTACGTAGTCAAGCCCTAACACTCTCCTCTCCACAACACTCCAGTGCCTCTCAAACCAGACACAAATTTCAACACAATCCCCGAACACAGTGGTGCAAGTTAATCCCTGTTTGCTGCTGCCTCTATCCCACAGAGGTTAATTAGTGATAATCAGACACAACCGCTGTTCTGCCACAGAGCAAACTCCTCTCATTTGTTTTCACTGAACTCCTCCCTTTGTCTTCCTCTAAGCCTTTTCTTTCCCTCACTGTGCATTTGTCTGTAGTGGCTGCAGGTGCTGGATGTCAAGACAGGGAAGGTAAACGTTAAGTTTTCTGAAGTACTGTTGGCGATTAAACTTCTGTTTCATCCGTTGAATACAAAAACAAAAGGGGTTTCTTTGGTCATGCATGTTGAGCATTTTAGAAGTAATTTTAGAGGCTGAGTTTAACTTTTGTCTGCATTAAACTGTTCACCTCGTCATCACTGTGCCCTGTCCTGACTGCACAAAGGAGCAGTGTTAGGGGCGAGCATCAATGTTGTTGATGAGATATTTGCCAAAGTTGTTGCTGTTTAAATGTGTATTAAGTAATGCAAATCATATCTCCTGATTTTCTTTTTTTGTCCCTGTCTGTTTCCTCTACAAAATACTACATTTCATCAAAAGTTTACCTTTAATTTGGTTGCAACCACAGCATCAGCACAGCAATTATCTCCTCCTCATTAAACAATATTGATTGAATTGACAATATTTATCTTGCCTTCCATTTCTCTGTTGATGATTTTCTTTTTGGAGCTGTTTTGCTGTGTTAAAAGACACATTCAGCGCTGAATTGTGTCCGCAGCTATTAAACTTCCTGGAACGTCATATGACAAGCCGTTGTCGACCAATGGGAACGCTCCTTTTTTGACTTTGCGAGCATGTGATCGGCCAAGGTTTTCTGTTCCTGAATAGAGGTTCTCATCTATTACAGTCTCTTATAATTAACAGTAGATGGCATCATGAAGCCTGTTTTTTCACAAATGATTGCTTTTACAACCTACTATTTAGAGTTTACACCATTTTCCTAACTAGAAGTAAAAAATATCAGGTACACTCTGTTTGACACTGCTGATTTATGGCAGCTTTATGTAGAAATTCCACATAGTGCTTATGGCTTTTTAACTCATGAGCCATTCTTGATAAAACATGTATTATGTTTAATCAGAAATGCACAGGTTAAGGTTAGGGTAAAATCCAGAGCTTATTCTCAGTCAGAATGAATATATAATCAGTGGGAAATGAATAAAGACAGTGTCGAGGCATTAGGCGTCAGTGTTGTGTGTGACACCAACACTGAGCACCTCCCACATCGATCCCTGCTCGATTTTGTGGTCAGCAGTCGGAGCTTTAATTCAATCAAAGGGAGTGGAGAGAGACAGGGGAATGGATATTGATGGATGGATAAAATAAACTTCATAAACGAGGAGATAAAACAATAACGCCTTGATGTTAAAGAGTTGGTTGAATGAGGCAATGTGGAAATCATGTGTTGTGACTAACAAACTTCAGAGCTGTATCATTTACTAGAAATAATGTCAGTTAAATGTTTATAGGAAAGTCTGTGGAAAAAATGTCTGAATAAATATTAGAAGAAAGACCATAAGAATAAAATAAAGCATAAACATGATTAAATGAACTGTCAGAATTGTGCAGTTTCCATAAAAATATTTGTAATTCAGTACTTAAAAATGTATAGTTCCATTACTGAGCAGTGATTAAAAAAAAGAAAGGCCTATACAGTATTAAAGACTGTTCGTGTTCCTCCAAGTGTACTTTTACTATTGTTAGTGGAAAATAAAGTATTCTGCTATTGTGTTTTTAGATCAATGTCGCAAGGCTGGGTGCTCTGCCCTCAGGCGAGCTGGTAAACACATTGTGAGTTTTATGAATGGGTACAGTTTAAGATGGTGGCCCAGCACACCCAGCTGTGGTCGGGTTTCACAGTTATATAACAAGGCAATCAAAGGCGGGTAAACCGAGGTCAAAAATATCCCTGAGCAAACTCCTGCTCTGTCATTTGTTTCTCTTTTGATTGATGAGTCATTCCTTCATTGTTTGTCTCTCTTTTTTCTATAGGCCCCTTCAGCTATTCCATGAAAATATGTTAATTCCACTTTCCAATTAAGAAGAAGTCACTCAAACGAGGTGAGACGAGGTTTAATGGGAAATAATTGGAGACATTTCTGCTTTTTTTGTTGATGTACAAATTTGAAGGACAGCGTGGTCACAAGGCTGCTTTCAAATGAATCGCCTTAATTAATTTCTGCTACAGTGAACAGTAACTCACAGACGACAAGAGTGGTGTATTTACACACACTTATTAGACTCAATGTGAAACTCATTACTAAAAGCTTGACTGACTTCAACACCACATTTCTTTATTATTTCTTTATGGATTGTTATGTAAGCTATGGCAAATCAAATCATGACAAACTACGCCGAAACTCACTCATATGTTACTCTCCTGTCCATTAAGATCTCTATGGACAAATCAGTCAAACCATTCTCAACCCAAGACATTTGACAGTCATTTTTAGCTGCCATTATGTTGACACAAAGACCCCCGTATTCAGCCACCAGTGCAGCATCAAAAAAGTTTTATTATGATGCACTGGAGTTTGTTTAGAAGTGATACCCTTTCTCAGGAGGCAGCTTGTGGTTTTGATTTTATCTTTTATTGTTTACTGATCATTAATCACAAGTTGCTATATTACACCTTGGGACTGAAGACAGGCTTTTATTACACACGTTGTATCTTTCTCTAAATCTTAACCATGTCAGGCTTTCCCTAAATTTGTTTGTTTCTTGCTTCACGATCTCCCATAAAATGCATGAATCAGTGGTTTGCAGAACTGTCACTACTCTATATGATTTGGAAGACTGAATGGACAACTTTATGTGTCATGCAAAGCCAAGGAATCGTCAATAAATTACAAGGTCTACCCATGATTTCACTTGATTTATTCATACGGCGTCTATGTTAAAATCAAAACATTCTCTTTCAGCTTAAATTGAAAAAAAACCAACATATAAATATCTTGTATCATTAAAAGAGTGTTCAGCTGGTATCACCTGCTGGACATTTAGTAGTATAGTATGTGGCAGAGACCCACTGAGATGTGATTGAGGCTGGCAGCTGGAAATAGGGCCAATTACTGCACTAATGGGAGTGGTTAAATGACACGACTTTCCTCCTTTTTTTAATGTGTGCAGCTGTGAACGTTGTGTTAAAGGAGATTTTGGACGTTCAAAGTCAGCCGTGCCGCTCTGTGGTCGGCGAGAATCTGAAGATAGTTGATGGAGTCCAATCTGGAGACAGAGCGAGTCACAGATGAGGGAGCTGACAGGAGCAGTTGTCATGGAGTTGACTGTGTATCATTCACAGATGTTCACAAAGCATCTGTCTGTGTCTGACTTTATGCGGAGTAATAGATGAGAGTTGAACTGACAGCACAGTTGTTGAGCAGTTACAGCAGTAAAGAGATCTTCTACTTTACCAACTTACTCTTCTTGACATATTATGACAGTCCACTCAATGTAAAAAATGACGGAGTAAACATTATGGCTGAGTATCAGACTCAAGTCACTCAGTAAACTTCTTTTTGAGTTTTAATGTACTCATGCATCCACCTCTGGCACCTTCAGCTTGGTTACATTATTAGAACAAAATGCCAAATTAAACATGGTAACTGTATGATTTCTGATTGAATTAAAAATATGTTGTTTCTTCCTGTTGAGCCTGTGAAACTAGTCAAAGAAATTCCGTGTTTAGTAAGTTAAATGAGCACTACTGTAGATGGCGTTGGCATCTGAACTTAGCACAATCAGCTACAGATGTTTCTTCTTATGCGTCCATGATTCAAAATATCTGAGACATTACACCAGCCTCGTGTGGTTTTGGAAAACTGCTTTAGGTTCTTTAATTAATTGTGATTCTGCTGTGCATTTTATTTAACGAGCCGGTTTCATCTGATGTTAACACCAGCAGTTATTATTTGATAAAGTGTTGTTTAGGTTCATACTTCAAAGGTTTTGTAAAGAAGCTTTGAGGTTAACTTTAATCTCGTTCGATGTGAAGAAAAAAAAAAAGTTTTGGAAAACAAAACAAGGAAATTACAAAAAGAAAAGTGCAAAGAAATAAAAGAAGATAAAAAGGGATAGATGGTGGTGAGCCTGTTTCTGTGCTGCATCATTTATCTCTGTCAGTCTCTTGGTCAATATTGTCTTTGGTCTCGACCATTGGATGTCGCTGTAAATGATTGATATGGCAATAACCTGTTTACCCAGGTGGCTTCAACGCGCTGCTATTCTCTGCAATATTGAATAAACAGCACAAATTCACTCTTCTCTGCAATACTGTACAGGCTTTAGACGCTTCAACACAAAGCACAGACGGCCTGTCAGTGCATTGGCACTGCTGTATAGGCTGTATAGGCTGATTCTGATAGGAAGCACATGTCCTCTAATGGATGAGCTGGAATATGTGCTCAGCTGAAGTGCCCCAAGGAGCGCAGATTTGACTTGCTTCATCAACCTTGTGTAGATAAAGCTGCATTAAGGCACAAGAGTAATTTGATTTAGAAAAAAAAGTTGAATCTGGAGTGACTTTGACAAGGGACACATTTTGATGGCATTAGACACTACCTGAAAACTCCAGAGACTTCAAAGATCTATTGCTAAGACCTTGGTGCCACATCCCCCAAAACACTTTCGAAGTCTAGTGGAGTCCACACTGTGAAAGATTCGGGCTGGTCTAGGGCACAAGGGGGACCTCTACAAAGTGCATTAGGAAGTTAAGATTATGACTGATAGTCACATAGACACCTTAATGGCAGACATTGCTGTGTGTCAGTGACTTCTGCCTGACTGGTTGCAGTTTTAGCTATATACATATTGCAGCAGACAACTGGTCCATCTGAAATGTAAATAGTTATAAGACCATCAATATTAAACAGTCAATGATTCATTAAAAGCTATACAAGCTTTAGGTTCTGACTGCCCCTTTCTACTAATGTAGAAAAACCAACAGCATCCATTAAACCCCACACTTTTAATGGCTGTGGCTTGTATAATACCAATTAAGAAAACATTAGACTAAACAGAGCTAAATGTTACAGTATAGTTCAATAAAATGAAACAAATCAGCCATAAATGTATTTCAATAGTGTATAAAGGCATAAAAATAACACTCATGCATTTGTCTCTTGGGGAAAAAAGACACATGAATCCTTTACCTGTGATTCCTGGTCCTACAGCTGTCCAGAGAGGACAAACTGAGCACTGCTGGATAATAAGCATGTTTCTGTTTCTTTCTGAGCACATATTTGACTTTCATGAACTCAAATGAAGTGAAATAACCATCTGATCTACATGTATTTCCACTTATTTTGTCTAAAAAACAGCATGGCCCTGCAGGGAGCTATAAAATGCTAAAATGTACCCAACAAGGCAAAAAACAACAAACAACAAAACAAACACAACCTTGGTATGATTGATATTTGGCTTGTTCTTGCTTGTTTCTGTTTGTTCTGTGATGATGGGAAATCAATGCAAACTTGATCTAAGAAAAAGAAAACACTACAAGTTCACTTTTTACAGCAATTCACAAACTGCAGTTCACTTAATAAGATGGGCTCTGTGAAAGAACCAGGCTGAACTTTTTAGTGCTTAGCGCCTTTGAAAAATAAACTTGACATTGAATAAATCAGGGCCCCCAGATGAAATGGACCATTGGAGTTTGGGATTCAAATATCACACACATGCAGTTTGGACTCAGTGAATGGTTTATGATGCTTTTATTTCACCAGCACCGAGAGTTTAAATAAGCTAAATGTAATTTTAACCTCCCGTAAAGAGATGCTGACTGGGAGTCTGTCCCGAACCACTTCCATTATAAATTTCCCTTTGTGTGGCTATTACTGGTGATCTATGGCTGGAAAATTTCAGTATGCAAAGGCGTTCAATCTACAAGAGCCAGTCCCTAGTGCTCCACCGTATTGACTTTTACCTTCTCTGGCTGTTTCCTGTTCAGGCTAATTAAAACTTCTGCACAACTTTATGCGAAACTTGAAGAGAAGCTTGTGTTAAAAAGTTACCGAGAAAGTAGGTGTCCATAGTTTTCGCTACCTTCCTTCTGTTATTCTCTCACATTATGTGTATGGCACAATAAATATTAAATAGCCAACTAGAGACTGGCATGAAAGGACACAGGAAATAAGATTCAGAGGGGTCATAGATGGTTTTATTCTTCACATGAGTAATGAGCGCCAGAATTATTCAGAAAGATGCTGGGAAATGGTGGATTGTCACAGAGGTCCCTAAACTTCACTGAGGTTGGCCGTTGTGCACCATTGAGCCGTCACTGCTGTGCTGTGGCCTTAGTGCTGTGGTCATTAGCTGGCCCTTATCAGTGACTGTTGATTCAGCAGGTTGTATCACTGGGATAGGCAGGCAGTGGGGTCTGTCTGTGTCAGCGGTCAGGCATTGAACCAAGTGGGGATCTCATTTTTTTTTATGCCTCTGATGCAAAGGCAATTTTGTCTTGTTTCTAAAAGAGGAAGGTTCCAAGTTAAAAAAAAAAAAAGTTCCATCAGCAAAGAAAAATTAATATATGTACAATCTGGTGCAAAAAATGAACGTGGCTACACTAAAGAAATGTCACTCCTCATCTTTCCATATTCGTAAAAAGAGGTCAAATGTGAAAGGTGAATGGCAGGCTGTTCTAAAACTCCCATCTTCTGCAGCTGAGTGCACATCTTCATATGTAAGTGGATTTGTACATTAAATACTAATACTAAACTTTTTACTTTTTAATTAAAAAATAAGGTTAAAAAATACAAAGCACCAAAAAAAAATCATATGGTCATTTCTTTCCCCTTAGCTGTACAATATTAATCGACATGCTATTACATGTGTTTCCTTAAGAATACAGAACTTACTCCCACTTTGGACATGCCTCTTCTGGGCTAACAAAAGTCACATAATTACTAATGGATAGAGCTAAACACTGCAGTCTGGTGTTTTGTGATGGAGAAACTTAGTGTGCTTATGGCCTACATGTAGAGTTGTCACATCGTCTGGTCAGGTCAGCTACGTCAAGGTTGGTATAACTACAATGGTACAGCCACATATATAACTCAACTGTTATGTCTGCGTACTGGCAGATACAATCCTTTACAATCTTAGTCCTATTCTGAAGCATAGCCAGACCTAAACAGTCAGAGAGGTCACACTGTGTCTAGCTCCTGTGTTGATGATAAATAAAAGTCTCTTGCCTAAGACATTCAAAAAGTCACCAGCCAGTAACTTAGCTCAAAATTCTCCAACAAATTACTCCCAAAGAATCCTCAGTTGGGTGAAAACAAGACTGGATATGGAAAAGGGCAAGGCTTTTTCAAACAAGCCTTGTCTTTAACATTTCTGATTTTAGTTAGAAACAGCATCTAACAGGCAACTCAAAGCTCTTATTTTGTATTTTATAAAAGTAAAAGTAAGTCCCTAAAAATGTAGCACCCCTTTACCTTCAGTCTCTTGCATTGCTACACTCTTTAATCCACATAATCCAGACTGTTTTTAGAGAAAAACAACTTGTGAAACTTTGTTATGATGTTACTATGACTGCTTCTGTGATGATGCTTCGAGCCTGGTTGCACTGCAGTGAAGCTGAGCCAGAAACAAGTACTTCACTGAACTAATAAGACTGTTCCATACAAAAAAGTACTGTACTGATTGGTAGAAGCGAGGTCTATGCCACTGTAAAGTATAGCCCTGAGGTAAACCCCCAAGAAATGATTCATTTATTAAAACCTTACATGTTTTTGACTGACCTTATCTGGTGCACAGCCTTTCAATAAAATATGTGAATTACTTTTGAAATACTTCCAGGCTGCTGTATGTGTGCATTCATTATATCACATAATTGGTTGCATGCCCTCCAGCTGTTGCCTTGGGCTAAGGAAATACATTTCAGTGAAAACTCAGTGGAGCCCTGTCTAAGTGACAGACAAAGTGAATGAGGTTTTCAAAAGAATGCATCAAAATATATAGGCCTATTAAAAGGATGTTATTCTCCTTGAACACAGGAAAAACCTTGTAACTGGTAGTTTTAAGATGAAAAATGACCCTTTGTTCAGTTGAGAAAATGTGGAGGTGAAACTAAATCAGTTTTCTTTGTACAGAAAAGAATGAATAAAGCAGGTTGAAAAGGTTGTTGTTGCAGTTTATGATCTGAAAAGGGAGCAGCTCATGTGTAACTGAGCAAAGGAGGGACAATGTTAAAATTCTACCATATATCAAATAAGCATTCCTCTAAATGAAGTTGTGCGTGTTTATAATCTGCATTGTAAATGATTTCATGAATATGCACGCCCCGCTTTGTGTTTATTGAGCCAAAAGAGGATACATTTGGCTGGGCGTCCTGTAGCCTATTTAAACTCTCGCTGTAGTTGTGGGAGGAAGCTCCATGTGGTTGTGGCTTCTTGTGGCATGAAATAAAAGCCAAATGTGGAGAGGCACGGCAGAGGCTGTTGTAGAGAGAAGGTCTGGGCTCAGTGATCCTAGAAATGTATACACACTTGGAGAAAATAGATCCGCTTAATGACTTTTCCATATGAGAACAGATGACTAAATGCCCCGCCGCAGTTTATGCCTGTCATGTCTCAAAGCACGACCCACTGAAGAGGACCACATTATTGCTCTTTACAATTCAAGGAGTCTTTGGCTATTCATATTTTATTGATTTATCAGTTGACATTGGTAACTCTGGTATTTAAATGCATTCAAAATGGTAATGCTCATTATTAAAGCTGTTTTTACTGCTTTACTGCTCAAATTTAGGAGCAATAGTTTACAAGATTCAGTCATAAGAGGTTGTTTAAAAGGGTTGTGTTAAAACATGAAGAATTTTCTAAACCATAATCCAGACTGTTCTTTAATAGCAGAGCTGCACTCAAGAATTTCAGCAACACATTTAAAGTAGAATCAGCATCTTGAGACTGAAATAAAGCAACTGTGTTCATTTTCTACGATGCATTAAACATGACTGAAAATTACATCATGCAAATGAGTCCCTTCAGTGTAACCGTACACCACTATACCTCCAGCCTCTTATGAATGAAGATCATATTCCTTTTTTTTAATTTACTCTGCCATTTTACAATAAAAGGTAACAGCTAAACCCTAATTTAGCATGGACTGCATCATTTCATATGTCGCAAGCTAAACTTTTTGCCTGGCATCAGCAGCCCGTCATATATTCTTTTGTATTTACATATAGAACACATAGTTTGCTTTCTTAGGTGTTATAATTATAGCTTAAGCACCTACCTTCTATATGTCATGTTTAAAAATAAAACCAAGCTGTCTGAGCAGGAACATAATCTTTGTCTATTTCTGAGCCTCTAATGAAGGTAAAGCTATCCATGTTGCTTCTAAATAGCTCACATATGAAATGTTATAACTGTCTACATTGTTGATGCTAAAGGAACACATTTGGACTGTCCCACTACAGATATAACCGCACTGCCTTCATTTTTCCTAAATGTGTTGTTCTTTATTTATATTTCACGTCTTTGCCTCAAGCCTGTTATTCTTCAATTTTTGGCCTATACATAATGGATGCGGTGTGAGTGAGTGAGGGTGGAGTTTGGCTACGGGCTGGAGGCGTTGCAGAGAAACGGACCGAGTGGCAGACTGACCGAGAGTCTGAGCCAAGCCTTGGCAACGACACAAAGAAGAAAGATTATTCACCCGAGTGAAAGTAGACAGTATCAAAACCTCTGTAGGTGACCTCAGTCTGGCACATAATGAAGTGCAATACAATGGATTTAGTTTCCTCCAGCACTTCTATGGTGTAAATAGACAGTGAATAAATGTAACACTCTTCTAACATGCAGTATGTCTGGCTATTCGTGTGATGATGATTATTATTAAGAACAAAGGACATTTTTCAGAGCTGTCATTTTAATCATTCACATAAATGAAAAGAATAGGAGGTCAAATAGTTCAAGTACTGGTTCCTGTCTGATCTAAGTACAAAGAAGCCGCTTAACGACTAGGCTGCTCATTTCCCGCAACACAAAAACAACTTCATCAGAGAACAGTATTCTACCTGTGTCTCCTTTGTCTAACATTCAAACAGTATGTGAATGTGATATAATTGTGTAAGTTATTCAGACAACAGACAAATACAAGACCAGTCTCATCAAAACCAACCAAACCACTGACCTAAGTCTCTCTGTCCACTTAGCCATATGCACAATAAAACTGGAAGCCATATATAAATATTACACATTACCAAGAGTCTATCTATGTTGATTTTTTTCACATTATAAATGTTGCTTTTGTAACTACAACAATGCACAATACCCTCAGCTGTTTAAGATGATTAGATGATATGACGTGCCACTACTATATACATATAATGGGAGAACATAAAATGTACTTGTATTTCATGACTTAATGATATATTCTGTAACGTGTAGTAAAAAAAAAAAGTATGCTTATTATTTAGCCTATATTCGGTCATTTAAAATAATGTAAAGTGCTTATTTAAGACTGTATATTATTGTGCTGGTTTACAGAAACTAAAAGTGCTATACTTTATTAAACAGCAGTGTACTTGTAACATGCTGCACAACTGCACAATACCCACCTCAACCATATCAAATCAAATAATGGTCTATAGGATCAGTCAAACAATGCCATTTTCACATGGACTGTCGAAGTCAATCTATGTCAGTCAGGTCTGTGTTATGAATATAGATGAAATAGTGTCAGTCTTTTTAGAGAAACACAGCACATGAGCCAAAATTCAATCGATTATGACTCAAAATCATGACTTATAAAGACACATAAGCACAAGAGACAGACTATGGACGCCTGTTACTGGGTAGGGTATATTTAGCTCAAGTGACATTACCTTGACGTTTTTGACAAATTAATACTAGATCCAGCAGTACAACTATAGGGCAAATCAATCTATACCTGGGTTTTGTCAGCCTACACAAGTGTGGTGAGATTGGTTTTCATTGAGCATTTTTAAAATGACTCCTACATACTACTTTTTTAGGTTTAATTGGCTGACCATTCAGCATTTGTAAAAATGTGTATATATCTAATACTTAAACATCCAAGAAAATTGTTTTAATAGAGTTAAATGTAGAGTTGCAGAGAGCCATGTTGTCAGAAATCAAAACAATTGATTCTGTTCAACTGTCGCCACAATTAATAAAATGATTTTGCTTTGTATTTCTTATTAAAGCAGATCAACTAGGGAAGTTTATCTTATGATGATAGTGTCATCTGTCATCTAAATGAACATATAAAACAGATACACATTTTACATTACATATCCCGGTTACTATTGTCACAACAAAGTGCAGTCGTCTGATGCTAAAGAGAACCTTGATTGGAGACTTTTGCAGTTTCTTTAGCTTGAAACCATTTGTCTTTCAGGTATTGATCCAGGGGCAAGGTTGGAGCTGATAGCTGAGCTGCAAGCATCTTAGGAGCTAACTCCCAGTGTTCGTGCTGCTGACAGGCCCGGACCGGCATCATTATTACAGCACTAAGCATTGGCAGTCAGGCTCCACTCTCCCCTCTTTCAGTGATAAACTACTGACGGCACTCGCGGCAGATAGGTTTTTCAGCATACATCAGCTCCAGAAAGCACATCAATTATTCAACCTCACAGTGGCCTATTGTAATTACTCTGCATTGATAGGCTGCCAGCCATCCCAACCATAAGTCAATGAAATAAGCAACGAGATGCAGAACTGTTCTCCTGTGGCACAGCCAATTGGATGTGATCAGGTAGTTCTGTTAGCTAGTGGTATGCTAAACCTAGACAAAGCTCATAAGAAACAGGAAAGAAACAACACCCACAAGTCAGTATTGATGGATGAGAGTTTCCCAGCTTCTTGTTCCTCAACATTCATTTCCCCCCAAACCAAATCCCATCAGCGACTTGCCACGAATTTTAATGAAAAGTGAAACACACTTGTCAGCCAAAACTCCTCGACATGCAGACAGAATTATAGACTGACATAAATAGACAAAAACAGACCAAACCGCGGCAGAGAAAGCTAATCAATGTCTTCCTGTTTACATTTCTCTTGCCTTCACTCTCACAAAGCCCCAGCGATCACAGCAGAATGGAGATAGGCCGTTTGTTAGTCTGTGCACGGGCGCCGTCATAAGAGATAGCAAACAGAGAGTCAAGAGTAAAGACGACAGAGACGGAACAAGGCAGAAGAGTGACGTCCCGGTGTCACCTCTTTGGTTTTTATCGGACAAGCGAATGTGTGCTGAGGTGAAACGAGGGGGAAAAGAAGCAAAAAGGAAGGTGTTCATGCTTGTTAAAGAAGGTCAACGTGGACAAAAAAAAGTGGTGCTCCTTGGGCTGTAGGTGAGGAAAAGGAGAGAGGGTTTGACTCTGATTAAAGTCTGCGTAGATGTATTTGTGCTCTAGTTTTGCAGATACAATTACTCAACGTGCTCCGGGAACTCATTTGGCTCTAAGCTTGTGTTTCTGTAAATGTATTAACACAAGTGTAAATTGCTCTGTGAAGCAAAGAATAGTTCCTTACACTTCACCAACTAAAGCCCTGTGTAAATCTGGGGATAAACTGGAAAAATCCATTAGCATCCAGCCCAGATTCTGAAGGATCTGGAGATTTTCTGTTTGGTCACATTTCTTTTTCAATTGTGCAACTTAAAACAGTGTAAAGCTGAGTTTCCACTGATAAAAAAACAGCTGTCAGTGGGCAGTGGATGGGACTATCACAATGGTTTTACACCATAGCTTTTTAATCTGTCATTTATTCCGAATAAAAAACAAACAAAACAACATTGCTCAACTTCACCCCTTTGTTTTGTGGCAGGAATTTTCTGTCTTGCCTCGTCTTGCCTTGTATTGGGGTGTAAAGCAATCCTGTCTTTGTCCCTTAACAGGAAGAAAAGAACAGATGAGTTACAGAGGTGAGACGAGATGTGAGATGGTGCGAGACGGCTTGAACATAACAGCACAGAATACTACTTCACATGTGCACAAGCAGTTTATTGCACGTCTTTATTTTACATGAATTGTCTTTATTTGTGCAAATAAATAATGTGCTTTTTGTTTTTATTTCATCCAGCACTTTTTGGCTGGTTTTTGAGTTTTGCCATGTTGTGTAGATTTGTAGAGCAGGTGTGGTGTATATGTGAGATGTGACACCAGAAGCCTGCTGGCTTTTTTAAGGTATGTCAAGCCTCATGGCTCGTCTTCTTGCTGCTTGTGCATAAAATAACTGAAACCTTGAATGTAAAGTGCACAGTAAAAGATATTACCTGAGCTTATTGAGCAGCTGAATGCATAATGGGGCACAAGGCTGACTGAGAAAGGTTATCAGAGGGAGAAATTCACACTAATATCCTGGAAAAGAGCGTGAAAAGGTTTTTGGTTTTTTTTTCTGGAGATGAATGGAAGTATGGGTGTATATCATTGTCATTCATCAAACAATACATGATTGTAGCTGTTAACCATAACACCATGGCTAGCCTATCAAAATGAAAAGCAAGTACAGATGCCATCTTATAATATTATATAATAATAATCATATTGTATTATAGTAGTTTGTACGATATATCATTTAAATCCAAATAACATTATGTTATCTTGTATAGATTAGGAACAATACACATAGTCCTCTATTGGATAATCTGCAGGCCAGAACAGAAAACAAAGTCAAAATTCATGATACACTTTTTAATCATAACTAATTCCACTTTGTCCTCGTATTATTTACAATTTTTAATCCACCCTTGAAAAGAAAATTAACAGATACTCTCAGAAATAGCAATGAAGATGACCAACAAAGCCATTTTAACAGCTCAATGGGCACATTTTATCAAATCCTTTCACAGGCTGCACTTGTGTGTTAATCTATGGGTCTATTGTAAATGTGTTGCTGTGTGTAGCCCCTCATGAGCCTTTCCAAGTTCTCGTATCACACAGTATCACACAGCTGGAGCGTTCAGCACTACTTAGATAACGCCATTTCTGTTGGCTTCTCCTCCCACCCCCCAACCCTTTAAATACTGATTCAGAGGCAAATAATGGAAGTATCTCTGCCCAGAGCTGGCAGGGAGTTTCACTGTTTCCAAAAGATAAGGAATTTTGTCCTCATTCACACTGGAAACAGACTGAGACAAATTGATCTGCTCATTCTCTCGGTCAGTAGCTTGTAAGTGAGAATAATTCTGCACGCTGTCAGTTCGCTGTCGAAAGATATACTCACTGATTTACAAGTGTTATTATTGGAGCTAATTTTGACTTTTTTTTCCAGTTTTCTGTGAAGTCAATTTGTGTTAAATCGAGCATCCTGCCTTTTGAGACTGACATGGCGTCCGCTTTCGCAGCACGCAATTAGCCTTTTGTGCGATTATTGTTGCAGAGAATACAAGGACGCCATGAAAATCAGCAGCATAATGGTGGCAGGTGTGGAATTAGTGTTGTCTTTCTACACTGCTGCTGTGGAAGCTTTTCAAAAACATTCTCCTCTCAAGTTTGAAGCAAATTTGAGCATCTAAATGACGGAAAGTTTCGACAAAGAAGTCAGCTGTGACTGCCGCTCGGAGGGAATATTGTGATGAATTTTTGTGAGCGTGAAAGAAACCTGGAGACTGGCTCACTGCTTTCTCCTAGGCTTTCATGCATGAGGCGTGACAGATTGTCAGGAGCACCTTGTTTGTATCACCTGTGAAAATGCTGAGTGTAAAAAATACATGTCGGTGCCTTAAATTTGCCCTTTAATTTTGCCCCTATCCATTTTTGACACATGGAAGGTAACATGGAGGAAAGTGCATCCTCCCAAAGAATGTTTTAGAAACGCTCGCCAACCATATTTTGTGTTAATATAGTGGAGGGAAATCTAATATCTAATCTATTATAGACTTTTCTAGCAAAGGCACATGAGTTTTAAACACCTAAGATGAGGGTACATTAACACTTCTAGACATTATCACATAAATGACCAAGAATATGTTGTTTTATCACAAAGCTAAGTCCAAGGTTTAACGGTAACAGCAAAGTATTCATAATATTGGCCAAAACTCCAGGTCAGAGAGCAGGCAAAAGGTCAAATACACCACAAGTGTTCATTTTGTCGACGAATTATTGTCAGCATATTTTTGTGGGAAAAAGAAAAACTGAATGAAAAGTAATTAGTGAGAACAAAAACTGACTAAATGTATCGACACTTTCGTCAATGAATAAAAAACAAAACAAAAATGAACCGACAGAAATGAAGGAAGTAATTACAGCCATAACAGGTTAGTAGTAGTTTCATTTAATTTAGGTAGAAATTATTACTTAAAAAAAGAAAAAAAATGGACAAATGCATTAACCTTATAAATCTAAACTATAGATATAGTTGACTAAATTCTAAGGATATTTAGTCGAATAAAACAAGACTAAAACTTAGAGGATTAGATAACTATATTATGACAAAAACTAAATTGTATTTTAGCCAACAGACTAAAAAAAATGCTGTCAAAATAAACACTGCACCACAACACACTGACATGTAATCTAACCAGTGGACTTAAAAAAGACTTGAGTGTCTTGTGTTCATTGGTGGCCCCTTATTTGTTGTGTCCTCATCATAGGACCACTGCTGGAGAGGAATAATGCCATTGTTTCCATTCACTTTGACAAGACATATACATTTATACATGTATCCATCTGCCCACTGAAAACATGAATACAGAAAAAATAATTGGCGAGACCTTCAACCAGACTGGCTTCATCAAAGTGACACATTCCGCTCTAGTTTTCAGTCTTCACAATAACAATAAAACTTCTGATAATAAGCTATAGATTATCACAGCAACTTTAGATGTTGAAAAAGCACTTAATCAAGTCGATTGGTGGATTCTCTTCCTCTGCTTTAAACACTGGATTACAAACTAACTTGAAGCCACCCTGCGTAACTTTTACCCAATAGCACTGTGTAACCTTTCGCCCCAAAATATATATTCTCATAATCATTTAATGGGTCTTAGACATGAGAGCAGTAGAATCATGTCTATGTCACTGACACAGTTCCCTCAGCTGGACAGAAACCTCCAATATAAATGATTTATAATTCCTGTCACTGGGACATTAAGTGACTGACACTCTTTATGGCTCAGATAGAGGGAGCAGAAAATGGCCGATACACTGGATCCTAGCAGAATACACTTTAATATTATAAATTAATAAAATTTAATAATAAATAAAAAATTAATATTAAATTAAATTAAAAAATATTATAAAATTAAAAAAAAATTAAAAATAATTAAATTAAAAAAATGTATTTTTTATATTTTATTAATTCTAACTTTAAGTTTGACACCACTGCACTAAAACTACCTACTGTATCAGAAGACATGTTTTTTCTTCCAAACTTGCGCCCTCTATTGGATAAAAGTTACACAAGGTAGCTTTCATTTAATTGTATATTTTAACAATTTCCTCATCAAACAACACCTCAATAAAAGACAAGTAAACATCATTTAGCACCTTGAGTATTAAGCTTTTAGTCATTACGGTTACAATTTTATACAGCTTTTGTCTCATCTTTCTTCAGGGTGGTCTGTTGACATCTTCATCTTTCTGTTATGAACAATATTCTCTCCAGGCAACAGCCCACCATTGACATTTTTTACTGTTATCTTCATAGTCACAGCAACCCAGTTTCCCACATGTTTATTATTCCTCCCTTTAACAAACTCTTGTCTGGGCTGCGGTCCACTAAAGCACGGACACTGCCCTGTAACAAGACCAACATTTCTCCCGCAGGTTTTACGATTTATTGCCCATAGTGTTTATGGCCTGTTCCCAACTGTGGATGAAAGCACATTCACACACCTCTCAGTAGAGCGAGGTTTAAAAATGTTAATTCACACACACACACACACACACACACCAACAGGGCTGTAAATCCGGCGCTCATTGTAAATTCAACACATCAGCCGTGTTGTGCAGCGGTGAGATGCTTTATTCAATTGAACTGCCATCCATCGAGGATATGGCACGTCCACAGAGCTCCCATAGGAACCGTATACTAGGCTGTATGCATACACATCACACACATTGAAGGGACAAACAACCATTAAGCCTGTAATGGTCTGACGCAACTCCCCCATATGGTCATTACAATCACATGAGGAATGCTAAAGGATAAGTTTTACATCGGCTTGTGTCGTAGTGAATGTCTACCTGTTGGATTATGAACCAACACATCAGCCCCGCCATCTTATAAACCCCTCTGGAGTTTCAAATAAAGCAGAGAAATGGTTTATGAGCCACAGGACTGAGGATACAGGAAACCTTTGATATATTACACTTGTAGCCCAGTTTTTGTGCAATGTAAGCTGGGTTTTTTCAACAAAGGAATAGTCAAACTAAATGTGTACAGAGGTAGTTTTACTGCACCGTAAAAAATATAACAACACTGAATTGAAAAACAGTTCAGGGATTTGGGACATTGTTTGGAAATTTTACATTCAGTTCACACAGTGGTATTCTATATAGATTGCAGTGCTTTAGATTGAGGCTGATCCACATCTCTCTAAACTAATTTAAAGTAGCAGCACAAGTCTACCTGAAGGTAATATCTTTAAAGCTATATTTGGACTGCTAGCCACTTTGGATGTGTGTTCGATTCATTGTTTTATTTTGCTCTTCAAGAAAGCTTTTTTTTTTTTTTGTCCAAGCAGGATTCAGGTGGAGCAAATTATTTACAAAAAAAATGATCAGAATCAATGTTGTGACAAATTTTTGACAACCCAGGCCCGGATAAATAAATAAATAAATAAATAAATAAAAATCACTGAATCTGGTTGATAATGGCATACATAAAAAATTGGAAAAAAAAAATGTTGACACACAATGTTTCCATGGTAATCTTTAAAAAAAAGCATTTTTTCTGTCCAAGGGACTCATTTGGAGGACAAAATGAAGGGACCCCCATGGGTTAAGTGGCAAAATTTCTTAATGGTTCCAATAAGTACCATGAAACTATACAAATCCAATTGTCATTAATTAGTACCACCATTGTGGATTTATAAATATTTAAATAAAAAGAGGAGATCCTGGGTTTTATGAACTCCCAGAAATAAAACTATGTGTAAATGCTGCTTGTGTCAGAGTAGCAGTGAAGAGTTAGCTGGCATTGTCCAATTTGCCACAGATCTTGAGAGCACTGTGGCCTCTCCTCTGTCACTGATGGATGCTGAGGACCATTATAGTGATGACTGGTGTGAGCAGTGTCGAGCTGAAGAGAGGACACGAGAAGTATTTATCCCACAAAGGTGGGTCGTTGCGAGGCTATGGCGAGGTGAGCAATGCTATCTGGCCTCAGTTATTATCCCGCTGAGTTATATGCTTCCGCCTACACCAGTCTGCACCCATTTCAATGCCAAGCCGTGACATGTAATCTTTCCTTATGGTCTTCTAGCACTGTGGCCATGTTCTCTCAGATTCTCTCATGTTTCCTGTCTCTCAAGCTCACCCTGACTCAGTTCATCTGTAAATGCCTTATATTTATGACTCAAAAAGCAGTCTAATGTAGACAAGGTTATGGAGAGACTGACTATACCTTTGCTTGTTAATGGATGAAATGTTATCTTATTGCTGATTTGAAAAACACACTTATCTTTACCAAATGATGTGTAAACAACTGTATACTACATTTTGCAACAGAGATACATTTTATGATTTTTAGCTATGAATGTATTTATGCTTTAATTTTATTGCTTTATTTTGGTTTATATAATAATGTTATCTTAACTTATCTTAGCTAATTTGTATTGAACATTCATGTAGATTGCGACTTTTTATCTGTAAAGCTTTTGCAGAACTTCGGTGAACTGAGGCTGTTTTTAATGTGTGACAGAAACAAACTTAGCATTTTAAAACAAAAAAAGAAACATTACAGATGCCAAACCAAGAAAAATCACTGGCGTTCAACCAGACAGACTGAGAAAACAGCCCAGACTGTTTATGAAGACAAAATGATACAAGGTTATGATGGCTGCATCCAAATGACATCATCACTCAAAACATCAGTTCGCAGGAATAATAAAGTGTGCGCTGTAACAGAAGACGTGCAGCCATTATCATATATAACTGAGTTACCATATGCGAGGGCCACCGCGGCATCATTGCTCACCGACGCTCGCTCTGCTGCAGGATGCTGACACGCGCTGAGTGGCAGAGTGTGAGCACAGGGGCCCTGCTGTCTGTCACCCTGCTCCCCTGCTGGGACGGCCCGTGTGTGCACCTCAGTGGGTGGGGGTGGGGTGTGTGTGTGAACAGACGGAGGGAGACAGAATTGAGTTAGAGCGGCAGTGTGCATTGTCCCCGTCTCCTTATGAATATGGAAAGCAAACAGGTCAAGTAGCATCAGTGACTCCCCTCACGCTGCAAGCAATAGCAATACTTCCATCAGATGCTTTCAGGCATTAATGTGGAGTGGGGGGTGTTTTTCATATGTTATGGCTGGGCTGTGTAAAAGCTTACCCAGTCACTAATAAATCAATTATTATAATGGACTTGCTATTGTTTCTTCCAGCTATTAGATGAAATGCATATCGGTGTCTTAGAAATGACATGTATATTTAGAGGCAAAATGAACAAATAATAAAGAGACATGATAGATTTATGACCGATACGCTTAAATGTAGATGTTATAATAGTTCATATTTATTTATGTAATGCCAATTTACAACATAAGCCTTACGCTAACTGTAGATATGATGATCTACACATGCTTTTAAGCAGACTAATACATTTTCAACACAAAAGGCATTCACATGATGGCAAATTTACACTGTGTGTGTGTGTGTACAGATGACTTGGGCTATGAAAAAACATGGCTACAACTTTTTAGTACAGCATTTCTATTTGGTAAACAATAAAGCACTTTTTCTATTTTATAAGAATACAGAAAGTTCTTTTTTCCATTTATCAAATAGGCATCCCTTCTTGTTTTGGCTTAAAACACACATGTGGGTGAAATCATTTAATAGGTCAGAATAGCAGTTTTGTTGTTGTAATGGATATAAGTGAATGGGAAGAGCTGTTACTTCTGTTGTCATGGTGGGCATGTATGTTTTTGATCAGTTTTAAAACAGTCAGTCATGGAAAAGCATGCAAATCCACCTTGATTGACAGAGATTACATTTAACTCTTGATGGATGAAACCTGGAACAGCAGAGACTAGTTTATGCGGCCAATAACTGGAAGTTTAAGTTAAGGATATCTGATTTCTGGAGATTATTTTTTGTCTTTTGTTACCAAACTTTACAGCCTTATACCTGCCTCTTTATTTTAATCCAAGAAGAACATTTTCTGCATAAAACAATCATCCTCTGAAATGACATTGTTCTTTCAGAGTGAATGTCTCCTCCTCATGTGGAGAGAGGATTTAAAAAGTCTTATTACCAAACTTGTGCCAAAACCACTCCCTTCTTGTTGCATTGCGCCTTTCGTTCAGCCCTCGGATGATAGTCCCCGAATGACGGTTGGCACTGCATCAGTAACAGAGCAAACCTCACCACAAGTCTTTTTGCTTGGCCAAGACGAGAAGAAGCATTTGGTTTTGATTTATCCCTTAACTCAATACTGACACACCATATGCACCACATCTCTCTGTGAAGGATTAAGATGTCAGGGCAAGTGTGGAGCTTTGTTTGTCGCTTCCATCGCCATCCTGACCAAATCGTCTCTATCGTTCTTGTGACAGTGCAGTTTGAACTTTGAGTTGGTCTAAATGTTTAACACTTCAACAGTCCACAGAAATGACACTAAGTAACGGAAGAGCAGACTCCAACTTTAATTAGTGTCCTGAAACTAAAACATTAAGAGCAGTGTAATGAACAATGTCACTGGTGTTCAAGTGGAAAATGTTAATCCTTCTGCACATTTTGGACCCATTAAAGGTTGCAAAGGCAGTGTTGGATATCATTTGGAAACAGGAAAGCGACAAGGGCATTGTTAAACAGGGAAAAGGACAAAATATCATTCCGTATTTGTTTTGTTGTTCGGTCTACAACATTCACTGAACATTCCATCTTCGTCCTCAGCCCCAAAGTAATTTCTGTTTTTTTGTATTGATCTATGAGCTTTGATGAGAGTTGTATGTGGTAATTGTTTAATTAAATTGTAATTGTAGTGTTTAAACTCTGGGTTCCCAAAGTGGGGCCCAAGAGCCAAAATTAGCCCACTAAAGGGTCATCATGTTTTGTGAGTGAAACTGTGGAGTCAATGGGTATATAAACGTATACTAAAGGGTCTTAAAAAAGAAAATGCATGTACCTATCAGACAGGGCAAGCAGGTTTGTGCATGTGTGTATATTTGAATACTTTAAGTCCACAACTAGTCCTATTTTGATGTATTTTTTGAAAGGTCTGGGTGATAAAGTGCAAGTTCACAGGCTTCCAATTAGGTGCTACCTTGTCAGAACTTAACACAATAACTGACCCGATCAAATCCTGATAGGGCTATATTCTGTGCACCGGCTGCTTCACAGAGGAATAATGCACTTTTTAAAAGCAGTATACAGCAAAAGAATTAATAGAAATGTATCCGTTAATGACGTTTGTGCGTAAAATTTGTTCCTGTGACAAAAATAAACAGCAGGGCAGAAATTAGTTGAGAAGATACAATGTGTGTCCTTATCTTGTGTCAACATATCAACAATCCACTACATATTACATTCAAAAATCCCAAACTAACATTAAAGACATCCAAGGGTTAAAGACATTCTCTCTTCAGTCTCAACTTGTTAGCCATTCATTCCCCCATAACAGTATGATTTTTGTTTGTTGTGGCAACACTCATCCAAATATTAATTCATCACCTTAATGGCAATATATTTTTCATCGTGTGTGGCCTAGTACAAGCTGTGCTCTTCTGTGTAATAATGGAGGGATCAGTACCTAGTGTTGTAAAACTTCATATTAATCACATAAAAATCAAGCCAATGATGTGTCCTTCTCACTTCTGTAGAGGTCGAACAACACATTTCATTATGTGCTTCTCATCCTTTAATCCTCTTCCACCTGATGTAAGCACACACAACAGACAGCCAACAGGATTTCTCAGGTCAGAAATGCTGATATGGAGCTTGAAAGCTGCTTGAGGTGACGGAAAGGAGACCAAATGTAAAGAAGGAGACAGATGTGAGGGAAGGGCTATAAAGTGTGCGCTCATGTGACTTTTGGCAACGCTGTCTTCTTAATCCTCTGTCAAGGACTGAGCCTAGGTTTACACCAGGATTACAGCTCAGCGCCAATTATTACCAGAGACGCTGAAGGAGAAGCGCAATGTCAGATGTTGCATCAGCAGCCCAAACCTGATGTGACGAGCATGCAGTAGGTTAAGCCATCACCGGTGAGCATATGGCCTCGATGATGGTGAGCTAGCGACGTGTCAAGTAGCATTAGCACAGAATTGCTTTAATGCAGAAAAGTCTATCACCTGTCAACTGTGCAGACACATGTCCATCATGAAAGTTACCAAGAAATGCATATTTATGACACTTTTTCAGTGACATAATTGCAAGTTATGTACTCAAGAGATTCGAGGGAGCGGGTCAGGAACAGGTCAGGAACAGGTACTCTAAATATAACATTATGGCTTAGTTCACACTAATTAGAACAAAACACTTGGTCAACCCAGAACACATCACAATTTTAATATAAAATAGGATTTACAGAATTCAGTCATTCTTTTTTTTCTTTTTTGGTAATGACCCAATGCAAAAACAAACAAACAAAAAAAAATCTAAAATGTATCTGTATTTTTTTTCATATTAGTGTGGCTGTTGACTGATTTCCTATAACACAAATACACTAAAATGGAAAAGCGTCTACAGAGTTTATGACCAACAATGAATTATTCAGTATCTTTATATGTCAATACATGTATTTACAGTGAATCCACGTTCCTTTGTGAGGATCACACCATGTCTCCACCTATTCCATATGTACTGGATTGGGACTCACCCCACAGGGGGCAGCTAAAGTGGCTACTCCTTTGTCACCTGGTAGGCCGTGTGGTGCTGATAGGGACATGTTTAAGAGTGGCATGGACTTCAATAAACCAGTTTTCCAGTGAGTGGTACAGTACAGGCCAGGCCAATTCAGCACAGTTTGGAATGGGTAACTCCTGAGGAGGCAGGAAGGTAAACAGAGATGTCATACAAGCACCACACATCATAATAATAATGTAATATTTGGATTTGAAGCACACTTTTAAAATGTGAAGCCATTAACTACTTTGTAGGATAAAAAAAAAATCAAATAAATGTTTTGTGCCTCCCTTTTCATTTAAACTTTTGCTTGAGTGAAGACTTTGTATTGTCCAATCAACTAGTCAAGTGTTGTATCTCCAAGGGGTTATTGGAAAGGTTGCATGGTAAGTATATTTGGCATGCTCCATCCCCCTTTTGATAATGCAAATATCTCTAAACATGCCTCTAATCTCACAATTTGTCATTCAAGGTTATAATGTCACCAACATCCAATAAAACCTCTGCCCTTCAATGTGCATACAAGGAAAACATAAAGAATTCCTATTAAATATACACTAAAGGCCTGATGACAATCCGACCTGGACTGGCAATAGCCCCTGGACCAGACTTTGGATCTGCCCATTACACCTGTATTTACGTGTGTGTGTGTGTGTGTGTGTGTGTGTGTGTGTTCAGCCGCCTGAGTTTGTGCAGAATGTACACACAACAAGTAGTAGTGTCCCCACTGACAGCATTATTCCTGTGTTGTGCTTGGCTCTGACACCTCATGAAACGTAAATTGGATTGTAAGAAATTTCATTGAGCCGCGGTGGGTAGAGAGATACCGGTAGGTGTCACGAGCTGGAGCCTATTTTAAATTCACTGTTCTGGCTTCTTCGACTCAAGGGTAATGTATGCGGACTCATGGCCAGTGTGGACACATGCAGAGAGAGGGGTCATCTCCACTGCAGCATCTGCAACACTGAATTAGTCTGTTCTCTCTGGCAGCATTATTCACAAACTGTATTCATCCTTTGTTCTCAGTGCCCACATCTTAGCAATCAGGTAATCACCGCCAATCAAGGAATCAAGACTTTGCATGTATTAATGAGGCAATTAGATGTCAGAGAAACTTCCGACAACAATTTAACAGAAATCCCCAGAGGATTTGTTTTTTTCCCCCCCGGTTTATTTTCTAAAAAGGAAAAGGCACTTTGATGTATGAGGCAAGCAGATCAATGAATTATTTTAAAGGGTGGGGTAATTGTGGTAGCTTAGAAAGAGCCACATGGTCACATTTGAAAATATGGCCACCACAATAACTCAGTATTTTTACTTGTTTTGTCTGGTGTGTTAATTTAGGATTAAAGAGTCTCTTGAATAGCAACAATCGTCTCCGACCCTTGCAGAATTAAGATGGAAGATGAATGAATCAAGAAATTCAAAAAACTCAGAACTTTGCCAAACATGTTTCATTGATTCCTGAAGCTGTTAAAATCATTTTGGTTATCTTTAGAGAAAGATTGTGTGTTTGTGTTTATGTTTTTAACTGGTACATTTCCTTGTAGCTTAAGATAGTTCTGGTATAGTGCTTAAAAGGAAACACATGGACATGTAAACAGACAAAATCTAGCTTTTCATATTTGAGATAATGGCACTGCTCTATCTGAACATGCTGATTGTTTTTTTTGTTGTTGTTTTTTTTAATGTAATGACCATGTGCTTGTCCATGAAAATGATATAAACAGTAACGATGGCCATGGAAACCCATTTGTGAGCTTACAATTTTAATCACTTGGTATCATAAGGTAATGCAAAACAAATTAAGCAATTGAATTCACCTTCACCATTTCTTTTGTGCTCAGTTAACAAAAGAGGTAGTGGTACCTTGAGGTAAGTGAGGATTTTTTTTATTTATTTATTTTTTTGCAGGTATAAAAAGTTATTGTCTAATTGTTATCACAACTTATTTGTGTAATCAAACTGATGTTTATCAATGCTTGATTTAGATGGGTATACTACTGTGTGATACATAGTTTTATTCATGTGTTTGTTAATTGCCCACACTTATATGAGTAACTTGGATGCAAACTCCCTGTATTCATTGTCTTTGCAATGAAGATTATGCAAAGCAGCTCATTACAGGCATTACAGCGATGTTTATGGCTCATGTTGTACACAATGATTCCATTTTGCTTTGGGGTCATTTTAAGCACTTTGCTTTAACATGTCTTTATCTGGCTGCCCTGACTCCTTTCTCTAAAGCTTTGTGTGTGTTGACCAACAATTAAGATACTATCCTGAGGCTAATTCTGAGACACTGGCATTACTTCCATTGTTTACTGGTGCAGGCTATAGATTGAAGGCAATAAGGCTTTACTAATTGCCGCTGTGTGGGAATGGAGTCAGTGAGTCCGGCTCTGGTGGTGCGCTCAGTCTATCTGTAAGGGCTGGCGGCAGAGACTCTAATGATTATGGAATTACCATGGCAGAGATTGTGATGGGTATCCTAATGATTTCATGTTACTGTAATTATCATTAAAGAAAGCCTGGTGAACGGGAGAAAGGGAAGCAAGTGAGTTGGTTAGAAAGACAGAGAATGAAGGAGAAATGAGGAGAGGGCGGGGGGCACGACAAAAGCATGGGGAGAGTAGGAGGATGTTCATTAACGAAATGAGGATGAATTGTTGGAAAGACTCGAGTTCCTTAGCTTCCATTTCAGAACAGCTCGTCTCGCGCAGAGAGGCAAGTTGTCAGCTCCAAATGCACGTTCCTCTCTCTGCCAGTCATTAATGCAGCTTCCCGACATTCACCATGTAATTACAGCTATATAAGCGCTCGATCATTTATATTTATAGAAAATAACCATATCTAATAATAACAATAATAATAATAACAAAATCATTCCAGTTATAATAAAAATATTTATAAAGCTCAGCGCTGAGAGGTGTCAAGTATCGCCATAACATTATGACGGCGATATAGAGGAGATATTTATCTACTGGGGAAAGGGGGCATTAAATCTCTAGATGTGTTCTATGGGATCAACCAAGATGTTAGCAGCAAATTATATAAAGATATGTATAATTAAATGTATGCATGTATGAGACATGGGGAGGTCACAGGTGATGATGTTTTGTTGAACTGGAGAGGGGCAAAATCATTCTAGATTTGTTTATTTATTTTATTTGTTTATTTGTTAGGATCCCCAACATAGAAACATATTATACAAATACAATCGTAAATATATACAAAACATATACACATATATGACAGATGACAAATATAGATTAAATATATATAAAAGATATAGATATAAAAATGTTACATAGTGGGCCCTCCTTTGCTTCTGTGGGTTATCTGTGTTTCCATTAACTGTTGCACTCTGCAGTTAAATAGATTTTGCAGTTGCATTGGGAAAAATACATATAGGCTGGTAACCACCAATAGAAATAAGACTATCTGCTGTTGCAGTGGTTCATCCCAACCCTTGAGGCAGGTCATACCCACAGAGACATGTGCCACAGATCTCCATATGATACAGCAACATGTTTCACTGCTCTTTTCAGTCAGTACAGTTATTATGGCTCACATTTGCCAGAGGAATCATTTTGTCTTCCCGTCTTTTGGTACAAATACGACTTACTAGATATTCCTCTCTGAAAACAGAACCAGCTGACGTTATGCATCTGAGTTTATTTGAAACTTTCCTTGTCGCTTTGAACACATTAACCTTTTAAAGAATACAAAAACACCTCAAGGGAATGAATAAACTAACAGAAATACATTATAGTTGAGGGTGTAAAGACATAATGTCACATACTGTTCAATATGGACAGAGACATTTACAGTCTGTTCACAATGTGTTAGCATGGACACATTATTTCCCGTGGCTAATTGTTTCTGTAAGTGGTTACCTAATGATGTTGCACTGTGCCCTATGTGTGAGTCTGTGTTTTAAGGGCATAAATCATTTTTCTTCCCGTTGTGTTTTAATTAGCACCTTATTGTGTGCTGCCAAAGCCGTGATTGCATTAAGATAATTCCTCCTCGTTGTTTCTTTACCATTTGCTTGTGAAATAATTGTGGCTATGAAAAACACAGTCCATAGAGCGCCTATATCATTAAAGATAAGTTTAGCAACACAAATAAAGTTGAGGTTTGTTTGAAAGGTCACATTGCTTAATAACACTGAACACAGAAATAAACAGGAAAAATGTCAACAATGAACAAACCCAGCTGCAAAACATTATAAGAAGTCTATACATGTTGATATAAAATGTGCAATGCATATATCTGTGGTTGGCAGAAGCATATAATGGTATTTTGTTGGAATTACTGGAAATAGGAGAAACAAGGCAGTGCACTTGAACTCTGAGCCATTCTGATGTGTGTCTTTCATGTCCTTAATATGATACATAAATATGTAAAATTTGGTCAGCTTATGGCTTAAACGTACTGTAACTCGATCCTCTGAGTTTGGTTTTCAGTTTTGATCCACAGCAACCATTAAAATGTTCACAGCCTAATTCCTGTTGAGTCATATAATGCATGTGTCAGATCCTCTCTCCATGTTCAGGATTAAACTAATCCCACGTTGGGAAAATTAAAGTTTGAGCGTCCCTATGTCGGCCCTAAAACAAGTTCCACTCTTCATTGTCATGTTACCCTGCCCTCCAAAAGCCAGCGTCTCATTTTCCACTGCGCACTACTGAGTGAAGGCATGGTTTATTCACTTAATGAAAGCGAGAGGGATATTTGTGTGAAGCTGGGAGTTGTGGTAGCCAGCTAATCCTTTTCTGTCTGTGTAACTACTGCACTGGAGACCTCTATATGTCACTTAGCATTACACTGTAATACCGTCCCGTCAGCTGAAGAGCTCAGCAGCGGACACTTCCACAGCGCTAATAATGACCTGCATTAATGTTGTACTCATTTAGAGCTTATCTTATTTTGGCCATGAAAGTGGTTGCTAATTCACACACAGACAGTGTCATTTTGCTGAAAATCACTAATTCATGCAATATTGTTTATTTGACATAAATCACATTTACATATAAATATATAAAATGTCATGTGGTTTTAGTGAAAATCATGGCATAAATAACATTTGCAATAAAATTTTGCAAATCAAAGCTGGTTTTACTTTTACAAAGATTGCAGTTATATCAAGGCAAAGCAAAGCAGTTCCATGTGCTTGGGACTTGAACTCTTATAGTGGCAGAATTGATCTAGTTCATGACTGTGTTACACTGAAGTCACCGTCTGTTGTTTCCCTTTTTGAACGTTTGTGGGTATAACAAAATGTACATTACAGATTAGGACCTTCCCAAAATGGGATTATTGCTCATTAGTAGAAGTTAAAGGCTGTCTGTGGATTAGATCGCTCACCAGGGATTATTCCACAACAATCTCTTGGGACCTGATTTTTTTTTTTTTAATGGGATTATTTCTTTGACATATGCCTCCACTTTGAATGACTGTTATATTATGACGTCTTCAGGGACTCTCAGACACACCATGTTTTACATATAGTCAGAACAAAAAGTCTGTTGCTTTTTACTCAAACTGCAAATCTGTATGTTATCAAAAATGGCCCAGTTTATCACCAAACAATATTTCAAAGGACACAACAGCCAGACATTTACAGGCTTTTTTACACCAGTGCTGCCACTTAGTGTTTGCTGAAACATGCTTGACCCAGTTACATGTTGTCTTACACAGTATAGTGTTATACACGGTGGATTTGCTTCATGTTTTAATGCTCAAAGGAAATCAATTTTACGTCATGAATCCTTCCACAACACCAATAGCCCGCAGAGGATTTTTCATTTCAGATGCCATGCTTCTAACATGCATAATTCCTTCACAGTAGTTTGGAAGCAGCAAAAATTTACACTATGTCTGCAGGGGTAGAATTTATACATTTATGTCAAAGACTGTATATTATTGGTTTCAAGATTTTGAGACTAATAGCCAGACCAGTCATGTCACTTTTACATTACCCCACATTACAGTCCAGTGTGATTAACAGTTTACTGCTGGTCTAGCCCTACTAGCTTTGAACAACTTTCAAAACTTGTTTCAAAGCTTATTAGTGGTTAGGCAGTTCTAAGATAACTATACAAGGATCTGAAGAGGAAATGGTAGTTCATGGACCTTATTCCAAATATTGCAACTTCTGGCTCCGTTATGGCATTAAAACAACCACCACTCCTTTTTATTGTCAAATGTTTAATAAAAAATGTTTTCTGTGCGATTTATTGATTTTTTTATTAAAAAAAGGAGTTACTCACAATTGGTTGGAAGGGATTAGGAGCAACACTAATTGGCCTCTTATGTATTCGTGCAGATAACAGCGATTGTTTTGCAACTAATGACCATTAACCAGAACAACTGGGTGTGCACAGAAATCTCTATTTATGGCAATACTGTGTAAAATTTCAAGATGAACTCCTTGTAAGGGATTTGGAGAGTTGCTACCCTACTGCAATTTTACCTGGGGCTGTTATGTGTCACTAATCATGGGATATATCTGTGCAGAGTTACAGAGTTACATAGTGGAGCTTCTCATACGACATATCTGGAAGTAATCAGAATGACTGAAGGTAATATAAAAACAGACAACCATTATGACTGTTTTCTTGTTGTTGATTTAAGGCATACAATTTTATATATGGACCTGTAGCAACTTGTTGGTTCTTTGGCATTTTCTCTTAATTTTGTTATATTTTCAGACCTGGTAAGAAAAAAAAAACATCTTTATTTTGTAAACTGCTTCCTGCTTAAATACACCCTCACATCACCACTTTATCTGCAGCACATCCTATTTATACAGCAGCTTCTCAAGTTCCTTTCCCTGCAAGTGGGCTATTTCCAATCTCTCACTTAGATAAAAAAAAAGGGAAAGAGCAATGGTTAAAAAGTAGAAATTGACAGTGAAAAGCAATGTGGAAACAGTGTAATTAAAGTTAAGTGTAGACAATGGGGTGAAAAAAAAACACACAACAGATGTATTCATCCAGCCACAGCAATTACAGAAATAAACAAGCCCTATATACAGGGCTGTGTTTGTAGTTTCCATAGCCACCAATAGAGACTGGGGGAGATATGTATGGGCCTGGTGATAATAGGAAGGGGGTAGAGAAAAAACACAACATAATGAGCAGGGAATCTGCTGCTGATTCTAGAGATGTCAGCAAAAAATCATTCCATGCTGCCTTTAACAAATCTTTCAACACTAATTTTGAAGCTGTTTGATGTCATTTTCTAATATCATTTTTCATAAACTTTATCTTGTGTCTGACCAGTATTATTTGGCTTTCGGCATGACAATAAGTTGATCCTTCACAAAGTCTTACTGTATTTACAAAACCAAAAAGGGCTGCAATGTAAATTTTATTATGCATTTGTATTGTAAAAAAACAAAAGTGATGTATTATATGCTTAATGAAAAAGCCTAGAGCCACACATCTTTTAAAATACTTGTTAAGTTACACATATATATAGGCCTGTACGAAAGAAGAAGAAAAAGTCTGGTTCCCTGTGGATTTGAGATGGTTTTCCAGGTGGCAATGAAAGGAGAATGAACTACTTCTGCAAATCAGTGGAACAAAGCCTTGCATATAATCTGTCTCATTTTAAATAAATGGCTATGACTAGACTGAAACTATCGTATAGTGAAAAAATATAAGACCCATTTCATGCAGAGAAAAGACTTTTTACAAAGCGATAGGTACAGCTGGCCAGGTCATAAATATTGATTTGTTTTTTGTGTCACAACTAAAGTAAACGTAGCACTCCTATGAAACTGTGTGGCTGTTGTTGTCTAATGTTGCATTTACGTGACATTTGAAAACTCTGAAAAAAGTCACGTCTGTTGTTTTAAGTTTTTAAAAGCGTCACTTTTAGGTTATCGTTGCTATGGCAGAGTAAAATCAAACTACTACTAGAGGCTACAAGGTGTTGTCGTCTATACAATGACATAAATACATGTTGTGCTAATATTTCATGTTCACATAAATGTCACAGATACTTTTATACAGAGTGGGTGGAGCAGGTTTAAAACAGCATAACGGTTATTGATTGGTTTTCCAGTGACTAGAAGGGGTTTGTAATTTCATCAAATGTCGCTGTGAAGAAAGTAAATGTTTTTGTGGAAATTGCACTAACACACTCCCGCTGCTGCAGTCCTTTGGTATTTGAGCGCACTCAGTATTCAGAGCATGAAGACCCCCGGATTACCACTCACTGCATGTGTGCGGGGAACTGCCCTTTTCATCGGTCCTTATTGGTAATCAAGCGTCATGGAGATGGTTCGGTGTGCACAACAGGAAAATGTCCGACTTTCGCTCGGGTCTGGACGCAGCCTCGGATCAACGCCGTGATTTATGTGACTTATTAGCGGGCCCCCACCAGCCGGGCCCATCATCTGAATTATAACTAAGGATTAGGCCTGGGGCTAATGATATGACTGGGAGGGAAATTGACCATGTGTTTGGCTGTGCTGTGTTTCCTGTAAACCAGATTAGGGAGCACACGCCGAGTCGCACAAATACGAAGCACAAGCACGCATCAGAAATCACGCTCATGAGCCGACGTGAACATTAAACTCAGACGCACAGATAACAGTGTGAAAGCAGCTGACAAAGGCATGGGGGGGTGCAGCTGTGCTTAGATTATGAATGTCTATTAACCTTGCCAACCCATCAACTCACTGTTAATGAGGCCAGAGATAACACTTCCACACAAAGACACACAATCACACGCTGATTCGAAACCCTCTTGGCCTAAATGAGTTTTTCAAAATAAATCAAACTCTATAAATGCATTTATTTAGCCTACATCTACGCTCACTTTTGCTTCTGTTTAGATCTGTTCTGGACTATAAGTATTGGTTTAAATCCAATTGCCTGTGTGGATTGCTAGCCTTTCTGAGCAGTAAAACAATGAATAAAAAGAAGCACAAGCAAGAACAATCACATTTTTAGAGACAAAGGTTTTGTGTTCTCAGTATTTTAAAGAGGAACGTAGACATTCAATACATTTATTTTGAAATCCAACCGATACTATTTATGCAGGTGTAAGGCCAGCAATTTAAGTCGACATTTGAAGATAATGTAGTGCTACAAAATGAATAACTGGCAGTACATTTCATTTAAAGAAAAGAATAAGACAGTTTTGAAGTTTTGACAATACAAGAAACTATGGGTTAATGGTTCAAACATTTCTAAACAAACCACATCTGGGTCACAAGCCCAATAAAATATCTGATTTGAGCTGTAGTCTGAACATATCCTTTTTCCCCAAAATGCAACTAGACACTTTTACACTTGACCTACATTTGCACAGAGAGAACAGGCATATGAGAATAAACCGTTCTTACGCAGTATTAAACAGAGCAGCTCACTCGTGTGGTAGCCTTAGTGTCGGTGACACACTTCAGATTCATGTTTAGGTCAATACTTGGGCAGACATCGCTTGAGGCACAGTTCATATTCTCCACTGCTCGTTTCCAGTATTGTGCAGTGATGGCACAGTTTCACTTTAGCCTCTAGCATTGAGATAACCTAATATCAGCCGGCAACCTGAGTGCTTGTTTCATTTAGAAGAAAACATTGGAGTTTAATATCGCACCACATCTGCTGCCTCTGAGGGGATCCTGGCTCAGGCTTCGGTGTGTTTGTTCTCAACGTTGTGAAAGCAAGTGGATGGAGCATAGATCACACAATAACCTTAGTGCAGCTCAAAACCCCTGACATCCAATCAGAAGAATCAATACTCCCTCTGGACAATATCTGTGGATCCCCTTTAAAGTTGAAGAATATTACAGAGACAATTCCGCCAGGCCATTACCAGTTCAAGGACAGGTGTAGTGGGATCAATAGGAGTTGAGTACACAGCATGGCCCCGTTAAGAAACCAGATTCAGCAACTCTATAGCCCCGAGTGTGTTTCCACTGTCGCTGAGAAGCAGAAGATGAAACCCAATTGATTTTTGTCCCTTTTGGAATATGTAACATTCCCAGGTATTCTGATGCAACGTGTCGGTAAGTGTGTTTCCATTTACATATTTTATACACTTTATATGTATTAAAGTCATAACAAAGGTCGGCCATAGGTTTGAGGCAAAGTTACGTAATGTTGAAAGTCTTTATTTGTGAGGACAAGGCAACAACATATAGTTTCACTGTATTTTCTTTTATTATTTGATCTGTGATTGTTTCTTTCGTCCTAAAAAAATATCAAAGACTGGCAAAGCTACATGAAAATATTGATAAAAAATCTGGTTTTGTCCAGCCATTTAATAACCAAACACCCTTTAAAAGTCTATACAAACCAGCCTGTCCACTAACCTGCTGATTCACACATAGTTGAAATCTAGTCTACCCATACAGCGGTCTATTTAATTACAAAAATAACCTCATTGAAAACCAGTCGTGGTGTAAAAATGCTTCTTATTCCTGACACACGTTGCGACCTTTGCCCTTTAGAAAGCTGTCACATTGATTTGTATTTATTGCCAGAGACGAAGACAAGATTTGGACTGTATTCAACCAATGTGACTGTCTTTGGGGTTTCTTCTCAAGTGAGCATTAATCCCCATTGAACTATAGGAAGCAGTGTGAGTTCAGAAGTATGGATCAAAGCAGCACAGCCCCCGCCCACCCCCCTCCTGCTCCTGTGGTATTCGGATGCCGGCTTTGCCCTGCATATTAACACTGCTGTAATTGGACGTGTTGTTTGTTTGTAGCTTGTGTGTTTGTTTAGATTGTGTTTGAAGCCTCCCTTAATTAAATTGCGTCCTTGGCGTTCGAGTCTCTGTGAACATGTGGGAGGCACACATCCCGACTAAAACGCTGCTCATTGATTTCAGAGCTGCGGTTGTTGTGGGGGAAAGAGGGCCAGTATTAGGCTGTAATGGGGAAACCGAGAGGGCTATTGATGCACTGTGGTGAGTCATACTTTGATGTCTTTCGCGGCATTATTAAAGAGGAGCTCACATGCAAGTGGCTGGGTTTGTAGTGTCCCGCATTTGACTGTGATTATACAAAATAGCGTATAGATGCAATTATGTGTATGTTTTGTCGACTTCAATCACTTCGATCATATTTTATGGATGTTCTCGCCGCTTCACATGGATAAGCTGCAAAATGATCAACTAATTTATCCCAGATTATGTTTGTTGCACTACATTGTACTTTTAATGACTGCTGCTAGACAGAGATAAACCGAGACGTGCTTATACATATGTAGCTTCTATGGGTAATTATTTACCGTCTAAACTAGTGGTGTCACACTCAAAGTGGTGAGGGGTAGTTTGATAGTTCATAAGAATCATTTCAGGGGCAGAAGGAGGCGACATTTGTAAGCTTTTATTAATTTTTTTTTTTTTTTTTAAATTTAAGTCTTTAACAAAAGTTGTCTCATTTATTGTCAACATTTATTTCCACCTTTTAAATGTGTTTTAGTCAGATTTGAACAGGTTTTAATTGGATTTGAACAAGTTTTAATGTGATTTGAACAGGATGTAGACACTTTTTAACAGGTTTTTGTTGGATTTTAACAGGTTTTAGTTAAATTTGAACAGATTTTTGTTGGATCTGAACAGCTTTAAGATGGATTTGAACAGGTTTAAGATGGATTTGAATAGGTTTAGATGGTTTTGAACTGGCTGTAATTGCATTTTAACAGGTTTTAGTTGGGTTCTTAGTTTGATTTGTTCAAATCCATTTAAAACCTGTTCTAATCCAATTGAAACCTAGTGCCAAAAATATCACCTTCTTAATTTATTGAAGGGCCACATAAAATATTGCAAAGAGCTGCATTTGGCCCCCGGGCCTTGAGTTTGACACGCATGGTCTAAACCCAAAGTTGTGGCTGTTGAGCTGTTGACTGTTCTTGTCAAATGGATGCTTCGTGTCGTAAGTGAAATTGAAACTTCTCATCGTCCATGGTGCAACATTCACTGAAGTCCTAGGTGTTATGTTTACATCACTGCTATGATTTTAGTGAGCCTTTATTTTTTTTTTGCACTTGGTGCCTATTTTCTGTGTTTCACCATCTGTAGCTCAGTAAATTGTCGCGGAGCCGCAGGAAAATTGAACAACGCGATGGGTCGTTCCTGCAGGGATGCGCCTATGTTTAAATTGATAGACTGAGTGAAATAGAAAGCAGTTTATATGTGGGTGACGCGGCGGTGTCATTCTGAGCTGCTGTTGACGTAGTGTAAATAGGGGTTATCCTTATAATTCAGGTGTAATACTGCCTTCTTCATGTCTCTGTGATCATTTGAGATAATTGCACAAATCACAGAAGAGTCCACAAATGGACAAAAGACAATAAAAATAAAAGTATATTGTCTAAAGTGGGTCTTGGACTGCTCTTTTGTCTAGAGTTCTGCCAATAATCTTACAGGATCCTGATGTGGAATGAGGTGTGTTACAACTGTTCAAATTCACTCAAAATCCACTTTGTTTTTGTTGTGTCTGCCATGTTTTTTTATTCTAAAGTTTGATGAGATTTCCCAGTTTCAAAGTCAGGACTAGAAGGGAATTGATGTTTGTGTATGTTTCTCACAGCTACACACCCGACAACACAACCAAAAACTGTTAAATCTGAGCTTTTTGATCTTTGTGAGTGGGGTTTCTCATGTCTTTGAAAATCAATTTAGAATTAAAGACTCTTTATGTGTGTGCCAGGCTTTATGTGTTGCCCGTCTTGTAGTGAAAAATTGTCTGGGGGAAAAAGTATGTTCCAGGTCCACAGTCTATGTTATTCCCTAAAGCTGTACATGGCATGACTGGCCAGCTCATGCAACACTAATGTAGCACTGTTATTCTATCATTTATCTGTGTAATGGGGATCAGTTCACTGTAGTCAAGTTTGCTAGAGTAGAACCGTTTTTAAAATCATGTTTTGGATTACTCGTCTTGATTTGATTGAATGGTTTATTCATAAAGTTATGCACTACTACTATATGATAAACTATAGGTATTAGTTTTAAGACATAGTGCAGCAACAGATACACAACAGGACGGATGATGTAGGGAACAACATTGACCATCCCTAACCTGACTGTACTCAATGTAATTTTCTTTGACTTCTTTTGGAAAGACCTAACTGAAAATGAATGGAAGAGTATTGAAATGAAATGACAAATGAAATTGAGATTCACAAAAGCCAATCTTTATTTGTGTATCTTTCATTCTTCTCATATTCAATAAAGAATCTAAATTCCGAAAATCAAAAAAGGGCTTGTTATATCATTATTCATTTATAAAGATAATATAAAAAAACAAATAAGTTGTTTTTCATATTTTCATTTTTAACCCTTGACTGCTTTTAGTTTTTTTTTTACTGTCATCTGCCTTTAGCTCAGTGCTAAATTGCCAGATTGACCTCTGCTACTCACTGCATCTTACCAATTATCCATTCGGTTTGTTTGTTGTCAGCAGAGATCATTTCCACCCATTTCAATCGTTCACATTTCAATTCCCCAAACTTATGCAGGTCTTCAAAGTGTGTTGATGATTGAGTCTGGGGGACACATAGAGAGAGGAACCAGACCATGGAGGGCTAATCTAACCTTTAAAAGCTGCCCTTTAAAGTTAGCTTAAAGTAGTGTAATAACTCCAATGCAGTTTGTGTATGTATGAGGGAAATCTGTTGATAGAAGCTGCAGAGACAGTCCAGTGAGGCACAGCAAAGTCTGATGCCATTTAAGAGTCTGCCCTAAAAGGCTCCCAGACATAATCACTGCTCTTGTTTAATGGTCATTGATGTCATTATTGTGGATGACTGTTTGATCCTGCTGTGGCACTTGAGAGGAATTAGGCTAAAGTAATTCACCGATAAGCAACAGAGCCGAGGCAGCCATCTTAATCGCAGATGCAGCCACAGAGCTATTGTCGTTGCAATGTGCTTACGTCCCTTTGTAGATTCTGTGCAGTGTGTTTGCTCTTTATAAACTTTTTTTTTTTTTCATATTAACTGTATGTAAATTGTGCTGTGATGTATTACACATTTTCCCCGTTCGCATTCCCACTACATGCTCGTATAAATAAATAAAATGACTGACAAGATTTAGGTTTGCCAATATTATTTAGTGATGTGCAATGTGTGGCTGAATGAATTTCCAATATAATTATATGAAAGTATGATTAAATTTGTCTCTTCCACGTGCTCGTTCCAAACACTAACTAATGTTGATGGTCTGTCTGTGATAGATTATGTACTGCCGTCGAAGTCGCTGCCAAACATCCAACTTTTATCTGTCCAAGTCTGATGCAGCCCTGACAGCACTTTCTCCTCAATCAGTGACATTTTACAAAGAAACGACTCCACAAAAGGGTCAAATGTTTGAGGTTAGCGACATGTTTTTGCTTGTATTTTCCCCTGCCCTGTGTGTGCATGGACTTCTGTGTGCGATCATGTGATGCATCTGTTTATCACTCACTTATCTTTCTTGGCTTGTTTCTCTCCAAGGCAGACAAATTAGTTTGGAACTGGCTCCAGAAACCAGGTGGCTCATTAGGCTTTTACAAAAAATACCCGGCTAATAAAATTAAAGTTATACTAGCACCAACAACCAGCTGGAATTTGTTCTTGTGTGGATGTCTGGCACCAGCCAAAGGGACTGTGTTTTATCTTTCAAGATGCAGAAACTTTAAGCCTCAACTTAACTTAAGAACCTCGAATTCTTTCTCTTTTTCATATAGACCCGCCATATTTGCAGCCACCAAGGGTAAAGTAAACATCTATATAACATGTCACTGGGTATATTTCAAGGGGCTTATTTCTGACAAAGAAAAGGGATGAATCAATGTGGCATTTAAAAGCTGTGGCTTCACAACTCAACAATGCAAGAGCTGGTAAAGATTTAATAATGTTATATATGTGGCAGCCCTAAGCATCCAACATCTATGACTTTTATTTCCTCCATTTTCTTTCTGAAAATGAGGGGACTGTCCCATTTTCATGAAAAATAAACAACCCAAGAACGAGTATTCGATGCCTTGACACTGATGTTGGTAAAGTATGTTGTGTTTTTATTTATAGATGCTGTTGTTTGCAATAACTAGAAATCCTGAGGGAAAAAGAATCACATTATAACAAAAACAGGAGGAAAAAAAAAATCTAACTGTGGGTGGTTGCTGAGGACTACCGCTATAGGTCACTTGTGCATGTAAAAATAGCCATAGTTGGTTTATAATTGAACATTGTTATTTATATCATAAAAAGGCACTGGAAACTGCAAGAAAAACACTTGAAAGTTAGCACAAAACTTTATATATGCTCTGTAATTTCGCATGGTGATTGTTGAGAACCAGGAGGCAGCACCATTTCTTCTCATGCCATCATATGTCGGCGCTGATCACATTTCCTTGCTATGTTAAACAGCCATTTCCTAGACATTCTTGTGGTAAATAAAATCCCCAGATCCTAAGGCGTGAGTACGAGACGAAACACTGAGCTGTGGCAGCCCTCGTTTAAAAAGAGCTCTGTAATTTTAGCTCTGGTTTTGCTTTTGAGGCATTCGGAGCTCGGTATGAATGGATCTCGGAGCGTGCTGTTGAACTCTTGCTCCTTTTCCCACTTCATGCCACCAAACACTCCAGTAATTACAGGCTGGATTAGAGGAAATCTGGAAGAAAAATTCCCTGTATTGTTGAGTATGCAGACAGCTTCTCCTTTTGTCGAAACATAAATCCCGGTGTGGTTTTGAGCGGATGTAAAGTAATCCACTCATTTCCCACAAAGTCTTGAAAATACCAAAATATACGAAACGGCTCACCAATATTACTCTACTCAGTCGAATAAATAAAATATATCTGCGATTATCAATGGTTCAAAAGACTTGGATATAGAGTATTATGTTTTGTGACAGTTTTTTTTAATTTATTTTTTTTGAACAGGTGTACAACAATGAAAAGGATTTTATGGGTGTAGCTGCACAAGATCTGATTAAGGAAATAGTGAGGCTTGAATATTTTTTGTGTTTTACTTTATAAATACTCAAGTCTTAATGCATAATTTGAGTCAATATTCTATTTGTGTCCATCTTTTCTTTTGTTTGGCTGCTTTTGAATGTTTGTAGTTAATCTGGTGCTACATATTGTTATGCGTTGTGCTGTATTGGTTCATTCTGTCTGTAAATTCAAAATAAAATGTGTCAAACGGTCAGAAACTGTTATATGTTGCATAATTATCACACACTTTGTTGTTTTGTAATGTTGCTTGTCGCAGAAAGATCTCCTTGTTGATGTGCTATAGTGGAGCAAATGTCTTCCAGCATTGTTGCATAGTCCCATTCACCTTTAATGCATTGTGTCTTCCACTTGTAGCCCGCTGAAAGGCAAAAATAACATATATAATGTAAAGTAACAAAAGCGTTTCTCAACATGTCTGAAGTTGATAGTCTACCAGGTGCAGGGTTGGACTAAACAAGTGGAACAGACTGATAAATACATAACAGTGTGTGCAAATGTGTCCCATGTTTAGATGACATCTGGAATATGACTAAAGCCATGTTTAAAAATACGGCAGCAGCATTTGACATCTGTTGTGAATGATTTTAAATCACAAGACGCACCTGGTCTCTTCATTTAAATGTTAACTGCGCCATGATAAGAAATGACTGCCTCGTTTTAATCGATATTTCTTAATTAATGTTTGTCACAAGAAAGGCTGCCTAAAATGAAATATGTGAAATTGTATTCTTGCTACACTTTTACCTGAAGCACAGGAAAAGGCCTTCCTCTATCAATCATAGTGACATGGGTGAAATTACTAAGACAAATAAATCACACGGGGCTTGTATTTTACAAAATACAGCTGCATTTCTTACCAGATACTTTAAGATTAATAAGATTTAAGACTTTAAGATTTAATACATAGAAAATGTCAAATAAAAATTGTTGTCTCTGAATAAGGCTTGTGGGCTAATTCCACACAACAATGAAGAGACTCAGTAGGACATTTTAAAAATCTGGTCTTCTCACCAGTGCATGGGTCACCTGGCTCTAAGCACAGCAAAATAAATGTTCAATTTTGTGTCATTATATTGACAATCACTGCAACCTAATGACTCTCCACACCTTTCCAAGCTCAGGAAGGGGAGGGGGCATGTGTGAATCTTAAGTTCACAACTAAAATGAGCAAAAATGTCTCTAGGGAGTTTACACTTTATTTAGTGCACACCACCTTTTTCCACTTTCAACGTGTGAGTGTTTCCAACCCCCGGAAGACCTGTGGACATGCTCCTAGTGTCACGAGTGAGGACCATGAGGACTTTTTGCTGACTATAAGATTCATCAATTTTCAGGTTTAACATCAAGGTGGAAAATCTCAAAGACCTTGCTTTCGTTTTTCCATTTTTTAAAGCAAGGTTTTCTGTGATGGCCACTTATGGAACATACGCTACGTAAGAAACACTGTTGTGGTATTGAAACATGCTCACTGCACCCACTGATCCAGCTGGAAAGTTGTATTTATAATGACTGGTCTGTGACACTATGGTCTGCTGTAATCCCTCAAACTGTTTCTTTATCTCGGCTCTTCCCTGTTCCCAGAGCCAAGGTCGTGAGCTTGTTCTCCCTCCAAGGTCATCAGAGCGCTCCAGTCCATCTGACCACAGGGAGAAATCGAATG
This sequence comes from Rhyacichthys aspro, assembly GCA_036850595.1. Taxonomy (NCBI): domain Eukaryota; kingdom Metazoa; phylum Chordata; class Actinopteri; order Gobiiformes; family Rhyacichthyidae; genus Rhyacichthys; species Rhyacichthys aspro. Next base: position 19,389,709 of record CM072150.1, on the reverse strand, counting down.
TCCGGCTAAGCAAGAACAAAAAATGTCAATTTCTTTGTTGATTCAATTAAGAAAAAGCCGAGTGTGAGATAAAGCCAGTGTTATTTATCATGGTAAAGGTAACGCTCGGTATTGAGTTATGTTAATTAAAGCTCGCCACCTTGAACCGGTGACTGTGGGAAGCAGCATTTCCGCAAATAGTTTGTACCTTCCAAGATGAATCGATTTGAAGGATTCTATAGGTTTCTTTTGTGAGAACTGCTAATGACTTGTCAAGCTGAAGGAAACCACACATATCCTAATGGCTGCTCTATACATAAGTGCACTTGTGCTCAATACCTGTGCCCTGCAGCTCATTTTGTGACCATCCATGCTTCTTGAACTCCTTTTTTCACCGCTCAACTTCCTAATCAGCCTTTAGAATCCAGTGCATACCCTAATGGACAGCCCAGGACATGTGCACTCTTGTGTTCAATACTTCAGCTCTCTATCATTTCTTGTCCTTTCCAAACATTTATATTATTGCTGTTCATTGTTGCAGCTGTGTATGTCTTGCATTATGCTTTATAGAAGATGATTAATGTGAGCTGAGATTGGACTGGAATGGAAAAATAATGCTTTGGTAAAAGGAGGAGATACAGATAAGATGGAAAGTCATTGATGCTGATAATCAAGACTAACCTCAGATGACTCATGTTTCATCAGCTCATATGTCAGCGCTGCCACCTCACTCTCGGTCAGCTGTCCGTTTGACCAATCACAGCCTCTCATCACTGACAGATCAGCATCAGTACGTCACTTAAAATAAATAATAGATGGCTCTTCAAAAAGCAACTGTTTATACTGAATACTAAAAGATTTGAGAAAGATTTAGTTTAACTATGTGCAATATTTGTGTCAAGGCAACCACTAGATTTAGTTAAAACCTTGCAACAGTTTAAGAGAAATTACTGGATTTTGTAAAACAATATTACTCAACGGTTATACAATGTTTTATTTCAGCAAACATTATGCCAAACTTACAGGTCACTTCAAATAGGGTCATAAAATACTCTTCAAAATGGAGTCCCATGAATTACACCAGACGGATGCACCTTTTAAACATTTAAGGACGTCCTTGGTCCCTGAGAAAGGAAGAAACAAGCAGTTTAGCAGATGTGCTAAGGGCTAATGGGTAAACAGCACTGGTTCAAAGGGCTGTCAGGAACTGAAGTGGCTCAACTCCATAAAGCCAGATGGCAAACACTCAAAATGACTGCACCTGTGACGAGCCAGATAAAAAAGGAAAAGGTGGCGACAGTAACTGAAGATGAATGTTAGAAATGGACAACAGAAAGATAGTGCATCTGAGTAATGGCATAAACTCTGTGAATGTGAAGGAGCTGATCGATGAGGACCAAACCAAGATGACAAAGAAATGGATTTTTTTGTGGAGCACACATAGGGGCATGATTTAAGAACAGACACTTTCCTCTGCAATTTTTTTTCTTGTGCATTTTATGGCAGCTGAATGGGAAAGTCGATGTGAACGCAAGGCAAGCAGCTGGAAATGCTTTTAGTGGTTTAGTTCCTGGAGATAAAGGGAATACTCAGAAGTATAGAAGTGCTCACTTAACGTGGGCACTGGTAAACTGGGCCAGTTGAAAAAGGGCTGCCAGGAAGCGGGAGAAATATGGCCGACTGTCAAGAATGTCAGAAGACACAGGCCAAACAACAACTTACTAAAGCGCGGACTCGACAATGCGGCGTGACATGAAATGAGTGGATGTAGGAGGACAGATAGAGGCTCTGGATGAGGCAAAGACGCAGGAGCATTCATAAAGCTGACAGCCACCAGGGCTCAGCGGAGGGAACGCTAACCAGAAAGACAGAGGGATAGGACAAGAAGCTGACATAAAAAGGCTAAAACTGGATTCATCGACTTTTCCTAAAGGTTTGATCCAGCAACTCTTTAAGCACTTTCAATATCCTTTTTTTTAATCTTTTGGAGCTCCTCTCTGATGGTTGTCTTTCACATGTAAAGATGATTCATTCATGTCAAAAAGAAATCTAAAGGGCACCTAGTTTTTGCAGCAGAAAAGAAGTGACAAAAAAGTAGATGCCTATGAAAAAACAGCCACATAGCGGTCCCTAAAGCCTTGAGACCATATGGCTTGTCTAAGGTGTGGTGTAATACATGAGTTACTCTTGACAGGAAACGTCAGTGAAGAGTTTGCATTGTGGCTTTAAGTCTTTAAAAGTTGGGAAGATGAATATCCAATGTAAAACAAGCCTTTTTTTTTTTTTTTTTTTTTTTTTAGAAAGCATTGTTTTCTTTATTTGTTTAATAGTGGTGCCCTCTGTTATATAGATGGACACAGTGCTTCACAATGACATAAAGCCCTATAGGCTACAGGAGGCGAACCAGACCAGTGGGCACAGGGGAGAGGTCAATCATGCTTCAGCACACATCAAAAGGCCCTTCTCCTTTCAAACGACTTTTCCAGGAGATTGCTGCTACAGATAAATCCCTTGTTATAGATTCATCCATGAGCTGAGAGTTACACAGAGACATGTCACAGTAAACAAGCAGCTTGTTTGCTTCTAAAGCTTCATCTCCACAATTACCACTCCCTGTCTCACTCTGGCTCCCTTTATGAGCCGTGCCTTCGGGACGCTGCTGTACTTTAATATTTATCAAAACAATTTCAAGTGCCATGTTGCCTCTGTTTTAACAGGACAGGATGGCCTCAGGTTTAGTTTCACAAACATGTTTCCAACAAGCTCTTCCCTAAACACAAAGCTGCCAAATTCAGATGCAAAGTTTGAATTCTAAACTTTTCTGTTTGTCAGTGTCATTTAGTGCAGTTTTTGATCATTTTGGTATTTGTAGTGTTACCTTTTACACCAGTCACCACAACAGCTAACAACATATTTAATCCTTTTAAGTGAATCAACAGTGAGCTTTAAGATGTACAAATGTCACCTAGACTGAAGCAAAGAACCATTCCATCATTTTCAAGGATATTCATTTACGACCCTTTGTTACTCCTCTATTGTTAAATACACTTTTAAACTTTACTCCGGCAAACTACCACAGCCTCTGAGGGTCAAAACTCAAACGACTGTGAAGGACCTACAGTGTGCACCAAAATTCAGCTGAGTTAAAACATGCACTAATGTTTACAGATGCAAACCTAAAAACTCACTCTCGTCAGCCTCCAGGTATATATCTAGAACACTACTGTCTATACTTCCCAGGATGTGTGTAAACCCTTGCTGCATTCATTAAACTACATCTACAATTGCCATTTGCCAGTTATTGGGTACATCATTTGTAGGCTACCATTGTCTCGAGGATTCTTAATCAATCCCATTTTGTCCTTTAGGTCTGAGCATGTGTTGTGTTGCATTAAGAACAAATGATTGTAATTAAAAGTGTAAGACTGAGTTGGCTCCCTGGCTTGACTCACATGCATGTAATAGTTTTGTGAATAATTAATTGAGTGGGTTACTCCGTCTCCAGAATACTAAATATTAATAGTCATCTAAAGCGCTATTAGTAACCAGCCATATCTGCAGAGCTGCTGCATGAATATATAATTATTCAAGTTTTCATATGTTGTCCGCTGAATCATCCAAGCGCTACTACATTACCATTTGCATGTTTTGTGTACATTCATCAACAAAGACACATGCTATATGTCTGCTGTAGTTAATAACGAGAGCCGCTGAGTGATTTGTCTTGAGTTTGTGTTGTGGCTAAATGGAGTTGAGTGTTATTCAGACGGCCGAGCTCATTCAGCGCTGCTCCCACGTCTCCGCGGGCTCTGTTTCCAACCAGCGCCATGGAAAGACATCAATCATCTGTGTAGCCAGACACTTCGATGGACGCCGAATATTGATATGGCTTTTAAGATGTGGGGCATGAATATGATCTCTGACACCCATCAAACTCGCCGTGCAGCTGTTCACATAGTTATGTGAGCAGTACATTTGTACACTGTTAGTTCAAAAGAGGACGTTGTAGTTCAGTGAGTGTTATTTGAGGAAGTGTGCTTGGTTTCTTCTACAAAGTTATTCAAACCAATCTCTCAAGTGAAATGTAATGTTTTTGCAAAACACTGATGCACAGAATTTCAGGATTTAAAAGCGTATATAGACATATCCTGCTAATATCAATGTTTGAATGGTTGGAAGCATTTTGCTTTGAGGAAAATGACTTTTAAAGTTATAATATGGAGGATTCTCATGAAAATGTTGACCTAACCCTCACGCAAAGGCAATCTCATTTATCAGGGCACTTTAAAACAATATAGAGCTGATGTTTATGACTATTTTACAACTTTGTTCACAAGGTAAGGACATTTTTGAGTAGCTCTCTACCTAAATATGATTTTTACACAGTGCTCTGGGGTCAGGCCTGTTGACAAACATTCCCCTTGGAAACCCCACTTATTATGTCTTTAAAGGTTTGGGCAAAGAGTACAGTAAATCTGATATTTACTGCAACTTTGCTGTAATCCTTGCCATATCTTTCATTCTAAAGAATATTTCACCCAAATTCCTCTTAACCCTTAAAAAGTGTTGGAATAATAATTACATATATAAGTATCAAAAATGACCATTTGAATTTACATTGTTAGTACTTTAAGTATTTGTGTATTTGTGTTTTTTTTCTTCAACTCCTATCAAAAGATGTGAGTTAATAGCCCCTTAAACAGCCACCGCAAATTATGTATCGCCCAGTGCACTGCGCCCATTTACAGGTTAATGTCTAACCTTAATAAAATTAAGAGTCAAACAAAACTCCAGTGTCTTATACTCTTAAACAGATCCAGGTTTGAATGTCAGATCTCCCACTTCATTATGCTCTTAAATCTCTTCTTCATATTAGTTGTAGACTCTTTAAAATGTCAATATTGAAACAAAATGCTTTTGAAGATTTGGAGGGATTGTTCATTGTTTCCAAAAGATAATGAGGCCTTTAGAGTATTATTTGTGCATTAAGTTATCGATTGTTATTTTCCTAAACACGTGTCACTTGTCCACAACTGCCTACTGAGTGGAAACACATCCCATTGGAGGTCTCCTGTGTGTTGGAAAGTCTGCACAAACTGAAAAAAGCAGCATCCCTTTTGCCATAAATAACGTCTCCCTGCTTCCCCCTCACATCTTTTCACCTGGCAGCCTCGGCGTGCTTTTTGCAGCTTCCCTTGCATGAAGATTTACTGCTTTATATATCATTCAAGAGCCCATTTAAATCAACTTGCCTTCTGTTCAGCCACAAGAAAGATGGCACGGCAGATATATCCAAACGTGTGCAGAGGACAAAAGATGATATACGCTGGACTAACAGAAGGTTTGGCCCTCGTAGGTTCTTTCTTCAGTGATTAAACATGAGAAAAGAATTGTGATCTGATAAAAGAAAGTCGTCACCTGTCTTCCTTCACCGTCGTCTTGTTTTTAAAAGGTTCAAGCACACAGGTGGTGCAGTTTAAAGTGTTTTTTACACCCACCTGCACAAGTCCTGCAGTTTTAACTGGCCGCCTAGATGGAGGTGATTACTATAATGTAGTGCATTCAGGGAACAGCCCGCACCAATTGCACCAATTACCCACGCAACTCCCTGAGCCTCCACTGCACCACACCAGGCCAAGTGCATTATGTGAACAACCACGGTTTTCCATGTAAGAAATGACTCTTAACATAGTTTTACTTTGGTTTCATTGCAGCTTCAGACTAATTAGACATTAACAAAGTAAGTCCTCAATAAAAACAGTGTGTTGTTCATTGCAGTGGCTGGTAAATTTTCTTTCTGCAAACAACACAAGCTGCAGGCATTTTAAAGACAATTTAGGCAAATGGAAACTGACGGACTACACAACAAATGTCAGTGAGTGGGCGAAGAACAAAAACAATTCAGCCTTTTTATGTATCAGAGATCAAGAACCACTAGTCACTGATAGTTTTGTATGGACACAATGGAAAAAATATGATAGCAGATTGTTTTAGGACAGGTTTAGGAATCTATGTTCATATGGCAGTGATTTAAAACAGGGCATTTGCTGCATTGTCTTACAGTACAAATTGTTTTTATGCGCTTGCCAGTGGCTGCACTACTTGACTCTGAAGTGGTCACATTTCTGACAAGAGGCTGCATATTGAAGACGTCAAGGCTGAACATATGTCTTATTGACATTTGCTCTTGAAGGAAACTGTTGGGTCCAGAACAGTAAATAAGGAAATGCCTCCACTGCCACACACTCAAAGCTGATGGAGTGAGACCATCTGTGTCCTTGGTCTCTGTGAAAAAAACAGGATGATGTTGTGGAAGGAAAGATGGAGGCTGAGTGATTGTCGAGGCCTGTACAACTGTTGGTGGTCACAGCCCAGTGCGCACAAGCCCCGCTGCCTTCAGGCTTGACCTGAGTCTGAGCTCTGTCTATCCTTGGCTCGCTGCTCCAACACGGTGCACACAAACAGATCGGCCTGTCCCACAAATGCAGACAGGTGCGCAGACTCGGTCAACAAGATTTAAACAGCGCTTTCACGCACACGCCTCCGCACGAGCACGAGGCTGCCACCTGGGAAACACATCTGACAGATACATCCAGTGGGTCACCGGTGGCGCAGCTGCTTCCTTCTGCTGAAGCTGTAAAAATCCTCACTTGTTCCTATATAATCCTCCTCTCGCTTTGACAAGGAACATTGTGTGTCCCGATTACCTGTCAGGCGGCTGTGTTCACATTCACGCTGTTTATTTTGGCCTCATCAAGTACACGCCGTGCTTTCCTGCTCAACGTGAATAAGCAGCTGCTCGCGTTGTTGCCTGGACATAACAGGCCTTGAATAGTGTTATCATTTTCCCAGGGACAATGAGTTATGATCTTTTCTGCCGTTTTTATTAGCATAACAAACCCACAGACTAAAGAGAGCCAGTCAGCTTATGCACTGTGAATATTGAGGGTATAAATAAGCAATAACACCGATAACACCGATAACACAAGGTCAAGAACTTTGAGGAGAACACCCACTGACACATTTTGGTTAAAAGTATTGTTTTGTATACACTAGGCACTAGCCAATATTAATGTCTTACCAAGCATTAGCTATTTTATTTTATTTTTTTAAACTGGGCTTCACAGATTTACTAGCAGAGGATGAAGATTCCTGTCTATAAATTAAAATGGTCCAACTGCTGTGGCATCAGTGCCATCTTTATTTACAAGTAATAATAATAAACTTTATTTATATAACACTTTTCTAAACAAAGTTACAAATTTATTTACAGTGAAAGAATAAAATATGCATCAAGACCCAATAAAAACAATAAAACAAAAGCACAAATTAAAATATTAAAATCATCCAAAGGAAACAAGAAAAAAAATATTAAAGACAATAAATAACAGACTAAAATTTGGCAAAATTTAAAAAAGGAATGTTTTTTTTTTTATTTCTAAATAAGTAGTCATTTGAAGGAGTTCCAGAGGGAGGTAGTCTGTCCTGAGAACACCCAATCTCTTTAGTGGCCCGCTGAGTAGAGACGTTTAAGAAGGCAAGTTTGTAAGAAAGAACATGTCTCTAAAACGGTAGAGTCATTAATGATCTTGAGAATGTATATTTTTGGGGCTAAAAGTTACGCAAGGGCGGCTTTAACATTGCTGTATGTCCGTCCAAGCTGCAGGCTCGGTTGTAGTTACATGGCCTTGAATTTGCATGTGAATTGTGACATTAAACTAAATGAGAAAAAGAAATATCTGCATCCCAGTGCTCGGTGTGCTGCCTGTAGCGCCGCTCATTATTGCAAAAGCGTTGCCAGTTGCGGTGCAAGACGGATTAGGCTACCGCAACAACGTCTTTCCGCATGATCAATATCTATCTCTGTCGACCTGTAAATGAAAAAAAGACAATCTTCTGCTAATGCATCTTTTTTATTACTGGTATTTATCACTAGAAAACGGAGAGCGGGTGGCAGATACAGACTGTCGCACATAACAGCCTGTCAGCTTCAAACGGGGCGACTGAGATTTGTCTCACCGTATGTGGAAGTATGAATATGGTAAAACCAGACCAGATTTTCATCTCATCTCGCTCATACGACGGTGTGATCCTGCATTTGGAGTTTTCTGTTTCCCTACAGCCCCCCATGACTTTAATTTTTGATGAATCTGGTAATAGCTGAAGCAGAATATAATGAGGAAGTGGCCTTTGCGCGGTGAGAGGGGGAGTTGTGGAGGATAGGCAGCACCATATGTCGCAAAGCAGAGATAAAATTGGCTTTGTTTAAAAGTGAGAGGAACCTAGAGAATCTGCCCTGGAGCAGAGAAGAGGGGCACAACACACCTCCCGTAATTCTTTATCCCCTCCAAAGGAAGATGTTAAAGAAACACCTGTGGTTTAAGAAATGATGCTCCATTGCCTCCAGCTCCAACTTCTTGTTTTTATCTTTTTATTCCAAGTTTTTACTGGCACCTACCAACCCTATTGTCCACGTTCGTGTCTCTTGTTAACTGGTTTTAATTAGAATCTCTATTAAATTAGGATAAAATAATCAACATGTGTGTGTTTTATGAATATGTAAATACTTTTTTTTAGAAAGGTTGCATACACTCATCACCTGTACCTCTTTTCAGCTGCAGCTCTCAGCTCAAGGCATAATCTCTTCTCAAGACAAAAACCAAAGGCAGATGCAGTGGGGCTGTGCTTTTTCGCAGCAGAGGGATGAGATTAGTGACTAACAGATGCCAGCTAATAAAGTGCTGAGAGGTCCAGCCAGTTAAGGTCAACGCAGAACTATGGCACAACCCAATCTCTAAAAAAGCTTATAAGTTTACATGTTGGCAAAGCACCATTGTGAGGAGTATTGATGTTTCAAAAGCAAATCTAAAATGGCCAAAGTGAGTGAATCTGAGCCCAAATGGTCCTCTGTCAGTGTCTGTGTGAAAATGAATGATTTAAGTTTAAATGACAGATTAAAACTGAACTCACACATTAATCAGACAATGTACAACAGTGAAGTATGCTTTATAGTTCATGAAGTGTAATCTAACTATGAAAATCATATTTTCGTTGGTTGGTATGACTTGACATCAAAATTTTTCACAATGCTGGCACTTCTTTACCACTTTCTAACTCATAATGTCGTCCCATTAGCACATGCCAACACTGCTCCTAGGAGCTCTGTTATGTATTCTCAAACCACACAGGAGCCTAATGCCTCATAAAATACATAGTCAAGTTTATAGAAAGGTTTTGTTAAAAAGACAATGCCCAGTTTTTTTCTTTCTTGTTTTGTCACCCAGTAAAATATTGGAATAAATCAGACAAAAACAAGATGTTAAGATGTCATCTATGCTTTCTTATCGAAGCAAGAAAGTGTCTTTGCCAACGCTGGCTATGTCTGCTTACACAGAGAAAGTGAAACATGGAGCCAGACGTAAATGCCTTGTTTATAAAATTTAAGTTTAGAACTTAAAGCCACGTTGTCACTTTCACTGTACCTTTGATCAAACAGTAGTGTCCCAACAGTACACGCTTCACAAATACTCATTTCTAAGAACATGGACAAGCTTGTATTCATTCAGAGTTCAATTAAAAAGTATAGATTCGGCCTTATGACATGCTGAGGCAGCACAATTCCTATTGAGGAAAAATGTTTGAAAAAGTATAAAAATGTTTCACAAAAACAGTTTTATGCTTTTACAAAATCTGCTCATGCCATATTTCAATCTTACTTTATCTAAAATCTGTTAATGTATGCATCAATCTAGAATTCATTCATTCATCTTCTTCTTCCACTTATTTCAGTTAAGGGTCAGGCGTGGCAGGAGCCTATCCCAGCAGCTTTTGGCCTGAGGCGGGAAACACCCTGGACAGTGGCCAGTTAGTTTACACTTTGACACCACACTGAAAACCATTCACTCTCTCATTCATCCACTAGAGGCACTTTAGATTCACCAATTCACCTTTACATGCATGTCTTTGGGAGGAAGTTGGAATACAGGAGAGAGACCACAGTAACACAGGGAGGACATGCAGACTCCTCACAGAAACACCCAGAGACGTCCAGCCCGGGGATCGAACCCACGACCTTCTTGCTGTGAGTCAGGAGCTTGTGTTTATTGGAAATAGTAGAAAGCAGTAAAGAGAAACTCCCCGTGTGTGTGTGTGTGTTTGTGTGTGTGTGTGTGTGTGTGCACATTCAAAGTGTGTGTTCCCCAACCCTTGCTGTGCTCCGTCACCAAGGGAACATACACAGCTTTTAGCGAGCTCGCCCCAAGGTGGAACACACTGCTTAGACTCCCTCTCTCTCTCATTCCCGTTTGATTGCTTTCCTTCCACGTTTCATCTTCCGAGCATTTTGTTTTGCTTTGGTGCCCCTCTGACATTCTCTCCTCGAAAGGCAGGGTTGCACTGAGACAAATTTATCCCTGTCTCTCCTCACACCGCCGCAGATGTGGACGTAAACCTTTTCTATCCAGAGCCGACGGTGTTGCCATCAAAACGTATTACCTGAGTTTGCCGCTCTCACACAGGTGGTATTGTATATTCTGGTCTAAAGAGGAATAACAGGTTCGATATTGTACTGCTTTTTGGGGGGGAGATTTTATTAGCTTTGTTTGCTGTTGCTGTAGTTTTCTTGTGGGAGCAGATCTAAGCCTGATGGCAAACAGGCCCGGAGGACACATGCAGCAGCAGAGGGGCGTGGTGCGTTACACTCGGACAAACCAAGTGACAAACAAAACAGGATATGGCTTCCAAATTTTGCATAACTAATGTCTAAAATGCCCTTAATATATTTTGTTAATAAATCTGCAAAGTAACAATGGTTGCATGTTTCTCGCTCCAAAGAAAGATATGGCTGAAACACCTTGTTGACTTTCTATTGTTCTATGTTTCTTTGTGATGTCTTAAGAAAACATATGCACTGATGAGCACTGACTCCTAAAGGATAAAAACATTGAATGTATTTTGGGAGACACTCGATGTTTTTAAGCACAATGTCATGCCAAAAACCATTCTTCAGATGTGTTTTCTGTGTGTGCACAAGTAACTAGGACACAAGTTTACCTGATCTTTGTAAATGACTTTAAATCTTAATGGAAGCCTTAGTTTGAAGCCCAAATTTGTAAGCGTTTTTACACAGAGACCATATGGCTGTACTATTACTGTACTATTAAAGCCTAGTCTCTGGTTGGACATGGAAACAAAAAGGTAAGTCTTTGTTGTTTCAGCTTAGCTCTTATGGTTTTAGATGTAATACTGGGATATTTACTTGACAGACAGACAAGAAGTGAAGCCAAACATTTGCTAAAACATTAGTACGCTCCTATTCTGCCATTTTTCTGAAAGAGTTTTGACCCTTTATGCATGTCACATTATTTTACCACTAACAGACAATACTTTGCTCCAGTTCCTTCTCTGGATTTGTAACACGGCCTGCTCTACATTCTCAAAAACTGAATCAGGATTCACTTTGAAGCCTACTAAGACCACCTTTTACCACAGTTTTCTTGTTTGGTCAAAAGCCAAGTTCAAATGAGCTTTAAGGCACCCCCTAACAAACTGGACTATCTGGAGAAGAGTTCAATTAAATCTGTATTCAGAAAAGTTTTTCAGAATTCAAAGGTGCAACTCAGTCTTCCAGGTGTACCAAACTAAAAACAGATGGAGCATGAAGGAATGAAGGATTGAATGTTATTGCTTAAAATGTGCTTATATTAAGTTAAGAGTGCGTTTCCTTAAGGAGTAAAGAGAGAAACCCATGTCTTCTTTTTGCACTTTGTCTACCTGTCCAGCTGTGTACATCTACACTCGACGGGACGCTCCTGACCCTTCAGAAGGATTTCCTCACGCCGTCTCCCTTTCCTGCCTTTGTTCTCAGGAAAAGTCTCTCACTCTCAGATCAAAATATAGAGAGCATCAGCACTCTCCTGGAGCAGCCATTGCTTCCCGCTGCTCCAGATGACTTCTCATTAGATAATAACGGCAGCAGCACAACCCACACCAGCCTCCCCTCTGCTTCCCACATTGTTCCTTGTGACGAGGGAGCGGCGCACCACGGCGACAAAAATGGCGGAGGTGGTGTTAGGGAGGTTAGGGAACTGGAAGACAGACAAAGAAAGAAGTGAGACACTTGTTCACGGTTTGTCAGCTGACGATGAACTTGTGAAGAAGTCATTTCAGGAGATTCAAGTGGAGTTGAAAGCTATTAAAAAAGCTAAATGGTTCAAGGGAGTATTGAGTGGATATCATGGAAGCAGATGCCGCATTGCTTTGCATTTAGCTGTAAATCCCCTTAAAGATTTTGACTCACAATAGACGTTAGATTATGGATGTGTAGAATTGCCCGAGAAAAACAGTGGAAGTTATGAGGAGGCCATTAAGAGCAGCTCCAATGGACTGCACTGGCAGATGCTCTCTTGTACGTCTATCTTTTGTCGTTTGTCTGTGAGAATGAAATGCATTGAGAGCGTGTCTCCAACTGTCAGCTGTGCCAGGCAGTGTGTGGTAATTGCCATTGAGCGCCTTTGTGTCTTTTCGTATTCACATTCAATATGTTTTTTTCCCCCTCTTAATTCCCATTTCAGAAACTACTGCAACTCAAGCACATCCTACAAAAGTAACTCGGAAAAGTTTTGGCAAAAGTTGTGAAAAGAAACAAGTGCCAGATGTTTGGTTTCTTACACTAAGTTTCTTCGACTTTGTTTCATTCCAGTTGCAGTAATGTCCCCTATTATGAAAGCATTGTGTAGTATTTTAAATGGTACTCTTTTCAATGGCTGCCGTGGAATTTGCAGTAGATTTTGATGCGGCTTGCAAAAAATCTTCTTTCAGTCATAATGTTAGATATTAATTTGCACCTTATTTTGGTCCATCGGCAGTTGGCCAATTAGAGAAAACTATTGCTATGTGTTAAGTGCAGCTACTGCTCATTCTGTATTCATTTATAATAAGATAACCTCTATTGCTACACATTGCTGATGCGAGTTTAAATAGGTGACCCCACAGTTTTTTAGTCCACTCTTATGCTACTATATCATTCAAAATAATCTGTTTGTATAAGTAAGAGGGGTTATAGTACAGTCATGGACAATGCCTATAGTTTATCTTTTGTGTTTATTGGATTTGCCAGACTTTTATTCCTTATTTTTCATTATCTCTGGAACATTCATATCATTCATTAAGATCTCCATCTCTCAGTGGTAAGTTGTGCCTATTTTTTTTCCACTTCAGAGACCATTTACTACATTTACCTCCATATACTTTAACATTTTGGACATGAACATATGGGACTGTCTTTCACAGTTAGCCATGTGCTAACCAATAAAACGTGGGGAGGCATGTTGAAGTCAGATTCCCTTGTAGACAGTTACATATGTTTGAGTGGGTATTTTAAAAAGTCACTCACTCGTTCGTTTAATGTATGGTGTTGATAAATGTGATCTGCCCATCCACCAACAAATTATCTCATTGGCTGATATGTTTTGAAACAGAGAGCTGTGTTGAGAAATCACTTCAGTTCCTTGAATGCCCTGACGGTTTGCCACTGCCAACTCTTGCACAAAATCTCCATGAGCGGCTAAGACCTTACCAAAGCAACAAAGGTCATGCAGTGTTCAAACTGACCACTCAGAGCGGGTCAGCTTCAGTTTCATATCTTCCTCTTCTCCTCAAGGGCCTGTGTTCATACACGCTTGGATGAGTTACACGTCTCCACTGGGCCTCCAAGATGAATAAGCCAGGATCATAACAGTCTTGTGGGCAGAGAGGAGTGAGTGTTCCGACCCTCCGCCCACAAACAGCACCGTACACGTCCGGCCTCAAGCTGCTCTCCTTCATTTTCTCTATCTCCAAATGACCTCCGACCCCACAGTCATCCTGATGGGCCGAGCCTCTGACAGCCTCTTCCCTAAACCCACTCTGGGCCCAGGAACAGTGGAGCATGAAGCATGGGATACGTCAGAACTGAGACGCAGAGATTTCTACTGTCAACAGACATCATAGTTGAGCAGACTTTAATAACATTATACCGACTGGTTTGTAGAAATTACCCTGCGGGGTTTTCTTTTATCTCCTGTGTCCTTAATAACCCTTCTCTGTGTATAACATTTAAGAAAAATAGCCTTTCTAGAAGCATTCAAGGCCCCATTTAAGGACTCAGCTCAGAATTATTAGCTGTATCAGTTTAGAAATGGAATGAATTGAAATAAAGAACAGGCATTACCACTTCTGAACTTTATTTATCTACATCATTATTGTGTCTGAATGAAAATCTTATTCTTGTCTCTAGTTTGGTCAAGAATTGCTGAACTCTAGTGTGTTTTATTTTCAAACAGAGCAGAGCAATTTCAGTGTCACTTCTTTCAGTTGGGGCTATGAAATATTCCATTTGTGTCCCTGGTCCGGGGTCACATTAAACTGTTCAGGTCATTTTTTTCTCTTTCTCTTTCCTTTCTTTCGTTTTCACCAGACTATACTGACCAATCCTATCACGAACAGCTACAGCTCTGTTCATCCGGAGACTGTGACTTTGACCTCGCCAAGCTTTGGGGGGTCAAGCTATTTTTTTTTAAGTTGAGCTCTGGAGAATGTGTAATGCAGGGGTCACAAGGGACCAACAGTAGTGCAAACACTGAAGTGATGCTATGGGCCTGGGCTGTGATAATGAAAACATTTACAGAGCAGTAACTCACTGTAATATGCAAATCACAGCTGATCTTCAACTCTTAATACTTTTATTTCGTAATGATACCACCTTCACAACTTTTGTATTTTCAGAAACTAAAATTGCTATTAGCTAGATTTACATATTTCTTCTATCAGGTCCATGGATTCAATGCTCGACATCCTCTATCCTCCAGCTACTCCACTCCAGCTCTTCCTCTTCAGGACCACCTGGTGCAGCTTCTTGGTTGCCAGGTTTTGTATTATTTTGCATAACAATAGCCAGTGGACGGTTTGGAGCGCGTCCACTCACCACTCTGCCTCTTGCCCTTCTGAGACAGTGGCTCTTGTCCCCGTTGTGCACACACGGATGCATCGGCGCTGTGGGATTAGTCTCCCCTGTACGCTCATTCAAACTGTTAATTAGCATGTCCTTGTGTTTATGGCCATCCAGCGGCCCACGCGGGACTAACTCAAGTTTATGTAGACACACACATTCACACATCTAACGAGAAAAACTGTGGGCAAAACAGATGCATCTCAGAGATAACAAAAAGAAGAAGAAAATGCCAGAAGAGACTTCCTGCCAATTTATTATACCTTCCCAGTCTTTGAGTTGAGCACATGAATATTGAAATAACAGTGCATTTTATTGAAACAAGCTGAGCATCCAAGCCACAAATAGAGGCATCAACCGAACATATTCATCACGTCACAACAACAATAGACCACCTGTTCACTGTTTATGGACCACAGCACATCTGGTATTATAGGACAAAGAACCAAAGATAAACTCTGGGCAAGCTCAGTAGGATTACTGGACTAATAAACAAACTACATTTACTCAGTGATGGGCTGTTGAAGCTCTGGAGGCTGCAACAATGACCAACCACCTTACTCACTTTATTTTTTATCCAAAGAATTCTGGCCTCTGTGGGTAAGAGTTGGATTTCCAGGGGCAGTGCTAATAATAGACACAGAATAAACTTTAATGCTTCTGGACAAAACTGGATAGAGAAAAGCAACCAATCACAGAAACAAAGCATTGCATAAAGCCAACCCCATATTAGATAAACAGTTTGATTGGCCTAATTATGATTGTGATGTAACAGAATAATCTCTTTAAAGATGCACTACTACCCTATACTAATGTGCAACATGGATCAAAAATGGCTCCTTTTAGAATCAATTTTGAAGATCAATATTGCTATGTTATTTTGATCCACTTCAGTTGATTTGAAAAAAACAAAATGTATTATTCTTCACTTTTTTTTACATGTAAAATGTCTGAAACAGAACCTAAATTAATCACAAAACTAACAGACTTTGTTCACTTTTGTAGTAGTTACTCCTGTGGGCAATTTTCACTAAGCAGTTCTTCTGGCCCCTTTTCATAAGTTTGTGCTGTGTGAGGAAGCTACTGGACCAGGAGAGACTCCAGCAGCACAGAAAGAACATCCACAAAGACACACAGAAGAAAACCTAGCCCAGTGAGGAACAAATCAACTCTTTTCAGTCACTCTGTAATTTGCAGTCGAACAGGCAAACCAATCAGCCCAAATGCTGCACATATAGATACAAAATAATTGCACCTGCTGATACTTGCACAGATTTAGTTGGCTGTAGTTTGTTGGATGATGTTAGCGAACCCTAAAATAGTCCAGTTTATTAATACATTTTACACAGTTTGGGCCTCACACAGATACACACACAAACTGCAAGCTATAGTCAGCCAGATTGTCATAGTACAGCAGAATGGGACATGTTTGACTCATCTGTGTGTAAACTTGGGGTAGCCTCACAAAAACTAGATAATCCAAAAATTGAATGAGATAATTTAATAAAAAGTACACAAAGAAAGTTAGTAAAAAAAATTTAAGAAAAATTAATGTTTTCTTAAGTTATCTTTACCTTATTCCCAAAAGATGATATAGTAATTGTATAAATCTAGATAATAGAGTGAATGGTTGTAATTACTAATGTAGTACAATGGATCAGTACCCCCCTAAGGAAAGAATATCAAACAAAAGGGGATAAGTAGAAGATGAAAAAAAAAATGAATGAAATTTAATAAACATGTTTGTGAGGACTACCTTGAATTAAATAAAGAGCAAATTCTAAACTCTCAAGGTAAAAGTCAAGATTAAAGATCTGTCATTTAGTGAAAAGTCTATTATTCTGTGTTGAAATACAGGGTGGGAGATGTCAAGGAGAGGCACACAATGACAACAACGTGTGCTAGGTTTTAGTATTATACAGCTAATAATAAACTGTAATCTTTGCCCTGACAGGACGGTTTTGACCAATCTCTAGCAGCTGCGCAAATTGTGTTGACTCTTAACAGTTAACGTCTCGGGCTGAAAGAAAGACACTGTTGCTGCAGGGATTAATTCCAGTTTAATATGAGGGTGAGGTGGGGTTATTGTGTTTCCCGGCACATATAAAGTGTGGTGCAGGTGTGTTATTGTGTAGCAATAATAGCGCCATAGAAACTGTCTACTGTGGCTATTACTTACAATACGGTGCAAAGTCTGTCTCTGAATAGCCTCTTTTTACATGCTCAGGGATGTTTCAGTAGCCTGCAGCGACAATGGCACAAAGCGTAAGGCCTCGAGGCAGTGGGACACCATCTTGTGATAGTCTACAGCAACCTTTCAGAGAAGTACAACATGATCACTCCGCTACTGACAGACCCTAGACCCGACTGGAAAAAAGTGATACCTGTGAAAAAAGTGTCAGCCTCTTATCATCGGCAACAAGAACTAAATCTGTCACTCAAGCTCCAAAGTGAGACTAGACGAGGACAGGACTGAGATGGGACTAAGAACAGCAGGAGTAATGTGAAAGATGGAACCGTGAAAGTTAGAAAAAGCTCAGGAATTATTGATCCATACTTATTTGTGAGCGACGTTAGTCTAAACACACTTTAGCCAGTCGTATCCGGCCATTGGCAAACTGTTTCTAGGGAAATGCAGAACTTGAAGATGTTTGATGAACTTTTTCAATGGCTCCTTGTATTTGTTCGGCAGAGGAAACACAGAAATGTGACCTTCTCGCTGTGAGGCAGGAGTGCTAACCACCAACTTTAAACTAAGTGGTCCTGACAGCAGCCATGTTCACCTTGTGTTGTGCCGTGTTGGGATTTCTGAGCTTTTTTTCTCTGGAGGTTTACAAATGCAGCACTACATCCTATGCCTTAAATCTACCTCCAGCTGAACAATAAAAAGAAAATCATTTTAGGCAAAACAGGAGAGGTATGTGGACTTGAAATGTCAATATCCTTTTGTATTATTTGGAAAGAGTTGACATGCTTTGAAGGTATGTTACTTTATGTTTGACATTAACTTTTTAGGGCCTTGGTAAACTTTTTTGAATGTCATTTTGATCAATAACAAACATTTGTTCCATGTCCATTCATTTGATTCATTTTCTCCCACATCCTTTAGAGGGCTGCAGCCTGTCCCAGATTTTTTGAGCATGTTGTTTTGCTAAAATTACCCCAAACAGGGCTATCTGCATTCATGACCTCAAGTGGATGTCAGATGTAAATAAAGAAACAATCTGAAGGAGAATAGCGTATGTGTCCGTTAAGTGTATATAGGGCTGTGTGTGGTCATATCCCTGTAAATAAAGATTGCAGTGTTAAATTGGTCTGACAGCGAGCAACTCCAATCCGGTCTAAGTGAGTGTGAAGGACGGAGGGAGATCTGTGGTTTTAGAGTTGAGATCGGACCACGGTTTTGAAACCTCAGGGAATGTCCACTGCTTTAGCCTTAAAACCACACAAACAAACAAGAAGAAAACAACTCCTGACCTACATGGACAACGGCCCTAAACCCACTAAGTCCTGCTGCTGATGCGAGCTGACGTTAGCAGAACAACAAGGAAACAAACAGAGCTAAGAAATATAAGTGGGTTTTTCCCCAATGCCACTGTGCAGTTTTCGTCATTCATAATTATGTTTTGTAATGTTAAGTGTGTAAGGATAAATAGTCTTAACTCAAACGCTTAAGGTGCAGCAGTTACATGTAATGATTTACTTTCTGTGATGGCTTTCTATGTTTTATTTGAGGTTCTGAGCAGGATGAATTGTTGTTTCTCCTCATTGACTTGCATTTTCTCTGACCCAGGGAGCGTGACTTGCTGTTCCCAGTCAAGGTGCCCTTCAGGAGGTGACTTTACACAGGTCACGTCCGACAGTGTTTACCTGTGAGTGCTCAAGCCCAGCCTGGAAGTGCCTCTGACAGGCCAGAGATAGGGTCTATGCTCCTGGAAGCCCCGTATAAATGATCGAAGCGAACACGACTCTCATCGCTCAAAGGCTGTGTTCTTGGAGCATTAGTCAGCTCTGATGGGCCAGATCTCCACCTCCTTCTTCCCTGAGAGGGCGGCAGCAGGAGAAATGAGTGCAGATAAACAAGCAAACCGCCAAATTCATAACCGAGAGGTAAATGCAGGAGGCAAACGCAGACACTGAAAGATGAAAGCGAGACGCAATGCAAATCTTTTACTTCAGAACAGTCAGAGTCTATCTTTGAAGGTAATATATACTTTTTTGAAGTATGGCATGAGATATTGTTAATGGAAACCGTAACATCTGAAGAAAGAGAAAAGAGAGAGCTCCTGTTTACCTCGCATACATTGTTCTTGAAATCCTGTTATTTATGTCACATTAAAGAAACACCTTGTAACTTTTCAGAATGTGAACCACACATGTCAAACTCAAGGCCCCGGGGCCAAATGCGGCCCTTTGCACTGTTTTATGTGGCCCGTCAATACATTTAGAAGGTGATATTTTTGACACTAGGTTTTAATTGGATTTGAACATGTTTCAGGTGAGTTTGATTTTTGCAACAAAGACAAATAAAATCTGTTCAAATCCAACCACAACCTGTTCAAATCTGACTAAAACCTATTAAAATCCATCTAAAACCTGTTCAAATCTGACTAAAATCTGTCCAAATCTGACTTAAACTTATTAAAATCCACTAAAACCTGTTGAAAATCAAATTGAAACCTGTTCAAATCCATCTAAAACCTGTTCAGATCCAGCTAAAACCTGTTCAAATCTGACTAAAACCTGTTTTCAAATAAGGAGTAAATTATTGTTTGTGTGATAACTTTTGTTAGATGAAATCTCACATTCAAAATTTAAATAAAAGCTTCCACATGTCACCATCTACGGGCCCCTGAAAGGATTCTTAATAACTTTCTCGGCCCCTCACCACTTTGAGTTTTACTGATGTAAACCCACTAAATGTTAAAATTTATCGACAGTTCCCTGTGATACTGCATTTAGAGTTGCATAGAGGAGTATCTGTTATGAAAAAGGCTTTTTTTTCAAATAATTTAAAAGGTAATCATTTTATTAGGATATCAATGTAAGGTTTTACAGTGTTGCATGAACATTTAAATCCATCATTCAAGTCAATTCATTGATATCTATTTTTCAAAATCAAGTGACAGAGAGAGTTTCCCCAAAAAGTCTTGATGGTCACTAGCAACTTTGTACATGTCTGGTCTATGTGTATTACAGCAGTACAGAAAGTCTTACAATATACTGCAGCTGTGTCAGTTTCCCTGTGGATCACATTTATATTGCATATTCCATAGTACAATAATGTTTCAAAAGTTGTGCATAGAACATACTTTTTGCTTATACTTAACCACATCATATTTTGGTCCTGCATAAAAAAGCAATGCAAAAAGTCTAAACATTTGTCTTTTTAATTCGGTAAAACGTATCTTCTCACAGGCCGTGTTTGGCCCCTGGGCCTTGAGTTTGACATGTCTGCTTTCTTTTTCTGGACAATTATTGGAAACTCTTCAAACTGACCTTCTTTTCTTCTTTTCAGAGGTTCACACCATATTTGCTTGATGTAAGAAAAAAATCACCCCTGTTGCTCTCTTGTGTTAGTCTCCAAAGCAGAAGAACTAATTGAGCTTTCCATTGTGGGATTACCTCTTATCACAAACTGATTGACTGTCTGTCACACACGCTCAATGTCTCCGAATGCTGAGATGCACAGGGCATTCATCTTTATCAACCACACACCGTCTTCATGTTTGTGTGTGTGTGTGTGTGTGTGTGTGTTAGAAAGCCTCTTCCCCCTCTGCTCTTGGAGACACTTGGAGGAGTTTGACAAATGACAGCACTGTGGTTTAGATGGGAGATGTGCAGATTGTGACCGAGCGTGTGTCCCGCTGGGGAGAGACATAGCGTGGGGTCCGGGATGTCAGCAGAGCACGGGGGGATGAGGGGCAAGCAAGAGACAGAGGGAATGGAAGGGACATGGCAGATGCATTTTCAAACTAGAGTCAAGAAATTGGAAAAGTGACAGAGAGTGAGGGCTGCCATTAAAAACCTCTGACACTGTGCATTGTCTCAGAGTTTCGATTGTCATCTTCTGCTCTTGTCCAAGTGAAAGCAGAGCAAACAGACACACGTTTATTGATGCTGAATTTGAACCTTTACAACACACATGTCAAACTCAAGGCCCGGGGGCCAAATGCGGCCCTTTACAATGTTTTATGTGGCCCTCCAATACATTTAGAAGATGATATTTTTTGGCACTACATTTTATAGATTAAGACAGTTTTTGCTACAAAGATGTCTAAAATCTGTTCAAATTCCTCTAATGCCTGTTTGAATCCAACTTAAACCTGTTAAAATCCTTCCAAAGGTGTTCGAATCCAACTAAAACCTGTTGAAGTTCTAGTAAAACCAGTTCAAATCCATCCAAAACCTGTTTAAATCCAACTAAAATCTGTTTAAATTCTACCAAAACCTGTTCAAATCTGTCTAATACCTGTTCAGATCCATCTAAAACCTGTTCAAATCCAACTAAAACCAGTTTCCATAAAACTCAAATGAAGATGAAACCTTCCATTCCAAATTTAAATAAAACCTTCACAAGTGTCACAGTATTCGGCCGCTAAAAGGATTCTTATTAACTATTGCGGCCCCTCACCACTTTGAGTTTGACACCAATGCTTTTCTATTGGTGATGCACAGTTGTGGCTGTTACATTAGAGCCACAATGTGCTTAAGTTGAATGGATATGTTTAAATCTTTTGTTGCATTTTTCACACAGGTATGATTTGAAATGAACTACTCAGGCAAGCTCATGCCATTTTATTTTGAAAGTTCAAACAATACTATGTAACTTTTCCCTTAAAGCAAAGCCACAAAATATAACCTTTAAGTAATTTTGACTATTCTCTGTCATTAAACATGGAGAATCACCTTGTCTCAAATGCACAGCACATCCGGCTCATCAAATAGTCCAAGAAGAACCCTTGACATCAACTCTTTTCTTATATAATGTTGCTTTAAAGATAGTTGAATCACTATAATGACAGTATTTAGCATGTATTTTAGTGCATTCAAAGTGCCTTTTCTGAATTTCTTTTTGTGCTGAAAGCCCATCTTTATGTTCCACTCTTTCCTCGGTGTTTTGTGTGAAGATGAGGCTCATGGTGCAGGGTTGAAAACGTACTTAACATGCAGCTCTCACAGGCAAAGGCATTATGTATGAAAAACAAAGACCACAATGACTCACTCCAAAATTAAACTTTTACGGAAAAAAAATTGTTGCTTCATAGAATTGAACACAATTTTCTGGCGCTGCTATTGATATTCAGCCCTTCCCCTTGTAATTGTAGTATCGAGAGGGTGCAGCTTGTGGCCAGATGTCACGGGAAGACACTTTCTCATTTGGTATTCACACACAGAATAGAAACTGCAGGAATTAGGGGTTAATTACGGCAGAGAAAGTGAAGAAGGGAGAGAAACAGGCGAATGGACAAGTGTGGTGCGAGAAGGATCATTTGCATGGCTGTTCTAACTGTGAGCTGTGCAGCTGGTGATGAATGACAGACAGAGCTGTCACACGAAAGAACGGCAAATGGAATTTCACTGCAACAGCCCCGGGATTCACGAGGAGGACGCGCTGGGTTACTATTATTCTTTCTAAATGCCATGCCTTGTTAAGAGCATCCTGTTTCTTGTTGAGCATGTAGAAGGGAAAAAAATAGATTTGGATTTTGCATTTTGTGAGTTGACTTATTGTGGTTTTGCTCCGTTGTGAAATTAGCTCCAAAGTCAGAATCTACTGTGGATCGAGTTTGTTATTTTGCTGATCTTTTATTAGAGCAAAAATAAAAATAATAAAAAAAAGATTGCTTCATTAAGACAACACTGTACAAGACTGAATCCACCAAGGATAACATTAAAACTTTCCAAACAATCCAACAGAAGATATTAATAAATACATTTGTCGTGGTCGGTATTGTCCCATTTCATTGTGTAATTAACTCTGAAGTCAACAATCTATCTAGTCGGTGTGATGTCTCTGCTTCATTTCCGTCCAAAAATGACTCTCAAATGTCATTTTGCCAGGCCAGTGAGTTTCCATTTGGACGCTGTAAGTCATCCACCGTCGATGAGTTTCACTCGTGCTGCAATAATAACAAATATTGCGGCAGGACCTGAGAAGAGCGCAGTGTTGAATCACTTTGAGGTGTAATTCGACACTGATGATGTTCAGCCGAGCGTGAGAGAAGCCCAGACGAGCGCCTTCATGTATCATTTCTCGTCTGCCTTCAGCTGCACAGGGGCACCCTCCGACTGACCACGGCCTCTATATGGTTTTCATTCATCCAGTGTTGCATTCACCATTTCCTTAGAACTGGGAATATGCGCCGTTTCACAACAACCCAAGACTCCCCAATCAAAGATGTAAAAGTTTCTTATTACTTCTCATTGAATTTCTTTGAAAGTGCTGACTTGATTTTTTTGCATTTTAATGTAGAGCCCATTACAGTGATTAATAACCACAAATACTGCACCTGCATGTTGTCCCTTCAACATTTTCAACACTGTGGAGTCATCACAAGATATCCTAAGCTGTCTCATATAAGCTACTCTCCAATTAGTTCAAAATCACGCCATATGAATAATGTCATCATTTATAAAGGTAATTAATGATGCCCATTTGCAGTTAAAACGAATACACTGACGCAGCCTAACAAATGAAAATCACAATAATCTCTGAATTCAATTTCAGACTGCTCTTTTACTTTAGTTACATTATAATGGTTTCTGAGGTGATAGGATCTGTAAAGACTTACAATAGACACAAGGGGGATTGTGTTTTAAAGGAAGGCAACAGAAAAATGCCTGTGAGTACACCTGCCTCTGTTTGTCGAAACTCCATTAAAACCAAGCAAACAGGCGAGCAATGAAGTCATCAGAAACGGCAGCATTGATTATTCCCATTAGATGTGATCGCATCCCTCCAGTCGCTCCCTTCCTTCCTTCCCCTCCTCCATCGTCCTGCGGCGTCGTCAGCTGAATGAGTTGTGACCGGTGGCGGGTGATAGACACGTCATTAATCTTTACCAAAGTGAGCCGCGCTTTACACACAAAGAAAGTAGAGAAACTAAATTTTTTTAAAAAACTAAACGCAAGGATAGCAATTTATCACCTCACATAAATATTAAACTCCCGCCTGTTTAGGTGTTTTACAGTCCATCTTGGTACTTCCCATCCCCCGCTGCGCACCACATTCTTCATTCTCCAGTCTGCAGCGCTAACCTCTTTAGGGGATATTACGGTCCCTTGCCATCAGGAAAGCCCATTACTCCACAGACAGAGCCTTGCATGCAGAGGTGTAGCTTTACTTCTGCTTTTTATGTGTGTGTGTAGGATAATGTAACCAGAAGCTTAACTACTGTGTGGGGTAATGCCTCTAACACCAGCAGTTCCTGTTTGCAGTAATGGCAGCTCAACAAAGTATCGATGTCAAAAGCAAATATTGATGTTGGGTGGTAGATGAAGTGTGTTTCCAGTTGGAGGGCTTCATTTTGACTTCAGCTCTACAGAAATGTATTTTAGGCAACATAATACGTCCACCAATAACAGCCTTTGACGTTTATAGCAAGTTTTACAGTGTAGGTTTTACAATGAATACGTTCCCGTCTGATGGCTGTGCCTCATGACAGCAATATCCGAAGACCTTTTGTCGCATATCACCCGTCCCCCACGCTCCTTTATTTCCTGTCATATCTCTACCATATATCTAACCACACATAGAGATAAACAGGTGATATTTGTTGCACTCTGTCTATTTTAAAAGGTTAGCACATAGCTTTTCACAACTGACCATTGCAGTTTCCACGTGCAATGTTTCTATCCATGACTATGTGTGACATTTATCTTTGCATAAATTTGCAAAAATGTCACAGTCATGGATAGATGTTCCAGAAATCAACAAAAATGTTGAACTTTAACCATTTATGAGTCATAAAATAAACTCTCCTACAGAAAAGCACTAGGATACATCTTTGGTATCTAGAAACATCTTTATAATAGCGTTGGCAGCCACACTTACACTTCTACAATCAAAATGATCAGCTAATGAAATGGGTTTGAATCCCTTCCTATCACAGCGACTATAACTGTTAATCTAAAATGGATGATGGTGATGTTTGGTTTTTGTGATTTATTTTTTTGGTTTTTGTGGTTTATTTTGCCTCCATTGGTGTGTGGAAATCCAACTGAAATCCACAGAAACCAAAGAAATTCTTGCTACAGGGTAAACAAAGATTTAGAATGACTGCCTGATGTCCTTACATTCATTACATTGGACAACATATAAATGAATTTGTGTGTTAGTCTCAGTTATCCACAGCCCACACAAAGATTGGAAGTATTTGATGAGGCTTAAGTTCAAGCGATGTGGCCAAGTGAAATCCTGCATGGCACAGCATTGTTTTACAGTAATTACACAGAAAGAGACACGAGGAAATGCAAGTGTCAGTGTGGTGTGTGCAGCCCAGTTGGTGCTGTGGACGTAATTCCTCTGCAGGATCCAAACAGTCAATCAGAGGCTTGAAATGATGGATAATTAACAGCTGAGTTTGATTTTTATTCTTCCCATGTCCAGTGGTTACAGTAAAGACCGGATCTGCTCTTTGTGTCTGCTCGTTAGAAAATGACCGAGACATTTCCTTCTTCCTGCCTCTCTACATGGAGCCAGATTGCGCTTCACTCGAGGTAATGAAGTCACTCTATCACAGATCTGTTCCTCCACCCGCCGCTGCCCACCTCCTCATTCCTCCCCGAAAGAACGATGGAGCACACTTTTGGTCGAGCTACTGTACCGTGAACTGTTTAATGACTCTTCCCTTATAATCTATTTGAAACTTTTTCACTCAGTAACAAACTAGGACCTTCTTACATGGCTGGGTTACTGTGGAAAGGAACATCTTCTCTTATGTGTTTTACTCTGTTGTAGATATTTATTTTAAAAAAAAGTGCTGGGTACATAATTAAACACATCCACTTGACTTGTAACAACAGTGCTTCCCCAATCATTTTTAATTTTGTGAAAAGTAAACACTGTCATGGGCACTGCAACTATCAAGCTAAATGTGTTATTAATTTAATTCATACTAATTTAATTGATGATTATTTGGTCTCATGAGAATTTTTTTCCGTGATGATCATACGGTGGGCAAACAGAGCTATTTTTCTGATGCATTAGTGGGAATAAACAGGCTTTGTTTGTTTCTTGCACAAGTCCCATTAGTAAAATAAATAAATAAATAAAAAACAAGAATAATGGCAGTGGTGTAAGAGACAGGTGCAGATGAAGAAGTCCTACTGTAGTCCTACTGTATTTGTTAAAGTGTCCTAAGTAACCAATGTGATCGCACTCTGTCATGCATTCACACTGGCTGATTATTCAAGATGGATTTTAATGCCAGGTTCGAAGCCAGTCAGCTACATTTAAACAATTGCATATAAATCAACCAGTATCATTTATACAAACATTCCCAGTGTGACTTTAATGTTTCTTGGGACAAACACTTCTGTAACTCAGGTATTATATTCAGACAAACTGTATAGATGAATTGATATTTTACAGTTTCTACCGTATTGAACCATTTGACATGACATAGTACTATTTAAAAAGAAATGAAAGAGCCAGGGTGTTACAGGGCTATTTCTATTACATGTCACCCAGTCCATCTATGAAGGTGTCCTGTATAGATCTCAGGACACCTTCAGGATGTGTTAAATGTGCTCACACCTGCCATTAAAGGTATAATGTGCAGAAAAAAATAATTAATCCTCACAGGACACAAATCCCTTTAATTTCACACCTGTGGCCTTTTATAACAAAGTAAGTTGTGATTTTATCCATGAACCAACTCCTTCTTTCTGTCTGTATTTTAGTCCTTTGTTTACATATAGATGGATTTTTGAGAGTGTAGCCCTCTGCAAAACTATATGGCGTGATATGTGAGTTCATGCAAAACACAGAAACATGGATATGAATTTTGATTATTAATGAGCACTAAGAGAGGACTAGGCTTGCTTAAAAAAAATCCTGTGTAAGTGCAGTCTTTAACTCTGGCAGCTTGAGACTTGATTATTCACAATTTTAATGCCAGAACTTGTCTGACACCATTGAAAATATATGTTATCAGTCGATGCCATATTTTCTAGTGATTAACATTGGAATTTCTTTTCAGTCACATTGAGCCCAAATCTAGTGGCTGTATACTGTATGTATCACCATGTAGATCTGGACTCTGAGAAGCTCTAATAGATGTAAACGACAACCCAAAAAAGCCCAGTGCTTTTTAGGGGGACAATAAAATCTCTCTTGTCATCCATTTACCATTTTGTCAAAGCTGCTCCAACTGTCTCTCCAACTGTGTGTGTGTTGTTTTTTTGTTTTCTCTCTGCAGAAGTGTGCTGAGTGGGGTCGTGCCATTGGCAGAGGCAGCAGCTGCCGCGAGGAGAGGGCCAAGGAGAGTGAGTGCTTCCTGTTTGTCTCCACCGTCTCCAAGCCCCCAACCATATTCCTCCTGCTAATTAACCTGCTGATGCCTCTTTATTGTGGACAATTTGGGGAGGATGGATGGAGGCTGATCTCAAACAGATGACAGCTAGAAACACAAAATGTCACACCTCAGTCAGACATTCTTCCGTTTTAAGCGTTTAATAACATGTAAGGACAGGAATTTGTGAATTGTGCTGACTTAACTATCATTTTCATTTCTAAAATTTGGCTTATATCCAATTGAACAGACAGGGAAGGCTGTCTTATTAAATAAAAGCAATGTTGAGCCCAGAAAATGAGATGTAATTGCCAATGCTTTGCTTTATAGTTTGAAAAAAAAACAACTATTTTACCGGGAATCATTCATTAATCAAATTTTTATCTTCACCAAATACTTATATATTTGCAAAAATCAACCCAAACACATAGATAAAGTTGGTTATGTTGCAAAAAGTATATTGTGTTACTGGCTGCATATTTCCCAAAATTTCAGATCAGTTTTATCTTACACACCAAGAGACTCCAAAGTTAAATGTCGACAGTATTTTGTATTTATGTAATCACTGCAAATCTAGATAGAGAAACTTTCGGCTTAAAAAAAGTGTTTTTGTGCTTTGGAAAAAAAAACTATAAGGGACCTTTTATATCCTTTTCATCATTTTGGAACATTTCTGACTGCCTGTTCATGTTTGTACTATTCTATTACAAAGCCTTTAAAACCTTTCCCAATTTATTTGCTTTTACTAAAAGTGCCTTTCCAAATATTCATCCCATGTGACCGTGCCGGCTGGAGGTAATGGCAAAGCTGACTGAAGGCTTAACAAAGCCTGCGCCACACTGAGAGGTTAGACGTTTGCAAATGGCAAAGCTGGCCCTGACTGCTGCCAGACTCAAGCTGAAAGCTGGAGACAACAATTCTTCTTCTTTTTTTTTCTTTTTTTTTTTTTTATCATTCTACGCCAAAGTACCCTTAATATGCATTCTGACTTTTCCACTTTATAATAAGAGCAGCCACTTTGCTTTGTCCTAAATGAAAGAGATTCCTGAAGGTAAGTGCATCTGTGTTACGTTCAGCTTGTTGTTCATTAGGAGCGATTATAAATGGGAGCTCTCGCAGCGTATGTTCGCGTCAGGCTCGGCTGCTCCCTGTGCCTCCACGGGCGACACATGCATCCCTCACTCCCTCACAGGAACCGGCAAATATACGGCTGCACCCTGCCAGCGACAACAGGACGGGGGAGAGGGAGGAGGAAGTGTGGGGGGTAAAGAATGGAAACAGAATCAAGCCCAAAAAACAGATCAGGGACAATGACTCGAAACATGAAAATGAAAGTTTTGTGGCTGAAGATGAAGAAAGACCAAACTAAAAAGAGGTGAGGAGGTTCAGTGTGGTAAATCTAAACCTTTATGGAATTGTATGGATTTATATAATATTTACTGTAAATAAATAAGATGCATAATTCCTATATTTGTTTCTTCATGCCATTATATGAATCCTCTGCAAGAACTGCACCAGGGTAAGGTCAGGAAAGCTTATAAGGACTTTAATAAAAAATAAAATGCAGGTTCAGGTTCAAGTTATTTATCAAAATAAGATAAATAGCCAATAGTCAAGTCAGACACGTTTTAAACCAAAAAATATAAACAATTTTTTGTCCTTGCTTCTACCAGAGCCAGAAATGTTAACTGACCCATCACTGGATTCAAAATTAAACTCTCAGGACATACACTCTGGTCTCCGTCACTGTATTTAAATGTATTTAAATAGCCCAATGTTGCAGCAACAGTTGTCTCAAAGGGCTTCACAGACTGTACAGACCTTTGTCCTTGGATCCACTATCAGGGAGAGGACAAACTCAAACCAGCAGCTGTAGGAAAAAGAGGAAAGAAGGAAAGATCCAGAGTACATTCACATATGATACTTTCTCAACAAATAAACAAAAAAATAATAGTAAGAATGACACTGGCTGATTACTACACTAATCTACCTCTTACATCCCACATCAAGTCTCCACATCAGGCATAAATATTAAAATCTGGTATGTCACATTTATTCTAATCATCACATTATACATAATTTGAGCATTGTGCACCATCATGCGTGATGTGGGAATACTAGTATAGAGAGTGGGTTGGTACATCAGTGCAGGCAGACAGGCATGAGAAGTTTCCAGGCCTCCACCCATCAGAGAGCACGGCTGTTCAGATGTTTGGTTGGCGGTAGAAGCAGACAGACAGATTGCAGCCAATGATATGTGTTGGGAATCATCTCAAAGATGGGCTAATGACAGGAGGGGAGAAGCAGGCAGATGGCTCCCGTCAGGGAAATATACACTCACAGAACCGTCCCAGTGGTCTGGACTGAGGCTCTGTGAACATTTGGGATTGTAATGGTGGGGAGTGTAATTTAAATGAGTAATGTTTAGATGAGAAAGCAGTCCAATAAAGGGCATTTATGTCATTTATCTGAATGGTAAACGGCAACTGCACGGCTTCTCATAACCTGTAGTGACCATTATAAATAAAAGGTTGACTCATGCAGTCTTTAAGGCTTCAACTGACTCCCCAGCTCAATTATAATCTTCACATCAGCCCATAAAGGGGAGACTGACAACTCACATCTTAATAGCTTTGAAGACCTACTTTCCTTTTCAAGAGAATC
The DNA here is from genome assembly GCA_036850595.1 of Rhyacichthys aspro. Taxonomy (NCBI): domain Eukaryota; kingdom Metazoa; phylum Chordata; class Actinopteri; order Gobiiformes; family Rhyacichthyidae; genus Rhyacichthys; species Rhyacichthys aspro. The sequence continues at coordinate 19,359,562 of CM072150.1, read as the reverse complement.
ACAGTGATTAGATTGTGGACCTTTAACATTAATTAGGTACTTAGCATCACCAGCTACACAACCTGAATGAACTCTTGCATTTTCTAAAGTATGATGATTAATGTCTGCTGAATTCCATTGCTTCACAGGTCCAAGGGATGTACTTGGCAGCTACTGGAGATGACCAGCCTCCTTTTAAGCAGTCTTCAATCATGGACTGGTAAACTGACCAGCCCAGCTTCTACATAGATATATCACAATAGATTAGCAGTTAACGAACACTGTGGTCTTCTGTGTATCATTCTGGTGAAGACATTAATCATAATTCTTTTCATGTACAGATACTGTTGAGCATAGTGAACCCTGTCTCTCTCTGTGTCAGTCTGCAGCCCCTGTCTTCTTACCCCCTACAGTCTGCTCTCACTGGGAGCCAATGCAAATGAGTGTCAGTCGCTGTCAACTCTTCTCAGTGTTTGAGCATGAGTCACCCACCCATGTGGTCCTGCTTGTATTCCCCTGAGCAGCAGCTAAACAGATAAAAATGCACTAATCTGGTTTTGCTGCTCTTGTCTGTTCCCGGATCTGACAATGTGTGCTGCCTCAGTGGCAGGTCATGTGACTGTCCACATTCATGAAGCTTAGCCCAACATAAAGGGCTTTAGAGCAGCTGTCAATATGGCAGAGCCGCTGAAAAGAGCCGTAACAGATTGGCAGTGATGGTTTCGACTGATGCAATCCATAAATCACAGCTCATATGCTGAATGGGGATTTACTGCATGTATCCACTTTTATTTACACATGCTACACCACACAGGCCATGTCAGTGCCTTTCAGCCAGGTTTTTGGCTATTCTTTTGGGTAATGCCACTTCATGTGCCAATGCATGCTTGCAACATTTTCATTTTTTCAATCACTGGGCAGGAGTGAGAAGGTACAAGCTCTGGACCAAGGGCAATCATAGTCCAAGTAATGTTTCTTGCCTCACTATTTCCATCTGAAAATACATATGTGAATAATTGTGTAGTCTTATCTTGACTGATATTTGTTTTAGTTGTTCTTTTTCTGTGTTCTCTTCTGTTTCCAGATACACAGGTGCATTACAAAGTGTGTCCTCTAGCCGGAATGGCCATCATACATTCTTTATAAAAGCCTACAAGAACCAAGGGCATGAGTTTGTTGAACAGCATACAGTACATTCTATTAAGCAGATGGAACAAATCCACATTTATTGTATTTATCTGGAGTGAGTCATTGGTGGCCTCTACAGCATCATGTGGGGCTTTGTGGGTGGATGACTCTCAGTTTGTCAGACAGCTGAAGCTGCGTAGTGCTATAAGCCAATGCTATTGCGGCACAACAGGATGAAGTGTTTCGTAATGCAATAGGGAGATATTTGTGATGATGCCATTAAATGTTTGCCATCATTATGGAGTTTAAAAGGTCAGGCAGAAGCTTTGGAAGACGAAAGCAGGTCAGGCTTCTGGGGGAAATCTGCTGTTTGTGCTGATGAATGCAAATGGGTTATTCAAATCTATAACTCATTTCAAAGTTGAATTGTTACGCAAGGTTGTGTCCACCCACTGCATCCCAAAATGAGTCTGTGAGGTGTGAGAGTTCTTCAGTGGTAGCCACAGCTAAAGCTGAATTAAGAGCCATTCAGATCATAAAGCATTATGACTGACCAATTTTGATGATTTGTTGTTTTTTTTTGCTGTGGATATATGCAGCAATAACACATTAGCTTCCCAGAGTAAGACCACTTAAAAAATCAATATCATTTCAAGGGTTCATCGAGTGTTGATATATTCACCACTTTACCTTGGCCTCAGACAGCCCCCTTCTTTTTCTAATGAAAACCCAAAATCTCACTATAAGGCCTAAACTTCATAGACAAAAATGTAGTACTTTAAATAGTGTTTGATTAATGTGGTGTAATAATTATGATTTATTATAACATAAAAGAGTGTGCCATTGTTGTAAAAACAATGTGAAAGACTGCTGTAAAATTCTGTGTGTGTAGTGTAACCAGTAAGCTACTATTCTTGTGTCAGCTTTATCAACGTTCACGCTACATAACTTTTCACTTTTAAAGTTCAGTGCTAATGGCATGACTGGGTGGTACCAAAGAGAACATAAATAGAAAACAGTGATTATTGTGGCACACAGTGAGCAGGTGAGATGGTGTAAAAAGGATTGTGAGAAATATACTATGTTTTTGAATCTGTCTCACATCAGAAAAACACTTTTTGCAATTGTCAATAGACATAGACTTAGACATGTAAAGCTCTATAGGATCCAGTGGAAGGTGGGGTTTTTTCCCCATTACTTCCTGTTCCTAAAGCTACCCAGAGAGAATAAACTAAACACTGCTGGAGGAGAACCACACTCATTTTTAGGCTTTGATCAAACATTCTTGCAATATTTAGGACATTGATCAAGATCAAGTTTTCATTTCTAAAGTGGAAGTACTATCAGACTTACAGTATTTGTTCATAGACAACAGCAAGTCCCTGCAGGGTGCTATAGCTGTTCACACGCTTTTAAAAACAGGATTGTGAAGGATTGCAGTGTGCACTTTTGCCACTAGATGAAACTAGCTGAAAAATGGCCAAAAAACGACAAACTCCACCTTTAATGTGGTGTTTTACGCTGCTAGTGGTTTAAGAGAATAGAAGTTATTATGTCTGATGAATCATTATAATCATTAAAACCAGTGAAGCAAAGGTCAACATGTTAAATATGAAAGTGTCCATGTTTACGCTCTATATGAACATTTCCCTCTGCCTGTGAATTTTAATGTCAGGTGAATAATATATAGCAGTGTGTGACCTTTTGTTCATGTATGGGAGCTGATGCGAAAGTGCTGAGGACTGTAAGATTGGGAAGAATAGTAAAGTCCATTTATATGCACCCACTTTTAGACCTTCACATTCATATACAAACCTATCCCTTTGGGCAAAAGAGCTCGGATCTCTGTGAACCTGTAACAGTGGCACAGAGCACACGTGGATTTCACTCACACACCAATCATAGCTTTATGTGACGCCACCTGTTTGATAATGCTCCCACTGTGATTCATACAGAGATGATTCCCTCAACTGAATAGGAATTTTATGGCCTAAACAATGATAGAGACAAATAATGAATTAGGCATAAATTCATCATACACTGTGAATGAGTGTACAGAAATGTGCATATAAATATGTATTTTCCTCAGCCATGGGGATAAACAGGTCTGTGTAAAAATGTGCTTATTATTATTCAAGCATGAGATTCATCTCAGCGAGCTTCGCCTTGATAAAAAGCATTATTCTTTGATGTTGCTAGTCAGCATGAAGAGATATTATTTTTATGGTTGAAGCTGTAAAAGCTGAACACCTACTGTAAGCAATTGTGTAGTATTTTTTAAACTAAGGACTTTTTTTTCTTTTCTTCCTACTGTCTCTTTTTCTAACCTGCAATTTTTCTCCTTCAACCACTACTTGCTTTTTGAATTATGCAGGTCAAGCAGTAGAGTAGAGCAGTTCTCTGGTTTCCCTTCCTATGGCCTTACTTTGGTCTTGGCACACTCTGGTCTTAGCAATGGCTTGTATTAACGTGTGTGTATTTAATAGCTGCATATTCAAAGCCTATATGTACTCTATTGTAAGTATTGTTAGTGCTGAAGCACATGTTATTTTGGTCGTCAAAAACCCATTGCATGAATAAATCCTTTTCTCCAGTCATCAAACACTTACTGTAAAAACTTTCTCACTGAGGTGACTAATGCACCTTGAACATTTGAATTATGATTAGAAACTTTTCTAAAGGCACAGGTCAGTCATGTTAATCTAGTCTCAAAAGATTTTTCTTGTTGTCACTGCATGCTTTAAGAAGAAAAAGTATTTAAACATACGTGCATAACAGTAGAATATATACAGTTGTTGTGTTGTAGCTTGTAGTGGTTAATAAGGTATGGGTATTTCTAATCACAGATATATATTGTAAAACAATGAAAATGATTGTAAATTAAGATTAGGGCAGAATAAGTGTGCAAATTCAAAAACAGGACATTATTCATGAAAGAGCTGCTATTGTTTTGCATAATTTTAGCGGACTTTCTATGTAAAGAGTGTATGCTTATGCAAATGAAAGAGACCTTTGCTCTGAGAGCTCCGGTGCAAAAAGACAACAACTCTATGCCAGAGGATAACGGAGGTGAACAGCTTTTCACCGCTGTGCCCACGCAAACATACGCTTACATAGGCGGATGTATGTTGTGTTGACTCCATCGACAAATCCCAGAGATGCGTGACCTTGAGGCGTATATCCAAGGACAGTGTCATTGATCTTGTTGTGGAGGCGGACAGTCTGCAGGTGGATTGGACCGAGGGGGTGGGAATGGATCACTGTATGTAAACACTACCATCTCTCAGAGGAAGGGCATCTACAGTACAGCTCACTGGATTTATCTAAGTGCATGAGCAATTTTTAATTTAGCTAATGAATGTTTAAAATGTAAAAGTCTGTGTTGCCTTCGGGGCTTTGAGAATTCCCCTTCTTTTGTGTGCTCACAATGGGTGTGTTTCCTCATGCAATATGTAGAAGAGCGTACTGAGCAACAGCCATGACTTGCAGCCACTAACATAATTTCTACTAATGATTTATGTCGAGGAACGGTGGCAGTGCGGGGTGTGGCGTCCACCTCCAATTTGTCATATCTAAGAATACAATATGGAAGCCAGTGTCATTGGCTCCCTCTCTCTGTGCAGCTGTAAAATACTGCCTGGAGCTAAACTCTTTGAAATATCTTTATGCGACAGCGTGAACTGGTCTCAGATCTGCCTAAATGATTTTAGCTGCAGGTGAGAAATCCCTTGCTTTGATTTAGCAAAAAGGGCAAGCAGGTACAGATTTCCCAGAAGAGGGGCGACTTCACACATATATATTTTCACAGAGCTAAATGTCGAGCTCATTTCCAATTATGCTTTATAGACGGATTGAGGTCAGCGTCGCGAAGGAGGGCCGAGCGAACCGGCCATCAGATTTATGAGAACAGTGGAGTTTAAAAAAGGAGGGGTTAGTCGGGTTGGGGTGGGAGCATTGGAAGTCCTAGCACGCCACCCCGAGTGAGTGCAATGATTTTCCGTCTTTCTCACAAATGCAGCCAGGGAGCAGTCTGAGGCGGGCTCTGAGACGGTGCCAGCCTCTGATAAAGGCCCCACTGATTTGCAGACGGGAACTAACCTAGCAACAGCGCACAGAAAGTGAAGCAGCCAGCCCCTTTTCTCTCAGATGCTCTTTGAGACTGTGTTTCAGGCAAATATTGTCAGCTATGATAACTCCACAGCACAATGCATCATTTCAGAGGGGCTTGGCTTAAGTGCGTTAAAGTCAGTCGCAAGTCAATGATATGGAGAGGGGGGGAGGGGGGGGCAGTGTTTAGATTGACAGCGCTGAGAGAGGTGACACCCTGGTCTGGTCTGGGTCTGTTTGTTTCCTAAGGCTTTTCACTGCCTATAGACAGGGAAGAGAAAAGCCTTGTTTCTAACTAAATCCAGTTTGAACATTTTGTGTTTCACAGGCTGTGATTGTACGTGCAAACCAACCTGTGTCTCAGCAGATGTAATCCCTGAGGTGGATTAAAGTGAGAGACACAATAAAGATTAAACAGTTACTAGTTTACATCTGTATGCCGTGTATACAGACATCTCTGAGTCAAGTTGTGATTTAAAACAATACTAATAGGCCCAAGGGATTTATTATTTGCAAACTGTACAGTTTTCCTGGAGAAATTATGACTACCCAATGTTTATGTGACACTTTTTTTGTAGCAAACCAGCCTTTAACCATCAATTACTCTCCGAAAATGAGCTATTGAGATTGGGAGCCAAGATGTTTGCAGCAGATGCTTTAAGTCCTGAAAGTTGTGAGATGGTTCCTACTTTTTTGTCTTTGCACCACTGATTGAATCAAAGATGCTCTCTATCATGTAGCCATCCCACTCTGGTCATAGTTGTTCAAATCTTATGGATAGTCATTCATTCAGGATGTTATGACTGACTGATAAGTGAAAACATTGTTAACTGACATTAAGTCAATGTCAAAACAATGTCACCAGGTCCAGTGACTATAGCAAGGAAACACTTTAAACCATGGCTGCCAAAAGTGGGGTTTGGGGCCAAAACTGGCCCGCCAAAGAGTTTTATTTGGCCCACCAGGGGTTGTCATGTTTTGTGACTGAAATTGCATACTGTCTACTTTATTAATCTATAATGACATTTAAGCATTCTTATCCATTGTTGAGGTAATGGCTTATTCCACTAAAGAGAATGCAATGCATACATATACACCCCAGAAACAACCTACTGCCCTCACATGGCACTCACACGAACTACAAAGATTAAAGGGTCTCAAAGAGAACACATGTAACTATAACAACAATTCAGGTAGCTGTAATCCAAAGTTTAGCCCTGTTTTGATGGATTTTTGAAAGGTCTATGCCAAACAGCTTAAGTTCAGGTCAAACAGTTTAAGTTCATGGGCTTCCAATTAGGCGCTACTATCACAACAAATTTGAGTGGCTTAGGCAGTGCCCCACAGACAAAAGAGGAAAATTATTTTTTTTCATTACATGCAAAAGGTTTTTGCATTTAGGCAGTGCCCCAGCAATACATTTCCATTTTGGTCTTCTGAGAGAAAAAGCAACCCTTCTTTAAACCATATAGGCTACTTACATACGTCCAAATGGCTTATCTGACCAGTACATCCGAATGCCAATCCTATCCTCACATATAATCTCGGTAAAAAGTGATCTTTGAATGTGGCCAACATACAACAAAGCCTAATGCTATAGTGGCCATATTGTAACAAGCATTGTAAATTTTTTTTTGGGGGGATGTTTTTTTTTTTTTTTTTTGAACATGCAAAATCAGAATAACAACAAATTTGACCTTAGTGTGTCTACCATGCATGTGTAGGCCTATTGTATAATTCAGCCGGGCATAAAGACTTTAAGTGGTTAATTTGACTTCATTATTCATTCCAGCCAAATGGAATGGAAAACAATCGAGCTTTAAGGTAAAAAAGATGAATATTTTCAACGGTCACAGCACTTGGTCTTCAAAGAAATAACTCATGTTTCTGCATGCAGTTTCTGAGGCCAAATCACATAAACGCTGGTGTGCACTTGTGTGTGTCTATCTTAGAGCAAAGAACGTGCCCTTAAAAGGGGAGTGTGTCTTAAAGGGCTGCCGCTTGTATCAGTTTACGACAGCCCCAGAGCTAATGCTATTCAGAGGAGAGAATAAGGCGGTGCATTTTAACGGCATGGCCAGTGGGGCACAGCGGCCAGCAGTGCACCAAGGAGCGACAAGTTATATGTCTGTGGCAGATATGAGCAGGCTGCAGTTTGAGCCAGTCTCTGAGGGCTGAGCTGGGTTGAGAGAAGGGCAAACAATCTCAGAGCAAGCAGAAAGTCATTCACCTGTTTATATCTTACTGTCTCACATGGTTCCTTCTGCATACAATCTCTGGGCTTTCCATCCTCCCTCCATTTCCCAAACTGCTTTAAAGACCTCCATGTCCCCAGGTGTCACTCTGCCTGTCAATGCAAGTGAGTGACTTATGACATGTGCATACTGCAGTTGTCCAGATTTAGATCAAATATTTTAGATATATGCATGTAGTGTACAATCTATGGCCTAAACTGCTGTGCACATTATGCAAACGGAAATGTCATAGACTAAAAGAGATACCTCACATTTGGAAAGAGATACCTCACATTTAGACCTCACCTCTTGACAAGCGGTGTCAAGAGGTGAGGAGACAAAAATTGCGATATTTTCAGAGCAGACAGCAGAGACACACAGGTCATACATAACTCCCATATACTCCGCTCACACTGTCAGTCTGATATTGAATGCTTAGCACAGCTCAAAGAAGAAAGTGCCGTTCAAAACACACTGCACAAAAAGGAAATTTCCTTTTTGTAAGGTTTAGAACATTGGGGTTGAAGTGGGTCATGTAATGTTGACTCCATGAAGGATTAAAATCTCAATGTTAAAAAGCATGTGTCTGAAATGTTGATATTCCATGTACCAGTTTGTGGTCTGTGAGTTGGGGCTTGAAGCAGCCCTTGTGTCAGTCTGTTGAATACAAATCTCAGAGTTTAGAGGGGGCTTAAACCCGTTTCTTTCTTGCCGTAAACAAACCCCAGTAGGCCGAGTCGTCATGGCGACCACATACTGTGAGCCTATAGTGAAAATGTCATGGCATGTTTGCACGCTTTAACTTAGTATGGCACGGTGCATCTGTGAGCCAGACCCACCACAGCTTCATGGAAATAAATGTGACATCTGTTTTTTTGTATGTTCCTGCAAAATGTATTTCCAGTCCAGATTTAGTCCATTACTCAAAGTAATCTTTTCTGTTGCAGCTTGTTCAGACTTTACACAGATAAATGCACAAAACTATACCATGCTTATGTCGCGAAATGTGTTTATGCAGCTTCTTCTAAAAATCACACCATAAAGAACAGCAGGAACAAATGCACAGTTTTAAACGTGGTTTGTATTATGGTTATATTTCAAAAAAACTTTGTACAGAGCATTACAAGTGAAAGTTTGTCATCTGGTACAAAATATATCTAGTCTTTTGTGGAAACTGGCCTTCTCACTTACATTGATGGACATATCCAGAATGAAGATTTGAAGAAAAGTCAATATCAGGCAAACACAACCTTATTTTCCCATTTGTCCTAAACTTCCACTAATATGTCTATACATTTACCAACACAGAGAGACATGGCAGTATTTTGCTAGTCTGTTACCAGCCCAGCCATGTGACACATGCCCAGAACATTACTCCCAGGTGCCTGCTGTCAAATCCTTATTTGAAGTTAGCAGACATTTGTGCGATTTAAAATCAGCTTATGTGTGACTTTAAAAGGAAAATGAAGTAAACCCCACACAGGTAAGCAAACTCCATACAAACTCACTAGAGGAATGAAACAATGTAACCTTGAGGTGACAGCAATCCTCAGTGGGTCACAATGGCTCCTTTTCCATTAGGAAACACAACAGGAGGTGACAGCCGCGTTGTCTCCTCAGTGCTGCAAATATCTTTATCTAGATTCAATAAGCAAACTCTAGCTGCCTTTAGATAAACAAACATAAAGACACCTAAATTATCTCCCATTCAATCCAGCAGAGGTAGAAACGCCATTATGCGTCAAATGTGAAGATAGGTGTACGTTAGTGATGCACATTAGCACTGCTGCTACAGAGAACATTAGGACAGCATCCTTTATTATGATAGTGTTGGTTAGTGATGTTTTATTCTCACCCAGGTCCTGACCTGTGTTGTTGCAGAGCAATTGTGTTGTTTGTGGGCGGTTGTCTGCAGATCGACAGGCTAAATGAAGCCGTAGCTCTGGATGGTGAAAGGCTAATGTTGCCCTAATGAAGACAAAGCTATGTGTCACATGCCAAACTGCAACAATAACTGTGTGCTCATATGCACACTCACTCCGAGCCCGGGCAAGGTCATGTCAGCGCCTCACAAACACCATCTTTTCTGAGTTCCCAGACAGATGCGAAATGCTGCCCGTATTAGATTCAGAAGACGTACATTTATTTCAATATAAAGTGGTGGTATTATCCACAGATTGAGCCCACAGAGCTTTATATCACTTTTGGAAGAAGGAATAAGAATGCCATGCAGAGAGGAAGATTGTGTTGCATTTGAATTAGTCAAGGTCTCTCCGACTCACATTACTCCTTCACCTCATCCTCTAAGGCCATGCCAGTACGTCTGATAAAAAACCCCAGAACTTTGTTTTTGTTTGTGGGTCATGCACCAGAAATGAAAAAAAAAAATCCTATGGAACAAAATGGCAACTTTACAGGTAAAAGTACCATGATCACAGCTTGATCTGCTTGGCCTTTAGAGCTAAGACACTTTTTATGACAACTGTTTGAGTTATTTTTTTTCCTTAGGTCCCTTTATCTGCCATTTGCTGTACTTTACCACTATTGTTTCAAATAAATCAAGAACACAGCTGACATCATCTTAAGTCTTTCACACTTTAAACCCATCTGAACGCTGAGGTCTGATGTTTGAGGAGCGTCCTGAAGGTTTAGCTGGTCATGTTGACTTATCGATGTGTGAAACAAAGGGCAAACATTTGTTCTGCCTGGCTTCAGCCCCTTGGCGCACCTGCTGCCTCTGACACCATGTCCATCATCACTGTAATAACCAGGCACATTCATTACTTTACGGCTCCAGCAGCAGCGTCTGGCCTCTGAGATGTGGATATGAATGTCTGCATTACACAGGCTCACACTCCTACATGGCGCAGTGACATGTTTTATTCATAAATACGGACGTTATTATCTGTAATATCACCTCACATCTTCTAGGGCATGCCCAGAGAAAGCAGGCTTCTATTCAAAAATGATTTAAAAAAATGTCATGAAATTCTAAGTCAGGGATAATTCCTGTCTCGTTCGCTTGATTTTAGCTTTAGGCCGGTGCGTGTTTGATTGACAGCCTGCTCATCTTCTGCTAGCTTTTAAAGCACATGGATGATGACAAGAGCAAAATTTACTTTCATTTAATGGGATCTAAGCATAGGTTGGTGCCATTAAGATAATGTTGTGTGTTCATTTTTCTGGACCTTATCCATCAATACCATCCTTTGACCAGAAAAATGGAGACTTTCTGTTTATTCAGGAGTGACCATGTCTGTGAAAATAGCTTTGAGATTCTTAAGTCTAAAGTTCAGTATTTTTCCAGTTTAATATTGCATTTTACATATATTATTGTATTCTCTGTTCATTTTTATAATGTATTTAATGTAATGTAACTGTAAAAAACTGTGCCAGTGTTGCAAATTAGCCTTGGCTATAAACTATTATTGAATTACTTAAAGACTATCTGATTATTGTATCTGTCCCTACCAAATAAACTATAAATAATTAAACAGGGCTAAAGGTTGTAGGGATAAATGTTGTAGGTAGATTAGACATGTTGCACTGTAATGTATGCCCACCATTTAGTGTTATTGGCCTAAAACCTTGAGAAAACCTTAAAACTTTGAGAATACATGAAGAGGAATGGCCAGTTAGTGTTATGTCTAATACTATTACCAGTTTGGTCAACCTGAAGCTGGGCTCAATAAGAGCTGCAGTAGGAAAAATACATTTTAATGGATTGACCCATTCAAAATATTATCATTAACAACATCAACAGAATAACCAGTGTTTTGTTTGTTGTTGTTTTGTTTTAGGCTACTTTTGTATATTGTTGCCCACCTATAATTTGTATCAGCCCACCCCAATGCAACAGGCTAGCAGCATCCCTGCAACCAAATCTACCAAATAAAGTTTAGTAATCTCATTTTAAACATTATTTTGTGATCTACTGAGAATTGAATAGAAATGAGGCCAGATTTTCCATCTCAAAAGTACAGATTAAATACGAGGCTAGAGAGAGTCCTGTAAGTACTGTTTATGAATGAAACACAAATGTAGTCATAAGAAATAGATATATTTGTAGGTAAATGTGGACCATAATATTTTTGTTTTTTTGTTTTTACTATTTCACAGCATCTCTCTCACTGTCCCACACTCTTTGTCACACATTTGGTTCGTCGTGATCCTGTCCTTTTTCTGAACTGAATAAAAGCCTTGTCAGCGGGACTCACCGTCAGATGCTAATTACAAAATGCAGGGATGAAAACACGCTAACCTAAGATGCTGATGCAGTGAACAAGAGCGTAAAAAATGTCATTCTAAGCAGTTTGGGATGCTAGTCCGACACATCAAATAGTCCTCTAGTTACTGTGTTGCGTGGAGACTTGTTTGTATGTGCTTGGAGCCAGATGTGTGTACAGCCGGCCGGTCCACGCTGTCAGATGTTGTTTGCATTGCGGGGCACTAAAGCTCCCAGTTCAAACCAAGGGCATCGCAGCTTGTCACTGCTCCTTTAGATGCTTTGGAAGTGTGTGACTGTACCGGCTGTGTGTAATTCAAACAGTAAGATGAGGCGTCATGCAAAACAAACTCTTTTCATCCATAATCAGGGTTTAAGACAAGGTTTAAGAGGTGACCCCAGTTAACCTTATGCCAAGACAACAATTTGTGATTTTTTTTTACAAGCAACACTTCATTCATCTTCTAACACCCTCAAAGGACCTCAAAATAGAGTTCCTCAATAAACATTTAATATATATATACTTTTGATGGGTCTCTTTTAGAATAACCTTATATTGTATGGGCACACATCATAATCCATGGCACAGTGTAACTCAGGACATGGTCATTAGATGTTACAAAGCAACAATACATCTTACATTTAGTTTTCATAACAGAATGGTATAAAATGGTAGACTGAACCATGGCGATGCAACAGATGTATAACTTGTTAAATTTTAAAACTGTTTTAGCTTCCAGCCAAAGTTTTTGTTGTTGTTTTCCATTCCAACTCGTGTAAACTCCCTAAAACTATAATAAATGACCCTAAAGTCGGAACATTGTGATTGAAAGACAATGGGGAGCAGAAAAATATCACTTCATGTAATGCTGTCATTTTCACCAACACTGTTTGTCAAATTGAAAGACAAAGTTTGGTGCCAAAAAGCCATTATCTGTTGAAAATCAGCAAAGATAGGAATAGCACGCTAATTTATCAACAACGAATAAAGATTACTATAATGTTTAAGTTAGACTATAGTCAGTATGTATAATAATAAATGAAAAATACATGAAGTGAACAATTATTATTCTGAAAAAGTGATTGATTTATTGCAGGCATAAATGAGTGTGCTGCTTGGTGAAATAAGTTGTTAGTGACAAAAAGTCTCATCTTCTTCTGCTTATCTGGGGTCGAGTTACAGGGGCAGTAGTCTAAGTAGAGACACCCTGACTTCCCTCTCCCCAGTCACTTCCTTCATGTCATCCAAGGGATTACCGATGAAAACAGTCCATTGTTAATAAGTCATTGCATTGATTAATGTGCATTTCTAAGACTAGCCGGATGTACTGTTACAAACAATCAATGTGTCATACAGAATTAAAATTTTTCTTCAGTGCATTCTCTTAATAATCTTTAATGATGTTGCATTGTTACTTAATAGAATAGAATAATGAGCTGTTGTTCTTCTATCATTAAGAGGTATTTGTTTGCAGGTGCTATTTTAGTTGCAAATTACTGAAGAAAATGAAGGTTTCCTCCGAGGTGAAATGTTGCTAGCTCGTGCTGTTTGCTTTGGTACAAAATGGACCACCTAAGGATGTAATATCAAATTCTTCCCAACACACTCATTAGGGCTGACATTAAGAGTGCTTTGTATTCAACTCAGACGGATGTGGAAACGAGCGCACAAACACACACACACACACACACACACGCTCCTATTGAGTGTAATGATATTCTTTGATGGCCTTTCTCCTCCGAGCTTCATCCCGGCTGTGAATGCTGGACTTAATGGACGATAACAGGAGCTGCGCAGCCTCTCGCCGCCGCTGTGGAAACATGATAAGATAGATAAGATTCTCATCGGACTCATCCAGCTGAGACGGCACATCCTTCACTCACTCATTGTGCTCGTAGGCACCAGTTTCTCACCAATATACAGCCTCTATGGAAACCTTAAATGAAAAGAAGTACTGACTACTACTGATGTGCTGATGCGTGTTCCTGGACTCCGTGCTAAGGAAAAAAACATGGGTATTTCTTTCTTTTTTTTTTTTTTGGTCACATTTCTCAACTAACTTTAAAACTTAGTCAGGTATAGAGAAATATATTTTGGTTCTAATATTAAAATCCCTTGTTTTAGATATGTATATGATATCTGTGTGTTGAGAGAAGGGATGGTGCATGCTAATTTGATTGGAAGATGTGTGTGGTAGGTTACAGAGTATAAGACTTTGGTTTTTAAATTGTGGCAGCTTCCTCCTCTGTGGCCCTGTGTTTTGTGCCCTCAGATGTCCTACCTACAGCTGGTAGTGGCCATGTTGTCTCCTTTGACCACTTCTTTTCAGGCCTTAAACCCCTATTTCTATTACATTTTTTACATGCAAATATGTGTGTTTTCAATGTTGACTAGAATATGCTGTTTTCACTATTAAGAATACACACACACCAGTGCAGGATTAGTTAGCTAGTTTAAACCTGAACATCTTATCCTGATGCACTGGGCTAGAGAGGCCCACTCTAACTGGTTTGGAGTGATGGATGAGGAGATCCCACCATGACATTTTTGTTTTCCTCTTGATGTGATAAAAATGATCCATTAAGATCCTGTAGTTTCTCTTCTTAACAGTATTCTTCACCAAGTTGTCCTGACTCACTGAGGACGTGTAAGTTTTGAAGTGTGAGTGAACTGATCAGTCACAGCTGCAGAAAGCTCGAAAAACGTACTTCCTGCTAAAAGCTGCCCCTACTGAGAAGACAGCATCTTCACACAGCGCTGCTTTGGTGTGTTTTCACGGCCACAGAAAGATGGGTGTATGCCTGGATGTATAGATGGATGTGTAGGGGAAGGCGGCAGATGGAGCAGCAGCAGGTGTCAGGATGGGGAGGGGTGCGGTTTCCATCGTCAGCGTCCCACCATGATGCTCCCTGACAGCATCTAGAATGAATGTGTGGGAGCATGTACTCTCTCCCCATTAGCACATCTTCAGCCCAGAGCCTCCTCCTCTCCAGACTCTCCAGACTCTCCTCGCTCCCCCGCTGCCATGACAACCGTGGGGAAACCGAAGCAGGTGGAGAGAAGTGTCGCTATCTCCAAACCCCGTGTCGTGGTGGTGATGGATAGATGTGTGGTCGGACGCCTGAGGAGTCACAGAGGTCACGGTGGGTGACAGTGCTTGTCTCAATGCAACATTCATCATCAGACCCCACCAGGACGTGGATGTGACAAGTGTGAAAATTGAATTTTGGCTACATTTATCAGGTTATCAGGTGGGTAGGTGGAACTTTAGGATTTGGGGAATCCATGTACAACATTTAGAACAAGAAAGTGACAATTACCTTTTAGTTTCCCACCACAGTCAAAAGATATGTAGAGGTGAATTGGCCCACAGGAAATGAACATTGTCTGTCAATTCATATTAACCCTTTGATTGAATGATACCTCTCCTCAAGTTCAAAGCATCTACAAGTGCCTCCAGCCTCCTGTGACCCTTTCAAAGATAATGTGTTTTGGTTTCTTTCAGGGTACTCAGGCTTCCTCTCACCATCCATTGTCCAGGATGTACCCTAAAGTAACCAGGACAGGTTCCAGTCCCCCATGACCCTTCAGTAGAAGATAAATGAATAAATCAAATAACTGACCACTCTATCTCATTGCTTTCTGTGTAGCAACCGTAAATGGTGCTCAGCAGAGTGGAATAAAGACACACACATTATTTTAAATCTTGCTTCGTGTGTTAAATTTTGGGGGTTTTGTTTTTTGGTACAGTGCGTGAAAAAAACAACAACAAAAAGAACCCACAGTTGTTAATTTGACATAACACCCCCTCCACAAGGCTACACCTCATTTCTGTTTCCTGTGGCTAATGCGGCTGCACACTCGAGCTGGTGATGGAAAAACAAAAAGACACGCTGCTAAATGGACAATTCAGCTTTAAGAGATGGATGGTTCCCTGGAAAAGAGTAAAGTAATATGTGTGATTTGCAAAGCAGTTTTAAATATTCTGTAAGGTTTTAAATTACACAGATTCACACAAATTGACATTTTAAATAGTCAGAGTTCTGAAGCACAAAGTGAATATTTTGGAAATGCACTTTGAGTTACTGTATTTTATAAAGTTTTCTCATTTAAGGTTTTTTTTTTTTTTGTGCATTCATACAGTGGGCTGTCATAGTGACTCAATTTTAAAGTCTGAACAATCCAAAATTAACATTTTTTTTGTAAAACTTATTACAATTTATATGCGATACAAAAGTTAAAGAATGGCAAAGTTAAATGATTCAAAATAAAGTTAATTACCTTCTGTTAAATTAAAGATTCAGTGTGTTTATTAAAAGTTGACAAGTTGTGCAATTAATTGTGGTTAATTTCAGACAGATTCGCAATTAATTCGATTTTTTTTTTTTTTTTATAGATTCTTATCCCAAATATGTATATATATATAACATTTTAGAAAGTGCCCCCAAACTGGTCTCACTTAGATTACCCGTCAAGTGGCTTTGTTCGAAGAAAAACAGTGTTTAAACAAAAAGACACTCCAGTTTTGGGAAATGAGATAAAGACGACACTTAAACCACAGCTTCAGACTTGGCTGAGAACCTTTGCTCTAAGGGACCAATAAGCAGCCAGCCTGTACGTGTAAATGCACAGGATTTAGCCATGCATTCAAACCGTCTGCTACGGGGAAACTCGCGGCTCATGAATACAGCGTTGTACTGCAAACAAACAAATGAGCAGCATATGTCTGGACCGATAACACACATGCTTTTGGCTTCTTGAATCAAAGCATCTTCTGAATATCTCCGAGTCTGGTATTGTTACAGAAATTCCAGCTTCATTTAAAGAGTACGCACCAACATGACTCATGCCGCCTTCGTGACAATCGCCAAGTACTTCATTGTGGTGCCACGCTGTATAGACTTACCTCAAGACAAAAATAGAAACTTCAGTATGCTCTGGGTGATAAAGCTGAGAAAAACGCCACGACTAAACTCAGGGGAGTGTCGTTGTGCGTCATCAATGCCTCAACAAAAGTGTCAAAGCCGCTGCACTAGTTATACAGCAGTTTTACCTTCTCAGGAAGACGGTATTCATTCAGTTTGTCATGTTTTGAGTATGAACTTTTAACCTCAGAAGACGTAAAGAGAAGAGGAGCACAGTTTTTTCTACGGAGTTAATACATGGATATAAACAGTAAATCACAACAGAGCCGTATTTGGAAAGAATCATGAGGAAATATACTTGTAATAGTACATCCAGAGTCTTTTTCATTATGTTTCTTGTCTATTGTTCCTGCTGTATGGTTGTCTGCTAATGTGGGACCCTGCAGACTCTAAACTATAACTCCTGGGGTCACTCAGATGAACCTGTCCCAGTATAATGCACTTCACCGGACGTTTCAGTTTAGTCTGGTCTCTTCTCATCACGAAAAAAGGAGATTGCACTCAGGGGGTGACAGAGAGGAAATGACCTCATCCATCCAGACTTCCCCCTCTTCATGCATTATCTATTAAGGGTTACATGCCCATTATGCATTCTCACATTTCACTTTTTCCTTTGAAATCTCTCGTGTTGTTGCGGTTTCACTCCTATTCGTCTGTTTTCATCTGATTATATATTCATTCAATATTGCTGAACCAACACGTGAGATTTCGGTGAATGGACAATTTATTCAATATCCAGTGAGACAGGCGTCATTAATGGAAATTACCATTCTAATTGATGAATGACTATCTTCCTGTAATGAAATGATGGGGTGAAAAGCTGAAGAGTTATTTTAGGAGAGGTGGATAAGATGCTTTCGTGGTAATGCCCTTTTTTTTTTTTTTATCAAAAAAGATAATAGGCCGGCTCTAATTGGAGTGTTGATGAGGACATTACAATGGGTCCTCCCTCGAGACGGGATTTCAGGGGGTCTATCGTTTAAAGATAGGCCCACCGTTTCTGCAAGCTTTTTAATTGAAATCCTGTGAAAAAATAGAAAGAAAAACTTAATAGCTTTCGCCTGAGCACTCAACCAGTCACAGAGATAGCGGCACTCACTGACTTAGGTAATTATTTCTGTATTTAACTCCTCCCTGTGTGCAGTATGACAATGAACATTTTCTTCTTTCGTGGCAGAGCTTCTGCTAAAGAGGCGATGTCAAGATTTAAGACATATAAAGCTTAATGTACGGATTTTTATCTCCATCTTCTCTACTACAGAGATGAAACGAAACGCCTGTGTTTTTTTTCCAACAGTGATTAATGTTTATTTTAGCCAGCCTTGATTCACTTTATATTCTGTGAAAAGAATTAGTCTGGTGTATGTGTTGGATTTTTAGGGAAAAGCTTTTAATAGTTTAGATTAAACTGCCTCTGATTGCAGTTGGTTAGACCAGTGTTTCTTTAATTTAAAAAGTCTGGAAAAATATTTGAGAAAGTCCATTGACATTTAATGGAAAATAGTTTATTTAGTGGGCTATCAAGGGGAACGCGGAAAAAAGAGAGAAAAACCAACAGTGCTGTGATGAAAACTTCAAAGAAACTAAACCTTAATAAAACTGAAATGAATAAACTTGAAATAAATGGCACAATTAAGGATGAAAACAAGACTTAAATGAACAAAACAAAGACCAAAGCTATAAAAAATGTCATAATTGATGCTAAAACAGACCAGGAAGCTGGGTCCGTGGCCAGAAAGTTTGAGAAACGCTGGGATAAACAGGAAGAAGTAGCAACACACTCACAATAAACTGCTTCTCAACACAATTTGAAGTAAATGATAGAAAAAACAATCAGAGAAATGAAGCATCACATAAAGTAAACAGTTACTATTGGTCAAACAGGATTTTAAAGGGAATTCAGACCCTTTTCCGAGTGTGAAGTGAGTGGGTTGCATACATTCTTTAGATTTTGACCAATAACTGTTCATAATTTAATTTGGAAAAAACAGCCCTTCAGAGATTTACCGCACATGTAATGCAATTAACACTGTGGACTTAGCTTTTGTTGCAGTTTCCGGTTCTTTTTAAGGTATCACAACTCAAAAAGTGAGTGTCCAAATGCCTCTTTAGAGCTCACTGAGAAGGAGCAGACTCTAGGCCTTAAGCAGACCGCAGTGCGCAGCGGATTTAGCTTCAAAACGTGTCGATGAGAGTTTCCTTGTGCTTCAACTGCGAGGGACTGTGCAGTGAAGCCAGCTCTTCCCTGACAGCCTTTCACTAAGATGGATGGCCGTGATCTATCTTAGAGGTTGTAATTTAATCACAGGTGGTCTCGAGTGGGGGGTAGTACAGTCCAACCATTACCGGGATATTAATGTATGCAAATGATGGGTTGCATAGCAGAAGCTGGTCGCGCTGCCAGAAGACTCCCAGGATTCCCAGCTGAGGACACACAAAAACTTAACGTAATTGTCTTCATCCCGAGAGTCACGCGGCTTGGCTTTCAACCAGAATCGAACATCTTTGCTTTAGTACTGCCTTTCCCCGCGTGAAATCACTCACTCTGAAAAGCAGATATCAAAGGGGACGTATTGAAGTGACACAATACAATGGCTGATACCTGGCGGCTGGAGGGATCTGAGGTTAAAAACAGCTCCGACACCATTCCCACCACCACTTTTTCCTTGTCTTAGTAATGTAAGATTGGCTGTACTGCTCCGCTGACTGGCAGGTGAGGTGGAGGTGGAAAAAAAAGCGACTTGTGAAATGTATTTGAATCATACCTGAGTGGAATATGATTCACACTCGTTAAATCAAGCCAAACAGGAAGCTAAGGAAGCCATCTGCACGACACGGGGTTTATATTCGATCCCAACTGCAGCTTAAATGCCAGAGTTAAATATAAAACTGTCTCTTAAATTCTCTGAAAAGATTCTCTTTCTCAGAGTCACAATGGATGGCAGAAAGTTCAAGAATCTCTGAAATGCAATCCAATGAAAGTTGAATAATATGCACTGTTGACTTGGTATTTTTCAGGGTTTTAGCTTTGTCTTATCATGGAAAACAAAATCTTCAAAATCTAAACCAGACACCGCAATGCTTGTGTTTGTCTTCTTTTGCGAGAATCACAGAAAGAAGCAGAAAACTGAGTAGAAAAAGGGAAAGCAAAAAGATGGAAAGCTGAAATGGCTGCTAGAGTTTGAAAAGTGACACTCTGACTTCTTTAAATGACACCTCTTTCTCGTCCAGTCTCCTCTCGGGCCAGGCCGCTGCTAGCTTCAAAACTAGCTTCAGAAATGTGTTGCAAAAAGGCCCGAATGTGAAGCACTCCAGAGACCAGAGAGTTTGTATTTGCAATGCTGTCTCGGACAGTGGGTTAGTAGGTCATGCTGAAGTTGCAGGAGTTTAAGTGTTTGCAGAGAAGGTCAAAGACTATAAAAACCTGAGAGAGGAATGTGGTTTATATCCTGTTATATATGAAACCTTCAGCCTTTTCACTTGGCAAGATTATAACACTTTTTTTTTAATAATTTTTATGTCCTCCCATCTTTTAAAACTACCTATGCACCATATAAAGAAAAGAAAATATCAATCTGACCATTCAAATAAAGCCAAATACAATTAATAATAAAATCCAATCTATATTTTATTTGCTTTTCATCTTCTTACTGATACAATTTATGATTGTTTCAACCCCATAAATACCAAAATGTCTCAGCAAATGCAGTGTCCTTGACTTTTTCAGTTCCCTGTCACAACCGGACATTTTTTGGGGCAGATTGGGGCAGAACATCTCCAAAACAGGTGTTGGCAATCTACAATGGATGCACCAAATCTGAGAAAGAAAGGAAAACAGTTGGCGTGGTATTAGGGAATATTTTGGATGTGCTGGATAAACAAGAAAACACTTAAATTTAAACATCCAGACTCACTGCAGCGTGATTTCACAAAATGGATATTAAAGCAATCTCCTTCCACAATTTAGTCCATTCTGCATGATTTGTCAAGAACATTATATTGTTTTACTTTGTACCAAACAAAGTGTTTTCATCAAAGTCTCATGTTTTATTCGTGCATATTTGATGCAGGATTGGTGTTAACAAACTTCTGGTTTGGGGTTTTATGTTTCTGAGATGTTGGCACAGAATGCAACATCTGTTTTTAAATGTAAAACACACTTAACATAACATTTTACACCCAGTAGTCGGTGCACATATACACTGGCAGATAATCATTCACTTTTGAATAGTCAGTTCCCTGCTGTGAGAAATGTGCAGATCAAACACCAAAGAGGGAATCAGATTTTGACTTCAACATCACAAATGATTTTTAATAAAATGTGGAATCTTAAAGGTCTCTTTGAGTAAATTCACCGTCAGGACTTTTGGTATGCTTTGAAAAAGTTACAGCCTGATGTTGTTTCTAGTGGAAAAGGGGACAGTGAAATGTCAGGTGCTTTTTTTAATCTACTTTCCATTCCCACATTTTATTGCACCTGGGAATATAGTAAGTGCAGCGCGCTCCTGCATCATCCTGCTCTGTCTCTGTATGTCTCTCCATAGTTTTAACCCATTTTCGTTGGTGTTGTGTTTACAGTATGATCCACCGACAGAGGTAGCTTTTGAAGAGCAGGTGATACCTCTGGGTAGATTCAACAATACAACGCTGGAAATACTCACAATCTCCCAAGTGCACACCTACTTCTCAAAACGTTAAAAAGCAACCCAGAACCACAAGAAAGTGCATCTAAATATAGTGCATTTTGAAAACTGTAAAATCAAATCTTAGCCAAAGTTTAGAAAAGATAACCAGATTTCGCTAAACTTTGCTTATTAAAGGAGCACCGTGTAACTTTTTTGCCCAAAAATATATATTCTCAAAATGATATTTGTGCTTATATAGGCTGGAAAAATAACATCCACATCCAAAATAACTTTCCTGTCCCAGGGATGTGAACTCATCACAAGAGATTACATTAGTAAAACACTTTACGCACTCTAATAAAGTCTTAAACTCTTCAAAATATATATAAGATGAAAAAACAATGTATAGTTCTACATTTAAACCTCTTTTTGCAATTATTACCACATTGCCACTCTTAACCAGATTCTCTTGATACCTAACTGTACTAGCCTCCAGTCAAAAAAAGATGTTACGGTGTTATGAAATATTCTACCAACACACTGTACTTTTCTGTGTAAAAGGTCTACTTGTTTCAATAGATTAATGATTACTGGATGTACCTCAGTTTGAAGAAGTGATACATGTCCTGAAAGTAGGAAAAAGAATTCAACTTAAAATACATAAGTTATATTGTTGAGTGTTGTTGAATCACTTCAACTGTGTAAACATCTTTCCTCGTTGTAGCTCTGTACTGACGTTAACAAGGCTTTATAACCTTATTCCTTAAGAAGCACAGCCAGACTTGAATGATCAATACTCTCACAGTGTGTTGAGAGTATTGAGTGACATCTCTTTCAGTCTTTTAGTGTGACTCCTCTTATCTTCAGGAAAGCACAACAATCACTAACAAACACTAATATAGTGCAAGTTACAAAACAGTAGTTGTCATTGGAATGTAATAATTGACATTTAACCTTTTTTTTTTTCTTCAAAAGGTGTACAATGCTGCAGTTAATCCACAGACCATCTGTTGACAATAAACCGTTACAGAAAAGGTCCCTTGTGTCACTTTTTGATCTATTTTCTTCTTCACTTTGTTCCTCTTCGTCTTTCTTCAGTGGTTTGTCTCTTTCAGTTTCTGACTCCAGTGTCCAGTCATTTATCTGTTTACAGGATGAAGGGGGCATTTGTCTTTCTCCGCAGCATGCAGGTTGTCGGGAGGATGTTGTCTCGAGTGGGAGGCCTGCCCTTCTCATAACAGACATAATAACTGTTTCAGAAGAGCAAGCGGACTCTCCAATTCACTGGGCTGCTTTTATATTAGTAAGAAAACAGTTTTAACGAATAAGGAGTGTCATATCATTATCATTTGCCAACAGTATTTCGTTTCTCTGTTTTGTGTCCCATTTTTCAAAGGTTTCATTTTAAATATTTAACCCAGAGTAACAGTAAACTGCCATTTCTGTCCATTGTTTGTTTTCTGAATTACAGTTTGACTCACTGTGCCTCAGCAGCTGATACAAAAAGCCATTATGTGACTGTATCGATCATGCTAATGAGGCAAAAGAGCAGAGAATGCACCTAGAGGTCAAGCAATAACAGAGCTGACTGGGAGGTGATGAAGATAAGACAGTTGAGTGTGTGTGAAGGAGCAGGTTTGTGTGTCCTGTCTCCGGAGAATGAAACACATAGTGATTGGTGTGATAGGTAGTGCTGCTGCCGAGACCACACTGGGAGACAACTGAGACCAGAGTCAGCTGAGAGCAACACCAAGTCAAGACAAAGACTGGTGCATAATACAAGGAAAACAATAGAGAGAAGAGTTACCTGAGCAGTACAAGTACAACACCTGTTTATCTCAGAGACCTTCCTGTTACTACATTACAGGAAGGGATTTAAAGTTAAAAGAGAAAAAGAAACGAAAGAAAGAAACTTCTTTGGATGCATTCCCTGAGACTGAGACAAAATCAATATCTTTACTTGTGAGAGGCCTGATCTTCAAGAAGCAAAGCAGTGTGTGCACAAGGAAGTTGTTGGTAATGAATGTGACTTTTATTTCCGACTTCTGTTCTGAGACAGCAGTCAGCAGATGACATGTGATGGCTGATGGCTGATAGATGCTGTCACCTTGTGGTGTCCCTGCTGGGATGGAGGGAAGGCAGACGGGAATTAGAGTGAGAATTATCTCCACAGAGCTCAGAAAATGAGAAACAGTGGAAAGAAAATGTCAGAGTTGGGAATTGTGAACAGACGGCGCAGCGCTGTGCGGTGGCGTGCATGTTTTGTATGGGTGTGAATGTCAAAGGGGAAAAGCGTTTTCCCCCAATGCGGCAGATAAATCACATCTATCAGGCAAATCGCTGTATAAGACATGAGCTACGACATGAGAAGCAGCACACATCTGCTGTGGCTTGCTTTCACCAGGGAACATTACCCTCCTGAAGCTGCACGGCTGTAATGAGGACCATAAAACTTACTGCGTGTCCGTTAGCATGACCCCTGGTGATGCACATCTGTAATTATCATTTAAATGCAAGGCTATGCATGCCTGATGCCATTACTTTAGGCAAACAATGAAGTGATAGTTTGCTTTGCACTTTATGACAGCCGGGCCTGACATAGCAATAAAACCATCTTGTCAATATTTTCAGAGCGTGACATCCCAGATGTTTGTGGCGCCACATATCACTCCTGTCATCTTGTTGAGTTACACTACGTCTGTCAAAATCAGGTAAATATTGTGTGTGTGTTTCTGGGTTGAAATAGGAAATGTTCTTTTTTGTCTTTAGCACAAATGTGTTCCCTTTACACAACTTACCATTATTTTGGTTATTAAAAAAGTAGTTTTTTTTTTTGATTGATTGATTGATTATCCTGTTACATGTCTTTATTAGCTTCCATCTAAAAGTACTGTGCCAAATACATCTCCTGAATCATGTGTCTTCTCACCCTGTTTAAGATGCAACATAAAAAGTAACAGTGACACACCCATTTTCTGTTTCAGCTGCTGAGCATATGTTGAATGAGAGAAATTCCCATCAATATCAAGAGGTATATAAAGGGCCTATAGTCAAGAACATACCTCAGGTCCAGTCTATGGTGGAGGAACATGAACAATGAGAACAACAATGGGCTTTAATGCTTGTAGTTCATGTCCCTTGAGCTGAGGCTAAATCTTACATTTAATTTGAGACACTGGCTTTTTACTAATTGTTAGGAACTGGAGCTGACCTATTTTATTCCAGTCTGCAGTACATAACTTAATAAAACCTGTGTGTATAGACAACCCATTGCCCAAAAGTATAGCTGTCCAAGATTGCACCATCGTTGATTTATGTTGGAAAGACTAATGATTGTTAGTGACAACTTATCCCCACAGATAAAATACTTAATTGAACTGTCACTTAACTTACCGGCAAATCTATTGATTAGAACAACAACTAAATCCCTCCTTCCAAATTCTGACTTTCACAAGCACAATCTGAGGAAACAACCTTAGTCTAGCACCATTAAGTATAGGGGATTGAATAAAAAAAACACCTGGGTTACAAATGGGTTCAAAATTCCATCTTTTTACTATGTAATTTATTCCTTTTATGTGAGAGCTCTGGGTTTTATGTACCCATCCACTACAGCAATGTTCTCCTGTCTGTGGCCAAAGGATAAAAGGTAAACGGTTATGATTGCTCCAATTTCTAGTTGAGTGGAATGGCTGTTAAAAAAAAAAAAATCACAAAGTGAGAATTTTGGTGCTTAATTGGTATGGTTGGCCATGCCACAAAACTAAATAGCTGCGTTTAAGACACAACACAAAAGACTTCATACGTCTTCAAGCTTTTTACACGAGATAAGGCCATGTACTTTCATGTGGTTAATATTCATGTGGTTTATTCACAACATTCAAAACTCTTTTAAGTTCATTTTTCTGCTCGCCAGTATTTCTCTGTGAATGACACATTGAGCAGACTGACCCGAGTCGTGAAGCCAGAAAGTCGAGGCGGAGTTTGTTTTGATGCGTATTCGTGAGTTAGTAAAATGTGGAAAAGAAGTACACTACTATTTCAAATAAAACACTCGAAAGATCACGATCGTCTCTGAAATTAAAAATCGAATAAAATACTACCGATTTTTCTTTGTGGACTAGCAGCATATGTTTGGAGACCCCTGCTTTATATAAACAAAGCCTATCGTAGCTGCTTTGAGAGTGAGTTAATCATATGACTAACAATTACAGAGTATTCACAATCACATTCTGTCACTATGAGTAATTTAAGTTCTTTTCATGGTGGGGGGAAGCTTGAGCGCCCAGAGAGAACCTCATTGACCAGTTGGGTCTTTATCCTATGATCTTTATGCATTGAGGCAGGAGCTAACCACTCTGCCATTGTTTAAATTCATGTCATTTGCTGTAATTCACCAACATCTGCCATTCCCATTTAACCTACAGATAGTTACATGTATAAATATAATGAATCCAACCGTTTTCCTGTTTATGTTTTGTTTGTTTCACCGCTGTCGTCTCGGTGCTGTCAAAACTCAATGTAAATGGAGGGAAAAGCAGAGAGGGGGTCTTGGTGGGAGCACAGAGTCTGACGGAAAAGCCTGACAGTGCGCGGTGCCCTGAGGGACTCCCAGCTATCTTTTATTCATACTAATTAGCTTGGAAAGAAATTAACTTCAGCCCTCATAATTAGCGGAGGAAGACATTTCTAATGCACAGCCTCCTTGACTCTGCGTGAACATGATGCAGAAATTAAATATGTATGTACCAAAGTGTGCGTATACATCTGTCTATAGGACGAGTAATGATTATGAGCTTGATTTACATCGCTTTCATATACTGTTAACTAACAAAATACAATATGGAGACATTGTAATGAATTAAGGAGTGGAAGCTGTGTGGAAAGAAGCCAATTGGAGGAGACACAATCATTTACACAGACTACAACTAACCCTAAGTCCTAAATCTGCATAAAAAAATTGTGTTTTGTTTTTTTTTTGTTTTGTTTTTTTGTGGTTATGAAGAGATCCTCGGCCTCTCTGTGCTCGAGTCCGGCTTCCTCAAGCATTATTATTACGCACATTCATACATTTGCAGAAACTTTCCGACAGAATTTCTTAGAAACCAGGTTCTTGGAAAAATAGGAATTAATAAAAAGGTGCCAAGAAAGAGATCAGAGCAATTTCCTAAAATGATTTGGCTGCAGGCAAACTGAGAGTCCTTTTGAGCTTTAAAGGCTTGTTCAAATGTTACATATTTTACAGGGCATATTGGCTTCAGATTCAGACCTACTATTGTCACAAAGATAGATATCGGTGACGAAGTGAAGACAAGCCGCTGCTGATTAATTCACAGGAGACAATCTGATCGTTAATCTGTAACACTCTCCTCAGTCGCTCAGCGGTCAGCGCCTTCAGGTCACAGAAAGATGGGCAAGACCTTCAACATGCACAGCTGGGTTTGGGATTTTTTTCACTTCAGGTCTCAGTCCACAAACCACTGATTTCTAATGAACCAAAAACTGAGATTCTTGTCTATGATTTTTTTATGACTTTGTTTTTGGATCGGCCGGGATTTGAACTCACGACCTTCTTGCTGTGAGCGCTAACCATTCTGCTACCATGCACCCTTATGATTTTACAGTCAGCCTTAATTACTTTACCTTTGTAGAGCATTTTTTATATCTGATTTGTTAACATAATGACTGTCGCCAACTGTATATTCGAACTGCATGTAGCCATCTTCTAACATAACGTGTCATGGTCCGTGTTCAAACAAAGCAAACAGACAAAACGATGTAGTACATATGCCAGACCAGTAGGGGGTGAGTTTTCTTTTTGCTCCTTCTTCTACCTCCTCTTCTGTAGATCATTCGGTTGCACATGCGTGTCACAGTTTACACGGAGCAGCAGCTACGACTAAAGGAAAACACCCCTCGGCTGGATTCAAAAGTGTGCATTTTCGTCAACAAAATAAATGAATGTAGACTTCTCCCCTAACTACATATTAACCATGTGCACATTACAGGTGAGGTATGCACTTCTTGCTGACTCTATAGAAATATAATGAGGCACAGACAGGGGAGAAGCAGCACAACTTTCACTGGGATCAATACATTTCATTCCATACATTTTCTACCTGATATTAAACTGATGACATCAGCTGAACCAGCCCAGATCTAGTGTCCACAGGATTATAAATTAACCATTAAAACAGCTCACTATATCGAACACGGATTCAGAATTACTCCAGTACATGCTGTGCTGGTGTTCAATGTAATAGCCACTTAAACAAGATTGCTTCTTTATAACAAATAGAAATAAAAGTGTGACTGTCACTTTGAATCTGTTCCAAAGGGCTTTCAACATCCCAGCACTTTATATGAGAAGTCTAAATAGTATCTGTAATATCTGTAGAAGTAATGATGTAAATTCCCTTCACAGGAAACCCCACACGAACATGTTTTATTCCTGGCCCTATTTCAAACACTTCCTGTCCCATGTTCTTCACACTTTTAAAATGTGGAGGAGGGATGTGCTAAATCAATGTTAAATAACCGAAAAGATGTCTTTAAGAAAGATGTACCTCCTACATGATCTTACACTTAGAAACATGATCTTAATATTTAACCCAGTATGACCTTTGAAGAGTATTGTTGTATTCAGACCACTCTAACCAAGATTATCACATGATCATACTTATTTCCAATCAGATTTCCCTCCCAATAGTGAGTTGAAATGTGGTTAAATATGCCCTGAAACCAAAGCACTCATATCTCATCCCATATTTGGTAAAAACCCACGTTCACCTCAGTCCACGTGTCGCCTGTGCCCCACTTCCTTCTGAGACGCTCACTCATCCTCGTCACATCATCAACACCCGCTCCCCATGAGGCCACCAGCATCACACCCCCACAGAGCCTGGCCGGCGCCCAGTCGCCCCCCGGTCACAGATGTCTGCATGTGGGGGAAGACAGTATGAATATTGAGTAATTGGGGTGATATCTTTGGCATTCTGCTTCATATTTCATCCCACTTTTGCCCTGGAACCATTGAGCCCTGTCTAAACGCCATCCTTTAGCGCCAGATGGGAACCTCTGGCCCTCAGGCACAACCCTCTCATCAGGCAACACGGATTTCCCAATGATTAGCATCTCAGTTGAGGAAATGGCTTTTCGTATGCGACTTTTACGTCAACAGAAACAAAATGTGTTTTAACGTGTTAATAAAGTCAGATGTTTTGTCATAGGGCAATAAAGCGTTCATTTTAAAGGCTTTAAGTAAGGATTGAACATTATTAATCTGTTACCATGGCGCCAGCGTTTTACAGCAGGAACTTATTTAGTCACTTATTATGATATTATTCAACTGTACTCAACATAGTACAGTATTTTAAAACTTTTTCATTATCATGCTCTTCTGGCAATGATTTTTTTTTTTCCGTTAAAACAATTTATGGAAAAAAAAGGGCAAATTTGGTGGTGGGGAGCTAATTCATCATGAATAAGCGCTTACAGGCTGGTGTCCTGTTTATAATTATTAGGAATATGGCATCTTTATGACGCACCACATTTATGTCATTGAAGTTTACAGAGATGTAGCAACATATTAATAATCCCAGAATATTGCTTCCTGACAGTGGACAACACACTTTTTTGGCTGTAAATTAATTGAAGACATAAAAAATATGTTATGTTACTGTTATACACTGTCTTTGCTGGATCTGGACTCATTAAAGGTTGTGTTTAAACTGAATAATATATTAATTATGAGCTCTAATTTAGGGCTGATGGTTTAATGGATTTACTAAAAAAAATGAGAAAGCAGTTGTTTCTCACTGCTACTATCTGCCAGAAGCCAAACCAAGAACTCCTCAAATGAAGGAAAACTGTGAGGTTGGACTGACTGCTGGTAAAGGGTGTTCACTTGAGGAGATCTGAGACATGTGATAGTATGATCTTCACAGCAGGCAGTGATAGACTGTTGGTTTTTCAGGGGGGTTTTTTTCATGCAACAAGCACATGGTCAGCTATAAGTGTGTCACATCACAGCTTCATCTCCTCATGCCGTAAAATCCCACAGGGCTTTTTATGTTTTATTACCAAACACACATGCTCAAAACACAATTTGTTGCCTTGTCGTTTTTACAGCAAATAACCTGGAGGATTTTCTTCAGAACACTATCATCTGTCATTTACTTTACTAGTTTAAAGCAATACTGTGTAACTTTTAAAAATCTGATTTCAGATTTTGCAAGAATAATAAGCCCCGTCACTTTGTAGGATTAGGTTGAGTGTCTGTTGAGTCAGGCCACTTTGTCTGAAAAAGAGCTAATTCTCTATGTTTCATAAGAAGGAACCGAAATGAAATTTTAGGTTATATATTTTAAGGTAAGAAGTGACATTATATTGCTTTAATTTTGATGAAATAATGGTTTATTGTTCTATATTCAATACATTGAAAAGCAGTACCAAATGTCTCACTTTCCAAATGGAACTGCAGTGATTTATATTGTTAGAAAGTCACTGTGCTCATAATTTCAACTGAAATGTCATACAATAAAGTAATTATAATAATGGATTAGATTTTATATGGCACTTTCAAAGGCATACTAAACACTTTACAATTGAGTCATTCACTCCACTGTCACACACTGGAGGTGGTTAGCTACCTCTGTAGCTACAGCTGCCCTGGGGCAGACTGATGGACACATGGCCTGTGTGACCATATTCATATATTCACACATTCATACACCAGTGCCACAGGCATTGGAGGAAGGGTGGGTGAGGTGTCTACTGTACACAGGTGTTCTTTTGTATTGTTAATCTGATGTAGGGCACATTTGTATGCATAACCCAGACCTCCATCATTTGTTGTTTGCGTGGTGAGATCGTTAAGTGGATGCAATATGATAAGGACATCTTTACAGTCTCTGAACAAGGCCATTGTGATTGTTGAATGGATAAAAGGTGACAAGTACTAAAACATGTCGATGGAGGTAAGCTGTAAGTAAAATGCACAGTACAGAGTGGAAGAATTTTCATCCTTTTTTTCTTTGTTTGTTTTTAATAAGGTCACAAAACAATTTAGTTTTGATGTTCACATTTCAGTGGACAAAATGGTATTCTTCTGAAACAAATGACCTGGGAGAACAATATGTTAATTGTCACTGCTAGAAATGTCTTGCATCCCATTTTTGTTTCTAAAATGATCATGGTCATGATGTCACGCTGTTTTGCACCTGCAGGATTGCCAATCACAGCTTTCTCTCCCAATGTAGTGATCCAATACAGCCTTGTGAACTGAAAAGTGTACTGTTTGGTAGAAATGAGGCTAATGAGTCCATTTTCCATTTACGGATCCACTGTCCCAGGACAGAGCCTCTCTTTCTTGTTCTCTTGATTCCTTTAACATCTTTGCCATCTCCAGAAGACAGATACCAGTACATTTCAACTGAAAATACAGGGCAAAGACATTATCAGAATCCTGGAAACTGCACAAAACTTTGACTTAGTTGCGTAACACGCGGCTGACAGTTCACTGTGGTGTTTTTATGCAGAAATCCTTTGGGTGTGTGCAAGGCTTTTCCACTCCCGTCGGACTGCAATTAGGCTGGTTAGAGTGATGTGGTGCCAGAGGCCTCTTTCACACAGGTCCTTAGAGAAATAACAGCGCTTACCTCTCCCAAACTCTGGCTCGCTCTCTCTCAACTCCACTTTCTTCCCTTCTTTTTATGCCTTGTCATTTTTTTCTCATCTCATTCTGCTCTTGAGCTGTCTCTCTATTGCAACCGTCTCCATCCCTCTTTTTTGTTTGTGTTGTTTTTCAGTCTGGTTTGAATAAACTGCCAGGGAAGTAATGAATTATTGATCACAGTGGAGGCTTTAGAGATTTGGTAAAGTCCTGTTAATCGCACCCCGCAGTTACATGCACTTATCCTTAATTTGCAGAGGACGGGGCCAAATCATTAATGCTTCATTTCCTTCCAAAATGTCTTCATTGTTATATAACAAGTGTATTTTTACAGAACTTTGCATACGTTTGATTAATACTTTTACTTTTTTGATACTGTGACAAGCTATGGACATTTGAAAGATTTATGAATAATTTAGTATGGTTTTGTGTGACATGGAGATCTATACAGAGAGGTCAGGGGTCAAGTCACAGACTTAAGTGGGACAAGAAACTTGTGCACTGCAGAGCAATATAAGAGTTCAGAGTGGACAGTTATAATGCAACGTGTTCTGCCTCTTGTTTGAACAAAGCAGTTGAATGAAATGTCTCTGCTCTGTTTGCAGGACAGTGTTGCACTGCTGCCTGTGACAGCTCTCTATCAAACATTTTCATTGCTGTTTAACTACAAAAAGTGTGCATGCAACATGTTATACGCTACATGTTAAACTTCTGTTCCTACTAAATGGGCAGTGAAACTCAAAGTGTAAGTGAACAATGCTCCGTTATTATCAGCTGCAGTCTACAGAGTTCAGATTTATTCACAGCTTGGAAAATGAAGCACCTCATAAATGGCAATAGCTGCAATAAACACACAAAGATGAGAACCCTGGAGGGTAACACAGTAAAGTAACGCATTTGTTTTTGAGAGCAGTAACGATGTTAAGTAACAAGTTACTTTCAAAAGTTAACTATCCCAACACTGCTGTTGATTATATTAAAATTCACCATAATTTAGGTTAGTTGACATGGCTAGCGGGTGGATATATTGTGCTCTTATGTTCTGCACTTGACTGACTCTGCTCTGCTCACGTGAACACTGTCTCTGGTCTGAGCGGTCACAGAGCGACAGAGAGAGCTCCTGTTCATCTTCAGTCAGAATGTCTGACTGAAGATAACATCTTCTGCCTTCATTTATCTATTTGCTATGATATGCTGGATTCGTGTTCATGCACAATTAAAGACATGTCAATTCAATTGGGAAAAAAAAAATTGGGGGAAAAAATATATTTAAAAAATGTCAAAATCAACCAAAACCTTCAGGACCAACCTGCAGTACCTGTTGAAGACCTCTGGTAACAAACCTACTGTGAGAAGTACAAAATGTGTATCATTCATTTAGTAACAAAAGGGATTTGTGTAATACTAGTGTTTCTGTTAGTAGAGCTGATCAAATTTGATATTGCACTGGAATTTATTGTCACTTTTTTTTTTTTTTATGACAGACTTTCAAATTCCCATTAAAACAGGTAGGAGACAGCAGCCAGCACAAAACTGTCTTGTAGCTCTTTTTGGCAGCCACTTATTATCTGTATTATCATGCGTGGTCTCATATTCCTCAGCCACTTTGTGTGTTTTCTATCGAAAAAAAATGTTCCGGTAATCATTTCTTTTCACGGCACGGGAATTACAAAACCCTGAGTATCTCTCCTCCGACAGTGCACAGCAACAAAAAGAGTCCTTGGGATTAAAAGTACTGTTTCAAGTGTACATCCAAACAAACATCCTTTACACTCACAAACACTGGCCGCTGTGTTGCATGCTCTAGTGTCTTCAATTTATTCACAGACTACAGCTTCATTTCCCTTTGCCATTGATTTGCAGCCGCGCCACAAGGCAGGCTATAAGAGTCTATTGATTCTCACTGTTGCCCCCTCCCCCACCCTCCACTCGGAGCGACTGAAGCCAACCTGCTGCACCTCGGAGGCTGAACGAAGACGAGCAAAGAGAGGAAGATGAAACGAGGGCGGGGGCAGGAACGAATGCTGAGAAACGTTGGTGATTAGACTCAAAGTATGACGGTGGTAGGTTCAGGAAATGTGTGTAGGAGTGACAAGACCAGAGGCTCGTGAGTTTTTTTGTCTGTGTTCATACATTATCTGACAATGGTGGTAGATGGTCATTTGAGTTGAGGTGGAATAAAATACTATCCATATGCAGGTACTTTGTAAGAAAAACACATTTAAAGTTTAAAAATGTTTATATGGCTGTAATTTATAATACCAATTTGTATGTGACATCTGTTTAAAGTCATGGGTTAAGTGCATTGCCATTTATCCTGTCCACATGAATCTGCCTATTTATGTGGATGGGTATTTGGCATTTCACATTGTTTTGAGGGTTCCCAGATATATGACAGAGCACCTGTCACCACATATCTAACAAGATAAACACAGTTTTACATATAGACATTATACACATTCAGACATACAGTGTATGGTCACATGTGAGTTTATTGCAATCAACTTTGGCTATTAAAATCCTAAAAAAAAAATTCTATGAGTAGGCCTGTGTTTGTGGAACATGATTTAAAACATCACTAACACATATCAGGACATCACAGTGGCTCTGCCTCACTGCCATTTAAGACTTTAGTCTTGTGACTGTTTGCCTGTGTATTTAAACAAGACACTTGCTTGTGATTCTTATTGAGTTTCAGAAAAGAATTAAAATTCCACTTCCCTTCCCCTCCATTCTCCCCCAACAGCAGACTGTAGTGATCCTGTAATTATCTCCGCCTCATTAAACAGTGCATTGAAGCGTTGTCAACATTTATCCATGTTTAATTTGCTACCTGTTTCTCTATTTTTATCTTTTTTTTAAATTTTCAGCTGTTTTGCTCTATAATAAGATGTATTTTGCAACACAATAACCCATTTCCTTGGTTTATTTCTCTGGTCCTTCGTTGTTGACCAATGGGAACGCTTCTTTTTTCCCAGAAAGCGAGCTGTGATTGGCCCAAATCCCACTGTGGGCTGATCATTCTCATCTATTAAAATCCTTAATTATAAACCAAGATCATGTTTTAAGGTCTTTTCTTTTCACAGATAATCCCTGTCAAAGTAAGCTGTTAGTGATTAAACTGTCAAACTAAATGCAACAGTAAAAAAAAAAATGTAATGGACTAATATGGATACAACTTTTACTGAACTCAGGCTTTAAAAAGGGCAGTTTTTCCACAGCACTTACAAAGGACAGTGTTTTTTGTTTTTTGTTTTGTATTTGATGTCTGTGTTGTTTGGAGAAAGAAAGAAAAATCAGTTTGAACATTTGCACAGTTATTTATATTCTGCATAGCCATAATTCTGTCTGTGTGTGGTTTAAACACTCCAGTACCCTAACCCAGGTGCTCAGGCGTTAATGGGAAACTTATCTCAGCTCAACACGCGTGACCTTCTCTGACCTTCGGCAGCAGCTAATTGGTGTAGGTAATGCTTTTACAAGACACCGGTGCAGGGCATGTGCTTAAGTGTGAGTCTGGGCTTTTCAAGTTTGTGAGGCTGAGAAACACCTGCATTTGCTTCCTACGCCAATTATCTCACTTAACCCTCTCCTGACCTGCCTCCCACCTCCCGTGAACCCTCAAGTCTCCTCCTGCTTCTTCTTCTATTAAAACACTCTTTACATCGGCCACTTTAAGCACCACCCACAATCCACTCTGCCTCCAATCATTAGCCTTTTCCTGATGTCGCCGAAGGGTTCTTGGGATTATAAATGGTCCGTTTAAGAGATAGGGTCAAAAGTTAACAGGAACTAAAGAGACACACTTGGAGGGGAAACTAAATTAAAGAGGAAACCTATTTTCATCTTGTCATTATTCAAATAATACATCGCTTACATTTGTAGGATTTGGAAGTTAAAAATGTGGAGAAGTGAAACATGATCAAACATTAGAGTGAAGCAAGGTGGTAAAAAGAGTCAAAGAGTGTCATGCAGCCAGAAGCAGAGCAAAATGCTGACTGTACGAAAAACGCTAAAGAGTGCCATCAAAAATAGAACAGCCACTGTTATGTAAGAGGTTGTTTGGAGCAAAGAAGATAGACGGGGACATAGAGAAGAAAACATCTTAATTATTTTCTGTTTGGTTGGTTACAAGCATACAAAGACTGGATTTACAATGTTTTAAACTTATTCTTTTAAGAGTATAATATTAATCAAACAATATTTATCAGGTTCATCGAATACCAACGTGAAAAATAACCACAGATAAATTGTTTTAATTATAGTTGTACTTATGTAATGTGATGTATCTTATTTTACTACTTAAAAGAACTGCTGCATTCATGGTCTCTTCAAAGGGTCACCGTTTTTTCAGACTTTGGTGTGTTTAAGTACTTGTTACTATAACTAATATTTTTAATAGTTATTTATAGCATCCAAAACTAAAAAGTTGGGTTTAACATTTGCTCTCTCTTTAACGATGATGGAATATTAACTACTCAAATATACCTTTAACTAAAATACACATTTGATCAACTGTGGAAGAGCAAAAAGGTCAATGTGCTATAAGTGGATCAGTAACATTAATAAACTCAACTTTGCCGCCATGTTGAAAATGCATGCCTGGGACCTAAGTTTGCCAAGTTCTTTTACAAACTTCTGCAAGCATTTAAACGTCTCAGAGGTCCACATAAATGCAGAGTTATTTGAGTCAGTGAAGTCATGGTGCACTGTAAATAAAAATGCACTTGAATGACTGAAAACTACCTCTACCTTTACTCTTTTTATTGCCATCATTGAAGTGAAATGTACCTTTTCGAGATCATTGCCAGATCTGTGAGGGGCCACTTTGTAGAGAAAGGGTCTGAAAGAACTATAGAGACACTGGCCACTCAGAATAAAACATATTGCTGCTTTTAAATGTACCACAAAAACTACATGTCTTCATTGGCTTTGCTGCAAAAAAATCACTGTGGGTCTCAATGTGTACAGTCTATATTAAAGCATATGAGACATAAGGTTTACAGTAGAGAAACTAAATGATGTGCTTTTTAAAAATTGGGCTAATATACTATTCAAATGGCTAGATAATTCACAAGCTGCACAGTGTATGGATTAATACTGAAAAAAAACAAAAAAACACATAAGTACGAATAGGTCTTTTATTGTTCCTGGCTAAAAGCAGGGAGTTATAGTGTGTCCTCTCCGGGCTTCAAGGTCTCAGACTGGTGGGCAGCGAGAGCAGGTCCCCTTTGAGCGACCAATGAGCCTTGAAGAATATAGAAAACGACCTCCGAGAGCAGCAGAGACGTAGATGGAAGACACCGAGAGGAACGGCGAGGGGGAGAGGGCAAATTAAAATTGCAAAGTGAGGAACTTAAAGGGATGGGGACTGTTGAACGCTTGGACCAAAGGGAGAGGCGACGGACTTCGGGTCACTAATCAGAAATGTGAAGCCAGTGATGGTTGAGGATTATGAAACAGATTTGATTAAGAAAATACCTGTTTGTGTTTTTACTGTTTTTCACTAAAACAATAGCATATTCACATCTTTAGCTCTGGGACATAAAATATTGTAACACATTTTTTACTTCACCATTGTAAGTGTTCTTGAGTTTTCTTCCACTTTCTAAACCCACCCCAAGTTTATTCATGAATCACCAGATATTATAAAATAGATTCAAAGTGGCATAATACAAATCTGACAAGGGTACACACATGTAATTCTGAGCTGGAAAGATATTCATTCATTTCCTTTTTTAGGATGTCTGAACCTGTCTGCCAGTTTACCCGAATCCACAGAAATGTTAATTACATTGTTTGCAATTCACACGGGACTTAAATTAGAAAAGAGCTCCCTGTCATTGACCTTTCTAATTCAATATGAGGTGTTTGCCAATGACAAATATCACACAGTTCCTTTCAAAAGATTGCTTAGCGGCCAGGCATAAAAACAATTAAAATGAACTTAAAGGATGTAATAATAGATTTTCTTTTTAATCCAACTCAGTAACGGGTGACATTTGGAAACTAAATTAATAACATGTTGTTTTTCATGTTTCTTTTTTGTGTGGCATTTTATAATCCCAAAGATTTCAAACAAAGAGTTCTTTTTTTTTTTTTCTTTTCTAGACCTTGAAAGCCAAGACTAGTACCTTTTTCAATTTCAAACCATTTCGAAAGCCAGTTGTCAGTGTTTTATGAAAATAACATTGTTAAGTCTTTTTATATAAATGGATTTTCTGTGAATTGCTATGATATTTTATTGTCCTGTATCCATCTTGAGTTGCTTACGGTAGAGACACAAAGGAAAGATATGCAGCCAGACAAGGACGGAGACAACAATAGACATAGTGGAGGAGGACAGATCTCGATGGGGTGTTGTCACTCTGCGCCGCTGTCCTTCGGGGCCTCAAAGATCATCCGTATCCAATAGCAACACGCAAAAAAAAGCATACAAACTGCTTTCGAGATTATTAAAAGCTATACAAAGTGTTGTTTTCCACTGATTGATCGTGGTCCGCTGAGATCAATGAAGATATAATAGAACACAGACAACTTATAATGTTAACTGAATGGTCTGCCGGTCCTCACGGTCACCGTCATGGCAACCAAGGTCGATGTAGACACGGTTGATGTCTGTACATTTATGACAGAGAGGCTTTACAGACTTACAGAGCAGGAAAGTTGTATTTTATTCAAATAAAAGACGAGATGAATTCAACTGGTGTCTGTCGATAAAACACATGAATAAACATCACACATTTCCAATTGATATTTGATGTAAATCTTAATCAGAAGAATGATTTTAGATGCACACAGGAAGGCATTTAAATTCAAAGCACCAAACCCTTAATTCAATTAGAGCCCTAATGCTTTAAATGCACTATTATGATTAATATGGAAATGTAATATATGTTAATTTGTCCTACACGAGTGCCTCTTGAATTTCTGAATACTCTGTAATCATACAACAAATATGAATAAGAATAGATTCAAATATAAGAGGATTTTGATTTTCTACACAGTTTGTATAACAGTTAAGAGATCGTACTTAACTCAGGTGGATGGGTACAGGTTGGTCTATTAATTCCTATGAAATTCTGTAACTTTTTCATTTCAATTGGAATCCTTATTTCAGTCTGATGACTCTAAGCTAAACACCTACGACAATTGCAATTACCATTGATTCTTTCATTTAATCATCTTCTTCTCCTTCTCCTTTTCAGGTCACAGGGTTAAAAGGAGCCTATCCCAGCTGCTGTGGGCCTGAGGTGGGGTTCAATCTGGTCAATCACCAATTAACTGTGGGGCTAAAACCTTAAAGTCATTACTGGGAAATTAGATTCTCCAGCTCCTCCTGTGTGTCTTTGAATTTGTGTTAAGCGAGGCCACAACTTTCTTGGTATATTTCAACATAGAAAGTCTCTAACTTCATGCATCCACCGAACCTTCTACTACAACTACCAGTGCTCCGGGGTCAAACAACATCATTATACATTTTTCTCTTACTTATTAACATGCACATATCTTAATGATTTAACCCACATTCAGACACACAAACAGGCCGACGGAGTTTATCTGTTTCCTAATCTTAATTGTAGATGCTCTTCTCGTCCACTGGGTCCTGTCCTCTCTCACCCCCGTTGTGTTTCTGTTTAGTCTGACTCCATACGCCCTTTCCCTCTCTGTATGTAACTCGGAGTTTTCTTCAAACATGACCTCTTAACACTCACTTTCTTGTCTGTCCTTCTCCAGACCGACTTTGTTCTGCTTTAGTCTCGTTGAAGGACAAGGGGTTGGGACCTGGCGCAGTGCGTGCAGCCCGGCCGAGGCTTTGATCATGTGGAGAGCCCCGAAAGGTCGCCGACAGACTGTTAGAGCTCATCACAAGACGTGAACCGCAGCGCCGTCCATTAAATACACACAGCCCGGCGAGAAGGAGCTGTGTCATTCAGGTTGCTCACACACTGGGCTCTTTCATTTTCCTCTAATACAGCACTCACATAAGTTCTTCTGTTGCAGAGGCAGTGTAAAAGCTTGCAAAACCGGCATTTAAAGCTCCTAAACACGGAGGAAGGTTCTGGTCCTGTTCTACAGCTGCCCATAGTGGATTCCTGGTTTTCTATCTAGACATATCTGAGCAGTACATCAAATGAGGTCCATTTCAAAAGCATCTGTGGAGCAGCACATCTGACTCCAGCAGCTTTTGTGCATTTTCGTGTGTGAAAAATAATGGGATGTGAATAAATAGACCATAAATGCATTCGTGTAAATATTGATGCCATTGAAGGAGACAGAGGAGACTTCTGAAGGTAAAATTGAACTAAATAGAAGGTGCCTCATGTATTGACTGTAGCAGTAGAGAGTAGTAAAAGATATGTGTTCGCTATAAATATAAAATAAAGCTGTTAGCCCAGAGCAGACATTATGGTAAAACATACCCTTCCTGATTTCTTTCTTTTTTTTTTTTCCATTAGAAAAAAGCTTTCTGAACCTACATGGCCCTATGTCAAAAGTTATTGACCCCCTGTTAAATCAGTAATTAACTGTGGTTAATAAAAAAAAATTGTGATGTCCGAAAATCAGTTTGTGACCTCATCCTGAATGCTGCTGATTGCAAACACTTGATTGCAGTTGTTGCTGGTGTGGGTGGCACAACCAGTTATTAGGTCACATTGATCCATGTAGATTCAGATGATCATC
Organism: Rhyacichthys aspro; assembly: GCA_036850595.1. NCBI lineage: Eukaryota > Metazoa > Chordata > Actinopteri > Gobiiformes > Rhyacichthyidae > Rhyacichthys > Rhyacichthys aspro. The sequence goes on along the minus strand of CM072150.1, from coordinate 19,319,980 downwards.
AAAAAAATCATCACTTAAAAACTGCATTTTGTGTTTACTTGAGTTATTTGTTTGAAGATCTAAAACATTTAAGTCTGGTAAATATGCAAAAAAAAAAGACAAATCAGGAGGGCAAATACTTTTTCACAGCACCATGGTTATAATCTATACAATAATCTCTTGATGCAGCTAATAGCTTTTCTTCCTGATGTGGGAAGTGCAGTAGTTGTTGAATGATCCCATGTCCATCTTCTCTTCACATTTCAAGTTTTCAATCCCCTACAATCCTGAAGGAGCCAATAACGTTATCATCACCTTCACCTCGAAGTCTGGGATATTGAGCCTCGTCAAGTTTCTATAAATACAACAGTTTAGATATACAGCAGTCGTCTGTGCCCCGGCCTTATCACATCAGTCAGGTTTCAGCTTTAAGTCCAGGAGCCTGTGTAGAAATATAGATTACAGATAGAGAGCTTTACCTTTGGGGCTTTTGGATGTCAAAATATTGGCCCAAGTATAAACAGTTTGATCTCATACATCACTCCTCTGAGGAGTATCATTGCTGTGTCACTGTTATGATGCACACTCACTCGTAATTGATGCTGCATATTCACAAAAAGCACTAAAGTCGGTGACTGTGAAGTTTTAATACATTACACAACCACTGAAAAAGGTTTGTTTGCCAGCACTACTATAAACATAACCAAACAGAGCATTTTTAAATCTATAAATGATTTTGCTCTTCTGTGTCTTTTCAATAACCCATTTTGTCTTGTGTTTTTTCTGATGGTTATAATTTACCCAAACAGGCCAGTAAAAGAAAATATTGCCATTTCATTCTTCTGCAAAGCCATCTCCGAAATAATGTTAACAATTTAACAGTTTTGGTCGATGAGTGTTTCGCAGACAAAGCGGACATCTGTGTTTGAAAGTAACGAGATGAGGTGCAGGAGTTGTTTTTAAAATCACCAAATAGTAGCTGTTTGAGAAAGTGACTTTGTTCTGAGGATGGATCCACTTAGAGAAACAATGAAAGATGTGAGAAGCCAGAAATTCAGTTGCTGAGAGATCAAATGCATGATTAGCCGTAATATATGACAGCGGATGTCCATTGGTCAGCTGGACGCTAGAATGGACAAAATAAGACAACTTTTCCCAAAACAGAAGATGGGACAATATTATAGTTTTACAATTGACACAATAAGAAGTAAAAGGAGGCACTTTGGACAAAAATGTAAAAAAAAATGTAAACCAACAAACAAACAAACTACATTTTGTGCAGTTATAAAATCAGTCTAGAGCAGAGCTGTCAAACTCATTTTGGTTCAGGGGCCACATACAGTCCAATGTGATCTGAAGTGGGCCAGACCAGTGGAAAAAATGGCATATTTACCTAAAAATAACAGCAACTCCATTTTTTTCCCTTTGTTTTAGAGCAAAGAAGTACAATTATAATGTTGGTGTTCTCATCAATCGCAACTGAAAAAAGCTAATGTTGCTTAAAGCTATCCGCATGTATGTTTTCACGAACTCCACCTCACAGTATTGCTTTGATGCTAATGCTATTTTGGGTAATGATGGTGCCAAAAGTCATTGCATTGCTGCTATCTTCTTTTCAGTTCTGGTTCTTAGTGCTGTGTTACTCTTACTAAAAACAGTGCAACCCCCAGTGGACAAATTAGGAATAGCAGTCTCATGTTCCAAATTCATTCCATGGACCAAATAGAAGCCTCTGCTGGGCTGGTTTTGGCCCCCGAGCCTCATGTTTGACACTTGTGGTCTAGATGAACCTTTTACATTCACAACAACTCATCTGCTTTTTAAGTGTTAACTGTTTTGTCCATAGTATCTATTGCAAATCAAATTCTGGGACACACTGTGAGCTTTCTTTGAAATAAATCCCTCTGTGTGAACTAAATGTGTCTGCGCTTTTTCGAGAGTACAGGAGCGAGAGGGGTGGCTTGTAAAGTGTTGTGTTAGACCGCCGTGTCCCGCAGCGCAGTAGTAGCTGACTCAGGACCGGGACGGACGCAGGTGAGTGTTGGCTCAGGTAAAGCCATGTGTTTCCTGTCCAGAGTGTGTGTGTGGGCCGCGCACCTGCAGAGAGACATCCTGAACACAGCTGCTCCGGGCCACACAGGTAACAGCTATATCCCACCAGCGCTGCCTCTCAGTCACACCACACACAAAAAAACAAGACTCTCCCACTGCTATCTTGTCAATGGAAAGTTAGTGCCAAACACAAAGTCTAAAAATGAAACAATATTTGAGTGTTTTAGACAGACCTCATGGGAAAACAAATTGCCAAAATCAAAAGTATTACAAAAATCAGGAAATAATCTACACTTTATCCCTGAACTTAACCAGTTTGAGTCAGTAAGGTCCAGTATTGTGATGTGAACTGTCTGGCAAGGTCCTGACTTTATTAAAGCCTATATGAGACTGTAATAGTGGTACTTGTGTATGACAGAAACTCTATTTTCTTTGCTGCTGTTTAATTTCAGTGAAATTTTGTCATTTTACAACCGTGTTAACAGGTTCTCCAGCTTCTCTCCATCACCCAAAGATATGAATGTATAGGTGAACTGGTGACTCTAAAGCGCCCCTAGTGGATGAATGTGAGAGTGAATGGTTGTCTGTCAGTGTATGTGTCTAAATGTAAGCCCTGTGACTAACTGGCCATTGTCCAGGGTGTACCCCAGCTAAGGCCCAAAGCTGCTGGGCTCCAGCCACCTGCAACTCCCAAAGGGGACCAACAGTAGAAGATGAATGAATGATATTACTGTTCTGTCATTTATCTCAAGTTGCTCCTATTCCAACCCATGGTCAGTAAACATGTAATATTCCACCTCTCCAGGGGTTCAAACAGGATTTTTTTTCTGAGGCTGTCTTTTTCACACTGCCATGACTGGGGCAGGCAGTGAGGAACAGAAAGAAACACTAGACCAAATGTAACATTTGTGCTAAATAGCACCGACATATTGGTCTTTTGGTGAACATTAAGCAAATGCTTTGAACAGCCGGTGTAGAAGAAACCAATCACACTTGTGGCTGTGGAGAATACTAATGCTGAGGCTTGACCATTTGAACATCACAGATTGATATAGTAATGCCTGCAGAAATGAAATAACAGTGCATTTGAATCTAAAACACACAGGAGTGAGCTCTTAGTGCTTTTAGAGAGATTTGAATACACATAACGTACATCACTAAAATGTTTAAGGTTGTCTAAGCAGCACGATGACTTCATGCATATGCAAATCAAACATATGTTTAGCCACTAGCTGTGTCTTTTAATGTGTCGTAGTACTGAGGCATTGATGTATGCACTTCATAAAATCATTATTACGTTTAGCTCCTTCCAGAGTATGCTAATCACACAGAAATGTTTTACAACATCTGGGAGAGAATATCAAATAAAATCAGTGCTCACGACTGGTTCAGAACTTGACTATTAATCCAGACACATCCAGATGATAAAATAGTGATGATTGAGAGCATCTAGAGTTGGGACTGTCAGCTGTGCATTGAGTAAAGTCTGTGGGAACATCAGTCGACTTTGGCCCGGGGTGGGACTCAATAATTCACAGTGAGGAAGCGACGTGCTCAGTCGTCTCTCATCCATTAGGGAGACACACCACACAGCTTGGGTTTAGACGCTGACTTTGATCGCTTTCTTTTGCAAGAAAGGAAAACAGTTAATTCAATTTTGCCTCATTAAGATTTTAGCTGCTCTTCCGTGTTTTATTTGGTTTAGTTGTCTTCCTTTGAAATGGCTGTGGTTACACCAGCCTCATGAAACAAAAACCAAAGCTGGTGGCATATTTTCTGATGTTGGATACTGGGAATTGTTGTGTCACAATCAAAAGAATAAAGACAAAATAGTAAAACATCCCATGAGCTCACAATGGGTGTTATTTTAAGTTGTCGGTATGCCACGCTGTGAAAAAATATGAAGCAGAGGAGAAAAGATTTGTGAAACTAAAGTAAAAATCTTGTTCTCATGGTTCCATCAGGATTGTGTGGGTTGAAACAAGTGAAACACAGGTCTACAGGTGCAGTGCAGTAGTGAGCTGCTGCAGAAATCAACCCAGAAGCCAGAAACCCATTCAGTTATTAAACCAATGAATAAAGTTTAAACTAACGCCAGTCGTTTTTATTCTCCCGGGCTGCTCTGATGAAATCTATGAGAGAAAATGGTTGGGCAGAGCTACAACAGACTGAATCACAATATACTTTGGGAGATATGGAAAATGACCACTGTTGAAGAATCCAGTTGTTCAGATTTTGACATAGCGGAGTTGGACAGAACATCACTTTGTGTCAGCTCAGGACAACAGTAAACCTGCCCCTGTGATCCTACGGTGGCCATTTTGAAGGACAGAGCTTTGAGCATTTACTGGTGTTACTTTTCACTGCTTCTGAGTCCCACTGCAACTTTCACTTTGTCCACTTCGACTATTTCTTAAAAAAACAAAACACTGATTTTCTTTTAACACCCTTTTTCTCATCTCTTGTCCATATTCCTACAGGACCTTCCTCCATTCGTCCACCAACTGCATACGTTTAGGTAAAAAGGAGGCCCAATAATAAGACATTCAAGACACCAGAAAATGTAAGTGTTTTTAGTATATTAAAAGACAAAATCCTATTCTTTGTTCAAATACAGTAGGCCAGACTTGTGCTTGTATAGGAAATAATGTAGTACAATAAAAGGACTTCCTCTGGTGGAAAGTCCTGCGAGAAAGATGCAACGGAATACTCTGATTTCTGTGACATGATCTGAGCCCTCTCATCTCGCCTCCAGCCGACACTCCCCCTTCCTTCCAGACCCTTCTCCCATGTCACCTCGGGCCCCTGTCGCCTCCTCACTCAGCCCTGTTAGCCATTCACACTCAGCCTGTGAAATAACACTCTTAACAGGGGCTCTTCGGCACGCCACACCTCGTCTTCCTCGGTCCCTCTGTTCTAATTGATTTAACAATGAATCCGTCATTACAGCTCTCACCCCGCAGCAAACACATGGGACGCTGTCACACTTTCATTTTCTGTTCGTCTTAGGTTGTCACTACTGCTGCTCCAGACATCTACCTGTATGAGGCACCTTGGTATGAAATAGAGAAAGGACTAAAATCAACACTCGGGGAAAATATCTGAAGAAAAAGGCTCTAACTTTGTGAAAATGCTGCTATAAAGGGAGCTTTGTCACCTTTATTATTGTGGTGGAAGCAACTGTTCATTATCTGCAAAATAAGTTGACGCCTAAAGACTCTCCAGACTGTAACATGCAAAATATAAGATAGATGTATGTCTTTAATTTGTAACAATATGGTTTAAAAAGCCATAGTAATGGGTTTGCCAAATCCGTAACAGCATTTGTTTTTCTCACTGAAAAATTAATTCATTCTTAATTCAAGAAGAAGAAGATAAATGGTATAGTTTGATCTACTATCAACTATCTCTAGTGGCTTGAAAAACTGCATTGTACACTGGACAAATTCCCCCTAGAAATTCAGTCAAACCATTTGTTATATACAACTATATGTCTGCCAGTTGAATACCGTATAGGGCAAAGCAATACACTGGCCTTTACAAATATTACAGCACAAAAGTCTGCTGTAGGGGTTTAAATTTTAAAGGCGAACTCATATCAAGGTCAAAAGTCAAGGTTTATTTACATAGCACATTTAAAAAACCGCTCTGCTACACAAAGTGCTGTACAGGCTCAATTATAAGTAAATCCAAAAGATAAAAAACATGACAGTAAAAACACAATCATTTAAAAAACTGTAAAATAAAACAAAGAGTAAAGAATAAAAGTAATATATAAGATCTGTGAAATGTCCAGCTCAGCTTGTGTTAAAATCCAGTGAAAAGAGGTGAGTTTTGTTTTTTATTTGCAGTGATTTACTGCTGGATACATGAGGTAGTTCTAATTTCCAGAGTTTGCGTCCCATACATCAAACACCCTGTCAGACAGTTTAATAGCAACTGATTTGACAACCTCAATATGCACTTACAGTGAGCATGACTTGGATTATAATAAATGGTTGTCACCAATAAGTTTTTCAATAAGTAATAAGTCAAAGCAACTTTAAGTCTGAAGAAAACAGCAAGAACCAACAAGAATAAAAGAATTAAAAGCATAGATTGTTTATTGTTAATAATTATATAAGTCATGCCCTTTAGATTTACGTGTATATCCATGAATGATAAAATATGTCATGCTGAAAACATTTAGACTTATGCCCTAAATTATTGACAAAAACAAGCATACTAAAATTCCCAAATCTCAGCATGAACATTACAAAGTTAAGAAGGATAAAGGGTAAAAAAGGATGCTAACTTTACTAAATGTTTTTTTTTTTGTCAAATGCTTAACCCATGAAGGTAAGAGGAAACTTAAGAAGTCTTCTGCTGTAGATCTAATCAGCCTCCTCCACACTTGACTCTGCAGCAGACCTAAAGTGATGGCCGCATGGCGCTGCACTGCGCTGTTGTGCTGAGAGAAATAATGATCCGTGGCTGTGTAAGCCATTAGTGAGTAAGTGGTTATGTTGGAGCCCCTGTTTCCCTGACGCCTGCTGTCACTTTGATAAATATGCAGTGCCGAGACGCCCTCGCGAGAACCAGCTCTGAGACCCACACAGAAGTGCCAATTTACTTTAATCTGCTCCTCACAATCTTTTAATTGTCATAACTCCTTCAAAATGTTGCAACAGGGAAGGGCAAGAGTGTTAGTGCAGACATTTCATTAACCTCAAAACAAAAGATGAAGTCACTCAAACCATTTTCAGCATAAGAGATGAATGCAGCTGTTTGGGCACAAATAACAGAGCCTAAAAATAAAGGATGTAGGCAAGGACTTCAATGTTCCCCTTTTATTTTAAGGTGAATCCATGTAGCTCAAATGTGGACGTCTCATTATGGCGAATATGACTCTTCCCACACTATATAAAAAACAGAAGAGGAGTAACATGACTATGGGGAGGGTCTGACAAATGTGGCGTTCAGTGAACAGTGGCGGCACAAAAAGACACGTGTCATCACATACCTGTCAATCAAATCCTCACATGCACCATGCAAATGTTTACTATGGTGTGAAAGGAGCAATTAATCAATCATTCAGACTGTTCAGTTGTGAATTTAGAGATAGAAATCCCTCTTCAAAACCAAGTCCCCATTGTATTTCTTGGGATTTATTTTATCTTTCTGTATGGCAATCATTTTGAATATATGACTCATTTTCAAGTTATACAGTAAGAGAGAACTTGTATATGTAGTTGAGTCATTGTTATTTGTATTTAACAGTACTATAGGTGCACATCATGACAACGACAGTGTAGCAGACCCACAAAAATGTCACATGCTCCCCCAGTGGTTGATCGTCAGACAATTACAGGCTACAATAGGTCAATATAGCTGTCAATCATCTCCTTTTATGACAAACATCTAGCAACTTGGCCACAAAGAAATGGCACAAAATCCACATGAAAAGTTGCCCATTTGTTTAGTTATGGAGAAAAAAAATAGAAGTGGTTGAAGGTTGAAACTTCATTTACTATGTTTGTGGCTAACCACCTATTTGCAGAAAATGGCAGCCCTCGTGGAGAGAGGCCAGTGTGTGTTTGTGCTCTGAACTCACCCTTGACTCCTTTCAAAAGCTGATTTGTTTAGGTCACCTCTGTGAACCTCAGCAGACATTGAGGGGAGACTTCCTGCCAAGCTGTCTCTTTTAACTCAGCTTATTTTCAGCTCATTTCACACCAGTATGAGATGAGCTTTTATGAAAAGGCTCGATTCATGGTCCACTGAGTCGCAGTTTTTTAAAAAGAATACATTACTACACGCAGTGGCCCTAACTTCAGGAGACCAGGCCGTCCTCACAAGCATATGTCGGCCTGGCCTCCTCCAGCGCTTGGTTATAGACACACTGAGGATAAAGCAATGGTATATATTCATTCACGGTGAGTGTTTGTTTTTAGCCGTGGCGCCTCTGTCCCACATGCAGATTCAAAGCTGTGATTCTTGCACAGAGTGGAGATGCGGCAGCTTTTTGTTTGCGTGAAAGGTTGGCAGAAAAGAGGCTTTTTCATGGTCTGAGTCGGCTGTGAATCGAGCTTTACATCCTGCTCAACTCCTTTGCAAGTGAATTAGCTCTACTGGCATTATCCGATGGAGCCCCTGAGGTCAAACAGACATGGATAATTGTACGCTCTATTCTCTGTGTGTTTGTGGAAGTATACAATGACAACTTTCTTTGTTGCTGATCTAAATCTCACCAACAGTAATGGTCCAATGAATGAAACGCACTCAATGATGACCTTTTTTACATTTAGGTTCAAGTTGTTCCAGTTGTATGTTGAATGGTACTTACAGGGAGTGGGTTCAACAGTTATGTCATTTTCCCACCAAACTCTCACATATGGCAAACATATGCTGCAATATGTTGCTTTTATATGGGCTGTTAAGCAGTTGTTGGTAGCGCTGGAAGAGTGACATTCCCAGTAAGTTTGCGTTGGTTTTTTTAAATATAAAATTTTTGCGGGGGGTTTTTTTCCCCTTTTTTCCCCCCCAAACCATTCCCTTTTTTTTTTTTTTTTTCCCCCCCCCTCCCCCCCAGCAAAATCTTAAGCAAATCTCGAATGAGAGATGGATTCACGAAGATCCAGCAGCTTTGGCCTTCAACACGTTCGCTCTAATCAGCTTCAGTGTGTTGTACAAATATGATCAAGAAGTGCTCTTTCATTTGCATCTGGACTAACAGGAACATTTACGAAGCAAGAAGGGAGACGGGATATGAGCGGAGTGTCTGAGTGATTAGCATTTCACAAATTGTACAATACAAATAAATTCATAGGATGTTTTATGTGCACAACCAAATGAAAGCATGAATCAAGTTTTGTTTGTTTGGTGAGTGTAAATGACTTAAATAGACCTAATTTGAGGGTTTGTCCCTGTCACACTGTGCAAGGCAGAGCAGACAGTTTGATGCATGTTTCACTGCGATTAGAGAGTGCGTCAGAAGCAATGATTTAACTATGTTGAATAACAAGCTCACAAATCTCAGGTTATCAATGTTGAGAAAATGGCCAAAAACCTGCTGTCAAAGGCTGAAAATGGTCGACTTTACAGAACAAATGCATCACAATATTCATCTTGATATAACAGTAATAAAACAACTACAATTACTTGCAGTCTGGAGCCGACAAGGTAAATGAATTAATCTTACTTTGTAAAATTACAAATGCAACAGATTAAATGCTTATTATTATTAGCAAGAAAAACAAGAAAAATGAGACGTGTTATTTTGCAGAGTTTGAAATTACGATGTGAAGCTTAATTTAGCGTTAGTGTGACAGACCGGGAGGCGAAGCGTTCCCATTCACTTGCAGCCATTTTTCATTGGGTTTGTTTTATTGTCCATGGTGACGGTCCCTAAAGTTGAACTCTGCCCCGGGTGACTTGTATTTTCTGATGCTCCGTGGGAGGAACCGCAGTAAACTTCCGCCTTTCACACCAGAAGAAAAAGGCCCGCTAACATCTGTCTTTTGTCGTCAGTGTGAAAGGCTTTCATTTGCATTGATTCCAAGGTCAATGGGGTCTCACTGTGGTCACGGATATTCATCAGCTCCCATTGACACTGGTGATGCCGTGTCACCACCTCATTGCCATGACTCTATACAGGTATAGTATAGAAATATCTTTATTTTATAAATTTGATGCCTCTCCCTAAATCTAATCAACAATCACCCTTTATTTTCAAGATATTGCCACACCATTCTTCTAAATGTGGCCACTGATTCATTTTTTTTCTTATTTTATGTCAGAAATGCATTATTCTACGTCAACAATTTGCAGAAATCTCGATAAAAATTTGGTTAAAGGAAAAATAGGTCTACATTTCTGAGCAACATTTAAAAAAATAAAAAAGTAAGATGTAGATGTATAAGAAAATGTGTCCAAATGTAAAACTTGTGTAAAGGCATGTCTCTTTGTGTGCAGATTTAACCAAGTGAATCTTCGAGGAACAAAAGCTGTCCCCAACACAACAAAACAAAAGCAGCAGTGTCTCGAGAGAAAAGGGCCTGGACGTTTTTCAATTGGGCTACTGGGTTAATCTTCAACCCAGCGCTGGGCCACACTTCCCCAACATCCTCACAGGTTCTTAGGCTCCGCTCGAACTCCAAGCATGGTGTGGCAGTGAGCCGGGCTGGCGCAGAGTGGCTCCCTCAGTCAGGCCTGTCGCTGCTGTGGCCAAGGGACGACTGTGACTGAGGAGAGATACCAGCGCTGGGTTCAACACCGAGCCAAAAACCATACCTCAGAGTCTGACTGTGAGGAGGAAGATGGGCCTCTTATTATTTGACTAATCTCAGGATTAGGAAAAGCAGCTTTGGCCTTCAACACGTTCGCTCTAATCAGCTTCAGTGTATTGTACAAATATGATCAAGAACTGCTCTTTCATTTGCATCTGGACTAACAGGAACATTTACGGACCAAGAAGGGAGACGGGATATGAGCGGTGTCTGAGTGATTAGCATTGCTCTAGGATCCTTGTATTTAACAGTCCACAAATTGTACAATACAATTAAATTCATAGGATATTTTATGTGCAAAACCAAATGAGAAAACATGAATCAAGTTTTGTCACTAATGCTTTAATTAGTGAGTGTAAATGACTTTTGCAATGGTAACATAAACGTAATTTGAGGGTTTGGGTAAGCCCCTGTCACACAGTTTGATGAATGTTTCACTGTGCGATTAGAGAGTGCATCATAAGCTATGATTTAACTATGTTGAATAACAAACTGTGTCACCTTTAGCGCTGGTAATGTACTTTAAAGAGAAAGTCTGCATGGGCAAGTTTGTAGGTTAAAAAAGGACAGTTTGGGTCTCAAAAATGACTTGAGGTGATGTTATTGTTAGCATACATCTGTTTATATTCCCAAAAGAAAGATATTTACCAGGCACGACTGAAGATATTGTTTGCCTTTGACCTTGTAACACTGTGCAAAATACGACCACCAATTTAAAACCAAGGTATTTTACACATTCATTGGATTAAGTTTGTGACACGTTCCTTTTTTTTTTTTTCAATTCAATTTTATTTGTATAGCCCAGTTTCACAACAACAATTGCTTCAAAGGGCTTCACAAAACAGACAATAAAATGCAAACACACAGAACAAGACAACATCCCCTGTCTGTAGACCCTCCATCAGGGTCAGAGGAAAAACTCAAAAAACCCACAGAGTTTGAATGGGTTTCATCTTCATTTAGGTCTTTGTCTCATTAGTTTGTTTTTAATATTAATCGCCTCCTTTTATGCTTCATTTTCACGCATCACTTTGAAATATCACTTCAATTTGTGCCACTGTGCCCTCATTTTAAGTCCCATTTTGGCCCCTTTAGAATGATTACCCCTGTGAAGTTAATGTTGTGGTGGCATTCTTCCCTTTTACATATCTTTAGTGCCTTTTGTCTCTGATTAATGTGCAAAGACCCTTTAAAAACCACCTATCAAATATATTGGAGAGCCAAATAAAACATTTCAAAGGAACACATTTGGCCCCTGCTCTTTTCCATGGTCCCTCTTCCTAACCTTAACAGTAGCCTATTAATAATAAATAATACAACATAATTGAATTTAACTTTTAAATATGGTGGGTTGCTTGTGTCTCTAATATCAGATACACGCAACCCACTATAATGGTTTTGTTATATTACAGTTTGTTTTGATGGCTCTGTTCAGGAAATTGGATTGTATTTCTAGTCCTTGGTTAAAAAAGTGCATAGACACAGAAGTCTTGTGTATTTCCATTGATTTGAAATAGTTACTTTGACTTCTTCCTCTTCACTTGAGTTTGTACAATCTCTTTTGTCCACTAAAGCTCATAATCTCTGTCAAAAGACTGGCAGCTTCGAGGAGCTAATCTGGACTCTAAACAATGGGGCTGGCACTGAAGTGTCCTGGCTTTGATTTCTGCCAAATCAGTCAAAAATCGCTAATGAACTTTTGTTCTCTTGGCAACACCAATCAATCATAATTACATGCCAGTCCATTATTTCTTTTTTGATGTGTAAATTCATTCCAGCTGACAGTCAGAGGAGGCAGATAATAAAGCATCTTAGATCAGCGTTGGCCAATAAAACTGATTTGCCTGCAGCGATATTATTACCCACATTCCTTAATATCATATCTCCATTTGGTGCACAGAAAGAGAGTTTGCAAAAGATTTTCGCTCTAGGCTTTGCTCACTTCGGTTCTGCTTGCTTTCCTGGAAATAGGATTTTGATCTTTCGCTGCGAGAGTGATTATAGTTCGCACTCCATGGCATCCAAACTTTAAGGATTGCAACAACAAGGCTCCTCAGTGTGTAGACGGAGGCAGAATTTCCTCTGAACGGTGTGTCTGTGTGTCCTGTGAGTATGTCTACCTTAGCCAGATCCCCTGGGGTTTGCAGATGGCGAGTGCACATGCCAGCACCGCACACCAACCTGGACTGAGGGCTTCGGTCCCGGAGCCAGGTTACAGCACTCTTGGAGGGAGCCTGAGTCCAAGAGGCCCAGCTGCCTCTCTGATCCGAACAGAGCCTCATCAAACTGGGAGGGCGCTTTTTCCATCTCTGCGCCCAACAGGAGCCAATAACCTGTGCTATGGGTGAACAGAAAGTCAACAGGGCTAAATGTGACTCATAAAGAGGACAGTAAATGAATTATTATGCAAACGTGCCCAAGGAGAAAAAAGCAAGTTATGTTAAAACTGTTTTTATTGCAGATTATAGATTTTCAGATGGATTTTTGTAAATATTTAAACACATTTTACCTACATCCATCGAAGACCAATATCCTCACCTTCCTATCTACAGCCGTGTCTTACACAGCGCGCCTACCGCCACCTTTTGTTGACCGCTCTCAGCGTCAGGCGAACGGGGTTCCACTTTTGAGCTGGTGTGGAGTCAGTGGACGGTAAAAGCTTAGAGCCGCGTGAGAAAGTGTAGCCCGTGCCCAGAGGTGTGTGAGATGGTGTTGACTCCTGTGTGACCTCAGTATTGTGTATTGAGAGAACCCCGACGTGTTAAAACAACCTGCCTTTGTAACCTTGTCGTAAAGCCGAACGCAACACCTCAAAGATGACGCACGGCGACGCGGACAAGATGTTGCATGAAGACGTGAGAGCTGCCGTTTTGACTGGTACAAATGCACAGTCCAAAAAACACCATTTAACCTCAAGTCACCGTCCAGCTGCTCTCCTGTTCCGCTGCACACTGCACTGGAAACATTCCTGCTCCAGTGCACTTTAGCCTCAAGAGAGTTGTAATGTGTTCCTGAGTTTCTGACCAAGCACCAGCTTTTCGTTCAACTGGAAAACTGTCCTGTTTTATGCTCAATCCTTTGTTACATTAACCCTTAGAGAAAATATCACTCAACAATAAAATGTGTGGTGGTAATGTACAAAAATAACCCATTTATTCAGAGTAAAAAAGCTTGGACTTGGATTGCGACCCTTCAGTTAATAGAATCCTACTTTTACTCTAAAATAGTGCTCAAAACTATTGCTAATTTTGAAAAACATACATAACTAAAATATGTTCTGGTCTTTTTTTCATGTATCTGCTTTATGTTTGTATACGTACACAAAGAATTTGGGAGATTGGCTTTAAGAAACACTGCATCAAGAAGCAGCCTCCTTGAGATTCATCATCCTGTTCCTACATTTTGACATTCTCTCTGCTCACTGTCACTGCATTTCATTTGACCAGTTCTCTGCAAGTTTGCAACAAAAACAAAAGCGTCTGAACTAGAAAAGAAGTAGGGCATGGCGCTAACCCAGCTGCCTAGCCAGGCATCCCTTATTCCTTTGGCTTTTAATGCGGGCTGGTATGAAATATGCATGGTGTGGCGTGGAGGGAAGATACTTAAGGTGGACTTCTTAAGTGCCCGTGGTTTGCATCGAAACACAGCGTACGGGGGAGAGTCTGATGTGTGTTTGGGAGTGCAGATAATGGAGTCGGCTTTAATGGCACGGAGAGCGGGAGCAGATCCCCGTTGCCCTGATGGACACAGCTTGGCCGTGTCTCCATTTACATAAACTGAGGAGGAGAATAGCAAGCGAGGGTCCCATAGGAGGGGGACCTGTTGTAATGTGAGGTCAGAGACAATGCATTATACATGGAGCGTATACCGTACTTCCTGATTGTCCATTTGTTTGTGGTTAAAAGCCACAACCTCGCACGTTTGACGACGTGATCATCACACCGGACGGCAGTTTAGATGACCGCAATGCTATCATGCCGTAAATGTTGACCTGTTACGAGTTGACGTATAAGAGCTTAACATAGCTTTTTATACATTAAGCGTTCATGAAAGCAGCACTGTTTATTTTTTCACTCACTACAATAAACCTCAGCTTGTATCAATCCCTTGAAAGGCCACAATCCACAGGCGAACCGAGCTTCAGCAAACCACTTTTGTTAAATCCCAGCTTAATGCTCATGCTTATTCATTTCTACCGTTTTTAATAATACGGTATATGACTCATGGTTTTAAATTGAACTCCCCCACAGTTAAATCCTCCCTCCGAGCTGGTGGTGTTCACAATTATAGGCTTCATTTGCAGAGCTTTTGGGAAGTGACTCATATTAACAAAGCAAGTCAATGACATAAAGGTGACAGGCTGCAGGAACATCTTAACGCAAACATCATTTAATACACAGTATGATTTGACAGGGAACCACTATTATTAGTTTAAGATATACAGGTGTCAAGAAAGGTGTGATTTTGCCTCCAAACATGAAGCAGGAGTAGAAAATGATGAATGGATGAATGAATGGCATTTTTAGCCAGTTTTGGTGCAGTGTTGTAATTATGACCTCACTGACACTACACTGTACTGAGACTGAGACAATCCAAGACCCGGAAACAGTTAAAATGCCATCTTAAACAAATAAAAAACTAATGGAGACTTGCTGACACTACGTTTACATCCAACTGCAAGACTGTTATAGAGAACAAAGTGATTTTGTCTGGTCTTCATTTAAAATCAATAGAGGTCTATGTCAGAGATCAAGACAAGGAGTTTGAGGCAAGATTTTTAAAAGTGGTCTTAAAAGCAATCTTAAGGCCAATAACAAGTCTCAGGTACTGGAAGTCCATTATTTATTTTTTTGATGTGTAAAGAATGGCATTATAAAAACTTTCTGCTAAGTTATTCTTTAACAGTTAGCATTAAAGTATCATGTTGAGCAGAGTTTCACCTGTTTTTTCCAATTTACTGAAGATATTCATAGTGTAGCCAGGTTATAATGGATAGATGCAACAAGGAACCACAAATATTTTGAATGAATGCATTGTAATAGCTATATGACTGGGTCAGAGCATTTCCAAAACCCAAATCTATTTCTTCCCGATATAGAGATGTAAGGTAAGGTTTGAAATATGTAATCTTAACCCAAGTTCATTGAAAATCCACCTGGTCAAATACTGTAGCGGCCTGTAGCTCATAGCATTTTACACCCACAGTTAGTCTCCATTGTTGTCATTGTTTGACATTGTCAGAAGTTAAAAACTGTGCTTAACACTCTAAACTTTCATCCAAAGAGAGAAAAGCCATTTGTTGCCAGAGGAGAGTCTTTAGGTCCTGTGATGAAAATGCATAATACGACAATGTAATTGAATGCATTTTAATTAGATTTACAGACATCCCAGGAAGTAATGAACTAAACATTATGTCTTTAAGGAATGTGCATGAGTGTATAAGTTTGGCCAAAAGAGTAGTTAGTGCAGCAGTTGTTGGCATGTTTAGTCAAATTTAAAAACAAATAAACTAATTGATTGATTGAATGAGACCTGCAGTAATAAATCACCTGAGGAAATTGTCAAAGGGAATAAAATTCAGATGTAATTTTAGTCTGATTTCATTTTGATTGTTCAAGAGATGTCTGTAGCCCTTATGATGGCATTTTGAAAAGGACACGTCTGAAAAGTTCATTTGAGCGGTTGTGTCTACTTAATGTCATGTCTTACTTTTGGCAGTCCCCAGCTTTTCCATTGATTGTTGACATTTTGCATAATAGAATAAACAAATGCTGGAGATAAAGAGGACAGTTGCCTTCGGAGGATGATGGGACTTCCTGTTTGATGCCCGTGGCTCTGTTCAGTGCATGTCTGACAGGCTTCCTGGCAGCTGGCTAATGGCACCATCAGTGTCAGTGTAAATGATCAGGCCATCTCAGGCAACGGCAACTCCTACTCTCTCAACTCACAGTACACTCTACGTCCTTCAGCGAGAGCCTGTGAGGACACGCGGCCCTGGAAACAGTTACACTTAAGTACATTTATCCAGACATAGTGTACAAACTCACCAATACACTCACAGATGTATGAACAAACCGTTTTATTTCTGCGTATCCGAGTAAAAAATATGTATCTTTCTATATTAGAGCTACTCCTTTCCACAAATTGTCCCCATTTTACTTTTTTCACTTACTTCTCAAAGTTGAGTGATCAGATTGCTTCTTTGGATTTAATTTTCCTTGTAAATTACTCTGGAACAGGGTCAGATTGGACTCACATGACCTTTGTCCATTGTTCCAAAGTCACACCATTAATAAATCAAACCCTTAAACCTTAGTTGGTGTATCAGTGAAGCAGCAGGAAAGACCCTCTCTGAATTACCCTCCATTTAGCAGCTTTCTCTCCCTGACCCCACTCCAGAGATGCTTTAAATCTCAGCAGCCGTGCGTTTGTGTCCCACCCAAAAGCGCAGCCTGCCAGAAAATACAGGCATTTCCACCAGTCCCACACATGTACATGCCAACAGCTGTGCGATCTGGCAGCGGTACTGAGCCAGTGGCACTGACTGAAACATGCCTGTTTAAGCTGGAAGCCTGCGATATGGCTCTATCTGCTGGTCTGCACCGGCACATTTACCCCACACCCCCCATTTTAATAAACCATTTCCTTTCCAGAAACAACCCCCGCTTCCACACAGAGCAGCAGCAGCAGAAGCCAACCTTAAAGCGGCTCACTCCCAGCGGCTTTAAGCACTCTTCCCACCTCATATCATCTTTAAACTGATATTTACCTCAGATACAATGGCACCCTCATCAGATTGTTCCCCTCTCGCTACAGAGTCGATTTTAGTTTGACTTTCTGACCACGGTGCAGTCGGAAACTGTTGTCCTTGAATCACACTGCCATCTCTGAAGTGTTGTCTTACTAAATACTAGTACTGTTTGACTTTGATTACACATTGGGGGTGCCCACACATAATTATACAGTGGTTTGACAGAACTTTTGTATTAGAAAGGGTTGATTCAGCTGGTACACCCAAGCTAAAATAGGCCTAAATAAGATCTAAAAATACTGCAGATTCTTTAAACTGATCAAAAGTTCTGAGTGGATCTAGTCACACTTAATGTCACTTGTCCAGTTATAAGCAATAGGAAATGTTAATGAGTGAAAATCTCTGTGCACTGTACATTACACATGGAAAAATGAGTGCATTGTATGCTGGAGGCCTATGGTGCTTATGCAAATGTACAAGTAATTAGCCTTTGTCAGAGAGTCCACATAGAGTTATTCTTTAAAAATGTATAGACATGTACACGGATCAGGCAGTACATTATGACCACTGACAGGTTTAGAGAATAACACTGATTATCTCTTCATACTGGCACCTTTTAGTGAGTGCAGATGTTCGTTTTGTCTCAAAGTTGATGTGTTAGAAGCAGGAAAAATGGGCAAGTGTAAGGATTTGAATGAGTTTTAAAAAAGGCCAAATTGTAATGAATTGATGACTGGGTGAGAGCATCTCCAAAACTTGAGCTCCTGTGGGGATCAATCAAAAGTGGTCCAAGGAAGGATCAGGGGTGAACCAGGACAGGGTTAAGGGCAGATAAGACTCACTGATGCACAAACTTTGACACAATAATCGACCAAAAAATAGAAAAGCAACTCTTAGTCTTAGTCTTAGTCTTAATCTTACACACTAATACACTTTTGTCTCCACCATGAAATTGTGATGGTAAGAGGCCATTTACATGAAACAATAATGCATTTTTTTTTAAGTTGGGTCTGTTGGGGCACTGTAAACCCATCTGTGTGACTCTTAAATCTCATTATGGATGCATACACCTCATACAAATAACAGTATATTTTGCTGTTATTATTTTTTTGGCACGGTATAGCTGTTCTCTTTGTGCCCCTTTTTTTTTTTTTTTTTTTTTTGCTGGGGGCTTGCTCCTTGTCCCGTCATTGCCATTCTTAACTTTCTTATTATTACCACTATATTGGTAGACAGGTGCTTTTGAATGTATAATTTGACACAAACAGCCTTAGTAGGATCCATCATTACGATTATTTAGTCTATTCTAATTGCAATGACATTTCAGAACTCAGTCGCGGAAAATGCCACGTCAAGTTCCGCATTTGAGCTCGGATTAATTAAATAAATGTTAATATGTCACACGCTGATTTCTCCCATTGTATGCCACATACAGCACAAATGTGAAAATGCCAATAAGAGCCAACTTGACTTGACAGGAACTCTCTCTGCGACGCAAACAGCTCCTGGCTTCAAATCCCGAGGGAAGCTTCCACTCAAATCTAAAACCAACATGCCATTTCTGATCGAGCCCCCAGTCTCAGCCCGTTGCCCGGACCACTCCCCACGTCACCGTAGTGTAAATAAACACAGCCCAAACCCTGGGGACAAGTCATGAGCTAACACTGTGGGGATTTAAACCAAAAAGAGGAAGTTCTGTGGCACATGACTGTCTCTGTTGTAGTAATGAAAATGGGCATTGTCTTAGATTTAAATTTTCTTCTGTCTCAAGTGTGTGCAATGGTGTATTAGATGAAAGAAATGCAGGAAAAACAAGAATGGTGTGTGTTTCATATGCCATATTCAAATGTTTTCATGCAAATCAGTCATGGGCTTTGATTTCACATAGTGCTTTGTTTATTGCTTGTTATCCATTGTGAATAGAAACCTAGAGGAAGCGGAAAAGGGGACAGCAGCTCTTCGTCTTGTCGTATCTCAAGTAGACCGTAAATGAGACTCAAAGGAACATGAAAAGTAGCTTCGGTGTTAGATATAGAGCTATTAAAATCAAGTCAGTCAAATATGAAATCTGTAGAAATGTGATCTAACCAAGGCCACAAATTATTTATCAACATCATTATTATGTCAGTGGAAAACATAACCTAACCTTTTGTCCTCTGTATGACCCAGTCGTTTGCTCGTATAAAAAAAAAAAAATGACACCGGCAGCTTGTGTGACATATTGTTTCGGTTTCCAAAGACGAGTTATAGACTGCTGCTTTCAAAATGTAAAAGCGTTGAAATGTAGTGCGGTAACATCTCTGACATGAGCGTGTCAGCAGTGTCACTGAGCAAAAAAGAGGAGCCAGACAAGATGTGGTGACTGCAGGAGCTGGAATTCAAAACACAGCACAGTTTTTAAAGCGTCGGTGCTCTTGAGTTAGACATTTTAACAGAACAGCTTTGAATTTTCTGGCCCTTCAAGGTTTTTAGTGAATGACAGACTATGCTCCACTATATGAGCATCACTGAATGAGAATAATAACACATACTCATAGGTACAAATGTTTTTTCATATGGACAGTGGTATGCAGGAGGACTGGTCACTTTGTTTATATTAACTTCCGTCCAAGTTTAAGCACTGTTTTAACTGAGTAAAAGCTGATGTAGTTTTGTATATGAAGCTAAAAACTGAGACACATTCAGATGCAGACACAGGAGGATGCATCGAAATAAAAATGTGACTAGACTAGACTAGATTGCACACAGATTTTCAGGATGTGTCCAAAGCTGGTGCATTATCTAATAAAAAGATGGACATGGCGCAAGTGGGCGGAGCTTCTTCTGAAGTCTGTCAGGTCAAATTGTGGATGTGTGGGTTTGTTTAATAAAGAACAACAACAGATTTGAGAAGTTTTTATTTCAACTAATTAATGTCTATGTAGGTTTGAAATAGCACGACTTCTCTGTAATTGAATTTATATATTTCATACAGTTTTGATTCAAATGAGTCATAATGTTTGTAAAATTTGTATTTTTGTAAACTGTAACAAATACTTAATTCTAACAATCATCACACTAAATTACAATTCTGATGTTAAGTTCAGGTTTTGCTGGAGATTAATGTGTGCTTATGTCATCATAAACAGACATCTCTACAAATGATGCTCCTGGCTTGCTCTTAAAAGACTGACCACACTAGATCTGATCACACTGTCAGTATTTTAGCTCAAGGTCTGAAGGGGACTATACATTTACAGATATACATTATTTTAGGAGACTTGAGTTTGGCAGCAAATAAGATGAAGGACAAACGTGAAAGTTGATTTAATGGTAAGTACAGAACAGGAAACAACTTCATTATTGCCCGTCCACCCACACAAAACAAACCCTCAGCTGACAAGATGGAAAACGTACAAGAATATTGAGAGGCCGATTTGATTGGCAGATGCAATAATTCAACCGAGGGAACTCATCAGTGTGTACAGACTGCTGTGTTTGTGAGAGACAGCTGTTTATTTGAGAGAATCAAAAAAGGACAAAGTGGGAAAGTCGCGTTGTCTTCTCCGTAGAATAAGAATGACTTTAGAGAGACTGACATAACAACTCAAATCAAGACTGAAAGCTTGAGTGTGTAGCTTTTGTGTGGTGTCAGTCGGGGTTATAGATATGGCACGCTGAAAAGGAGAAATTTAGCACAAGACTAGGTTGAGACAAGTCTCTTTTCAAACATTCTCGAGGACTTTTATGTATTTTGTTTCAGGACCTTACACATGTTGCATTACATAATCACACAAAGATGATGATGGAACGTCTTCCATCAATCATTTTTAGCCAGTAGGGTCATTTTAGCATATTTTGTGCAAATATGACTCTGCTAGGGTCCAGTGTTTCTTTATTATTTGCTTATTATATGCATCTGAGACTGAGATTTTATTTATCTGAGCCAAAGTGGATGCTACATTAGTGTGTTTTTTTAAACTATGTTTTGCTAAAATTGTTTAGACCTTTAAAAGATGATGAACAGATGACTTTCAGTGAGTCTTTTTTAACTAATGTATGTCTAGGGACTGTCTACGTCATCTTACATACTGTAAGTGAAACACAGCCATGGGATTTGAGGCGAGCGGTAAAGCAGATCACTTTCAATCTCATATTCCCCTCTGTCTCTGGGCTTTAACCCACCTTTAAGATCTTCTGCAGTGTCACACTTTTAGAGCAAATGCAGTCAGGAACCAATAGGGAAGAGCTAAGTGATGCCGGGGGACATAAGAGGATAATAAGTGCAGCAGGTAGGGTCCCAGAGCTTTAAAAGAGTTGAAATGATCAGTGATAGGAAGAGCAGACAGAGGAGACTAACACCTTTAGATCGAGAGAGGTTGTTGAAAGTTATCTTTTGCCATTTCTGTGTCAGAGGGTATTTAAAAGTATTGAAGCTGGTTGAATAAATCAATCCACTTAGATTCACCATGTCTCTTCAATAGGCTTCCTTGTCTACCCTTTTAAAAGGCTGGGGTCAATCAGTAGGGGGTCGATGAAAAACAGTTTCATTGATATTGGACAATTTCTGTTTACTACTTACTAAAATTTGATCTATACAGTAAATACAAAGCAGAGTACAAGAAATGAGCACACACACGCAAAATAAATAAATAAATGCAAGCAGAAATAAACCTGGAAACAAAAATGTTTTAGGCATTTGTGTAAATGATCAAACTTTCATTGAAAATCAACATCAACAATGAATGGTTTGAGATCCAACTGTAAAAGCACATTATAATAATTACAAATATAATAGTATAAGCCCTAATTGTAACCCCACCAACATACAAGAATATTCTCATATGATTCATGACTGTTATTCTTAGGCACTCTTCTCAGAAACATAGAGTTTGGGGCTAAAGATTCCTACAGAAAGATTTAGAGAAAGTTAGATCCAGAGAGATTCTTTCGTGCCTGGTGTTATTGTTACATCAGCAGCCACATTTTTCCCAACACGTCCTCTTAAATCAAACAAATCACTTGGATACTTTCAAATACTCCTTTTGCCTGAACCAAGGGACACAGGCAAAACACATGACGTCTTGTCGATCCACCTGATGTGAGCTCCACCACAGGTGCTGCCCCTGGAAAACAAGGGGCCTGCCTTGTTACTCTTTGTTTTAGGAACATGGCCTGAGGATGTTGACTGTAGCGGTTTGTCCTGGGCTCCAATGAGAATACACTTTTATTTGAGAGACAGTGCTGTTCTTGAAAGATGAACTGCAAGGAGACTTCAGTTTGAATTATTAAAACTGTAGTTGCACTGAATGGATTTAGATTTTTTTCCATGTTAAGCAAAGTATTGTTTGGAAAGACACTGTATCAATCAGTTTTGAATAATGAAATATTTTCAGAATAAAATGTTGTATTGCACAGATTCACATGAACAGAAACTAAATTCAAAGCTCCATTGAACCCAGTGGAGTAGAGCTATCAATACGTCCTGTTCCCTACAATTGCCAAGAACATAATCAAGCATAAGAGACTTAGGACTTCATCCCTTCAATTGTCTTTCTAAATACATGTAATTATGTGAGTTTGTTCATAAAATGGGCAGCTATTATTGAATGTTTAATGTGTAACAGATCATGTCTATGAATGGTGGATCAGAGGACTAAAATAAATGATTCTCTTCAAGTCATTTGTTTTGTCTCCTTTCCTTCTCAAAACTTTTTGCTCCAATCAGCTCAAGGCTAGTGAGGCATTCACAATCCTGTCTTTTTCTTTTAGTCACATTGTGTTGTTTTGTGTAATAGTTAGGTGGACAATTGTTGAAGAGTAAGTACCTGTCTCATTTTAAAAAAAACTTTTTTTTTCTCTGTGTATTTATCAAAGTCTTCACAGTCTGTTTGTCTCATTGTTTGAGCATTGCCATCCAAAATGGTAGTGCTGTGAAAAAGTATTTTACACCTTTCCTGATTTCTTATTTATTTTGTATATTTGTCATACTTACATGTGTCAGATCATAGAGATAACTTAAGTAAACACAAAATGCATTTTTTAAGAGATGATTTTAATTATTAAGGGAAAAAAAGCTATCTGAACCTACATAGCCCTACAAAAAAAAAATCAAGAAGAAGTCACTGACACCAAAGCATTTCAATTCAGTTCATTTTAACTTTATTAATTTTGTTTAAATAAGTCTTCATCTTCCATAAACTGTTTGATTGTACTCTTATTGCAGTCGAGAAGATTAGTAGTTCTTGTGACGTTCTGTCCTACAGCTCACTGATCTCAGACGTCCACTGGCTGCTCTCTGTTGTTCAAAAGCCCATTGCAGGGGATAGTCCATGTTGTTCAATATATCCTCCATCCTGTTTTGTTTCTTGTTGTGACAAATACATGTTACTTTGAGAGAAATGTAGGACTGATTCAAAAAATAAGCTAAAGCAACTTAGAAAAACTTTGATGAGCTGTTGCAAACCTATAAACTACTGCATACTAGAACTCATAGACCACATACAGTCCACGCTCTGAAGAATTAACCTGTATGTTCAAGGCAAACCTGTGCAACCTTATCTTTATATATTTCCACTTCCTCCAGTGCCTTTATTCAACAATGAATCACAAGAGTCCCAGATTCAAGTAAGCACTATATGCACAATAAAAGCCTTTAGTTTAACATATGTATAGATTTTTATAAAGAAAGTCTCGTACATACAGAAAGGCAGGTATGAAAATGTATTGTGCATGTGTATTTCAATAGAAACTGTAAAGCCCTACTATTTTCACACACTGACAGAAGAAATGATCCGAATCTCCCAGAAGTTAAACACAGTGCATTATAACGAGTGTTTGAAGTTTGAATACAGAAGTCACTCCAGCCCAAAGGAGATGACGGAGCCGTTTTATATATACATTCCTCTGTGCTGTGAACATTTTACTTCAAACCAAAGACTCAAACAAAAACAAGCTGCTCCTCTGTGATCCTCCAGAGCCGCTGCTGTTGAATATTAGCTTTAATTATCAGTCTCTGTCGTCTCGCTGTAAAAGAGTTGTTTGTGTCAGATACAGGTCTCGGTGACTCCGGGGGACAGGACCAATGAGAAACGTACATCAAAGCCCTGTGTTGTTATTCCCACTGAAGCTGACGGAGGCACATAGTCCTCCAGATATTTATTGTCCCCTCACTGACGCATCTCAAGTGTTGGTAATTCACGTTATTACTGAGGTTGTTTGGGATGTTTTTGATCCAGGTGTAAATCAATGAAAGGAAACCTCTATATTATGCCAGCCTGGTCAGCCATCCCTTATTCCTTCTGTGCTACACAAAGCATTAGTTTGGTTTTTGTGGATTTTAGTTGGATTTCCAGAAGACAGTAGCAACGGATACAGAATACTAAATCTCCTCTGGATGCTTTTGGAGACATACAACTAATCACAGAAACCAAAAAAAAAAAAAACAGAATAGGTCCAATGGGATTTATACAGAGTGAAAATTATGATAAAATAAAATTAAACGTGTATATTGTGCACATTCTTTCTATGTCCATGGTTTCATTTTCAAGTTTTAGCATGACCCTCGAAAGTAGCATACAAAGAATCTAAAGGAGACAAGAATGGCTTTCTACCTGGTAAGCTCTGAGTAGCTTCTTTAATAATAATAGAGTGGTATTTCAATAGAAAAGTGAAGTGACAAGGACTTTGTTTTGGTCGGTCTGGTAAGCGCATGGGCAATTTAGCATAGTTAGTTTTTAATTTAAAAAACATCCAAGTGCTATGCAAAATGTGGCTGTCCAAAAGTTTCATGTAGTTTCCACATTTTTTCTTAAGAAGACAGCAAAAAGTTGAAACGTGTAAAGGTGCGATACTCAGCAATGGCCTGTTCATGAGAAATTTGACGATTATTTTGGGAGGTAAGGAATATAGGTGCGTTTTGAAGGGACATGCTCTGTGCTCAGTGCTCAAGAGACGTTTATGCAGAGTTAGTTTTAAAACGTTGCAGTCGAGGTCTCTCAGTCTGTCTAGGATTGGAAATGTGGCACATCTTTAGCAGTGTTCTCTCCTTGAAGGGGTGTAATGCCGAGTTTTTTCTTTTTTTTTTTGCAAATTTCAATATGTGGCAGTTGTAACCACACTTTTAACCAAGTACAAAAGTGCACAAATGACTGTCCTTACCAATTTTGAGGCCAAAGGCATTACCAGTGGCTTGTAGGTTCTTTTATCCTCTGGTGCTTGCTCTGAAGAAAAAAAAAAATGCTTTAACATAATTTAAAGCTCAATATTTGAACATTTCTTAACTAAATCGAATTGGTGGCGCTGTATTTAACACTGTCGCCTCACAGAAAAAAGGTTCTAAGTTCGACACCCAGGCCAGGTTGGGTTTTCTCTATGTACTCTGGTGTCCCCTACCAACATTAAAACCATTCACTGCAGTCTCCAGTTAGCAAAATGACCAATTACTGATGTAAGATCTGAAGGGGGTCCCTGGGCGCCCCATGAGCAGCTGCCCACTGCTCCACTGGATGGGCTAAACACAGAAAAAATGAATTTCCCCACAGAGATAATAATAAAGGGTGACTTAAAACTTTAAAAAACGATTATTTACCAGTGACTTTATTCTTTTATTTTAACCTCCAGCACTTTGTGTAATTTAGTTTCACAATATGTCCCGTCTCCCTTTAGGTGCTGTTTATGAAAATTCCTCCTTCAACATTAAAAGTATATTTTATCCTCGCATTCCTCTAAGAACAGATTAAACGTAGGTACACTTTGCCGTGCTTCTGTTGTCGCTCTCGGATAAGGCTAAATTATTCTTCCCCGTATGCTTCTCTATTAAGATGTCTGTGTAAAAGGTGCCTTTATTTCCTTCATTGTGAGGAACAGCTGGTCCTCTGCTCCAAGTGCACCTGGAGGCCTGCACACATTCACTAAGTGTGTTTGACAATTGGTTTAATTGTAGGCAGTAACTAATGGCAGAGAACAGCAATGCCGCTTGCATTTGAATGGAGAAATCTCAATGCGCTCGAAAATAGGTTGAAGTGGAGACTTTGTGGCGAAAGCAAGCAGTGGCTGGGATAAAAATAGTGGATTTGAAAACACTGAATGAAACCTTTAATGCCCCGAGGGGAATCTGTCTCACACCAAGAGTTAAATAAAAACAGATACATTCAACACAGTGGACATAACACAATTATTAAAAGCACAGCAAGACAATTAATACGAGAATAAATAAATAAATACAACCGTAGGCATCACAGGAATATACAATGGGACGTTAGCGAGCAGAGTGCCAATAAGAATAAAAACATTATCTGAGTTGATTGAGCAGCAACTTCTTCTAAACTTTTAAAAAACAATCTTAACGTAGTATTGTCAACATTGAAGCTTCTTAATTTCTTAAAAAATACAACCGTTACCTTACCTTAACTGTACCTAGATACTTATATACAGGTATAATTTCAATGATGGTATTGTTCACTGTGACAAGAAAGGGTTTTTTTTCTACAGTCAATTATCATTTCTTTAGTTTTCTTTGTATTTAGTTGATCTCAGCTCTATAGTCTGCCTCACCGTTGTTTAAAAGACCAATGACAGCTACATCTTCTGCATATTCGATGAGTTAACAGTTGCTACTATGGCTGAAACAATCGTTGGTAAACAATACATACATTAATAATTAAAAAAAAGTGCATAAAACAAGTATAAAGGGCTAAACAACAACATTATTACCACAATTCAATTCTTCTGCCTGTATCTCTTCACTTTATTTCCACAGTATTCCTTGCGCCCTTCTTCCCAGTGACAAGTGAGATTGATAATCATCATTTATCGCCCGAGCGCAGCCCTCTTTCGGTGGGCACGCTGCGACTCACCCGCTGCACGTCTGGCCATGTGCCAAACAGGCTAATTGTGTGGCATCTGACTGAGTCTCAAACCACTGACTTTTAATCAGGATGAAATGATATGTGTCGCAGTGAGTGGCTCTCCTCGCTGTGCTGATTTAGCAGATCTGGATGGGCGGATAATTAGGTGACGGACTGCGGTTTATCTGTTTATAATCAAGGGGTTATTTGAATTTGAGAGGATTCGCGGGCCAGTGCCGAGGTTGTCTCTCAATGAACCGTGCAATTAATGGAACGCCCTCTCATAAACTGCAGTAGCTTACCTGACTGGATTTGGTGTTGAATTTTTTAATGATCCTATTTTACCATAATGGACAGGAAGAATTACCACAATGACAAGCAGTTTTCCACATGAGCAGCTGGGTGAGCACAGGCTCCAGGATTTCACGGGCTTTAAACATCTTAACTCGGCGCAGCCTTAAAAGCTTACTTGATGAAACACATAATATCATGCCTCTTCGTTTTCTAAAATCCTTTTGGTTATTTCAGGCCTGCTTCTACAATAAGAGCTTCTTTGTGACTTTTTATTAATAAAAAAGACAGCTATTTTAATAATGAATGATTAAAAATAGCACTGATACCCCGTCTTTTTTTTTTTTTTTTTTACCTATTTATGAGTTTATGAATGCGATATCACCACTCTGCTGTTGTGTTAACAGATGTCTATATGTCCATCTTGAAAACAGCATATTTTGTACTTGCATGGATCAGAGTAATAATACATTTTGTTTTGAATTGGAGAGTCTGTGCAGTGCTATTTCTTGCTTTCTGCCTCTTCCATTTGCTTTTCACAAGGACCACAATTGAGTGCATTGCAATGGATTTTTATTGAATTATTGAAACGAGTGATGGAGGGCAGTTTGGGGTTTCCTAGGAGAGGGTCATCTCTCGGGCATGAGCGTCTCCTGTACCTGGATGACAGAGAGAGGGTGAGAGAAAGAGAAGGTGGGGAAGATGGAAGACAAAAACAAGAGCAAAGGTGAATTAAAACAGGGGCCACTTTTAGGTTACAGATGGGAAGAGGCAGGATAAAGGTGTGGTGCTGCTTTTACAGTTTAGAATGTATATAGCTCTATCTCTAACATCATGGAATGAATGCACAGATTTGTGTAACTTAAAGGACATTTTACATGTGTACTAAGTGTCTATGAAAATAACCTGCTGCTTTCTCATAGAAAATTAAAACAAAAAAATGTACAGTAAAGCAAGCTGCTATGTTGGTTAATTGAAAAAATCTGCAAATGGTACATTGTATGCTTGATTGGCTTTAATACTGCCCTGATCTCTTTTCAAAGGAAAGAAAGCCTGACAAAGGTTGTTTTTTTTTTTCTCAAACTTGTTGATTTGGCTGATCAAGGCAAAAACCTTGATGAACAGGAATAAATCCAACTTTTACAAGGTCTTCAAACAAATGGAACAAGACTTAACCCACTAGCAAAGCCAATAGCTTTATAATAGCAAAGACATAGAGTAAATATGAGTTACTCCAGCATGACTGTAATCAGCTTTGATTTTAAACAGAAGCAGAGATGGAGTACTTAAATCCTGGACTCCTCACTGGGTTCATTTTCAGGACTGGACAGGATTGGATGGTTTGGACTCTGCCTCTGTGCCTCATTGATTGCAGTCACAAGGACTTGTGACCCGACCCACACTTGAGCACTTGAGAGTTGTGCTCAAAGACAGAGCACAACATTACTGCACCATTGCTGTCTGTTGCTTGCATAACAGGAAAGCCTTGATTACTATGTCAGAGGTTTAAGGTGAACAAGAGGGATGCTGTGTACATAACTTACATATGTGACATAAACCTCTGCTCACTATACACTAAACCTTTCTGTGACTGGGTTTGAATCAATAAATACAGTCTATTTATTATCAGTATTAAGCCTACATTTAATCATGAAAAAAGTCATCAAATAGGCACAAAACTAAAAGTCCCCCAAAAATTGTTTTGCTCCTACACACCTCTTCTTATTTTTTAATTTACTTTGGTGACTTGATCATTTGAATACATTTGAAGGAGCAGTCAATAACCACATTAGGATTTTTTGCCAGATCTAAAGTACAGGTAGCTTTGTCCTCTCCTTTCTGTAATATAAATACAAAAGTAAAGTAGCCCGAAAGTTCCAGAAATCCAAGCAGGAGCACAGCAGGGAACAGCCTTTTTGTTAAACACGACATCGAAATTTCTGAGACCATTAGCTTTAAAGACTCTTTGCCAGATGCAGTGTGTAATGTCCCACATTTGTTGTCCCCTCCTCTGTTCTGTCAGTGCTGTTCCTGCTTCACAGAAACGATCAGTGGCCTTTAAACCTCCCTCCAATTGTCTGCGACAAAAAGTCAAGAAATCCAGGTAGGCCTAAATGTCAGGTGTTTTTGAAGAACATCAGACGCTACATTTTACTGAACTTTATTCCACTTTTTCTTCATCCTGCTCCTGCTTCCCTCACCTTTCCCCGAAGCCTGTCTTTCCCAGATAATGTCAGAATCGCATTTCGTGATCCCTCCCTGCCCTCTCTTTCCACCACACTTCAGCACCTGCTTGTTTCTGATCTTCCTCTTATTCCTTTTTGATGAGTCCCTTTCCGCCACAGACCCCTCTCTTAGGCTGTCACTGAATTTCAAGAAGGATAAAAATCACTAAGCTGTTGAATTATCTGTCTCTGCTAAAGGTCAGCGGCCTAATCATGGCGGATGGCGGTGAATGGTGGCAGCGGCAGTCATTAGCGTCGCTCTGTCTGGAAGCGTACCGTCGGAAAGATGACAAGAACATCCCGTTTGCTTCAGCTCAAATGACCAGCCATTTGAAACTAAGTAGTCTGATGAGCCTTGCTGTTTTAAAAGACAGACTGCTACATATCTTTTAATATAACCCGTCTCTTTTAAATCAAGTAAAGGTGTCTAAAAGCTAAATAAAAAATCCATGAAAATACCATGTTTTGGCCCATTTTAAGTGATTGGTTGATCAATTTACAGAGATCTCTCAAAGTCCTGTGCCTAAACATAAGTATAACTGGGCAGCTGGATATTTTTTACAAACCCTTTTTCTGACTAAATAAACTATACCCATAAGATATGTATGAGTGGAACACTGTGCATTAAATTTAACTAGACTGGGTTGACTTGAGGACAGAAGCCATTAATAATGAGACGGTGAGAAGCAAAACAAAACAAACCAAAGGCTCTCACTGCCAAAGGAACCATCTTCAAACAGGAAATAACAAAAGCCAACCACATGATGCAAAATACTGTAACCGGCTGAAATGTTACTGTATAAAGTATCATGGGATTTTAGTACCACAACACTTCCTTTTGGGGAAAAAAAACACTGTATTTTAAGATATATTTAAGTGAGTAAATCTACCAAGATGTGGTTATTGAGGACATTATTATAAGTTGGAAAAAGTGGAAGGTGGAATGGGCTATATTACTTAAAACTGCCTTTACTGACCAATAACAGACTATTAATTATTTGCACTGAAAGAAACTATATTAAAATACATCAGCTGTGGATGCAGTGGGGCCTTTAAGACATCAGCCAATCACTGACGCTGTTATCTTGTTAACCATTGGGCCCCTGGCTGTCAGTCATTCTCACTGTGTGCCTTGCGTGAGACGTGCATGCTCTGGATAATTTCATTCAATTTTTAAGATTCAGCATGTATTCATTGTGGCTCCGGCATTAGCTTGAAGTTGCAGAATGGCTAAGAAGAAACCTGAAATAAGTAACCGGGAAACTTGTTGTATTGTTGTGAGAGCAGTTCATTTTCTAGAGCTAGTTTGGTATATGAACTGATATTGTGACACTGCACGTGGCCTCAGAAAGAGTAATAAATACCCTATAAATACCCAATTAAAACACCCTGCAGAAATGTCAGAGTATTTTGAATGTACCTCATTGGGTCAATTGTACTGTTCTGGCCTAGTACTGTATTAGATATAGTGTAATATTTTAACATTCATGTTCAGAACAGATGAGACTTTCAATGATCCATCAGTTAACTTGTTTGGTCTTTCAATTTATGGTTCCTATTTGTAAAAGTACCAAAATATTACCTTAAATGCAAACAGGTACCATTTGTGTTTTTAAATAAACTTAAATATTAGTTTGTGGCTAATTCTAAGGAATCAAACTATGAGAATCCCCAAAGTCTTCCCTACAGGATCATATGGTGTTAGCCAATAAACTGCTATATGAGCTGGATTGTTGTGAATTGCAATAATGTGCCACTGAGGGACACACTGAAGAATCACTGTAATTGGTTTGGAGCTTTAAAACAGTGGAAGATACTACTGCATGTTTTGTCTCTGATGTACAGTATTAAGGATGCACTATACAGTACGCTGCATATTCAGTGTCCAATATATCGAACAGTGTAAAACTCAAAACTCATCATGCAGAAGGGAGTCGTATTTCACTCCAGCAAATATCCTTCAGCCTCTCGCACTTTTCCCCGATGAGGAACAGCAGGGAGACATGCCAAACACCCATGAATGTTTCATGAGATAACAAATCCATTCAACGTTTTTGAGAATGAAGGATAACATTGGTGCTGTCTGGCTATAAATTCATCGACACTAAAACTACCCCTGTTGAATCTCTGTTTTCACCCCAGCAGAATGAAACCTGCCCTTTAGTTTAACAAGCTCTAACCTTTCCCATATCTTTTGAGTGCTCTGCTTTGTTCGAGCTGACAGCCCATTGGCAGGACGTCCCGCGCTCACCAGTCATCAGTCAGTCGGTGCCTAGCGTGGCTTCACCCTTATTCACTTTCTGATAGCTCTCTATCAACTCCCTGACGCTCTATCTAATGTCTACTATCAGTCCATCAGCCCCGCAGCCACCCCCCTCGCCCTGCGCCTCTCCCTGTTGCATGTGGATCGATGGCCCGCTGCTGTGCTGAATGTCAGTGTGCCGTGTGACAAAGGACACAGCGGCTCCTGGAGCGATGCCAGTCCCCACACACACACACACACACACACACGACATCGGCCTGATAGCCACGTGTGTTTGTTGAGAGGAGACCATTGATTCTCACGGGTCACTTTCATTTTGAGGCGGAGAAGCAGGGCAGGTAAAGGTCACGGAGTCGGCTCCTGCTCAGCACAAGACATATTGTGGTATAAAGTACATTCATCACAGAAATAGTGTAACAGACTCTGAACTTCATGTTATATTAGGTCTAGTAGTGTGTGCTGTCTGTTGCATAAGGTGGAAATTATGGGCATTCTTTGGTTATTTCAAGCTGGGCAAAAACTCTAAACGTGGTGATCGTAACCTTAATAAACGCTACAGAGTTTGATGGTAACAAAAGAATGAAAAGCTCAGTATATTTAGATTTTAGATTAAGTTTCAGTGAATATTTTTAGAGGACATGTTGTCACCAATGTCATCAGTTTTACTCATAGAACTGTTCTTAAAAACCTTTTCCATTCAAGGTTTCCCCATTGACAAAAAAAATAAATAAATAAGTAAAAGGACACCCTCCAAAACAATCAAAGTCTTTTAATGTTCAGATCAGACAATCAAATCAAATAAAGTACATTTTATTGGAGATCTATTAGGCATTTCTTTGTATGAGATGATCTCTAGTGTTGACATTTTCAGCTAACTGGTACAGCTACTGGTTGCTGTGTGACTCCAAGTCAATTGGCGTAAGAATACTAAGACACAAAATAGTCCCCAAAATGACAGCTTTTTTACCACAAGATACAACTCAAACATGATGAGAGGCGTAGTGGAAGGTGCAAGAAATCCACAGTTAATAGTTACCATTCCACAAGTACCATACAACCCTTTATGCATTGTTACAAAAAAAAAATACAAGGATAACTTTGGAAGTGAAGGACTTAAAATGTAAAAATCCTAACCTTTTCTACAGTTCACGATACTCCCTTGCAGCAAAGACGAATCGGAAATTCTTTTGTAAAATTGTGCTCGGACCCTGAAGTGTAGGTGGGAGTGAATTGTCCTTTTGTCCCTCTCCGAGTCAGTCCTCTCCTGTTTCTCCGAAGCCGCACTAATGTCCGGTCTGTCCCATCTTCCCAACAGCCCCGCTCTTAGAGACTCTTGATTACCGGAGGACCCTCTCTGACCCAGACACAGTGCCCAGAAGTACTTTCCTTTTGATGGAGAGAAATGTCATTGTAACACTGTGGGTGATGCTGCCTGTCAGAGCCCATTATCTGTTCCCAGAATAGAGCAACTTTCAGCAACTCCAGCTGAGCCTGAGAGCCAGACTGTAAGTCCAACAAAGACCTAGCTGCTGCAGTAATGTTCAGCTATACATTTGGGAATCCATGTATTAATGCCTGTGTATGTTGAGTTAGGTGTACAATGTTTTATAAGGCTAGATGTTACCTTGATGTGTTCAGTCCTGTTCACATCTGAGTGGCTTTGTTTCCATGCTTTTTGATGAAAGCTGTGTGTAATATAAAATACAGCATTTAAAGAATATAAATGGTGCTTCTGTTTTTGCTAATTTGCATAAAATACTAATACCCCTATAGCGGCAGTACAGCTATATTTCCAGCTTTTATTTTAATAAAAGTAAAATTGGACCAATTTGCCACCTTTAAATATTAAGATATAAGATCACACCAAAGTTTAGAGGGTTTTTTTTTTTCTTCTCTTCCCTTTTCTCTATTATGTTTTTCTTGTAACAAAAGA
This sequence comes from Rhyacichthys aspro, assembly GCA_036850595.1. Lineage (NCBI taxonomy): Eukaryota > Metazoa > Chordata > Actinopteri > Gobiiformes > Rhyacichthyidae > Rhyacichthys > Rhyacichthys aspro. Next base: position 19,286,392 of record CM072150.1, on the reverse strand, counting down.
ACAGACACTTTTCTGTTTTGTTGGTAGCCATTAATTGTTGACATTAGTGAGTCCCTTATTCAGGAGCTAGGAGGTGATTGGCGCATTGACGGTATCAATGCATCAATGGATTGGTCAAAGCTTCTGGTATGTGCTGAACATTTGTTTATTTGTTTATTTAGAGATCCCTGTTAGTCTTTATCACAGTCAAGACCATTCTTCATCATATTTTTCATCTATTAAAATCCTTGATAATAAATAAAGCCTAAATGACATCTTAAAGTCTTGTTTTTTGGGGTTTTTTTTCCGAATTCATGCTATAAGGTGGTTACAAGAATGCCCATTTGCCCATTTGAGATCACTGGGCCTCATTCATGAACTTTCTTATCCAGAAATTCCTTCTTAGGGCAATTGTTGGCATTCACCAGGGTTTTCTAAAGTTCTTCTGGAAAAACAAATTCCGAGAACAGGGTGAAGCACTCTTACTCATGCCTCAGCCCTGAAAATAACATTGTTTTATCTTATTGTTAGACTTACATGGAAATAAAACAGGATGTAGACTACACAATTGTCCTTTTTTTTTTTTTTATAATAGCCCATAACAATAATAAATGATAGAATGGACAGTGCATAAGCCCAAAACACACTTTGCACTATTATTAGCTTCCAGCAACAGTCAGATATTACTTTGTCTCTGCAGCAGTGGCTCCTCTATATGTTCTCTACTGTATGTTCTGGTCTGGACTCTAGCACTCCTCTTGTCCTAAGCTTGGACATAGAGATTTTACATTACAGACTGCAAATGATTTGTTATCATTTTAATGACCATCACAAACCATCACAAGTTTGTCCTCGTTTGGGAGACAGCTTCGTTATTTCTTCTCAGGTTCATTGTTCAAAATGCTGCCATGTTGTAAACAAGGCCATTTAATACAATTACATCAGGCCGTCTTTGTGCAACAGAGATAGTCACAGCCTCTCCAGAAGACGCCACAGCTTCTGAAGTAAGAATATTTTTGAATGGAAGTCAGTGGGAAACAGCTGTTTATTTTATCCTCATTTTGTCATGCTGTTTGACATGCTCTCATATGTTGTTTGTCAAAAAAAAGGACAGATTACAATTTTATGATCAAATCACAACAGAGCAATGAAAAGCAATTGGGGTATGTTAGTTTTATCAATTGCTAAAGAAAAAGCACTATTTCATGGATATTTTAGGAATAAAATGAACCCATATTATGAACCTACCCAGAGTTATCGCCTTTTGCTGCAGCTCATTGCGGCTCTAAAGGGATTGTTCTATTTTGGTTTTATTGTTTTGTGGCCGCAGCACATCTTCCATCAGCTCGGCTCCCGGCAGGTGCACGGCGCTGATTTATCGTGAAAATAATCTCCCTCGTCTTGAGAGAATCGCCCAACAGATGCCACTGACATACCACTGAACATATGCAGCAGAGCATTTATGAGGAACAGACAGAAACGTCCCAAAGCAATGATTGAGAAGAAAGTTAAGTGAAAGTGAATAATAAATGTAATAACTTAAAAAGAAAAGTAGTACAATTCTGACATACATTTGCGAGTTATGGAGAAGTCATGTGACATTACAAAAAAGTTCAGTCTCCTTATTGTGATCAGACCACATTATTAGACAGTCCTCTTCTATTACCGAATATGGATACACACTTAAATGAGACATGTACAAAAAAATGTGCAGACCACACCATATGCACATGAAGATGCACCTCATGGCCATTACCCACACGACCCAGCAAAGCACGAAAATACGTCCCCACAGCTCCTGAAATGTTTCATCTGGAGAAATAGCATTCTCAGTCTGATGTAAGGTTGTGATGGCTTTAATTTCACACATGTATGAGCACATCGGACGTGAGCGTGTTGCCGTGCACCACCGGGGATGTGAAATGTATTTGTTTCTCTCCTCTCGGCGCAGCCTGGAGATCCATGGATCAGTCTGGTCTCCACTGAGTCATTGCTCAGAGCCTCAGGGGAGATCTGCAGGAACATGGGGCTGTGGTTGGTGAATTGTTCCGATTTATTTTGTGTAACATCCTAAACACAAGCGCTTCCTATCTGATAAAGGAGTTAGTTATGCTGCACTTAGACTGAGACTTGAGCTGGGAAACTCTGGTGCACTGGGCTTTTGTTCTCTGACCAGTTCTAAACCAGCCCGGATCAAAGGTCTAAACCTGGCTTAACCAGAACTAGAACTAAATTCATGACTAAACTCTGAACTAAACCAGGTCTTAACCAGGTCTAGTGTTGTATTACTAACTGGTCTTAAGTCTATTTTGTAAAAGTCTTGGTCTTGGCATGGTCTTGATTTCCTTTTTAGATGGTCTTGTCCCGGCCTCAGACATCGAGACTTACTAAGACCACAACTGGTTTATTTGTTTTTTTGTGGAATTGAATGAAAACCTTAATCATTTCATATTTAATTAAAAATCTCTAACTGTCCTTCCCCGAACAATAACCTCCATGAGTCTGACTTAGTCTAAGACTGTTCTGCTGGATCTAGTGAATTGTACACTTGATTCGGTCCTGACCTGGTCTCGCCCTGACATGGTCTTGGTCTGGACTCAGTCTCAACCTAATTAGGTCGTGATCTTGACTGGTTTTGATAATCTCTGGTCTGATTTGGTCTCAGTCAATGCGCTCTTGACTACACCACTTAACCCACATTTAACTAGGACTAAACCAGGACTAAACCCGGGTCTGAGTAAGGATTAAATCACAAAAAAAAAGCTATTGAACTTCAATCATGACTAAAGCAAACCAAGTCTAAACTAGTTTAAAACAGGAAAAACAGGACTAAACCATTGCTTAACAGTTGAACCAGCACTAATCTACAACTAAATCAATACAAAACTGAGATTTGAATGACCATAAAACCACAATTTCAATAGGACTAAAAAAATCTAAACTAAACCAGGATTTGGCTGAAGTTGGAGACTCTTGGTTTTGCTTTGTCCTGCTTAATCCCTCACATTGTTACTGAATGTTTTCATCCCACTTTATTTTGATTCATTTACATTGCAGTTCCCCTGTTGTCAGTGTTTGAATATATAATAAGTCCTTGAAATATAGTCTCAAATATTTCTGGAGTTTTGGTTCCCTGATGATAACACAAAATAGTCTTAAGGATATTCACCATACAAATACATTTGACTGTCTAATGGAATTCCTGATGTGCACTAACGTCACATCATGCTCTTAAGATATTTTCCGTTGCTTAATAAAGCACAAGCCAATGCCTCCAGTAAGAGCTCCTAATTTAATAACATCCAGGAAGTATCCACCTGTCTCCACCACTTACCGTCTGTAACTAGAAGACTTGTAACAATATCTTAATAATACTTGTGCATTAAAACCAATATGTATGCATTACCCCGTTGAGTAATTCTGAAGTCTCATTTAAAACCAAATAGCTCTGAAAGTGCACCTTGTTTGAATCTAGTGGGTGCATCAAAGTAACGGCAGAGAGAGCTATTACTCAAACTGTGGCGGCAATTTTATTACACAAAGAAGTTCTAATCCTCGTCTGTGGGTGTTGTGTGGGAGAGAAGCTTTTAGGAGGAACTGACCCATTAGGTTTCCACGCAGCACCTCTGCATAAAGCCATTAGCACTGTTCACTAAGGTTAGCAGCAGTCGGCCATATTCTGAACTATGGGTGAACCGGTTGATTTAATGTCCTTTTAAACACAAATTTCTCTGTCAAATTCAGATTTCTCGTTATGGTCCGCAAATCAAACCTTTCCCATACTTTAGTCATCAAAAAGTCACCCAACTTTTCCAGGGTCCACACAAAGTTATGTTAAACTTGGGAGTGCTTCAAACAATTGTCTCTGTGAAAAGCAATTGTTTAGCCAGCGTTCTCATAACAAGATCCCAGCGACACAGAACATCATTAGCATCAACATTAGCAGCTGCAGTTCACTTTTCAGCCAGTGTCTCATTATAACTGGGCTTTTCTCATTTCCACAGAACACCAGAGTGTGTTTTATCAACTTTATGATGGTACAGTTAGTACTATTATGCATTTAGACTACAAGCACCTGCATCCGAAGACAAATATATAACCCTCAATCATTTTCAAGGCCATCTTATAGCTAATATTAAAATTTCATTCCCTCTCCGAAGACACCACTGATGAGTTCTGTCCAAACGATGGGAGTTTTCCTCTTCCCTCAGTCCCTCTGCTGTTCTGTGAGTCATGATGGTGATTTTCTAATGAGCTTTGGCTGTTTGGAAACCTCCCATTTATACTGCAAATTATACCGGGCTAAATTTAAACCTCTGCCTCATCAGCCTCATTTTGGAGACATTTGGGGAGATAAATTATTTAGTCTGCTGACGCCATGACATCTGTTATTTATGGAGAGAAATGGGGCCTAAATATGGCCCACCTGCAGCTTTGTTAGCAGGTTTTAGTATGTCAATGTGTTGATGGATTCGGAATAGTAACAGGGATTTCATTTACCAATATTCCATCTCAGTCAGCCTTTATTTATGTTTAACAGCAACAAGATGAGCCGTTATCTTATGTGTATTTTTTATGCTGCATCCCTAGTGTGTCATAAAAAAGACAACCTGTTTTGAGTGTGTCATATTATACACAACACTGAGCAAAATTAATATGTAAAAAAAAAGGGTTTTATGTATTTAAAAACAAGGATGAGGTGACTTCCTAAGAGTGGAATGTCCTGCAAAGAAAAGTGAGCATAAAAGAGAAAAGACCTTGATTTGTTTGACTTGATTTGAAATCCTACAGAGAAAGCAGGTCAAGAGTAAGAAAACAGTATGAAATAGGCACATTATGTCACTGTTATAGTATCATGATTATTGGGATGTAGACTCACTGTCAATAATTAGTGGTAATTTACAGCAAAATAAAAAAAACATTCACCATTCATAGTCTTTCAACAGAACTGTATTTTTATGAATAAAGTCTCCTAGGATTAATGAACACCCTGTTGATGGTATCATTTATTATTTGTGGGAAGAGTTCACTTGAACAGCATGAATCTGGATCTCTCCAATTATCCAGTGTACATAAAACTTGTAATGACATTAAAGCACCACTGCGTAACTTTTAGCCTGTAGAGAGGGACTACCCAAGCTGCAAGACATGTCTTGTGAAATACAAGTGTATACCAGTGTATTGACCTATTTCTGCTTCCTCTGTTTGAGTGTTGAAAAGCAAATCACTCACATAGTCTCTTGCGATGAGTCCGTGTCCAAGGTACAGGGTAGTTATATTGGAGGTTTGTGTTTAGCTGAGGGAACTGTGTCAGTCAGATAGACATGATTCTACTGATCTCATGTCTAAGAACCATCAAGACGATTCTGACAACATGTATCCTTGGGCTGAAAGTTACACAGTGCTACTCTAAGAAGCAACAAAGCATAAACTTCATTTAAATTGACTTTACAAATAAGCTCTGGCATTATGTGCTGGCAATTAACAGTATATTTACTTGTTCACCTGTTGCTAACTTTGTGACATGTTTTGTGCATTCTTAGCTTCTCTCTTGTTCGAATATGGTCACCTCTTGTTCCATAAAATTTTCAATTTCAGTCGGCTCAAAGTCACGGCCAACATGAACCTATCAGCAGACTACCATAGAAGAATGAGCCTTATCCAAAAGAATACAGTATAAATATGTTCAGTGAAATGATTCAGTTAATGTAGTTTTCTGCAAGAAATAAGCAATTTAGACAGGTTTACAATTAACATAGACTCCTGTCCACTTCTCCAAACAGGCTGGCATTTTTGGCATGATACTAACTAAAAACTACCTCTTACAGCAACACGAAAACATGCAAATGTCTCATATCAGATTTTGTGGAACAGCATTTTTGTGATGAGACAAGTAACTTTCTTCACTCTGCGATAAAAACTGCAAACGCAGTGTAAATTTTCACATGTATTTTGAAACTACTTTGCAAACACGAGACAGTACAAAACACTTCACAGCCTAATTTTATCTTTGCTGATGAAATCATTCTTGCTTCTCTGTGTAGGGCGTCTTACACTGTTTTGCTTTGTAAGTTGTGTGTCGTCTGGTTTCATATTGTGCGCGGTCATACAGGTTTTATTAGCCGAGAGGAGGAAGGGTCGAAGGGCTTGAGAAAACGTGTCAGCGAGGCTAATTAGAGTGAGCTGTTGCGGCTGGAGTCAGTCCGAGGGTTAGTGAGCGAATAATTGAGGTGATGTGAGAGGTGAAGGCTTCTGCTTTTTGTGTTTTGTCACTGAACACATCGTTTATATTTTTAAATGGGTTTCTTCTGTGTCACATACTTATTCTTAAGAGTTGAAGATGAATGAATATCCCACAGCAACTGACCCAAAATGAGTCAACTGTTGAAGTTTTAGGTGAGCTTTACCTTAAATTACTTACTACAAAAGCTGTAGAAATCTAAAGTTTTGACAGTGTTGTAAATATCTGGAACCTGGAAGTAGTGTTGTGCACCATGTTAGGCCACTGCACTGGGAACGGCTCACGAAGACTAAAGTTCCTTAGAAACAGTAGTCTAACAATTATAATGTGGTACTTGTCACAATCCAACAAATGGCTGACTGTAATGTATAAAAAAATCAACCAATTGTAATTAAATGCACAAAGAAACAGATTATTCAATATAATATGTAAGAAAGAATTGTTTAAGGACAACTGAAAACTGACAGTGTGTAGTTTGCTTTTTTTTTAAGCTCTACGACACTAGTATAAATAATTTGATTGGATTCATGAGATATAAAAATCGCAATAGCTATATATTCCAATAATTAACATATTATAAAACTTGTTTAAATGATATTAACCCTGTTTGACGACTAGTTTCATCTCAGTTTCTTTCGGAACTGAAAAAGGTAAAGTTGGCAAAAGCCTGTCACTTCTCAGGCACATGGTTTATGCAGCATGTATGTTTTCCGATGTTCCTTCACAATATGGCTTTCATGCTAATGCTATTTTGCTAGTAATAAGCTTGATAACTTTCACTGCTGCATCACTGACCTCTCGGCTACAGGTAAAAACAGCCTGTTATTTCCTCAGACCTGCTAACAGTTTGTTTATCTTCTTTTTTTCTCAATTGCAAGCTTTTATTGACGACAACAACAGAGTAAGGAAATGATGTATTGCTGCCATCTGCTGTTTAGTTCTGTCTCAGTGTTGTTAGTTCCATTATTCTTACTAAGACAGTGTGACCCCAAGTGGATAAATTAGGAACAGCAGTTACTTTTACTTAAAAATTGCAGTTTGTGTCTTTTAAGTAATTTTGCACATTTTCCAAAATCATCCAATGGGACACATGTTTAATATAGAGGTTTAAATGACAACAAGACAGAAGTAAATAGGGATAGTAGATAATTACTGTAAACATAAGTATTGTGCTGCCACACTGTCTACATTCTAGTTAAATCTGTCTAATGTTTACCATGGTCATCATCTTCTGTCTGTTACTGTTTGTTTTTTATACATCATTTCCAAGTTTTGTGTGGGTGTCGTCTTCAGAGAAACAGAGAATTGCAGTAAACAAAATGTAACTGATGAGTCTGATTGTTCCTTTGTCAAATCTAAAATGAAACATCAAAATAACTGAACAAACAATGCACATAGTTTGCATATATTTTACTCGGTTTGTTTTGTTGCAAAAAGTTATTTTCCGAGAGAAGTGATTGGAATATGTTTTGAATGTGCTGCTGTGTTTAAATGTACTGCTTTGTTTGACCATTTGTGGGAGTTATTATAGGAAAATGAACAGATACATGAAAGACAATGGCTCACAAATGTTTCCATTACAATCTAGTAAACAAAACTCTTTCCAAGTTGTGTGACAGGCTGTCATATTTTATATAAGCCAGAAAACAATCCTGTCTACCATCGCTTCAGTGCTTGTTCATGTTTTATTTGTGCAAGGCATGGTTTATGTCAACATAATGTTTCCTAATCATTTTATGGAACATTCTTTGAGGATGTCCATTATGGTCAATTTGACTCCTGCCGGCCAGAATATTACAAAGTGTCCACAAAAGTGAACACAGGGAAGAATTTGTATAAACATCTGGGTCGCAGCACAGCCATACCTATTGTGAAATGTGAAATGAGTCCCTTCCGTGAAACTGTTGTGGGTACAATTACGTTTAAATAAATAAAGATAAAAGTGCATGTAATGAACAATCCTGAAAACCCTTTAATACACCCACTGTGCTGTCATGTGAAAAGTGACCATGATGGCACCCCTAGCTGCTACCGGCTGCACATTGAGAACAAGAACATGTTTTTCTTGTTTTGAAGTGGATCTTCACCATTGCTGAAGTGTAATGACTGCAGTGTTGCTGTAATGTAATGTAAACAGTCCCCCTACACAATGCAGCATTTTCAACAGCAGAGTTGATCCGTATGAATGCAAATTATTCACAAATCAAGACGGGGCAACTTTAATCAACGCTGTTGTCGTGTAAACAGCCCCTGGGTCAGTGCAGGTCTTTTTCTATTGTTGGAGGATGTGAAGCGTCCAGTACTTAATATAGGCTACAGGACTGCTTTGGTAACTCCTCAGCTTTGGTTCCAACAGTGTTTGTTTTGTAATGATTAAAGGATAGAGAATGATGCAGGAAGAAGAATCTATAGTCGTGTGTAAAAGGAAAAACATGAAATGGAGATGTGTTCTAAATTTGTCACAAAAACAACTTCATACTGGACACTAGGTGAAGTTCAATCATTAAAGTTGTATAATTGCGGCCATTGCTGCAAAAAGGTGCTGTTTGTTTTTTCATATGGGTTGTACAGGTGATGCATGTCAAACAAAAACATCTCAAAGAATGCGAAAATATCATGAGCTTCTGTTTTGGTGTCTTACAATTCTCGCTTTGTGACTTCAAAACAACGCATTATCTGTCTACGTTCGACATTAAATAGTGAATCTAAAATGGGAAAAAAACGGTGGCAATTTCCGATTTATTTTTGACGTCTTGTTCAGTGGCGACGTAAGCTTCTTCAAGGGTTATCTGTGCCAAACAGTGCAGTACCAACCAAAGGAAACCTGCCGTTAGCGGAGTCAGTTCATGCAACTCTTCTTCAAAAACCCCAACCGTCAGTTCAACAGAAAACCCAGCCATCCCTTTGTTTTCAACAGTAATGTGAAGGACTCTGGTGGGAACCTCATTAGAGCAGAGCAGATGTTGAGCCAGCAGATTGAGAAAAGGCACCTTGCTGCCCTCTTCTCTCCTCCTCAGACCCCTCACACACACGGCCTCACCTCGAGCTGTCAGTTTGATATGCCCAACAAAAATCCCCCCTTCTTTATTTGGAAGGAGCCCGTACCGTTGCTTTACCATGCAAATCCCGCTGTCCTTTTATGTGGGCCCTGGCTAACATGCCTGTCATGTCACGCTGTCCGCCGGGGGATTGTTTTAAATACTGCTCTCTCAAAGCTATGGTCGGGATCAATGGTTCAGCTGCTCTTAACCTGTAGTTAATATTTCATAAGTGGAGGAATTCTCAGCGAGGTTCCCAAAGCATGACAGAGAATTATTTAGGAGTGAGTGGAAAGTCAGCGGACATGAGATGGGAAGGAGATACCTGCTCTGCCTGCATGTGCGCTTGTTGCCTGGATATGGTCAGATATTGCATCATGTGTTTTCTCTGAAGCGTTTCACATTAAGTTCAAAAAGGACGTTTAGCTTTTTTGCCTGTTGAAACCATGCATCGAATCAAGTGTGATGCAGCAACTTCACTCAAGAAAAGAAAATGATTTGGTGATATACGGTGCATCATTATAACCGCACCTACTGGAGCTATGAAATAAAGGAAGATATGGCTCATAACTCAAAAAAATCCGACAAAGAAAGCTGTTACAGTATTTTAAGATTCCAATGATGAAAATATTTGTTCGCTGAGGGAAGACGACAGGTGACGAAAACAGTTTTAAATATTAAACAATGTTAACAAACAATGATTGATGTTGTTAAACCTATTATACAGAAAGTTTTACAATAATATAAAATGTTTTATTCAGTGAAAGCAGACATCCTATTTATCCAATTCATTTTTATTTAAACCATTTTAAATAAAGATAAATTTGTTTTGGAATAACTAGAGTTAAACCTGTGTGTGTTGTCAAGCCATAACAGCTCAGTAGTAATTTCATTTCATTCAGGTTCATTACTTCAGGAAAAAAACCCAAAAAAAACACCATTAAGAGCATATTACCCTTTATATTTTACCTGACTAAATAAATTGTAGATATAGTCGACTAAAACTAATAAGGATTACACTACATTATGACTAAAACCAAATAGCATTTTACACAAAGACCAAAACTACTTTAAAATTTGCTCAAAATTAACACTGGCACTCTGACACAATCTCTCATGATAGATGTGGTCTGCATTCACACCTTCCATTACGACTGAGATTAAATCACTCTGTCCACACTTTATTACCAGGTCTGAAGGGAGCCACTGACCCAATAAAGCAAGCAACGAGGCTAAATGTACCTTTTGGACCCACCTTCTCAGGTAGTCTCTGCCTACTTCCTTGTTGTTTCCCGAGGTTCAAATAGAAAGAGATAGTCTCTTGGTAAACCAGCTGCGGGTTTATCAGTTTTTATTATTTATTATGGGAGAAACAGCTTGTGATACCAGCGAGCGCAGCGCTGTGAGTGTAGCATGAAGTATGGTGGGAATGATAAGGCTCGTACGCACTGATGTCCTCCGATGTCCTCTACACACTCTCCACAACACAACTACATCTCCTTATCGCCTACAATTAGAGCGCAATCCCAAAGTAAGCACAGGGAAACAAGCGTAAGCACACACTCCTCCAACATCCAATCAATACCAGCGTCCGATGGTGATTAAAAAGACAAAGAAAGCTCATCTTTTCTGCCTGCGAGGCTAGTTTCGTTCTGGATATGTTACTTTCTTACTCCACAAAGACCTCAGTGATTTCCATGAAAGCTATTTGTGCATGCCAAGTGCGGTCAGGATCACAGCTGTGCTTTGAGGATCATATCGAGGATGTCACCTCAGGAGAAATGTGAGCTGTCCACGCACACACTGCTTTTGAATTTGTTTCACCTTTCAAGACTCATCTGTTTTGCCGTTTACTGAGATGCATTTCAATATGATTCAGAGTCATTTACATTTTAGATGCCTCTCAGTGCTCGCAAAGGAAAAGGATCGTAATCCCATTTTTGTACAAGTGAAACCTCTGTAACCTTGCTCTGTAAAATCATGTTTTTTGGGGGGTTTTTTTTTATCAAAGCCAGAGAGTCGGTGGTTAAATAAAATGTGTTACATAAATGATGCATTGTTTTAGCTGTAGGTGTTCAGCATTGCTTTCTCCAGTGCTTAATTTGTACATCAGTTGCCGAAACAAAATATACAGTTTAAAACCAGGGTCAAAATGGAGCGCCCAGAGGTCATAATGTTTAGATCTCCCAAATACTAAGCTATCGTTTATTTATACCTCATTTAAAAAAGTTTACCAAACATATATTTATATAACTTATAAATGAGTGCTTCATTATGATAAACAGCCAGATATTCTCTTACTTTATCTAGCTGTTTAGCCCAATATATCACACACCACAGCCGTGTCCTGACTCCTGATTCAGTCTGTGTCTCTCCATATCTTGTTCCTGAGTCCCCAGGCCACTTTTGTTAATAGTTAATCGCTCACATTGAGATAACAAGCGCTCTTAACTTCTTTGTAAAGCGTCTGTGCTAAACTTAACACAAACTGTCTAATGCTATCCAGATAGTTGGGCATTCCTGACTAGATGCATCTGTCAATCAGAATGACAGCCCGCCCTTTAGGAGCGCATAAAGAGACTCATACATGCTAGTGGTGAATTTAAGGCCATCACTGTAAATATTGGGATTGTTGAATACAGCCGAATCAGCAGCAGATAGCTCATGTCAGACAGAGAGTAATGCAGTGGCAGTTTAGACCATTCAATAGAGTGCTTGCTCCAGGAGTGGGGAACTGGGCATCAAATCTAAGAGCAGGCATTCATTTTGCCTGAAAGTTGCTGCATCAAAGCAAACTGTTACAGGAATAAGAGAATTCCCGGATCCTGTTTGGGCAGGATCTGGCACAAATTAAGCCCTGTCTTTCTCTTTATATCTCAGTCGAGGAGGGAAATGTTTGGGGTTTTTTTAAATCTGTTTCCACTGCTGAGAATAACAACACAATCAAGGTGTTAAATTAAATTAAATGAATATTAAAATATCCATTGTGTAAAACTTCTTAGATGCACCAAACACTAATTCCAAATACCATACAAAAGATCATTTGAAAATGGCAATCTTTATCTTCTCTTTATACTCACATATGCAATCAAACAGCTTTTGAATTTGTGATTTCTACCCAACTTCTCTGTCAGGTCAAGGCCAATATGAATAAATCAATAACAATATTTATGGTGAAATTTGCAAGAGTAAAATAGTGCATCACTGTAGGAATAACATTAAATAACATTAGTTACAGTTTATAACTTCTTCTTCTATCTTTTGTACATACCAAGCACACACAGGAGTCCAATGTGTCTTGTGTCTTCTGTGAAAAAGTCTGCTGCATATTGTCATAAAGCTCATAAAAAATAGAGTCAAAATAAAACAGAAAAAAGTAAGCTGTGATGTTGCAGACAGACACCACATTTATAGTTATAAAATGTGTTACTGAAAATTGTGGAGCGTGACAGAAATGTAAATAGTGACATAAAATACTCAGTGTTGCATTGTCAGTTTATTCCAGATGAGACCCATATCCTGAGCAAACACCTGTGTGCTTACTCAAAGCCTCCTACACGCACATTTAGAAGCGTTTGTGCACTTTTTCACATCTTCAAGGACATAAAAGTAATGAATATCAGATCAATCCGTCCCCAATTCATCATCTCCCAAGCTACTGGAGCTAATCATAATGGAGGATAAAAGATTTATTCCCCGAACCAACCCCAGCGATTATTATGAATAAAGAGAAGTCAGAATACCCTGTCGCACCACAGCGGGAATTAAACCTGCTTCCTTTTCATCCATATTTATAGGAGCGTGATCGAGACCATATACATTAGAATAACATTACTTGGAAATAATGGGCTCTATTAATATACAGTATCCATTCAAATGTTTGTGTAATGTTTGATACATACAGCCCCATACAAAAACACTCCCTTTAAGACCTCATGTAGGCCACATTAAACACCCCTGACACTTATTGTTTAAAAGGGATTATCCTAAGATGTGCCAGACGAGACACATGCAGTAGTTTTGTTATTATTTTCTCTTGAACACAAACCAAAGCACAACTAATATTTGTTTTTATCATTGCCTTTATTTTTCCCCACAATAAAAACGGAAACTCTGCTGTCCATCACACCACATGTGCAAATTTATATTCAAAGTTAAAAGGCAATAACAATTTTTTTTTATTGTTGCATTTAGTTTAACAGGTAATAATCTAACAGTTTATTGTAACAGGAATCATGTGTAAAAAAAAAAAAAAAAGACCCTAAAACAGTTCCCGGAACGCAAAGCTCAGAGGCACATTAATGCCCCAAAAAAACATGCTATTTTTCATGTACACCTCCTTTTAAATAGCCTACTTTACATAATATTTACTTATAGTAGCCTACTTCATTATTCTTAACGGCAGCTAATCTCTTACCTTCTCTAGTTCTATAATATATTCCACACAACAGTCATGTCCTGCCACTCTTCCCTGTTTCAATCAAAATCTCTCCGGATGCTTCTCCTCAGCCTCAGGACAATAACTCCTCCGTAAACCTTTAGTTGGTAATATCCCACGCTGTTATAACACCCGCTCCTTTCTTGTTAAACTTAAAAAAAAACAACTGCCTAATCCTGCTGCACAAGACACTCCTGTACTCCTCTGTACACATCCAGAGCTGAATTCAAGGCAAAGAGTTTAAGCTTACTGGGTTTATGTCTTCAAAACTACAACTTTACATGGTATTCACTTTCACGTGTTATACAGCTGAATCAAGACACTGTTAACTGGTGTTTAGCTCAATGTGTACTGCAAGTGGGGTTCAAGTCCCAACAAGGTCAGCTTTTTCCCGAATGTTTCCGGATCCAGGGAAATAGTTGCCAGATCCTACCATGTCAAAATAACACATTTGCGGATCCTGTTCTGCCTGGATCCGGCTGAAATTAAACCCTGCTTAAGATGTGATCTAGTCTAGTTATAATTAAGGATTTTAATAGATGAAAAAGATCAGCCCACAGCGAGATTTTGGCCAATCACTGCTTGCTTCTGGTAAAAAGGAGCACTCCAATTTGTTGATACTGATGTCAGAAATGAAGGACCGAGGACATAAACCGAGCATATTAGTTATTCTCTTGCAAAATATGCCTTATTTTACAGCAAAACAGCTCAAATAGATAAAAAAAAAAATAGAGACACAGGCAGCTCCCAAGCCACAAGTTTCAGGTAAGCTCTAAACAGGCAGTAGAGCTTTAAATGTTGACACATAACCTGCTTTTCAAAGACGTCAGAAACTCTACACAATGAGAAGTCCTAGATCCATCCGTGCAGTGTGTGGTGTGCAGCAATATGACACCAAACTGACTCTATACATGGGAAATCTCTTGTAATAAGATCCGCAAATGGAGATTGCAGACCAGCTAAAAGTTGGGACTTGAAGTGTCATATTATTGTTTAGTACAGTAACAAGCACATTCTCCTTTTTTCTTGGATGACTGAGATGAATTATTCTTTAACTAATGAGCATCTTGTAAAACCAATACTTCATACTGTCTTTTCTGTAGGTTTTAAAATATGTCTTTGTGTTTAATTAGTTTTAGTAGTACAAAGAAACTCTAGGCGGCATTATAACTGCAAACAGACACACTCTTGACTTTCTTGAGACGCTTTCTTGCTCTCATTGTCAAGGGTTTCCACCAAGTCTAATTTTAGTCCTCTACTCTTTGATCGAACTCAATTATTTCTCCCAGAAAGAGATGTAAAAATCTCCTCCCAAAGTTTTTCAATAAAGTTTTTTATGATGAAAGATGAGTCTAATAAAAAGCAATAACACTAGCGCACCCTCATTAAAAAGTACTTTGTCATATTTCAGCTGCAAAGGCAACACACAGGACTGGGGCCTGACTTTTATTAACCCATTAGCATACTAATTACACCAGACGAACAACAACACACGGAGAGATGGTGCTAAACTAAACAGTGTCACAGTAGAAGCCCAAAACGTGCTCGGAATAAGTGGAAAGATATATTTTCGCGGCTCATTCATCATTAAGACAAATTGTGGAAACATATGCAACGGGCTGCTGAAAGATGATATTGTCAGTGTAATGAGGGAGCCACATTAAGAAGTCCTGGCTTTTACTGTTTGCAAACAAGCATCTTTTGTGATCAATAGTTTTGACGATGAAAGGTGATCCTTCTCCATTTCCAAAGGGCTTTCTCCTCAGAAGCACATCGATTTTTATTTGGCATCTTCTCTGTGGTTTATGACTACAGTATGAGTTCTCCTAAAATGTCTGTGTTCGTTTCAACCTTAACAGTCAATAGAGTAATACTCCTGGCGTTTTGACGCTGATTTGACCCGCAGTAGCTCACAAATAGCTACGGGCTGTTTTCACTCGCATTGCATTTTAGATATTACTCTTTTGGGAAGCATTAGCAGCATTAATAAGAAGCCATGTTGGAGATATAAGAGGCAAAGTGCTGCAGCTCAAAAGCCCTATTTTTTTAATGCATTTCCCATTGTCAAAGGGGCTTTACTGTGCCATGAAAAAGTGGTACTAAAAGGTAACACTAAATACTCAAAAATGGTAAATGAAAGGAAAAATACATGTTGCTATAGAAAACTGGGGCAGCTTTCCACATGTTCCTGTTTAAAGTGAATCAACCTAAATATCTTGGTGAATATGGCTATACTTCCAGCCTCTGACCTCACTGCAGACAAAGATTTATTCCTTCTCTGATTCATTTAATAGCAATGGAATTACATTTTTAAACTTGGCTCTGAATAGGATTTATATCCCATTTAGCCATTGCATGACATCACTGTTTGTGTAGCTGCTTTCTCGACATACAAGCCTCTTCAGGGGATACACAAACAACACAGAACGACACTTACAAAATACATATCGTATTCATGTGTATTTTGTAAGTGTCATTCTGTGTCGTTTGTGTGGATCCCCTATTCTATGTATACTATATTTTCTGTAATGATCTGACAGTACAGTGTTCCCTAATATTGAGATTTGACTTACTTCACTGATACCAGATGCTAAAGTCTTAATGGAGAATTCAGATACTTTTCGTTTGCTTATGAGTGTAATCTTACCTTACCTCATTTGCTATCTTATGACTTCTCTTTTGTAGGAAGCAGAATGTAGATTTTGCCTTAAGACACTTTGTTTTCTTTTATCACATGAAGTAATTAGTGTTAGTTGTAAAACATGATGCATTGCTTTGTGGGATTCTTGCCAAAATTGAAAGAGAATAAATTGTTAAAAAAGTGGTCAAGTTTAGGATAATATTTTAATGAAACAAAGCCATTGTATCTTTCTAAATCCAAGCCTTCTTAAACCAGCCTCGTCTTTCAAGAAAGTTTGTCTGGGATGCAATCTGCCCCGATTCTGCTCCGGTTCTTCGGAGGGGGATTTGTTTCGGTAGGCGAAAACAGTAGCGGTTCGAGCTTAAACATCATAGCACTAAACTCTTTACAGCGTCCTCATTTTCTGAAAAACAGAAGTCATTCACCGTCTCCGAGTTTTCTCGAGCACTTGCTGTACGCTGTGGTTTGTTGACAACTAGAATAAGTTTCGCTTTGCTTACGTCACATCCGTGGCTTCTCTGATTGGTTCACTCAGCGAGCGTTAGTTCTGCCCATGGTCCTGCCTTGAAATCCTGTTTAAATCCAGCGATCCCAGACTAACTTTCTCTGTATGTAATACAATGAGAAAGTCGGTCTGGCTGGCTACCTTAAACCGGCTGAGAGCTTCTTATGGTAATGCATTGTCCCACAGGAAGACAACCTCATTGGTCAGGTTTCCCACCGGGGTCCCATATGGATCTGTGTGTGTGTGTGTGTTTCTGTGTGTGTCAGCAATGAAGACAGAAAGACAAAGAGAGCTAGTTTAATGTTAATGTCCCAGGGTGAGGAGCCGTTGTTCCCCTTCATCAAGCACACTGCCACCACTTTAGCCCCGTAATGGCCGCCGAGGAACACAGCTTCCTCTCTCACACTGTTCATTGCTTAGGTCCAGGTGCAACTGTATCACAACTGCAGAGAAAAGTCTGGGCAGATGAGAAAACAACACATACAAATGGCACTTTTGTCTGAAAACTTACACATTTACATACAAATCTACAGTTTTGGGTTTTTTTTTTTCTCCCAGACATTGAGTTTTTCATGAGAAGCCTGAAACACCACATTGACTTTCATGCCTGAAGCAAAGTCACACAATGGGTCTATAAGAAAAAGATTATAGAGGCATGTAAAATCCATTGAGCTGCTGCTTCTATTTAAATACATTTAAAACCATTGCATTTGCGTCTATGTGTTTGTTGAATTTTAAACCAGCATAAGTTCAAATAGCAACTCTTGGAAAATGGTTAAGATCTCTAAGAGAACTGGATTTCTGTTCAAATAAAAAAAAAAAAATCCAGCATTGCAAAGATGATATGAAGTAATGTCCCTTTAATCCCAAGCTCTAAGGGCCGGCGTGTCATCTGAACTGAGTCACACACACACATCTACACCAGATAATAACTGTATCTCAAACACTCACCACTCCTCCTGCACGCCTCTGTCTACCTCTGACTGTCATTAGGACATGTGCAGAGATGCTGGACCAAATGGAAAACAGCAGCTGACTCCTTGTATTTATCACAAGCAGAAACCATTACAGACAATCGCAACATCATCGAAGTAGACAGACATCAAAACAACACAGAATTGCTGCCAACATCTTGTCTTACAGACTCATTTTTGTCCTGTCATCTCTGGTTTGGGCTGATTTATGGACTGAGACTTACCTTTTCCATAAAGTGAGCTCAAAGGTAAGCAATCAAATGTAGACATAGCTAAAAAAAAAAAAAAAAATAGTATACTAGTGGAGACAAATCTGTATGCAGACATTGTTCCAAAAATTATGGGTATTGTCTGGAGAATTAGAAGTAGTGCCTGCTCAAAACTGATTTTTCTTGGTCTCTGCTGCCCTCTAGAGAAACACATTTTTAACACAATGACTAATCACAAAGCAAGCTCTTGTGTCACTTATCGACTTTTGACACATATAAATAAAAAAAAAAAAGTAAATACTACATCTGAGCCTTCTTTTTCTTAATTCAATGACCTGTTCTGCTCTGTGCTCGTTGAAATGCAGAAATGGTGGAAAAGAAAGATAATGGAAAATGTCTTAGACGCTGTGCCGAGTCTGAGTCAGCTGAACTGAGAGATGTGCGACTGTGACCTCATTTCATATCTCCCACTGTCGAGGGAAATGAACTAGTGTCTGGCATTTTGGAGTTATCAGTCTCACCAATCACTAAGTGTCATGCAAAAATGAATGATGTGATAATGAACAACAAGCTCACTACTTGTTTTATTCAAAATTTTGATATATGTATTTCACTATGTCAAATCTGCCACGTATGCTGAATTGTAGTTTTTGTATTTCTACTGTCATATTACTACCTAATTACAAAGAGTGAACTCATTGCATGTAGGTAAGTTTCTTCTCCCTCAGTAACAGACATGGTTTTAATGCAAAGACAATCTTCAAGCAGCAATTTTACTCAAACAGTGCACCTACAAAAACAGCAATGTAGAGTCATTTTTTTTACAAAGCTCCTCCAAAAGTAGAAACCATCATAGTTTCGTAAAGGAACTGAAGCATTTCATGTATAACAAATAAATTAAATTAAATTGTTGACTTTGGCTTGTTTCTTAGTAAAATTAGCAGGAAAGTTTACAAAACACTGCATTCAATTGTTGCATGGAGGGTTTTTTTGTTTTGTTTTGGGGGTTTTTGCCTTTAATTTTTTCTTTCTTTGTTGTTACAAGTGTTCTAATCCTAGATTTCTATAATATGTTCATCATGTAATTGTGGATTCCAAAGAAGAACTGTATTTCTGTGTTAAAACAGTACTGCAGTCCTGTAAATAAACAAATAAACATATTCTGAATGAGTTATGCTATTACTAAACAAAAATCAGCTTTACTTTAGCAGATGATGAAAACTATTAGTCTTTTCGTTAAATTAAACTGAGATTATATGTTTCAATCCACCTGTTGTTGTTGAGTTACAATTCTTTCCTCTTGTTCTTTTCTCCCATCTCATCAGACTTCCCTGAACAAATTGAGAACTCCCTCGTCTTTACAGAATGCCCATTTTTAGTTTGTTTTCTGTCACATGATTTATTGATTTATTCCCACAGAGTTTGAGTTATCATTATTCTAACAGACTTTGAATACTTCGTCATCGTCATGAGGAGGTTAAAGGTACGACATGCAGGATCCTCATGAAAGTATCCGAAGAACCTAAGCCTCATGGAGTGAAAATTACTTTTATTTTCATATCTATAGTTGTGTAGAACAATGTGAAGTGGGAATGCAACTGTAAACCAACTGCACTCTGTCTGTCTTACTCTTTTGTTTACATTGAAGGGCACTTGTTTGAGTGTATATCTCTCAGCCAGTAGCAGCTGAAACACAAGAAAGCAGGTACAACTTCATAACAGCTCATGTGAAACCCAGAATAAACCTGAATTTTAATTTTATTAATCACTGCATATTCTCTGTGAAATCCTCATACTGTGCCTTTAATGCCTCCCCACATAGAATGAATCAAGCACACGATACATTTATGGGTTTCTGACTTTGTTTGGGTATTTTCTGCCATAATTTGTCATTAAATTATAGAACAGGGTTGTGCTCAGAAGGCAGACTGACAATAGAGATGTCATCAGTACTGGACTTTAGATGATTTTAGATCCAAATGGGAGAAAAAAACCTGTACTGGTTGAAAATCAGTTTAGATTTTCATGCCTGTGGCCAGTTTCTCCCTGTCTGCCAAAGCTGACACATCATGAACCTATTATGTCTCCTCAGGGCCCCTCATTGTCTCCTCACAGCAGATAAGGAGTCTGTTACGACTGTTCTTTCAAATTTACAAGAGCAGCAGTGTGACCACCATCAAAACCAAGGTCTTTTTTACTGAGCCAGGACTTTACACACTCCTCAGTCTTTGTCCCATGCTCTTCTAGCAGTCAGAGGGCCATCTTTTAGCGGCTCTAAAAACATCTTATCAGCGGTGATAGCTCAAGATTAATGATCAGCCAGAGCACAAAGAGACACACAGACAGAACCATTTACAACCATCCACTTTGCAAAACAGCCACTGCTCAAAAACACCATTAATTATCACGGAGCTCTTTTCTCAAATCTACTTTCCATTAGACCAGACACTTTTCCAGCACGAGTCCAATTGCTCACACAAAAAACCTCTATTGTCCTTTTTTCAGTGTGGGTCTTTGTAGAACTTTGAGGTCACTCACACTTTTCGATCACGTCGGGGTCGAACGTTTGACAGAATGTGCTAATTATCTTTCACCTTTATCAACTCCGCGGAAGTAGCAGACTTTCACTTAAGGATAAAACTTTTCATTTAGAACACGGCCTGTATTTATAAAACTGGCTAATTGCATGGTCTGCTATTCTTCTTCTGTCTATGGTCATAAAGATACTTGGAATGGGGAAAATCCAACAAGCTGTACACTATATAGTACTTAATCATTATTTTTCAATGTTTTTGTGGCTTGACTTGAGTGTTTTCTGCTCAATTATAATAAAAATTCTCTTGAAAACTCTTCATCTTTGAAATGTCTCTTTGTGCTCTATTCCTGACACACTCCACAAAATAAACTGTTGTGAAAAACTATAAATGGTCACAAAAGAAGCTTAGCTCTAATTTGCTCCCATTAAATACTGTCACAAAATACAAAGCCACTACTTTTTTACTTTTCTAATTGAGGACAGAGTGTACTTTTCCAGCGGTTACTTTGTCCATTTTCACAGAGTTAAACAAGTTATTGAGGCAAATAATAGGCAGTCTTTTATTATGTTAGCAAATGGTGGACAGCTGAAGTGACTGACAGCTTGGGCCTGCCGGATTTGACTCAATTTTTCCAACATGATTTTGACACACACACCCTCTGGACTGCCCTCTGTGCACTGTGGTCACTTTAACCAGACTGATAACCTCATTCAATCACTACTTCCCACTTTATCTGTACTGTTTACACTTTTTGCACTGCCATTTACTGCAACTATTCTCTTTACACTTTGCACTGATTTGTTATGTGCCTTATCTTATCCTAACTTTTTTAAATTCTTTTATAAATAGATTTTTTTTTGCATGCCCTTACTTGTGTTTCTTCTTACATTCTACTTATTGTACTGTATGCACCAAGGGAAGAGAGTAACATAATTTCAGTTCTCTGTATGTGCTAAACATGTGGCAGAATTCACAATAAAGTACATTTTGACTTACAAATGTTTTATGTATACCACTTTTTTACTGGTGTATTACAGATATTGTTATGACAGTCATGCTTTCCAACCTTTTCCAAACAGTGTTCACTTCTGGCTGCAAAAAATCAATTTATTTTTTTTTTTTGCCAGATGTCTACTTTTCTTCTCTTATTATTTGCAGCTTCGGGTGGGTTTGAGGACATCCTACTGATAGTGTTTTCCTCAGCGTCTCCAGCCAAAGGAGGAAGGGCAGTGTGCCATTATCATTTCCTTCTTCTCCATAGGCCACCTCCCTGCTCCTGGGGTCCAGCCGTCTGCCCACTCCTCACACATACATCAACACAAAGAGCACGAAGTTAGACCGAATGTAGGCCTACTATTTAGTCTACTCACTTTGTCTATGTTTTTTTTAGAAAAGACTTGCTGTTTACTCCTATATTAATATATGTATAATTTTGTAGGTCAGCAAAAGATGGACACTTTAAATAAAAACGTTAAATGTTCTTCAATACAATGCTATTTCATGTAAAATAGTCAATGATTCAAAAGAAATATAAGATTGCATTGCTTCCATAAAACCATCATCTAGCTCTTCCTTATTTACACAGGTCAATACCGCCATCTTTTGGTAAATCTGCGTTACTGCATTGCTTTGACCCACTTTGCTGCAATGCACTTTCATAAAAACTGCAGCCATATGTCATCTTTGTTCTCGCTACATGTCAATCTGAAATTCATTATATCAATTAATAGTTCATGCTTAAAGAACATGTTTAAAGAACTTCTGAAATTACATTCAGATGGTAATAGAGCTACATTACTGCTTTGGAGTAAATATACAGACCACTTAAAGGGACATTGCAGTATCTAAGCCCATCATTGGAGGACAATAAATCATTCCCAGTTTACATTCATTGAATTTTAATCAGTTATGTGATTTGTAAATTAGTAATGTTACAGTGCTTGGGTTCGTCATGTTTGCTGAAGTAATTTTAGTTTTAAATACAGCACTTTTTTTCCTTGTTACGGGCTATATAAAATAAACAATGGATGACTGCACTGGTTGCAGTGTTAATATTACTTACTGAGGAAAGAGGCGCATCCATAACTCACTTACCTCATGCTTTACAGACTATACTAGCCTGACCAGTTGGACTAGTTCTTTTTCAGTTCTATACAAGAATTAGTTTAGTCTCTGTGGATTTGAGTAGGATTTCCATGGGGCAGTGCGAACAGACGCTGATAAAAACTACCTCAGGATTCACAAAGAAAGCATCACATTATTGAAAATACGTTAGATTATCACACAAGCAGCAGCAGTGAGAAACAACTGAAGGTTTGAGAGATTCATGAGCTGGCCCCAGGCTGGACACGAGCCGAAAAGGAGCAGTAGAATTAGGATTATAAACCCAGAAGAGCAGAGCTGACCTTCTATAGGCAGGAAGAGACAACAAAGACCATTCTCTGAAATAGCGCTCATCAATCTTTGTTATCTTTTTTCTGACACACCACTGTGAGTCTAAGCAGCATCACATTGTGTAAGAGGGAGCGAAAGTACACAATAAAGCATTTACAGGAATAAAAAAAAAGGAAGTATGCTAGGGGATGAAGAAATTAAGGTTATTAATGTTAATATAATAGATCAAAGAAACCTGTTATAAAAGTGTTGAAGGGTAAGTGTAGCAGTACATCCATCAATCAAATTAAGTCAGTTTGTCACTGGTAAAAAAAAAATATGATGCTTGTCTCCTGATTAAAAAATAGTATTTTATTTGTATTTTTATAAAATTCATTACCAAAGCAAAGCTTGAAAAAAATTGTGATTTTGTGTCTGTGCATTATTCATTGATTCTATATTTAGTCAGGCTGGCTAGCCTCCCTGCCTTACATCACAAAGGTGGGATAAGTCCCTTCATCGGCCGGCAATGGTTCTCATTGGACACTCCAGCTTACTCCCACAAAGACATTCATTTATAGGTGATGGTGAATGAATGTGAGTGCAAATGGTTGTCTGTCAATTATAGTCCTGCCCATACCCAAAGTAACAGGACAGGAAGTACAAAAAAACGGTGTTCAAACTGTTTTCCCTTTACAGATCTCTGCCCGAGGGGTATTATTTTAAATATGTGGTAGCAGCACCTCACTGCCCACAGGTAACTATGTAGAAGTCATGTTTTATTCTCTCAAACTCAGGCCTTTTCTAGCATTTATGAAAATTCTTGTGCAAAACATCCAGGGATTTATTCAGTTAATGTTATTTATATCAGTAAACATGAACACAGCAGAACAGCACATGGGCTTTAAAGTACAAGGTGTGCTTTTAAACTTTAATGTATTGAACTGCTTTGTGGTTTGTGTCATTTAAATATAACTCTGTGGTCAGGCCCAGCTCTGTTTCAGAACAGGCCATTTTAGCTTTGACTGTTCACATGTAAAGTACCAGTGTCCAAATGATTCAATGATATTATCCCCCCCCCCCCCCCCCCCCCCCCCCCCCCCCTTCCTTTTCCCCCCCCCCCCCCCCCCCCCCCCCCACCCCCCCCCCCCCCCCTGTGGCCCCCGGGGGGCTGGTGCCCTCCGAAACCCCTAATTCCAGGGGTTGTTTTTTTTTGCCCCCCCCCCCCCCCCCCCCCCCCCCCCCCCCCCCCCCCCCCCCCCCCCCCCCTCCCCTTTCCCCCCCCCCCCCCCCCCCCCCCTTTTTTGTTGGGGAAACCCCCCCCCCCTCGGGGCCCCCCCCCGGGCCTTCTCCCCCCCCCCCTCCCCCAACCCCCCCCCCCCCCCCCCCCCCCCCCCCCTTTTTTTTTTCCCCCCCCCCCCCCCCCCCCCCCTCCCCCCCCCCCCCCCCCCGGGGCCCCCCCCCCCCCCCCCCCCCCCGCGGGGCCCCCCACCCCCCGGGGGGGCCCCCCCCCCCCCCCCCCCCCCCCCCCCCCCCCCCCCCCCTTGCCCCCCCCCCCCCCCTCCCCCCCCCCCCCCCCCCCCAAAACCCCCCCCCCCCCCCCCCCCCCCCCCCCCCCCCCCCCCCCCCCCCGGCCCCCCCCCCCCCCCCCCCCCCCCCCCCCCCCCCCCCCCCCCCCCCCCCCCCCCCCCCCCCCCCCCCCCCCCCCTTTTTTCCTTTTTTTTCTTTTTTTTTTTTTTTTTTTTTTTTTTTTTTTTTTTTTTTTTTTTTTTTTTTTTTTTTTTTTTTTTTTTTTTTTTTTTTTTTTTTTTCTCAAAAATAAAATCATGTGATCTTTGATATTGAACACTATAGAGTACCCAGTTACTACTGCTATTTTTATTGTTCATACATGTTATTTAGTTTGTTGTTTTAATAATGCAGTTTACCCCAGTGGATGAAACAACTACATATAATCTTACATATCTGCCTAATCGGCAGCACTACTTTATGACTTGATTCCAGCCTGATTCCAAAAGTACAGCCTGTCTGAGCCTCTCATCTAAAATTACTACCTGTCAAGTTAATGTGAAGAGGTTAGGCTGGGAGTAAGCATTTGATCCATGTCATTTTTAAAAAATAGTTCAAGTTGAAAGACATTTAAATTACAGTCTGTGATAATTGATAAAGGAATGGGTGGTGAGATTCACTGTTGTCAATGGGGGGGCTTTTCAAAACAGTGCATTGCAGATAATCCCATTTTAGTTGAAACGTTTGATTAGAATGATCTGCTTTCTATTATTGGCTTTGAACAAATAAGCTATAATCTTCAGATGAACCAGAAAAGAACAAATGTTATCCTGCTTTAACATTTCATGCAACAGAAATCCGTACTTACATTTCTGCTTTCTTCATTAATAACTGTGAACCGGCACTACATTTGTCCAGTGGAGCAGACTCTCGTGCTCTCAGGCCCAGACCGGAGCAGCCTCCAGCTCGTAGCCATCCATGAAATGAGAAAATCTATAATGCATTTAATTCTGCTCTCAGGAGATCAAGCCTGTGTCTCCCAACAGCACCACAAGGACTACAAACACTGCATCAACCTTTGTCCAAGTGTTCTGCAGTACTCACACACATGCTGGAGCTATTACCTAATGCCCACCATGTCTCTGTCACTTTCACACAACCACAAGAGCCACCTGGCCTGTCCTCAGCACTGTCTTTATGAGTTATCTAAGATGTAATCAAGTGTTCTTACGTAAGTGCCATTGTGGCTGCCTTTGTTCCTGTTTTTCAGCAATGCAATACAAAGCCGAGATCCAAATGAATTCAGAATAATGTCTTTGACAAAGGTCTCTGCATGTCACAAGAACTAAGTTTGCAGAAAAAGGCAGTTTTATTGTCAAGGGTCACATGAGAAGCAAACATTAATCATTTAAAAAATGAAATTTTGATACCTGTTTTTGTAAAATGTAGCCTACATTTTAGATTTAAGGCTCAAAGCAAAAAAGGAACTTCACAATTGTGTTTTGCAGCTTTGTGAGTGTTTAAAAGACTCACATTGACATTTGAAATACTTGTACTATTCCTTAACTCCAACCAGTTCTTCATAAAATGAGAGTGTACATTTACTTTTGACAGAGGTAAATAGGTCAGTGTCTATGATGCATTTCCTTGCATTGAATTCATGCAGACTTCACAGTTTAACTATAAATCTATAAATATAAATCTGTTACAGGTCATGGCCCAGAAAATGGTGTCATGTGTCATGCATGTCTCTTTGATATGTTGAATTACAACAAAATACACATTGGCTCACACAATTATTCTGATCCACTGAGATACACTGGTGTGTATTTATCACAGATTACTTTTTGCTTGGTGTCAGTGCATCATCTGATTGACCTTTTATAAATGTAAAGGGGAACTAGATTTTCAACTCCACATCTGAAGAGTGGGCTTTCCTGTAAAGCGCTAAGAGTTTATTGTCATTGTCACATGTATTTATTAACCAGTGTTCACTTAAACTTATGTTCATTTAAAGACAAAAAAATCTCAATTGAACATGGTCATAATCATGTGTCATTTCTAAAAAGGTGAGCTGGGATACACTGACAGCACGTTTTGTCAGACAAACTTATATTTTTGATACTGAGAAATGATGGTGAATATTAAAGCACGGACAAAACCAAAATAATTATTTTCCATTTTATCAAGGGCCTTTTATAACTGACAACGTCACTGTAGATTTCACTTTAAGTCAATAGGTTGGAAAAAGGAGTGTTAAACTTATTTAATTAAGTTTAACACTTTATTTCACACCTTATTTCTGATTGAGTAACTTATGTATACGTGATGCAAAGGACCCACTCATGTAGGATTAATAAATATTTTTTCGCACTTCCCCAAAATATCTTGTGAATTGCTTACAAAGTTGCAGGATGTTGACTGAAGTTTGGAACATGCTCTAAGTTTAAGCACCAAAATGTAAAAAAAATGTTTTAGAAAATGTTTTAGAAAATCATTAATTACGAGTGCAATGAATACATGGCCAATGCAATCTAATAATGACGTATCCAGTGATTTGATTGATATTTAGAAGACTGTGTTTAGACTAATGAATAAAAGCAGTTTTGTTCTCTTACCTGTCGATGCATATGGCCATTTGTACAATACTCAGGTGGACTTCTGACTTTAGCATCAGCCACTAGTTCATGATTACAGCAGCTGTAAACTTTAACAGTGGCAGTTTAAAAATGCTAGTGACTAAAAGCTAAACCGAGGAAGAGCCATTGTTACACATGCTCCATGATGAGTGGACCATGCCATCGTGGTTGACACTGTTTATGTGCATGTGTCACATTCTCTCTAGGCCCAGGCCGTGCTCTTGTCCCGTGTGTCATACAGGCTGGCAGGCAGTCTCATGATGTCAGAGTTGCTCAACAAACTAGGCCAGCACCGCAATGGGTGGCTCAAACGTGGAGTCCTGTCAGTTCTCTCATCATAGACCTGACAAAACAATGGAGACCGTGACCCCTGCAGATACTATATTATATTGTAGTGATTCATTCGTTTAGTCCCGTCAGATGGAGGATAGGAGAAAAGATGAAGGACATTTACAAAGAACATCTTGATTTAGAAACTCAATCTGCACTTCATCAAATGTCAAGCACTGGATCGTTCTGCTGTGCTGCTGTATTCAAAATCTTGTCTTAAATTGACTGTGTTGTTGTGGGTCGTTGTGACCACACTTTAATTTTTTTGCTTCTTGTTCACTGCTTTATTTTTTACTGCTAATTAACATATAACATAATATTCATTGGGAAAATATGTTATTCTCATAGAAGTTTTGTTTCATAATTTTAATGCCTTTTTGATTCATATTTATATGAAGTCACAACAGTCTGATTGTTTGAAGTTCGATCTTAAGTATGTAACTTTCCATTTATGGCATCATAGTTTTTTTTGGTGGACTTTTTGATTCTTCAGTGTGGATAACCTTGTGTTACAGTAAAATATGTGATAATTATTTAGTAAGACGTTTATTCAGAATGAAAGATAAAATTGTGATTATTAGAAGCCACTTTGTCTTAATGTGTGGACTGCACTGTTTTGACTTGCTATTTTAAATATATAGGCGGTTGTATCATAGCGTTATACTAAATTGCAAATGAAACGTAGCCCGCAGCCTTTCACAAATCGTGGTGTCTTATAGTAGGTTACACTAAACCTTATTTATGCTGAATGAATGAACTCCAGCATCGACAGATGGGCACTGCCTCCACACAGGCGCGCCATGAGCATAGAAAACAACTATAGATCAGAAACCGTGTCTCTTACAAACTACTCCCAAGCACTAGACTTAAATAGTGGGTGTTTCTACAGGTTAAATAACAATAGTCATGATCTGTAGAGGTTTTTGTGATGGGAAATTAAGTTCAAAAGCAATATGAAATGGAAGAACATGTGCGAGCTGATCTAATGTGCGTTTTCTATGCAGATTCTGTCGTGCCTGGACAACGTCGTGAACGCGCATGTCAGGTCCGCTCGCTGCAGAGATCCTGCTACCGCTGCTCTCACGATTAATCGTAGGGATGGTGTTGACAGCGAGAGGCAGCGGACACTCCGTTTTACATGTTTGAATAAATGACACGACCGGGTGAAATTACATTCACTCGGGGCGAGCACAGGTTTTCCGAAAGCCTACTGTTTTCAGCGGAAGAGAGCTGCCAGGCCGAGGACAGCGTTAATATTACTGATGGAATCCCCAATCGTCGCTAGATGGAGAAACCGAACGGGTGGACTCGTTATAAATAATTAAAAACCATTTGCTGCTAACATATAAACAAAATGCATCTGCACCAGGTGCTGACGGGAGCTGTGAACCCGGGAGACTGTTGCTACTCGGTGGGAAGCGTAAATGACATTCCTTTCACGGTGAGGTTTTATTTTATATTCCTCTGTTTGCCAGGGATAACACCCACTGAAGCTAGGCACTGAGTAGCTAGCTGGAGACTTGGATAGCAGTGTATTGGCTAGCCGCCTGGCTAACTGCAGCTAACGGGCTAAAGCGCTGGTTGTCCCGGTGATTGTTAGCCAAGCTGCCGCACAGATGGATCTGCTAGCACTGATACTACCTGGGCTTTCTGGCCATTAGCTCCTTTTGTATTTCCTACACAGCGAGACAGCTATTCCAGCGCTAACGAGTAGTCTTCTGCAGCCCACACCAGCCCTTCACATAATATCTATTACAGTAACATTCATTATATCTCCTACCAAGACAGTTATCGCTAGCCTCTCAAATGACCTTTAGCTTCATCTCGTAACGCTAGAATGACTGTAAGGGAATCCCTTTGCGCAGCCATAACATTATTGGGAAAATCGCCAAGAGGCATGCTCCGTTCAAATTAAGCACTGCACAGAATACGATGGCAATGTGTTAATCTTGCATAAAATTGCGCACTTGTGTAGAATGCAAAGTCTGTGTGTTTGGTGGTTGCAGAACGAGCTAAGCTTGCTACCATTTGGCGTTAAATCCTCCTCACGGCTCATTAGCTCGCTGTCATCCCAGCATCAGCAGCGCCAGCCATGACGTAGAGAGCCATATATGGATACATGAGCTAGAGGCCTGGGTGGCACTGCTGTGGGGAATTTCATAAAATGTAAAAAAGATGTTGTTCTAGGTGCTGAAATATGGCCAGTGTAACCCATTTGACATAGACCTGTCTTTAAGCCTGGTGAATTGATTATTAACGAGTTGGGTTGTCAGTCACATCTCTAACTGTTTCTGTGTGTGAGACATGCTGACCTTTCTGACATGTGTACCTGTGTCTGGCTATATCACACTTTTTTCTTTGAGTGGAAAGCTGTCCAAAAAAAAAACCTCAGTGACTTTGCTGTCCTTAATGCTCTTTCTTTAATTTTGTTGGCACTAACCGTATAGTTAACATCCCATGGATTTATACTGGTCAAAAAAGAAAAAAAATGTTTTTTTAATGAATTAAAAGATGATCATGTTTGTTCACGGTTGTATAGAAGAGTCATACTAAATGGTATCACATGTAGATGCACATATATGCATCAGCTAGTTATTTTGTGTATTATTTTTACTTCCTTGTTCTCACATAAAAGCTGTGTGATAAGCTAAATGTAGTCTCCCGCTCTTGTAGAGCTTTGTTGCACTCCACCATGTCTTCATGCTGCGAACACTGAGCTGCTTAATGGCTGCCAAATCTGGGCTTGGTCTGCTTCTGCTGCCTGTTAGAGATCTGTATTGGGAATTTATTTTTATGGTGCTGGATTACAAGAATATATTTGTTTGCTCTGGCTATTTGTTGTTGAGCTAAGGGATGGGAGTTTCACCATTTTTAATGAACTAATTGCTTGCAGTGGACCAACACTCTTCAATTTTTATTTTTTTAACTTAGACAAAGTACTGGTTCAGTCTTCAAACTGATTGTTCTAAAAAGTTGTCTTGAAATGTATTGTTATTTATGCATCAAAGCATTAAAATGATCATGCATCAAGCCAAGGTGCATTCATATAGATCAAATTAGATTTAGATCATCATTCACAAGCATTTCTTTTTACTTTCAGTAGTGCTACATTTTTAGCTAAGGGGATTTATTGTTCTGCTTTTCCTTTCAAAGGCACTTCCTGATGTCACCAAGTCTTGAGGCCACACCTGGGTCACCTGTTTGTAACATTTAGCTGATTGTAAACTCAGTATTCAAAGACATGCTTTCTTTTGGTACGACGTGCTTGTGGTGTGTCATCTGGCACCAGCGCTTGTTCAGCAGCATTTCATGCATTCTTCAACATGTTCTTTTTTAATTCTTTTTTTTCTGTCCAAGAGCTATAATGTCACATGATTAGAATAGCTGATTGTTGCATTTCTGTTACCCAGCATAACGTTTGACAGTGTCCTCAAAAGATAGCTTTCTGTATTGGGTTCTTGTGACATGGAGAAGCTTTAGTCATGTCTTAAAGAAGGTACTGAGCTGTATTGTTATTGTGGCCAGCATGTTGTGAATTGTATTCCTTTACCTATTCCTATCTCTTCTTTGTGACTGCTCTTTCCCATGTTCACCAGCTGTTTGCATAATCTGTACTGTTTGTTAAAAATTGTATTCATTTGATATGCCATCAGGACTACCCTACTTCTTTTGTGATTGTATAGTGGGGTGTTATTTATCCATTTTTTCAACTTAGAGCAGTTGTTCTCTTGTGTTTACAACAGGCCTCAGATCAAAGCTGTTAAATGGCTTTGTACCTAAGGGTCACAACAGAGGTCAAAAAAGGGGTCACTTCTGCTCAGCAGCATGGGACAGACCAAGCCTTGTTCCTTGCCACAGGGGTCTAGAATCAGCCTGGTATTACTCCCAGAGGGTATTTAAAGACATCACGTCTCATGTTGTTACGCTCACGCCGACCCTCGTGGCTGTAGGTCGCTCACAGACACATACCTTACCAACAGCATCTTCATGTGCATCTTTATTAGCGTTCATGCTTCTGTGGATTTTGATGGGATTAGCTCATGTCACAAACAGATCGAAAGCAAAAACTGTTTTATATTTGGACTTTGAAGAGCTGACAGATGGCCCGTTGTCACGAGTCCAACAAGCACCGACATGTGGACTGCCCTTGAGAAATTCATCTTTTATGGTTTTAAAATCACATTAGCAGAGGAGTAATTAAGTTGTGTTGGTTACCTTTTTGTTGGTGAAATTTACATTTAAACCACAATGACCACAGTCACTCGGACGCTACACAGTTGTTTTTGTTGCTTTATTTGTGAGACACTGACATGTGTTTGTGAAGCTTTATAGTCTCTAGCAATCAATGACCAATACATTCATGCGTACATTAAGAATATCACAGTAGAAATACAGCGTCTCCTTATAACTAGATTATTGCAACTCTTTATCTTGCCTAAACAAGTGGAAAGCTATCATATATCTGTCTATGCAAGCTAAGGGAGGGTAATGTTCACAAAGTAACTTAATTATAAATAATTTCATAACCTGCTGAATTGGTTCCTCTAGCTTCTTTCCAGTTTGTTGTCTGTTTTAAAAGACATGTTGCACTGTTCTCTCTCAAGCATTATGGACGATTCTGCCAATGTAGTGACAGATTATTTACTTTTTCCACGATGCATTGTAGAAAACTTGGAGAGCAATACATTTAAGTCCCCTTTTGACATCCCTACAAAATGGTGTCATCACTTTATAGTGCACAATACATTTATGTAGTTGTGTTTCTTAACATGGCAGAAACATTTCCTGCTGAAAAAGAATAGCATCAGCACAGCGTTATTGATCTATGATGCATTTTGGAGCCACACTTAGAGACATAATCACAAAAGTGTTTTTTAACTAAATTTTCTATAAAGGTCTTTGGTTGTCTTTAGGTACGGGATATAAACAGAGCCAACGAGCTGGTTTCTAAGTACTATGCTGATAAAAATAACCTCAGCTTTAAGACCTGAGATGTGGCATGAATATTTCAGTGATATGGTGTGTGTGTACTCAGTGATGACAGGCTGGTGCCACAGTTCAGTTTTATTATCCACAATCCACCAACTAGAACATTAGAGACTTGCTTTTGGGTTTGGTTATTGGTGGTGTGTTGTTGTGGACAGCCAAAATCTTTCAGGTGGCTTTTGTTTTAATTATGACACACAGGGATGTTCACTATTAGCTGTCATCTGATTTGTTGCACCATTTTTTTTGCCACAAACACTGTGATGCTTGCATAGGACTGCTGTTATTAGTTTGTCTTTGATAGGTATTTATCCCTATCAAATAATCTGTATAAAAATGACTAACAAGACAACAAATTACATGCAGAGCTGACTTATTGAGTGTGGTGGATAAATATAGTCTCTACCATCGAAACCTCTACCTTGTGCTACCAACATATCTTTATAACTGTGTCATTACAGATTATGCACAATAAAAACACTCAGGGCAGACTCTAGCACCTGACACAGATTTCACCAAATCTCGTTTTACTTTCTAAAGATGTTGTAAAAACACAAGGTTGATAATTATGAAATCACATCACAAAAAACAACATAAATATCAATAAAGGAATACTGTTTTTCTTAAGCTCAATTTGGCAGTGACCTAATTAGAATAGTGTTCACTTGACCATTTATACTG
Organism: Rhyacichthys aspro; assembly: GCA_036850595.1. NCBI lineage: Eukaryota > Metazoa > Chordata > Actinopteri > Gobiiformes > Rhyacichthyidae > Rhyacichthys > Rhyacichthys aspro. The sequence continues at coordinate 19,253,312 of CM072150.1, read as the reverse complement.
TATTTAAACCAGTACAGTAGTAATAATGCATTAGATCTACCCTGATGTAATATAACAGTAGACATGTCTGAACTGTATACTGAACGTTGTACATACATCCACCTTTACTGTGTGGTACAGGCACAAACACAGTCACCTCAGTGAGTTAGATATGCAAAGCTACAGATGTGTGATGGTCTAAAAATAGAAAACCTGGAAATGATGTAGCTCAGAGAGAGAGAGAGTATTGGCCCCTCACAGCCGGTTTAAACTGACTCTGCCTAACATACTAACTGCATGATAAATTATTTTTGTGATACAAACCCTTTACTGATTTGATGGTTGTGTTTTGAAATACTGTAAACCCAAAGTGCACTCATTTATAAATTAGGGACACTATCCAGTTTGTATGTCTTTGAAGCCACTAGATTTTATTTCAAACCCTTGTAAACATGTTTACTTTGTTTAGTTGAGCATTTAACAAAATGGACAACCAGTTTGTTGTGGTTGATTAATGGAGATTTCAAAAATCCTCCATGGGAATTTGTGTATTGTGTAAAGTTGGATTTTGCAGAAGTGTTTCTGGTAAATCGAGAACAGTAAGGGTCATTTATTTGAAATGTGATGTTACTGCGGTATTTTTCTTTCTAAGCATCAGCTGTTCATACAGCCCAGGCCCCTGAATAAAATATTAATACAGTGAAATAAAGCAGCAGTAATAGCAGCGTCTCTTCTCTCACAGAGAAATATTATTATAGTGATAGATATGATAGATAAATATTTAAAAAACAAATGAGAAAAGAATAAATTGTTTCATTGAAGTGGATTCTGGATTGTGTAAACAACACACAAAGTAAAACAAATGCACAAAATACATACACATTTGTCAATCAGTAAAACTAACACTTATTGAAGATACATATGTCACTAAATAATAACACAAACTAATAATTGATTTGTGTTATTTCAAGTTCAAATTCTCAATTCAAGCAAATAAGCTTCATAATTTGTAGAATTGATATAATTGAATAAACCAAGGAATTGTCCTGAAGCTGGTTTGGTTTGCCTTTAAACCTGCTTCTTTAGGGCCCATATGATGTTTTACTGGGGCCAAAGTACAGACCTGTACTGCTGTAGAAAGTGCTTGGATTAATAGGCAGAAAAAAAGTAAAAACACTTTCAGAAATTAAAAATAGCAGGCTTTTTATGTGCTGCCGCTGACTCAGAGCCAAAGCCAACCCAAACATGAAAAATGCTGCACATGGAAGCAGCTGTGTAGCTTTAACACGCTTGCATGACCGCATTAGACAAGGGCATGGAGCTGCATTAGAAGGAACGAAGACAGAAGTGAGTTTTACTTCTTCTTATCTGCTTTTATGAGTAACAAAACACATGACGGCACTGTCTGTGTCTGCTCCAAATAATAAACACCTTCCATCAATGATTGCATTTTTTGTCAGATTTTGAACCTGAATAATCATTCTGACAAAAGGCCTCTGCTGTTAAGATTATAATGCTCACTAATGGCTGCATGCATTGCTGTGTCAGTGTTGAGGTGTTGTTGAGAGGTAATGTTTATCCAAAGGCAGGCAGTAAGCAGTTCAGAAGACTGACAATGAGGAAATGGGGCTTCTTTAGGACAATACTCAGTAAAGTCAGCAGATTTAAAGACCACAGACACTGGGCTGCACTTTGTTAGTAAATTCATAGTTACACTGCTTTGAAAATAAATCAAATCAATATTGTGTTTTCATTAAAATCGAATGAAATTTTTTGGAAGTGAAGCACTACCAGGTAAAAAAAAAGAACATGTTTCAAAAATGTCTCATGTCTGGAAATATTAGTGTATGTTTCTCATTAATAATGCCCAATATAAAGAAAACATGCAATATGACATGTATTGTTGCAAATCGTATTGAATTGCAAAGTCTGGCTGTCTAATTAGTGGGACGTTCAAAGTGAGAATTTCTGTAACAACCTAAGCAGTCTTTGCATTATAGATAGTGCACACATTGAGACAGTGATATATTGTGCAGCCCTGGTAGATCGTTTATATTTGACTAACTACAAAATGATTTATTCTCAGTGTCATTGTGTGTAGACAGTCTGAAAAGTGCTGATTCATGCAGATACAAACATGTCAAGGGCACTAGTCCATTTTCAATGCAGTAATATATGCTGTTGCCTCTCCTTTATCTTTCTACAGTGTCTACAGGAGAAAGAGGAGACACATTGTTGGCAGTGACACTTATCAGAAGATTTTTTTTCTCTGCATGCTGGCCCAAAATACATTTCAGACCAGGATAACGTTTGAGTCCAGTACTCAGTGTTGCTCTAAGAGGTGCAGAGCAGTCCTCCTCAGTCCGTGACGGTGACCGCTCTTAATTCCAGCTGTAATGTGCAGTGCTGCAGCGCAGTTATAGTAAAGCACACACTCCGTCTTCCTCGTTCTCTCTTTAATATCTTTTCTCATATTTTTCGATGACCGTGTTGTCGCTGCTGTGTCACTTTATATTGCCGCTCACTGTAATGCTGTCCCGTTATGTGCCCCGGGTCCCAGCCTCTTCTTCTGTTCTCCTGAATAATGAAAGACACAAGACACTCGTGCTTCAAGGCCACCTTTGTAGTCTCCCAGGTGCCTCTGCTATGCTGCCATTTATACACATGGCCGCCAGCATTCAGAACTTACCTCTGCATTTATGAAGCACAGACGGTCTGTTAAAGGCTATCAATGTGGTGGTAATGTTAACTGCTAACTGTTCTCCTCCTCTGCTATGACTAACTGTTAATCCCCAATTTTTTTAATGTATTAAATGATGATGAGGATTAAGAAGACCAGTAGTTTAAAAAATCTGATTTTACACAGATTTATTAATGCAAAAAACAAGAAAAGTCCAGTATTCCAGCAGGAAACAAAGACCTCTTTGGCTTGAAACAAACCAGACCTACCTAATAATGCAGAAAGAGAAAACAGAGAAGAAGGAGAAGAAAATAATTTTTTTTCAGTGAGGTTTTTTATAAATACTGTCTATGTACAGAGGAGACCATGTTACATTTATAAGAGCAATATTTGGTAAATGGTACTGCCTTCATCTGCTTATTTTAAAATCTTTGCTGCTATTAAAAGTGTTTGGAAGGAACGGCATCCTCTTTCTTAATATTTCATTTGCCTTTTTTCACACATTTTTCCAACTTTTAACCATTAGAACCACATAGAACTGGACAATGACCTCTGTTTTTGCCGCGACAATTTTGATTTTGAATACAACACTCGGGTGTGTTTAGAAGCATAGTGGAGAACATATAATTGGGCATCTTTCTTTCAGTGAGTTTATTCTTTGGATAAATGTAAATAAACTACACCTACAATGCCTGTAGCACTTGTGGACTAATAGGAGGGCACCGTTTCTCAGTTGGGCTTATTTTGAACTCTTGCAAATAGTCAAACAGATTTATTCCTAAATTCAGAGAGTTATCTTTGAATTTGTGTTATTTGCTCACTGCAGTCATTTCCAACTCTGATCATCCACTGCTCTGCTCTGTTTGCAGGCCTATGGCTCGGGCTGTGACGTTGTGATCTTGGCGAGTGACTTTGAGTGCGTGCAGATCATCCCCGGAGCCCAGAATGGGAACATCCAGGTGGGCTGCGTGGAGTGTTCCCACCAGCTCGGCAGGGTAAGTGACGGCCCCCACAGAGGCCCACTCCCACCTGCAGCTCGGGCTCCCGTGAGTGGACTCCTGCCAGTGGAGATAATCAGCCTATCTTTTTTTTAGGAAAATACACTCAGCCTGGCATTTAGACATTTAGGAACAAAAAGGAAAGAACAGACAGAGCAAGGATAGAAGGAGCAAGCAAAGAAAGAACGAAGGAAGGGAATAAGTAAGAGATGGAAGAGGAAGGAACAAAGGAAGAAGGGAGAAGTGAAACATGGAATAAAAATAAGGAACAAATGAAGAAAGGAGGTTGAAGGAAGAAAGGGAGGAAAGGAGAAAAGTGAGGACAAAATCAATCAATCACAGAAGAAAGGAGAAGGGAACTGTGAGAGTGAAGGAACAAGGAAGGAACCGGAAAAGGAAAAACAGAGGTTAAAAAAAAGGATGGAAGAAAGACAGTTGCAAAGAAGGAAAGATGAGCTGATGAGCGAGATGAAGGAAGGATAGATGGTAGAGAAGTCTGAGCTCTCTGTTTCCTGCTCCACTCCCTCCCTGCTGCTCCTCTGGGCCTGACTGAGCGCTGCTGATGGGGTGAGTAATGTTGTGATGATGACGCCTATTTATTTTTAGATCGCCGCCTCTTACGGAAACACAGTGTGCATCTTTGAGCCTCTCTCGACCAACCCAAACAAACGACACAAGGTGAGCTGCGCTTCAGAGACACACACACACATTGTTTGTTGTTGAAATTGAAATCTCTCTTGGATTAATCACACCGTGTGCCAATAACATTGCATGGTGTGTGTGTTGCTCTCCTGTTACTAACTGCAGCTTAACTATCAGTGGCAAAAGACAGGACAGTTCTTCCTCGATGCCATCACCTACAACCTGGCCTGGGACCCTCAAGGTACTACTGCTCGGTCTCTAACTCGTTCACTGACTGTCAGATAAAGGCTACGTTCAGACTGCAGGCCAAATCACAGTTTTTGCTCACAATGACTCACCATTTTTCATACCCATTTTGTAAAGCACAGTTTACACAGGTAATTAAGATTGATTAAGATGGAGGAACATGCATGTCAGATTTGAAATTTGAAAAAGAAAACGTTGCCTGTCTGTTTTTAAGGACAAGTGAGATTTATGAATGTCAAAATCATATTGGTCATTGAAATTCTAAACAAATTACTCGACAACTGTTGGTACTAGCCTCTCACTTTTTAAGATGGCTACTTTGAGCTTCACATCCCGTTCCCAATGAAGGCCATTTGTCTGATCCTAAGTAAACTATTATAAGCTGGATAGTGTGTTCGCATTTTTGACAGATCTGACTCCTCCTCTGCAGAATATTACAAAATAGACAAAAAATGAATAACTGTAACTATCGTTGAGTTAGATTGACTTCTTTCAATAAACAGTGAGTGGTGGTGAGAAAAGATTGATGCACAGAGATGCTTGTCATTAAAGTCAACATATATATAAAGGAGAAGGTGTAAACATTCATATTTAAGTCAACATTAGCATGGATGAGTCTTTTTCATTGCTGGCCACTGGGTTTGCATCATATATCACAATATCATTATGTCAAAAACAAGGCAATATTTAAATCACAAAGACAAAGTATTATTTACTTGTGCAATCAAATGTTGGTGTGTTCACATGTAATTAATAGCATCAGTGAACCAGTGAGACCAGATTTTTGTATGATTTTAGTTCAATTCAGTTCAGCTTTTTTTTGACATTCAGTATTCTCTTTGGAACATTCAACAGAATTATAGCTTATCTCATGTTTTGCAAATATCCTTAGCCCTTCTCTTTCGAGGACACTTCACACCTGATATTTAGGTTATGCATCTATTGGCCTCACTAGAAATAAATACTGTATGTGTCAGAGGCCAAGATGCTTATAATGTGCTTGTTATTGAATTTATTGATTGTCGAAAGCATTTAAATACATTATTTCAACAGTCAAATAAATACACTGGATCTCAGCTTAAATCCCAACTAATACCTGCAGTCTGAACATGAGCCTAAATGAATTCACAGCTCCTACTCAGTGTTTCCTTGTTTGGCTTGTCTGAAACAATGTGCATTATGTAAGAGCCACAGTGTGCATGTGGCTCTGGGTACAGTAGCGCTCGACGTGGGACGTGAGGTGTGTGACATAGTGCCTTTTTATCCTCAGGGAACCGTATCCTAGCAGCCACTGAGCGGCTCCAGCTGTGGGCTCCTCCACTCACAGATGCCCTGATCGAGGAGGAGGATGGGCAGAACACAGGGGACATGACCCACCCCGTCCTAAACGACTGGAACTGTGTCTGGCAGTGCAAGTACGTAGTGTGTTGCTGTTGTTAATCAAGTCGATGAAAACACACTGTGTATCAGTGATTTTAGTCTGTTAAAAAGAGCCACAAGGGCACAACAAACTGCAACTGACCAAATGGTCTGTAGTGGTTTAATAATTGGCAGCAGGATGGAAGTTTCGTGCAAAACTTTTAAATAACAATGGTTATAAAAACTCATGTCTTACTAGACAGTTAACATTTAAAACTCTCAGAGATTAAATGTGTAGGCAGGTCACATTTTACATCTATCATAGCTAATATAGACAGTATTTTAAAATAAAATGTAAATCATGATAAAGGACTAACAAGTACAATCCTGGAGAGATTCAGTTGCTTATAATAAATTACCCTTTTGCTCTGTGCTTTATTAAAGAAATATCTACATCTAGATAAACACAATTATATAGACTCAGTGTCTCCACTTTTCCATTCTCTTCTCTTTCATTATCCTCAGTAATGGGTTTTAGGTTTACTTTTGTTGGCTGTGTGTACCCCACGCTTTAAGTTCCTCAAACAAAAAGACATGAGAGCATATTACTAACTGTCACTTGATGACATGTGAATGACTGAAGCCGCAGGGAAAGGAAGTGTAAACAGCAGCAATATGCTGTGTACAAAGAAACCACACACAAAGTCAGCTGACAGGAGGCAGTGTGGTGTTTTAACAAACAGCCTTTATTTGACAGATAAATGTATGAGATCAGATATAACCCCTATTGTACTTATTTCCCTTAAATCATTTCTCTGTGTGTTCTTCAGAACTGCTGCATCTATTCATGTTGCCAAGTGGTCTCCAGATGGGGAGTACTTTGCAACAGTTGGAAAGGTATGATTAAAATGAAGAAGCAACAAGCAAACTTTTGAAGCCATTAATGGTGTCTGTATAATACTCTGGTGTGTTCTAGGATGACTGTCTACTTAAAGTGTGGTATCCCACCACTGGCTGGCGCTCTGCTGTGGTGGTCCAGGATCCCTCTGATAAAAAGACTATTCCTGTTCACTTCTCCTTTGTTTATTTGGCCCATCCCCGATCAGTTACTGGTGTGTCCTGGAGGAAAACCAGCAAGTATATGCCTAAGTAAGAAACCACATACAATCATTGCTGTTGTATTGTTATAACAGGATTAATACGTGAAATACAGAAAAATGAAAAGTTATCTAAGCCTGTCCTGTGTATTATATTGTAGGGGTTCTGTTTGTAATGTGTTGCTGACATCCTGTGAAGACGGCGTGTGCAGGTTGTGGTCAGAAACCCTGCTGCCAGAGGACAGTCTGCTTGGGGGACAGATTTCTGAGAACACACACACCTTCAGTTCGAGCCTGCCTGGCCTGGCAGGGAATAAGGACAAAATCCAACATGCCTTGGAGGTTATTCACTCTTTATTATCAGATCAGAAATCAATAAAAAATTATGTATTGTATAGTTACTTATGTATAGGGACTTATGTCTTGTGCAAACAGTCAATCCACCATTTGAAGCATCTTCGCCGAGGCAGAAGACGGTCCTCTGCTATAGTGGCTCACAGTGAACTGCTGCCCTCTCAGCTCGGCACACAGGACACTCACACACATCGGCACATTATTCATCACGCTAATGCTCTGTGTCACTTCCACATCTCTGCCAGTATTAACCCCAACACAGGTAGCCTGTTGTTACTTTACTTTAAGAACTATTCTAAAATGTGATTTAAGACAAAATGTCTGTTTCTTCTAAACAGTAATGTCCCTGGTGTAGTAACTTTCTGTTTTGTTTTTTTACCGTGTTAGATATCCCTTCACTGGCTGATGCTGCAGCATTTAACTCTGATGATGGCACTGGTGGTGGAGGCTTTGTGGTGCACTGGCTCAACAATAAGGACCTAAGTTTCACTTCTTCAATGGACCTCTTTATGCTGCAGCTTCGCAAGTTTTCTGAACAACAACTGGAGCAAGGGACTGAGGACCCTCTAGACCCCGATGGATCACCTATGAAGTTTGACTTTGGTACAACCTTAAAGCAAATAAGTGTTTCATATCACACCATCTAAAAAGGACAACAAGTTTAATTAAGTCCATTCTTCTCTTGATGTAGACTTAGATGAGATGTCTGACAAGGCTTCTTCGGAGCATGGTGAAGAGATGGAGCCTGGAGAGCAGGGAAGCACCAAAGCATCTTCTCCAGGCTCTAGCTCCAGCATGCCTCTGCCCTCAATGCTGCTAGAGAGAAAGATGGAGACGCTGATGAATGAATGGAACAAAAGCCCTGACATGTTGTTCACCATTCACCCAGTTGACGGCTCTTTTCTGGTTTGGCATGTCAAGTACCTGGACGAGTTTAACCAGGGCATTTTTAGACAGGTTCAGGTAGGTCAACCTATATTTTTTTAAGCTTTCATGTCATATGTATTTCTCATCTACTCATGAAGTCAGTGACAGGCAGTGTTAAGAATACTTTAAAGTCAGGCATTATAAAAGGAACAAAAAGTGCTATCGAGAGCTTACTAAAACACAAAGTATCATTTAGGTTTTGAGTGTGCAGTTTAATGAAACCTAGTACTACATGCTATGTTGTAGAAAACCTAAAAAAAATAGTGTAACAGTAAGGGTTGTATAATTTAATTAATAAGCTATGCCTGATTTTTCAATTCTAAAGCAGAACAAACAAGTCTAGCTGCAAACATTAATAATAAACAACAGCTGTTGGTAAAAAGACAACTGAGATTATATGCCTTCAATTCAAGCCTAATTAGAGCATTACGCAGCAAAGGGACTGTGCAAAAGGTTCATTATTATTATTTACACATCTTTCCTTTTTATCTCTTTCCCCCACCAGGTGTCCTTCTCCTCTCGTATTCCTGTGGCGTTTCCCACAGGCGATGCCAACTCTCTGAGTAAAAATATTCTGATGTATGCCTACACGTTGACAGAGGGTGAGAGTGCTGGGTCGGGGGAGCAGGGGAGGACAATCCCACGTCTCCCCCATTCTGCCTCTGCCTCAGCCGGACTCGGTTCACTAGCCCTGAACCCCTCTTCCAACCCTCAGCCCATCAGTTGTCCTGCTGTCATGATGGTCTCCAAGCACGTTGATGGATCTCTCAACCAGGTCACAGCTACAGTAATAAATAGATTGAATTAAAATGATGTAGGCTTATGTGTGTAGCCTTCCAGTCTGACTCAAAACGAAAAAACATTGCTCCTTTTGTGTGCAGTGGGCAGTGACGTTTGCTGAGCGATCGGCTTTCTCCAATGTATTGACCGTATCTCACAAGTTCCGCTACTGTGGCCACCGCTTCCACCTGAACGATCAAGCCTGCCACACTGTGCTGCCTCTGCTGCTGACCTCTTCTCACCATAATGCCCTGCTCACCCCTCCGTCAGCTCCTGGGAGCATGGAGGGAGAGCAGCCACCTACGTTTCCACTACCAAAAGGACTTCCCAGGTATGCAACAGTGAACAGCCTTAAAAGATGACGAGGACAGACACAATGGAGGAACTTTTAGAAGAAGCAATACAATACAAGCACTCATAAATTATGAACACTGAAAGAGAACTATTTTTGTATCACCAGGAAACAACTTCGTAATGCAGCTACAAGGACCTTCCATGACCCCAATGCCATCTACAGTGAGCTGATTCTGTGGAGGGTGGACCACATTGGGCCCTTGTCCTGCACGGGTGGTGTCTCTGAACTCGCACGGATCAACTCTCTGCACACCTCTGCCTTTAGCAATGTCGCTTGGTTACCTACTCTTGTCCCCAGCACTGTACTCGGTAAACAGAGTACATACTAATATTAATTAATTTTTAGCAGCAGCAAGTAAATTATTGTGTAAAATTGAATGATAGTTACACTTTTCACATGTTTCGTCCTTTAGGGACTTACTGTAACAGTGCCAGTGCCTGCTTCGTGGCTTCAGATGGTAAAAACCTGCGTCTCTATCAAGCTGTGGTGGATGCCAGAAAACTACTGGATGAGCTGTCAGATCCTGAAACCTCTGTGAGTTGATATTTGGTTTGACCTATCTCATAAATATACATTAAATGTATTTGAAAAACAACTCCATCCACCTTGGCATAAGCAAGTTTTTTCTTGGTAACTTCCAATTTTTGTAACTGCAGGTTTCAGACAAAGTGTGTATAATAATGTCTGTGTTCCTGTTTAGAAACTGGTGGGCGAAGTGTTCAATATTGTGAGCCAGCAGTCTACTGCCAGACCTGGATGTATCATAGAGTTGGATGTCATAACAAACCAGGTAAGATGCATTTCTGCACGTACTGTCCTCATGAGTCAAAGACTCAAATTTACTTATGAAGATAGTCACCAATTTATTCCCATGTACCCCCAGTGCGGCGCTAACACTCAGTTGCTGCACGTCTTTCAAGAGGACTTCATTCTTGGATACAAGCCTCCGAAAAAATCTGAAACTTTTCCACCTGCCTTTCAATCTGATGAAGGTACAAGACACCTCGAAATGAAACACACTGGTGTCATTTTGCATCAACATATGTTTCATTTCTGATAATAATGTAATTTTACTGCACATAGATTACCAGCCTGCCCCATTCTCTGAGAAGTTCTTCTTGGTGGTGATTGAGAAAGATCTAAACAGGAACTCTGTCCTTCAAATGTGGCACCTTCATCTCCAGTCTGTCCAGGCCTGTGTCGGTAAGAGCACACTACTAATTTTAATTAATTGTATAACTTGTAATTAATTCATTTTCAAATAATTACAAAGACTGTGCTGCTTTGTCTCTGTGTCCAGATGAGCAGAGCCCAGATTATAGCTTTCAGAGCCAGTTAATGGTTCCTAATCAAGTAGTGAACGCAGACTCATCTCCAGAGACCTCTCCCATTAGACCCCTGCCACGGTCAGCCTCCACAGCCAATTTACAATCAGCCAGCAAACTCATTCTCAGCTCCAAGCTTGTGTACAGCAAACGACTGGACCTGCCACACGGAGTGGAGGTTACCAGGGCCACCCCATCTGCAGGTTTGAAGCCTACATAATATTTGTATAAATGACTATTGTTGTATTTAATTCAAAAGGTTAAATTATAGAGGACCCCATTACATTAAATCACAATATCGTTTTTCTAAAGGTCATTTGAGTTCCTCCTCCATCTACCCGGTCTGCCTGGCTCCCTACTTGATCGTTACCACCTGCTCTGACACTCATGTGCGTTTCTGGCGCTGTGCTGTGGAGGCCGATGACGGATACGGTGATGACGACCAGGACAATCGTGTTTACCGCTGGGAGCCCTGGGTCCTGATGAATGAAGAGGAAGACAACAACAGCGCTGTGTGTGTGTCGGGGCGACCTGTAGCAGTGTCCTGCTCATACATCGGTAGACTGGCTGTGGCTTTTAAGCAGCAAAGACACGGACAGGTAGAAAATTGGAAATACGACCCCCTGTAACCTACAGTGTTATAGAATTGAATGTAACCGCTGCAGTCACCTTGAGTTGGAGAGTGCTATATCTGTAAATGATGAGAATTCTTATTTAAATGTGTGAAGAAACTGAAACAAAGGTGTATGTAATGACTTTTTCAGATTTTAGAACATGATTTTTCATATTTGAAGAAATGTCAGACTGAACTCCTCCTAGGACAGATGTTAATGGATTTGCTGCAATTGTTCTCTGCAGCTTAATTCTGCTCAGGACTTCTCCATGCATGTCTCCATCTACGAGTGTGAGTCCACAGGTGGCTCTGAATGGGTTTTAGAGCAAACCATCCACCTGGATGACTTCACTAGACCTCCTTCAACCCTAGATCCAAGAGTTAGCGTTGACTCCAACCTCTTTGTCTACAGCAGGTCTGTTTCATTTTATTTGTGTCAGTTTTAAAATCCTTTTTTCCCCCTAGAAACTCTGTTGGGTCTTATTAATACAACAAAATTTGTACATTCCAGGTCTGACCTCTACATGAGTCGAGACCATACCTCCCCTAACATAAAGCACTACGTTCACTTAGACTGGCTGTCCAAAGAGGATGGCTCTCATATCCTCACTGTGGGTGTGGGCTCCAACATCCTCATGTTTGGCCGGATCTCTGGCATGGTCAATGAACAGACAAGCAGCAAAGACGGAGTAGCTGTTATCACTCTTCCTCTTGGAGGAAGTATAAAACAGGGCATACGCTCTCGATGGATCCTACTTCGTTCAGTGGACCTTCTGTCTTCAGTAGATGGCACACCCTCGCTGCCAGTCTCACTCTCTTGGGTGAGGGATGGTATCCTGGTGGTGGGCATGGACTGTGAGATGCATGTGTATGCACAATGGCGTCAGGACAAGAAGCCTGGAGAGGGAGATGAAGGCAACTTGTCTTCAGCTGACATTTCGGGAGGTCAAAATCCAGTGTTTGAAGGAAGAGCTCGGTCCAAAAGTGTGTTTGAAAGCAGTGCTGCTGTAGATGAGGCTCTTCGAGCTCCTGCAGGACTTCAGGAAGGAGGACTGTTTGAGGCTGCCCACTCCTTGTCCCCCACTCTACCACAGTACCACCCCACACAGCTGCTGGAGCTTATGGACTTGGGAAAAGTTCGTCGTGCCAAGGTAAGTCTGATTATTGCATAAAAAGCCATGTGTTATATACTGGTTCTATGTTAATTCATAAATTAAAATTATTACCACAGAGTTGTAGCTAAAGATACTAATGGTCATTGCATTTGCTGTCTCTCTTTAAACCTGATCATTGTTATGCTTTAGTAGAGAAAGGAATTGTGCATTGTGGTGTCAGTGTTCAATAATCCATATCAATTTAACATTACAGTTTGATTAGAATTTAATTTGTCCCACAGTCTTGTCTTGCAAAAATCTACAGATGGTCTTTTCAGGAAAGAGAATATGTCGTTTTTAAAGCTTTTACTTCCCTTGAAATGAAAAGTTATGCTCAGGTGATTTTTGTGTTAATCCTTTTGTTGTGTGTTCCTCAGGCCATTCTGGCTCACCTGGTGAAATGCATCGCTGGTGAAGTCGCTGTGGTGAGGGATGTAGAAGCAGGTGAAGGTGGGTCCAGGAGACATCTGTCCCGGACCATCAGTGTGACAGGCAGCACAGCCAAAGACACCATTGTGGCCGGCCGAGACGGGGGCCGAGACTACACAGAGATCAACTCCATCCCTCCTCTGCCACTCTATGCTCTGCTGCTGGCCGACCTGGACACATCGTTCAAAGGAGCAGAGGAGGCAGCAAAAGGGACCAAAGCAGCAGATGGTGAGGCAACCCAGAAGTCCACAGAGGACCAGTATGCTGACCTCTTCCAGGTAACTACAAATAGGCATAAAGTTGATCTCAAAGATCTTTGATTCCTCCTTCACAACCAGGCAGCCCTCTCTTGGCTCTAGAAATGATTTAATAGTCAAGGGGAACAGAGACTGAAGATTGTTAGTTAGGAGAAGTTAAAAGTAATTCCTATTTTCTTTTATATTATTCTTTTTATGCCAAATTCAGAACAATGTTTATGAATGACATATTTCAAATCTTGAGATATATGACGGTACTGATGATGATGATGATGATGATGATGATGATGATGATTGAATGAATGAAATTGTTGTTTACTTTCAGTGTTTATAAGTTGTCCAAATGTGTGTGTAAAACTAGACGAAATGGCAGATTTGTTTATTTAGACCAGTATTGTACCTGATACATCTACTGTCGGTTGGCGTAATTAGTGGTGTCTTGTAAATCCATTTGGGCTGTACATGAAACAATAATACCGATTCGTTTCAAAATCTTCACTTCACTTTTACAGATGCCGGCAGTTACCACAGATGACTTTGTGAACTTTGCCACTGACAAACCTGAAAAGAAATCCAGAGTTATTAACCTCTCTCAGTACGGGCCAGCCTACTTTGGACCAGAGCATGCACAGGTAACAGGTGTCATTTTATTTGAATGCTGCTATATTTTTATCTGTGTGTTTTTTGTTTTTTTTATCTCATCGTTGCCTCTTTCTGCGTCTGACCAGGTTCTGTCCAGTCACCTCATGCACTCCAGTCTCCCGGGACTGACGCGACTCGAGCAGATGTTCTTGGTAGCTCTGGCAGATACAGTGGCAACAACCGGCGCTGAGGTCACTAGTTCAAATGACAAGCAGTACACAGGTACCTTTAGCCGCTTAGGTGATTGTTATGTTGTTTCCACTGTTTGTATGTGCACCAGTTATTATGTGTAATTTCTAAACAGAGATGTGACAAGGTTGAATCACAGGAGTCTTTATTACTATTACTATATTTCATTGTGTATACTATGCATTTAGACATAAGGTTCCAAGATTTACAGTTGTGCAAGGACTAATATTACTTGTTAGACAAAGGTTATATAAATAAAAGACACATTTCTTCTTGATTAAATGTTCCAGAATAAGGTTTATCTCCAGTTATCATAATACAAACAACAGTGCTTATGGTGTTCCTCTTTACAGATACTGCACTTTTTGATTATCTTCCTCTTTTTCTTCCAATTTTTCATCATATGTATTTAGTCTTTTGCAACATCAGACATAAGCAAGCCGTTCCAGCACTAAGTAAGCACGGAGAGGTTCAGGGTCAAGAAGCAGTGTCTGTTTAAATTTCAGTGATTCTGGGATTTTAAATGGATTTTGGCTTTGCGGCCATTTTGTGATGAAGTGCTTTATCGCCCCACTGACAGCTCATTGTTGGCTCTGGCTTTGCGTAGGTGGCGAGGCACTTGACGAGTGTGGACTGAGATATCTGCTGGCCATGCGTCTTCATACGTGTTTGCTCACATCTCTGCCACCTCTATACCGCATGCAGCTACTACACCAGGGTAAAATATAAACACTACAATGAACTCCCCACAATGAAACACAATGTCTCAATATGGTAGATTAAGCTTCATGTGACTACAATTTAACCATACTTTCTTTTGATGAGATATAGATGTCTTCCTTCTCATACAATCTCCAGATATCACCCACTCACCCAGTATATTTTTATGCCAGGCTTGTCAACTTGCCACTTTGCATGGGCCTTTCATTCGGAGGCGGAAGAGGAGCTACTGAACATGATCCCAGCTATGCAGAGAGGTGACCCGCAATGGTCTGAGCTCAGAGCTGTAGGAGTTGGTTGGTGGATACGTAACATTAACACTCTGCGGAAATTAGTGGAGAAGGTACCGATAAAGAAGATAAATATGAAAATGCTTTTAACGGCATAATAACAATTGCTTTCTTTCTCTTTCCATGTAATCAGTTGGGTAAAGCTGCCTTCCAGAGAAACAACGACCCTTTAGATGCTGCTCTCTTTTATTTAGCCATTAAGAAAAAGGCTGTTCTTTGGGGACTTTTCAGGTGAGCAACCCTTTCTTTGGTCGGCTACATATTTTATTTACTGTTCCACTTGAGCAAAGCTCCTGACAAAAGCTTTGTAGATTTACGAGATGAATGGCGTCCCTCCTCAGGTCTCAGCATGATGAGAAGATGACTCAGTTTTTCAAGAACAACTTCAGTGAAGACCGCTGGCGAAAGGCTGCTCTGAAAAATGCCTTCTCCCTGCTGGGGAAACAACGCTTTGAACAGTCCGCTGCTTTCTTTCTGCTGGCGGGATCACTCAAAGATGCCATTGAGGTGTGACACAATATACACTTTCACAGTATAGTCATCCGTCTCCAACCCAGCAATGTTATTTTCCTCGCAGTAGAGACAGAGGAAATAGGCTTTTTAATGAAAATACACTTTAGGGTGTCTAGGTCTGTGGAAGTCATATCACTACATCATTAACTTTGCAGATATCTGGGGCTCAGACTGCAGGATATTTGTCTGACTAAAAAAGTCACGTACAACACTGATAACTTACCTAGAAGTTTTCCTTGGCCTGGGTTTACCATGCAGTCAAAACATACAGATAGATAAAAATGGGAGTTGCAATGGGTATACAGCAACTCATACGTATAAAAATATATTGCTTACATTCCTACATATCAACCAACAAAGACATATTTTCTATCCTGCTCTGCATATTTTACCAGCAAATGTAAAGTTTATTGCCTTTGTCAGGTCTTGTGTGATAAGGAGCCTCAAAAATACGCCTAGGCAACTTAATCACGAATACTTATTTGATGTAGAGATCCCGAAAAAGGTGCAATATCCAAGTTTTACCATTTTTGCCGCTGCCTTTGGTACAGTTTGACTTGTTATCCTTTTATGCATCAGTTCTGAAAACTAAAAACTGCAGTAACCACACAAATGCAACAAATGCTTTATTTAAACTCTTTTATTTTTTTAATATGCAGGTATTGCTGGAGAAAATGGAGGATATCCAGTTAGCCATGATAGTAGCGAGGCTTTACGAGGCTGACTTTGAAAAATCATCCACTTGTCAAGGCCTGCTGTATGAAAAAGTCCTTGGGTGTAACAGGGATGGAACTGGGTACCATTGTTCCCGACTCCACCCTGATCCATTTCTGCGTAGCATAGCCTACTGGATCATGAAGGACTACACACTAGCCCTGGACACACTTCTGGAGCGTATCCCCAAAGAGGATGATGAAAACCCTGGTCAGCCTTAGATTTTAAAAGCTTTTTTTTTTTTTTTTTAATTCAACTATTGCCTTTCATGTTTTAGTCATTCCCCTTCTCTTTTATTGAATATTTTAGATGCAATGGTGAAGTCTTGTAACCCCGTGGTGTTCAGCTTCTACAACTACCTAAGGACACACCCACTCATTATCCGTCGACACTTTGCAGAGGGCACAGCGACAACCGTTAGCCTCACTGCGGAGAAGAACAGTGCAGATGAGATCAATCTTATAGAGCGCAAATTATTCTTTACCACTGCCAACGCACACTTTAAGGTGGGCTCATGTGTGCTTCTTCTGTGGGCAATATTAAATTGTCATGTATTTGTTGTTCACTTATGTAAAATTGTCAAAACATGTGGATTTATTTCCTGTATGTCATCGTAATCCATTTAGGTGGGCTGCCCAGTTCTGGCCCTTGAAGTGCTCTCCAAAATCCCCAAAGTTACAAAGAAATCCATTTCATCACCACTGAGCAAAGCCTCTTCAAAGGCCACCCTAAATTCCAGCCAACCCCTGGAGAATGGTACTCAGGGAGGTTTGGACTTGGGAGCCCCAGCTGCCCCGGCCTGGGGAGGAAACGACAGTGCGGCTGGGTTGGACTGGAGTCAGCCTTTAGTCAAAGCAGAAGAGGACGAGCTGAAGTTGGACTGGGAAGAAGACAAGGAGGATGAGGACGATGAGGATGATGAGGATGCTGGTCTGGCCATGAAGAAACCAGAGGCTGAGAACAAAACAGGAAGTGTTCCTAAACTGCAGAGAGAGGACTCACAGGTAAGAATTATGTATATTAAGTATATTCAAACCATTTAATATAGAAGAGGTTTTATTTAAAATACACTATTTGTTTAAACATTGTGTTCATAAACTTTTTTTAACCTTGATATATGATAACTTCTCTAGGGCGAGTCAGAAGTGGACGTCATCGCAGAGCAGCTGAAGTTCCGGGCCTGTCTTAAAATCCTCATGACAGAACTGCGCACACTGGCCACAGGCTTCGAGGTTGATGGAGGGAAACTTCGCTTTCAGCTCTACAATTGGCTGGAAAAGGAGATAGCAGCAATGCATAAGATCTGCAATTACAAGGTACAGCACTATGACAAAATAAATACCTGTTATTAAGTAAATGCCGTTGGCAACATACAAAGGGCACAAAAACACTGGGCCAGAAGTTAATATTATATTTGGAAAGAAGTCGCATTGTGTGTATGGCCAAGAAAAATAGTGGAACACATAGTGGAGGGTCTGAGTAACTGCAAATACTAAACACATGCTAGAGGAGTGAGTCCCTTATAAATCTTATGCTCCTTAGGCTTTGAAGCTAGTGGTTCCTGATGAACTTCATAACACACTGGACAAATGCACTCATTGACCCATTGACTTCAAGAACTGTGCAACAAATGCAACAATGCAAATAATACTGCAGAACTTCTACAAAATTGAAATACTGTTTTTAAAAAAGATCATACATAAATCAGTAAATTTGACAAGGGCCTTATGCTTCCTGTTCTATTGTCCACTATTGTACTGTCTGTGACTGATGGACAGCCACACTGTCTCTGATAAATAGGTTTTGACAGTGAAGTAGCCATGTTTTCTTTGACAGTTTTATGAACAAAATATAAGATTTTGTTTGATGCACAGGTGGAAGGAAAGGAAGAGGATTCGGAAGCCGAGCGCTGGGGAGAGCGTTCAGGATCAGTGGACATATCAGACGAGGCTTTTGAACGCTCAGACGGAGGGGCTTATGAGCGCCACCAGCTGGAGCGCAGGCGTCTTCAGGCCAAGCAGCAGCACTCAGAGAGACGCAAGGCCTGGCTAAGGAAGAACCAGGCCCTGCTCCGAGTCTTTCTGTCATACTGCAGTCTGCACGGAGCCAAGGGAGGAGGGGTCACCTCTGTACGAATGGAGCTGCTATTCCTACTGCAGGAGAGTCAGCAGGTATGATCACATGCAGGGTTACTACCAGGCATGAGATGGTATGATCTTTTCCTTAATGTAACGGTGTCACTGTATTGTTTTTATAACTCTGTGTATTTGTATAAAGTATATGTAAATGTTTATAAACTGTCATTTACCACAGCTGTAGGCTGCTGGAAGAGCAGATTGCTTTGCAGTTATTTATGTTATTAATATATGTCATTTGTGTCTTTAATTGTAAAGATGTATATTCAATTTGTCTTTTTATGTCTGTAAAGCTCTTACACTTACACAATCACAGAATTAGCCAGTCACTGCTATATGAATAAAACTGCCTTGTCTTGCCTTTAAATAATTTTAATGTTTGTAATTGTTGAATTAATTCCAAAACAACCTTTCCTCTCTTAATAGGAGACAACAGTTAAGCAGCTCCAGTCTCCCCTGCCTCTGCCTACAACGCTGCCCCTGCTGTCAGCTTGCATCGCTCCCACCAAGACAGTCATAGCCAACCCAGTCCTCCATCTGAGCAACCACATCCACGACATCCTCCACTCTGTCACGCTCATGAAGACTCCTCCACATCCCTACATTTTGGATGACAGGGTTAGTACTAATGATGCAGTTTGAATCAAATCTACACTCTCTAAACTAAATATAAATAAGTTTCCCTCTTTTTTTCCTCAGGTAAACGCCCTGCACACTTTAGCTGCATCCTTGTCTGCTTGCATTTATCAAGCCTTGTGTGACAGCCACAGTTACAGGTAATCTCTCCTCCCATCATTTATTCATTTGATCATATCTGCTCCACTGCCGATCTTTTTATTTCACATGTGGCCTCTGCAGTATATTGCAATATCACAACACAAAGGGCAGTGACTCACAGCTTTGTTTGTGTCTGTCTTCACAGCAGCCAGACAGAGGCCAATCAGTTTACAGGAATGGTGTACCAGGGCTTGTTATTGAGCGAGAGGAAGCGGCTCCGCACAGAAAGCATCGAGGAACATATCACTCCCAACTCGGCTCCTGCACAGTGGCCAGGTAACAAGATACAGTATTGTAATAGTCACAATATGGCGAATAAAGCAAAAGCATAAGAGACACAACAGCTTCATGATTTAGGTTTGTTTTAATTATAGATCTGCAAAAACACTGTACCTCTATGCTAGCATCGGCCATTTTGAACACTGGTGTTTTAAGTAAACATAGTTTTTCCGTAATTATGTCGTTACTATGGCAGCTCTACGTGGGTTAGAAATAACACTCAACAAGGAAACATTTTTTCTCAAAGTTGATGTGTTAAAAGCAGAAAAAAATGGGCTGAGCATCTCCAATACTGCTTTGGTGCCAGCTATCACTTCAAACAGAGGTACAATACTGTACCAATCTTGTGAACTGAAATGTTGATAATCCTGATCACATGCAAAGGAAGTAAAAATGACATATGTGGGAGCTTCAAATCCCTGATTGAAAAGGGAAAGCAGTGTGAGAGCTGAGCAGAGCAGACAGTGTGGGTTTATTCAGAGGGGCAGATGGTGTTCTATAAAAGGAGCTTCAAAGCCTCCGGGAGAGAAACCAAACAACACAATGATCACGCCATCATCTGAACACGTACATGGCTGACTTTTGTGCTGACACAAGTGCTTCCTCTGGTGTCATTTTGTGTACAGTGCATGTTCCTTAAGCAGATGCCATGTTATGTGTGTTATCTCTGCAGGTGTGTCATCTCTCATCTCTCTGTTGACGTCCGCCCGAGAAGAGGACCAACCTCGGCTCAACGTGCTGCTGTGTGAGGCGGTCGTGGCCGTTTATCTAGCGCTGCTCATTCACGGCCTGGGCACTCACAACAGCAATGAGCTCTTCCGCCTCGGAGCACACCCCCTCAACAACCGTGTGGGCCGCTGTGTTCGGAGGAGGGGCCAAAGTCATAATTAAGCCAAAGAGGCCCGAAGCCCCACCAGGTACTGAGCTATTATCCTTTTATTCCCGCCATGCCATTGCCTCTTTTGTCTCCCTCTCTCTCTATAGGGCCTTTTTACGCAGCCTTTTCAAGCCACGGTTTTTAAGTCTTTATGTACTGTATAAAAGCTACATATAGAGATTAGGGGCATGTTTTTGTTCCAGCATATTCTGCAGAAGGTAGTTAAATGCAGGATGGTCCCAGTTCTAAAAGCCTTGGTAAAGGTACAGAAAATACGGAAAACACAAACAAATTACTTTGTAAATTATGATCCTGAAAGAAAATTCTATATAGTCCCATACTAAAAGAAGACTTCTGACTACTGTGCATTCAACCTGCACTTTATTACTTGTTTCTTTTTTAAAATACTTTTTGGTGGTATGGTATTTTTATTACTGTTTTGCAAGTGACAGTTGGTGAAATTAGTGACACGCGAAAAGGATATGGTTGATCAGTACACAGTATTTCTGGACAAATGTCTATAGATGAACCTCTCTTTTGGCCCTCACCAGTAAAGGCCAAATCCAGATTTACTCCACGTGTCTGTGAGTTGTTGGTTATTAAGAAATAAAATGGTGAAATATAGTCACAGCCACATTGTTATAGAGGGTCATAGAGAGTTGTGTGAGAATTTAATTTGACAAAACAAGAATGGTTTATTTTGGGAGGGGTACCTTTATCCACTGAACACCTCGTCTGTGTGTAAAAGTGCCTTACCTTACACACTCTCCTATCTGCTCCTGTCACTTCTCCTCTCTTCGCCAGCTTTTGTGTTTAGCCCTATTTGTAACAAAGCAGCATCCTCCTCTAGGGGACTCTCTGTGTACTGACATGCCTTTAGACCTCTGCTGTCCAGTGTTTTGTGTGAGTGTGCCCTCTGCCCTGTGTCCCAGTGCCAGCTGATTTTGAGGCACCCAGGACAGAAGAGACTCAGGAGACAGCAAGACCAGAACAGAGCAGCCTGTCCCCAAACCCCCAACCTATTCCCTCTGAACGCCCCAAACGCCCTCCTCCTCCCGTTTTGAGGGTAGAGGGCACTGTGGCAGCAACTAAAGCCAGCTGTGAGTAACTGGGCTGGTGGTTTGCAGTGCTGGTTTGAAGGTTTGCAGTGCATGGTATTTGTACAGGTTTGCATTGGTGCAGATGCTTGACTTACCCCTCTCTCTTTTGTGCAGCTACTACTGAATGCCCATCACAAACAGCAAACCTATGAGTGTTATGAAGGCATAGTCATCTTTCTCAGTGTTATGATAAGCCGGCAGCTGTGTGTGCGAGCGTGGGAGTGTGTGTTGCATTGCATGTCTCTTTGTGATGTCCTCTGTGCTCATCTCAATGTCCTTTTCATTGTGCCATTCATTTAACAGCTGCACCCATAATGGAGTGTCCAGAGGATAATGCTGAGCAGAACTCTGAGGCTAACTCTGAGTCAGAGACTAAGACAGGTACACGTTTAGGCCAAGTCCTAGACAAGATGTGTGAATAGACGTGAGTTGTCCAGTGTCCTTGTTTTTTAGTCTGTATTCTAGATAAATCTGAGAGTTACGAATTACTGCAGAACCTTTGCCCTTCAGTTGACCTTTCTTATGGTACCGTCATAATGTTTGTAGGATACTCAGTTGAATAAACAGTGATGTAACTTAGACACTTGTGAAAGTTGAGTATAATCTTGTAATTAAAATAAAAAAATTGTGAAAACCTTAAAAGAAGCACAGTTAACCACACTTTAAATGAAGAAATAAACATACTCTCAACAGGATTTATTTTGTGAAATGTACTCAAGTGTCCCCAGTGTCCTTCAACTAGACTGACTTTAAATTGGTAATGCAGTTGTACTTAGCTTTTGTCTGTACAAATCAGTAAAGAAGTGACGGGCTGCAGACTAATATTTTTTGTACTATAGAGAATTAGTATATTCTCAACTGTCTCCACGGATGATTTTTCTGCCTTAGGTCTAAGGGCTAAACTTGACCCTGTGAATCAATATTCATTAGGTCAGTAGCGTCATCTCAGCTCACACTGGACTAGGAGATGAGGATATAGGCTTGTATTGAATCCCAGTATCACTCTCTGTCTGAGATAGCTCTCAGAGGAATCGAGAGCCTTTTGAAAAGCTAGAGGAGCAGCCAGAGAATGTTAAATGTCAGCCCGCTGAAAGAAATCACTTTGCCAAATGCTAAACTCTGCCCTTTTCAGCTGCGTACCTCCATGAATTTCATTTACGCAATGAAAGAAATATAATGACACCCTGAGTCATGTTTTATAACTACCACTTACTCCCTAAATGGATTTTACAGTCATTATATTCATCTCATGTTTGCCTATTTCAAGTGCTGTTGGATAATTTAACGCTTAGCACATGAGCACTAAACACATTTGTTATCATTGTTGGATGTCTCTCTCCGTGTTTATTTTGTTCAGTAAACCATGTCCAATGTCTCCTGATTCAATTATGTAATGGTCTGTGTAGTATCTGTGTCTAACTGCACTGTCTACTCTGATTTGTGTCTTGTGTTGTTTTGTCTGGTGCATTGGCAGAGATAGTCTCCCAGGATAATGGTGCAGGTTTGTGCATAGCATAGACTGTCTTGCCTTGTGTCCTCACCCTGAATGTGTGTATATTGTGATTTTTTTTGTCTGTCTTATCTGAGTGTACTGATCTGTGTGCGCTACAAATTGTTCAAATCTAAAGATAATAAGGTTTTAAGCTTTTCAATCACAGACAGTAAACGAATGGTGGACTAAGGAACCAGTGGCTGTCAGTGAAGCTCAGAAGTGAGCGTTCAGGCTCTCACTGAGTCCCATTGAATAGGTTTATTGGGTTTTAATAGGTTTTAAGTATTATTATTATTAAAGAGCAGTAACATTACAGCTTATTTCTGGTTTATTGTTTTGATTTAACTACTCTTACTCTTTTGTCATCCGGCCATTTGCAGTGTATTGCTCTGTTTAGCAAGCATTTGCACAACATAAGAACCTACAGTACATAATGGACAAGTTGCCTTCCTTTGGGAATGGCAAGCCGACAATTTGCTTCTGTGCTGCAAACTATAAAGACATAATGTCCAAGGCTTTCTTTCTAACTTATAAGAAAAAGGTTAAGAAGGACTAACTCTTCTCGGTCATCCAGGTCATCATATAATAAAAGTGAAGACAAAAGCATCTGTACATAGTTTTTTAATACTAAGACATTTTGTACCTCATCCAAGAGACTCACAAACAGGACTGAATGTTTTCTACCTTCAGAACAGTGCCCACATGCTTTTGTCTTCTAACTTATAATTAAAGCTAATGAATAATTTTGATCTTAAGTGACCATACTCTGTCTTAGGTGAACTATCTGCATTTTGTTCTACTAAAATATAAAATTTCAACTATGATCATGCTTCCAAAATGTATAAAAATATTGTCTACTTTTTCTACCCTGTACGGCTTCATGGGTGCATTACAAGTTTATATGAATGACACCACAGTTTATTAGTCCAGTAATTCGTCTGCCTACGGTTTTAATACAGCTTTGTTGCAGATGTCTCCCTTGCTGTGTATGCTGTGGGTGTTTTTCACGAAAGGACTGTTTTCTCAACATCATTTCAGTCTTACAACACCTCAAGTGTTTTGTATCAGTTGTACCAGCATCTTGAGGGCCAGAGTTCGCTGTCTTTAAAAATATACCTGTCCTCACTTTTTTCCTACTTTTCTCCTCCAGCAACCCCCCCTCAGCCCCCAGCGGAGGATGTGGACCGATACAGACGTCGATTCAACATGAGGATGCTGGTCCCGGGACGTCCCGTAAAAGAAACGCCGGCCACACCACCCCCTGTGCCGACAGAGAGACCCGCCTACAGGGAGAAATTCATTCCCCCAGAGCTCAGCATGTGGGATTACTTTGTAGCAAAAGTAGGGCGTTACATTTGTTCAACAAAAATGTGATTTATGGTCTATTGAAACCTCATTTCTCATTGTCTCATTTCGTCCGCTGTGTTAATTTGATTTTCGTTCACCTCCTCAGCCCTTCCTGCCGCTCTCTGACAGCAATGCCCTATACGACTCGGACGAAAGTGGAGCTGAAGATGACGAAGATGACGATGACGCCTTCTTGTCTGATACTCAGATGACGGAGCACCTTGATCCAAACTCGTACAGGTAGTACTTGACCTCTTTTTTTCCTCAAATTAAGGATTGTTGTCAGGATGCTTTGGTGGATGACCTGGTAGAGTTTGTAATTTGTAAAAGTGCTGGATTTTAATTTGGTATTGTCCCGTCTGTCCTCCTCAGCTGGGCTCTGATCCGTCTGGTGATGGTGAAACTGGCTCATCACAACGTCAAGAACTTCCTTCCTCTTGCTGGCCTTGACTTCACAGGTTTGAATGGTCTTTAATTTCAGTTTTAATTATTTCAAATTCTCAATTGTAAAATATGGAAATAGTTATATTCACCCAAATAAACATCTGTGCAGCCATTTGTTTTTTTAGAAATGTGCTTGCTTTAGGTTCCATTCTTTTTATTCAACAAATGAAAAGAAAATCTGCGCATAACAAGTGCAGAACAAATAAATCTATGCAAATACATTTTATAGGCTCTGTATTTTTATCTTATATACTTTTACCAATGTCATAGTAAAAGGATTATAGAACTGTTGTTGTTGTAAAGCTTTTAGCCTTTATATCTAAGTATGTTCATATGAGTTCTTGCAAATGTCACAGACTTGCCAGTCTCATCTCCTCTCTGCAACGCTGTGTTGAAGACTTTGGAAAACTGGGAGCAGTTGTTGTTAGAGCAGATGAACAAGTTTGACGGCCCCCCTCCAAACTACATCAACACTTACCCCACTGACCTAAGTGCAGGAGGCGGCCCTGCCATCCTGCGGCACAAGGCCATGCTGGAGCCAGACAACACACCCTTCAAGTGAGCCCCCACTCGTCACTAACATGCACTGGAGGATCATATGTGAAAAATGCTTTCGAAGTCTACTAACGCAGAGTGTTTATCTTTTTCGAAAAATGTGATTATGTTCATTTAATCGATTACAGGTTTATTTAAAAGCCTACCATACCAATTTGGATGCCTAAGATTGAATATCCAGTTTAAAGGGCTATAGCTTCTCTTTTTTGGCTATGACTGAAGACATTATAATTTAACTTTATTTCTTTGCACTAAAATGAAGGGAGAAAAGAATAGTTGTTATAGGTTATTATGCTATTATTTTACTGGTCTGGCCCACTTAAGATCAAATTGAGCTGTATGTGGCCACTGAACTACAATGAGTTTGACACGCCATACAGAGAAAACTTTTTTCCTTGACATGAAAACACAATTTCAGTCTAAATAATAAATGTAATGGAGGGCCTAAAAGTGAAGCCCCATTTAATGTTAATTTGAGAAAGAAATTGTCTCTATCGTTACATTTCGGGGTTGTAAAAAATGTAAAAAATAATGTTATACCCTAGATAATTATAAGCTCTAATTTATTAAGGTGATATACAGGGGAAAAACTGTTGTTGGGTAACTAAATTCACAAGGCTTTATTCTGTGCTTACATGTTACTTATTAAGTTATTAAATATTGATGGGGCATTCTTGTGTTTTCTCAGGACAAAGAACCACCAGTCATTTCCAGCTCGTCGCCTGTGGCATTTCCTGGTGAAACAGGAAGTCCTTCAGGAAACTTTAATCCGTTATATTTTCACTAAAAAGAGGAAGCAGAGTGAGGTCAGTAACCTGCATGTCACTTATAGACCAGTGGTTATAATGCTCATAATTTTTGAACATTTGTAAATCGCCAACCACACATTCTGTAGCGACCCAAATATTAAACATATATTAACAAAGCAAGTGTTTTTTCCTAAATTAGGGTACTCTTATTCAACAGGACATTTAAAGTGTCATCATATCAAATATATTCCTAAAAATGGATACAGCCACTCCCTTCAAACTAAGCAGACGTACAGTTACTGTATAGTCTATATACACCCATGTTTTTTATAAAATAATATTATATATTTGTATCAGACTGGTGTCCTACATACAGCTGCTCAGTCAGTTAGATCAGTGGTTCTCAAACTCTTCACTTCATATGCCACCCCAGAAAATATTACCACTTTTTTGCCGATATGGACATAACATTTTAAGTTTTATATGAAGACATGTCTATCTCCCTATGTGAATCTCATAAGGTAAACTTTGTTTGCTGTGCTGCTTCTTTTAAGTCACATTTGAATCCCTCTGCTTTTTAAGAGTCCAAGTATTTAGTGGTATAGTAAAGTATGTATTAGTCTTACATTTTGTAGTTATCAGAGATTCTCACCAAAGAGAGCCACAGTACCACCAATGGGACCCATACCACAGTTTGAGAACCACTGAATTACAAGATACATTACAATATGGAAATGCTTACTAGAAAAGCATTTATATAAACTTTGTTGGGTTATTCCCTCCCCACCACTAACCAGATAATAAATGCTTTTCACAATTTTTTGTATGAGGCACTATAATATGTATAAGTGTAACTACACAAACACACAATGGTTTTATGAACCTCTTCAATACATGCCTGCAATTTCTACAGAAATATCCATGTTAATCTATTCATTAGATTTTGATGGGTGCCTTCTGACAATTTATCTAGCTTATAGTTTATACTAGTGAGTTGACTATCAAACTAATATTAGTGCCTTGACTGCTTTGCACCTTTTATCAAATACAGAGCAGATCACTGCCTTGTTTGATGTCTGGAACTAGTATAATCATAATAATAATCTCCCATAAGAAACTGCTCTTTAGCTGCCAATCTAAATAGATTTTCACAAAATTGCCAAATGAAAAGTAAAACAGCTTCAAACAGGATCATATTGGATCAGTCTGCTCATCCTGCTGCATTAGCTCCATGCTAATGATATCACATGGGAGTTAGCTCTTGAATATTTTATCATTACATCAAAGAACCTGCCAACCTTTTCATTTCTTTCATCCCATGTTTATTTTTTTTTCTATGTTTGTGCATGTGTTTTGTGTCGTGCCGTGTCGTGTGTCATTTGTGTATATTGCCTGTGTGTGTTGTGTAGATTGTAGATATGGACCATGTAAGCCCCAACTGCATAGCAGGAGCTAGCAGTCTCAATAAGGTAGTATAATTCACTCAATGACAAAGGCCCTGGCTCTTTCTGTCTGTCATTCTGGGAAGTTATTGAACAACCAGGTTTGGAGGATCATTATAACTGATGTTTAATAGAAAACTGAGCTCTCCGATATATGAGTCTCAAAATAGACATTATAAAACAAATAAATGAAGACTACATTGTAGGTTGGGAGTTTGCTCATATTTTGACATCTCTTGTGTCTTTCTTGTGTCTTGCTCAGAAACTGAAGTGATCCCAAACTAAAAACATTATTCTAACTTTGACTCAAGACTGAATAACCACAAAACAAGCCAGTCTTGTTACAATTATTTCTTTTGCACAGGTTTATTTAAGGTTCAACTTCTTTTTAAAAGCTCTTGTTGGTTCCTCTCAAGCCTGGTCAGCATTAACTTAACACTAACTTTCATGATTTTCTGCATAAAAATCCACTCAAAGCTCTCAGTCTTTGACCTGTTTTCCCTCTCACTCAGTCACCTAACTACACCTTCATGCTTTTTTAAATTATTTTATAACAGTAACACATCTCTATATTATTTGAGTTGAACTGATTCTGTGGAAGGTGCAGTAAACTAATGTGCATGCTCACTGTCAGTGCTGTGCTAATCGAGCAGGATGCTGACACCAGTGTTATCTGAATCAACTGCCACGACTGTTAATATTTAATCATACAGTTTTTCTTCTGTGCATTTTACTTCTTCTTATGACTTTGCTTACTTGATGATGAATGTGGCTCCTCTTTATGCTGCCTTCACAAAACATGGGACTATTATATATATGAAATGGCTGAGACGACACTAACAGTTTTTCTGAATAATTCATCTGAACATAATAAAACAATATCTCTGCCTTGTGATCTCAGAGCCCATGAACTGCCGTGGGTTGTGAAACATAATGCGTTT
Source organism: Rhyacichthys aspro (assembly GCA_036850595.1). Taxonomy (NCBI): domain Eukaryota; kingdom Metazoa; phylum Chordata; class Actinopteri; order Gobiiformes; family Rhyacichthyidae; genus Rhyacichthys; species Rhyacichthys aspro. Next base: position 19,224,911 of record CM072150.1, on the reverse strand, counting down.
GCTTTGTCTGCTCTTCCAGGTGGAGGCTGACCTGGGTTACCCTGGAGGCAAGGCTAAAATCATTCACAAGGAGTCGGATATTATCATGGCATTTGCCATAAACAAGGTACTTTACTCTGCAACTGTAGATATATTTCTGAGTGAAGCCCTTGGCAATATCTGCAGTTGTGGGATATGTCATTCACTCTGTGACAGTGGCTCATGAGGTAAAACAGGTTGTCCACATTCCTGTTCTTAATACTTTGGTATCCCAGGGCAAGACCGGGACTTTTATTGAATTTAAAAGTGCTATGTGATTGCATGCTTTGTTACCTAAACCACATTAATTACAAATCATTATCCAACATAATAATTCTTGTGGATCATTGACCCTAGATTAAGGTATAATGTTTCTGATCTCATTTGTGTGTATTCTTTTTAGGCAAACTCTAATGAGATAGTGTTGGCCTCCACACATGATGTCCAGGAGGTGGATGTGTCCACTCTGGTGTCTGTCCAGCCGTACACATGGATCGGAGAGGACTTTGACAAGGAATCCCGCAGGTGCATTTCAATATCATTATCATTTTGTTTTTCCAGTTTCTGTAAATTGTAGAGCATCCTTTCTGACCACTTGTGTTTTTTTTTCCCTCCAGCTCTGATGATGTAGATTATCGCTCGTCTCACACCAACATCGCCCAGGCCAGCTCAGTCCCCTTTGCTCCTCCTCAGATGGCAGTTTCTGCGTCTATGCCATGGTTAGGCAGTGGGCAGACCAGCATGGGAGCCAGTGTGGTACGAGACCATTGATTATATAAGTGCTAAGGGTCTGCAATAACTATTAACATCCAGTAGGGGGAATATTTGTACTAGTTTGTAACTGTACTTTAAAAGAGAAATTTGTCTTTTATTGTAGTAGATTATCAAAGCATTAAGGTTATTATTTTAAACTTTATTTAATTTTGAAATTGGATTGCCAGCCACACAGTACATGAGTGTCATAGCACGTTCAGTCAAAGCTTATCAACGTTAACTCAGCGTTGTGGACTAAACAGCTGTTCTGCTGAGTCTATGAAGGCTGATACAAGGGGAGGGTGTGTTTGTATGACTAAGACGGACCCACGTAAACACAGATAGCAGGTGCTACCAGAGTGCGCTACCCAAGGTACACATTTGCGTCACATGTAACAGGGTTCTCTATGTCCCAGCCGCAGTGATAAATGCAGCGTGTCACACAGGTTCAGAGGATTTTGGTTTTGGTTTATAATTTGGTCATACTTTTACTGTATAGAGTAGTTATGTATTTAGTAATTGTAGTTTTAATAGATTTTCTTTTCAGCCAATTTATTCTCTACAGTAAATGCAGTAGTTGTTAAGACACTCCCAGCTTGGTGAAGCAGGAGGAGTAACGGAAGCAATAGGAGCAACATTACAGAGACTATAATAGGTTCTGCTGTAAATGGGCCCCCTGTAAAATACATTTGTAACATTTTAGATTTAAAACAGTGAACTGCTTCAAATTTTGGTTCAGACGCTCAATTGAGGTGCTTGTATTAGTGTTATGTTTTAGGGTTTTCTAAATGAAGACCAGAATCAAATATCGTCATACAATTAAATAATTTATACAAATACCTGTTATATGGAATATAAATTCATTCATTTATCTTCTACGGTATATTCCTCTTGCATTAATAGTTAGGTCTTGTTAGCTGTCACAAATGTTTGTTTGTTTTAAGGGCCCTTTAACACAAAGCCTGAGTCATTGCTGCTTCTTTGTGGGAAAGGGGTGACATCATACCATACCTAGTTTAATATATAAATAGCAGCAGCAAACAACATTTAACAACCATTTTCCTCTACAGAACTGCCCACATTGTCCAAACTTTCAGACATATTTGAACTTTTGTTTGATCCAAAATTGAATTTTGTGTGACACCTGTAACAGAGGCATACATATAAAAAGATACAACTTAAAATTGGCGACAGAATCTGGGAAAGTCTCTCTCGGCAGTTTAAATTATGTTTTTGTTTGTCCAGACATTGACAATATTAATATTGTGTTTCAGATTATGAAGAGAAACCTAAATAATGTGAAGAGAATGACCTCCCATCCTATTTATCAGTATTGTAAGTGCCACAAAGAAAGTCTATGTATTTTAACACGTAGCAGATTTTTACTGTATGTCCTTCAATGTAAAGTTTTTTTTCTCTGCTTCCCTCTTTAATTGTGCATCCCTCTCTGTTTGTGTGTGTTGTGCCATAGACATGACCGGCGCACAGGACGGCAGCGTGCGCATGTTTGAGTGGAACAGACCTCAGCAGCTCATCTGCTTCAGACAGGCCGGCAACGCTAGAGTCACCCGTCTCTACTTCAACTCCCAGGGCAATAAGGTCCACACATACTCACACTCTGTCTCACACACAGACACTAACTGGAACATGCTTTGAGATTGACGTCATTGTTTCTTTCTTGTTGCAGTGTGGAGTTGCTGATGGAGAGGGCTTCCTCAGTCTGTGGCAGGTTAATCAGACGTCGTCCAACCCAAAACCTTATCTGGTGAGGTTATTTTCTTTTTCACCTTTTTCGTAACTGTAGAGCTGCTTATGGCCAAAATCATAATCACGATAATTTGATTGAATGTAGTTGTAATGCGTAATGTCTATTACCACTATACACAGCAAGATATAAGTTTAGACATGTTGCAATGTTTACTGCTCTCACTGTCCAGCGGTAATTTGATGATTTTAACTTTTTTACTGTCCTGTTTTACAATGATCCCTTCTGTTTTTGGTCCTGCTCTTAGAGTTGGCAGTGTCACAGTAAAACCTGCGGTGACTTTGCTTTCATCACATCCTCCAGTCTCGTCGCCACGGCCGGACAGTCCAACGATAACCGGTCAGTGCAACACTGATGCCACCATAATTCAACCCCAGCCTCTGTTTGAACAGAGCAGCCCCCTTACTATTATCCTTTTGCTTTACAGAAATGTCTGCCTTTGGGATACCCTCATTTCACCGGGCAATACTATGGTTCATGGTAAGACACCAAATACTCAAAGTAAAAATTTAAGAAAGTAAAGTGGGTACATGGAGACATACTAGATCATCTATAACTCTCAAGGTTAACTGAGGCAAGGCTTTTATTTTGAATATGTGTTATCTTACATTGAGTATGTAAATGCAGCCATTATAATGACAAAAATAGCTCTACAACAGCTGTAGAGTTAATCCTCTGATGCGCTGGATTTAAAAAAAGCTATCTATTCACAACTACCACATACAATTTCTAGTTTTTCTCTTTAATATACAAGAGTCTGGCACCTACCATAGTATAACGCCCTCTGCCATTATTAGAATTTATTACTTTGACATTTGCTGCTTATAGTATCAGATAAACAAATATACCCACTATACTGTGCTTAAAGGAGGATTGACTAAAGATAAACTAAAGAATTGAACTGGTGATGAACTTAAGGAAACAGCCAGTGCCACATAGAGTCTCATTTTTCCCCGCTCTTGTCTGCAGCTTTCCCCTGCCACGAGAACGGGGCCACTGTGCTGCAGTACGCCTCGAAGCAGCAGCTGCTGATCACTGGAGGAAGGAAGGGCTTTGTTTGCGTGTTCGACATCCGCCAGAGACAACTGCTCCACACTTTCCAGGCTCATGACTCCGCCATCAAGGCCCTGGCTCTGGACGCCTACGAGGACTTCTTTGTCACCGGCTCAGCAGAGGGCAACATGAAGGTAACAGTGAGATGTAACTCTGACCTAGTATTAAAATGTGTCTCCTGTGTGCTATTAGTTTATTTGCTATTGAAATACTGCGATCTAATTAAGAGTGGCAAGCAAAATACATAGTAATTAAGAACAGATAAATGGCAATAATAACATTCAAATCCATTAGTATAAATCCCAGTGAAGGCAGAGGTCACAGGACTCCCTTTTTGAGCGGTTGCTTCATAATATATCAACGTTCTAATCCAAATTGTAACCTAAGTAATAAAAAACGTTAGAATATAGAAATGAAAGCACTCATGCAAATATTTTTACAATAAGGGTTTGGTTTGACACGTTAATTACAATATAGTTAATGCCCAATTATTTAACTTTTTCATTACTGCTTATACAGTGTAATAATTCATGTGTTGATCTAATTTAAGTTTATAAAGTTACTGTGATGTTAGCATTAGCATACCATAGCAAGATCCTGAAGAGTCACTGTTTGTGCCACAGAAAGATAGATAGGTATTTCCTTGTCAGTTATTTCACATATAATTGAATTCTGCAGTTATTTTTTCTGTGTAGCAATATTTGTGGTGCATATTTTTTTGTTCCCCGTTAATTTTTTTTTTTATTCCAACATGAGACACCTGAGACACAAATATCTTATAATAAATGACCTACTGTTATTTAATCACAAAATTATGAAATTTAATTTATGTAATATTATAAATTCATGTTGCATTTAAAGACACCCATGAACCTTTATTCATTTAAAGAGTACTATGTGGAATTTTTTAATTGTAATTGACATATTTTTATGGCATACATTGGCATTGAGTCGATGCTGAAAAATATGTGGTGGTATGAATTTGTGAATTAAAAGTATATCATTTTAATCCTTTTTCATTTTAAATAAGAGTCCGTATCCTGTCAATGCACCTGAGTTTCTTTAAATATTCTTGTACAATGGCAATCAAATAACAATAAACCCCTGCTAGTGTATTGTAACCTTTTGTCCCGCTGCAGGTTTGGAAGTTGGCGGGCCACGGTCTCATGCACTCCTTCAGCACCGAACACGCCAAGCAGTCCCTCTTCCGCAACATCGGCGCCGGCGTCATGCAGGTGGAGACGCGACCCGGCAACCGCATTTTCACCTGCGGCGCTGACGGGACGCTGAAGATGAGAGTCCTGCCCGACCGCTACAACATCCCCAGCAGCTTGGTCGACATCCTCTAACTTCCACTTGTCCAAAGAGGAAAGAAAAGGAAACAGCTTACATTCGCTCGGCATTAAACACAGAGTTGACAGGGAAGAGTCCGTCAATGAGGCTTTTGGCGACTTTTTAAGTGTGTGCAGTGTTGTTAATGGGTTTACTCTCGATGTAAACACGTCCAGAATGACAAACGGAGCTGCAAATATTTTTTTCCCAAAGGCTGAAAGCAAAGTTACAAGCAAAAGGTATCATACTTGATTTTGAAGCTAGATTTATTGTAATTTTATTGAAAAATCTCTAATCTTTAGAGTGTGTCTATAGGGAAGCTATGCATGTCCTGTTCTCGTTACGCGGTGCAATCACAGGTCTATTGATAGTGCTCTGTACAAGTGCTCAAGCAAAAATTTTAAAAGTGTATAACTGTTGTCATTTTGTGCCCACAGCTGAAATCTCTTAGCATCTACTGTAACCAGCACTGTGGTTCGTTATTAAGTCAGTGGTTTCCAGTGTGATTCGAGTTGTTGGACTCTGCATTTTGTTTTTAATGGTTTGAACCCTCTCCCCTTTTGCCTTTTTGCCCTGCTTTTCTCAGCCCCGATGGAAGAGTCGATGGTGCATTGCTCCTGTAGTGACAACCCTTAGCCCTAACCCTCGCATAAGTCCGGTTCGGGCCCATATTTAGGCCCCGGTCAGGTTGTGCTCTGGCCCCAGTGTGTGTTTGTCCGCCACCCGTTCGTGCGCTCACCGCCTGCCCTCAAATGCCTGTTTGTGCGGCGGCCCACTGCCTGTTTGGACGATGCCGTGTTTGAGTCCCGTGACTGTGATCTCTATGTTTCCATGTGTCTGGTCCAACCCGCCACAACCCACCCCCAACCCCCCTCCCGTCCCGCCCAGAGCAGAAACACAAGGTTCACTTCTGGTTTTGCACAAAATAATCTTGAATTTATTTTGTTTTTTTTAATTAATTTAATTTGACTATTTAATTTATTTATATGTCATGTTGTGTTGACCCTTTGTAAATCTATTCAACTTAATGCCTTTTATTTTAGGAATGTAAGGGTTTTACTTTGACTGGAAGATGTGCTACAGTCTACTGTTTATAAGTGTGTGTTCTCCCTAGTTGTTTTTACTGTTTCATCCATAAGGAATAAATATTTGCACTCAAATTCTGGAGACACTAAAAGTTTATTTCCAATAAATAGGTTATTGAAGAAGAAACTGTTATATACAAATGAATGTCTGGCTTTATTTGGCCTAGTAGTAAAACGTTTCAAATAGTTTTATTATAGAAATTATATAAATATAAATATATATATATATGAAATACCACAACAGCTTGTACAAACATAAAGCATTTCTTTATTTTTGGTTTGTATCATACCAGCTGGATTAGTTGTAACTTTTGTTAAGTGTATGTATGGTATTTATTAAAGAGATTGTGTTTCTCTCCCACTTTCTGCCCACTATGTGTACTGTATGTGTTTTAGGTGTTTGTCTATGGTTTGTGTGAGCTCGAGAGAAAGAGTGAAGGACGCCAAAAGTACAGAGTCGACAATAGGGCACAAGTCTGAGGTGTGTGAACAGACAGTTTATGGTTAGAGTTTATCTCTACAAAGATGAATAAACTGTTTTATTTCATCAGATTCACGTGGCACTTTTATTTTTATTCACAAAGACAATGTTTTACACCATTTGACTGTGTGCATTTTCTCAGTATGTACAGAATGAAAGAGTTAGCTCCATAAAAACAAAGGGAAACTGCTACAACTACTAGAACTACAACTAAAAACAACAAAAATGGTTCTTGTCACAGAAACCATACACACTGTATTTGGGTGTATCATTTCTAATACAGTATTGTACAAAGTAGAAGTTTTCAAACTGTTAATCATTACAAAATTGCATATAAAATCACCATAGGACAATAAATACAGCACTGACGGTAAAAAAAACAAAAAAAAACTTTGTCCCTATGAATCTTACTCATTCATAGTCAATCTGTTACCTGTATAAAACTGAACACACTGTGGAGGAGCAAATACAAGCACAGGACCTAAATGTCTCATTTTTTTGTGAGTTATTTCAGACGTTTTTCAATAATAGGCACACTTGTCGGCCATATTGTTGCACACACAGACAAGCGAAGTGAATGATGGTAAATGTGGAGGAGCAATTTGAGTTTGAAGCAGGGAAAAAGCCAAGTGGGACTATTTTGGAGTGATTTTTGATAACAGCCACACTCTGGAGAAACTAGGCCAACGTAGATCAGCATTTCTCCAAAACTGCAGCTCTTGACCCACCTCACAAATCCAAAGACCGGATCAGTTAGGTGGTCATAATGTTATTGCTGATTGATAATAGATAGTAAACATATCTGAAAATGACACAAGTATCTCAACTACACTTCACAAATACACACTAACCCAAATAAACAGTCTTGAAAATCGTAACCACTTATTTAATGTTCCGTGTGTCAGTCGTCAGAGATAAAATGAACCACGTAGAGCTTTACGTAGCCGTTGTCCCACAAATACAGGTGTCTGTCTTTAGGGCTGTAGGACAACATGGCCAGCACCCCCGCAGCAGGCCTCAGGTCAAAGGTTACATTGACCGGTTTGCCCTTTAAAAGATCAAACGCGAATGTGACTCTGGTGTCTTTGGTGTCGGTGACATACAGGACTCCACAAGCGATGAATGCATTCCCAGCTTTGGTGCGAGGATACGTGGTGTTGATGTAGGACGTGATGGAGAAGGTCTTCTGGTCCAGCTGTCCCACCATGATGATGTCATCCACGCTGGACGCGTAGATCAGCCACAGGCCGTTCTCGTCTGCTGCCAGTTTGAAGTAGGTCTTGGAGTTGTGGAGAAGGTAGGCCAAGTTGTGGTGCAAAGCGTTGTCTATGGTCAGAGTGTGAAGCCTCCGCGTTTGAAAGTGAAATCTGTCAACAAAAAAGGAAAGTAATAACAGTAATAAAGTAATAAAGTAATTTAAAAAACATCAAAACTAACCATAGTTTTCAAACTCTTCTGTTACCTTGCAATGCTCGAGGTGCCAGCGATGTGATAATATAAAGAACCGTTGTGGACTGTGTGGCCGCAGCCCTGGAAAAACTTTCTAACATCCACAATTTCACTGGTGTTGTTCTGGAAAGAGGCAATGCTTTTGAACTCTTTCACCACTCGACCTGGACCAGAACAAACCAAACTCATATTAATAAAATTGAAATGGATTTAACAGCGGACTTGACTCATCATTAAGAGCTTGATGTTGGTTTGATAATTGGCCCTGACCAGAGAAGTGTTCAGCCACCCAGATGCGCTCATCGTGCAGCAGAGCAGTGTCTTTCATCCATGTGCCAAAAGTGCTCTCCATCTTGGACACGTTCCTGAGGTTGATCAGAGACTTGATGAGGCACTCTGCACAAAACAAGAGCAAGTTTCAGAGGCTGTCGGTGCTAGCCAACACTTAACACTGGGAGAAGGCAGATTTGTTTGCTGGCACTTGCTGATCAAGCCCTGTGCATCTGTATGCAACATACCATTCTTCTTGACTGGCCTCTCATGTAGTTTCATCATGTCCTTGAGAGACGAGGTGCCATCATTTGGGACACTGGCCTGTAACGGCACTGAAAAAAAGTTTTACATATAACTTACAAGACACTGAAAGAGGATAAAATACGTACTGCACTGTGGTCTATTACATCTATTTTGATAAGGTTATAGATACAGTAAATTCCTTTTACCGAGCATCTGAGCAGCCTGAAGGTGGGCTCTGTGGTGCCTGATTCTGGGTGGACCCTGAGGACCTGGGGGTCCGGGTGGACCAGGGGGTCCTGGAGGACCTGGAGGACCTGAGGAGACAAATGGCCCAATATCTAAAGAATATATTCATCTTGCTCTAATCATTTGATAACAAAGACTTAAAAAAGTGAACCAGTTGGTCAGTAAAGTCTTTTGTGTCATGGTGATCTTCTGACAGCATTGGACTAAAAATAAACTGCAGCCATCTTTGACTGTGCTATAGATCTAATTGAGCTATTCTAAAGTCAGAAGCCCCACTGACCTTCAATAATGACATCGTTTGATGGTTGGCCTTTCTCTCCCGGCGGACCAGGCTCACCTGGCTCTCCTCTCTCACCTGGGTCTCCCTTCTCACCTGAAGGTGAACAACACAAAAACAAGGTTCACAGATTCTCCTCTCACATCACTTTACCAAGGTCTGCTCATTGAATCAAATACAATCTATTCAGCACAGCGGCTTTTAAAATCCAACGCAAATTTGTTCAAAACTGAAAAAGCCCACAACATTCATAAAGTGACCAGACTTTTCCTTTTGTGTGAGGCATGAATCATTCATCCTCTGCTCAGTTGACTCAGCTGTGGAGGAGACTGTGGGTCAAACACTGGAAGAGATTTGTCATTCAGCTCAGGCCCAAAACCACACACATGAATAATATTTGAGAAAAATGTGAAAGGGAAGGCCGTGGTTTAAACCAATTTGCACGACTTTAGTACAAAACAGTTTGAATGAAATATTATGGCATTCATGGATTTTAGAAACTAGGCGTGATGGTATGCTCAGACAAGGAAGGGGGACTGTAAACACAACACAAAGCCCAGAATTAAACCCAAATGGTGACTCTTATATTTACTGTTGAATTCAGAGTTATGTTATTTCACTAGTTTATCAATTTGACTAGCATTTGGGTAGCATCGCTAGCTACTGATCTTTAGAAAAAGCATGATAAGAATATATAGCCCAGTGTCTATGAAGGCTCTGAGCAGTCATAGCTGCTTGAGGCTTTAGTTTCTTTTTGTGCCTACACTATTTTAAGTCACACTCTGTGCTTTTGGCTTTACTTTCCCTTCAGTTACTCCGGGTGCTGGATGTTGGTCACAAAAATGACAACCGTTGCCTCGGGCTTTAATAAAAAATGGGTCATAAGAAACAGCTCAATGGAGAGTGCTCTTTGCTCACCTCTTTTGCCTCTCTTCCCATCAGCCCCAGGCAGTCCATTCAGTCCTGGGATGCCATCAGTGCCGTTCTGCCCCGGCATCCCATCGGTTCCGGGCAAACCTACACACCAGTACAGTCCAGTATAATAGGGTTTAAGGCTCATTAAATCAACATGACAACGCACTTAGCATTTACCTGGAGGTCCTGGAGGTCCTGTAACAGAAGATTGAAAGTAAAAATTAATAAGTATTATGCAATATATATTTGAGGACAATAGTAACAAAATAATAAATGAGACAGACCAGCGATGCAGGCGCCTTTGGAGCTGTTGCAAATGTCAATCAAGAGTTTAATCTGAAAAAAAGGGAGAAGTTGTCATGGTAAAAATTGATAGAACTGTGTGGATCATATCAGTATTAAAGTGGCCTGAAAAAAAATCAGTTAAATGTATGTTGTATATATGAGATTATTAGGTTATACGCTTGTTTTTTTTTTTTTTTTTAAGAATACAAAACATATATGTTTCACAATATTAACTTGATAATATTTATTATAATATTCTTTGTCCTCAAATGATCTGTTGGTAATACACTGAAAGCATAGTGTAGTATTTTGTGCATGTGGTTCTATTTTTGAATTGGATTGAATGGATTAGGAGCAACGCCACTGAGACTAAGCCTTGTGCTGCTCTAAATGGAGCCAGTGAAAATTTGTTTTGTGAGAATTTTGGTTCTGGACGAACTGAGGAGTTCATACTTGGAAGGGCTAGGTTCAGGGGTGGTACAAACAAGCAACAGAACCAAAAAACATGTCATGTGTCAAAATAAAGTCATGTAAATACCTCCTACACTTTTGGAGCAATTGTAGTTATATTTTGGTAGTTTCTATTGATGACTGAAAGCTAGTGTGGTTGCTCCTGTCTGCTTCCTCAAACAAGTCCCCTGACAATGATCTACCTTAGGGAATAAGTTACCTATAAAGTACCTCATAGACTACTTAACACTAGAATATCCTTTTCACCATCCCTTTAAACATCCCTTTAACTATCCATAAGTGCCCCACCTCTACTTGTTTGTACATTATTATCATGACATTATAGTGTTTGATTGTCTCACCGGGACCATGGAGTAGGTCATCATCATCATCATGTTGTCCTGCACATGAGCCTTGTGGTAACCGTGGTGATAAATGTGCTTCATCCCGTTTTTGCTTTTCCTCTCTGCTTCCTCTCCCACTTCCTGACTGACCTCCTGCCCGTGCACCTCATGCCCCTTCTCCGCTCCTCCGTGAACTTCCTGCTCTTCCTCCGTCTCATTCTGGTTGCTCCGTTTGTTCCTGGAGTACTGGTACTGGTGCTGTCCCGCGCTGGCTCTAAGCCCCGCCGCTCCCCTGGGCACCTCTTGAAGGAACTCCACCACCGAACTCTGCTCCACCTCGGTCAGCCTCAGGTCCGTCCTCTCCAGCTGGGCCGCCTGCTGGTTCTGCTGCACCAGAAGCACCAAAAGGCCCAAAGAGTTCAGCACGGCCAGCACACACGTCCCGTAGAGCACCACCCGCTGGGGCAGGCTCATGCTAGGTGTAGGTATCCACATAGTTATCACTTCACTGCCTCGTTTCTGCATTCACAAAACCTTCAGGGATCCAAGAGAATATCAAAAAACGGACGGAACAAGTTCAAAGTACACTATTTCCTTGAATCCAGTCCAGTCCAGATCCGGGTGGTCTTTCTGGAGGCAGACTGGTGAATACAGTGTCCGCTGTGTTGTTGGCAAAATGGAGAAAGGGTTGTGTGCATCAGTGTGTACATGCAAACCAGTCATGTAGGAGTGGGCATTACACAATCCACTGGGCTTGTCTTGGAAGAAACCCCCTCGTGTTCGGTCACCTGATTTATATTCGACCTCAGTCATTCTCCAGCAGAGTCGTGGGCAGACACTCGTATCACATACACGAATATGAGCAAACATGTAAATAGTGCTCAGTACACAACATTCGTACAAATACAGTCGCTTTTAGTCAAAAAAGTCTGTATATTTCATTCACAATCCGTCATTTCTCCTCAGGCTTTTGTCTTTGTCACATCCTATAATCGTCCATCCACCAAATCTGACCCATTTCCATAGCTTTGATTTGGGACAGAAAACTGACATTTCATCAGGAAAAAGACAAGTCGGAATAAAAAGGCTGAAGGCAGGATGACTTTTTCTACTGTACTCCCTGTAGTAACATGAGTGTAACAGCCATTAGCAAATGATTAAGTAGCTTTTTTGCGAGAACAGACACTCTAAGCGACCTTGCTAATGACATTAAACATGATTAATATCTCCTCGACACGTAGCTGGTGCTGTAATATGCTCTATAAAAACCCAGGAGCTTTACAGTAGAGTGTTTTGTCCGTAGCTGTCTGAGCCGTGGCCTCAGGCTGTAGGTCACTGTCGGACAGTTGAGAGTGACTCCGGCAGATGTGATGACATCTAAAAGCATCATGGGCCACTCTTTCATTGTCTGTTATCCTCCGTGTCCTGAGTGCAGCCTCAATACTCCACTGGTAAAAAATGAACCAAGGAACAGTGGTTAAATGTTACATAAAACATCAACTTGGGCAATGAATCGTAAGAGAGAGTGTGGAATAGTCTTTGATGTTAGTCATACCTGGTTAGTGATCCCAAAAAGAGGTATCTGGTGTTGGCTTTGTTCTCAAGCCAATTATTTTTGTGCCAAGTCTCTGTTGAGGCTTATCTTCGAGGCCTAAGAGTTAGTGTTCATCTTCTCACTACAAGCTCTGCCAAAAGCCTGGGGAATCTCCCTACAGCCTCATCCTCCTCCTGACCTCTGTTTCTGCACCAACAACAACAAAGAGGGTTCAGTGGGTTTACTCCACCACCACAGGACACAAGTACAAGGAAAAAGACATTATATTTTAGCCAATACAAGAAAAGTGGCATTGATATATCTCAAATGGCAACAGAAAGATAATATTTGCTTTTATGACACATAAAACGCTCAGAAGAAACATTATACCTAAAAGGTTAGTGCTTTGTGTAAAAATGCTATAATCAACACCATTTTTTATATTTTACTTTTTTGGAAATGAATGATATAAAGTACTTCCTGTTTCTACGGCTGCCCAGAGAGGACAAACTGAGGACTGCTGGAGGAAAAGCACACTTGTGGCACATAATCTTGCATAACGGTTTAGGTCAATTATGAACTAAACCGGTTTTGTTCAAGCATGTCCCTGCAGGGCTACCGTAGCTTGCTCTAAAAAGGAGTGTGACGTGAAGTGGAATTGCTATCAGTTCTTTTGTAATCATGTCATCAAAAAAAAAAACACCCATACATACAACATAGATGTAGACATGACCAAAAAAAAGTTAATCCAAAGTACAAAATATGAATTACAAATATATGATCATGTTTTTTAGATATGCCCATTTTCATAATTCAAACCAATTGAACCAGCTGAACCAATTACAAATAACTTCATGGTTGTTTTTATTATTTCATAGTGCACTGGTAAATCACAGCACTATTTCCCTTTGGATCCAAACAGTGAGCTGTAAATGTTGATTTGAGCTTCTCTGACATTTAACTTTGCCAGTATCACTTTCCTGTTTGGTTACTTTGAATAAATAAGTGTTTTTCGGGACAAAGATGCGGTTGACCACAGGGTTACATTAACATCTTTTTTCATGGAGCCGGGGGGACCCACGGGGTAAGAGGTGGGGGGGCATCTCTGTGTAATCAGGCAGGTCATCAGCCGTCATACAGTCCGTCATTATGGAGCAGTCACAGTCGGCCATTGACACAGAGCACATTCCTCAGTCGAGCGTAGGAGGTGAGGGCTTCACTGACTCCTTTATGTGCAGTCAGACCAGGACAAAGGAGCCTTCCCTTTGGTACCAGTGTGTCATAAACTGGTTATGTGCTAATGTTTAATAATGGTGTTTGTAAATAATGGGGTTAAGTGTTTGGTTTCCCCAAAGCACTCTGTAAACTCCAGTTGGCAAACAGTAACAGTAAAATCTCATCCCTCAGTCTTTTATCATTGTGTGCTATAACCTTTTCAAAAATAAATGTAGTGTGATAGTTTGCGTTGCTTCATTGCACTTCAGGAGGCCAGGCTGAAAGTCAATAAGGTTTTTGTGAGTTCAGAAATACAATCTTTTGGAGGGATTGACTCCAAACGGTTTTCCTTCAAACATGTTGATGGTTTAAAGAAATAGTAAAGGTCAAATAGACACAATGGGGTATGGCTTTTTTATTCACTACATCTAATGGTTGCCAGAGTCCCAGTTTGAACACCCACACCTTGAACATCGAAAATTAATGGTCCATGGAAGATATTGATAAATGACCAATATTTTGGCTTAAATACAAGCCACACTGAGGAGACTCTGGGGGGGCAAGATCTGGGTTTATATAGGAACAGAATAAAATGCATACTGTATGTCTAAATAAATGGATATTAAACCCTTTTATGAACACACTTTAACTTATTGTAGTTTCTTTTCTGTTTCTCCAAACCTGGGGTACGCTGACAATTACCTACTGAAGGGAATACTTCTCCAGTCTCCTTTTACACAATACTATTTCTCAAAGCCCTGCCCCTAAAGTCTGCTCCGATGAGCCACTGATTGGTCTACTGTGAGAATAGATGGAGTTGGTTCAGAGCTTCAACAAAAACATTATGTTAACCTATTTCATCTACATTTTATATTTATTGGATAGATGCATTTGATTTGAGACAGTGTAAATAAAGTTCAATATACAGTAAATAGTCTAGGCAGCCTATAATGTCCTCTATCCCTCTGCTTACACACTTTTTGAAATGAAAATGCACAGAGAACTACAAAAGGCCTATGTCCAGATGTAGCCTTCAGTACAAAGACTGTCTGGGCTGTTTTCTCTCTGTATACTATTATGATGAAACGCACCTTTAATTTTGCAGCGCTGAGAAAATTATTTTTTTTAAAAAGATGAAAAAATATATACAGTTTTGTTCATTTCTCGTGGGTCAGGTTTTACAACCAGATGTGTTTGATGTTTGAGCATGCTTCTCATCACCAAAATGTCAAATACCCGCTCTTTTACAGAAAATGTAGTGAAAAACTCAAGGTCATGGCACAAATCCACCTCTCAAGGTCGGCCTTTTGTTTACCTTTTCTCTGAGTGTTGTGGCTTGAGCCTTTACCCTGACCTGGCCTCGAACCAGCGCCGAAGCCTATAAAAACCTGTCGCCGTCCGTCACCGCAGCTTTCAGCGGTCTCTCATGGAGCTAACTTCGGCCTGTGAACGCACCATGACGCCTCTGGCTTTGGACGAGGTCGTGGCGGACTACGTGTCCCAGAATGCAACTGGTCTGGGTTCGCCGGGGATCTCCGTGGCAACCAGAACCCTCGTGCTGCTGGTGTGTGTTCTGCTGGTTGCCTGGAGCCACAGCGAGAAGAGAACAGTACCAGGTAAAGCTAGCAAAGCTTACATGTTAGCAATGCTGCTTAATGAACTGCTGCTAAATACTGCCTGAAATTGTTCTGCAAATATTGGACTTCAGTGTAGATTTGGACATAAAATGTGGCGACATTAAGTTTGATTAATAAAGACTACTGTGCAAATGTATGTGCAGTTATTAAGTGTTTAGGCCACATAAGTACATTAAATACTTTTATTGTATTCCATTGCATTTTAAAGGCCTACAAGTATAATCTGTATATCTGTATAAAAGTTAACACCTGGAGGCAGCTGCTGTTGGTGTTTTTTTTTGTTTTGTTTTGTTTTGTTTGTGTGTTTGTTTTTAAGACAAAGGCCCTAAGTCAACATAATAAACTGTATTGCTGATTTTTGTCCAAATAATATCAATATCGCTGTTGTTTCATTTAAAAAATATCGAAATAAAAATAGATATACAGTATGAACATGTTATCAACAATCATAGCTATTTTGTGCTGCTTGAAAGTGCTGTCCTAAAAATGTGACAAAGGGACTCCAGTTTAGGTAACTTTGTAAAAATCTTGCTCAGTCTCATTACTTACAGGTTTTAAGTGTTCGTATGTAAAGCCATACTTAAAGCAAACATGTAGCAAGAAAAACATTGTTTGTTTTTAATTTAAGTGAAAAGAGACAGGTTTGGATCAGCAAAAGTAGAAGCCAATTTGTAATTGACAATTGAAAATTTCCTTTTTAACTAACATTGTGCTGATTGTTTTCATTCATTGATTCACGGAGGTTTGAGTCTATCATAGCTGTTTTCAGGTGTGTGAGAGGGTACTCCGTGGATGATCACCAGTCAATTACAGGCTCAACATTTGTTTTCAAAAAATTGTAAATATATCAATATTTCTGATGAATGTATTTATATGATTTCATGTAAAATAACGTGATAATATAACTTTTTAACCCTTTTTTTCTTTTTTACTGATTGTAAGCTTTACGATTGATGATATTTTATGACTGACTGTTTCCATTTTCCCCGTAACAGGTCCGTCATTTTGTTTGGGACTGGGGCCAGTGCTTTCATACCTGAGGTTCATCTGGACTGGCATCGGCACAGCCAGCAACTATTACAACAACAAGTATGGTGACATAGTGAGAGTGTGGATCAATGGAGAGGAGACCCTCGTTCTCAGCAGGTCAGTCTTTTCTGATATTATTATTTATACAATACACTGAATATATAAGAAGTTAAATGTAATGATATGTGATGTAATGTTTAGGGCATCTGCTGTGCACCATGTTTTGAGAAGTGCAAACTACACGTCACGCTTTGGCAGCAAGCTGGGACTGAGCTGCCTTGGGATGAATGAGAGAGGCATCATTTTCAATAACAATGTTAATCTGTGGAAGAAGATACGCAGCTATTTCAGCAAAGGTAACAATCAGTCCACCAATTAATAATTATTATCAATTATCTAATTTTGTGTGATGTAATATTTACCCTGCCCATGTCCCTCAGCCTTGACAGGTCCAGGTTTGCAGCAGACGGTGGATATTTGTGTCTCGTCCACAAAGAGCCACCTCGACGCATTGAAGGACGTGACCTCTGCCCCTTCAGCTCATGAGCCTCTGGGACAAGTGGACGTCCTCAGTCTCCTGCGCATCACTGTGGTCGACATCTCCAACAGACTCTTCCTCGACGTGCCAGTCAATGGTAACAACCTTTATTAATGTTACAAAGAAATAGTTCAGTATTTTATAAATGTGGTTTTCATTGACACTTATGGAGCTTATGGTCAACTTATAAGTTACCTTTTCCTAAGTATCTCAAAGACCCCCTTTTAAAAAATACTGAACTATCCCTTTAAGTGACAAAAGGTTTTTCAAAATCATCATTTAGTGTATTAAGATTTAGTTATTTAAATATTTATTTATTTATTTGCTGTGTTGTTTCTGTGCAGAGAAGGAGCTGCTGCAGAAAATTCACATGTATTTTGAAACATGGCAGACGGTGCTGATAAAGCCTGACATCTATTTCAACTTGGACTGGATTCACAAAAAACACAAGTCCGCAGCGTGAGGCACTTCACCTTCATTAGTCACAATGCTTCCTCATTACTTGCATTAATTAATTAATAAAAATTAATTGTGTGTCACAGTCAAGAGTTGCAGGACGCCATAGAAGACCTGGTCCAAAAGAAACGAAGGGCCATGGAGCAGGCAGATAAACTGGACCACATTAACTTCACTGCAGATCTTATCTTTGCACAGGTCAGCGTAAGACCTTACTTACTTTTTATCAATAAATACATGAGATCAATTTTTTCAAATATCCTTAGCAATTCTAATAGTCCCCAGGCAGGAAAAAGGACATGTTACCATCTTTAAATTTTTAATTTTTTAGGGTTTAGTCCTTCTTTAGATCGAGGTTTACTCCTGTGTCCAGTTTTTTTTTTAGTGTTACATTTAGTTCTGGTGCTAAGAACTGCCTCTTTCACAGCTAGTCCACAGTTTATTAATGTCCATCAGGTAAATTCACTTTGTAACCTCACAAAAAACAGTCATGTGCAAAATTGTGCAAAAACAATAAATTATTCATGCAGTAAAGAAAATGCTGAAACGTGTGCCAAAAATGAACAATCCCAACAGAAAATAAGATGGAATAAAACAAAAGAAATTAAGTAAATTCTTAGTCTTAGGTTTACTCCTGGTTTAGTTTTAGTATTATCTTTAGTTTCAGCATATCTTGTTGTTTCCAGGTTTAGTTGTCAGTTTTTGCTCTGATTTACAAACTTTTCTACTTCAAAATAAGCAGTTTTTTAAATATATGTGCTTGTTTTTCAGAACCATGGAGAGCTGTCAGCGGAGAACGTGAGGCAGTGTGTGTTGGAGATGGTGATTGCTGCCCCAGACACTCTGTCCATCAGTCTCTTCTTCATGCTGCTGCTCCTCAAACAGCACCCTCTAGTGGAGCTCGAGCTGCTGCAAGAGATAGACACCGTAGTAGGTAAGAGATTGGGAAATTAAGGTCACATATTTCATAGTTTGATACCATTATCATTATTTTTAGGTGTGGTCTTATCGAAGTGTTTTAAGTAGAGAACACTTTTAATTCTGAATCTGACATAGTTTATTGTAATGTGTTTGATATTATGGAGGGCAGTAGTATTTAACAGTTTTTAGACCTGCAAAGGCTCAACAATATAAAACATAAGCATGTTTCACTTTTCATTTAACCTTATCATAGTCCTTGCTTAGTCCTGGTTTAATCTGTGTTTAGTCTGGGTTTAGCTCTGATTCAGTTCAGTGGAGTGTACTCTATGTTTAGTCCTGGTGTCTTGTTTTACTTATGTCTTTATTCTCATTTAATTTGCTTAGTCCTGGTTAAGACTGTACCTGTTCATTTTATTACATTAAACATCATTTGAGCTTGTTGTAAGAAGACTATAGTGACTATATTTCCTTTCAGTGGGTTCAGCATAAACATTATCAACATGGAAGCAAAGCATATGTTTTATTAATGTATGTATTGCATATTCAGTCTATAAGCTATTGGCCCATAATTTACTGGTACATGACATTACCATTAGTTGTTGCTCACATAAGAGTGACCTGGACTCATTAGAATAAGAATATTATAATATTTATTTCCAATAATAAGGTATTTATTCCCCAACAGTCATGTTGTTGAGCTTAGGCCATTTTTAAGCATTTGAATTAGCCATAGTAAAGGCAATGAAATTATTTTAGTAACTACTGATTGTGTTGAGCTGTGAATGGTAACATACTTTTGACTTTTAACTCTTTTTTCCTCTTTCATATTTTGAGCCTGCAGTAAATCGTCTTCCTCAAATAAGGCCACTGTCTCTATTTATATATAATCACTTGACATATATACTTCCCATAAACTTATTGAGTAAAATGCCCTTTATTATGATTATTATTACCTTATGGCCCCTCAGTCCCATAAACCCACTGTGTCTTCCTTTTGAGGTGAGAGACCCCTTCAGAACACAGACCTCCACAAGCTGCAGGTAATGGAGAGCTTCATAAACGAATGCCTGCGCTTCCATCCCGTGGTGGACTTCACCATGAGGCGGGCCCTGGATGATGATGTCATCGACGGCTACAGTGTACCAAAAGGGACAAACATCATCCTGAACACGGGTCGCATGCACAGGACAGAGTTCTTCCACAAACCCAATGAGTTCAGCCTGGACAACTTTGAGAAGAACGTGAGTGACTGTAACTAACCTGGTTTAGTCCAAATTTGATCCTAGTCCAGTGTTTTCTAGAGGTGGAAATCACATGGTACACAGGATAACATGAATTTCAGAAAAAGTGTCCAAAATAACAATAAGATCATGACACAGTGATTTTACAGTACTGGAAAGACAGCCCTAGGTTGACAAAAAAAAAACATTATTTCTTTGCATTTTAGTGTAGTTTTTATTTGATTTGTCTGAAATGAACCAACGTCATTTAGCAACATCACATGCTTGTAGTTTATACTAAATGTTTTAAGTCCCACATAACTTCCACGTGTCTTTATCCACAACGGCCCTTTTTGGTAAATATAAATTTCAACAAACGATCCGTTAACAATACATACTACATATTGTTCCACCTCTACTGTTTAATGAAGGTATAATCCTGGTTTAGGTAGTACTGGGTTTACCCCTTGTTTAGTTTTGGATTTACAGGATTTAGTTCTGGTTCAATTCTGGTTTAGTTTAGCTTTATGTCTGGTTTTGTCATTGTTCAGACCAAATTTAATCCTGGTTTAGTCTTGAGTTTAGTTTTGGGTTTAGTCCTGTCCTACAATCCTGGTCTAGCTCGTTCTAAGTTTGAACCTGGGGTGTTAGTCCTGGGTTAGTCCAAGTTTAGTCATCAGTTTGTCCTGGGTTTGGCCAAGTTTTAATCTAGGATCCAACCATTTTTAGTCACTTACCTGGTGTGATAAATGCTAGATGTGACATACTGTATTGTAGAAGTTTATATGTTTTTCTTTGTCATTTTGGTCAAATTTGATGCAGTAACACTGCCCCAGTCAAACTGAACTTGTCATTCTCTTTGATTATTGTCCTCTCTCCACTCAGGCTCCTCGGCGTTACTTCCAGCCGTTCGGTTCGGGCCCTCGCTCCTGTGTGGGCAAACACATTGCCATGGTGATGATGAAGTCCATCCTGGTCACGCTGCTGTCCCAGTACTCGGTCTGTCCTCACGAGGGCTTGACTCTGGACGTCCTGCCTCAGACCAATAACCTGTCCCAGCAGCCCGTGGAGCAGGACCAGCCGCTGGCCATGAGCTTCTTACCGAGAAACAGAGCAACAAAACGGACTCTGTGAAGGACTAGGAACAGGTACAGCCAGACATTTAGACTGATGTAAGTTCATGAGACTGTGCACTCAAAAAAACAATTCAGCCCATTTTTGGTATGTTCATTTTGCATCTGACTGTATATAAAGTATAACTACTTAAGATAAACATATTATAGTCTTTCATGTGGTTCTGTTATCTACTGCAAGGTGTAGTCTTACTTATATTATATTCCTGGTTTGGTTTGGAGGTCAGTGATAACTGAATGACAAGGAATTTTACATTTAATACTCTTCATTAATTGTGGATGCAACATTTAAAAGTATTCATACATATTTACCTTTTGTAAGTACTTGGTACGACTTTATTTTGTACATATATGTTGTATTTCTAAAATGTTTTAAAGCTGTGTATGCTAAATTTAAATAAATATAAGTTATTATGTTATGTCATGTCACTTTGTGTCTTCTTTTTCATTTTTTACAATTTCTTTAGGGGATCAGATAAACCTCCATTTGATGTATTACTCCTGGTCTTAGGTAATATATCCCAGGGTTTCCACTGATTTGAAAATGAGTCTTGCTTGTTCTTTCTTCAACTCAAAATGACTACAGGTAAATCATGTGTTACTAAACAAAAAGTAATGTTTAAAACTCTTCTCTGAGCTTGTATTTATTGTTTGTGGCCAGAAGAGGGCACCAAACCACTTAAAATGCAGCCATTCTGTCAGCAACATTGAAAAAACAGCTAGTCTCTTTTTGTCCAAATCAATTTTGTTCAATCTGCTGCCCATCAGTGCCCTCTGCCTTTTCATATCTGATAAGCAGCACTCTCACAGCGCTCAGACAGCAGCTTTATACAGGAAGTCAATTAGAGATGCACTATAGAATAAGTATTTTTAAAGTTGCAGTTCCTCTGGAAGCGTTAAACATCAGCAATCTGTCAGTGACGCAAGACACTGAAACATCCACAAATACATGAGTCTCAGTATAAATTTCACCCACTCACAGCCACCTGGGAACTGCAAGGAGAGTTTAACAGAAAGGAAAAGGCTTGGTAGGCTAATCAATAAGTCCAACAGAACACTTAGGCTGTCACATTAAGGCGGCCCACTGGTCCAGTTTAGATTATGGCCAAACTGTCCTATAATTGCTTCTAAACTAAAGGCTTTTATTCATTAGTGCAGTGTCATACTGTTTAGAAATGCGAAGTCAGGAGTGCACTACAGGCAGGTTGTGTAAGATCAAGTGTCTAAAATCAAATATATCTGGCATATTGAAACAGTAGAACACATCAGTCAGTATTGTGTTTTCAATAGTACATAATCACTGCACAATGACACTACACTTGTAAAAAATAGCCATTTAAAGCTCCATAGAACCAAGTTTATGTTTGATTACATCTTATTCCTGAGTTGAACCTGAGCACTGCTGGAGGAGATGCACACTAATGTTATAATTAAGCACAATTCAGTTCAGCTTATTTTATTTCAAAGTTTCCAAAGTGTCTTCACCATAAGGCAGATTTGTACAGGGTTTGTTCATGGACAAAAGCATGTCCATGGGCTACCATAGCTGTTCACAGGCTCTGAAAAAGAGGAGTGTGAGGCGTGGAATTGCAGTCTGCACATTCACAGTCAGATGTCAGCACTTTTTGTGGTAAAACTTAACTCGTTTTTTATTCTTGAAAATCAGCTGTTCAGTCCAAAAAAAAAGGATCAGACCAAAGATGGCACCTGTGAGTTTGTGAAAGTGAAATCAGGTTGTGCTGTTTTCATATTAGCCATATTACAAAAGAAACTACCACCATGACTTTATCCTAACATTCCTCTATGTCTTATATAAATGTGATCCCTCTAATGACATCAATACATCACTGAAGACAATAAACTGAAGCATAACATCTCCTACAAGGTCTTGTAAACAAAGCAGCCTCTGAAAGACTCAAGCTGCGTCTTGAAGCCTCTTCTCACAACCCCCGCTGATCTCTGTCACTTTGTCTTTACACAGATTGAAAGCTAAGAAGCGACAGATTGACCAATTCCTGAAATCTTAAAGCCGTGATTACTTCGAGTGTAAATTGCTACGGGATGTGAACTAAAATGAGCAAAACAGAAAGTGCACAATGATTTAGGAGCTTGTTTTGCTGATGTCTTAAAGTAACCCCAATAATATCTGTCAAATCATGTCACAGTGTGAGCCTCAGGGATGTGTTAATTACAGCCTCTTTACATAAGACTGTCTGTCCAAATGACCATCAATCTTGCCTATTAACGAGGTGTGACCGGAAAGTACTCATCAACCGCAAATATTTTGAGAGCGAGTCATATGGCCTTAATGTACCTTAGCACGCAACCACAATGCAGTACTATCAAGAGGCTCGTCCAAAACTCAGGGCTGGATCCACAAAGATTTGCGAAAATATGCAGATAATTGCATTTTTAACAAGATTTTGAGCCCGCTTTCATTAAGTTTAAGATGTTGGATTTGTGTTTTTAAAGATTCAGCAACATTTTTGAAAAGTGGGGAGAATGGTTTTATGGCCTTTTTGGGAACATTTAAAGACATAACCTCACAATCTTATTTTTTAGAGCAGAGTGAATAACAACAAGAAGTTACTGTAGTTTATAAACCAACCCAGTGGTAAAAGGTCTGATGGGGATTTCACTTTAAAAACTATGGATCAAAATTATTTAATTGCCCCAAATATGCTCTCAAAAATAAACCTTGACTCTGCTTTGTCCTTTATTTTCCCAAGACAGACAAATGTTATTGTCTGTCTTGGTGTTATGTTGATGTGATTATACACTATACAACAGTATTTTACACATTGTACCTTAAAAGGATGTGTACCTAACAGCTTACAGTTCCAGTACCTGATTTTGTTTTTGCCATCCCTCCCTCAGCCCCACCACTCTCCCCAACAGCAGCACAGTAACCTTTCCTGCTTTTTTGATTTAAAAAAGGCAAAACTAGACCTATTTTTTGCCATTTTACAGCTTACCTCAAACTTTTACCTTTGGAGTTTACCGTTGTAGTCTGTAGTGATCCTATAATTACCTCCACCTCATTAAAGATTGAGTCGAAGAACTGCCAACATTTATCCACGTTTAATTCGAGCTGTTTCGCTGTAAAAAAAAAAGATGTATTTGGCAATGGAATAACCCACTTCCTTTACACCAAAAGTGAGCTGTGATTGGCCAAAATGCCTATGTGAGCTGATTATTCTCATCTATTACAATCCTTAATTATAAAGCCTCAATCACATCTTAAGGTCTTATTTTTTCACAGATGATTCCTGTTACAATCAGCTGTTAGTGATTAAACTGTCAAACTAAATGCAACAGTAAAAAAAAAACTTTTGTTGAAGATGTCCAGGATGATTGAGAACCTTCACAGATAACTTAACAAACTTGGTTATTGTATTTTATAGCAAGTTTGCATGTGTCACTTAATCAAGCAGAACAGTTTTGATTATCCCTACAGTTTAGTCTTTGCTTTAATCTTAAGGTCCATCTATGACTAAATACCAATAACATCTATAAGGTCAGATGCATGATAAGAAGCAGCACATGCGAACTGATTAGATCAAAGACTAATCAGCAAGCCTCATGCTGGTTTAGTCTGAAAAGAGAATTATGGTGGAAGCAGCAGTAGACTTTCAGAGTTGATGAGCTGCACTGGCGCTCTGCACTCGCTCTGATGTTCAATGAGAAACAAATAGCTGACTTTGTGAAGCGGGCCACATTAAAGACCATGAAGTGAGAGTTTGCCTTTGATCTAGACTCGAGGCTTTTCTGGCAAAAAGCCCCAAGTCTGTACTTCTTCAGACTTCTTCCGACAGATAGCTGCACTATGTTTCTAGAAAAGTAAAGGCTTTTCATATTTCAGTGTATTTTAACTTTGACTGCACTTTTACAACCAACAACATTAAGAGTCATGAGGTATGGTTAATTCTGCATCAGATTGCCTTAGTTGTGGGAAATATTTAAATTTTACCATACCTGATATGTGGTTGGGCCATTTTTTATCAACTCATATTCCCTTTATCAACTTGTTCTTACTATTTTCCATCCTTTTTTTGTCTTTATAGTCTATTATGTATCGTGGCCCTGAGGTGCATCATTAAAATTGTTTTCATTCACTAGAAAAATAAGGACAAGGACACTTTTTGAATGAAAAAGAAAAACATTCATCAATTTAAATAAAGTTAATCAAAAAAAAACCAAACTCACACACATTCCTCAAATTAATATGGGGAGCTGTTTTCCCAGAATGTCTACTGCTTATAAATTCAGGTTGCCTCAAAAAGAAAACCTCTCAATTTTAAGATTTTTGAGAGATGTTTTTTTTTATTATTATTTATTTATTTTTCTAGTGGACAAAAACAATTTTGATGATGCACCTCAGGGCCACCGCAATTATGTACAATAAACTCGACCAATATTCCAAAATGATCAAATAGTTTCTAAATGTTTGAAAACAACAGTCATACAGAAAGTCTAACCACAAATAACATGAGTATTTATGACACGCACATGTCATTAGTGTAGTTAGCTTTTAATTTCTTACATTGAGACCAAATTCTTTTTGTGTTACCTTGACATGTTTCCACTGCTAAACTTTCTGCAGTCTTCTTTAGAGGAAGTCACATGATGGGCTCGTTTCTGGACAATAGTGTGACTGCAGGAAGTTTAGGAGTGGAAACATGTCAAGGTAAAACACTAAAAAACATTGGTTTGATTGTAATAAATGAAAAGCTAATCTTTGTGCAAGACCAAATGAGATTAGTCTTAAACATGTACGGTTTTATTTTGTGCCTTTTGGCGACATCTGGTGGTAAAAGTTTAGATTGCAATTCCATTCCTCAAACTCCTCCTCTTTAGAGCATGTGAACAGCTACGGTGGCCCTGCAGGGACATGCTGTTGTCTATAAATAAACCCAGTGGAAAGACATCTGATGGTGATTTCACTTTAAATCAGTTTAGTTCATAAATGCAATGATCTTTTACGTTTGATTGCAATTCTCCTCCAGCAGTGCTACAGAACTAAACCTGTTTAATTTTCTGATGTGATTATATACTATTGGAGACATAGCTTTGACTTATCCATTTATTTCAACTGTATTCTGCAATATTTAATACAGTGCACTGTTTTCTATTCTATACAAGGAATTCGCCTGGTTCCTCTAGATTCAAGTTGGATTTCCAGGGGGCTGAACAAACGGGTGCAGATTAAACTACTTCTGAATGAAACCGGATAGCCAACCAACCAATCAGAATTCAGCGGCAGTATCAACAAACGCCGAATAAACTGCCTCTGGACCAATGCAATTTGACATGCAACCAATTAAAACACCAGAGCAACTCCTAAATCCTGCCCCACTTTAGATGAAAGGTTATGATTGGTCAGTCACATTGAGCAGTCGAAAAAACACTCCACGTTGACTGTCAAATGTAAAACACACAGAGACAAAGCCCTGACGATGTAGACAGAGATGAGTACACCGCCACTTTCTGCCACAGGTTTCCAAGGCAACCGAGGCCCTTTATTTTTTTTATTTCTTTTTTTACAAAGCAGTTAAGCATAGGCCACTGGCATTTCCTACAACACCAGTGTGTGTCATTAGATGCATTCAAGGCTGTGCGACTGTGGGAGGTAAGTAATCAATCACACTGTCAGTCAGAGAGCGAGGAGTGATTGGTGAAGCTTTTAGCTGCAAGCGTCTGACGTCAGAGTTATTTTAAAACTTGTCTGGAATATGGCTCCTATAAATCCGTCATAGAGCTATGGGAAAAAAATGAATTTAAAAAAGTGCACCAAAACGCTAATGAAGGATCCTGGAGCAGACTTAAAGTGTAAAAATGTTCCACTTAGCTCCTTAGTGTTTTGAAACCGCGGTTATTATTCATTTCGAGTTAAAAAGTGTTTCCATATCTGAACGGCTCACACTCTCCACTGTCACAGAAGATGTCCTGAAATGAAAGTAACCGCAAATCCTTTCAGCAGATGCCGATATCCCACAGTTTGGAGCCAGAGCAACCACATTAGCTGAGTGTATCGCCAATAAACTGCAACTAACTGCAAGCCACAGTAATTACATCCCTCTTCCCTGAAGCTAAGAGGAAACAAAAGACAAAACAATGGAAAACGGAGAGGCTGAGAAACGCTCATTAACGTAATAGTAAGCTTTCTTTGTACTAATGAAAAGACTGGACGTGTATCTTACAAGCTTTATTTGAGGTTTAATATCCATGCATACTATATGGAATTTGTTATTATGACTCATATTAAATTTAAATGACCATATCTTTGATTAGTGGAGAAAACCCATCAGTGACATCAGCATTTTAAGTGTTGGCAGGCTCCCAGAAAAGCTTCACATTACAAAAGTAAGTGAATAGTTGCAGAATGCAGTATGGGAACTCCAGGATGAGCCAAACTTAAAAGGTTATAGGTCAAAAGTGTCGAAAAAAGTTATCTTGGTCTCATTTAAAACATGAAACAGTGGTATGTAGATTTTATTTTGAAGCAGTTTATGTCGCATATTGTAAATGGGGATTTCCACATTCTGGAAAAAAAGACAAGAAAGAATGTAATAAATAAATAAAGAAATAAAGAAAGAAAGAAAGAAAGAAAGAAAGAAGAAAGATGGTGATATCTAGGAAGTATATTCAAGCCGATAATTAAATCATTATCAAAGTTAAAAAGTTAAAATGTTCGAGTGCCCCAGGTTTGATTCAGGCTTGGGTAATTTGCTCTGTGTCATTTCTGTCAATCCTGTTTTGCTAAAATGGCACAGGCTTTATCCTTTGTTTTGTTTCTTTATTGGTTGAAAACCAATCTGACTGCCAGACTAATTCGTTGTATAAAAAAAAAAAAAAAAAATCAAGACCAGGCTATTTTGCAGTTGTACAAACAAAAGATTTGTGAACTTTATGGCCACGCTTTTACTAAAGACACATTTATGAGATGTTGATGATGCTTTTATTAGAAACTGAGGCTTTACCCAAACACTCCAGAGTAGAATCCAGACTGTAGCATGCTTTAAAATGACATTTCCACATGACTTTAATATTGAATTTCTCATAACTTTTAATAAAACGCCAAACCCCTTGAGTAAACCTGGATATACGGACCATCCATTTATGACGTACTTTACCGGCCAGGATTCCAGCATGTTTCCAAAATACCACTGCCTTGGCCTCTGCACAAACAACCAAACACTCACTGCTTTTATTACTAAGATCAAAGCGGCTCAGCCTGTTGTGATCACTGGCAGATATATTTTGTCCCTGCGATACATATGTGGTCTCTCAGATCCACACAGCGTTAAGGCCCGGGGCAGAGGACCGGCCGCTGATGCCATCTGGTGCCCAGTGTCCCGCTGAGAGGCAGGCAGCTCCACACCTGGGGGATAGTGTCGCCTGCAACGGTTGCCGGACCACCAACCGCACTCCCACCTGCCCCTGCCTCTGAGTCTGGGGTTTATTATGCTCTCATTTGAACTCAAAAGGCCAGTACTACAATGGTTGATGTGAAACTGGAACAGAAATACTAAAAATAAAGGTCAGTGATTGCTTCCTAGTTTATACTTCTGTTTGTGCTTTCATATTTGAATTGCTTTGCAGATCTTTCCACTCAGCGACGGCCATCTTGGAGTGGAGCATGGGGAACCAGATGTGACAAATGATGGGTGTCAAGTTATTTAAGTTTGACATTGCATTTTTTTTCATAACACCGTAAACAGTGGATTGCTTCAGTTTGACTGATCAACACACAGACAGCTAAAAGTTAAATTTTGCATTCTTTTCTCACACAAATAGGATAAAACACAAACCTTTTATATTTTTATTTTATGTTATTTGGAACAATGTGCAATATTTAAATAAAAAAAACTAGAAAAATCTCAATGATCTTC
This sequence comes from Rhyacichthys aspro, assembly GCA_036850595.1. Taxonomy (NCBI): domain Eukaryota; kingdom Metazoa; phylum Chordata; class Actinopteri; order Gobiiformes; family Rhyacichthyidae; genus Rhyacichthys; species Rhyacichthys aspro. Next base: position 19,196,367 of record CM072150.1, on the reverse strand, counting down.
TGTGGACACAAAAGAAAGTACAACAGTTGGACAAAAGCATTGTTGGTTTGGTTTGACAACAAAGAGCCTTTTTGTGACCTTTTGTTCAGTGTTGTCCCCATAAACAAGGAAACGAATGAAACTAGGGACTTTGCTCCTAGAGACTTAACAAAAATGCTGTTTGCTTTTATAATTTATTTATTTTTATTATGTATTATTATTTCAACAGGTTTTAGTTCAATTTGAACAGGTTTTAGATGGATTTGAACAGGTTGCAGTTGAATTTGAACAGGTTTTACTTGAATTTGAACAGGTTTAAGTTGGATATGAACAAGTTTTAGATGGATTTGAACAGGTTGTAGTTGGATTATGACACGTTTTAGATAGATTGCAACAGGTTTTAAATTGATTTGAGCTGGTTTGAAGGATTTGAACAGATTTAATTTAACTTTGTATAAAAAAATCTGTTCAAATCCAATTAAAACCAAGTGCCAAAAATATCAGCTTATTAATATATTGAAGAGCCATATCAAACATTGCAAAGGACCATGTTTTTTAGTTTGACATGTGTGCCTTGAAGGGACATGTTGAGAGTGTAGCTCTCAGACAATAATCACTCACAGAAGAAAAGAAAAGGTACTGATTCTGATGAAAATGAGAATCACATGGAAAACCTGCATGTATATGAGCTTTATATTTACTTTTATAACAACGTGTAAGACATAATGGTGCAGGTGAGGTTTAATAAGCAGAACAAAAAATATGCAAAAATATTTTTAAGGCTTTAACAGTTCTTATCAAGTCTGTTCGATTTTTGACTGAACTATTGGGTCAAAAGTGCAACACAACACTCCTTTACCCTCAGACCCTCCATCAGAGTGAGGAAAATGCATATTAATTTATTAGTTTGACATCATTTTGACATGAAAGTGCATCTAGAAGCAGAAGACAGAGAAACTCCTGGGGCTCCATGTAGCAGGAAACTTTGTGCATGTAAGACATTTAAAAAATCTGTGCAAATGAATGCTTTATTTGCTTTATGGTGCTCTGTTTCCAGTTTGCGGACATAGGTAATTCTAGCTGAGACAGTAAACATATACAAACCTGGACTCTTAGGTAAATTCACGTTCTGCTTTAGTCAGGGGAAGATTTCAAAGTGCACCACAGTCACAATCCTTTCTCTCAAATCACTTTTAAAAGATCAGTAACAACATGCAACCAGTGGGAAAGCATGTTGCACTTTCTTCATTTATTTGAAGGATTTCTTTTGTTGTTTTTCTGTTATATGATTGTGAAAACATAATTATAAGATTGCTGTAAGCCCATCCCAAACTAGTCCACTTTTATTTACAGTCAATAGCTCAAAGTCTCCTGTATATTCCTTACCTTACAGTCTTTAATGATTACCCTGCCCTTTAAAAGAGTCAAGTGACCTGACTTCACATGATCTCTGCAGGTACTTCTAGGTTTTACAGCGACATAAATGTGCTCATGTGATCTTCTGAACCAAAGTTGAAAATCTAAAGATGGAGCCGGAGTCCAGGCAGTGCTGAGCTGAAACACAGGCAGCACTTTTTACCCAGCGACTCGGAAAGAGGGATCACTTATAGCATACAGAGAGAGCTAGAGAAAGACTTTAAGAGGAGGAAACCAGAAGAGGCTGAGGAGCGAGGGAGGGGGTGAGGGAAGGAGGGAGGGGGGCGGGACGTGAGGGGAGGGGCCAGCACAACCGTGGGGAAAGTATCTCAGAGGCAGTAAGAAGGGAAACACAAAAAGAGCCCAGCGACAGCTCAGCAGCGCAGCCCAGTAGCGTTTCTCACACAGTGATACGAGCTGCTGCGGGGGACGTCCAGCTTCTTCTGCAAAGTGCTTTATATGTCTTTTGGGTTTTTTTTGTTTTTTTTTACTTTAATTGAAGCCATTTAAAGAGTCTCAAGCCAAAGCCAAGAGGAGTCAGATCTTGTGCAGTGTGTCCTTTTGGGAAGATGGACTCAGACTCAGGAGAGCAGAGTGACGGAGAGCTCTCTCCAGGTAAGTCTCATTTATCCTCACGTCCACCTCTTTAACTTCGAAATAACACCACTTTAGGATCGTTTTTTTTTTTTTTTTACTACTTTAACACGTTTAACACAATTTCCATAATTTAGCATGAACCAACCTCTTAAGTGCCAACATAAATGAGCAATACAAATATGAAAAGACTATTTTTCCGAGTTTTTACGACTCCATAAAGTATCTGTACTGCCTTTCTGATATGTGTCAGTGCTTTTGGACTTAACTCAGATGCTGTCAGTGCCTTATAGAGTGCTGATAAAAGCCGGCTCACTCTCCACCAGGACTAGGCAAGCTCCAACACGTGCATCCAACTATAGCCTCATTGAAAATCAGCTGCCCCATAGAGAATAAGGGAATAATATTCTGAAAACTTGGACTTTACAAAAACTGGACTGTCAGGTCAATTTAAAAAAGCATAGAGAGAGGAGTATAGGTTTGGATGGCAGTTGTGATGATACATAGGCAGGAAGGACAGCAATGTAAATGGATTTATGAAAGACAGCCCTAAATTAGGATTAGATTAATTGTCCAGTTTGTTAATTTATCAACAGACAATGAATTATATTCTTTAAACACCCTGTGACGCAGTAAAAGCATAAAGATCCATTTAGTTTGTTTGCCATTTTGACATTAAAAAAGTGCTTCACCACAGGCTTAATGAGTCTAGACAGCAGCAAAGTCATGGCATTTGCAAGAAATTGTATCTTCAAGTTTTAAAACATAACTCATGCTGAAGGGGATTTTTTATTTTTTTTATTTTTTTATTTTTTGGCATTATTGGATTGCATTGTTCAAAATTTCACTGTCATTTTTTTGGACTTTTTCCAGTGTCTTACTGCCGTTTTATTGAGTTGTGTTTCCCAGAAGCAGGAGATCAAACATTTTCTGGGAATAAATGAGTTCAAAGATCATTAATCAGATGTTTATGTATGAGGCTGGTCTCTGTTGCACTTTATTTTGAAATCTGAAAAAAGTAAACAGACAGCTTTTATACAAAAGTGTTTTTATTTTGGTATTAATTATATAGTGTCCAGTGGGACTAGTCCTTCATCCCATTGTTTACTTTGAAGTAATAACCCGCACTGCTTTACAATTCAGCAAAAAAATGAATTATATTTGTCTTGCCTTTAAAAAATGGACTTTTGATTGATCCGAGCATGTTGTAGCTGCCCTCTTTGACCCCATCATAATGTGTACTGTGTCGGTTCAGTGAATGCACCATTAAATGTGTCTGCCCATCTGTCCCGTCTGTCTGTCAAACACATCTCTGGACAGACAGAACAGTAGTAGGACATTTTATGAAGCCAGTATTTGTTGAGACACATGCTTTATCCATTTTATCGTCACATAAAATGATGTACAGCTTTTTCAAGAGAACGCAAATATTTTTTTGTGTTCATTTCTAAAGGCTCTCAGAAATGAACAGCTGCCAAGATTTTGTAATGCAATCACAGTCCGCTTCAAGGGTTATAATTGAAATTTATGATAATCACATAACACATGTTAAAAATAAAATGGAGAGTGACATATTTAGAAGAGCTTCTGGTGTGTCTATGTCTTATGAGGTCAAATGTCTCACCAGAACCCACGCAGAAGTGTATTTTGGAATCATTTCCGAGCCCTCGTTCTTGGATAGTCTTAACGACAGTTGTGCGATTGATGCTGTGCGACGGTTCTGCTGCTTTGGCCGCACTCTAAACAGGGGCAGTGTAAATATTGTGGTATTTTGATGCAGGTAGTGCAGAGCAGCAGTGGTTTGGTACCAACACAAACACTTCCATTCACCTTTATGATCACCTATGAGCAGTCGCACCAGGAAACGTCACACAACATGCCTTTGTTACCCAACATTTCCCTCAACACCTCTTCCTCAATCTATCCATTTGTCTGTTTTGTTTCCTTTAAAATCAGCCCCAGAATTCACCGTCAGCTGCATCGTATGATTGGTCTAAGTGCTTCGTCATGAGGACAGCGTTGCTAGGTGACTGGAAATAGAGTAATACATATACAATATTACCTGGCCTTCAGTGAAATGCTATAACAAAAATAGGCTTTTTCAAACTAAAACAAAAGTGCAGTCTGTGGGATTTGGTAACCACTGTCTGAAATGAGTGGAACAATAGACAGTGAAGAAAAAAGAAGAGCATAAGGAGACATAGAAATCAACAGGATGAGTTAAAGGAGGCAAAAGTGGTCACTGTATTTGGGAAGAACAACATGACAGTCTCAAAGTCAGTGCTTATGATCCTCATGGCCCTAGAAGTACAGCTAAAGTTAAAAAATAAAACAAGTATCGGACACAAAAGGTTATAAAAGTTGAAAATTATCATGCCTAATCAATTTTCAAGTTTTTGTTCCAGCCAATTTATTGAGCTGTGATTCTTAGAGGCGGATCAAACACTTCCTGGAGATAAGTCTTGAGTTCAAAGGTCACTCATCAAATGTTTATGCATGCGGTTGGAATAACTCTGAGCTTTTTAGTGGCAGTTCATCTTCAAATTTAAAAAGAGTTGGAGGACACTGGCGCATATTTGAACCTGCTGTCATTCTCTTGTGTTGTAACGAGTTGTTTGTTTGTGCTTTATGCAGAATTTGGGGCAACAACAGCAAAAATGACATCAGTTTGGTCCTTTGTCCGTGGCTTTTTAAAGCAGCAGTAGCAGCAATGGGTCCGACCCCACAAACAGATCACAGATGTAACTGCTTTGACAAACTGTTCCCATTGGAGTCCTACGTAACAATATGTTCACATGTTCTTTCTTTCTATTCTTACATTTTGATTGAGTCTCACACAGAGCACACAGTGGACCATACTTTACCTGTGAAGTGGCTCATGCAGCGGCCATGTCCTTAGCGTGAACACAATGTCTGTTAAGTCCTGGTTTTAGTCTCATTTTTATTTGTTTTGTTTCAGTCCAAGGTAAAACCCTGGTGTTTTCTTTAGTTTCTTGGATTAAGTCGAGTTTATGATGGTTTAATGTTGGTTGATTCCGTCACTATTCTTATTTTAGTCTCTTTGGGGAATAGTCCCAGTTTGGTTTTGGTTTAGTCCTGGTTTTTATTCTTTGTTTTAGCCAAAAGCCCTGAATCACACTAGTTTAATGTTGGCTGTTCAACTTGTTTGGTTTGATACAGTCACTTTCTGTTTCAAAATAACTAACATTTCTCAGTTCCCATTCCTGTGGTGTTGTATGATCGCCGCTCCAGCCTGTTGCCCGGTCTCTCTGGTGCTGACTAATGGCTGATCTGAATCATGATAACGCTGCGATCCTCCATCTGTGGCTCTATTTACAGCCTTTTGTGTTTGCTTCAAGTCCTGCACTGAAAGCAGACATGCTGAGGAGAGGAGTTGTTGTAGAAACAGCTGTGGGACCCATAGGGGCATCGGGGGCATGGGGGCTGTTGATGTGCTTGAGTTCAAAACAAATACTAGAGATGCTGTTTGATGACAAAACTCAAACTGCACCGACCAGGTTCTTTATCTGTGACTATTTGGCAAAAAAAAAAAAAAAAAACAAGTCAAATGGAAAATGCAAACATATATTTCACTTCCATTTCATATTATATTTTAGGCTTTTTTTAAGCAGCATTCTGTTTGAAAAACAATGGAAGCCCTGCAGGGACATGCTGTTGTCTGTGAACAACACTGTGGAAATCTCTGATAGGGATTTCACTTGTGTAATGAGTGTGCTTCTCCTCCAGCATTGCTCAGTTTGTCCACTCTGGGCAGCTTTAGGAACAGAAATAATGAAATTGCTCCTTCCATTGGGTTCTATGGAGCTTTAAATGTCTACTTTTCTCTTTTTGACTGTGGAGTTTCATTTAGTTTGACCATATACTATAAAATATTACACAGTACACATATAAAGATGGCGTTACAATCATTTAAAAATCTTTCTGAGTCATAAATAAATTAAATTACTAAATACTAAATAAATTACTACATTTACAGATTATATGATTGGTTTTACAGTTAAATGTCTTTTCAAGATGGCATTTCTTTATGGTTTATTCAGTCATTTAGAACAATACAACCCCAAAAATGATCTCTACTGCCTCTCAGAACATCTCAGGTGCATTGTGGTCCTTTGTCAACAACACAAGCACCACTCAGCCTTACTGTAACAGAGCAACTTCAGAAGACAGTAACACTAGAATAAGCTGTCAAAGCCATTACTATAAATACTGTACATTTTCCCTGTAACATATAAGTAATTACAAAACAAAGTATCGTCTCTCACAGTCCGTCACCTCAGACCAGGCTCCGAGCTGTGGCCCCGTGCCTCACAGTTTCACACAGGAGAGGGTTTCTGCGTGGGCTAAAGCTGCTTACACAGTCACTTCCTCATGAAAAGATGCACTCCTCCGACTCTCCGCTCTCACAGCTGTGTTTGAAATACTGTCTACTATTCACTACTGTGTACACTGTGCTCAGGAGAGTTGTACCCTGCGTGCGCTGTTCCTTCTGCAAAAAGAAGGTTTACATTTTGCAGCAAACCTGTTCTGGCAGCTTTAAAGGTTTGTATTAAGTTGACCATCTTCTTCCTTGTGGCATTTTTTAAAAAGTTACCCATATTCAAACACGAAGGTCTTACCTTTACTGTAATGTTACGTGTAGTCTTTTGGCATTTGGTTTAGTGTTTTTTGAAGTGACTTGACCTTTATGGAGACAGTAGAAGTCAGACCTACCATCATCCGTTTTATATGAACTCAGTGTTGGACCCCTTTGCCCTGTCAGTTCCACCAATAGCCACTTGAAGTATAAAGACATCCAATAAGTCTTTTCCCATGAGACGCCTGATGTACAGCTAAGTGCGCACTTACAATCACAAAAATTGTTGCATATTGTCTCTTTTATTAGAGTTTGTAGGTTTGTTCTAAGATAACTGCATCCTGTATTGTCTATGTGTCTGTAGTATTGGTAGTATGTTTGTTGTTTCTAAGACTGAGACGTCAGATGGAAATGAGCATTGTGTTAAATCCAGCGAATTTACAATAATTTGCGTTGTACATTCATTAATATGCATTGTCCCAACCAAATAAATGAATAAATATAAAGAAAAATTGCCTCTACGGTGCAATAAAAAAAAAAAAAAATTACTGATCTGTCCGGCCTTTGAGGGTGCAAGGGCATTATTAGAGCATCTGCACTAAGGGCTGTATAACTGAGAAATAAACCTGGCAGTCAAAAACATTTTGGTGTATGCGCCAATGAGCAACTCTCTTAACAGCAGCCAAGACTGACTCAGGACTGAGGTCTACGCCCCAATTACCCCCGCCGCGAGGGGGGGCCCCCGGGGGACCCGGAGGGCCCCCCCCCCCCCCCGGGGGGGGGGGGGGGGGGCCGCCCCCGCCCCCCCCCCCCCCCCCAAACCCCCCCCCCCCGGGGGGGGGGGGGGGGGGGCGGGGCCAGGAGAAAAACCCAGGGAAGGGGGCAGAAAAAAAACCCCCCCCCCCCCCCCCCCCCCCCCCCCCCCCCCCCCCCCCCCCCCCTTCTGTGTTGTTTTTTTTTTTTTTTGGGTTTTTTTTTGGGGGGGGGGGGGGGTTGGGGCGGCGGGGCCCCCCCCCCCCCCCCCCCCCCCCCCCCCCCCCCCCCCCCCCCCCCCCGCCCCCCCCCCCCCCCCCCCCCCCCACGCCCCCCCGCGCGGCGGCCGCAAAAAGGCCCGGGGGGCCGGCCCCGGGCGGGGGGGGGGGGGGGGGGGGGGGGCGGGGGGGGGGGGGGTGGGGGGGGGGGGGGGGGGGGGGGGGGGGGGGGGGGGGGGGGGGGGGGGGGGGGGGGGGGGGGGGGGGGGGGGGGGGGTAATCCATGTCCACATCCTACACACTCATCAAACTTTGTCTGTGGGGTAGTTACCTTTGTTACCTTTGTTCCCAGTACCCAATTTAGTTTTTGCCGTCCCTGTCTCAGCATAGAAACCTTCCTGCTTCTTTTATTAAAAAAAAAAAAAAGAAAAAAGGTAAAACCAAACCAATATTCTGCCATGAAATGCTAATTAGAATTTCTAAATAGTTGAATTAAATCAAAGTTTAGAACTTACCTGAAACTGAAACTTTTAGCTGTGGAATTTACTATCATAGACTGCCTGCAGTGGGCTTGCTGTAAAATAACACATATTTTGCAACAGAATAACACATTTCCTTGGTTTATTTCCTTGGCCCTTTGTTGTCAACCAATGGGAGCGCTCCTTTTTACTGGAAGCAAGCTGTGACAGGCCAAGTCTGCTGTGGGCTGATCTTCTTTATTTAAAACCCTAATTATAAAGCCATATGTTAAACTGTCAAACTAAATGCAACAGTAAAAAAAATCAGGTAATGGTCCTTTAACTATAATACATTTACTGTATTTCAGCATTTTTATATGACCATGGCCTTCTTTCTGGCCAATACCACACTTAGCGTCACATATTAAGTCCTTCAACAGTTTCTGCTCATTTTGCAACAACTCCAAGTTGTATAGAGCCTTATTGTTCCCCCTTTTGAGACAGTATAGACTCTACAGTAAATGTACAGTTGTAAAAAAAAAGTATGTAGGGTCCAAGCACTCACTTCCAAAGCCAGTGTTAGTCAGAGCTGCCAACTCATGCTCCAAGATTCCTCTCCCCGCCTTTCCTTCTTTAATCTGGCGCACAGATGGAGAATGCACACAGCACCGCAGTCAGGCACCAGGCAAGAGCTGCTTCAGGAAAACTGTAACATGACCTGAGAAAAAATAAAACACGGGTGAAGCCATGAGTGGAAAAGACGACTCAAGAGATTTTTTTTTTCCGCTTCTTGCAGCCGTCAGACAAATGGTGCTCCCATGTCTCTGGCCTGTGATTGCATGTTCTCTCAAAGATACATACGTGCACAGGATTAAGTCAGAGTTTGTGGGACTTTTTTTTTTTTTTTAAGGAATTGTTAGCCATAGCGTGAGCAATTACTAAAACTCGGAGTCAGACCGCAGAGGCATTTTGACAGGGCCTCGTAGACTCACACTGAGGAGCTGCAGAGAGGGCTGTGGTTTCTGTCCAAGGCCAGGCAAAGCAAAGCAAACTGGCCGAAGCGGCGCCGGGTGTGAGGGAGACCTGTGGCCAGCTTTACAAAGGTGTTTCAGACTGGTCTTTATAAACCAGCCTAATGAAAGTTAGACAAGAACTATAACCATTTTTTAACCTAGCATAAAATATCCTCTAAATGCCGTATTTGTGTGTTTCTGGGATGGGGAGCCATTTTTCTGACTTTGTTGTGTTTTTGTGGTTTCAACTTCAAGCTGATGGCTGACGTAAAGTAAAGGTATTATATAATGTATCTCTATAATCTACCCTTATGTCCATCCAGATCAACATGGAGGTGAAAGTATCTGTAAACTTTGTGCTTTCCCTTTATATTTTTCCATTTTACTCCTTGTAAGTGTGTAGCTCTCGACCAATCAGAGCTCATGGCATAAAAGAAATTACAGCAAGCCTATAAGAGGTGGCTGGAGTGGTACAAAAAACAGAGTAAACCTAGATTCGACTCTTACTCAGTAACGAGTATTGGAAAAAAAAAAAGATCAGGCACAGGGCCAGGTTTATTGTTGCTTGGAATTCAGGCATATCATGATTTTAATTCATTGAATCCATCAGTGCCTTATTGCAGTCGGGAAGAAGGAGTTCAAAAGCCCAATGCAGGGGATGGTCCATGTTGTTCAGTATAGCATTCGAGCTGTTGTGTGTCTGTTACTCGACTGCTTCAACCAGACTTTCCAAACTATAATGTGACGAAGAGGGCATCAGCATGTTGCATTAGGGTCCACTTCCTCTTCCTATAATAAACAAATTAATGTGGCACCATATTCAAACCCTTATTTTTATTTTATACATGACATAAATGCAGCATAATTCAAGAATATTGCTGAACCTTGAGCTCGGTTGCCGTGGTAACAGCCAGTATTACATGAAGGCAATTAATGCAGTAAATCCCACTGTTGTTTACCCATCCACGGCATTAGAGAGGTCTAAAAAGGGAGGTAAACTGATGTATACACAAGACTGCCTTATACCATTAGATTAGCTGTAGTCTCAGTGGGCATCTTTGAAGCAGCAACAGGCTGGTGGCTCATAATCATATCATAAAATATTGTTTATTGGAGGAACAATCTACAGACCTCTCAGCGCAGTGGTTTCTCTACACACATCATCTTTGAGAAAATGTGGGAGAAAATCTTTCATCTTCAGAATTATTACTACAGATTAGTTTGGATATGAAACTGTAATACACACGATATCATATCTATTCTGAATTTTATTTCCATGAAACAAAAAAACATTACAGAAGTATGTCCTCCTTGACCCCATCTTATTGTCAAAGTACACTGGGACATCACAAAAAGTTAAGAGGGAGACAATCGCTCACAAAAACAGACACCTTATTTATCTCTGACTGAAACCAACTGCATTTATAATGGCATATTAATGAGAAAAAGAAAAAGGCAGTCTGTGCATAATTCATCAGAATCGTCAAAGTCACCTTGAGATGCTTTTAACACACTTTATTGATCTGTTGGGTCTTTTTACTGCCACGTGGACACTGCCACTGAGGCTCACAGAGGTAACATGGTAAATACACTTACACTTTGGACATTTTTGAGCAACTATCAACTGAACTAAATTTGCATTTGGTGAAGGAGTTAGATGGTCTTGATTTAAAATACAAAGACATCTTTTCGAGACCTGTAAAAGAGGTCGGAGAGTTTAAAAAGCAGTCGCCAGTATTCACAGACATCTCAAATGTGTGCTTCTGTGAATGTGTACCACAGTTCTCTCTCAGTCATTAGTTAGTGGTGACCGTAGGCTGAGATCTGCAGCACTCTGGCTTCCCGCTGCAGACCGTGGCGCTCGGCGAGGTCACGTCCCGGCGCAACGACCTTTAATTGAGGCGTCACAGAGACCCCGCCTCCTTTTTTAAGTTGGCGCTGACAGCTGTTTATGTGTTTACGCCTTCCATCGCACTGTGTGTTATTACCTGCTGAGCGGACACAGCCTCTGACCACAATTAGTGAGTAGAGAGTGGTACAAGATAAACTCTGCCACCGATTTTGCCAAATATATCCAGATGATATGCTACTGTATGTGTTCCCTCTAGTTTTGCAAGTTAAATGTAGGCCTATGACACTGCTGCAAAGAATGTACAGCACGGTTTGTCCTCCTCGCACGACAGCATTCCCTTTTAATACACATTTACGACCTTTCAGCCAATAATAGCTCACAGAACAAAAGGAGAGACAGTAAACCTGGATGTTGCTGTAGGTAAATTAAGTTTGTAGTTCCAAAAAGAGAGGCACTCGATCATTCACTTTGAATTTTCTTATTCACGGATTCATGGCTGCAGGAATAAACTATACTTAAAAAAAAAAAGAAAAGGAAAACTCGGACCGGAGGGAAGGAGATGAAACGTTCTGATAAAAGATGGGAGTCTTCGTTTATAATGGAGTTACACAACTGTAGCTGTTGTACTGAGCCTCAAGGTTAAGCTGTGATTCCCCATTCAGCTTCCTCCACTATAAGCACAATCTGGTCAAAGAGGTTCTGTTTTTTTAAAAGAAGCACTCAGAAACTCAGTTACCAATGAAAAGAATCAATTCCTCTCTTTAAAAGCATGTTCAGAGCTGAGTCTATGATTCTTGATAGATATTTTTTATGATTATGACTAGACTCGGCCGTCACTGTGGACTTTAATTGTTATAAATTGCTTCCACTAAACGAAATCTTACAAACAAATATCATCAAATGTTTAAGACTATTGTAAATAGCGATAACTAAAGAGAATGTTTAAAAATGTCTCTTTATGGCTGCTTTTTTACATTGTCAAAGAAAAACTGATGCAGCTGAAAGAGTTGGTCATGATCTGAACAGTCTCAGAGTTCAAAATAATGCAGACAAACCCATTTCTTATTTCTTTTACTTGAAACAATTTACATGAATAATTTAGCAATAGTTTTGGAACTTGACAGAGAGGCCAGAAGCATCTCAACGCCAAACCTGGTTCACTTACATTTTTACATCAATTTAATGCACAGGCCCCATGTAAACTTAAGAGCACTGTGTTCTTTGATGCTTTGATGTCTTTGCCGCGTGAACTGATTTCCAGCTGCTGAAGATTAACACACGCCCGTCCCGCTGCTGATGTGAACCAACCACCGCGTCCCGTGACGATCACGAGAGCCTCTGGAACACGGCCAAAGCCGCTCGGGAGCTGTGGTCGTAATTTTTTAACTTAATAAAACCATTCAGCCAACTGTAAATCTTTAACTTGAGGCTTGAAAATAGGAGAGTAGGATATCCACTGGTAACATGGAGCTGAATGCCTTTAGAACTGGGTAAAGTCTGCATCTATTAATAACCTCTGTTGAGTCACTCAGAACTGCATACAATTCAAATTAAACCACTTCAAACCCTTATTGAATCTATCTATAACCTGTTAAAATCCACTTAAAACCATAATTAAACCTGTACAAATCCAGTTTCAAACAGTTTAAAATAGTTTATGATAGGTTAAGGTCTTACTGTATACACTCAAGACCCCTCCAACTCTGGCTCTAACCTGTTTTAATCAGTTCAAAACCTCATATGGTCCACTTTAAACTGCTTTAAACCTGTCCAAAGGTTAAATCCAGGTGAAATCCATTTTAAACTGAATAAAGTCTGTGTTAAACTAGTTAAAAGTCATCCAAACCTGGTTATAACTAGGCTGAATGCCTTCTGAACTTGTTAAAGTCTCTGTAAAGCCACTCAGAACTACTTACAGTTCAAGTTTGTTTTGACTCAGTTTTGAGTGCCTCTTGATGTGTTTCTGGTTATGCAAGAGCAAGGAAGTGGTCGCTTTTGGAAAACAAAGGCATTTACTCTGGGCTTGAAAGTGTGTTATGAGTCATGTTCTACTTCTGTTTCTCAAGAAGCCCTGCGGACAACAGAAGTCATTACATATTGTCAGGTTAGATCCTACACTCACACACAGGCAAAGTCATTAAACAGCACTTATCTGTACTATATCCACATTTATCGGTACAATATGGAAAGGTAGCACTCAGTACAATGTAAGGACAGTGATAGTGCCCTTAAACGTTTCCCCGATTCTCGTTTCCACGTAAACCCGTCGGTGTGGATGAACTAGTAAACAAACCAGGAGGCCAAAGTTATGGGGGAAGCTGGCAGGGCTTGTGCATCTTTGTAAACGATGCCACAGCATGCTGAGACTTGGCCCGGCTCTATCGGAGGAGCAGCTCACCCAGCGCCAGAAAACACTTCCTGGCTTTGCCACTCACGCTCGGCTCACTGTAGATCTAGTGAGAAGAGGACAGAGAGGGAAGAGACAGACAAAGACAGACAAGAGCATCGAGGCCGTTACATAAAGATGAATTTAATCGAGTCCCTGTCACAGATAAAGCAGTGGGATGATGTTGGTTTGCGCGAAACAGGTTTTGACAAATAAAATGCAGACAGATGATTTTGTTCTTTCACCTACGGATTTCCTTAAATCATTTCCTCACACTGCCTTTAAATGAAGTGACACATCTGCAGAAACATCCCACTCACAACAGAATCCACTTATTTAATGTCAGCTTCTGTAGCGCAACATTTTGAAAGCACAAAGTGACTGGAGTCAAGCAGCTCTAAGTGGAAGTGGCCTTTACCGCCGATTATGTTCGTTATTTTTATCTCATCTATGGCTTTTAGAAGATGATGTTGTGTTATGTAACTGAAGCAGGACCTTCATCTTGCTCTGGATTAGATTCAGCACAGGTTCTCTGTCGGAAAAAGATGGCTTGCACTCCTCAGGTTGAAGGAGAGTTTAGATCTCAGGGTCTTTTTGAGCATTTGAGGGAACATTTGAAAGGCAGACAGAGAAGCAGCAGCTGAGCCACGCCTATGGACATGAGCTGGGGTCACCACCAAAAGAGCAAGATCTCTGGACCATCCTTGGGGAGGTGTGTTAGAAATGTTCCACTGAGACATGCCTGTATTATCACTTCTCTCGGCTGACATGGGCTTGGCTGGGCATCGGAGGATCGATGGAAGAAGAGGAAAAAGTACTTAGCAGTGGAAAAGATGGGTGGATAGTTAAATCAGTTCATTCAAACTATTTCTTCAAACGACAGAAGCATAAAGATACAAAGAAGTCCAAGATGCATTTCTGTGAGTTGTTTATTAAAAGTGTACATTGTTGAATTCTGTATATTGCGTAATATGTCACATTTGTCTCATTGCCATTAGTGGAAAATAATGTCTGAAACACTGAATAATTGGGCTGTTGTTGTTGTTACAAAGCCATGGTTTCAGAACTATTCTTATTGTGAGAACCTTTCAACAAAAACCTTTCTCTCACTGTGTGTCCTCAAAACTTCTGCTGAATGGTGCGAAACTAAACCTAAACTTCTTTTCCCTCTAAAAATAGCTTGCCTTATTATTCCACATTTTCAACTGTGACTTTAAAGCCTTGTGCTGTTCAGTCTGAGGAAAGCCCAAGTGTTTGATCTTTCTCTGTTTTTTATTAGGTTTCACAGTGTGACATTAAAGCTCTACAAACAAAAAAAGCACTCCTTTATGAATGAAATCATAACTTAAGGGGCTTATCGAGGGAAATAAAACATCTATAGACGTCGAATAACATTGGATTTGAAGCTTTTTAAATGTTACAAGAAAGACTTCAGATCAGCCACCAAATAAGAAGTGTCTTCAAAATTCTAGCTTCACAAATCAAACACACAGGAGCTGATGTGTCATAAACTATTTCTGTTTTCAACCAACGCCCACCTACCAGGATTTGTGAGCTGACAATCGTGACTGAGGATTTTTCCGGAGTGTCTCCCAGAGGAGGAGGAGGGGAGAATGGAGAGCTACAGGAGAGAGTGCCTGCAGCCAGTTCCCATGCCCAGATAACCAGCTCAGTGCAGCCCGGCCGCTCCACTGGCTAAACAATGGCGAACCGAGGCGACCCCTCAGCTGCTGAACACATTAACTTTACAGCACAGTGGAGTTCAAAGGTCAGCGAGCTCACAGGGACAACCGTCTAAACTCAGGCCGAACAGGAAGTGGCGCTCGGCTTAATGTCAAGCGACAACATCAGGGGCTCTGAGGTTAAGCCAGTTGAAAAGTTGCAGTATCACACATTGGAAGCCCTTTCACAGTCGGTCTAGCTCAATGCTGCTTCACCAAAAGTAACTTCATTCTGAATCTGTGAAGTTAGTTCCCAGCCTGGATTAAACATTTGGTGTAAACACTGATTCCTTACTGCTTCAAGTTGCTGTTTTATCACTGATTTCTCTAACAGAACTGCTCCTGGCTGTCTTCTTATCATCCTCTATGGATAGATATCAATACAACAAAAGCTCACACTAATCTCAGCGCTGTGCAATGTTATCTTCAGTTGTTTACATCCGAGGTGCATCGAGTAGCAGCCTCCTTGACGGACACATACCCAAGGAAAGTTGCTTCTGTTTAAACTTGACCTGGTTCAATGAAAGGCATCAAGGTTCAGAGACTCTGAAACTGAACCAGAACATTCACGGATCCTGGTCGGTGTAAAAGGGGCAATAAAACACAACGGTAACTTCATATGTTGCATTAAGATACAGCCTGTCACTGACTGGATTGTTTAAAGCACACGTTATGTGGCCCTTGAACACATTGAGTGGTTGATGTTTTAGATGGATTTGATCAGGTTTTAGTTGGATTTGAAAAGATTTTAGATAGATATTTTTGCTACGAGGATAAAACACGTTCAAATACATCTAAAACTTGTTCAAATCCATCAAAATCCTATTCAAATCCAATTAAAACCTGTTCAGATTCAACTAAAATCTGTTCAAATTAATCTAAATCCGGTTTGAATCCAACTAAAACCTGTTCAAATCCATCTCAAATCCTAAAAACTAAAACCAGTTTCCATAAAAGAAGGAGATTGTAAAATATAACTTTTGTAAGATCCAAATGAAGATGAAATCTCACATTCAAAATTTAATAAAAGTTTCCAAATATCACCATCTTCTTCCCCTGAAAGGATTCTTATTAACTATTGAGTTTGACACCACTGGTTTAAAGCGTAACTGAGGTGTACCTTCTTTCATTGGTGTTACTATATTGTTTTAATCTGTGCTCTTCTGTCAGCATCTATTTGTATCCTATAAAAATGCTTTGTGGATACTTATTTACCTTTTGCTCCACATGTGAGTGAAGCACCTTGGCCAATCATGTTCCAAATACACTTGTCGCCTGCCACATGCCCAGCTGTTGTGAGGGAGTAAATCCGATGGCCCTCAACTCAAACTTTAGATCAGACCAATTGCACCTGCCTCTGTGATTTTCTGCAATTTTGGAAGCAACCCACCTGTGCCTTT
The DNA here is from genome assembly GCA_036850595.1 of Rhyacichthys aspro. Classification (NCBI taxonomy): domain Eukaryota; kingdom Metazoa; phylum Chordata; class Actinopteri; order Gobiiformes; family Rhyacichthyidae; genus Rhyacichthys; species Rhyacichthys aspro. The sequence goes on along the minus strand of CM072150.1, from coordinate 19,179,980 downwards.
TTGAGATTATGTTGGATTCCGTGAGACCTGCAGAATTGGACAAAAAATGTACAACTACAGCCCTAGCATCAGTTTGTGGTCTACGATTGTCATTGTTGTGAGCAATATGAATGTCAGTAGAGTCAAAACAACTGTTGAAACAAAGTTTAGAAAAGTACGAATCAAGTCAAGGTGTATTATTAAGAAGACGCAACCAAATAAAGACTTTTGGAAATTAAATGCACACTTTTCCTACATTATTTTTAACCTTAATTTGATGTTGAAATACAAAAGACAAGGGGCTCTGTGGCGAGTCTCCTTCAGTGCCAGTTATTTATAATTTGCTCTACATTTATATCCTGACCTTTAGGCAAGCAGCTAATCAAGAAGTGGGACTTTTTTAATGAAATACACAAGATCATGCTCAGCCTATAGATATAAAAGTGACTAGAATATAAGAGTTGAGATAAAGGTAAAGGTCTCTGAATCCCTGCGACCCTTTTTGTGACAGGAGATACATTCATCAATCATGTCATCAAATGTGCACTTATCATCCCAGGGCAGCTATACTGGGACACAGCCTCTAAAACCCGAAGACTGTAGAAGTGAAATAGTGGATGGGGCATTAAATAACACTGTATGGCGGGCTAAAGGCTGCTCCTGGGTCCCTCCTGACTCTGACAGCCTCCTAAGTGCTTTCCCCCGACAAATGCACACAGGAGAGACACTGCCGACAGTCACAGGGTAAACACTATTAGAGCTGGAGGAGACTTCATTCAGGATTGTTACAGGAAGCACTCGTAGGTTTGTTTGGGTTTGTCATTTGGATTGTTCTGTATCTGTGTGCCATAAAGTCAGTTCAACTTAACTCTTAAATGAATGTTCAATGAAGAAGTGACAGAAGAGAAGCTAGAATGTCTTCATGATGTGGTTGATAGAGGTAGCTTTATTTCATACTGGCTTTATCCTGAGCAGTTGCATGAAATCTACTCCGAGTATGACTGAGTATACTCTCCAGGTGGGCGTCATGTATGAACAATGTCTGCTGAACCTCTGGAGGAGTGTCAGGAGTGGGTTTGTTGATGTGTCGTAAAGTTTATATTGTGTGACTGTTTTTATATCACTTTCCCTGTTAGGATATGTTTGGCATGTGTTTCACAGAAAAAAGACCCCGAATATAGCTAAACATTATTTGAATGCTATATATGTTCAGCCATAAACTCCATGACCCACTAAGAACATGCCCACAAACCCACTTTTGGGATCTGACTCACTTCTTGAGAATGATAGTTCCAGCATGTATGAGCTCAAATTCTCCAACCAGTGTATCATACATTTCCAGACATTTTGTTTGACTTTAAAGAGATAACTCAATCCACTGCCAATCCATTGTTTCCTACTGTTGCACAAACACTCTGAATTTTGCATCAGGTTCACTGTGCGAGCTTGTGCAAAATAAATCTTACAAAAGTCTTTGGTAATACTATCTGTCATCTGTCTGCACTGCCATTTCACAAACCTACATCAACAATGTATCGATACTGAGTAAAAGCCAGAGGAAGAGGCTTGTTGCGGCTCGGCACAAATAACCTAAGCTGACAGCTTGACTTCCTCTTCTCCAGCCCTGGCCTTTTAGATTCGGGGTTGCTATGAGGACAGACTCTCACGGGCTGCTTTTACAGGGTTTGAGGAATAAACAATGAAGTGGGTCATTCAAAGGCAGTAAATGGGTTTTAATGGCCTGAGCGGTTAGTGTATGGCCACAAGGACAGTGGGCTGAAGTGGAGGGCAGTGGAGAGTGTTGTGTTGCTAATTGAGCTGGAAAAGAGGCTGTATTACAAAGTGATTTGTGTGATTTCACATATTCTACTGATCCAACCTCAGCTTTCTGTCAAAATGCAGCATGTTACCACATTTGTAAGAAATTCATGATGTAGGATTAATACATTAACACTAGAGCCACCAGAGTGACACTATTTCTCTGGCAACAGCACCAGTTATAATTTATATTGTATTAGGTGATCTATTATAATGCTCTACAACCCTTTCAGCACTGTGTCTTATTCAGTGTCCTCTGTTGCTGTTGGCAACCACAACATCCCATAGTGTTTCTGAAAGGAGTATAAATTAACCCCTGTGGCTAGTAAATTAGTCTAATTTTCCCATCCTTTAAAAAAAAAAAAAACTACAATTGCACCATTGAAAAAATAAAAGCTAACAAAAGATTAACTACTGTTCCTCTTGAAACACAAATATGGATGGAAAGTACAGGCACAAGCACAATTGATGGCAAATAATGTCTAATCCATGACATGTAAAATCTGAGGCAGCTCCTGAGGACACAATGTGCCTGAAAGAGGTCATTGACCATTAACAAAGGCCTGTGGGGTTAATAAATAACTCATTATAATGCGTAAATGGCTGTGTATTGAGGTTATGGAGTTTAAAGTTCAGCTTTTTTGTTCCCAGATAAGATTTATTGTTTCTGCCAGAACACAGTGCTTTACTGCAAATATAAAAAATAAAAGTAATGTCACAAGTTTATAACAATCAGTACTTTTTTAGTGATCTATATCTAGTAGAGTTTCTAGTCTCTTATTAATACACCAAAATAATCATGAATGCAAAAACCTTTGTCTGTAAAGTAACATAAAGCGAATGATGTTGGGGTTGTTGTCATCATTTGTTAGTAAAGTTCATGCATGTCCTAAACTTTTATGCAACAGCTGTGAGTGCTTTAACAGAAACGGGATGTGCTTCTTCCTCAGCAGTGCTCAGTTTGTTCACACTAGGCACCTGCTTAAACAGGAACAGAAAGTAATTGAACTAAAAAGCTTCTCTTACACTGGGGTCTGGAGAGTTTTAGAAGTCTATTTTCCTAAAGTAGACAAATATAAAGAGTGGACAAGTACAATCAAAGACAACAATCCAAGTCAACAGTTTTGCCCCAACTGTTGACTCCATCTACTACATCCAAGACTCCACTGACGGTTTAGTATATTCTTTACAGTCAATGGCGTTAGCACAATAATGTATTATTAAACATGCCATTGAATAAGTCCATTAATTAACCAGCTTGATTATCCACCATGACCAATAGTGTCATGATGGGAGTGAATGCATTGTTGCACAGTGTTGGGGTAAAATAAGGTAATGGATCATTCTTGTGGGGGAAGTATTCAATATTGTTTCACACTATTACCACTAAAACTACTTCTTACATTCATAGCTGGAGGCTCGATTGAATGAACTATTAAAAGACTGTATCTAAATTTGCAAAGAAATTCTTGCTCCTGGGCTTTGAGTTGAAGGCTTGATTGTGTTGTTTGCTTGGTCTGGCTCTAGTATATCCTAACCACAGTCACAGTGGAGTAGTGTTCCTCAGGATAATTATTGTAATGTTTATAAAAACAAAAAACAAAACTTTGGGAGGACAACTGGCTCCTGTATTAGTTTCAGGGGTTTTATTTCATTTTATTTCAGCAGTAATCTACAGATGAACTTCCAGATGAGTGCAAGAGAGTAAATAAAAACAGACCGACAGAATTATTGCTGTAAAACATGAGATTCCTCTTCAGCGACTGATCCCACGCTCCGCTGTTTTCACTGCCATTGATCATGTGTCAGCAGCGAGGCCTGTTTGCACTAATAACTCATCTCAGGACAGGGACAAGTGGCAGCTGTGAGCACGATAAACAGTGCACATTATTCAGTTCTTTGAATTAACCTATTCATTTGTCTATGAAAATTACACCTGGGCCTGCTTTCGAACGAAACACACCAACCCTGTGTACGCGGCCAAAGCGTGAATGCACCTGTGCAAAGAGTGAGACCTGTGTGGGCCGATGCTAAACATGGTGTCATAGGAACCACAAACAAGGAACGGTGTGTTTTTGGAACCTGATAGGGGCTGGATTTGGCGTTCAGAGCAGGAACATCACAGTTTAGAGACAGAATGGAAAAAAACAATATGTTTCCATTCACCAGCAGGAGGAACTCAAAATAGAAAAAGACTGTGCAGACTGTTTTCTGTAAAATTGTACCTTATGTTCTCAACAGGTTATATCACAGGTTATTCATAGACAGAGACTGAGAGTAATTTGTAATGTTGAAAGACTTTGAAGAACAGAAACTGTATAACGGTTCTTCCAAAAGTTCAGACTATTCCAGGATTTTAATTTACTTACTGACCAGGTTTGTTTACTAAATTGACTTAATCCTGCATAGCGTGTCTACAAGGTCTTTGTCTTGTTTTAGAATCAAAAACATCTTGACTCATGATTTTAAAGTGAGAGAGGCCATGATAGTAACACACAGTGTGGGTCATGTCAGCATGGGTAAGTTTCCATTACTATAAGAGGTTGCCAAAAAGTGTACCGTAACACTTTTGAGAGCAACACTGCAGTTTGTTGATGGGGCAATAGATAATCCTTACTTGAGCAAAAAGTCAGTACTTTTTTTTTTTACGAAAACATAACTAATGTTCATAAGAAAAAGCTGTTTCCGGTTTAAAACAGAGCTGGCGTCCTACGGCTTCTGCTCTGTGAATCAAATTGAATCAAAACATTGCATTTACTGTATTGTCTACATTATAATAAACACAAACAGGATTATGGCATTAATAGGGAGTCACTGTATGGATTTACATTTCATAAAGCAGGGAATAAATTGGAAACAGTCTTTTATTTCAGTTTATTGCAGCAGCATACGGCTATACCTCCAACCTCTGCTGCACACCAGGATAATGCAAATAGAGACACAACTTATTGCACTTTTGCATGACATGATGTTTACATAGAGACCCATTACAGTGCAAACGTGACCTCTATTGGGTTACCATACTAAATTGAGCTGCACCGTACCCTGCAAGTGGAAAGGAGGATCATTGACTTTCTTCCAACGCACCCAAAAACATCATCATTCCTAGTTTTCACTCTTTACTTGGAGCTAAATAAACAGCCATGAGTCACTGGTGTAAGACTGGACTTGAATTTAGATTTAACAGATCTCAGTTTTATCTTTAGTCTCGATCCAGTCTGGTCTTTTTCATTACTGCGCTCTCTTCAGTCTAAAACATCTCTCTGTCACGTCTATCAGTCTGTTACTTTGGGGTTGCAGTATCTTAAAACAAAAACAAAAAAAGCCGATTCAATTGTTCTTGTGGATGTGTCTCAAAATAAGCTGTCTCGTTATCTCTGTTTACACTGTACTTGTTTTCTCCGCCGTCGTGACATCCCTCCAAACCTCATTTAGTGACAGATAAACACTGACAGTTTTCACACTGAAAATGAGTGTGTTGTTCCGGTCGATAAGCTCCAAGGGCCTACAGCGTTGACTCAGTAAAGGCCAGTCTCGCTGCTGTTTGCTCTAATCGCTCATTCCTCTGCTTACTCTGGACCGGGACCAACACAAGCCTCTGGACCCCCGTCTCAGTGACCAGCTGTCTGGCACCGTACACGGCACGTCTACAGTAACAGGGCATTTCATTCAGTGTTTACCCAAACCAGACATCAAAATACTGGCAGAAAACAGGAAATACACACAACGTTATTTATTTATTCATCACACAAAAGAGAAATATACAAAAGAACATTAAACCTATCAGAATAAACAAAATTAAGTGTATTTTGTCAGAAGCAAATTGATAATGTTGTGGTAATACATATTGTACATTGTCTACTTCGCTTAAATCTGACATAATTTGACGCTCAATTGTTTGTTTGCGTGTCTGTCATCTTAAACAAACAAAACAGTCCAGCAAAGCCTTAGCATCCAAAGCTAACCACTCCTGTTGATGCCAGTCAGTGCTGTCAAATCAGTCCCAATGCTCAGACAGAAGCATGGCACCCCTCCTTCTCCACCCTAACTCCTGGGGAATGCCGTGTGTAATCTAAGGCAATACAGTTTTGTTTGAAAGTGTCTACCATATATTTTTGTTTCTAGGTGTAAAATCAAAAGCTGATACCTGTTGCTGTTATCATCAAATGCAAATTGTTAAACTGAAGAAAACACCATAGGAGGACAAAAGATTGAAGAAATTGTTCAAATTCCCTATAAACATCTTTACTGTTTGTAAAAAGAGTGACGTGCACATTTTGACAGTGAAAGATAAGCGGATCACAATGCATACATTTACAACGCATATATTTTGCAAACCGGCTGACTGTGTGTGTGCTGTTAGTGAGTGGGTAGAAAACATTAACAAGTGGGTGGATATTTCTACAAGCTCTTAGGCTACAAAAGCTAAAGGCTACAAAGTAAATCACTGGATGCTTATGTTATGATCATGATGCGTACTAAACATTTAAAGACACCACAGTTAAACCGGGATGGTTTTAGGACCTGTGCTTCCTCATTACTTCTTTACTCACTCTGTATAGTTTTTGGTCATTTTAGTGCATTTCAATTTAAAGCTTATTTATTTATCTTAGTTCCTCTCATGGTGTGTAACATTATTTCTTGTCTTCTGTTTGCACAAATATGCCAAAACCTATTCCTAGTACTGTGAAAACCTCTTCACTCATCTTGGCAATGGACTTCTGATTCTGACCCATTAAAGACTGATTAGTCTTGTCCATAACTAAACCCAAACCTACATTAAAGCAACACCATGTGACTTTTTACCCTGCACACACAGAGCCTGAATGTCATTACAACCGAAGTGCAAAATTCAGTCCCTTTAGAGGGTTTCTTGACGCAAGGCTAACCTTAGTTGGCTGCATTCACAGATCCTTCACTCTGTAGATTTGCACATCAACACAATTTGACATCACAAATAGGATATTTATAGAATATTTATGAAATGTTAACAGTCCCATGTCAGTTTTGCAGCATTTGTCTCATCTTTTATTGGGTAAACAGCCTGAAAAGTTACATGGAGTTGCAGTTAAAATGTTGCAATAACAGACCCCATACTAGTGCATAGTGCACAGCTTGAGGCTTTACAGAAATACATCAGGGCTTTAGCTTCTTGAATCCTCTTGTTTGACTTGACTCTAATTTTACCTGTTGCTGCAGATGAACAAATAAAAACTTGTGAACATAAACGAATCCAGATGGGCACTACTTCTTGTGGTGCACCACCAGTTGGTGGCACAAGGCTGGCCGCAATCCACACTGCTCCAGACTGGATAAAAGTGTTGACTCAGCACTCTAAAAACATGACTCGGGACAAAGAGGGACTGTCTCATCAACAGGCGAGACCGAACTGCAGCAAACACCTTTGTAATCCCGATGTTAAAAGTAAACTTCAGCAATTCCCTTTTTTTTGTAACTGTTTGGAAAGGAAGGAAGGAAGAAATCTCAGTTTAAGCCATATAGTTTCTGCAATTTTTTTGGACAAAGATTTGGTTGGAAATAATGAGCCAGAGCAAACACCCAGCAGCTTCTTCTCTCGGTGACAGCTTCTGAGCCTCTCCTATCAGCTGGGTTCTCTCTAACTCCTCCTGACGTCTGGCTCAGGCACATCACTCACATGAGCCACTGCCTGACAGGGTTTTTAAGGCAAAGAGACAGGACTTGTGCTCTTTCACACTCACAGTATAGCCTCGCTCACTGTAAGTGCTAAAATCTCAGGGCACAGTCTGGCCCTGTTTACAGCTTGTGCTAATGGGCATGCTTCACTTTTGGTTTGTCATTTAGTTTGTTTGCATGACACTAGGGACAGTGTATTTTTTATTAGTCTGAGAATACTTGACAGAGATGGGGACTCGTTATAGAAATACAAAGACTCGGGACTTGACTTGGACTCGTGGACAATTTAACATTTCTTCATAGTCAACAGAATGATAGAAAGTTATTCGTTTGTTCTATTTGTTGTCACTGGCTAGATCAGTTTTACTAAAGGAGTGTTCTGGATGTTCACGTATGAAATATACATATACAAGATACAGTTAAGAATTTTAAAAATGTTTTGTTGTTCTTTCTATTTTAGAATTAACTATACTCTATAGCTTACTTTTTCAAAATTCATATACAATAGGTTTATTAATAAGACAGCAGTAATATGCTTCAGGTACTCACATTAAGCCACGTGTACAAGGAGACTTGAGTACATCTTTGTAACTTAATGATAAAACCATATTTCCAAAATGGGGCTAATACACTTAGATTATGAGTCTCATGCTCTCAAACAACAAACAAGACAAAGATGGCAAATGATAGAGCCATTTACACCTTTTACAGCCATTTAATGCCAGTAGCTACTTTTTTGTCAATTGATTTGTTTGTAAGAAAAGGTCAAAAGGAAAAAAGTCCACCTTTGTAGTGGAGTCAGATGTACTTGAGTTAATAAACTGCTCAACTAAGCTGAAATGTGCTTTTTTTGTGATGATAAGATATAATGCATACTACTACTAAGTCACTAACACACTTGCATTAATAAATTACTGAAGAAGTTGGGATTTAAACCCACAAAATGACTAAATTGACATTGCTGCACGCTCAGGTGGGACTCTTATGTCTCCGTTTGTATGTTAAAAATCTAATCTAATCTAAGGTGCATTATTCTTGTGAAAAATGTTGATCTACACAGAGTTTAATAAGCAGTTTCTATTTTAAGGAAGTATCAGTATCAGACTTTTGAGGCTTTGTATTTTTTCTGGTAAAAAAAAAAAAAGAAGTTAAATCAAATCTGTATTTACCACTTCTGTAAAAATACATGGTTCACAGGACACCTCTGGAAGTGTCTAATATGGAGACATCATTTAGGACTGATTGAGAGTGTTTATGTCTGGTATCAATGGCATTAAAAGTCTGGATCTGATCAGTTATATCTCATGTGCTGTGTCTGAACAGGGCCCAAATACCACACCTCCTTCGTCCCTGGCTGTGACTCACACCTCAAGCTGTCTCATGTCCAGTCTTTTCACACTATCCTTTCCCCGCACTTCACTTTTACTCACAATCTTTGTCTCAAAAAATAATGAAGTGAAGCCTGCCTGCTGGCCTTCACAAAAGTCTCGAGCTGTGTGCACAGACGGCCATGCAAAGAAAGAGATTATTTTGCAGGTAAAGGTTTTTAACACGAGAGACTAGTCGTGGTTTGCTTGGTCATGGCTCAGACAAGGAGGGCTTTATAGAGCAAACTGTCACCTTTATTAGTTTGCCAGCATTTCAGAAATCTATCCAGAGGGGCTTGTGGATATCAGAGGCTCACTGGAACAAAGAGCTGCTTCAGAGAAACAGGAAATGACAGTGACAAAGACGAGCCTGTTGATCTGCCTAATGAAAAGCACTCCTCTATTTCCTGGTGTGGCTCTTCACATATCATGGAAATCACTGGCTGGCTCTATCTGTATATGCAATTGTGTGTCTCATTTTCAAAATATTCATACTTTCCTGTTCGCTACTATATACTGTAGTTAGTCAGGGTTGACAGCATTAACAATAGTCAATCAATCTAACATGGTTTTATTTTCCTAAGGATCACAATGCCTCTAAAAAAAAGGCCTAACCTGATTATGGACAATTTCTTTCATAATATTCTTCAGTGTAAGCATATTTTGGACACGACATCACTGATTTGGTTTGAAAACTTTTTTATCAGCGTCGTGTTCACAAAGGCTACACTCTCAACAGTAACAGCACCTTCTCTACATTTACCTCCATATTTTACTTTTATGTAGTTCCATAGAGTTATTTTAATAAGTTTAAAGTCTGAATGTTTTTTGACAAATGCAGAGGCAGGTCTGTGTAAGCCAGTTCGAACCTCCTCTCCCCAGACATCTTCTGCTCTACTGGGCAGTTACAAACATTTATACAATTCAATGTTTTAATATTATTATTAATAATACAGCATTACGGTAACCTTGGAATATTTGTCCCCTGTCCATCTTTACATATAAGCTCTAGGTTTATCATTTTACTATAGAGTATGGTCTTGTGTTGTAGAACTTTTTAAAGGTCTTGTCTCAGAATCAAACTAATGTTTTACATTTTTTGCCAAGGTATTTGTCTAGAGATCTTGTACTTTTAAACCAGCACAATCCAAGATGAACACTATTTGTTTAGATTCACACCCATTAAGAGAGTGGATGAAAACTTTATCTTCTACTTTCATCAAATGCTAAACTATCAGTTCCACTTGGCCTAAAATTGAAGTAGCTTTTGGGTTTGAGTACTTTGGTAACTGTTTCAATGCAACATAGACTATTCTTGGTCTTCACTCGGTCTCAGTTCCTTGAAGCCCTATCTTGATCTCGGTTCTCTGTCATGGCCATAGGTCTTTGCTACAACATTTGTATTTTCATGTGCATATTACACTTGTTATGATTAGCTCTCTGCTGTCAGTGGAGTGTAGTTACATGATTATGAAAAATGTCACCCCTGTACATCTGCAGCAAAATGCCAGTGTGTCTCTGAGTCTAAAGGGAGCCCATTCTCAGCTGCGCCGCGGTCTCATCGCTGTCTGTTTTCATTAAATTACAGTGACAAACAAAGTAGGTGTTCTTTTTTGGGTTTAGCCTCATCTGCTGGAGCCCAGTGGGCATCGCCACCCCCAGCCTTACCGCTCTGTCTGCGGAGGAGGGACAGCTTGACAGGCCGCCCAGGGAAATATAGAGAAACTGAAGCCTTTTCCTGTATTATCTGGTGTGTCATTCGGAGCTGGGTGGCACCTAAATAAAAACCCCTTTCTTGTCTCCCACTGGCACCGCTGTGTGTGGATACGTCCCGGCTTTGATGTGATGGTAAAATGAGACGACAGTGGGACGTGGTGTTAAACAGTCATCCATTGGGTTGTTATAGAGAAACAGTGCAGTGAGGTCCTTATCGTGGAGCACATGTTTGATGTTATCCACAGCAGCTGGTCCACCCTTTGGCCTGCCACACGCTGTCCGCTGCAGGAAGACGCACCCTGCTCTCATTTTTAGCACCACAGACTGGAGTTTGAAGTGGCTTTTGTATTCTGTTACTCAAGCATTATATCTGCAGCTTTAAACACACTCTGTGGCACCATTGTAGAGAAGCATTAGTGTAAATTCTGCCACACATGCTGTTGCAACTTTCTCAATGGTTTATAACAATTCTGACACGGACTTTTGGTAGTTTTCAAGAAGTGGCTGAAGGTTGGTGTTTATAAAACAGACAGTGTTTATTTTAAATGGAATGTAGCCCATTGGCACATCCATTGAAAAGTGTCTGGTTTCCTGGTTTATTTCCCTGTTCTGCAGCCTAAAAGACATGACATTGTAGGTGTCATGGTAATAATTTAGATGCTTCTTATTACATTGAGACATTGCAGGATACATGGTATGTTTTCAATAGCAATATCATCAGTGGCTTGGTAAACTTTTTTTTTTTTTTACTACTTTGAAACTGTATTTGTCTTCTGCCTCCTAAGCCAAGTCAAGAATATTTGGTCTAATGCCTATTTGTTCTGATTTAGCTGGGATTGTTACCTTATGCCTCATTTTCACTGGGAAGGTACAGTGCAGTTTGAGTTGGTTCATTTTGGACCCTTCGGCCAGGGGTCCCAAGTGGGTCCAGCTTTGTGAAGGGAGGATCGTAGTTCATACAACTATTGCTTCATAAATTTAAACATTATATTTCTTGTCTAAACAGCATTACACACAAGCAAAACCTTTGGCCTCAGATATCGATTCCCTGAATTATAAGAAATTGGCACAGCTCTATAAATTTAATGTTAAGAAATTTAGAAAATTCTTTCTTAATATAAATTTTCTAACAATGCCTCCAAGTTTCAAAAAGTCTGCTCAAAATTCATTTTATATCTAAAACAGATATGAGTTTTGTGGCACTTCAATGATGTCATTGCTTGTGTAGCTCTTCAGGACCCAGCAGAGTGGAAACACGTGTCCAGTACTGACCTGACACGTACCATACCCATAGTGGAAATGCAGCTTATTGTGAGACCTGGGCAGTGTCAATGTAGTACACTGTTTATAATGATCATGCCTTGCAATGCATTTGTGTGGGTGTCCACATGTCTAGTGTCCTCCAATATAGTGCTCTTGAAGTTTCCCACGGTGTATACTGGCAGTAGTGAACAGCAACAGTCACTAGAATAGACCAAAATGCTTTGCAAAACCAGTGCCATTTGTTTGTACAAAACAAGCTGGAGGTTACTTTGGCCAGTTTTGTTACAATGGTGTAAGTTTATTGACAAATAATAGACCCACACAATGAGATACAGTATTTTTCTGAGAATAACACAACATAAGTGGTCAATTTTTCTTAGGTGCAACATTTTTTCATAACAAAAAGGCAGAATGAGCTTTTAACAAATAGGAGCCTGGGAGAACCAGAAACATATTGAAAAAAGCAGTTAAACAACTATACTTGAAACATTTTAAGTGCTTACAGTTGTGTTACAAACCCACACTGATGTCAGAGGAATCTGTGGAGGAGACTGTCCCTATTTATTTCAGTGGGTCACAGGAAGATGAAAAACTGTGAGTCCAGATGGAAGTCAGCTGTTCTGAATAAACATATGAACATTTGTGGAAGGAGGCCAGTGATAATAGCAATAACATGCACAGAGATAAAACAGCTTTATCACGTTTCTCTGGGCGTTTGTTGTTTTTATTAAAATGACTCTTAAATCCTGTCCAGAAAGTGGGAGGATTATTTAAAGAAGTGCTTGAGCTTTCCCAGAGTATATTTAAAAACAAATTAATTTTAATTGTTTGCCTTTTGGCAGAAACCTGCATGTGTTGTTCATTGTTTGTGGCCTGTTGTTGACTTTCCAATTTTCCATCAACACTAGCAATGGGTTTTTTATTGTTTTTAGTAAAACCATTGCCCTGAGTGAACATCTCTATGTCAATGTGTTTTGCACTCTTCTGTAAAGACACCCATTCCTCCCAGTAACTTTGGTTTACAGTGACTGCCTCATTTTTTTATCACCTAATGTAAAACACCAACCTCCAGCAACATAGACTAGGCCACTGCCTAATTCCTATATTTCTTTGTGCAACTTTTCAAAAGTTCACTTCAAATTTGCTTGACAACTGTTTGTTAGTGCAGCTACTGTTGCCGTCACAATGTATTGTCACAGAGTAGCTCTAAAGGTCACTTTTCAAAGGTCTCCTCTGCTTTTGCTGCTTTTTTTCCACTTTAGTAAGTTGTTCCTGTAAAAGGTCAGCAAGGCCCAAAGCCACAGACGGAACATGTCTTCAAAATGACTCTCTGGATGTTCAAGGTGCCTTTTTTTTTTTTTTAGATTGTTAGGTAAATAAAACAATACAATGGGCATGAGGATATTAAAATGAATGAAGGATTTAACACCGTGGGTTGGAGCAGTCAGAGTGAACTGGGTTTAGATGGACTTGTATAAAGACACAGATGCTAAAAGCTTTTCAAAATAAGAAAGTAGAGGATGAAAGAATGTGTTGTGAATCTTAACGGGGATAGTTCCATAATGGAAGGTGTATAGGATGGAGACAAAACCATGCATATGTCTGTAGTTTGCAATAGTGTAACAGTAAAAAAAAAAGTTGAATCTACAGACCAAAGACATCTTTTGAACTTTTACTGTAAAGTCACATTTGATTCATAGAACTGTAAAGACTGACAATGTGAACCATCTGTCACTGGGCCATTTTGGCTGGTGCAGACAAGATGACCGATCTCACCATCATTTTACCAAAAATTGACGGAAAATATCTTTTCATGGTGGACAAATAAACACCAACAATAACATAAGCCCCTCACAGTTGTCCTTAACACAAAGTCCAGTACAATGTTACTCAAGTGGGATTCCTTAGTGCTTCCTGTTGTTAAACTGTAGCCTCTGACACTCTCACAGCTTCTTTAATGGCACATTGTGACATGGATCTTGTCGTCCAGTCATATACAATTCAAGATGCACAGGAGGCAAAGGCAGTAGGGGCTTTAAAAGTTTAAACCATGTCTCTTCACTGTCTTTGCTCTTTATCTTCTCTCAGGTCAAGAGAGCTTCAACTCTCGCTCGCTGGCGCTGCAGGCCCAGAAGAAGATCCTGAGTAAGATGGCGACGATGGTGGTGGCCAACATGCTCACAGACGACACGAGCAGCGAGATCCTGGACGAGCTGTACAAGACCAGCCGAGAGTTCACCAAGAGCAAGAAGGAGGCCCACAAAATCATCAAAGACGTCATCAAAATCGCCCTGAAGATCGGCATCCTGTACCGCAACCACCAGTTCAGCCCCGACGAGCTGGACACGGTGGAGCGCTTCAAGAAGAAGATGAACCAGGCGGCCATGACAGCGGTGTCTTTCTACGAAGTGGAGTACACCTTTGACAGGAATATCCTCTCAGACCTGCTGCTGGAGTGTAGGGACCTGCTGCACGCTTTGGTGGAGCAGCATCTGACGGCGCGATCGCACGCCCGCATCGACCATGTTTTCAACCATTTTGCCCATGTAGAGTTTCTGGCCGAGCTGTACGGTGACTCAGAGGAGTACAGACTGTCGCTGAGGAAGATCTGCAACGGCATCAACAAACTGCTCGACGAAGGAACGCTTTAACCTCTCTCTCCTGACCTCTCTTCACTTCTTTTCTCCTTTTCACCTTATACCGCTGCCATGGTTTACAGAGGGGGAGATCTTAATCTTCTTTGAAAGTGGTCTAAAACTGCTCTCATCTGTTTGAATGGAAGTGGTTTCATCAAGTAAAACAAATCAGCCTGATCAGCCATAACATTACCATCACCTAGTTCATATTGTGTTTGTTTGAACCATGGCTCACTTCTTGAGGCCATCATATCCATCAAATGAGGCTTTGTCACTCAAATCTTTATGCTTGTAAATTTGCTTGCATGGCCACATTCTGCTTCACACATCCTCCCCACAGAAAGGTGCCATGTATATGTGGTCATAATGTTATGGCTGATTGATAATTACGTTTTGCATAACAAGTAAATAATTCTTTTTTCTATTTTAATGATGTGATTGAGCTCTAAATGATGATATATACATAACACTTTCACAAAGAGCCAAAAATTGACCCTTGCTAAGACAGGCAGCTTCAGCATTTACGTATGTACTTAACTACACTTTGTGCACAAGGAGAGTTCAATCACTGCTTTTGTTTGCAAATCACATCAAAACAGAAACATGCAATGGGAGAATGACCTCATTTTCATTTAATAGTGTACGCTGGTTTTCATCTTTCTTTTAGGCTGGCATTATGACTGCAGATATAAGCTGATGCTATTGGTTTACTGTGATAAAATCTAAAGCTAGTTTATGATTTGCCAGTGGGACATCGAAAGTGTGTCGTCTCTCCCTCTGTAAGACCACCTCTTCTGCTTTCCACTTCCTGTTCCTCCTGCCTCCGTTTCATGGAGCTATAGCCGTAACGTCCCGCTGCTGTCGTTCAATGAGGGAAACTTCTTCAGACGCTGGATTACTGCTGCGCACAGGGAGACCCGTCTCATAACTTATGCATTAGAGCAACTCATCCCCTTTTCTGTGCAAATGTGTACTGTACCAATGGCCAAAAACAAATATGGGGTTTGTGTCTGATGAAAGATAATCAGTAGTAACCAGTGTCTGTCGTGGTGCGTGTGAGCGTGCACGTGTCTGTGTGGAATAAGCTTGAATCATGTGTGTACATACAACCAACTATGACATGGTGTGTTTATTGTTACTGTGTCAATCTTCTATACAAGGGTGTAACACTTGTCTTTTATTAAAGATCTCTGGTAAACTTCTGATGTTTTCCTTGTTCACTGTTTTACAATATGACGTACAAACACCACAAATTCAATTTTAGTAGCAAATGTCGTCAGGTGAATGGTCTAATCATAAGACTTTTAAATGTGACTTATGACTTTTGGTTAAACTAAGAGTATGAAGTTATGTCATCTGTACCATCATTCCCTGTTTACCACACCATCATATACCTACAAGAGGAACGCAAAGTTAACAATGTTTTATGGCAAAATTCACTTAACTATCAGGATGAATGTAAATGCTTGTAGAAGCTATAGTTCTGTACTTGCAGGAAAACCTAAATTAATTTGGCAAACCAAATTTAATGATTTAATGATGATTATTACTGTAGTCACTGAAACTGTTTCTCTTCTCATTACTTTTAAATAATAGTAAAACATGATTTTGTCACTCCGTTTTGTTCCCTATTGTTGGTTGTTGTCGTGGAAACATAGGTCTACGTTTTGAGGGAGCCTGTGGGAAAACAAATGTGGCATTTTAAGTTTAAGGCTGAGACAACAGTACCACGTCTGATGCTCATACTATGATTTTTAAATGTAGAAATGTAAAATCCACTCTATTGCAGGGATTATCCTGTAGTCGGGAGACTTTTTATGCATAAAGCTTTCTGTTGAGATGATGATGGTTAAATATAACAATCTACTGGTTCTTTTAGTTACATTACCACAAACCATGTCAAATTTTAAATAATATTAAGTCTTTATTTGAGCAGCGGAGGCAAAACCAGAATGAAAAGCCAAGGAAACTTTGAATATATCCAGGCTTCATTTCTACGAGGGGTGCTGGTGACATTGTCTGAACTGATTGGCCCATGATCACTAAAACTTGTGTGTAATGTGTAAACATAACCTAGTTCTTGTTTTTGAGACGTTTGCACTTTGCACAGTACTGTATGCTAAATTGAGCTGACAATAGTGCTTCCATTTTCCCCCAGTCATCTATTAAGGACATATTACGTTTGCATTTCATGTTACTCCTTTGTGAAACTCATAAGATGTAAAGTGGTTACAAAAATCTAAATGCCCGATGGTTTTATTTCAACATTTAAGTGACGTGTCGCTCTCAAGGACAGGAATAAAGAAGGAGCTGCAGCTTTTGGTCATAAATTTAGCAATTCGTGGGAGCTCCATCAGCCACAATTGGAGCAGCAGACTTCTGGTTTCCCCTCCATTTGAGACACGTGCACTCATCTCTGAACCTATATTTAAAGATGGTGGATTTGTGATCAGTGATTTGTCCTTTACGGCCCATTAGATGCCCCTGGTCTAAAATCTGCTTGAGCTCCAGGAAAATGTATCAGCGGTGGTTTGGTGTGGGTCCAGCTGACTTGTTTTGGCAGGAAGTGTTGAAGATGTCCACTTTTATATTGCATCTCCTCGAGGAACACAGAACAGACAGACCACCCACTCGGCGACCAATGCCAGCTACACACAACTGATTTATGAGCGCACCAGACAGTTAACGTCTTTACATTTGGAAAAAAGATGGTCTACATGCAGTATCTAGTAACTCAATTTACTTGTGCTGCCTTTTAAATTAAGGTCTACTACAAAAAGGTGGAAGATTATCACACTATTATTACACCATCATATCTTTTATATCTTCTTATATCTATAAAAAGATTTAAATACTTTTGTTCTCTCAATTTTTTTTAATATTACATTAAATTGAGTGGCATTTTGAAAAGTGCTTTATAAATTCATTGATTGTATAGCAGTTATTTGCTGTGTGTCACACAGTTGGTTAAATAGGTCTTTACAGTTGTCAGGTTTATTACATTTTAAAGGAGAAATTAAGTTACTTCTCAGTCTGGCCCAGGAGTCGAACAAAGGACCTTCTTCTGTGGGGTGACAGTGCTAACCACTTTCACGATGCTGCCTAATTATAAAGCAGTGCTACACACAAAGAAAGATCTTAGAGCTAGCTTGTTTTCTCTGAGTTGGGACAGAGTTGCTGCCTCAGGTGGAAGAGTTCAAGTTTGTCAGCATCTTATTCACAAATGAGGTTGACAGACAGATCGAAGCAGCGTACCCAGCAGCAATGTACTGGACAACTGTGGAGAAGAGGGGGCTGAGTCATAAGGCAAGGTAAGACCAAAATGATAAGATCTTAGATACAAGAGTTTTCTCCACAGGTTGTCTAGATGCTCCTTTAAAGATAGAGTGAAGAGCTCAGTGACCCAGGAGTAGCTGAGGGGTACAGTCGCTGCTCCTCTTCATCGAGAGAAGACAGCTGAGGTGGTTGGAGCATCTGGATGGACCCCCAGGACAAAGAGTTTTGGGCATGGTCCACCAGGATGCAGACCCAGGACACAATGGAGGAACTATGTATCTCAGCTGGCCTGGGGCACCTCAATATTTTCTTGGCTGAGCTGGAGGAAGTGTGCAAACTGCATGCCAAACAATTAAATTAAAAAGAAAAGAAAAAAGAACGTCTGGTTTGAGGAAGCTCATGCAGCGATAAGGGGCATCACGTTCAAAGCCAGAAACAGAGCTGTCGGCTGATAACTGTAGTGGGCCGTCACATGAACGCAGGACAGCAGGACATGTGACCTATGGAAATGTTTTTCGAGGAACACTGAGAACCACAGCCTCGTTATTAGAAAGCACTTCAGGCTGTGAACATTTAAAAATAGTGTGATATTTATAAACCAAGGTTCAGAAGTCACTGATTTTGTAATGTGGCTAATGTCACTCCCCACTCTCTTTTATCCAAATTCCTGTCCATCTACTACTCCTCTATCAATAAAGGCCAAAAAAGCCCAAAAAATAATCTTTAGAAAAAAAAAGAAAGAAAAAGTATGCTGCCAAGTGGCCTAAAGTCTAATTACAAAACATGTGGTTTGAGCTGTTCACACTGACAGGCCCAAATCTGATTTCATCTTTGTTATTTCTGCCATATTAAGTTGTTAGTCAATAAAACCAGTGTAACAAATTTAGAACAAGTTCCTCGACGCTGTTTTACATTTGTAGTATGAATTTGTGAGTGTTCTTTTAAAGTGTGACCTTTTCACACAGAGCGGCTGACCACAGATACCAATCTGATTGAACAACAAACAAAGAGCCACTTGTCTTGAATAACCACAGCGTCTTTCTGAGAAAGACAAGTGCCCTGAGTAGTTTTACTCTGAAAAAGGACGACATATCAAAACCACTCCTGTCTTTGAACTCTTACAAACAGTTTGCCCATGGGTCAGAGGAATAAAAGGCACATTTATGCCTCTCCATCTCAGCGCGGCTCTCTGGAGATGGGATCACTACGAGAGGAGGACCTGTCACAAAGCATTAACAACAACACAACAAGACAAAGAAATATCACACAGCCCTCTCATCCCAAACTCACTCTCTACAGGCTCACTGTAAAAACACAGACTCAGGCTGACTCAGGACTCAGACCTGTGTTACCATGGCAACAATCAGTATCACCTGCAGACAAAACGACAACAAAACAGAGATAGGCTTTTAGTTTTATTTAGAGTTATCATAGAGAGAAGAATAGTGCAATAAGAGTGAAGTAATACGTGTTAAAAACACACTGAATAAAGCAAAACATTCAATAAATAAAGTTATAAAGCCATAATCCAGTTTACTGCACATGATATGACTTTTAATAATTACTGGTAATTATTATTGTAAAAGCCTTTAGTACTGGTTCATTCTTTTCCACAAAAAAGTCTAATGCTAAGCATTCTGTGAGCGTACAGTGTCATCTAGTGGACTTTAGGAGGTCTAACACTGTCAAAACTGAGTTGTTGCAAAGTGGCTTTAGTTGTAATGTCAGATCTTTTGTGGTTTTAACAGTGATAATATCTAAACAGCAAATGAAGATTTATTTTCAAAACGGTAAAAGCCAGTGGGGTTCGCATGAGGGGGAATGTTTATATTGATGATGTTACAGCCCTTCTGACTTGGCAAAAGAAAAATTGCTTTCATGTGTCACTTTGGCCAAATCCTGCTTGTCCCTGGGTCAGATTTTGGACATAGTTTTAATAATTTTAATAAAATACTGGTCTAATACTGAAACAAAATTCCCCCATACCAAAGGGTTCATGTAATCATATATTTTTCTATAGATGTTTTGATTTTTGTATTTTTTCATAAAAACAACAACTGTCCCTAGAGTTCAACATTATTTCACACATCACATTGACAAAAACATTTTGTAAGAGTTTAGGGACCTGGTGACCACAGCAGGGCCATTGTCCAGGGCAGCACTAGGTGACAGCAGAAACTTAGCTCCATGAAGCTGAATGAAAACTGAGAAATATGGGGCTAAAGGTTGAAGGTTTTTGGTCGTCGTTACCAATGAATCCTGAATTTTTCCCAAAAATGTGACAAAATGTCATTTCCATCACTTTTTGGGGTCACATGACCTGAGTGATGGAAAAGACACTGTGATGGAAATGACAGTTTGTCTCTTGAATTTGGGCAAAACAATTTCAACAAAAATCTTCTGAGCAAAAAACAAACAAAAAAATCAAATTATTCTTAAACAGAATATAGTTTTTCAATACCTGTATTATTTCAATGATTTGAGAAAAACTCTAATCAAAACTTCACATAGTGGTTCTAATAGATCCTTAGATCGAGATTTGTGAAATAGATAAAAAGCAAAACGTATGTTTACATTTTGTTACAAAAAAATCATTTTATAGAGTGTGAAGGAAATGACAATTTCAAGTGTGTGATACAGTCAAAACTATTTAAATAATTTAGGCTCAACCATTATAAGAAAGTGTTAATAAAGATAAAGATGGCACACAACAAATGTATATATTAATATAATTTTAATATTAGGCCATCTTATGATGTGCAACGACCTTTTCTTTCCAGTGCATATACACAAAATGATCACTAGGTGTCAGTCCAGACTCACACTGGTTTTAGTGAAGAATCTAAGAATAGATCAAAATAAAAGCTGGGGGATCACCCACTAAAATAAAACTTGTACTGATGAACCTTGTGGCTCAAACTGCTTTAGATGATTAGATGCCTTCTCTTTGTGCTGATTTATGTTCCTCTGTGCGTCACAAAAGCCTGTGTTTGGCCTGTATCCAGCCTGAGAGTGCTGAGGCAGGCAGAGGGCAGGAAGTGCACTCAGCCTCAGCCCACACAGCCATCCTTGGGTTCTTTTAAAACACCACTGGTGAAGGCAATATAGATTTATACAAAACACTGAACACAGTCAGATTAGACTGGCATAAAAGAGAGTATGCCACAATAAAAAAAATTACTATTTGAGTGTCTACACTTTTGATTGTTGAGAAATTATACCAAAGCCTATTTTAGTTTATTTTTTAAAGACAGCATATCTAAGTCTTTTACCTCTTTACTCATACTCACTTCTCTGTTGCCTTGTAACCCCACCGTACTCCACTTATTGCTCTGTTAAAGTCTCAAGAGGCAAAAAAAATAGCTCCATTAAAAAAAAGGAAACTTATTCATTATCAAAAAAAAAAACCAACAACAACAAATGGTAATTATTAAGCATTTGTATCTGTTGTCAGTATCGGCGAGTACTCATATTAGCCCTGATAAAATGGGCTAAAATGATCATAATGGGGAAATCCTATCCTACAGCACCAGCCCAGCACGATTTACTATTTAATGTTGCATTAACAGGGGCATGGGTGCAAACAAGGTTATAAAAGGGTCAGACTTTATGATTTTTATATTTTCAGATATTCTGTAGAACAACGCACAAAAGAAACAGCTTTGACATACTGTCAATACTCTATTGTTATTATTAAAATATTCCTTATTAGCCCTTCTGATGTTCATGTTCCACTTTGCATTTAATGAGCTCATGATGAATATAAATGCAATGACTCATGTGCCAGGTCAATTAAGAATTCATTGCATTTTATTATTTATAGGCCTGTGTTTTATAAATATATGTTGTGAGCTGGGTTATCCCTGCTATACAGTTGTTTCACCCAAGAAAATCTGACTTTTCATTTTTATCATTCTAAAAGGTTGCTATCTATGCACAATTTTCTACATGTGTATTTCTTTGTACAATACACAGTGGACTGCATCAATGCTCTGTCTCTCACTCCACCGCCAACAATAACACACTAGAACACTGAGTGCTAAATCTTCAGCCCTTCTTTGCCTACACGCTGCGTAGGAGGGAGACCAGTTGAGAGCCTTAAATCATTGCTCTATTTATGAAGACATGAGACAAATACACTGGAGTAAGTTGAAGTACTTTAAGCTAAGTAACTACAAAAAAACAAACCAGCAAAGTCTGCGGAGGAGATATGAGTCTTCACAGAGATGTTATTATCCAGACTCCAACTGTTTTAATCTCACAAGACACTGGATTAACAGGGACGAGGGGTTACTGATGACCTCCTGTAGAACCAGGGCGTCCTGCAGAGAATCGGTAACAGGCGTCGTCTACCTCCTGCAGCGAGAAATACTTTGTTTTAGGCCACTTGTGCATTTCATGACTAAATATAATCAAGGAAGTAATTAACAGTTCAGTGGCACATTCCCCAAACTTCTTACTTCACCACCCAGTTTAACCCAACAGACTTCCTTGATTTTGTATACTTTTTTTGTATTTGTCATACATTCTATGGTATTTGTCCACCTTTTTTTGGGAGTGTTTGGCTCCTTTTGGTGTTATAAGCTAAAGAATAGGACTTCTAAAAGTATTGATCTAACTCATATTATGTTTGCACATAATGGATGGCTTAGATTGAAGAAATGGAAGTTCTGTGATGTTGAAAACTAAAAATTCGACTGTATATCCTCGTGTTTCAGCTCACTGTCTAAGAAATATAGTATTTACCCCAGTTTTGGGTTGTAGGACATTTTATATGGACCTGTGCCTGTACTTCTAAGTCTGATAAAACATCAGCTAAATTAAATTAACTGCACTGCTGGGAAAGGCCAGGGATCTGATAAGAGTGGCAGTATCATCACCGAGGGACGTGCACTGCCTGTAACTAGCCATATGCATCTTATGAAAACAAGTGGCCATAAAAGCTGACCCAATCACTCTCCCTTTGTCTGTGTGTCTAATTGTGGGCCGTTTTTATTAAAGGTTGCTATTGACAGGGCAGTGGAAGATCTACAACCGTGACGCAGATTGTGAGTGACGCACGAAATGGGCGGGGTTTCTGCACAAACACTGCAAAAAACTAAGTGGATTAATGCACAGGCTGTAGTTTGTGATGACAGGATGTATTTTGATATTGACCAGCCATTACAGGGTTTAACTGAAAAAACACACGTTGTCACATAGGCAATTAGGACAGTTTGGTTTAAGGGTCTATCTAGGGAAAAGACTGGCCCTGCACTCATAATCTTATAATCAAAGACAACCTACAAATATCTAAGGAATAATAGTAGGACTCTTACATCTATCTATCTACTATCTACACTTAGAGCTGAGACAGTGTTGCTTTCTTACCTTATTTCCAACAAGTCCTATTATGCTATACTATCTGTGATGCATTATTTGTGCAGTTAACATAGCCTAAGATAGCAAAATCACAGTCTCCAAGGATTTTCATTGGTCCAGTTTTTTCAACTGTTAGATGTTAGCTCAAGACTCCATCTAGTGGTAAGATTCATTGATTGCTACAGTAGAAATGTCAAACTCAAAGGGGTGAGGGGCCACAATAGTAATTAACAACCCTTTCACGGGTCGAGGTTTGTGATGCTTGGGTAGCTTTTATTACTTTTTACAGTGTTTGAATGCAAGGTTTCATCTTCATTTTAATCACACCAGTTTGTTTTTAACATTAATTTCACGTTAACATTTAATTTAATTTATTTGAGATTAAATTTCCTTCTTTCATTTCATTTTCAATTTGTTCCACCCTCTTTTGATGCCTTTAAAATGGTTACCCCTGTATAGTGAAATTTTGTCTCTTTCTAGTGTGTCATTGTACCCTATTACAGAATAGTTTAGTGCTTCTTGTCTGTGTGCCAAGTGCCAAAAATGTCACCTACCAAATGTATTGGAAAGCTAAATAAAACATTGTAAAGGGTCACATTTGGCCCCAGGGCCTTAAGGTTGACATGTCTGATATAGGCCTACCACTGTAATATAACCAAATGCCTCTGACAACAAAGCTTTATCTCTGCCAATCCAGATTATACTCTGAACATTTTAAACTTCTGGAGCCCTTATCCTAATTACAAATAAAATGCGTAGTGTCTCAAAGGTGCACATTTTTACAGTGCAGCCTCCTCCTGTACAGACTGAGTGGGCAGGTCCTCATGTGAGGTCTGTATTACTGCCCCGGCGGTGATGCTGCAGCTCACACGGGGCTTGCAGAGCCTCTCTGATTATCGGGTTATAATTACAGAGGCTGACCTGCTTTTTACGCGTTTCGTCAGTACCTCCGGCGCACAGCGGACATTCGTTCAGCCCCTCCCCGCCCGCCGCGACCCAGACAACGGCCACACGAGGCGAGGGAGCCGCCTCCTCAGCACCAGCGGCCGGTGGCAGCCAAACGGAGCTGTCCACTCTTTCAGCAGCAGCACAAACACAAAGAGGCGGACAGGAGATCTCTTTATCTGCTCGGCTTCAGGATGGCAGCAACATACGCGACCCTTTACCTCTTTTTGCAGCTTTTAGCGTTGAATGTAGTGATCCAGACATCTGCCTTCCCCACAACCACAGCGGCAGGTGAGTTACCCGACAGTTAACCAAAAAACAACTTTATCTAGCTTTAAAAACTACACCTAGGCGTATTAGCTTGTTCGACTGTAAACACATGCTAACCAGACGAAACAGACACTATTTTCTGATGATGCTAGCACCAAAACATGATTAGCTACTAGCGGGTAGGTTACATTTTGTGGTATTTTACTTATTAATAAGTCAAAAGGGTAGACAGTACAGTTGTACAGTAAGCTAACTACATCATAAACCTTGCTATTTTCGTGTAATACTTCACCAATAATAAGAAAAACAAAACGTTTTTTGAATAAGCTTTTCTAAGTTTTTATTATGGCGGAAACAATAGAAAAACTGACGCGTCAAACTTCAGCCCCAGCTCAGCGGTGGCTGTCAGGTTTTTTGGTCGCATGTCAGGGCCTGTGGTCTATTTTCGCCGCAGTTTAATCTTTTGTTGGATAATCCGATTAAGCTCTGCCTTGGCGTTGTCGGCAGAGGAGGACGAGTACATCTAGTCCAAACCATATCATTAAATAACAAAGACTTATTTATTTTTTCTCAAATAACGGAATCTGTCAATTGTTTTTGGCTTATTAGGTCAAATCCTTTGTTTTATCAGGTCTGCTAATGTCTGCTTTTAAAATATAGACTTCATCATGATCTCATTCCGTTTAATTATCAAACTTCTTTGTGTTCCAGATAAAACTGTGTACAACAGACAATTAACAGAAGAGAGACCACTAATAGAGCAGGTAAATGCATGTTTGCTCCAAATGAATCTAATATCCTGTCAAATGGTCCTAAATCCTAACTCCTCAAACAACATAGGTATATGACAGGCAAACATCATTAATCTGAGCACATATCCTGGGTGGTAATAATTTGTTTAATGTTTGTGATTTCACCAGATTGCTGAGGCAGACAGCGTGAAAGATGCAGTTCAGTCAGCTGGTAAGTGGAAACTGTATAGGCAATCCATTAATGACTTGATTTCCGCTCGCTGAATGGGTTCATATTACAGTATCTACAGTAAATCAGACGTCATCTGTGTGTACTCTATGAGAAATCATTTATTTTCAAACATTTAGCTTGACCAAGTGATGATCATTTTGTTTTTGCTGACGTTTTAGAGAGCAAACATCCTGCTGCCTCCAAGGTCACAGAGCAGGACAGTGATGACTTTACTGTGCTAAAGTCTTTGGCTGAAGGCCAGAAATCAAAGGAGTCCAAAGATGAGCCAGCCAAGGCCAGCCAAAAGACCGATCAGTTTGTTCCTGATGAATCAGATTCGACCAAGAGCCGGCGTTTGGCAGAGGACTACGACTCAACCAAGAACGGGATGGATGATGGCAAGTACCAGGGTAGGGAGTAGTCACACACCTGCCGTGTACAGGCTGCATCTCGGCATGGCGTGAGATGTGTAATAGGTGAGCTGTCAGGTCTGGTCTGCCTGTGTGACCTTTGCCTGCACCTGCCGTATGCTGTGTGCCTTGGTCTGTCACTGCAGGAGCACATTTTAAGAAAGCCCTGGCACTGAAAACACGTGTGTGTGATGGAGATAAGAGGAGACACAAGAGGAGAGTCAGAGTGCACACGTGCAAGACTCTAAAGATTATCCTCTCAGACATGCCGTTTGCTAAAGCTAAAGCTGGTCTACTGCTACTGGAGAAATCATACATTGCAGTTATTTAAAAAAATTCAAGTTACAAAGGCAGAAATAGCTGGGCATTTTGTTTCAGACTCAAGCTGTAGCTTCCAGTTGGGCCTCTTGATTTCTGTCCAGGGATCACAGTCTACATCCTGGAGTGTAAAGAGTGTTATGATTTTCTCTGAGAGCCAAGCCATGAAGAGCTTCAAAAATATCCTGAACCATTATGTGAGCCAGTGATTGGAGGCAGAGACTTGAATAATTTAATCAAATTGTTCCAGTGAAATGCCCAGCAGCTGATTTATGGACCGTTTTGAGTGTAGCCAAAGTGATTTTTAATAATTGTGAGCCTCTTTTTTAAAATATTAATATTTCTGATTTTAATATCTTACACTTGATATGACTTTGTTTACTTGCCCCCACCCAGTGTGACCTTGTATAATCTTGTGTTGATGTATTTCTAAATTTCTATTCACAGCACTTTGTAATAAACCAATCCATTTTCTGTAATCTTATACTTACCCCTTTCCTCAGCAGAAATCCGGTCTCTGAGCAGAGGTGACCGGGACACAAAACGCTGAGTGGCACACTTTATCGATTCACTCTTAGCAATGACAAGCTCATCAGGTTACGCTACATCTAAATTTGGCACACAACAGTCAGGAAATTTCTTATTTCACACTTTCACTGAAATAGTCACAGCATTTAAAGCTGCGGATGATTCATAAGGCGCATTTTCTGCAGTTATTTATTTTTATAAATGCGTAGTGTGGAGAAGCAAGGACTGTTATGTAAGAGTCACACTGTAACACTCACTACAATTCTTACTGTATAGGATTCTCTTGGTTTCTTAAAGTGATAGATGGACACTTGTGTGGAGGAAAACACTTAATCTTTTAGAGGCGAAAATTTAAAAAAGCGAGTATCTGTTATATATTCTTATTATATATTACATTTTTTTCTCTCCCTCCAGATGTCCCAGAGAGTTTCCGTCAAGTGGATGGCACACCGCTAACAGCTGAGGATATTGTCCAGAAAATCGCCAACAAAATCTATGAAGAAGACGACAGAGGAGTGTTTGACAGGATCGTCTCCAAACTGCTCAAACTGGGGCTGGTGCGTTGTGTGCTTATTTGGCATTAGAACAGAAGCTGCATGTGGCATGACATTTTCACAACAGGATCTCCCTCTGGGCTCCCTCTGAGGGGAGTACAAGTGTGAATTGCGATTTGTTGCACCAGAACGAAAAGATCTTGGCTGTAAATGACTTTTTTGCCACTCAATAAGTAATCATTCCAGGTCCAAATGGCTTGTACTTGTACAATTAACCCTAGAGACAGGGCGCTTGATGATATATGTGTACATACATGATGTGACCTCTTTTCTGAAAGCTGTAGTTTGACATGTCTCTGTTTCTTTCTGTTTTTTGTTCTGTAGATCACAGAAAGCGAGGCAGATACTCTCGAATACCAGGTGGCGGAGGCTCTGCAAGATCTCATCACCAAAAACGCCAAGATTAACGAAGTGGAAGATACTGATGGGAATGAAGACACCAGGAGAGAGCAGGACGACCAGGACACAGACGCAAACACGGTACAAACTGTACATTTTAAAGGGATCCATGTGTAATGTTTAATGTGTCAATTGATTGTTGTCCATAAGAAAGAAACAGGATTGTAATACTTGTTAGGATTGTAATACTAGGTTAACTGTAATATTGGACGTTCTATTAAAGCACATTAAATCAATTTAACACCAACACTTTACCCATAGTGCACCTTCTGATATGTCACCTTTTTTTACTCCCATTTAAAAAATAAATACATTTGCTAACCAGGCTGGCAGCCTTTTTAAAATGCTTTGGCAAAATGTTAATCTTAAAATGTACCGTAATTGTAAATGTTAAATGATCCCTTCAAAACTTAAAATAAAGTGTCATAGATTGCAACCATGGGGTTAAAATAAGCACTTACAGATTTTTTTTAGTAATACATACTTAATGAGGCCATTACCTATATTAAAATAAACAGTAAACGTAATACTAAGAACATATTGTAAATTGATTAATTATGACAAACGTGTTGGTCCTCAGTGGGAGTCAGCTCCACAGCGACGATACAATGACCAAGAGGAGGAAAACGAGGAGGAAGCTGAGGATGAGGTGGACAGGGATGTAGAAGAAGAAGGGGACGACACCGTGGACGACACTTGGGACAAAGACACAGAGGGCAACGAGGTCAGCCCCAATGACGGACTCCAGGATCTGCAGTATTTCCCCAACTTTTACCGGCTGCTGCGAAGCCTCGACTCAGGTAAAAGATCAGAAAATCCTGCATTTTACAGCATCACATGATTCACATCCACAGCTATTTTTGGTCTTATAAGGTGTTTTTTAATTTTGTTCTAAATTAATACATATGGAGCACATTCAGAAGTGGAGTGGAAGTGGAGAAGAAGTCAACTTTGATTATTGTAATTTAAATGGATATCTAAATGAAAAGAAGAATCGCTGCTGGCTTGATTGTAGATTGATGCATGCTAAGTTTGTCTAAGTAGATAATAATGTGGGTTGTCTGATTGAATGCCCGTGCCACTCTCATCCCACTTTCATAAATT
Source organism: Rhyacichthys aspro (assembly GCA_036850595.1). NCBI lineage: Eukaryota > Metazoa > Chordata > Actinopteri > Gobiiformes > Rhyacichthyidae > Rhyacichthys > Rhyacichthys aspro. The sequence goes on along the minus strand of CM072150.1, from coordinate 19,151,418 downwards.
ATTTTTGAGGGCTACCAGCAGCGCTTTTTAATAGTCGAGGCTTGTTATCCTTCTGCGGAATTAGATTTATAGATTAACGCGCAGACAAACATGGTCACAACAAATGATTCATAAGGGCACCATTATAACCCCTGCTGTCAAACACCGTGTGGTACCATTAAACTCCATAGTAACCAATTAATAAACATCAGCGCATGGTACTGATTGAGTTATGTGTTTTGCTGCTGCAGAACGAGACAATCAGGAGAGAGAGACGCTGATCACCATCATGAAGACGCTGATTGACTTTGTGAAGATGATGGTGAAGTACGGCACAATCACGCCTGAGGAGGGGGTGTCCTATTTGGGTAAGACACAGCACACCAACAGCACTTTATATGGAGATGATACTAGGGTTGGGGCTAATTAAACATGATTAAATAAACATTTCATACAAATTACCAAATAATTGTAGGAAACTGTTACATATAAACTGGCCCCAAAAAATGCTGAAAATACCTGTCTTTGCTAAGATTAAGATTAAAGATTCTGAATTTTGATCAGATTTTATTAATTGCACAGCCCTAGATAAAATTCACCTTATCAGGAGCACTTAAACCTGGAGTAAGTGAATAGAGAGCCACAAAATCGTTTAACGTTAATTAGTTCCACTTTGTAAGAGATAAACTTGTTCTGCCCTTAAGCTAAAGAAATCAGTAATGGTATCTCTTTCAATCCCATAAAAGTTCACTTGGGAAGAACATTTTAGTATTTCAGCAAGTCCCTATCTTCTAAAAAGAAAATTTTGCAAGATATTTCCTTAATTTGGTGCAAAGTTTCCTGTCATACTATTTCAACTTTGGTATTATCGCATACATATATTAAAGCTTGTCTATTCGAGCAGACCCTTTGTTTTTCAGTCTTGTCTTCTTTTGATCTGTGCTCAGTTGAGTTAATGTTGCCCATCAGCCAGTGGCCTGTAAAGCCTGCACAAACAGATTAGTGTCAGGGCCTTTCTACGTAACCAGGCCTTTGGTTTTTATGGCTTTCTGCGATTTGTGCAGCCAGTGGAAAGGTCAGTCACCTGTAAAAGACAGCTGTCATCTGTGTTTGTGAGCCTCTGACAGTCACAGGCAACATCTCTCTATCTCTGGGTTCTTTTTGACAGAGATATACATGTAATAGTGTTTTAAAGTCAGGTATCAAAAACAGATTTATACATTTACAAGAAAGCCTCCTATTTACGCGTTTCCTGAATAGATGGTAATCCCTGTAATTACCACCTTCGTAATTAATTAACACTATAAGTCTTGTTAATAGTATGGCTCATAATAAAGATAAGGTTGGTCATGTAGTCTAATACTGACAGAGATTTTTTGTACTGTAGACTGACTCCCTCGATTATTTCTGTGGGTACAAACAAGTATAATAGCCTCTGATGTAAAAGGCTCCTCTTTCAAAAACAACACACACGGAATGAGTCATGTTTGTCCACACTCTTTTAGTGCGTGAACATTGTTAACACAACACCAGACGAATTCACGTGGAGTACATACAGATGCAGATTAAACTCTTTCATGTTAGTTACATTATCATTCAAATGTAAATGAAATCACTGCTGCTCATTCTTCACATTAGACGTGATTTACAAAACTAAGGTTGGTTTTTGTGGATCGACACCATTGTTGTTAGGGGGATGAAAACACAGCTAATTATTAAGCCTTTAGTATTATTGATTGTAAAATGATTGCCATTATTTATTGGTAGTTTTAGCTGTGGCAACACGATGGCTGACCTGCCCTCCAGACACATTAATCAATACTCCCTGAAATGACCTGCACATCGGACCATTGTCCTGTGGAGACAAAGCAAATGACTCTTGACCAAAGCAAAGCAGGAATCCTGTATAGAGTTACACAGAGCCTGCGTTTCCGTGGCGACACTTCATTATGTGCGTTGTAGCGATAACAAGATGGAATTCCGGTATTGCCTGGCAACATGCGAATGGCGCCTCCCGTCTTATCTGCCCCCACTGATGCTGCGATGAGTCACTCACAGCCGTCAGTCAAAGCTAATCGACCCGAGGTGATGCGGGGGAAGGGGGAGCATGAAATAATGAGAGTGCTCCATGTAACAGGTGGGAGGACATGAAGGAACAGGGGCAGTTGAGAGGGTTAGGTAATAAGCAACAAGTGAAAGTGGAAAATTGTATGGTTGTAGTCAGAGTCCAGTGGAAAATTAGGCTATTATGGTGATTTGTAAGACATAGTGGGCGGTAGGTGTAGTTTTCTTAAAATAGGATATTTCAGAATAGTAGAAGAAGCCTTTAAGACACTTGACTCAAAACTATGTGCAGATGCCCACATTTAGACTTATTTAAGAGTTGTTTGCTCCACTATAACATGTAGCAGTGGCTTTCAAGTGGGAGTCTCTGGGATTTTCAAGATGAAATAATAAACATATAGTTACAAATGGCCTTTGTCAGTTTTACAAATTTGATTTTGATTTGACTGTCGCTCGGGATGCTGCATTGCACAGCTGCTTTTAGTTTTTAATTGTAGTGTCTGTTCTCTTCTAAACTAAATTTTACTAGTACTAGTTTTTTTTTACTTAAATATTTTAATAAAACTTATATTTAAAAAAATCTAAATGATGGTGGAAGATGGTGCCACGGTGGCAGCAAGCCTAGTAGTGAGCTGTTTCCAGTTGCCTTTGTTGATTAGAGCGGTTGGTTTATTAGAATGTCTTGTCATTGGTGTGACTAAATAATTCAGAGTTCTGGGTTGACACATCGAGAATAAGAAGGAGAAATTAAATGATGTTGTTTTGTTTTTGTCTTTTTGAATATCAAAAACTTGTTTTTAATGATTTGATGGCTAGCAAAAAAAAAACTTACTTACCATATGCAACAATGAGCAAATTCCATTGAAAAACAGTGTTCATCTTTGATTCTGGTGGTTTGGTTATGGAGTATAGTACACACTAAAGGACCATAGATTTGTCCTTCCTATTCTTTTAAATGTTTTATAGACTTTTTAGTATTCCAAACTTATGTATGACTTCACAGAACATAGGCCGGAAATTTGGGACATCAGATTGATCTGATGAGTCACATGAACTAAAAAGATTGCTTTATCATACTTCCTGTTGTTGCTGTGTTTATTAGGGCATTAAAGTTATTCTCAGAATGATGTGGATCTTACAAAGCCTCCTCCATTAAAAGCACCACAATCACTCGCCCGTAAATCCTCTACATGGGTCTGAAGGACAGCCAAAGGTTCACTATTTTCAGTCTCTGATGCATGAATAAGACATGACTGTCTTTTATTCACTTTATCTACTCTGATAGCACCTTCATTAATTCAATGAAACCTCTTTATGATGATAATAAACCTGTGAGTTACAGAGGGTCTCTCTGGGCTTTTAAAGCCATTAGAAAGCTCTGATTCATCTTCTGCAGAGTGGCGATATTAAAGTATGTGCTTTTTTTGCTTCTCTTGCAGAAAACCTGGATGCTATGATTGCCATGCAGACCAAGAACAAACTGGGCAAATCTCTCGGGCCGGCTGACTTCACTGGTACAAAGCATCAGAACTGTCACTCCCCAGACATCTTTTCCTCTTGTGTTAACTATATATATGTTACTGCTTTTACAGGAAAAGGCTTTGATGAAGATGATAACACAAAGGCGGAGGCTGCAAAGATGCAGAAAGAGTATGAAAACCTGAAAGATTCGACCAAAGAGGAGCAGCCATCACCTGAGACCAGTCAGTCCACATCAAAACCCTGACGACCAGAGGAAACACGAATACCCCTTTAGTGATCTTAGTGATAGCGCTAAAATAGACACATTTAGGCATTAAGAGCTATGTGCAGAGATTCTTTGACTTTAAAGAGGACTCCAAACCTTACCTGGAATATAGTAGACAAGTTTTTTGGATGTCCTTTTTACTGTAATTTGTTTCCTTTAGCATTGTTTTGTTCCTTTTCAACTTTGATTTTGGTCATTATGTTTTTGTTTTAGTCCTTTAGTTAGTAATGAACCAGAAAAGTGGCATGTTAGTGGTGACATTATGAGGACACCCTAGTCTCAAGTCACTCCTGAATGTCAAAGAATCTCTGCTTTGTGCCTTGTACATCGCTTTTTGCTTTGTTATATTTTGTTTTGCCATGCTTTTTGTTCTATGCCAAAATCTCCAATAAACAAATACCATACATTCCAAATACAAAATTCACATCATATAAATTAAATAGCCCCAAAACTCATCTCAGCCAAAACAACAGGAAATGACCTCCACTGCTGTGCCCTGTAGGACAATCAGTGCTGAGCAGAACTAGGCCAGTCCAATAACACTCGCAGCGAGGCCTGTAATTCTCTGTGCTCTTCAGACTAATCCACACTAACACTTATAGACACACAAACAGCAGGATTACCAGTGGGCCTTTTGTTTCAGGAGGAAATGAAAGACGTCAACTTAAATATATGATATGGTGGAGTTGTGTAATGCTGCAGTCTTGCATCTAAATATCAAAGGAGCAATAACCTAGCACTGACATTTCTATAGAGCAGGGATCACGTAGGCTATGAAAAATATAGAGTTGACCAGTTTTTCAGGTATGAAGAGGTCATGGAAATAGTCAAATGTCCAGGAAATGTAATTTCCACCAAACCAATTACATTTATACAGGGTCATGTTTTGTTTGTATTTTTATTTAGTGCCATGTCTCTTGAGCGGTGTTTTGGTCCTTCATTTGTTTTTTTAACATCACCATCAACACAAATGCATTGAGAAATTCCTAGAAAAAGAGTGTGATTGTTGTGTATCAGGAAATATTTAGTACATGTCAAAGCTATGTTATAAATCTATGCATTTTAGAGACATTGTATTGATTGATTTACCAGACAACTAGACAAAATATATTAAGTTAAAAGTAAAAGGATTTAAAGGATTATAACGTTTTCGTTTTTATCAACTCCAGGTCAGCCGGGCAAATCCGAGACGTACCTGGAGGCCATCAGAAAGAACATCGAGTGGTTGAAGAAACACAGCAAAGAAGAAGGCAAAGATGGTGAGCTACAGCAACAGACACAAAACTACTTCATCTGTTTTATAGGCACTTGAAAAGGCCTCTAATTGCTCACACACAGGGTGAAATGATTCTTAAAGCTTCATTTGCAATTAAAATGAGCGAGAGACCAGACAAGAATCTTCACCCAAAGCCTCATGAATATGCATAATTCTACTTATTCAGTTATTCAGTCCCCCCCTAAATACTTCTGTTGAAGTTTCTTGAGTTAGACTTCTCATGTTTTCCCTCCCTCCTCTTTAACCTGGACTGTGGAGTAAAAAGAAAGCATTGTCTCTGTTAAAACAAACAAAAAATAGTCCCTGAAAAGAACATTTACAAAGCTGTTCAAAGCACAATAGTAGGGAAATATACAATATGCTGTAAATATGATGAATATTGTGTCACCTTTATATTTGGTTAAGGCTCTAATTGTACAATTATTTTGACATTTAAAGTCTAAATGTCTGTCCATAATATTGCCATTCAAGCAGTTGTTTGCTTTACATATATTAGTTATGAATACATAAACAAGCAGCAGTGACCCAGAAACTGAGTTGTGAAGCTGTGAAAACCATTGGTCGTGTGACAGAGAGCGCTGGTCCAGCAGGAGAGGACTCTATTGGCCTCACAGTAAGAAATCAATGCTTCATTAAGACAGGAAGTATGAAATGTTAATGAGTTTAGTCCAGCTGTCCTGTGGTGATCATGACAGAAGAAAACATGTTACTTTAAATCATTTTGTCCAACCACCAAATCTAATCTGAAGAGATCTGTGAGTGGTTTTAAAAAAGACTAGTTAAAAACAAGGTCTGACCTAGATTTTCACACGTCTTAAAACTCAAGGAGGTTTAAAAAAATAAAAAATGGTACTTTGAAGTGTTTTTAGAGAGGTGCAGTGTCCTCACAGAGGGTTGCGAAAGGGTTGAAGCTGTGGGGAAGTTTTATTCAGAGCTCATCTCTCGACCCGACTCTATATAGGACACTTCATTAGGATTCTGGGGAGCACAGCGGTTGCCCCTGACGACAGAGGCCTCCCTGCGACGGCCTGTCACTGATTCGGACTGAATGGAGACAGATCTTGTCAGGACAGAAAAGCTTTACTCAATGAAGGCTGTTTATTTAGTTCTCCCAAGACTGCATTAAGTTGTTCTACATTCATTTTCAATCTGCTTCTTTGGGGGTTTTTTTGAAGAGGAAAAAAGAAAGGAATTAGTCTTCGGTCTTGGATTCATTCCCTTTTAGTCCTAGATTTAGTTTTGATTCAAACTTGTGTTTTAACCAGGTTTAGTATTTTGATTAGTCCAGGTTTCATCAGTGGTTTAATTTTGGCTTTGCTTAGCTTTTGGTTTAGTAATGGTTTATGCCTGATTTAACTGTGTAATGGATCAGCTAAGGATCTGAATCTGGTTTAGTCGTGGTTTTGTCTAGGTTTATTTGTAGAATTAGTCCCACATTTAGTCCTGGTTAACCCTTGGATTTGATCATGTTTTGCTTTATTTTAGTTCTGCTTGAATCCTAGATTCAGTGCCGGTTTAGTCCCCTTTTAGTACCAACTTTTGTCCTGGTTTAGGCTTGATTTAATCCTAGTTTAGTCATTATTTCGATTTTGGCTTAGTTCGTTGTTTAGTCCTGGCATTAGTCATTAGTTTATCTTGATTTATTGTAGTTTCAACCTTAATTTGTGCCTATGTCCTCATCCTATGTTTAGTGCAGGTTAAGTTTTGATTCATTCCTAGGTTTAGTCCTGGTTTGATCCTGGTTTAATCCTGATTCCCTCCTCCCTGTTTTGTTCTTTATTGCTGAAGTGCAGCTAAAAAAGTACAATGGGCTTTTGAGCCAAAGACAGTGCCATAGAAACGGAGCGGGCCACGGGCCATTTACCGTGTTTACTCGAGCAGAAGCACCATTAGGACTCTCTCAGCGTGGCGTCCGTGTGTAGACGTGAGTGTGCGCATGTGCCGACGCCCACGCAACAGCTCCCATCAGCCAACAGCAGATGGACGCACAAGTGTCGAAGTGCCTCGCTGCCAAGATCTAGTGAAGTGGTGCCGTGTCTAATCACACTGGGGTAATGCCTCGAGCGAATTGTGTCCGCCATCAAACTAAACTGTATCCTAAAGTGAATTATGTTATTGCTCTAATATGAATTACAAGGAAGCGTCCACGACGTTATTATATGCTTCATTTAATTAAAAACTGGTTATAATCCATCATTTCCAGAGTATTATATGAGGCATGAAATGATCACAGTACACAGGGATTAGAAGCAATAATGTTGAATTTGGTCTGTCTTATATCAATGTTTAGATTAGTGACTGGTTAAACTGTCGGTGTAGAACTTGTTTATGTTAAGTTCAGCTATGTCCTGGATTTAATTTTTTTAGGTTTTGCCCTTACTTTATGCTTAATCTCTATGTGATTGTTTCTCAACTTTGGCCTGATAAGTTGAGTTATTAACTTTATTTTGTCTGTTGGGAAAGAGTGGTATAATATAGAAGTGTAGTCCTAGTGTACTACTTTTATCCACTGGAAAAAAACACAACTATATTACCAACTTTGATGCATTTAAATGGCTTAAACAAGAGCTAACTTGGACTAAGTTTACGGTTAAACCAGAACTAAAGCTATAATGGTTCAATATATTTTATATTTTAAATTACAACCTACAAATGAAATCTCAGAGACTTCCTAAGAACTGCCAAAGTTAGCACAGTTTTAGTTCCATTTTAGTCCATATTTGATCTTTGTATACACTGTAATGAGCAAATACAACATTGAACTTGAGTTTGTATTATTACTGTGTCAATATAATTTAGAACAATATTTGTTTTTTGGACTAAAATCACATCAGGTTGAAGACAAGTGAAACAACTGGGGAAACGTAAAGACATCTCCCTTTGCAGTCACCAGTCTGTATTTTTACCTGATTTAGCCCCAGTCCTGTTTCAAAAGTTAGTCAAAGTTACAATGTGACCTCGAGGCTGTCCTTTCTCCATCTGTTTGCCTCTGTTTCCTGAATCATGGCGAGTAGCAGCTGTTGGTCTGCTCTCGGGAGCTCATTACTTATCATGACGGATAATTGAGAGTCGAAATGTGGTCGTTTCTAAATATAGTCACATCCGAACGCTGCATCATCGCTCTGTTATTGGCAGTGATCTCTCCAAACACACACAGTTGCTCATTTATTAGAAGCAAGTCAGTCTGCTGAGTTAAACTGATGTATATACTGCATTGTCATGTTCTCGTTCTAGGTTTAGTCCTGTTTAGTCGGAGTTGGCGTTGGCCTGCGAAGTGTTGTGCCGCAGTGTAAGACTACTTCTGTTAAGGTTGACTAAGTGACCTTTGGCCTCCTATTTCTTGATTGTCTGTGGTATCCTCTTAACTTCAGACAGCTGACCTTAATCTTCGCTGTAATGAAGACCAGATTACAGATCGTTTGGGTTTCCTGTCTCTTCACAGCTAATCTGTCTGGTTTACTAAACATTTTGACAGCTTAACAAACCACTTCACAGTCCCATTTACCACCGTTTCTTCTGTTTTACTTTATATTTCGTTCAGATTACGACTTGTCTAAGCTGAAAGACTTCATGGACCAGCAGGTGGACTCCTACATCGAGAAGGGCATCATCTCAAAGGACGAAGGGGGCACCATCAAGAGGATCTACGGCAGTCTGTAACCCGATAAAAAACCCAGAGAAAGACCGCCCAACATCTGCCTGAACAGGACTGAATCTTACAATCTCACAATGAACCTTTAAACCTCTGTTATTTTAAACCCCAACAAAGGATTCAAATTTCTTTTAAAACTTTTTCTTACAGCTACTGACAATTGCACGACAGTTTTGCAGTATAAAGTAATAGTAATAATCATGATAAATAAAACTCACACAACACTAAAAGCATTTACCAACATGACCCCGGTGGGAAATTAATGTTAAAATGATCATTATGTGGTAGTTTTGTCATCTTCAGTGCATTTCTTTGATTATTTTCAAACAAAGCATATATCAAGTTGTACTCATTTTGTGTAACCTGTCTTAGCCACTTAATTTCCCTTTTTCCAGGTCGATATGTAAAACGTATCCTTACTTTTTATTCTACCAAAAACATCTTTGTTGTGTATCGTTCAGTGCCCCTCCGTCGTTTTCTGTTCTGCTGTCTGTAACTCCGCAGGAGCCCGCTAGAGGGAGACATTGTACAATCGTTTTGATTTCTCTGCTTGTCTCAGTGAGTTTTCATCTGTTTAGAGACAGAAAAGTATTTTCACATGTAAATATTTGTGATTTTCCTTGAGTCTAAAAGCTATTAAAAGATTGTCTTTTCTTTATTGTTGTGCTTAAATTTCACATTTTTGTGTAGTTTTGATATTACAAATTAAAATGAAGCAATGACAACAAAAGAGCAGTCAACTAAAAAGCATGATTAGAAAAAAAATGAAGTTAATATATTATATTATAGTTACTACATATTATCACATTATAGGATCACTCTTATTCCAACTTAGACACTTACGCTACTATTATGACAGAGATAAATTACACTTTTTCAACATTTTGGCAAATAAATCAGATGGCAAAGTGAGCAGAGATAACACCAATGAGTTCAGGCCTTCAGATTAAAATAACTATTGTTCTAATGTGAATATGCAGCTCCTGTGGTTTACATAGCTGTCTGTATCAGAAAACCAGAAATCACCTTGATTTTGTGTTGGCTTGAAGTATTTGAAGTATTATTTTTATATGTATTTTAAACTTGTCAGATTAAGACAATTTGATTTGCAGTTATGTTTCAGTAGTAGAAACAAACTGTTCACAGCAGCAGCTCATAATACCATCTAGTGGTTAAATGTGATATTGCAGCCTCAAACAGCAAGTTTTTACATAGAAACAGCGAGTTGTGTGGGTTTCCTAACGTAATATTGCTTTTTTTTTTTTTTACTAATACTATATTTGCACTCCTGTATTTGTAAAATTATGTAAATCCCAGAAAGAAAAAGCAGACTGTTTTTTTGAATGAAATTTTTGTTGTTTTTAAAAACTTCGGTTTTTTTTTTTCCTTCTTTTTTTTTTTCCACTGGGTTTGTTTATAGAAAACAGCATGTCCCTGTGGGGCATCCATAGCTGTTCAAATGCTCTATAAAGAAGCAATTTTGCCACCAGATGCAGTCAAAACTAAAACAATGTTACATGAAAGGCTGAAAAACACAAGAAAGTCTGGTTCAAATAGATATTTATTTTTTCCCCAAATAAAACCAACAAAAGTTAAAGCACAAATAGCAGATACAGACAGCTCTCCACACACATAAATAATGCATTCACACTTCAAAAATAGAGCAGTCCCTTCTGTTCGAATGATTCAAAGGCTCACGTCCGTTCGGTTCACTTTGTGCGGGTAAACACTGATGAGGAAGGCTTGATTACACTTTCCATTGATACTATTTTAGGAGAGGATTTGGGACATCTGTCTAACAAGCTAATCCCTCTGAAAATGCGAACCATAGCGAGAGCAGCAGGTAGTTTATGTACAGTAGCTTCAGAAGTGGACAAATGTGCGACAATGCTCTAAATAAAACCGTACAAAACCATAACGACCACATACATCTTTATAATATATCAATAAATAAAAGGCAAACATGACACTTTATGTAACGGACTCTTATTTTGGTAAAAGCAGAAAGAAGGTAGAAAGAAATGTAAGTCATGGGTTTGTGGCATGATGGTGTGAAATGTGTTATTAGACAGGGCTTAAGGTAGGTTTAAATCTCCTGGTAGGACGACTTTGGAGCTGTGTAGTCCTCCTCACCGCTCCTGCGAACGACAAAAAAGAAAGTACACTCGTCAGTTTGTTGTATTAGCTTGGTAACTCCAGAGTCAAGGTGAACCCGTGTCTGTAAATAATGAATGAAGCTAACCAAAGGCCTTAAGGAGAGTCAGAAACTAGGCTCTAAGTAAAAGACTCCAATGTAATATAGTTTTAAAAGATCACTAGGAGGAAAGAAATTGATTTGATTTGAAAAGGTTAGACACATGTTATATTATGTTGGCTCCAAAATGTCACAATGTAGTCAAACTGTTTCTACAATGCGACATAGTGCAGTAAATATCTTTGCTAGATTATCTCATTTATAAATACAATATCATAAATGCTCATCTGGTTCTAACAGTTTGAATGGAGTAGTTCAGACAATAATTTTGATGTGTCATTTGTGGATCTTTGGTAAACAACACATTTCAAAACAAGGTTGAACAATAGTGGAAAAACAACATTCAATATCCATGTTGGGCAATTGTAAAAGTTTTTCTTATGTAATTTTCCACTTTTTTCTATTGAGCAACTATAATTTAAGAAATCACCTGGTTGGTCAATCATTTATTTAAATGTACTGCTATTGCTTATTGCTTATTGCCATATTGCTGTTGAAACAGTCCATTATGAAATATCAAATAGAAACAGATCAACATTAGTTATTGTGTTAACCTTACAATGCTAATGGACTATTAATACTTCACATCAGTGCAACACATTGTAGAATTATAGAGGATAAGGCCAGGAAAAAGACCCCAGCAATACAAATAAAGTTTTATTTTATTTGCACAGTGCAACATTCATTGGTCAATCCATTCTTAATGTTACACAAGCAAGAAAATAAAATAAGTGTGACATGTTTTTGTTGATGCTGATCAGGAAAGCCCCTGACCACAATCAGAGTGGAGAAGTCTCACTCATTTTACAAGAAACTTTACAAGTCAAGGCTTTGTATTTCCTGATGTTTGTCAGAGAGTCAATAAGCCACACCAGTTAATACCCTCTATAGCTCTACTATATTCTCACTGCTGACATTTGTGGTTTTGGTGTTGCATGAAACAGCAACAGCAATGAAACAGGCACGAGGCAGTGTTTACTCTGTGACAGTGTGGAAACAGTGGAGTGTGTTTGTGTTTGAACAGACTGAGCTCCTCGGGACAAACGTTTGATGTGACTCAAGAGACTGAAGATTGAGCTGTTTCACTGAAGGATAAAAAAAAAAGAAAAAAGACTATAGACTATGCACAAGACACTTTAATTTTTCTAGATATTTCACAAAAACCTCATCCCTACTAGAAAAGGTCAAATACAAGTCCACCAAAAAGGCCCACAATAATGATGCTTTGAATGAGCTGACCAATAAACCAAAAAATAAATCTGATCTAACTGTGTGTGGAGCTGATAAGGGCTACAAATGATTCCCAGAGGCCGGAGGAAACAGGACGGCTGCTCTGGGAGGGGTCTGCTCTAATAACACAGAAACATGTCAAGTTTAGCGCCTGCTGAAGAAAACATAGTAATGTCCTCCTGCAGTGAGTCAGCCCTGACTAAGCCAAGAGTCTGAGAGCTGTGTGTGTAAGTGACACTACTACAACTAACTGAGAGAGCGTTTGTGTTTCGACGTGCAGAGTCAGCGAGACAAGCTCCGGCCTGATTCAGCGAGGCCACATCTCCTGCTAAATACTCTTTTCTCAAACAGAGCAGTACCCTAAAAACAAGCTGCAACTTCAAGCTAAGAGATGATAAGGAAAGTCAAGGCTTAATGATGTAATTGTGCCTTAACATTAATAAATGACTTATATTAGCTTTACCAAACCCTCAGGACACACTCCAACACTTTGTTTAGAAGGAAAGTACATTCACAACAGGGGCACGCAGATAACCGCAGTTTGAAACAAGCAGATTTATGAATCTGTGTTAATGACCTGTGATCAAGGCCAAAACAGCAGCATGGGTTCCATCTGAGAGGAAGCTATCATTAGCTCGTCAGCCACCTGAGTGGGACTCCAATAATCAAGTAAAGATTAGTAAATTAGATTTCCGATGGAGATGGGTAGTTTGTTTCTTTAATAAGACGACAGCCTTCAGTAAACACATCAATTCCATTATAAAGTGATCATGATATGAAGAATAAGGTGAACTAATAATACTACTTCAATACTCCTATGAATTTACCTTAACTTGACTAATTAACTTACATTATTTAAGAGTACACAAAAGGTCAAATGGCTGCTATAAAGCCTACGGAAATCCAGGAAAAATACTGCAAATCAGAAAACCAATCAGGCACACCAAATTCTAAGGTATATTCTAAATTATATTTTAGCCATATATTTTTGCCAACATGGTTAGACCAACTAGGTTTTCATCATGCTTCTTCTTGGGTAAGAATAGTCCTAAGGCACAACATCTTTACAATATGTAGTGCCTGTTTTTCTGATGAGAAGTATATCTACATTATGTTTAATGTAAATGTCATTATTGAATCCCCTGAGGAAAATGTCCATCTATCTGCAACAGAGATTAATGAACCTGTGAGCCTGATTAAGCTAAAGACCAATTATAGAGAACTAGGCAATAACTTTAATTGAATCTAAGTTAAGTGAATAATAAAGTTAAATGGAATATGCTCAAATTGAAAGAGCTCTCACCTTGTTTCCTCTTCTTTAAGTTTCTGCGCTGCCTGCTTTGACTGTTTTATTTGCAAGTCCAGTCTGTGTAAGAAGTCTTTGGCCGACAGCTCCTCGGGCTGGGCCTGGGTCTGGGGGGGTCTGGAGTCCTCAGGGGGCGGGGAGGGGGGCGGCGAGGGTCCCTCTATGTCCTGTATCATAACGCAGGGTGTGTCCGACTCCTGACTCGCCGCTTCTCCGTCGGTGTCGGGCGACTCCAGCGACAGTCCGTTGAAGATGGAGCGCTTCTGCGTCGCCACGGGGATGTTCAGGCTGCTCTTCAGGAAGATGCAGTCGTTGCTGAAAAGCTTGTTGGCTCTCTTGATCTGCTCCATCTGGTGCGACGAGGCAGCAGAAAGAAAGACGAGGTTAGAATTAAATACAACTCGATCAAGCACAACTAACACTTTAAACTTGTGAATATTTACTACAACAGGTTTGAATAAATTGAAATGGAGTACAGAAATTCCATCAAGAGACAAAAAGACAGCTAATTTACAACAATATAAGTTATTGATATTTGCTTTGTGTAACACGGATATATAGTTATTCATTTTAGCTAAGGCTTTGTTCATATTCTTTAGAAGGCCATATATAATCAAGTAGTTGCATCTACTAAAAGGTTAACGCATTCTGTGTTTTGGAAAACATGTAATCAAGATGGAGGCTTAATATGGCACTTACTTTTCATTTTATTACTGTAGATGTCACTCTGACATGGACTTTGCTTGCCCTCGAATGCCTTTAATAATACAATCTAAACTTTAAGAAGCTAATATTCTGAAAATTCTCACTCATATCTAAACCCTGTCTGCAGCCTTGATAAAAACACAGACTCCTCCCTTCAGTGGATGCCAAATTCACACACGTGTTCGGTCTATAAACAGTTGGGCCACAACTTTTTCTAGTTCCTCTTGTGGCAAAGCTTTCAGAAGAACATTATTAACATATATAGCTGAACATTATTAACCAGTATAATTATTTCTATTTACCAAAGTGGTGCAAGTGACTTTTTTCAATTGGTAACACCACAGAGACTTAAGTTTTGATTTATCTTGACCCATAAAGTGTGTACTATGCATTTTTTGCTTCTTCAAGATTTGTGCTGAATAATATTTGCAAAGATATACAATTGCAAAACAGGAAAAAGAAAATTTAAAGTGAAGAATAGTTCTTTGTTTGTTTGTTTATTTTTAGAATCTGGTGTGTGTTATGGTCAATAGGACGAGCTCTTGTCAGGACAAGTTACCTACAAGATGCTGCATCAATAATAAACTTTGAGGCATTAAGTTGGCTTTTCAAAGGTGTCAGGTTCAGTTAAGTTTTAGCCCTACATTGTTATGGTTAGTATCGATGACAGTCTCCTCAATACACCCATGCAACAATGAATGAAGATGCCACATGAACACATCACCCAAATGTGTCTGATAACCATGATAACAGTATCTCACCGTAACACCATATTTGAGAGCTATTCCCTGCAGGGTGTCACTGTCTGTAACCCGATGCTCTATGTATTTCTCCCCCAAAGAGGCCGAGACACTGGCAGTGCTGCCGTACGAGCGGATCTTTGTCCGGGCCAGACTCTGGGACAGCTCGCTCTCTGACTCCGACCCGGACCTGGAGCGAGGGAAGATGGGCTGCCCAAAACGTCCTCCTCCACCATCCCGCATCGGCAGGACGGGCGAGAACTCCGCCATCTTCGCTGGAATAACCCCAAAAACAGCCTTGCCTGGTTGTTTTCCCGCCTTTTCCTCGCTGCGGTGAAGTCAAATGTTTTAATTTAAGCCGCAGGGAGAGCCCCGTCCTCGAAAACCCTGGGGTCAGGCGACATGTTCCGGGGACCACCACCTCACAGTTAGCGGTTAGCTTTTGTCGTGTATCCGTTACATTGACGTCATCACGTACCGACGTAGACTTGAGGAGGGAGGCATTTCCGGTAACACCCTTTCAAAGTTTTAAAGCTTTCCATAGTTAAGAAAATAATTCAAAATTGAGTTCTTGTTGATACTAGATACTTACTCAAAACATTTATTTACTCTTTACACTAGGTAGGACTAGACTAGACAGGAACAACGCCACAGAGACTAAAATATGCACTGCTGTAAGTGGGGCCAGAGAAAAAATTATAATAATGACTAGAAATTATAAAAATATGGTCAGCCATTTTCAAAATAAATCTTAAGTAGTATTAATTACATACTTTTGGTGCTCCAATATATTTTATGGGACATATAACCATTGCTTATAATGAGGGTATGTTTATAATGTAACTTTTCAAGGTTCATAACAGAAATGTCAACTAGATTATCTGTAAACATGTGTAGTTTAAGAATGTGTGTGTATAAATACATATTAATATGTTTGTAGATATGATTATAAAATTGCACAGAGTTGTATATGTGGACATAAGTGTGTGTGAATATATGTGTGCATGTTATTCCTTTTCAGTTGCTTGAAATAAAAAAGATCAACCAATCAAGGTTTGTAAAACTGCAACGTAGGCCTTGAATGATAATGACAAGTATTGTCACAAAATTAGGAGTTAGTCATTCTTTGTTGATGATAATATAGAGCCACCAAACAAACAAACCCTTTTCTCACTGGAGATAGACATTCATCTGGACTGTGTGATCACTCACGGCATGTGACTCTGATCCTGATGCAGAGTGACCAGCCCCTTATGGAAAAAATAAATATGAGCTGTATTTTTGGTCAACTTGTGGACAATATCATTCAACACATTAGGGATTTTTCCACAGTGGTTTATCATAAAGTCTGCTCTATAAGGAAGTTAATATTCACACTGTACCTGTATAATTTTAGCCCTATTAGCAACAATATGTGACATAAAAATGGGAGTGTGCCAACAAAATACTGGCCATTTTATTACCAATATTAAAATAAATATAGAAAACAAATATGTGTTAATGAAACTAAACATGTACAGGTAGTATTGAGGGTCCTGCATTCTGTTTACCACCTAATAATAGCCAGTCACTAACCACCTCTTCATGACATGAATATTCAAACACTTGCATTAACCCCCTTTCCATTTGTTATTTAAAAAAAAACAACATATAGTCATGGCCTGTTAGGAAAGCGATGTAAAAACAAACAGGAAGACAAAGTGTGTGCAGGTGCCTCTTTGTGACGCTCCTCCATGTCATCAAGTGTCGGGTTTCCATGGAAAGGCTCAATCATGAATGAATGCTTCATTTATTCAATTGGTCGCTCATGGTTACACATATTTGGTTATCGAATTGTCATTGCAAATGCCATTTTACAATAAAAGCAGGTTATGTCATTAATGCAGGAGCACACAGAGACCAGGAGGAGGGTGCTCGATTGGTAGATTAATAATTCATAGTGTTCCCACTGTCAGATGACACTTGAGACTGAACTGTACATCTTTATTGTAATGTAATTATCCTAGATACAGTTTGAATGAATGCATTTGTGCCACAAACATTAATGGAACAGAGCCCAAATGCAAACCATGGACTGTTTATTATTGATATTGTTTTGTACTGTATTGTGTATTATGTCCATGGTGAAAACTATGATGTAACAATCCTTTTTGTTCCATTTAATTTTATTGTCTTTAGTGTTATTTTCTGTATGCATCTTTCTTACTTTAGATTCAGTTATGCTATAATTAATGCAGTTGTGCTGCAAACATTATTGTACATGGGACCAGTGGTTAATAAAAGCTGGCTCAGTTGCAAACAATGGACTGTAAGCTATGTATTTTGAATTTATTGTAATATGTTGTACTGTATCAGTTTCATATGTGAATGTTGCATTGTTTTTAGATTTCTTTTTCACTAGAGTCTTACTCTTATTAGTGTCTTTCTGTTTTGTTTGGCTTTTTAAACAATATACTGTTTATTCTCATGGTAATATTGAACTTAAAACGTATAGAAAACAAAGAAGACAACAAAGTTTTAGTGAAACTGACTAAAAGTAAGTATGGCAGACAAATCACTGTTTCACCAACTGTTTATGACCTACTAATAACCAACCACTAACCTAATTGCATTATTAAAAAGTGTTGCATTTTCAAAGATAATCTCAAGCTGTCCATAACTGTTGTCATCCCTAAGTTAGATGTTGTCCTCAGCCCCAACCCACTTCTCAGCCAATGACAAACAAACACACCGAAACCAGAAGGGAAAGTGGGAGGAGACAAGAGACAATGCAGAGAGTTATCCATCACAGTGTTGCCACGACGACACCCTCTCTCCGTCCTGTATCTGGATCTCAGTGTGAGGACAATGACATCTTTCTCTGGTTTGTGTGAGGACACAGAAGAGACATGAAAGGTGGAATAAAAAATAAAAAAATGATTGCGATGATGGACAAATAGTTGGATCATAGGTTTAAACTGACAAAGGAGGTCATTCAGTACGGCTTAGATTGATAAATCCAGGTGGAAGTGATGGCCCAACACTCATCAAATAACATTTATTTGTAAAAGTCATGTTAACCTGAGTCATTGTTCATAGTAATGAGGTGCACATCAGAAAGCAAGACAAACAGAGCCTTATTGTTAGACTAGTGGTAATGTATTTTCTATTTTCAGCAGCAGGTAAAGGATGAAACCTAGTTTTGGTCACACATCATATCTCAGGTATTAAGTTCCAAATAAAATCCTGAGGTCTTTTCTGAAATATTAAAACAACAGTGGTTCATCATGAAGGGATTGTTTAGGGTTTATTTTGGCTTTATTTTTCATGAACATAAAACATTAAGGCATCTACAGTCACTCAATTCAGTTTAGTTTTAGCTTTGATCAGAAGCAGGAGTCCAGGAAAGAAATTTACAGAAAAAAATAAAAAAGAGAACCAAATTTTTTTTGAAAAGCAAAAAAATTATGTTAGTATGTGTACAAATATGTAATAATGTATGTCATGTAATCAATATGTATCAACTGGTAAATGAGACCCACACAAAACCAAAAACATGTGTCTATTATGTTGTGAAAAGTTATTAAGAGACACTAGTGTGTTCTTTATTTTGAGCTGACCATTATCTCTTTTATTTGCCCTTTCCATTAAAAAAAAAAAAAAAAATCAGTCAAAGTAGGTCTGTAACAATATGCTTTGCCATCTTTGCATTTTGGTCACAGCACTTTAAGTTATTTCTTTCTTTTAAACATATGATACAAAATGCTTGCTTATTGCTCTGAGAAACTTGCATAAACTACTATCTTCTGACCCCTCGTGGAAATCTGTGGAATTACATCAAACCGAACCAAAGATTGCAAACCAGCAGATGGCGCTATCTCCTCACAGACTGACGTGTATTTGAGAGTCACGACACCGGCCAACACAGGGCCAGTTTTCTTAGTCTTGTGGAATAACATCTACTGAAGGTGCTGTGATTTGTCTTCAAGTATAACACATTTCTTTACATTTTAGCTAAAGCAGATTTGTAATGCACTTGCTTTTGACATACAGTTAATAATATCCTAAACTGACTGCCATTTAATGATGTCACAGACCAATAATTACGATACAGTTAATAATTAGTGTGACTCGCTTGAATCACCTCTCCCCCTCTGCTCAAAAGTAGGTCAGGTTAAATTACAAAATCAAAAATTTAGAAGCCAGGGAATTAGATCAAACACCAGCAGATGTTTGTAGCTTTAATTAGGTGTAGGATTAAAGAACTCTGTCAGGTGTAAGACGCTGTCATGTCTAATGCAATCTTTGGATAAAATGAGGGGATATGTCTTGAGATAAGACTGTGTAAATCAGAGATGGCAGATGAAGCAGACTCACATCATTGGGTTTTGCTCCATCATGTCATTTATGTGGGGATTTTTAGTTCTAATTCAAACCATGTGCCCCTTTTTGTGATTACCTTGCAGTTCAAATTCTCCACACTCTTGTAATCTCGAGTACAACTCTTTGTTTTCTCAAAGCTGAGGTCACTGTACTGGAACATTGTTTAAAGTTGGCAGAGTGAGTTGATGTATACGGCAGACATTCTTCTGAAGTGAAATATTCCCAATGACCAGGAGAAGTTTATTTGATCTGTGAAGGTTTCATGTCTGTTTGGGAAAGTCTCTCACTTGCCTTTGTTTTTTTTTTTTCTGAAAGGCAGCTGTCTCTAATGAAAACAGAGGACTGTAACCCTTCCAGGAATTAAAGTTTACTGAATTAGTTCAGTTGTGATTTATTGACATGACATGAGTAGATCACCTTTACTGTCACCTTTGTCTCTGTTTATATGAGATTTCAACTCTAATGATGATCACTGAACCCCAGAGTTTGTGTTAAAAACCTTGAATGCCTTTTTCATAGTCAGCAGCTTTACCCTTGATAAATTGGTCTTTGTTCGGTAAAATATGTGACAAAATGTAGGCCATAATGAGACAACTGATTGAAAAGTTTGAAACAGGGACACTGAGATGAATAATCAAACCATACAGTCTAAGTTAAAAGGTTAAAAGTTAGTTACCAATATATGAAGGCCTTGAAATCAGTGTAAATCATGAATTTGAGTTTCACACTGCGGGCCCTCATTCCAAGCACATTTACAACCACCTTCCACTCCAACTGCATTACTGACAATGTTCAGCGCTTCAAAACCTGTACGTTCTTATTACAGAATAGTTTTGAATGCTTTTACTTAATAGTCTTTCTCAGCTGTTGTCACTCAACATACAAGGTTTTCACAAGTTCATTTTTGCTGACTGCCAGGGGATCTCCCTTTGGAAAAAGACATTTAAGAAACAGCTCTAAGACTGGCGTTCATTAACAGCCAAGGAGTATTCGTTTGATGTTTTTCCACATGTTAAGGACTGTGTTGAAATGTTGATTAATAGTCAACATTTGAGCCTGTTGCATAATCAGTTACCGTCACCGTTTATCCTTCAAAACAGTACCCTACTAGAGTCTTTACCAACCATGACATAAACTCCCATTTTCATTCTCTGTTCATTTCTTCGAGTGGAAACTCTTGAGTCATCTACTGCCCTCTGCCAGGAGTGTAGTGGGGTGTTTTTTTGTTTTTTTTTTCACTGCAGCTCTCTTTGGCACAGGAAGCCCAGCGAGCGATGGAGTCATATACATGACATCATCTCTGAGGCATGTGCAAACAATCTCAAAAACTGGATCTGATTAAAGAGTGCATGCAAACAGCACAGAGGGAGCGCCTCAAGAACCGGGTTCACATTCATCTTGTGGTAATGTGAAAACACAAGTCAATTTAGTACATTCAGTATGTCTTACAAACCTAACCTACTGAGCTAACACACATTCAGATACAGTAGAGTCAGTTTTAGAGGGAGTTGAGACAGCTCTTCTTTTTGTTTTTACCAACTCTACCATTGTGTGAAACCCTATTAATGCAGTTGGTTTGGTGAGTTTTCTTGTCTGATTAAACAAAAGTGGACAAGAAGGCTTTTATGTCAATAGTTTATAGCCCTTACTCTCTGTACCAGTAATGTCACACTGAAAATTACATTTAAAGATGGGCTGTGTTATTTTGAGGCCTTTTAGTCCCGCTATATGTAGTGGTGAAGGTTGCAACACTACCTCTCACACTCCTTTTTAAAACATGTGTACCTTCTTTCTATTTAAAAAAATGGAAAATAAATCAATTTAGTTAATAAGAGCCCCAAACAAATGTTGAACAAAATGTCTTCACCTTCAAACCTAAATCCAGATGCCTTCTTTTAAACCTTTTGAATATGTCCTGGACGACTGAGCACCTTCACAGTAAAGATATCCCACACTTCGACCTAAAACTGCCACAGAACAAGCCCAAACCACATTTCTGTAAAAACATTTATTACTGAGGATGTCATATATCAGCAGTGCTTTTTTTAACCAGACATACAATGGTACATTTGATATCAGCTGACTTTACACCTGGATTTTAAGGTAAAAAAAAAAAAAAAAGAAGAAAAGAAACAAAACATCTCAGCAGTGACTTTAGGGTATAGATTTAAACATGTGTGCACTTTAAATTTTGAGATGGCATTATACAATGAATATACATTTTTAGGAATCACAGAGTAGTATTAACAAGCCCGAGCCACTTTAGCTGAATCTCCACCAGCGAAGCACAATAGTAAAAAAACAAAACAAAAACAAGAGTAAAAAGTGAGGAATGTGAAGTTGTAACATAGAAACGTGATGTTTTATGAGTGATCATTTCATGCCAGCGCATTGTTCCTTTTACACATAAACAGTATATACATGCTTCAAGTAACTCCTGACTTAGTATAGTTGGTCTTAGAGTGAGAGAGGCGTTTCCACAAAATAAGAAAACACAAAATGGAAAGGTGTGATTTACACGTTCGGTGGTGTATCTGTGGTGAAGAGACCCTATAAACCCCTGTTTATTCCAGTACGGAGAAAAACTGCACCTGTGTGTGTCTTTGGCATGGTTCAGCATCACAGACGCCCAGTGTGTTTGTTAAAGGGACAGTCACATTTTGGTAGTGGAGTTGTATGAGGCATTTATGGACCTTTGTTAATTATATAATCATCAGTGTATCTCAGTCTGTAAAAAGCAGACAGGAGTAATATTCATAGATTTGTTTTTCGTTACATGCAACTCAATAGTTTTTCTGCATTTGATAAAGATTTGCCACAAATGCACAAAAATGCCATCTCCCGTCTGCTTCTCCAAACTGGGGACACACTACCCACTTCCTTCAGCGGTCAAGTACCTCAGATAACCCCATTACAAACCGGACTAACCCTTTAAATGTTTCATGAGGCTCCAGTCTAGTCTGCTGTGAAAATTGAGTGGCTTTAACAAAACATCCCACCGACACAAGTAAATCACAATTCTCCGTTAAATGACAGTAATTATTCTCAACATCAGTTTCAGTTACATTAAAACAAAACATAAAACATTATACACTAGTACAATATATTCTTGATATAAGGGAAGCTTATCATTGAATACACCGACAGGATAGCTTTATATCGACAGTGAAACTGGTTTTAAAAGGCAACTCCAGAAACCACCTGCCAAGAAGCATACTTATCTTATCAGAGACAAAGGAGCAAAGCAAAGCAAGCAGCTCGACAGTTTGTAGGATATTCTGCTCTGTTTGAGATGCTTGTAATTGTGAGTCTTAACCAATGAGACCACAACAATCCCAGACAAACACACAGCGTCAACAGGAAGAGTCCATTTAAAGTGATAGTTTGGGTGATGTGGAGCTTTATGGGCTAAGAACGGCTGGGCAGAGTCACGATTAAATGAAAACTGAAATTATCAATAGTTGTTTTTAGCCCTTTTAGTTCATTAACAAGGTTTATACAGTAAATCTGCCTCATTATTAATGGTGGGTGTGTTCCAGTATTATTAATAGGACTGTGAGTGCCAGTCTTTATTTTTCAACTGATTCAAAATACTTCTTGTGAATATATATAGTCTAATTTATTGGTTTATTTGGTGTTTAAATGTATTTATTTATAAGACTTAATACAGATAAACCTTTAGAGATAGGGAGCAAAAAAATATACTCCAACATGTCCTACTTGGCAAAATAATAATAAAATATGCTGTATATCCAGATAAGGTAATAGGCAATGAATGGAATTGATTACTGCATTGGTCATTTAGGTAATAAGATGTTATTTCTTCCAGCTCTTAGATCATAGAGGACAGTGTGGTAAGGAAGGTTCTTTAAAGTCAGACAAACTCGACCAGGATTTTCAACTGGTGGGTCAGGACCCAAAAGTGGGTTGCAGGCAATCTCGAAAAACATTGTAAAAATGTTCAGCTATTTATACTTTGTTTATTTATTGGGGCCTGTTAAAAGAAATATATTAAATAGCGTTTTACTTATTGTGTTTGGAAATTGGTTGATGACATGGCATTATGAATTTAGAAAAAAAAAACAGCAACAGTGTGTCGCAGTGAAAAATATGAGTCCCTACATGAGACCAGTAGAGAACCACTGACTTGTGCAATATATTCACAAGGTTAAATGGGAAATAAATCAAAAATAATAATAAAAACTGACATTCACAGTCCCAAATTGACATAATCTTAAAAATACTACAGCTTTTATCACTGACCATGTATACAATATATATCCTCAAGAGCCCCGTGCAACTCAAACTATCACTTTCAAGTTTAGGCCTATGCAGCTGACTATGCATTTCTGTAAGTTGTTTCATAAATCTGATATCTTTTATATTATCGGTGCTTGTTTCCCATGATTACAGCAAAACATACAACAGAAAAAAAAGTGGACAGATCATAAAGGCTCATAAAGGAGCAGATGAAATGAACGACTAAAAAAACTAAACAGTTTTACAGCAACGTAAAAATAAACAAATGTATAAACAGGAAAAATGGAGAGGGCGATTCCAGTTTTTTCCCTTCTTTTCTGACGCAGGTGCCTCGCTCCACGGTTTGGCACGAGTTTCCAGACAGTGAGATGAGACCAGGCCATTGGCTGAAATTTTTCCACGTGTTGAGATGAATCGCGTCGGGCTCGGTCCCTACAGGTCGCCCTCCACTCGCCTTCTGCGGACTGGAGACCACAAACATAAAACTTTTAATAATAGGACACTGTTTAGACCTGGCTTTAAAATGTGTTCTCAGTGTCTGGATCAAACAAAGGCATTCACTCAACATAGGTGTGATTGGATTCTTTGAGCATTGCAAATGGAAAAGTTCTTGTACACTCAATAGCTCTAGTGTTTATTTCTTCTTCTAAGATATAAAGTCAAGATGAAATTAATCAGAAAAACAATGCATGATAAAGTGATTTTTGTGGTGTGTTGTGGGGATTTCTTGACGTGAGAAATTTTGACTAAACAGAAAACATGGCAACAACCATATACAGTATTTAAAATGGGGAGAGCTTTATGCGATGCTACCTTTCTCTGACTGGCTGCAAGTCTCCCTAATTGTGACAAAAAACAGTTTACTATTTATGCATTGGTACTGCCACCTGGAAATGTTACTTAAATCCAGAGATCAAACTAATTCTTGGTAGAAAGGATGATCGGCCAGGTTAGCGGGTACTTGATCATCCCTAGTGTTAAGAATTGGACAGCATTAGTGTTTCAGTTTACAAGTAAATGGACAAAAGGAAGTCTAGTCTAAAATAAATTGAGTTATATATCACAATGTGCATCCCTTAGGTAAATGTAACCTAAATTTTGGCTTCTACATTTCCTGGAACACTCATTTTCATTGCATAAGCAGCACTAGGGGCTTCGTTTATCCTCTTCAGCTCTACCACCTGAGGATTTAAAAACAAGGAATTGCCAAAACACTTCTCAATGCAAAGTTAAATGCTCTGAAAGGGTCTAGGTTTCCCTCAAAGTCAGTGATAAAATGACACAACAGAAAAACTGCATTCATGCGGCGCACCCTTTGACCTTCAGAGGCCTGTTAGTTTCAGGTGAGTCATCGTAAAGTATGCGGTCAAAGTTGAAATGTCTTTTAACAGCGTGTGCAGTTTAAGTGAGACATGTCATCGCCGTCAAAGATCAAACTGTGTCAACTCTGCTACTGTTACAGCGGTGAGAAAAAAACCAGTTAGTCACAACCCATGCTCCAGACCTGAACTAGCGCTGCTCTGACGAGAGGAGGGGCTGCGAGAGAAAGCAGCGACACATGTTCACCAGGAATATGTCACAACAACAACAACCTGCAGAGGCTTTGGCAACACACAGAGAGACAGTAGCGGTGGAAGAGTCGTACCCAAGTCGTTGTTCTTGGTGATGGCAGCTGCAGCTCGAGAGCGCGGCCCTTGTTGAGTGAAGTGGTAACCGAACTTGATTATGCTGTTGTTTTCTTCCAACATTTTCGCGATCTCCATCTCTATAGTTGTACCAAGCTGTTGCCTCTGAAGGACAAAATAATAGTTCATGTTTTTTTAGCCAGAAGCCATGAAGCCTCTGAATGTTTTAAATGTATAGTATTAACTTTGTGTATTTTATTTCTGCTGTACTACTTTTAAACGTTTTATTACAACACATCTAAGTATACTGTATAATCATAAGCTTTCAACAAGGACTGCATTCAGTTTTGTTGAACCTGAATGACATGAACAAATGCCAATTAGCTCTCTTTGGCAAATGCTTGACGGGCTGCACAGCACAAACATTTTACTGCTTCAGGAAATGTTTGATCTCTTCAATAGACAACTCAAAAAGGCTTCCTCATTCCTAAGTTATTATCAATGACATCTATTATCCATGACCGCTTGAAAAACAATATATACAACAAAGTCAAGTGCTCTTAGATGCTTTTTTATACCTCAAATCCATATCAAAAATCTGAAATTTTATTTACAGTGTGGATAAATATTGAGTAAAACTGATAGCAGGTAACCGTAAACCGAAAAGTGCCGTTTTAAGGTATATACTTCAAAATGTGATTAAAATGCGCTCATGAAATAGCCCTAATACTAATTAATAACAAAATACCCACTGCATACTACAAACTATTATTAACTACTACTACTAACCTTTAAGCAAAGAGCTTCCGTGATACCGAACAGTGTATCATTGGTGTGCATTTTATCTTAGCACAGTTATTATAGTTTATATTTAAAATGATATTTATCAGAGAGACTATGTTACCTGGTTGTCTATTTTGATCTCTGTGAGTGTGTCATTGTCCCGCAGAGCCTCGACCAGGGCCTTGACCCCGACCCCCGTGACGAAGTTCGACTCCAAGTTCAAACTTCGCAACGTCTTGTTCTCCCTCAGCATTTCACCGAACGCCTGCGAGAAAGAGGAAATTACACAGACTTAAATATAGAAGCCTTGAGAAGTGTCAGAGCGAATTACAAAAACACTCACCACAGCGATGGGGTCATTACTCCGCGTCGCTGCCAGACTAAACTTCTTGACGTGCGTGTTCGTCTCCATGGCTTTGGCGAAGTCTTTCAACGTGGGAATAGGAATGTTCTGATAGAAATGTAAAAATAAACTTAGTTAGCAAAGTTTGAACCAGTCAATCATAAATGATAATCAGCAGAAAGGAGAAAAATATACCTTAATGTTGTTAAGGTTGACCTCTGTTAAAGAGCTGTCGTTTTTCTTTATCCTTTGTAGAGTCTCTTCGACGTTTGTGGGGTTCGGAGGCTCGTCAAACACTGGGTTCATCTTCTCTCCTTTGATCACATCTGAAAACAAACAGTCAGCCTTATATTCAAAAATAATAACCAAAAAAAGAGTCAAAAGCATAACAGTCGATCGGGACTTTGACCACTGTGTTATTAGTTTATTGTGTTTTTACGTCATATTTGTTTCTTGTAACTATACTTTACTATATTGAACTAGACTATTACCACTATCTGACTATTTTCTTGGTTATATATGTCCTTTCAGGTACATGGGGTTCTGATTGTACAGAAGAAGTAACCAGTTCTATTTTGAGATTAAAATCCATGGTGTAGGAACATGTTTTTAAAGTCCATCCAACTTGTTATAACAGGAATCATCTGTGAAAAAATGAGACCTTGAGACGTGATGTAGGCTTTATAATTAAGGATTTTAATAGATGAGAATGATCAGCCCACAGCGGGATGTTGGCCAATCACAGCTCGCTTCTGGTAAAAAAAGGAGCGCTCCCATTGGCTGACACTGAGCCAGCCTGAAGCAGGAAAATCTACTACGCTGTTGTTGGGGAAGAGTTGTGGGGCTGAGGGAGGGACGGCAAAAACTCAGTCGGGTACTTTAGCTTTTAATGTTCAAACTTCTGAGGTGTAATTGACTCTTAAAGCCTAATGTGACCAAAATCCATTATTCCAGTCCAAACAGTTGTATTAATACAGATTTAATAGTCATTAAAGTACTTACTGTTGTAACCCTCTTTACCCCCGCTCCCGTCATACGTCTGAGTACTGGTGACCAGAGTGTGAACTCCCAGGATCGCTGCAAAACAAAGTAAAAAGTCATCATGTTGTTATTCATTCTCTGCTATTTAAAACACATCTGTAATTGAATAAAGGCTTTTGCAGGCAGCAGAGGTATTTTGCACAGTAAGCTCTTATTCTCCTCCATTAACTAACACAGAGGTGACCAGAGTCATGGGAAACAGGGCTGAAGTGAAAGCCGCCTGTGTTTAATGTCCCAGCAGACTCCGGGTCAAGCACATTCAATGTTTCTCACAAAAATGAGCTTTCATTTCAAAGTGGCTTGTACAGAAAGCAGTTCAACAATGATGTCTTTCTATGAAGCGCGGGGGGGGTTTCTCACCTGCGAGATCACACAGCTCTGTGTCTGTGGCACTGCACAAAGCCTCCTCTAATTCAGGGTCCAGAGTCGTGACTTCTTCATGACGCATTTCCATTGGCTTCTGTTTGGGAACAAATGCTTTACCTGCAGAGAAAGGAGAAACGCAGGGAAAATGGTCATTGAAGTGCTCGGTGATAAAAGGAATACAGTTCAGTGCAAAAGACCACCAAATTAACAAAACAAAGTAATCCTGGTCCAGATTGTTTCTGTTTACAAATAGAGCATTTACTGAATTTTCGTAATGGTTTATGGTTTATACTGTTATAACACAGCTATAGTTTTATGCACAGTACTGTTAATCAGAATAACATCAACGCAGTAAAAAAAAGTTTCAAGTTTCACTTTTTTTAATGTACAATTAATCCACTGGTGCTTTTCAGGCCATTATTGAGCCGATTCACAACATCCACACTCTTGTTGTACATCACATTAATACAAAAATCATTCATTCACCTTTTTTATTACCTCAGAAAATTGCCCATTTCTCATTTACAAGCAGGCTTCATTCACTTTCAGTGACTTTTCCACAATTACGTTTTACAACAACCCAAAAAATATCCATACTTGCTCTTGTTTGAGGTTATTTTCCGACCGCTTTTCCCAGAAACCCACCTCGCGCCGGAGTCATGAGACAAAAGCACCATGTGAGAGACTGTGTGTTTGCCAACAAAAGGAAAACATTTCTAGATACAGCTAGGGTACAGTTATTACACACACATTTCACACAGCAACACTAATCCAGGGTTTAGTTGGATTAAGCAAGACTTTTTAAGATGTTTATGAAGGCAACTTCTAATCCATTTCTGGTCGACAGATTTAATTTAAGTCAAATTTACCAGCATTAGACTGTCAAAGGCTGAGTGTTAAAGTCTTACAGGGTTAGTGCAGCTCTTTGGATCATAATTAGTGTGTGCCTATGTTGACTGCATTGCCACATTTATAGTGCCCTTTCTTTGGAGGATATTTATTTTGACTACCTTTACTTGGTTTAATAATTACCCTTTTAGTCATTTTTTGTGTATTTTTGGCAAACTAGTGGCACAAAGGGCATATATTTATTATGATCGTTCTGTGTTATACTGTTGCTCTAAAATGTGCCTAGATATAAAGAAAATCCACTGATGTTATGCCACCAACCTACTATCAGTCCATTTCCTCCTTTGTTTACATGGGTAGAACTGATAACTTATTTCACTGGTGAGGACTAAAAAAACAGAATGGGACATAGATCTAGATTGGATCTTTTTTTTTTTTTTTTTTACAAACAATTGCCTGGAAATTATATCGGAATTTTACTAAAACCTGAATTAAATTCAACTCAATTTTCAAGTCTTGTAACAGTGGTTAACAATGAGGATTGTGATTTTCCTCCTGAATATTATAAGCCTTAATTCCACAGTAGAACCATATTTTGACCCTCAAGACACCATTTCCTTTCTGTCTCTCAGTGTTGCAAAAATGAGCCCCTGTGCTTGGACCTCTGACAATTTAACACATTAACCACCAGCCTTTGAAAAAGTTAAAGTTAGTCCAGCCATGTCCAATAACTATGGAATCACCATGGTAAATGACCTAGGGAACGGAAAAAGTGAAGGAAGTCAATAAACAAAGACGAGAGTCTTGTGTTAATTGCTGGGGCAACTAGCACTGGCTTCAGCAGACCATAAAGAGCATCCACTGGGCGCCGTTTTCTCTGTTTGTCCAAAGCCTTTGACAAAAACAGTGCGAGAAAAGGCCCCATCTCCTCCTACTTGGTCTGTTAAATGGCCCAAACTGATCCCAAGTGGGGGCTCTGGCACTTCCTGAACACCAGCAAACAGTAAACACAGTCATCAGCTACAGTCTAGTGCCAGTCCCTGTGGAGACATGTTTCTTCAAAGTAAAGGAGAAAACACTAAGAGACCTACTTGGAGCTCTGACATGGTCCCGGGAGGAGAGTATATCATGGGTTAAATGAAGAAAACACATGTGGCAGTGTTAAAAGGTGATGGAAATGTTTGAGTAACAGGAGTCTCTGGGCAGATTAACTCACATTAGCAGGGTTTATAAGGATTATATCTCGACATCCTACTGGAAAACTGGAAAGACTAATGGTTATGTGTCACCACTGTATGGCTTCATGTTCTCTGAATAAATGAGCAACATCAAATGACTGACAGTTCCCCGAAACACATTGTTCCCCAATATAAGAAGAATAACTCTGCTACTTTATAAACACAGTATGTCCAACTTACTAGAAGCTTCCCTATGAAACAACGCACTTGTATTAACAGTCCATATAGCAGCATTGTAGATGCAGACATGGTCCTTGAGTGAGTTCGTAGTGTTGCTTTAACTTAACATTGTAACAGTTAAAGTGTAGCGAAGAAATGTAGTGACCAAGACTTTGAGACTGAGTCAAGACCAAGACTTTGAGACTGAGTCAAGACCAAGACTTCAAGACTGAGTTAAGACCAAAACTTTGAGACTGAGTCAAGACCAAGACTTTGAGACTGAGTCAAGACCAAGACTTTGAGACTGAGTCAAGACCAAGACTTAAAGACTGAGTCAAGACCAAGACTTCGAGACTGAGTCAAGACCAAGACTTCAAGACTGAGTTAAGACCAAGACTTTGAGACTGCGTCAAGACCAATACTTTGAGACTGAGTCAAGACTTCGAGACTGCGTCAAGACCAAGACTTTGAGACTGAGTCAAGACTTTGAGACTGAGTCAAGACTTCGAGACTGCATCAAGACCAAAACTTTGAGACTGAGTCAAGACTTTGAGACTGAGTCAAGACTTCGAGACTGCGTCAAGACCAAGACTTTGAGACTGAGTCAAGACTTTGAGACTGAGTCAAGACTTCGAGACTGCATCAAGACCAAAACTTTGAGACTGAGTCAAGACCAAAACTTGGAGACTGAGTCAAGACCTAAACTTTGAGTGCATGATACAGACAGTTCTAAAAGTTAGACACGTTGAATTTAAGATTGGTTTGCCAATATTTTGTAAAGGGTATAGGGATGAGTAATTAGTGAAAATATAAGCAATGCTGCATTTGAGGTCTTCAAGCTTATTGTGATACCGATAAATTTCAAAGTTGTAGACTAAGTTGTAGTTGTAGTAAACATCAGGCACTTTTTTGGGATCAATGTTGAATATCCAGGGCCTGTTTTTTTCTGAGATCTTACTCCCAGTTCCCAGAAACCAAATAGGAGAGCTACTGTTCTTTCTGAGCCATTCATTTGTTGTTTGCTTGTTTCATGTTTTCTACTGAACAGAGGCCTCACCCTGCACTTTAAACTCAATTTATCACAATTCAAAGGAAGCCTGTCTGAGATGCTGCAATTATTGAATGAAACATGCTTTTACTTTGGCCCACAATGTTACCTACTTGACTGCACCCACATTAACCATATGTCATTTCTATTCAATGTAAAAATAAGTCAAACTATGTCTAATAGGGTTTAAGTGGGTAAATTGCTGTGTGGTCGCTGTAGCATTTAAACAAGCCTCTCTGAAATGATGTGTGTTATTAGTTACAGGCACACGCAGGGATTATTTATCAGCAGGGGGCGAGAATAACAAGGACGAGTGAATCAGCCACATTCCTCATATCCACGACAGTGATCTGAGTTTTCCATTCTGTCATAATGTGCACACAAACATGGAACGATGAGCACAAAGACCGAGCACTTTTATGGGACAGATCTTCACCAGAAAATGTGGACATTTACATTCCCATATCACTAAAAAGGAACTTCAAGAAATGTCAAATAGTCTCACACCCTTTTACGTTTTATCTTTTTAAGCGAAAGTCATGGGGTTTGTTTTTGGAATGTAAGGCTTAGATGTTAGAAATACATGTTGAGTGGGGCAGTATCCTACTATCCAGTAAACTGCAAATGAATGGTTAACAGTTGGCGAATGGTCAAGCTCCACTTTTGCAGTTTCATAAAAGGCCTTCAAATTGTTGCAAATGAGTACACACACATTAGCACTCACATGCTATGATGCTTGCATTGGACTGATGTTATCAATTTGTCCATGTGCGCAATCAGTCCCCATAAAATAAACCAATAAACCACATGAATAAATGGTTGAACAAGAAACAAATAAACACATAAATGATCACAGAATTGTCAAAGGCTGTCATTTTAGGTAAAAAAAAACCCAAACAAACACCAAAATAAGGCAAAACAAGAATCCTTAAATTCACATCTGCTAAAATAAAAGTTAAGGTATGGGCAATCAAGAAAACAAATGCAAATCTACTTAGGCAAAGAGAAACAAAAATACCTAATTCCATTCAAATGAGGACTCAAACTTTCTTTCAGAGACTGGTCAATGTTTCCCAAATACTAGACCCTGAACAAGTCAAGATAATCAGCCCTCATCTTTTTTATATAAATGAGCACTGCTGACTTTACAAAACAGATGATATCTAATGACCTCGTCTCCTCTCGGGACACTCCCAGCTCAAATCCCGGGAGGCGAACACACCTTCGCTTCGACTCCGTTGGCTTGCGTAAGACAACACGTCCATGAATAATGTGTGCTCCGACAGCAGGTCAGTAATTACAGCTCCAGATGTACGGCTGATACTGGCACACCTTGGCCTTACGTCTCATGAGAAATACAACACGGACATGTGATAACACCTCCACTGACGCTATTCTTCAGAGCCTTTGTCATGTACAGGACCTTTTGTCCCACTGTGTTCGACATTTGCTATTGTCACCTGTAAGTAACAGGGCTAAGTGGAACATGTGTTTTATATTGAAATGCTTATGGCTGCGCTGTACAACATTTGTGGCTCTTCAATATTGTGAGGATAAGTTGATTTGTAATACTGGAATTTCCTCAATTCAATAAACCAAGTCAAGCTAATATATTGCTTTAGGTTTGCTGCTAATTCTAACCTAAAACAGTGAATCTAGTCACTCACCTTTCTTCTCTCCTGTAAAGGGCACTATGTCCTCTCTGTCCTTGTGCTCCATGGCTTCCTTCTCCAGATATTTGAGAAGACGGTCTCTGTCGAAAGGCCCCGTTGCCTGCTTGTTTGTCTGGTCTTTTTGACGGAGTCCAGCGGGGAGCAGAGCGTTCTGAAAAGAGGGACAGGTCAGAGGTTATTGCGTAAAATAACTGTAAAACACACAAAATATGCCTTCAACTTGATGGATAAAGATAAACACTGATAAGGATCTACTTGCTGGGATGATAACACTATTACTATTTTTGATGACCTTTCTATGACAGTTTATTCAAGATGCTGATTTCCGGTTCAGTTAACTTCCCACAGTTGCTGATAGTTTCCATTGAGCCCTGTGTGGTTTGTGAATCTGTCTAAAATGGTTTTGCTGGAATTTAAATAAAACGCCTCGGGACGAGAGGGATATCTCTATAGCTCTCCTCCCAAATAAACATCTTGGCAGGCTGCTGATGGAGATTCTGCATCGAAACACTCCTCCTCAGAGTTTAACCAAACACTGCAGCATCAGCTCCTAGATCACTTAAATCACTTGATGCTTTTGAATATAGAGTTTTGTAAAGTCTAGTGGAGAGATCTGAACTGCTGCCAGTCTTGTTTGTTTTTGTTTTATCAGCTTATCCTTTATCCAAATTGTCTCTTGCCATTTCTTTATTTTGCTTTGCCTCAATGTCACTGCACTGTAAATGAGGGCACACACATATCTCAAGCATAAATAAGGGCAGAGATTTTGGACTAATGTGAGAAAGAAGTGTATTTCAAAAGCCCTTCTTCTCTTAGAATGAGCTTTCACAACTACCTTATTAAGTCTGAAGTTCCAGATACTGTATAGTTTATATGACTAGCATTTGTGATCACTAGATGTATCCCTTCAGAATCAACAGGTGAATGTGTTCTTTGAAATAAATGTAGAAACTGCTGAACAACAGATTTTTCATTGGCTGTGTGAAGGCCTTCAGTATGGAGTCGTATAAACAATTATCAAGTGTTTAACTTGAATTCAATTGTAGTATGTAGTAGTAATGTAGTATGGTCTCAACCACACTGCCAACAGCTTCAATCTTCCCCTTAAATGGTCCCTCTACCCTAGTTGTGGTTTAAGTCATCATTTTGTCCATATTTAAAGATCTCTCAGGAGTATCTTCCACTGGTCCCACTATTTTTTTGCATACTGTCACACCACTATTTGATGAACTGTAAAAAAAACACTTATTTAGGTGTTGGTGTCTGTCACAGATATTGCAGTATTGCAGACTTAGTTCATAGTCAAGTCAAGTTCAGGATTTTGCCCAAAGTCAACCATCTAGAGAGTCCTTTCTTATACCCAGAGAAAA
The DNA here is from genome assembly GCA_036850595.1 of Rhyacichthys aspro. NCBI lineage: Eukaryota > Metazoa > Chordata > Actinopteri > Gobiiformes > Rhyacichthyidae > Rhyacichthys > Rhyacichthys aspro. The sequence goes on along the minus strand of CM072150.1, from coordinate 19,117,348 downwards.
CTGTAGCCAAAACACAATTATGAACTCTTTAAAAGCATCAAGATCAATATAATAAATATAAACCACCCAAAATATTCTAAACCAAACTTAGAGTCAAAAATATGTCACATTTATGAATTAACTACTGTGTGTGAATGCAAAAAAAAATTTGTGTTCTGACTTTATTCATTGCCCACAGGAACTTCCTCACTCACAGATCACATGACCTCCTGTTTCCTACTGAGACTGACCTCAGGGTCCATCTCCTCCAGCGCCGTCTCCAGCTGTTTGAGCTCCTCCGCCGACAGTTTGTTGAGGATCTCATCTTCGTCGAGATCCTTGTACTTGTCCAGGTCTTTCTTGAACGGCAAGGCCATGGCGCAGGCTTGAGCTCGAGCTAAACGGCACTGAACGGCAGCAGAGCCACGCTGCTCCTCTGAGGGCTGCAGACGTCCTGGAGACAACAGCACAAACAAATCAACACTTATTCTAGAGAGACGAGGCAGAAAATTCCTATTCACTTAGCTGTCAGCAGCGTTAATGAAATTAGGTTGTGTATTCAGAGGTTGTTTAGCTGATCTCTGTGAAACAATGGCTGATCACAGCTGCTCTGGAAAATAATGGTTCACAGTGATGCAACACACAGCTGCAACAATGGACGAACTCTCTCAGGCCCAGACCGAGAACATAACGGCTCCCAACAGGATCACTTACTACAAGATTTAAACAGAAATACAAACTTTGTGATGGTGAAAACCACAGTGTGCAATTGTCAAGGGAATTTCGAGAATTATAGAAACTTGTGTGGAAAAAAATTTGCCCAATCATAAGGACATCTTTGACATATCCAAGCAAACAAATGAACTTAAGTCTGTGTTTGGCAAAAAATGGAGTTTAGTTATTATTAATGCACTTTTAAATGGTTTTATTCAATGGCCAAGAAATACAGAGAAATAGGACGTTATATTTTGTTATATAAGTTATGGTGGCAAGTCAAAGATTTAAACTAGAGTCAAAACAAACTAAGTTGTTTTTGTTGCCAAGTAAAAGCATGACCAAACCCTTCAAATCTGTGACTAATTTCTGGAGGAGTTTCCACTGTGATTGTTGAAGATTGTTGAATAAGTATGTGAAGGAATAAAAAAATGACTACAATCTTACTAAACTAAACTTAGGACCTATCTGTAGAGGTTTGACTGAAGTTAGGTGACAGACAGATGAAAGAGGTACGGAGCTTGTCACATGTAAAGAAGTCTTCAGATCCCGCACCACAGTGACCTCATCTTTTCCAGTTTCCCCACAGGACAGTCCCACACAGTTTACACACATTTTTACAATTCACAAAAGACTGTCTTTAGTGAATGAGGTGAAAAAGAAGATTTATTGAGAGATTTTTCAAACTGATGAGCTGTGCATTTTCATTGAATGCAATGAACACATACTATCCCTCAGTGATGGTCCAAAAGGGTACAGACTGTACAAAGTCCCAAAACAAACAAACGTCAATTGTTACAGCCTATTGACTCAACTGCAGCAGCTTGTGACAAAGTTATAGTTAGTTAGATTAAAGTAGTTCCAAATGCATTTTTTGTAGTCAGAAGCACTTCATGTCACAAAAGAGATGGTAGCATTTAATAACTGATCGTCACAGTTACAGCTCTGTTTTCCTTCGGCAACAGTGAGTTTATGAGCTTAGCTTCCAGCCTTTAACCAAGTATTATAGGTCTTAAATGAAAAAAATGCAGCCAGATTTGTCATTTAAATTGAAAAGGTGTTGTTATAGATTATGTCTGGTTAGCTACGGCCTCAGTCAATGATTTGGAGATAAAATAAAAGACAAACATTTAAATCAACCCAGTGCTGTAACAACACTGCTGCCTGCATCTCCACAATCCACCCTCTATCTGTTGCTGCTTCCCATTACCTTCTGTATTACACAACAATATAAACTCTGACATCTGGCAAATGCTAACTCATGACTGATATCAAAGCCTATAAATATGATCTGCAGTTTTTTTTTCAGAAGGCTTAAGGCTGTTTAATGAGATGTTCAAAAGAAAACAACTTATCTAATAGCGCTACACTCAAAACAACATTTGTGTAGAGAACTAAGGTCTCAAGAGGCTTTTAGACTTAAAGCTGACAGATTATGAATATCCGGGAAATCCATCTAATATGAAAAACATACAGAGACTACATACTCAAACTAATCTGTATGCAGCGTCCATAAAAAAACAGCAAAACACATTATTATTGTGATGTGAAAAATGACACCAAAACAGATAACCTTTGTCAAAATCTAAGAGCAGACAACAGGGTAGGATGAGCAAAGGTCAAACACGTGCACATCCCACACAAACATAATGCTCTTAAAGAAGATCAGCTCAAAAATAACACCATTTACAACTTCATCTCACTTTCTTCAAATCACACTCTTCCTGTGCTGAACTAGCTAGAGCGGGGCGCGTCTCGTGGAACTGGACGGAGTAATGTAGCATGCAGACAGAGGTAGAAGGCACTGAGAGGATCCATTAGTGCGATCTGATTGATTCCTTTCTCCTTCTCGTCGGAGATAATCCCTCGAGACAACAACAGATGGACACAGGCCAGTTACGGTACAGACAGGTCTCACTATACACTCACCTGCCCTGGGACGTGACCTCAGCGCTACAGACAGGGTGACTGTACCATACACCAACACGTCTCACTCCTCTATTTTCTTCCCTTTCTCTCACAGTTTCCATATTGTTTTACGACTGGAAAAGGTCAGCTATTTTTGACATTTTTCAAGACTCCCAGTTAACCGAGCTCTTCAAAGAGACTACATGATGAGTAGATCTACTGTCACAATAATATTTAAATAATGTCTTAAGATGAGGATCCCAACATTTTTCTTCAGAAGGTCAAATCCAAATAAATAATTGGAGTCCCATAAGGCAGGACTTTAAACCCACATTTTCCAATGGGTTCCCTTGTGTTACTACACTACAGCAGTATACCTTGAAACCAGTTATAGTCCCAAGCCGATGCCCATAATGTATAAAGCTCCCGAGAATGTTTGCCAGTCAGTCTGTTTGCAGTATCTAACGGTGAAATATGGCTTAAAAACAAGGACAATGTAGTGGCTGGTTATTACAGCACACATCTCTATCCGAGCACAAAAAGACTATAGTTAGCTCGACCCAGCTCCGCTCCTCAGGGGACTATAGTCTGCACTTCCTACTCCCACCTACTCCTGATACTCCGCTCTCCTTCCTCACTGCTGCTTCTCAGCTCCACTTGTTTTGCAGCTTCACTGGAACATCTACAGAAAATGAGGAGGAGGACAAAAAACCATGCTGCACAACCATGAGGGAAACAACATTAAAGAGAAACCACAAGGAAGTACAAAATTAGGTACAAGCAGTTACGTATTACACCGTGTGATTTTTTTATTTTTTTTTTGCTTGCGTTTTTGCCAATGCAATGCAAACACATCCATCTATTCTCTGAGGTTTGGGTCAAAGCGATAACAAAGGCCATTGTTAGACAGTGGCCGGAGGAGACTGAGCCTTGGCTTCTTATCAGGTCATCAACATCAAAGATTACAAAGGATTAAATAAAACACATTTTGTTTTAAAGAAGCAAAAATGAATGAATTTGTTTTTTTAGATGAATTAAGCTTATTGTGGTATTGCATTAGAGGCCAAGCCAGAGGCAAAGTTATTGAGGCAATGAGGAAATAAATGAAATTTAAAAAAATATGAATGTGTTTCTGTAAGTACAGTTTGTAGTTCAAAAAAGCTATCTACCACCTACCAACCACATTGTACATGTCAATGGACTTGTCATATTTTTCCATATTAATATCAATGTTTGTGACTATACCTAATTTGATAATGCTGCTGTTTGAGGGGTATCCTAATAGAGCTTGAATATTAAAGAAACCAGACCGTGAATTAAAATGCTTAATTTGCAAATATTCAAACCAACTTCATGAAGTAAGTTCATTGTTTGAATTTGTTAAATACAATGCCATTAAGTTCAAGTCTCTCCCCTCTGCCTCCTGTGGACCAGCGCAGCAGGAAATGGGTGTTGCTGAAACAAACAGGCTTGTACTGTATATACTCCCACAGTCCTCCCCTGAGACATTCACTACTGCATTATTATATAATGAGAACAGATTTCGAGGAGCGTCTTGTCATTCTGCCCCGGAAGTGCATAACAAAGCCTGGCCTGTCAGTAATATGTAAACTAATTCTCTGCACCTTTGTAAAAACAACAGTGGAGTGAAACCAGGGGCAAACAGCCAAGTTTCACTCTTAAAGTATGCACAAAGTAGAGCCAGTTTATCTGCAGTGCTCATTAAAGGCAGTAAATGGACCGTGTTGTCGCCCAAAATGACATGTCTGCCACAACTTGACATGAAATTCCACAGTAACAATACCTGCTTCACAGCCACCTGCCTAGGGGCTTTAAAAGGAAAAGCACAGTCACTCCTTCAACTCCGCAGACGTCCTCTTTACAGGGGGCCACACCCTTCATTCACCGATTAGTCCTACTGTTCAAACTACCTCTGTGAACAACTCGTACATAAACCCTTACTCTAAGGCATCAACAACAGATAAAAACCAGCCTTCACCTATGTTACAAGTTGTCTATCCTAACATACGGCCTCTTTATGAGCTGGAGTGAGTCATGTTAGAGGAAAACCCCAAATAATAACCCTTTTTTCTTAGCTACAGATACGCGGACATTATGTGCCTAATTTATTGTCATATAGAGAAAGTGGATTTATTAAACTGGATTTATAATGAAGCATTTCAATCAAAGTGGGCATTGTGGGATGAGGAAAAAGAAAACATCACATAAAGCAAACTGTTAGCTGAAATCAAGACAAAAAAACACATGACGTGAATTATACCTCTGTAACAAAAGAATAATGCAAAAGTTAGCGTTTGAGATATGTCAAACAGAATGAAATAGTTTAGTAGTAGCTGTAGTAGTTCATTCATCAGCTGAAATCTAGCGGGCTACTGAGGGAGGCTAGCGAAGTGGCTTCTGACATGTTTATGATAATCACACTAAATGTAAACGATGATATGATAATTTTCCAAAAATAGAGGCACAAATGGTAAGTTGCCGAAGGAGTAACACCAATCAGAGTAAAAGTTTATATAACATACAGCCACTGAGTCAGAGACATGAGAGGGATGAAGTGAACCAAGCAAAATAGCGATGAGGTGTAGCTAGCCACTAGCATGCTATCTCTGCAGTTGCTCAAGTTGCTATTCGTTTAGCTACACAAGAAGTGACAGCCTGTAAAACATAAGTCTTACAACCGTAACTCCTTTGACTTTGGTCTTTTCCTTACCAGCTATATTCCTTACCTGGTGAAAATGGAAAGTGACCGATGAAAGTCCAGATATTAATCCCAGTGGCTGCTGCGGTGTCTCTAGTGCTCGCTTTCTCACTACTCAAGCCAAGGGCGGTAACACCGGAAGACAGAGCGAGCGGATTTTGTGAGTGAGGCGCGGATCAGCCAATAGGATGAGACCACGTTCGCGTTTGACCAATAGCGTAAATGATCCCGCCTTAAAATAAATAAAATAAAAAATCTCTCTTTTCACCAAAATCTGAATATCTGAATATAAAGACATTTGAAGCAAAAAACTAATTGACAGTAAATCCACTTTCAAACCTCCACACTGCCTGCCATTTCTTTATGTTTATATATGCATTTACAGCTTGTTTTAGAACATGGTCCTGAATTGTACACTCATGTCAATCAAAAAAAAGACAAATGGAAATGTTGGTGGCACTCAGACATACAATAAGTGTCACAATGAGGAAAAAAAGGAGCTGACAAGACAAGAAGATATAATGTGTTTAGAAATTCAATAATGTACTTGTACATTTTTTAGCAAACAGAAAACTATTTTTAAAACTATAATTATTTTTATTCTTTTTTTCTTAATGACATAAATAACAAATATTAAACCGATCTATTTATCAAGCACATCTGTGTTCTTTTCAAATGTTTAGTTGTGCTAAGCCTTCCACAAATAAACACCAAGCTTGTCGTTTGAAGTAGGCTGCATCAAAACAAACTGAAGAACATTCAGGGCTGAGTTTCTTTTTTCTTCATTACAGAGAATATAGAGTTTCATGCATCCTCTCGCCTCACACATGATGTACCTACTTTGTAATAAGATCTATGTCTATGTAACACAGAAACTCCAGGAGCAGATGTGTGCTGCTGAATTAGATGGATGGTAGTAATCAGCCTGAATTACTGAGAGGGATATGACTGAGCGTACCTTCAAGAAACATATATTTAGACCTTTTTTGTATGCATACACAAGGGTAAAGCAAAGGAAAATAAAATAATAATATATTAATAAGATAGATAGATAGATAGAAGAAAGAAGAGAAGAAAAAAAAAAAAATTAATATAGATATAGATATATATGTGTGTATATATGAATGATTGAAGGGTCTGAAATTGCAGTCACAGGCTTTTGCAGATGTCACGGTAATATATACACAACATACAGTTTTTCACATGAAAATTGTTCCAAGTTGCTACATTTTATCAATTATTATCATCACTATTACATACAATTTTTCTTTCTACACTACTCTGATAAAGAAACTGGTCTGTATCACCATCTAGTGGTCATTATACCTCACTACAACAGTGGAGTTCAATCCGGAAACAAAACCATCTCTGGCCAACTTTACTTCCGGTGGGTCACGCTTCTCTCCGGTTTGGAAGAAATGGCGGACATGGATGAATTGTTCGGGAGTGATGGAGATAGCGACAATGAACAGAGAGGTAAATCTGCTCCTTCTAAACTTCATTACAGATGTTAAATACGTAACAGACAAGAGAAGAGCTGGACGTCCTCTTTATCTCTGGGTTAGCTGAGCTCAGTCAAACATGCTACTGTTGTCGCCTTTAACTAAGCGCATCTGACGTTGCTTCTTTTGAAATCTTAGTTTAGAAAAATAGACTAAGGAAACATTATATATTTCCCTGAAAAAATAGTTTGTGTGACTACAGTCAATTGCATTTGCAGTTTAATATAAACAATTTAAAGTAGTCACAGTTGGTGGTTAGTTTGTTTTGGTCAGACATCGTCTCAGGCTCAACTTAGCTGTAACTCCTCTCCAACAATAACTTCCTGCATTATTCATATTTGTGATTTAGTCGATACTTTACACTATTTTCAGATCTTCTTGTCTGTAATTACACACACACACACACACACACACACACACACACACACACACACACACACACACACACATATATATATTAAATATAATAATCATGTATCTATTCTGTACATGTAGGCACTCCGCTGCATTTAATGCTTCTGCAGCTCTGCAAACTGCATTTTATTGCATTGTACCTCTGAACTGTCACAATAAAGATTAACACAACACATACATACCACTTACTAGTTAACATTAGTGACAGTAGCTGAGATGGTAGGTTTACATCATATAGGATAAAAAAAAAAGAGCTTAAATTTAAGCATATTAATCTAAAGGACTTCTCACAACGCACCAGACCTTTTCTGGCAGTTTTTAACTATTGCATTGTTTGTAATCTGGGTATCTTTTTATGCTTTCTTCTTATTTAATGACATTCACATGACATGTATTTGTTTATTGATGCACTTCAGCAAGCAGCAATCACCAATGAATGCTCTCATTAAAATGGCAATTTACTATAAAATCTGAAGACGTATAATGCTAAATTTGTTTGTTCAGAGTCTGGTTCCGGTTCTGGGTCAGACTCAGAGCAGGAGAGACCCCGTTCAGCCAGCAATGCCTCGGGCAGTGGCAGCGACAGTGAACGGGAGAGGGACGAGGACGATGAGGATGGACATGAGGCGGGGAAGCCCAGTATGAACAAGGTAAAAGAGACAATATATTTTTGGATTGTTAATTTATTTATGCAGTAGAGTTGTTTAGTTTTCAGAACACTCACAGTTTGAAGGAGACTTAAGCATGTACTGCCTTGTATTTTGAAGGAGCTGTTTGGAGACGACAGTGAGGACGAGCAGCACAGTCAGCACAGCGGCAGCGACAACCAGTCTGAGCGCTCAGGAAACCAATCAGATGCCAGCATGCACTCGGACCAGGGCGATCACTCAGATGCAGAGCAGCACAGCGGCTCAGAGCGCGGTCATCGGGACGACGATGAAGACGACGAGGAGGGGGGTCACCGGTCGGACGCAGGGAGTCCAGCTGGCAGCGGGGCGTCCAGAGGAGGGAGTCCCCGGTCTGACAGAGGGAGCCCACGTTCAGACAGAAGGTAAGGAAGATGAGATCTGCTTTCAGTAGACAGTTTATTTAATGTGCATTATCAAGCATACATAGTATGCAAATCTCATCAAAAGCTGGATATTGTGTCAAAAGTCCTGCTGCAGGTAGTAAACACTTATATAATATAGATTGAAGTGTTCTTCTGCATTTTCAAAAGCATGTAAAGCCATGCGTAATTGTCTGCATTTATGCAGTCTCTAAAGGTAATGCTTCAAACTCACTTTTCCATTGGTTGGACTGGTTGATTTATTTGGCACATAAACAAGTCAATTGGGAGAAAGGAGTTAATATTTCTTGTGGTGACGATTGATATAGCAGTGTTGGGTTATTTAAACAACACATTTTAGAACTCATATAATCCTTTTTGTAATAGTTTTGTGTCCAGCAGCAATTTTTTTAAACTCATTGCCTATAACAGAAAGTGTAATGGGCTAAATCTTTACTGGTCACAGTTGTTTGTCATAAACTGTAAATGTTTCCTGGCAGTTCTCCCCACAGGTATTAAGTTTGTTTTAATTGTAACTGGCCAGATAACTAATCTTAACTGATGAAATCAGACAAGGAAGGTTTAGCTAAATTCCTTTGCTGCCTATAGATGGCTCCGTTTTATCCTATTGTAATGAACCAATTGTAGTTGATAATACAGTGTATATCTTTTATTTCATTTTATTACATTACATTATGTGGCAGCAAAACTAATTAGTGGCAAACACATGTATCACAGTAACAATTGCCTCAAAGGGCTTCCCAAAAGCAAAAAGGCAGCAAAAAGACAAACAGGCTGTACTAGACAACATCCCCCGTTTCTTAGACTCTCCACCAGGCAAGAACAATATACCCTTTTTTTACAAGATGTGTTGTGATATTCAGTTTTTTTGTAAAACCAGTGCACACAGTGATCCTGGAACCCCTCAGTCAGGCCCTGGGACCCCACACTCTGACGGTGAAGGGTCTGGCAGAGAAAACCAGTCAGATGATGAGAAGTGGGAGCGAGGGCATAAGAGTGACCAGTCTGACGAGGAGGAGGAGAAACGGCAGTACTCTGATGAAGAACGAGACAACTCTGATGACGAGGGCCCGAGGAACAGAAAGTCAGGTAGTTTCAAAGCAAAACGTATTTCAGATGGAGCAGTGCAAGCCTTTTAAGTTAATCTTTATACTTTAGAAGTGAGAAGAGGATTAGAGCTGTATGTGAAAGTTTTACTCTCAGTTCTGGGGTTAATCTCCCAACTCTCAGATTAATGAGAGATTAATTTAATTCATGACTTATGGTTCTTTTTGACTTCTTCCATGCCCTGTGAGTCTTTTCATGTGATGCATTTTTAATTCATGCCTGAACTGTGTTTCTCAGAGTCTGCAAAGGGCAGCGATAGTGAAGACGATTTCATTCGACAGAAATCTAAACCCAAGGCTGGTTCTGATTCAGATTCAGACAGTGATGTCGGATCAAAGAAAGGTAAGATATTTACATCTTTGACTGATTGTGGACAGTTTTTTCCCATTAAATTGTTGTACTGAGAGCAATTGCTGCTGACATCACAAGACACCTGATCATTGATCAGCAAAATCAGCAAAGATTCAACGTTAACAACATACTTATCTTATTGTCTCTGTCGTCTACAGTAAATCAATTATTTCCTTACTCTCCTACAGTCAAAAAGACAGCTGCTGACGACCTGTTTGGAGAAGCCGATGACATCTCCTCAGACAGTGACGCAGAGAAACCCCCAACACCGGGACAGCCCATGGTATCTACAGGCTTCTTATTATTCTCCTATTAAACCAGTCTTTGGTTTTACAGTTGGTCTTAAGGCTACTTTTTAATAGGTCTTGGACTCATTTTTATTCTGTCTTGTGTCGGACATAGAGATTTTAAATCAAGACCAGCCAAGACCGCAGCTATTTTTGTCAAAATTATTCCTGTGATTAAATGAAAACTACCATCACCTAATTCTGTCATTTTTACTAATGGCTGATCCTCCATGAGTTTGGATCTGGTCTAATACTAGACTTTAATACTAGACCGTCCTAACTTGTTTTCATATAGTATGTGGTCTTGAGTACGACTCCTATGTCTTACACCACATATCTAATCTCAGGGCTCCTCAGCTTAAGTGCAGAGTTCTTGAAAAACTGTCAAAATCCCCTTTTTCTATGAGCCTCACACTAAGTCTTTCTGAGCCAATCTTTTTTTTTTTTTTTTTTAACAAAATTTCAGATAAATTCTCTTTTCTCCTTCTTGTGTGTTCGTAGGATGCAGAGGATGGGATGGAGGGGGAGCAGGCAGAGGAGGAGCCTGTTCCTGAGACTCGCATTGAAGTAGAAATCCCCAAAGTCAGCACAGACCTGGGATCAGACCTTTACTTTGTCAAACTGCCCAACTTTCTGTCGGTGGAGCCCAGGTGTGAGCCTTGGCACCACAAATCCCTTTTAGTTTAACACACACTTCTTCCTTTAAAGTCATACTAAGGCTGCAGCTGGTATTAGATCAGGATCAATGCTCAGAAACCTTAATGGGAACAGAAACATAACTTCAAGATAGTTTTGATGGTTCCTTGACATGAAAAAATAGAAGTTACCTTTCATAGAGACACCACGATGTAAGTTTAAGTGACACCTTATCTCACGAAAACAAGATACATATGAATTATTGTTGTTGATTCTTTTAAAACATGTAAAGAACTCATTGCATCTCTCTTAAATAATATATAATGTATTAAACCTTCTAGGCCCTTTGACCCTCAGTATTATGAGGATGAATTTGAAGATGAGGAGATGTTGGATGAAGAGGGAAGGACCAGGCTCAAATTAAAGGTCTGTTGTCACTTGTGTGCATGCTTTTGAATCTGCTGCATCTTTTAAACCTGAATATTTAATGTTTTTTCTGCTACTGTAGGTGGAGAATACAATTCGGTGGAGAGTCAAGAGAGACGAGGAGGGAAATGAGACCAGGGAAAGTAACGCTCGTATCGTAAAGTGGTCAGACGGCAGGTGAGTTGCAATGTTACTCGGTAAACAGTATCTGACCCATACTGTTTTTCACATTTGACTTTCTTGTCGCAGCATGTCGCTCCACCTCGGGAATGAAGTGTTTGACGTTTACAAAGCTCCTCTTCAGGGAGACCACAATCACCTGTTCATCCGACAGGGCACTGGTCTGCAGGGACAGGCTGTGTTCAAGACCAAACTCACTTTCAGGTATATAACAGATCAGTGCAGTTCTTTACCCATTTGTAGAGTGATGAAAGAGAAAATGATGTAAAGCAGTTGTGAGTACATGTAGTTTAACGCAGTCTTAAATGGGATAAATAGTATAGACACAAAAAATTTTAAAATCAACAAATAGTTTCAGATAAAAAGATTGGATTATACTTGTTTTTTCCTCATTTTGAACAGTATGTAAACTATTAGATGTCTTGGTTTAATTAATTTAACGTTGTGTGTGTAATAATAGCGTATAATTGAGACGACAGGGAATATCACCCAAAGGAAATCCAAAAACCTGCATCTGAATTAAACCAATTGTAATCTGTTTTTCTCTATTGATTATAAGGAACTTGCAGTAGCCACAAATTGCACTCAGCTGATGTAAATTGGGTTGAGGTGATTGGGGTAATTCCCCTTTTAAATAACAGTATCAGCTCAAATCCAGTGCTCACTCAGGACATCCCTAGTTGGCAGGATACTTCCCTCTCCTCCGTCTGACCCTGAGCAGATCAACATGCTCAAAATAAGCCTCAGGCCGCTTTTAATTCCCAACAACAACAATGGTGTCTCTTATTCAAACACATTCAGAAATGTTCTCTATGCTGTAAGTCCTTGTGAAAGCATTCGGGTTTCTCTCACTAAGAGTGGAGTAAGCCTCTTAGAGTCCACTCGGATGTTCTGTTTTCTCAGACCACATGGAACTAGTAGGTCACCGGCCAACGTTTGTGTAAAGCACAGCGGCCGTACACAACAGTACCTTTAGTTTAAGGAGTGTAAAGGTGTGCAACAGACTAAGTGGCCCATCCTAATGGTGTGACAAGTCTACGCTTTAATATAATTTCTGCTTTCACTGTGTTATGTCCCTCTGACTTATTATGGGTAAAGAGACTATATCATTTATCACTCATTTTAAAATGGGGACACTTCTTTAAGTAGTTAAAGTAAGCTCAAGATCAAGATAAACATTGTAGTAAGTAACATGCAGTGGTGTGTTTGAGATAATGATAATAATATCTGATAAATAAATCATTAGAACAAACATTAGAATTTATTGTTCTGTCCGCTTGACCTTATCTGGGACCGGGTTAGACTGTTCTCTTCCCTAGCTCCCCCTGGGAAATATTGAGGCGTTGGTAGGCCAGGCCAGGCCAGAGACATAGTCTCTCTGGTGTGTCCTGGTTCTGCTCTCAGGCTTCCTCCTGGAGGGACATGCCCAGACCTCCCCCATGGAGGCATCCAGAAGGCTCACAGCTGCTCGTATTTGAGATATGTTGTCCTTCCAGTTATAACCCACAGCTCATGACCATAGGTGAGGAACCATAAATCAACCAGTGTCAAGAGCTTCTGACTGTGAGAGAAGGCAAAAGTTTTACATCAGTATGATTAAAGAGGTTTATGGGCTCAATTTACTTATACTGTTCTTATTTGCAAGTATACCTATGGCAAAACATTTTCAGCTTTAATTTTAGCAAACTTGATTAATTGTTCTGCATGTTTGTTTCACAAGTCAGTCTGCATTGTTACATAAGGGATTATGAAATATATTTGGTCCTTTCTAAGTATGAATATTTAAAATCTGGTCCAAAACAAAACTTGTTTCTATGCAACCATGGTATTAAAAGTTTGAGTTAAATTGGACTGTAGCACAGCTGTTACTGCAAAATTATCTGCAGTGAGGTTATGAGAGGTTCTTTGATAAACACTGCAAACCTGAGGCAGCAACAAGAGACAGTAACTACATAACCACAAAAAGTAAAACATGCTGAAGCATAAATAACCACAGGAAAAAAATATTACATAATCAAATTCAGCTGTTTACTGTAGATCAACAGTAGTATCTAGCAGTACAGAGTCCAGTTCCCATGCTTGAAATTGTCCCACAAGTAACATTTACATTTTTATATCCTCAATAATTTCAACGAAAACACAGAGCTAGAGCTACAATTAACTAAAGAAATCCTTAGTCAGCTAGCTTTTTCCACATGCATCACCTAGTAGACCAATAGACCACTCATTGACTTCACATCAGCTTACAACTACTACTTTTTTAATTTGGATTTGTGTCTCTCTTGGCCCATATACCTCACCGCTTCTCTTCTAATATTAATAAATGTGTCCTAAAAGGTATAACTAGTTTCTTGTGAGACATTTAAGAGCAACAGCAGCACACACCCTCGGTCCCTCTCATAGCCCTTGGCCAACACAGTCTGACACTGGTGCGCTCTGGATAGGTAGACTTTCTAGCTTACAAATTTGAGGTCTTCATTTTTTACTGGAGACGTAAATGGCAGTGGTGAATAAACAAAAACACACTCACACTCGCTCTGTGCAGAAAACACTGATGATGCACGGCTCACATTGAGTGCCGTTCACATGAGATGCAGCACGTGATCCTTTCCTTTGTGATATAAATGGAGAGGAAATAAGTAAACATACAGTCTGAGGTCTGTTAAAGATAACTTGACTAATGACATTTTCGATGGACGTGACCATATCGACTATAATTTGTTATATATTAATATAATTTTGTTGACTAGCTGCACAGAAGCCGTCAGTCCTACATTTAATTTAACAATATAGTTTATCTTGATGCTGCTTTTGTAGTTGAACAAACATTTTACTCCCCGGTTCGTTGGCAGTCAGCTCGAGAAACACAAGACATGATTTGCAGATTCATATTATTGCGATTTGACCTCGGTGCTGTTTGTGTGTGTCACCAGGCCCCACTCCACAGACAGCGCCACTCACAGGAAGATGACCCTGTCCTTGGCTGACCGCTGCTCCAAGACCCAGAAGATCCGGATCCTGCCGATGGCCGGACGAGATCCTGAGTCGCATCGCAACGAAATGATTAAGGTAATACACACTCAGCCGAACTGTTTGTCTTTCCTCAGCGCGGTTTGTTACAGAAGGGGCACAAAGGGTCACTCGAGGCCAAATGACAAGGATATCAACCCATTACATAAAGCCTTAACCTGATGGGTTTTTATAATGAGGCTAGGTAGTCTAGGTCTAAGCAGCAAAGGGGCAAGGTCAAGAAATGTGTTGTTTAGCATTTTAGTATGTGATTTGTAATGTAATGTGATTGTAATAATGAGATCTATTAATCGGTGTTTGTTTGACCGTTTTTATATTTAATCTTGTATAGTGTGTTTGTCCCCGTTTACTGATAGACCTTTGTCCCATACAAATTAATCTTGCAGAGCAGCTAACCATTTTCTCAAAAGCATGGTCATTATGTTTTTTTCCTTTAAACCCACTTTGTTTGACAGTAATGAAAACAAGTCTATTTTCTGTTGATTCTCACTTGTTGAAGGTATTTTATTATATTTAATTGCAGACATTATTCAGTTTATGCTCTATTAACGCCACATTTGGAGGTTTACATAACAGTTAAATGTCAGAGCGTATTTAGGTCAGGCTTTAAAATGAGTCCCAATTGGAAACGTATCCTGAGATCTGATCGCTCAGGACACAGAGTTACTGAGAAACAATTGTCTTCATATCACAGCTTAACAATTTGCTCATTTTTTTCCCTTTTTTGCTAATAACAGATGTTAAAGCTGCTTGATAATGTAGTTGGATCAAGTGTAAACAAATGTTAATTAATGGTTTGTTTGGCTAAAGTAAGAATGTATTCAAAGCAGTTACAAGGCAGCTATAACATAGTACAAAATGTAATTCTTTAAGATAGGTTTGACAGTCCTGAAGAGACATTCCACAGAGAAATGATATAAACATTACATTTACCATTTCTTGCATTCTTATTGAGCAATTGATGATTGTTGTCTCTTGTTGAACTATATATTATCATATACATATAGGAGCAAGTATTTAATCTATTACATTGGGGTTGTTTTTGCAGAAAGAGGAGGAGCGTCTGCGAGCCTCCATCCGCAGAGAGTCCCAGCAGCGGAGGATGAGGGAGAAGCAGCACCAGCGGGGCCTGAGCAGCAGTTACCTGGAGCCCGACCGATACGACGACGAAGAGGAGGGTGAAGAGGCCATCAGCCTGGCAGCCATCAAGAGCAAGTACAAAGGAGGAGGAGGACTCAGAGGTGAGCATCAACAGGCGGCGTATCTTCAAAAGAACAATCTGTAACATGTCTGCTTTACAATGTCAAGTGCGGCTCAGGAGGAAGGCCTGGTGGGTGGTATAATCCCTGCTGTTTCCCTTGATATTGTCAATGTGTCTTTTAGGAGATAATGGATAAGTCACACTAGCTCCAGTCTGAATGTGTCTGTGAATACAATGCAATATAAACTAAACTCCCGTGTAGAACTGGTTTGACAGAAAGACGTGTGGTTTTATGGGTGACAACAACAGCTCACTGAAGACATTAGTCATTTTGTTAGAATCGGGGCAGTTATTTAGTCCATTATTACTTTAAGGCTATATCTAAACACATTAATTTAGAGAGCTGTGATAGCCAGTAAATAGAAAATGACATGAGTGCAGACCATTTGCCAAATAAATTATGAGTTATGTGTTGGATGTACAATTAAATCTTTAGGAGCACTCAATCTCTACTTTGCTTATGTATGTCGTATCGTAATAAGTAATAATAAAGAAAAATTGAATTATGCTGTATTGCAAATAATGCGTTTAGCCAACTTACCTCTTTTTATCTTCAATGAAACATATTCATTGATTGAAACACAAACATTATTCGAAGCACCTTGTAAAAACAACAAAGATGCACAATAACACAGGACCAGTCCAGGGCTGTATAACCATCTTTTCTTTTGTCTTGTCGCCTTTCTCCCAACGCAGAGGAGCGCGCCAGGATCTACTCTTCGGACAGTGACGAAGGCTCCGACGATGACAAGGCCCAGCGGCTGATGAAGGCCAAGAAACTGGACAGCGACGAGGTAGGTGTAGTGTGCTTCCTGACAGACAGGGGTTGGTGTGATCCAGGACACAGAAAGTTTACAAAAAAAACCACACCACAAAAATAGTAGATCATACATTTAGTTCAACACAGTTTTCAAAGTGCTTGGGCTGTACACAGTATCAGCGTTATTTCTTTTGGTTTTAGGAGGGCGAGGGGTCCGGCAAGAGGAAGGCAGAGGATGATGATGATTCGTCCACGAAGAAGAAAAAATATGTCATAAGTGATGAAGAAGAAGAGGAGGAGGAGGAAGAAGAAGTTGATGATGAATAATTTGTTGTTGTTTTTTTACATTCCCCTGTATTAGCAGTGGTCAGCCCATGGCATCGAGGGCCATTTTGTGTTTTGTATATTTGTATGCGATGTGTGGGAGACTGTGTGGTTGTTGATGTTGACGTTGTGTACAGCAGAGGTGGGAAATAAAGAGAAGTGGTTGTCTTATGTAATCATAGCCTCTCCGTGGTCCGTTATCTTTACATTATGATTCATGCCTGAATCACCTGGCTTTGAGATTATGAAACACACTGTCCAAGCCCAGTTTGCAAACACAGAGCAGGTGAATGAGTGTGGAGTGTAAATAGATGGAAAAGTTAACTGTGTAAACATGAAGAGGGCAAAAGACCTCACACTTTTCTGTTTAAAGGATGCACCTCTGATAAATATTTTACCGAAGGGCCTGGTCACAGTTAGTGGAAAGGTATATACCCTTCACTTCAATGTGAGCCAAACTGTTGTAATATAGCGATGTCACCTTTTACGCTCTTTTCTGTGATATTGGGAGGAATTTGCTCTCATCATTAACACATCTCAGTCAGCCTTGTGTCCTGTTTATGCTCAACAAGTCACACAGCATTGCATTGTCTCTTCATGCTGTTTCCTGGTCTTCCTTAAAGTTAGTAAGTAGGTAAAATTAAAACTAAAAAACACAGGACTTATAATAATTCAACGCTGCTCATTGTTTTGCGCTTCTACTGCTACAAGTTTACATAATAATGAGCTGTCCTTTTTTATGCTTGATCCCACTGCACTTTGCCGGGACATGAGAAAGACAGGAATATTCCACAGCAAAATGTGAACATAAAGGGGGCTTTATCACTTAGTGCCACTAGATGGAGTCATGAGCTGCCACTGCACTCAGTTCTCGTCAAAACAACAGGACAAGATACATGGACAGATATTTTAAATGTAAATACTACATTTAAGGGATATATTAAGACATAATTTGAACATCAGTGTAACCATTGGACTGGTATATTGTACAATAATCCTAAACCCTGTCAAGCCTTGAGTGAAACCTTTGTATCTCTTGGGCCTCCTGCCTATTTTTGCATCTATAAGAGAAAAATCATGCTTCATCTTTGTGTGGCATTAGAACAGAGATGACTTTTTTCATGTAAATAACAAGCATCTCCCAAATACAAGACCAAAGATATAGAACATTGTGGCCTATTCATGTGTCACAAGTTGTATGATAATTTGCAGGTTTTTTGCATAATGCTGCTGACAGACAGGAATGGTGACATAATCGCTCAGACAGAAGTAGAAATGCTAGTAAAAATAGCCACAAAGGCAGAAACGAGAACTTAGTTTCACCGCTGGTTTGATTTTTGTAATATTACTCTATGAACAGAAAACATTTAGCTTATGTGCGGTTTACTTTAGGACACCAGTTGTTAGAAAGCAGGCCGGCTGGGATTGAAGGGCCATTGTTGGTTGATCCCCTTTGTGCAGTTGAGTGAGAAGGGAATGTCAGGAACAACAGACTGAGTTACTGATCTAAGTTCATCAGCCAAATGACGCACGCTGTCACAAGCACACTCTGATGGAGGACATTTAAGTGAGTTCCCATTGAGCGATATGTACAAATCCATCCCCCTGCTCCGACCAGACAGAACTGGCTTAGCTTCCACCAACACAAAACTACAGAAACACCGCTGAAGTGATTTAGGGTTACATAAAAGGCTTGTACTTTGTGCTTGTCTCTCCTGGCGACAGGAACGCTTTGACGTAAGCCTCGGAGACTACTGTCAGTACAGAGTTTACAGAGTTTAGAGTTTGATAGACGGTACAAGTTCAGTTTTTGCTGTTAAAACATGGTTAAAATGAAGACAGGAAAACTGGCCACTTTTAAAGGAAAACCGGAAAACTGTTATTGTGATCATGTTCTCTGCTATTTGAGACCAAGACTTTAGCCGAGTACTGTTCATTAAATGGTCTGGATGACTGAGAACTCTACAGAAACTTATCAATAAAATAAAATAAATGTTAGAAAAAAAACATTTGAACAGTGTATACATGGTTGTGCTGCACACTTGTCAGCCAGTCTTCTCTGATTGGCTGACATTTATCAGGAGTTAATTAAAAAAAACTCGAGACAGGTTTTCTCAGGTCAGGTCTGTGGTCTTTAAAATTAATCTAGACTTTACTGTCTGAAACATCACTATCGCAAAGAGCCTGAAGCAAAATAATTCCTCAGAACTACAGTATAAGAAGTTCTCGGTTACAAATCCTGTAGTCAGACCAGGCCTGTTTGCACATGTCTGCTGAAATGAATGAACCAGTGTCTCCTGTGAGTGTAGCACATGCTTGGCTTTACATAGCTCATGTCATGTATGTTTAATGCAGCATCTTTCTAAAGTCTTTATGCTTTTTGCCTTGAGAGGGAGGCTGTTGTCGAGAGCTGGTGTGCTGCACTATCTCAGACTGCAGTGTGTTATGTAAACCCAATTCCTCACTGTTCGGAGGTGGGAAGGGAGAACGAGCCGTAGATACCTAATGGGGACGAGGCAAAGGGAGGGCTGCAGCATTTTACCCTTGAATTTGTTTCTTTTTGTTCTCTTTTTCTGTATGTTAAGTCCCTTATTTCCCCACAACTCTTCATTCATTTTCAGTTTTTGCAGACCCTGGCCTAGAGCTTATCAAATGTTATGTAAAGCTCAGGCTGTGGTAGAAAGAGTGATATATTCTCTACTGCTGTATCCCACAGGCCCAAAGTAAAAGCTGTCTGAGTCATTAAAGGCAGGCCGGGTGTTGTTGGAGGTGAGTTGGCCACTCTGCTGCCAATTAGACCTGAGGCAGTAACTGGGGAATGGGTCAAAGTGGTGTTTAGAAGGAAAACAGACAGATATTAGCACTCTCTTTTAACTTGTTTGGGTCCACATACTTGTAATATTTGGTGCGTCAAATGTACACTAAGACCATAAATATTGTTGCTATTTCACAGACTGATTGTACAGTTTTTTGACGGTCCAAGTTATTCAATATAGCATCCATCCTGTTGTTTGTACGTTGCTCCACTGCTTCAACCAAAGTCTCCAAACTAGTACCTATAGTGAGGTGAGCTGAGGTGTACCTGTCAGGTAAACAGTAATCCAGGAAATAAAGGATGATTCCACCTCATACTCCAATAAGAATAGCTGGTCTGATGGTGTTGAATGCTCTTGAGAAATGAAAGAATTATAGCATTATAGCATCTTCAACACCATTCATATGTTTGTTATAGGTGAACTTAAGGGGATCTAGTTTTGGAGTTTGTTTTACCTGGGATCTTAAACTTCTAATTTGCAGCCTTCCACGCATTTTTATAATATGAGAAGTGAGAGCTACTGGTCTGTAATCTACACAGTTGACTAGCACTTTCCTTCAGAAGTGGTGGACCAATACTGTCCAGACCTGCAGATTTCCCCGGGGGGAGATTCCTCAATTCCAGACACGCTTTGTGGTACAGATGTGTCCTTGTCACCCTGTGCAATTTTTGCCAATGACCTCTATTAAGTAATATCCTTTCATTGCAATTAGATAGCTATATAAACAATGTGACACTAACTTGATCTGACTCAGACCCTCCTTTGACCTTGACATGTGTCACTCAAGTTGGTGCTGCCTGTTGACCACTGTATAGTAGCCTACAACAACTGTACACTAAGACTATAAATATTGTTGCTATTTCACAGACTGATTGTACAGTAGTGGTACCCAGTTTAAGTCCCACAGTGTGGCATGAAGTAATCTTACACAACTGTAAAAAGATCACAGTGTGACAGGGGCCTTAGAGTAGCCTAACACCAAATGCATCTCTGGCCTACATTCAAATTGTGACCTCTATCAGTTTGAACATATCAAATTATACAAATTTAGTCTGCAATTTATTATAAATGCAAATATGAACAGTGGCATAAGTTTGGCATAGTTTGACTGTAACACTTTTCGATGTTTCTCTTTTTGTTTAACACCTTAAATCCCCAATTCTGCATGGTCAGTTGGTGGTTGTGCCGTTATTTATGGTTATGTAAGCCTCCATCCACATTTAACTTATTTAAACAAAAGAAAAGGGTCTAGGCAATATAAAAAAGTTTTTTTCCTTCATTCCCATTTTAATTGTTGTGTGATCAACAATATTACACTACTAAATTTAACTTAAGAAGCGTTGTTATCCAAACTAAATGTTCCCCTGTTCCTCTGTCACTCTTCACACTGTTTTATGCCTCGTAGTGCCCTTTCCTCCTCGCCCTCAGTGTGTCCTGTTCCCTGCTGCCGCTTATATAAGAACCTAATAAATAAAAGAGAAATACAATACTCTTCGCTCACCACAGGCAGCTTACACATGACACTAGACCGGTGAGCGGGAACATTTAGCTTACGCACAAGTGGACGTGCACACACAAACACTCTGTAACAACTGTTTTATTTCCTTGACCTTAAACAATTGGGGTCGGCCTGTTCCGTGAAGGAAAGTGGCCTTAATCTGTGAATAAAGGGTTACCCTCAGTTGGAAACTGCTAAAGGACGCTCACAGTTCCACAAAACACTGACCCATTTAATAGAAATAACATTTTACCCAGTTGTATTTCAGGCCAAATTCAGTACATTTTAGACGCACTAGACTGTTTACCTGGACATGTCTCATCGCCTGAGTTTGTGCAATTATTCCCCTGCTAGGGTGCAATAATTTGAGCCTTTTTGTTTAATTTTTATTTTTTGTTAATCCATCTCGGTGCAGAGGACTGTCAACCAGCACAGAGCACTTTTTCCATCTATCTAAGCTTTGAGTTGGAAAAATATGTCAATATGCATTTTAAAGTCCAGTTTTCGGCACACTAAAGCAACAATTTGATCTGTAAGATTAGTTTTTGTCTATATTTTGAACACTTTTGGGCTGTTCTGAAGGTCCATCTAATGATTGCTCGGTTAAATTTTGTGAAAGAATTTGTGATGGACAATTGCCAATGACATTGTGAATGAGTCCTCGCCTCAGAAGCTGGAATAAATAGGCAAGAATAGATAAGGATTTAGGTGACTTTGACACGGGCTATGTTTTGATGACTGGGTCAGAGCGTCCCCAAAACTGCACCTCTTGTGGGCTGTTCCTGGTCTGCTCTGGTAAAGACTGGATTTAAAATTGCTCACTGATAGGAGCTGTGCAAAATAGACCTGGACTTGATCATTCATTATTAAAGTATGTAGCCTTACAGTCATTTTGACCGAAGGAAATAAATAACCCATCTTTTATAGACACACTGTAGCCAGTTCATTGTATTGTGCATTATGTAAGTCTGAGTGGTGCGACACATTGACGTTTCATGAGATCCATGACATACAAACTGAGATGTAACAGTCCCTTGTGATTTTACAGCAGTGCAGCTACAGATTGGATGCAAATGCGTAAATTATTTGTTGCTCTAAGCATTTGATCACAGTGTTATTGTGGTGTAAAATATTTTGAGGAATCACAACATCATTTACAATGGCCATACCTCATAAGATAAAATCTGTGGGAATATTTTGTTTAAAGATCACAAAAAAACCTGATAAATCTCTCTATGTTCTATCAACTCTAATTTATTAAAGGCAATAGCCAACTGACTATAATGACTTGTTGCTTCTTCAGTGCAGCAACATGAACAATAACAATAACATTCATCATGGGACCCATTGCCTTTGAGACATTCCTCATGGTTCAGCTGCATCAGACAAACAGATGGAAGAAGATGCATGTTAATTAACTGACAATCTCACACACTTAATATTGATTAGAAGTTACATGGGACATTTTTTGGAATTTTGGCTTTGACACAAACCAAATGCATTGTACTAAATCTTTCATCATCTCTTTTTATGCATCATGCACCAGTCTCAGTTTTTTCTCTTAAAATTATTCTCTCATTCATTCAGTTCAACACTTAAAGGTAGATGCATAGTTGTGTTAATGGGGAACGTCCTTGTAGTTAGGTAACAGCGCTGGACGAGTGCACTGAAGCAGAGCGGAGGTGTAAAACGACAGAGAACGAGGTGCTCAGTTGGCCCTGTCTCCCCGGTCTGCGGTATTTCACAGCCCTGCTGCAGCTTACGGCACAGGACACTCCCGTTGACCTTCAGTTATCTAACCATCCGCCAGAACCAGCAGACAGGACTGTCTCTTCTCTATTACCCCCAGCCTCTTTACCCTGTTAAATACGACAAAGCATTCAGGGCAGGACAACACATGCCTAATGTACCACTGGTAATTTGCTCAGACTTTTGTTTTGGGTGAATTTATTTGGGATTGCCTCGAAGGGACTTGTATTCAAACACCTTCTAGACACACAATAGAACACTGAGAAGAGACAAAACAACCCTATAAGAACATCTTTATGTGTAATACCCTTTTTTTTTTCTGCATATATTTACCACACATTATACAACATTGGATCATTGGTCCTGTTTTGTTCACTACTGATGCTGAAGGCACCCTTTAGGTACCTATGTTGAGGAACCTAGCTTGCAAAATGACAAGAATTTGTATTGTTCTGTTGACAGTATGACATTCTTGCAGTTAAATTTATTGTTTTAAGGCAAGAACAACTCAACATGAAACATATCGTCATAGCAACACTGGGTAACTTTTCAGGATTTGCCTTGACTAAAGACTTTAACACTGCCTCAAGCACATGTAAAACTGTTCATTGTGTGAGAATGAGCTGGTGTCAGGAGTTATCCATCATTTTATACATTAGGGAACCATTAAAAGTGACTAAAGCTTTCTATTTTGGGAAAAAAAAAGTTATATTCTTTAAACAAACCATGCAAACTCTCTGTAAACTCTTTTATCTTCTGTTTTCTCCAGTTTCTGTAAATGTAGAGATGAAGCTGCTTTTGGCTTTGGGCATTTTTGTTGATTTAGGAAACATTAGGCCACAACTAGGCCCTTCATCTGGCCATGTGCATCAAGACAGATTTGAAAAAGTTTTTTTTTTAAAAATAAAAAAATTGAAAAAACTAGTATTTATGATTTCCATCTCCCAGTGCCTATACCCATGTGTTATTGCACAGCAAAGCATCTCGATGTCTTTAACCCTCTGTTTTATAGACTGCAAGACAAGCATGTTAGATAATACCTTCTATTTAATGCTATATTTGATGCCACACTAAACACCTTAATGTGGAACAAATGATGAAATGAAGTGAGTGCAAACCGTCAGGGGCTGTTTTTATGTCTCCGTCTTTGGTGAACTCTCATACCCTTTGATATAGCTGCACTGAGAGGTCTGTGATTAATGGTGTTGCCCCTGTTTTTCTCTGCTCTGGACAGCTGTTATGAAATCACCCTGCAGTGAACAGACTGCTGTGAAAGCTGCTGCGGAGAAGCGCTGTTTTCTGCTGAGACCAACACTTTCACTTTTCAAAACATGCCCCCGACCGAGAGGCAGTTATAAAAGCAGGTTATGATTTAATACGACTGTGTGTGGCTGTAATAAATGAGTTTAAGGGGGTAAATCTGTTTACAATCAAGAATAATTGTTGCCTCGATTGGAGAAATGCAGGTGCTTTAAATGTCCTCTTGATTCTGAGGAGTTGTTTGTGCGAAGCTGGTTTGGCTCTGCTTTGTGACTTGATGTAATGTTCTGAGTGAAGGCTACGCTGCTATGTCTGTTGTTTTCATTTAAAAACCTGACAAATCTTGGAGAAGAAGACTTTGTACAGATGTTTCCAGGGAATGGGATGTTTTGAAGCAAGAGCTTTTTTACAGAAAGGCACAATCAATTTTTATGCATTTCTTTTGTCTTCACTCTGAAAACCTCAGTGTCTTGTGAAATGAACTGTTTTCAAGTTTCTATCTATTGCCTTCACTGTTAAGTATATTTTTTTAAATCCAAGTCCATCCATATCTGACCTTTTGCCCTGAATGGCACAAGACCAAACTTTGCATGCCCTTTTTGTTGTAAAAATATTTTGACTGATTAAGATAGTTTAAGATAGTTTGAATGGATTTGAATAGTGCTGTAGTGCTCAAGACCACTCAACCAAGACAAGAACCAAGAAATAGCATATTTATCTGTTCTTGGGATTAAATAAAAACCATCTATATTGTACACTGGTTCCGGTCTCAATTCGGTCTTGACCTGGCCCCAACCTGAAATAATCGTGATCTTTACTCGGTCTTGATTGCTATAATTCTTGGTCTTGTCATGGTCTTGACACGCTCTGATCTCAGACATGACTTAGTAGGTCAGTGCAATGTTGACTCCACTGGATTTTAAAATTATGTGTGTTTCTTGCACAACCAGGTCATCAAATATTTGTCTGATTTGTAACATATTAAATCTCTACATATCTTGAAAACCAATACACTACAATTTGTTTCTACTGAAGCATGTATCAGTGTTTGAAGAAATGTCACACAGATATAAGCATATCAGCTGTAAGCAAAAAAAAAAAAAAAAAAAAAGCAAAAACAAAGTAATTTTCCTTGAGAGCTGTCAGAAATAGAAAAGACACTTTGGGTGAAAAGACACTAGTTTTATTATGAAAACTGACTGAACAGAAACACTGACAACATAAAAGACTTACTTGTTTCTGCCAAAAGTAAATAATCACTAAATCACAGCTTTTTTTTTAAAGTGGCATAGTTTTTTAAAGTGGCATAGACAAATCACGAGGGACATATTTTCACTTATTGTTCATCTTACTGTTGAAGTATCATTGTAGCACTTTAAATTAAGTTAAGAAGCTTTTCACTTTAAATTAAATAAACATCTATGGCTAAGCAACAGAACCAATCCATATTCATTTGATTAGGGGTACTGTTTTGATGAATTTTGTCAAATGCAGCTTTAAGTTCATGGCTTTCACAGAAGGCTGTCGTAACCATCTCAGCGCTTCATATAAAGTCAAATCCTTTTATGATACTCTCTCCAACCCTTTGGTTAGACAGTTTTCTATGGGACTGTACGGTGTGTTGGGTTTGTGTGTTTGTTTGCGTCACTTTATAATACTTCACTAACACTTCGTAATAAACGTTTCATAAACACCATTGTTCACGCCCTGGGCAGCTGGTTATGTAAGGTCCAACAGAAAAGCAGTGAAAGCAGAGTGCAGCTGCTTTAGTCCGGTCGAGAATGTACAGCGACGTTGAAAATCCGACTCACCCTCGGGGCCTGGGTGGTGCTCGGTGTCTACCCTTTGGTTCGAACTTAACACGCTTCCTTTTAGCTTATGCGTGTGTTTGATTCAACTATTACTTTCAGCCTCCACTGCTCTTTGAGAAGGTAAATAGATGTGTGCCAAATGGATGCAGCCACTTGCCCCCTTTTTCCAATAATTGTCACCATGGAGACTTCCACAAATAGAGCATCATCCGAATAAGACACCACAGCGCACATTAGAGGCTCGGAAATATACTGAGAAAATCGTTTCATACCTGTTGAGAGGGACAAGCTGCATCCTGCTGCTCGCCTCTTTTCAGGGCCCCTCGTCTGACCCAATTTGAATGTGACATAGTTGGTAAACAATATGGGTCAAGGAGGATTAAAAAAATGAGAAAAAACAAGTTATTTCAGGCAATGGACAGGGGAATATGTAATCAGTCAGTGTGAATTGTTGTTTAGAAGATTGTTTGTTATAAGTATATATTATGTAAAACCACAAAGGCAGATGTAACAGCATAGTGAAATATTGTACCATGGAAACAGAAGTGAGGGCTGGCTCCAAGAACATGCTAATATAGTATGTTTTATATTATGGTCTAAACTAAATCAAAATTTTATGTAATGTTATGTCGATGCATCAATGAGTACGTTTTTGTCTCAATTCTTGGTTTATTGTTGGAGCTCATTTGTAAATGGATGTTATTGTTACGGTTTCTGAAGGTGCCACTTCTTCAGCTCAGATGTTTAACTCATGAATGTAGTTTATAATAAATATAAAAATATCTTTTTTGCATCACTAGCCTTAACGACAATCAACTTTGTGACCATTCAAAACTGAATAGAAATCAATGTGAAGCAGTTTTGTCATATCACATTTGTTGCCTTTTGTTGACACCAAGAAATCCATAATTTTCAATGGTTGTTTACAATTTAAGTCTATCATGAACTAATTTCAGTCTCAGTCTAATTTCAATCTCAGTTTGGTTCATTGTACTTCATTCTTTGTTATTTGAATTTTTATCATTACTTAATCTTATGTTGTATGCAGAAAACCTGGCATCATCACACATGACATTTGTAGCTCATTCCAAGTCCAACATTATTTATATTGCCCCAACAAAAACAACCTGAAGTACTGTACAAGCCAAACAATTAATTACCATTATCTAGTTGATCTTTAGAATCCTCTGTTCACTGATTTTCAACAGGGTTTGGCTTTCTGGCATCAAAATGTATCTGAAAATGACATCATAGCATGGAAGTCAAAAAAAATAAAAAATAGTTCACTGCTGCCTATTGACTTCCATTCAAAGATTTTCAGTGATGAAAATCCATGCAGTTTCCCAGAACTGCTGTGACTCTGGCTGCAATTGATCTAACAGTAAATAATAGTATAGCAGTATATGTATTATATTCTTCTACTTCTTGTCTATACTCTATTAACTGAGAATTTTCTTTTGTCAACACAGCAGCAGCTGTAATAATACTGCAGAGAAGTGAACCTACTTTGTTCCATAACACTCGGCAGGTAGCCGAGCGGTCACAGCCGCAGTGCGAGCAAAACTCTGGTAAAGCTTTAAGCAGTTAAGCGGATTGATGAGTGAGGTTACATGCCTTTGTTCAAGGATTTTCTCTTTCAACATCATATTAACAATCTCAGAAAACCACATACTCACTCCTCAAAAAGGGAACAAACTGTATGTTGTTTTCAAGATAAAGCTAGTCGCAAGATAGACACTTCCTAGAAACTCAAGACCACATTAACCGAGACCAAGTCATGACCGAGACCAGAGTGTATTGACATCAAGACAAGACCGAGACAAGCCAAAAGGCCCCAGCTAAACACTACAAGCTACAGGCCACTGAAAACTTAGGACTGTGTTGTGCACAGACACTTACAAAACCTCAAGAACATGACATGGAGGAACCTATATCTAGATGTATCTTACATATTGCTGAAAGCCAAAAAACAGACATTAAGGTTGCATATTAGGCAACACACAGGTATTGTGGAGGATATAAAGACTAAAGTTACTAGTTCCTTGCAACACCTGCTAACAGTAATCAACACAGCAGCCATACTTGATTTAACTACAGTCCATGAGTAAGTGAGTTTTCACTTTGTCTAATTCTGGGATTTTAACTTGCACACTCCGATACCTGAACCAATAATACTGCTGCTTTTATGCCTATGATGTTGCTTGAAAATAATTTATAATGTGTATCATTAGGTGGTTATATAACCCGCAAGTAACAAGGCGGGACAGGAGTGAAATCAAGCAGACATCTGTCTCCAAAGTCGTTACATGCACGCTTTTAGTGTATAATAGACTTTAACTAGGCGCATTGATCCAGAGAATAAAAGCACCTTAAAGTCCACATCTAAATCACTGAGGTGATTACGTGCAATAAAAACAGTGTGATTTCTGCGTAATCCTTGATTGTTCTGTGAAAATCTACAGCGCATGACGTTAATGCACACTACTGAGTCACAGTTTATAGCTTTTCTGCTGTTGTAAGACTGCATTCCGACGCACTCTGGTCACGACCCAAGACCGAGTCAGCAAACGCAGAGTCCTCTATGTCCAAATAAAAAGTGTCTGATTCCATGAAGAGAGCGAGACCTTTAAAAAGTGGCCTTGAGACTGTTGTGACCCTAGACAGAGCATATGTTATTACGAGTGATATGAGTCAAAACTTGCAAACGTTAACTTTGAAATGAGGTCTATAAACATTAATGTGCCTTGAGCAACCGACTTGAAATATCATCTAGGCACTGCCCTAATCCAACCAAGGCAATAAATAGTCTGCACGTATTCAGCCACTCAGACCTTTCCACCATGATGTGCTGTGGTCCAGATAGAGGGAGCAAGTTATGTTTCAGTACAAGGACACTTTGACAATGTAAAGTACCAAATTATTTTAGTTAATCAACCGCCCACTCTATTATTATTATTATAATAACCACGGTTTTATCAATGCACCACGTTGAATGTTGCCCAAAGGGAAATTTGAAACATGAGCCCCTTCAGCAGAGTCCACTCTAAAGCAGCCAGTGATGTAATGAATCAGCCAAAAGTTGCAGCACTTGCACCTGTCACACACCCATTTAAAACTGCTTATCCTCACATTTTACCTTTAGCACTTTGTCAAGGGTCGAGGGAAGTGCAGGGAAGTTATAATTTATGACGTGAATTTATTTTTTTCAACACAATGTCACCTCATATGATATTGATGATTACACTATGGATTGGGGAGTCTGATTTCTGGTAACACTTTAATATACGTACAATTACTTATACATTAATACTTATCATTAATGTATGAACTTTTAGTGTATTATCATCCTTTACAAATTAGTCTATAAATGTTGGAATCAAAACTCTGAATTAAAAATATATAAATGAAAAAGTAATGTTTAATGGCGAATTATTATAGTGTTACCCGTTCATTCATTTATTCAAGTGCTCGTAATCTTGTTGATACTATAAATGTGGCAATGTTTGTATGATAATGGCGTAATATTGATCTAACAGGTTGAGTAAATGGGCACATGGCAGTCCCTGGACCCTGTTGCATGCTGGGAGGTCTGGTGAATCCCAAAAAGAAGGAGCAGCATATTCTGTCGAGTTCTGTCATTGAGTTGTTTCTAAGAGTGAACAATCACACCTCAAGTCCTTTTCATTCATAAAGTTTGATTTTACTACTACGCCCTCTGTTTATCTAACGACCAGTGTATTATGTAACATCTAAATGTCAAACTAGTGCCAAGGCCAATGGGCGATCCCATTGATCCCATCTTGGCGAACTGGTCAGTGTGACACTCCTGGTTCAGCCTCGTTCCTCACTGACCAGTGTGATGCAAATGGAAAGAGGTTAAAAATAGGCCACACATGCAGCATGGAGTTCATGTTCATAGAAAAGATGATTGTGAAATAGATTTGGTGGTGAAGGCAGATGTAGCTGTTTATTACAAAGTGAAAACGTGCCTTGGTCTATAAAGCATTACTAGAGTGACGTTCAAAATATTACACGGGTCAAGGTTCTGTGTCTGCATTGTGTCGTTCCAAGACGGTCAAAGCCGAATTTCTTCATGAGAGTCTCTTGAAAGGCTTTTAATTTGTTTGATCAAAAAATATGCAATCGTTTGGCTCTGTAGTCTTTTATGGTTGGCTAAAAGAGTGAAACAAAACTGTGCTTACACACTCACAGATGTAACTATAGCAACAGTACACAAACACAGCTGTTGACTATTTTAATTAATCGTGATAGAGAATGAGTTGCCCAACCCATTAACTGCTCTAACTACTAAATCTTTCAACACCTTTTTAATATCACAGAACAATACCCATCTATGAACAGGTTCATTAAGATAATTAGATGAAGTGCTTTTTCTGAGCACACTAATGCACTGTACACATCTAATACCATTATGTTTCTCATGCTTTACATTAAAAGCCCCTGTTGAGTTTCCCCCTAACCTAACCTGGGCCCATTACCAGTTTAATCAGCCACATTCCTGCAGGCCCTGACATGTCTCCCTGACTCAAACCCCTCCCGCCTCACAACTGCCCCTCAGTAGTTTTCCCATGGCTTACTTACTTTCTTCTTACGGTCTGGTTTCTTCTTGTCAGTCTGTGGTCACTCATTGTGCTACACTTTATTTTACAAAACAGCTCTTGTGGTATGTAGGCCAAAGGTTTCCAGGCAGCGCTGCAGTAGACAAAGCTATAGGCGCTAAGAAGAAAGAGGGGGGCAGCTGTGAAAGTGGCTGCTACATCAGCAGACGTGGGAACATATGCTCCGTCCTTACTTTGTAACCAGCAACACATTTATGCTGCCTCTGTTACATGTCCTGTCTCTCATAAAGATGGGAGTATAAAAAAAGATGGGTCTGTAGTTACCAATAAAGGAATAAACAGATTTGCATTGGTTTTATTGAACAAAAATGAAAATAACATTTAGTCTTTGGACTTTTCAGGACAAACCATCAAAATGGCTGGTGATAAGTCTTGATGACTTAATGGCTTTGTATGAAAAAATTAGTTTATTGGTTCATAGGCTGTAAACACAAATTGACCAAGAGATCGAGGCTAATCAGGAAGCTTTTGAGGGCTGGCTCCAAGAAGCCTTTCAAAAATGAATATTAAGATTAAGAATATGGTACATTTAAGGGATATATTTTCTATGTATATTAGTGGACTTATCTGGGGCGCCTTGGTGACCCACCTAGTGTATATCACATACTTGAGAGACCCGGGTTGTATTTCGGCTCATTTTGTCATTCTCTTCTCTTTCACTGCGTTTCCTGTCAATCCATTGTCTCTAATAAATGAAGGCAAAAAAGAAAAAGAAAGATAAACTGTAAAAATAAATAAATAAGACAAAAAAAAATGTCCCCAAAAAGTTAAAAAAAAAAAAAAAAAAACCTACGATAATGTTTTTTATTTCAGTTTTTTGTTTTGTTTTTCCTGCCCAACATCAATTTATTGTCTATTAATTTTCACTTCTCAGTATTAAAAAACACTTAAACCTTTTACAGTCTTGGCTTGTTAAATCAATACATTTTCCTCACTGCACATGAGATCTGTCCTTTCTTTGTTGTAACTTGCAATTAATGTTATTTTCATTTTGTTACATAGTTATGTGAAATATTCTAAAGCTCTTTTTAAAAACCCCACAGTTTTGCTGTAGTTCAACGTGTGCCGGTAAAAAGTGGTTGGTCAAGTCTTGCTGACACAGTTACTCCTTTTGTTGGTTACATTTTTGCATTGTTGTATTTTACAATTGCAATAACTGTTTTGTGAGCAAGACCCAAACCATCCTCAGAGATGGGGTTTACTGATATGATTTTCCGGTAGGAGCAAATTCAGCAAAAGGATCAAGTGAAATCTACTCTTGAGATAGTCACACAGTTGTATAATATTAATGGAATGTGCTTTGTAATCAAGTCTGTAAATATTAGGAATGCACCATGAAGCACATATTTTGAGTCCATTCCAGTAAAGTTTTATTTACTCAAAAACTTTATTTAAATCCTGAGGGGAGATTTCAAAGTAGGTTAAGGTTATTGCTGAGATTTCAATCACTTTGCCCTTATTGTATAAGACTGTGTTCAAATTTAGCATTGCACAAGAATAAATCCTTTGACAATGACCCACCTCACGAGGAGACCTAAAAGTACAAAGAGCTGCTTTTATAGCTCAAATATTAGATCTCGAGATGCTCCTGTAGCTGTTTAAACTGATCATCTGAACAACATGAGACTCAACCGTCAGTTTCCACACAAATTGCTTTGCCATTGAGTCCAGTATTAAACCACTTTTTGTCTGATTGTAGTTAAATGGTGCTTAAAATGAACACTGTGCTTCATTAGGTACATCATACATTTAGTCTAGCACAGAAGCAGAATGGTTACTGCTATCTCACAGCAAGAGGTTTGTGGGGATCAATGCCTTTGCTGAGTCGTCCTCCCTGTGGTTTCTCTCTGAGCTGAAATTGCTGACTAAATTGGAATCGTATTTTATTACAAAACTGTCCCTTCTTAATCGATAACACATTACTGCTCTCCCATCAATTTTTTGTTACATTTTGAGACACGCGTAGCTGCGATTAAACCACTAAATAGTTCAAAAGCACAGATATTCAACTGCCCTGCCCTGTCTGCTCTGATTCCGTCCCATTACATAAGTGTCCAATGAAGGCTTCATGTAATATCTCTGCATATCTCTCTTATGTTTGTGCAATGACCTACAATGCTCTCCTCATATCACCATCAAAGGTTACGTCACTATTTCGACGTTGAACGTGTTTCTTCAGCTGTATTTCCTGGACAATAACCTGCATTCAGATTCATCCATGACTTTGAAGGCACTGAGAATAGTTTTGTGACTGAAACACATGACATCCGACAACACTCCCTCTTTTAAAGACTCTTAGATCCTTTCCTCTTGTCATCTTGATCCAAAATCAGAACAAACCAGATCTGTGCTGTAGGATTGGCTCAGCCTCACTGTGCACCGGACTGAGGGCATGTGCACCAGACTGAGGGCATGTGCACCAGACTGAGGGCATGTGCACACACCATGTCTCCTCAGTCAGTGATTCAGGGTTTTACTTTCAGACTTTGTGCAGCTTTTTCTCTGTACTGTCAAGCATTTTAGTGTGCCATTAACCCAACAGGTGTGATGGCTCCTATGAAAGGTATGCATGTTCAAGACCTGGGATAAAAAAATAAATAAAACAGTTTCGATGCATCCTGAATGTTTTCTCAGAGGCATCAAAAGGAGGGATCATATTGTACAAGCTGCATATACTTTTTGCAGATAAAGCAATAACAGACAAATCAAATGTTCTTTTGTTATTTAATGTATTAAAATGCTCAATAATATTTCCCAAGTCATTCATGTAGAGTGAGAGAGACTTAGCTGATCATCACTAAAGTGCTCACTTTCATTCATTCATTTTTTTGCTGCTTTTCCTATTTGGGTTGCAGTGGGTTGGAGCCTATCAGCGCTGCATTAGGCTTAAGGTAACACTCTGGATAACTGAAGGTGATTGATGGACCTCTGTTTGCACTCACATTCATTCACTATTGGCTACATAGAGCCACTAATTCACCTACGAATGCGTGTTTTTGGATGAATGGAAGAAGCCGAGAAGCCGAGGAAGAATCCATAGTAGCACAAGAATGACATGACTCCACACAGAAAGCTACTTTTCTTCTACCAGTCAAAATGATATGTTGACATATACGTTAATTTACAATGCAAACCATACATATTGAATTGACAGCACCATAAACATACTTCGGATTTGACACACTTAACTCTGCTCTTCCTCCGTCTGTGATACAAATATACTATCAAACAACAGCAGCAGGTTGTCAAAAATGACTGTTTTTATAACAACCATTTGATTATTGTTATCTTTAGCTGTGTTTTCCAGGATTGCACTGTCTGTTCCAACAGTCTCGTATTATATAACTGTCCAGTGAAGGCTTCGTTGGAGCTTCAGGACGTACATGCTGTAATGTCTGCGTTACATTAAGCCCAGTGTTTACTATCTCTGACATAAAGAGCCTGTGTGCTGCATCTCTGAAGGTCACTGTGCTGGACATATATGGCACGTTTCTCCGTATGTGAACACCGTGTGGGGAACATGCTGCTTCAGTGCACAGAACAACCTGCAGCATGAGAGGGTGATGGATCACAAGTGTGTTATCAGGCAGTGCCTTTACGTGATCTTAGGAAACGCTTTAAATGTATACATAAAAGGAGAGTGAGCCATACTTTGAGTTAGAGTGTGTTATCAGTGTCTGTATCTGGACTCAGTACTGGCTCCACGCTAAAGTCTCCCGGGATCAGAGCAGTCTTTGGGGGCGAGTCTGTTTGTCTACATCAGATGAGAGTCAAACACAAGCGCTGGGACCTGCACTGTACTTCAGCAGCTCCTGTTGTTTTACAGTGTTTCCTCAGTCGGGCCCTGAGGTATTCATTACTGGGGCAGAGGGTGGTCCCACAACACACAGGACCCCAGGGGTATCATCACCTGCACATACTCACAGTCTCAGATCAACAGATACTGTTTCCTTAATCAGTTCAACACCACTCTGCACACATGCACATGTCTGTTGTTCTGATCCAGACTCAAATAGTTGAACAACATGGCCACATACTCTTTTTGAACCAAACTGTGATCATTTTAGCCTTTGCACTTGTTCATAATGCTGTGGTATGATCTTATCCTACTCTTTCCAAATTGAAGATATGTTATATTCTGAATAGTATTGTCATGATGCTCACCAGTCTTGTGGATGGAACGTTCAATATATAGGTCTTACCTTTATTCATTTGACTTAGAGGTGATTAAGGTTTGAAGCAGGAAGTGGTTGATAAAAGTATTAAATAACTGTATTCTCTCTCTAGTTTACAATTTATGCATATATTTGTATTTTGAATTTCTCATTTTCCATTTTTCTAAAAACATTATAAGCATTTATTTGTGAGGTTTTGTTGATTTTAAATGAATGTGCTTATTATATCCGCAGTGTTAAGACTATATAAATATAGACCAGAGCGTTCTCCTCTGCAGTGACACCCCACAAAAATGTACCACTTGAACATGACTAACACCAGTTGCACAAAAAGCAGACATGGATTTCTATATGAGTTATGAAACATTCTCATTGCCTAACCACATCGCCCACATCTTTTTGCTGTATTTCAAATGTGCTTTAATCTTTACCACTGAAATGAAGACTGAATTTGAATGTGCCATAGATTTTTATATAGAGTATTTCTGTGTTGGTATGACACACAAGATAACATTGGTCCTTTCCTGTCAGCGAGTCCTGTGGCCTTGGATTTGTCTGAAGGCAGCTCATTCATTAGAGCTAAAAATAGCACGTGTCCACTTGAACAAGCAGCACAGTCTATATTGATCTGTCTCTATGTTAGTGGAGCAATGCGTCGTGACATCGCTCAGTGTTTTCAGTTTTGATGTGTTTCGAGGTCTGGGCGCTCCTCTCCCGTCTGCTTCCCTTATGTAACCTCTGCAGTGTCATGCCATGCCTTTATCCCAATTTCAAATGTGTTTTTAAAGGCATTTTGGGTTTCGCCTCAATCTCCTCGTCTGATCTTTATGATTAGAGTCATGTAGACCGATAGAATTATTAATCTGGTGCAAAATTGTCCCCTTTTGTGCTGTTTAATTTGTGATTTCTATTATGCAACGTATTCCAGAGCGGTGCAGACGAGCACAGACAGCGCTGTAGGGGACTGCAGTGAGAGAGAGACGTCCAACACGAATCTGAACAGCCTCTGGCCCGCAGCATAATCCACTGTGCAGCTGGGAAAGCACAGGTTATTACTGAACACAGTTGCATGCACTTGAGATATCAGCATTATTTCCATTTTTATTACACCCAAAATGTCACTTTTTGGCTTTTACACTCACCAGACATGAAAATACAATCTCCCAAACCTCTGAACAGGGACAAGGATGAGACAAGGAGATTACTAGTGTCTCTCTGGCTCTGAATAGCATCAACAAAGGATTAAGGTAACAGAACTATCACGGCTGACCACAAATGGATAGACATCTAGAGAAAGGGAAGAGGCAGAGCCAAGTCTGTCCTATTCTACGGAATAACGAGAGTGTGATACCTTTTCCTTTTTTATCTTTTTTTATCTTTCTGAGATGTGCAGCACTGGTTTCCATCTTATTTGTGCATGTTTACGTATTTATGAGACCATTATGTTTAATTGCATTCTGTTGATTATCCTAAAAGGTGTAAGCTTGTCCCAGCTGTTGCAAGGCTCAAGGGTAATTGCTCCCTTGAGCCTTGTAACAGCTGGGTGAACTTTGGGATGAATGGAGCTTCCTTCAACTAGTTGTGTGGCGTATTCATAAAAGCACATTCACTTTGACAGTAGCTATAGTATTGTACACAATGAGCAGATGGAGAATATTCCAATTATTTGTAGTTCTTAAAAACACTGGTAAAAGTTTGTCTGCAGACTTGCTGTTGTTCACTTTGCTGAAACCTCACTTGGCTAAAAACATCATAACATGAGCAAAACGTGCAGAGAGCATGTAAACACAGTCAGTGTCCTACATCACCCTCCGGATACACACCTCGGTCGGTCCACAGTCCGCAGCATTCCCTAAGACAGAATTTCACGTTATTGCAAAACAAACCAGAGTTCAATCCTCTCACACCCAATCGGCATCAGGAACAAAGTGTCCTACTTGAAAGAGACCGCCTGTAGCACCACAGGTTAATGATTTATGCTTTACACAGTGGCTGTCAATACAATGGCACTCAGAGGCTTGTCGTGTGACTGGAAAATCCCAAAGCCACTAAACAGGAAGCTTTTCTATTGATTTCCAAAGAATCCTTATCAGATGAGGACCATTTTGTGCAAACGGACAACACAGTCAGGAAATAAACATCTCGTTATCTAGTTAAAGGGGTTTGATGCAATTTTCACCTGCATTGAAAGGGGGTTAGTGATAATGAGTGAGTGGTCTGGTGACAGTTCAAAGTAGAGCATGTACTAGATCCTTTAATCAACCTTAGAGTGACTCAAGAAATTTAATATGAAATCATTTTAATAAATCTAAAATTAAAATAAAAGAGTCGTCTTGTATTTCCACTGAGGGGTGTTTTACTCTCCTTACTTACCTCACTTAGGATGCTGTCTTCATTTTGTTTCCCGTTGGTTTGGAATAATTACGTTTACATTACACGTTAATCCAACTAATTGTAACCAGACTAAATATGCTAAACACTCTCTCTGTTTCTGTCCCGTTCCTCCTGTCACCACCAGTAGTGTTCTTTTAATTGGATGAGAGACTCCAACGCTGCCGTACATGCCAGAGGTCATTGGCTGTGACACTGACACTGACATTTAGATGTTGCGGCATGTGTAGGTCTACCAAGGAGCATGCGTCCCCTATTACCCAGTCATTATCATCTAGAAAGGGACAGACTGGACCAGGACAGGTAGAAATTGTCCGCACAGCTTTTCCATTACACTCTGCCAATACCAGTGAACGCTGTGTGCCTTTCCCTTCTGCTCTTGGGCAGCATTGATTTGCAGCGACAGAAGCGAGGCGCAGAGCTGCAAAGATGTTTACAAACCTGTGTTGTGTCTTAAAGAGAAAATTCATTCTTCTGTTCGAGTTAAAACGTACAGTATTGTGCACAAGTTATGCAGGTGTAGATATAAAAAGTAAAGTCAACCATAAAGGATGGAGATTTGTATTATGTCTCAGTTTTTGAAGGAAATGGGCAGGTTCTGTTCAACCATTTGGAGAATCCCAGTCAAAACCAAGCCAAACTGGATTAAACCAGACCATAAAATCTCAGAATGAACTTAGGTTAAAGCAGACCATGTAACCCCAGCAAGAACCAGGCCAGACTCCATGATGATGGGATCTACTTCTTCTGGGATTACTCTTAAAATTGAAGGTTTTTGTCTGTTACTTTCACATAAAAATGTTATCAAATAAAACTGCATATTGTTGACAGCATTATTACTTTACTGCATATCTTCACACCTGTATAAAACCACAGCTATTGTATTTTTGCTACAATAGACAAAGTGACAGACATTTGGAGACCGCCAAGGAAAAGTGGGGAGATCTTTCAGAGGCACACGATGAAGGCAAATGAGCCAACCTCATGCTTTTTTCTGTGTTGTCCACTTCTTTTACCCAGTTTTCTAAACAGCTTGTGTAGCTTCTACAGAATATACATGACATGGAGCATAAATGAACACCTTTCTGCATTTCTGGCATCTTGCTCTTTCAACACAAATGGGACATTAGTTGGAAAAGCTCCTTAAAATGCCATGGAAAGGAGTTGAAAACCTAGACTTTATTCTATTTTTTTTAAATATATGGTAGCTTACTTTGGTCAGTAAGTAAGTAAGTAAGTAACTGTTAGTCAGTTTAGTGTGCCATTTTTGCTCAACAGACAACACAGAAAAAAGAAGAGTCACCGTTCCATTTTAAGCTGCATCGTGTCATTCTGTAAATAATACAACCATTTTCTTACGGGCCGTATAATGGAAACATTAAATAAGTTCCTTTCACAATGGAGCAACGTAATAAACAACATGAAAAAGCCATATGTTGGATGAAAAAGCACATGGCTATTTTGCATAAGTAAATAGAAATACTGTATTTGGCGTCTTATACACGGGCTATTCTTTCTTGTGCATTTACTGCCACACACTTAATATGTCATAGATTTCCCATAATGCCCAGCTGTCTCATTTGTGCTTGAGGCATCTCTATTCTCACCTCTGTGACTCTTCTGTTATTACCTCCCACTGTAGGATAAAGATTTATGTCCTGTCATGTGGGCTCAGCACCTGGATCAGGCAAGACCCAAGAAAAACAGGAATATCTCAAAATGTGAGCATAAAAGTGGTTAAAGATTCAAAGTCAAATGTATCTGATCATTCAAATACTGCTCTTTAGCTGCATATTGCTACACACTGAGCGGATGTGTTGTGACATTGTGATTAATGTAGACTGCATCTCTCAGCTGCAGTGGCACATCCTCTCGGAGCCAATCAATCCAACGGGAAGCAGGAGGAGGCGGGAGAGCCTCGGTGAAGGAGAGTCAAAGACAGGGCAGCTAAGACTCGTGTTATATAATCGTCAGTATAAGCCACAGCCCTTTGTGATAGGAGGCCTGTGCGCAGTTTTTAAACCAAACCACTTGTATTGACATAAAAACACACAATTAGACAACCTCTGACATAACTCGGCGATAAAAGACGCTGATAGTGGGCCACACAAATGTCCGAGTTATGAAACATGCTGAGACAGTAGATCGCTGATTATAAGACACACAATGTACTTGATCTTATTTTGAGCACAAATATTATGAGGAATACAGCCTTGAGGACAGTAAAAGGAAAAGTGTTGTTACCACAAATTGAGATAATAAATGTACAAAACTGACAGAAATACAGTGTTAACTGGACTAGGTGACAGTGTTTGAAATAGTCCTCATTATTAAAAGTCATCAGAAGCATGTGATGGTTATTTTCATAGTATAGGACTCAATACCATTCTTATGACCACTTTTCCAATTTCACTGCTCTTTTTATTGTCAAATCCACAACAAATGAATTTATCATGTTTGATATGGCATTGTTCTCTTGAAGCATTTGAAAATTAAACTGTTAGCAGATAGTCTTCTTCGTACACTGGTCATGGTCATAGTCTTGGTGAGAGTGAGCTTGAATAAGCCAGAACAGCTAAACCTATTTACAGACATTTGCAGGCCATATAAACCATTTTAGACCACTTGTAATTGTTTCAGTAAAATGGCATGGGCTTTACATTTCATTGTGTTCAGATGCAGTTTATGACTATTTTGACTAGTAAGTTTTTTGTATGGTTCACACAAACTGAGTTTAGCTTCACCAAATAGTAATCTTGTGACATAGTGATACTGTTGAAACCAAAACCAAGTGGTTCGAGGCACTTCATATCCCTTTTGACAATGAAAATGCCTCTAAAGGTCACCCCAACTAACCCATACTTTTCAACTGAGCTTTGGCCTTTTACCAAATAAGATGATCTTCACAATATCAGTGGGTTCACAGGTCCATTGTGCCTTTAAATGTATGACGGCATAGTTTTATCAGTCTGTATTTCCATGTGATAAGATGACTGCGGTGCAAATCTGTTTTTTTATTATTATTTTATTATTATTTCACAGTTGGATTTATTGCAAACTTTTATTTGTGAGTAAAGTAAGACACACCCTTTTATCTGGAAATAAAAGATGAATAAATGATTTAATCTGCTGTTGATTTCCACTGTGACGTTATCTCCATGTTTTATGGTCTTGTTCAGACATCAAGTTGTGAGCGTCATCTCTGACTCAAGTCTTTCACTTTGACCTTGTTTTCTAATCTTTATGTTTTTACCACCTGTAAGTGTTTCCACTTAAGTGTGTCACAATTTGTTTTTGAAACGACCCAAGGACAATTTTTAAGTGAAGAGAAATTTTCCACAATGCAATTTAAAACTCTTAATTTCAACCCACCCTTACATCTTCCTTAATTTCTTGTGAACATTTTTGTTTGTATTATAAAATGTCATACAACAATTTTCTGTGATTTCTGCTCATTTAGACTTAACACAAGACAATTAAGACAAGCAATGCGAGTGAAAGCTTTATGTTGAAATCTCCAGAATCCACTTTCCAATTCATCATTCAAATATTCATTTAAATCATGGTCAAACCAAACCCCACAATCAAAAATAATGCCCCAACCTGATCGCTCAGTTATATCTGTGCAATTATTTACAGTATATTCCAGTTTTATAAGGAAATGCATCCAAAACAGGTTACATCACATCTGACAAATCCTTTTTTGATACGGCTATACTCACAAACGCAGCCCTGAAGGTTTTAGGATGTGCCGATCACAGATGGACGGGGAAACAAATGACAGATGGAGCCTTCCTTTTCACTTGAGTTAACCAAAAAATCTGTGATGCAAGTTAAATAAGAGTCAAAATCTGCAGCCAAAATAAATGTGTAAATCATAAATTTTAAACTTTCTGACTTTTATGTCTCAGTTTATTTCTTCTATTTATCCCATGGTGTTCACTTGGCAAGATTTGGGTTCTTTGCAACTCTCTGAATCATTTAAAATGTACAATTTATTCCAATAAAATATAAACTATTTATGCTTTATTTTGATATATATATTGTTATTATAAAGGCCATTGCTGGATTAAAGTGCCTTGAGATGACTTTTTGTCAGGCACTAAATTAATAAAGTAGTCTTACCTTGTCACACACAAAGGCTGTACAGTCAAACAAACTCAAACTTCAATATATTCTATTGAATCCTATGAGAGAATATACCTTTTTTCTTGCCATGTATTTAGGACAATATGCTTAAAATAACATATAACTATGGTTATATTAAATGTATTTGCCAGTGAGAAGATGCTAGTGTGGTATCTCTGTTTGCATTGAAGCTTAGATTATTGCTGTGACTTAACCTTTTACATTTATCCTAAACATTCAGCGAGTAAACCTTAGTGAACAATTAAAATTATGATCTAGCTTTACATTTTCTTTAAGATGTAAAACTGTTGAATGGCATGAAATAGCAGTTATTAGTCCACTACAAGCTTTCAGATCTTTTGTTACATCATCTATGTTCCAAGTGTGGTATCAGAGACACACCAGGCCAGGGGAGCTGCTGCTGCTGATGTAATTATGTAACAACAGAGCCATGACCTACAAGACCCGTGTGCCTCCCTTTGGCCAAATGAGCTGAACGTCTGATTGAGATGGTTTTTTGTCTGATAAAAACACAGTCCTAACCATGTCACTTCATTCTCTGGATGTTACTTTTATTTGTATTGCTGTGTCTAGATGAAATGATCCAGGACATATTCTGGGAAAAAAGTTAATAGGTGGCAGTGATGAGGTAAAAACTCAAGAGTGTTAGACATTAAGCCATTGGTTGTTACTTATTGACCCACATGCACTATCACTGTTACAATCAAGAGTAAATTACCTAAAACATACTTTATTTCTCATTTAATTTAGTATGTTTTTAAAGGCTCACTTACATTTAAGTTACCTTATTGTAAAAGCAGATTGGTCCATTTATCTATAAAAACCCAATAATAGCTGTGGTGCACATTTAGCTGTTTTGGGAGGGGAAACTTTCTATTGTATTTTTACATGTTTATTTTTGCTATGTGCAAAAACTTATGCTTGGGCCGTTTTCAATTCTTTTTGACACAGACACTCCAATGATTCCTTTATTGTTTTGTAACATGCAATTTTTTTGTATATTATACTTGAATGCACATGACAGTCCAGTTAGTCACTTCCTCCCCTGAACATCAAGCCCCTGCGTTTGTTTGGTGACAGAGAATACAACCTAAACCACTCTCTCTGAGCAGGCCTCTCTCACCGAGCTGCGAAATACCGCAGCTACGTGATATCTGAGGTGAAGATGGGGTGTATGAATAACTCGGCTTCTGTGCGGGTCAAATGTTGACCAGTGAACGTCCAGCACCTGAACACTTCATGCTCTGTCTTGATTTATTGTGGCCTTCGCTCTGGTTCTTACAGGACTAGCGTTATATAAGACCTGCCACTGCGTCGGTCACCACATTTGGCAGTAAATAGTGATCCTTATTGCTGACTTATGTAATGAATATTGTGGGCAGTCAGTCATAAATGAATGTTGTCTGTTGAAAACACATGAGTGGTTACAGCACATCATAACATAACATGCATGCTTTATGGGAGTGGACTAATAACATTAATACATGCACCTACTGACCCCTTAATGCTCACTGTTGCCAGATACTCAGTAGTATCATTAGTATCACATGTCTCATCTCATAAATACATCTTGCTAATTTCATAACGTGTGACCCCGTAAAACTGGTTTGAAATATTTGACAAATTGTCAATAAAAGGTTGGCTTATTGCATAATCTTCTTCCAGTCTTCCTGGTGAATTGGCCTTGGCACAGTGCACAAACCCTTATTACCTTTATGCAAATGAATTCAAGCGCATACTGCACTTTGGAGCACAACGTTACGATGGTGGAAATTTGTAACAAAAGTCTGGAACTTACATACAAAGGGACACAAAATAAGACCATTCACACATAGAAGAAATGGGTCAAAGGACATTCCAAAACTACAGCTTTTTTTGGGTTAGTCTTAGTGTGCAGTGCTCATCACAACTGCAGACTGGGTGATCGAACAGTGAGAGGACACAGGACAATATCAGGGACTTTAAGGATCTGCTGACAACATCTTATAGGCAGATCCTTCAGAGCTAAGTGGAGTCTAGGCTTCAATAAACAAGACCTGGTTCAGGGCGAAAAGGAAACACACACACAAGAGCGACCATCAGATGATCATTATCCACACTGTAGTCCATTTTCTATGTGTTGTCGCCTCATTTCCCACAAAATAATAACCTTGATCCTTATGCCAGGCCTGATCATCACTTTCTCATCCCTTTCTAATGCCCTTCTGGCGCTAGACAGCTCATTTACTTCACCACATTGAATGACAGAGCACTACCTCTTCCCTGTCGTCAGTTCCACCAGTGGCCTCTCACACTACTGAAACAAAAAAAAAAAGCCAAGCGAACCATATAAAGGACTGTCCCCATAGACTACAATGTAAAAAGAGACACATGGGCAGTGGTAGGATATTGGCTTTGTTTAATGCCTGTTCTTATGACATGGACTTTGTTGAAATACTCTGGCAAAAAATTGGTCATAATTTTTCACATGCAACAGGTATGACCCAAGACCTTTATTTATTTATTAATTTTTATTTATTTATTTATTTATTTATTGAGACAATACATATTAATGGACATTTACATGTAAATATGTGAGATTATAGCCTATATGGCCTATTTCCATCTCCATTCCCTGGGCAAGATTGATGTTAAATACAACACAGGAAAGACCATAAAGTACAGTACACAATATATAGTACAAAAAATATTAAAATATTTTGTGGAACCAAAGTTAAACCAACAACTTCACAATAATAATCATAGACTTAGACACTAGACTCATTTTATGAATTATGATTACGTCTTTAAATGTTATGCTTAAGGGCTGTAGTGTGTCTGCTTTATAGAAATAAACACTGAAACCAAAAACCGTCTAGGCATATGCATCAGTGGTTGACCTTTATTTAAAGTCAATCACAGCCTGTCTGTCTCCGGATTTAGGTCAAGTAATACAAGAAACTAACATTAACATTGGTAACATAGCTTCTCAGTCTCTTTTGCTTTTCCTTCTTTTTATCCAATCAAAACATAGCAAACGGCTGTGTGCAGATTCAAATGTCAATGCAGCAGGTGAGAACCAGCAGCAGATGAGTTTGACTGTACAGTAGCCATATGGATGTTTGTTAGCTCATTAGGTTAGGTTTGTTGCCAGTGTTTTATAGACTGATTTGGGGTAAATGCTACTCTGGTGTGTGTACAGGTGAACTCTTCAGCATCTTGTGACAGTGTTGCCCTCCTTTCCCTTACATGCTCATCCGCCCCATGAGCATGGATTGTTTACCAGCCTCATATGACATACTGCAGCTCTGGCCCAACACGTCTACCCTCATTTTCCTGTAGGCTGGCTCAGATATTTTGATAACACATGCTGCTCCAGACGCAGCAGGCGTCTGGTTTGAATATCAAACACACATTTTCTTACAGGCCAAACATGACTCCATCCATCATGGTGCCAGCGACGCACCATATGA
This sequence comes from Rhyacichthys aspro, assembly GCA_036850595.1. NCBI lineage: Eukaryota > Metazoa > Chordata > Actinopteri > Gobiiformes > Rhyacichthyidae > Rhyacichthys > Rhyacichthys aspro. The sequence goes on along the minus strand of CM072150.1, from coordinate 19,072,740 downwards.
CGAACACATCAAGATGCTCTGCCAGCACGACCAGTCTGACGGGGACGAGGCAGACGAAGCGACAGACTGCAGTGTGATTCAGGCAAATGCTACCCGTTCCTGGCATTTATAGAAGCAGGAAGGCTTTCATATTGACTAGTAATCAGTAAGCAAACAGTAACAGTCACAGGACATTCCCCACTTAATTTCTCAGAAAGGAGACATTCAAGTGTCTTCTTGTGCAAACATATACTTTGGACCACAGTTCTTTAAGAGATTGCATTTATGGATCATGTACTGAGAGATAAGACTACATTTGGCTTTTTTTTCAAATCCAATACAAACAATTCACACATAATCCCAAAGGTTTTGTAAAAATATGTTTAACTTTGTTCAGGCTTTGGTGTAGATGGAAAAACCAATAAAGGAAATGCCAATCATGATGAAGTTCTCCGTTTTTGTGCCACCCTTTTTAGGCTTTGCACCAGCTTTTGGAGACGCATTAAAAGTCAGTGCTCTTAATGCCATTACATTTGCTCTTCAGATTGTAACTATCTGGCTCTCAAAACCTTCTGAGCATGTGTCAAAGATTGACTTGGTTGGAAAGTATATTTCTTTCAGCATTATAATTTAAAATAGAATGCATTCAATTTCAAAGCTTAGTTTAGTTTTTGGATCTTTGTAATGTGCAATTTAAAAGACTATATTGTCAGAAAGAATACATTTTTGTCCAGAGATTTAACTAAAGCATGTGATAAATGGGTGTTGTTCATTATTTGGAACGATTACACTAATACTGTAGACTGTATACTGTTATTGGGACTGGGATCGAGTGACATTTAACCAACGCACATGAATGCACCATTGGCATTAGTTGTTGCTGTGTAAAACTGGGCTATACAAACACAATTGTTTTATCTTGGCTTGCAGCAAATTTGGCTTGAGAAGTGTATTTATTTTGTATTTTGAGTGAAAACACCATTTGGCATCAGACATAGGCAAAACTTTATAACAATTATACAGATGCTGCTATATCCTTTATATATGTAGACAAGTACTTTCGTTTAAGACTAAAATGTTTGTGATTATGAATAAGTAATGCTTTGTAGGTTACTAGTTGCCTAATGCTTAATAGACAGTAGGTATCATAAAGTCTTACCTATAAAATATAAAAATAATATCAAAATGAGCTTAACTTATTACTTGATCCAACTTTTCCTCATCCTGACAAACAAATCTTGATTTACGGCAAATTTGGATTGTCCGTTTTGTGAGCTCTGCCCAAATCAGCTTTAAAAAAACATGGCTGACACAGATTGGCATGGACACAAAGTGTGTTAAAAGCATCAGGGCATCCAGGCGCGGAGGTAGAGTGAGCCGGGGAGAGTTAGTTTGTGCCAGTAAAGGTCTGACACAGTAACAGTCTCCTCCCCTCTCTGGCCCCGGCCTATATTAACTCTCTATGGAGCTCCTCCTCACAACCACTGCCACATGGAGTAGAATAACACTCTGCCAAGGCTCAGAGAATCCACCACAGACTACAATCACAACACCGACTGCACCTGCCGTTGGACTCTAGCACTGCTGCGTGGACTTTATTCTCATCAATGGACTATTAACTTTTGCACCATGTCGCTCCAGACGTCTGTAGAGAACGCTGCCCGTGGTGAGTTTGATCTGTGAGTTTGATATGAAGTGTTTATTTAGTTTTAAATTGAGGCCAAAGTGACAGGTGACAGGGGGGTTGCTCTTTTTATGGCAACACAAGGGAAACTATGTGCAAATGAGATACTTGATGCTTTTGTATAAGTGCAATGTTTTTATAGACCAGCATTTGTGAAACAAGGGTCACACTGTGGAACTATCAGGATCTCTGACAGTTATTAGGTGAGTTTGAGTTTTGATTTGGTCCACGTTTTGACCTAGGTTTAATTCAGGGTTAAGTCCTAGATTTGGTGATTAGTCCTCAGTTTAGCCTTCGTTTAGAAATAGTAGAGTCCTGTTTTGAGTCTGGGTTAAATGTTTTAAGTCTTGAGTTTGTGTGTGATTGGGTCCATGTTTTGTTAAAGGTTTTTCCTGAGGTTTAACGCTGGATTTGGTCTTAATTTAGTCTCAGTTTTAGACTTGGCTTGGCAATGACTTTGGCTTTGGTTTATTTCAATGTGGCCCTGGTTTATTCTTGGTTTGGTCATGGTTTAGGCTCAGTTGTAGTCCTGGGTTTGTTAATGCTTGGGTCTTGCTTTAGTCCTGGTTCTATCCTTTAGTGTTCAGTTTGTCCTGGTTTGTTTAGTTCTGGTTTAGCAGTAGTTCAAATCTAAATTCAGCACTCACTCATTAAGTTCTGGGTTTGTTTATGGTTAGGTCCTGCTTTGGTATATAATTTAGACCTGGTTTTAGTTCTTGATCTATCCTATAATTGGTCCTATAAGTAAAATGTTGGTTTGCATTCATTATATTGGGGTTGTTATAGGACTGTACTGTTACAATCCATCTACAATGGTAATATTTTGGGAGATCACTTAAAAAACTGTGGGAGTTCTGTCGTAAAATGATATTGTTTGCAACCTTTTCCAAACTATATCAGATTCTGCTCAGGAGTGTTACCTAATGTCAGCCTCAGTCACATGACACAAAAAAACCACACACCACAATAACACTTATAAGTGTTAAGTAGAAAGTGTTCATTTCTCAGAAGTGCAGATGAGTAAAGACTTGTCATTATACTACTTTTTTTTTAAATCTCATATAGTACCAAGACATGCACTTTTATCTTCTGAGTCAGATTTTCACTTTTATGGGCTCAGGTTTAATCAGAGCAGCTACTATCAGGATGAAAACTGATATCGGAAACATTAAGACTCATTGTCCGTTAAACATTATGAATCAACATGCTGTGTTCATTTTGTAGTTTTTGTCCGTATTATTCCGGTAGAAAAGAAGTTTATTTGAAGAGACAGCGAAAGATTAATTGAACTAAAGCTGAATAGATATTTAACTTCCCTCGCAATACTTTACAGTAAAACAAAACAAAAAATTCTAGTCTAGTCCACAAGTAGATGCAAAAAACACCAAATCTCTGTCCTGTTTGTGGTGTTTTCAGCTTTAACGTCACACTTTGGGCCAGTTGCTCCTCTGTTCGATGTCAGTAACCTGTGACGTTATCACTTTTGTTTGCTACTTGTGCAATGTCAGAAGTTCAGCCAAGCTGTGAGTACTGTTATTTTTGCTAACTAGGCTTAGACTCAGTTACACAGACATATTACACTCTGATGACTTTAACACTATCAAGATTATATCTCTAAAACACATGTCTGTATGAAACACTAGTATAGTCTCACAGGGTCAGTTGAGGTAATGAGGTCTGATTGGCCAAAATAACTTTACAGTTTTGACTTTATCACCGCCTGTTGACTGGGTTTTGTCAGCGCTATCGGATTTATGTTTTAACTTTATCCTATAGAAAGAAACAAAAAACAAAATCCGTGTGAAAATAAACTTCTCTCAGCTAAGACACAAAAATTCCTTATTGCTCTACTTCACAGAGGTGTTGTTGCATAACTTTGCGAATGCTTGCGGCTTCAGAAGAGACACATAGTTCTCCCGTTCTGAACTCACCGAGGGCAACACTTTTTCATCCGCAGTATCTTATAACTGCACTTTGCCGTCTCCAGATGAACTTTGACCATTCTGAGAATAAGCCACTTCATTCAGCGGATCCTGATCCTATGTTTGAAAAATAATGTAAACTCAAAATGCCACTGTTCAATCTTGACCTGGCATATGAAGAGTCACATTTAGGTGTTATGCTGCATTCTTATGGTGCTCGTAAACAAAAAAAGGACTTAACTTTGATCAATCCGGTTTTGTTAAGATTTGTTGAGAAAAGCATTTGATATTTTAAATGTAAGATGTAACCTCTACCAGCTATTGCTACATTTATATTAAGAAGCCATCGTATATTAAGTAATCTAATGTTTAATGCTTGGTCGAACTTCCAAACTGGACCATCCAAGCACCACAAGGATGAGTCTCAGTAGCTGTTGCATAACAATGAAAATCCTTATGAATAATGCAGTATCCAGTCTGTGTTTAACCCAATCAGAGCAGCAACAGAAGGATGAAGAAGGAAGGAAGGAAGGAAGGAACAAAGGTAGAACGGGAGGAAAGAAGGATGATGGGTGGAAGGAAGGAAGGAAAGAACGAACGAATGAACGAAGGATGATAATAGGTGGAGGGGAGGAAAGAGTAAATAGATAAATAAATAAACTGTATGGGTCATTTTGGGTGAGATTCATGCAGAGTGCACGAGGCACTATCCCATAATCCAATTGTATCTGGGCATATTCTCTCCTTTGCCCTGGTTCAGTTCATTCTCCGTGTGTTACATAACTTTGGGCCCTTTGATGCTGATGCTGGTTCATCAGAACAGGGCCAGGCTGTCGCATCCCGCGGCCTCACTGCGCATGCTCGTCCCATCCAGAGCGAGGTACAGCATCTGCATTCCCGGGCACATGGGTCCTCACATGGTCCGCCTGCTGCGGCTCTGATGCGGCTGCACACACGCCCATTCATCCGCGTCCATTCACAGCATCCGCACACACACAGAGAGAGACGGGGACGCAGTGAATGAGTGGTAGTTCTTGGGTAAACTAAATTAGAAACGTCGTGGAGATGTGAAGAAGAAAGAAAGGGGAGTCCGCTGGTGCTGCATCGTCTGCATCTCTTATCCAGATGGACTTTCCAAATCCTCCAGCCGCAGTGAGTGACCATCCCGGGGTTTTCATTGCTGTCATAGCCTTTGCCATATCTGTTAACAGTATTAATGTAGATCAGAGGAAAAACAGCCTGTAATCTCTTAGAAAAACAGCATATTGTTTGTTTTTGAGAAATGCACCGAATCGTTTTAATCGGCTCTTCAAAGTTAGTAATAAAATAGGTTAATCCTTATAATATGTTGCCCAGCCTCAGCCAATAGGCAATGAGAAAACATGGAGTAGAATAAGAGCAAAATATGAAAGCATGCAAAATGTTAATAAACACAAGATAAGCAGGACCCAAATACACGCAGCAAAGTTCTGGCACTTAATTAACTGCGCCACAGAAACGTCGTTGTCCACTGTTGTCGGTAATGCAGTGATCAGCAGGTTATAAAACCAACATAACACAGACACAATGGGACGATTAATGGCATTTTTATATGATTCTTTCAAGGCTTTACCACAAGTTTACGTTCATATGAGCTCATATAAATTCACTTTTTAAAGATAGACTATTTGTTCTTGTTACTATTGATGCTGCAACTATTGCCTCACAGCTCAGTTAGGATTACCCTCATTTATGTAGGTCAGACTTATTCATTTTTTTGTGTGTGTCTTCGTTTATATTCCCTCCTTCAAATAAAGCTACTTTCATAAATTGATATTGCTTTCATTACACAAGTTCGTAAATATTCGATGTGCAGTTGTCACGTGATGTGACACTTAAACGCACCTTTCACAGACTCCTGCTGCTTTCAAATGCCCTGGGGTACCTAAGGTTACTCTGGCCATGTTCAGCTGATAAAAGCTTACTATTTCATGAATTTAGGATAAATGGTCTTTTTAGGAAACAGATTGGTAATTTATAGCAACGATTATAGTAAATATTTTAATCTACGAATTATGTTCATTTTGTATGCTGAAATGTTTTATTGTTGGTGCAATAACAGGTCACAAAGGTCATAAGTTACGTAGCTATCTTAACACGGCAGTGAAACAGGAAACTGATACCAAATAAAACAAAACATCTGCAAGTGCGTTAGCTTGTAATAACAGATAAATTAAAGTAGTAAAACAACAAGCCTAAAACGACAGATGTTTGCGATTGGTGACAAAAAAACATAATAGCACATCATTAGGATTAAAGCAGATAAACATGATTAACACCGACAGATGTTAAATCTATTTAGTTCGGAAGCTCCTCGCTGTGTGCACTGTTGCGGTATTCCGTCAGTGCTGAGTTTTCCCACAGTCCCTGAAGCGGTGCCGTGACGTCAGCTGCTCCGTTAGCCTAGGCCCAGCCTCAATGGCGATTGCAACAGATCCGCAGGGCTCAGGGAGCGGACCGCACTCAAACCTTTAGCCGGGTTTGACTCCCTTAAAACTAAACTAATGAGACGAGTAAGGATTGTAAGTACAACATTCTGAATCTATGTTCTTTCTGTTTTCTCTGTAATGAAACTCTGAATACACGTTGGCGGTCGTTTTTAGTCGTTTTACCGTCGCGGGCTTTGTGCTTGATGGAAACCCGTACCACGTAGTCATAGCCTCAGCCAACAATGCTCCTTTGTTAGCGCTTTCGATTGGGTTTCTTATGATATTTTGTCTTTTACGTATATAAACATAGCTATATTAAAGCGTTCATGCCCTTTTTATTGTTTTCCGTTTGCGTCTGGTAAATAATAACCGTGGGTTTCTTTCAATTTTGAACCAAACCGAGGCGGGTCTGTCTGCCGCTCGGCGTAAGTCTTTCACTAGTGGCTTTTTCCGATCGAAACAGGGCCACACAGGCGAGGAAACGTGTCGGGAAAATGGGACAAATTCACCTATCTAATTGCTATTGTGTCGTATAAAAACACATACGGATACCCAATCTTACATCCTGGGAGTTATCTTCCATTTGTTGTTGCTTCCCTGAAACCGGACTAACAAGCGCCCAAAGGGAGCGGGGGAGGGGTTGGTTTCCAATATCACAGCAGGTTAAAGCAAAGCCGGTAATTGATGGGTTTTTAACGTAAACTTTCCCTGTAGTTTGATCAAACCCACGACTTTTTGGGGGAATTTCACTTAAGTTAGGATAAATATTTTGTTATACAGCGTTGAGACGCGAATGTAGCCGAAAACTTTTTAGCTTATATTATTGTTTTGTGTAAGTCAAAGTGTTATCACTATACCCTTGATTACAGTTAATTATTCTCAAAGGAGCCACCCTTTACTTGGTGTGTTATGTGGAAATGTATGTCTTGGAAATATGATATAAAAATGTATATTGTAAAAAAAAAAGTAATCATTTTTTGTATTTTTGTATATAATTATGTCTGCAAACTCTAATGTGTTAACTTTGTGTGAAACCCAGCTGACTTTAAATTAATCTAATAGGAATTTGAAGTTTGGGGTTCTTAGGCTACTGTAGTTTGAGTTGTGACTCTCTTAGGCTGTTGTTTGACTTTAAACCCGTTGAGGCTGCTCTAGTATGAGTTTTGACCCTCTGAGGCTGCTGTAGTTTGACTTTAGACCTCCTGAGATTGATGTCGTTTGGGTTTAGACCCTCTGAAACTGCTCTAGTATGAGTTTCTGAGGCAGCTGTAGTGTGATCCTCTGTGGCTTCTGTAGTTTGACTTTAGACCCTCTGGGTTTTGAATAGTTAAATTACCCTCAGCTGATGCTGACACATTAACGCAAAAGAGCAAAATATTAACCAATAAAAGTGGCTGTCCTCACAGATTTTTTTAATTTTTGTATTGAACCAAGCCAAATTACTAGCATCACTGTAATATGATTCTTATTTATCTATGTGGCCTGCAATTAGGAGGATGAGTCAGTGCATTTGAAAATGGTTCCACTTTAATGTCTTAACCCTTTAAAATCTGTTTCTATGCAAAGCCCTTTTTGATTGTTTATTTTCTGTCTTTCAGGTTATACCCAACTAAAATGGAGGATAGTTTTGATTGTGACTGTGGCGAACTTGAGCCACCTGATCACTGAGGCTTAAAATCTTACATTGAAGACTCAAGGCCAGACTCATTTCAGTTCTTAGATCAGGTGACTTAAGTTATAACGGACACAGAGTAGGTGAAGTAGAACAAAAAATATCAATTTGTGCATTGTTTTAGAACAGTCATATGAAGCTGCTCAGGACCAGTCAAACACTGAATGTATCTGCACTGTGAGGATGCAACTACGTGCTTCTTTAGTTTAGGTAACCAGTAGATGCTTTTGAATTGGCCTCAAAGTCCATTCCATTGCAGTCTGTAAACACTACAAAGAGTTGTTCAACCGGGATTGGAGAAGAAATTCAACATTTGCATTTTGTCACAATGGAAAGACATTTTGTCCAGACATTCTTAAAATTTCCCCTTATTTGACAGTAGAGGCTACTCAGGGGGACTTGGTAGTCGACTGTACAGGGGTCGGCCTCTGAAGTAGTGAGGAAAGCAGTGGCCTAATCTGGTCTTGGTGTAAAATTTAGACTTGAAATAGGCCACTTTGTTTGGAGTTTGTAAGGTAGTCAAGATGGCAGAGAAGTTTGAGTCCCTGATGAACATCCATGGCTTTGACCTGGGTTCGCGCTACATGGACTTGAAGCCTCTGGGCTACGGTGGAAACGGCCTGGTGTTCTCTGCGGTCGACACGGACTGTGACAAGCGTGTAGCTGTGAAGAAAATTATCTTGACCGACCCACAGAGTGTCAAACATGCCCTCCGGGAAATCAAGATTATCAGACGGCTCGACCATGACAATATTGTCAAGGTAAGAAAATGCATGGTCATGGGATTTCTCTGTAAGGTATCTGGTGCTTATGTTCCTCTGTTTGATAACCGTCAGTGCAGGTGCAGGTTTGTTGAGTTTCATGGAAATCCCACCAGAAATACACTGCTGATGTCGGGCCATTTACAATACAGATATTTAAAGACACCTAAACATATGAATCTAGTGTATCCATTTCATTTTAAACTACATTTGTTTTGCCTCTCTCTCCTCCAATCAGCAGTGAAGAAGGAAAATTATTTTAGAGTTTGATTAGGAGAAGGAAAGTTGAAAAACAATTGAACATTTTTACTTTATTTAGATAGAACAGTTGATTAAATTGTGTTTTAAAATGTTAACTTAGTATTTTGTGAACTAGAAGAAACAGATGATCCACAAGTACCACATACAACCCCATTTACTTGCTACCACGATGTAAAAAACCTAGTCTAAAAGTGTAACCATTTCCTCTTTAGGTGTTCGAGACGTTGGGCCCTAGCGGTCGCAGGCTAACTGAAGATGTGGTGTCTCTGACGGAGGTGAACTCGGTCTACATAGTGCAGGAGTACATGGAGACTGACCTGTGTCAGCTGTTGGAGAGGGGACTGCTGTCTGAGGGCCACGCCAGGCTCTTCATGTACCAGCTCCTCAGGGGTCTCAAGTACATCCACTCCGCCAACGTGCTGCACCGCGACCTCAAACCCGCCAACCTCTTTGTCAACACCGAAGACCTGGTTCTGAAGATAGGGGACTTCGGACTGGCCCGCATCATGGACCCGCACTACTCTCACAAGGTAGGACTGCAGTAGAGTTGCATGTATATGGGATAACTATGTTGAATATTACAATAATAGTACAACCTGTGATGTATGAAAGCTGCATTTGATAAGAACCAGACCTAAAGTTAGTTCCAAACCAGAAAAAAACCTTTTTATTTGGCTTAAAGCTAAATTAAAAAATTGTGATATCTTGTATCGCAATATTATTTTTTTTAAATTTTATTTAGAATTACAGGATTTATACAACACACCTATAAGGCTCTGAAACTATTTTCACAGGCTGGGCTGTATATTTTCTTCTTTTTCTTTCTTTCTTGACGTGTACAGGACGTTGTTGGGTGTGTGGCCCTTTGCTAATGACAGCTTGACAAGTCCAGAAAGTGGGAGCCAGACTAAAACAGTAGAGTTAACAAAATGGTGGTTGATCTGCCTGGTATAAAAGTCAGAACGATCTGCAAAGTCAGGGCAAAGTTTGTTGTATTCCACTGAAATTCCCACATGAAGTGCCCAAGGAAGCACTTAAAGGAATTTTTGCTTTGTTTGTTTACTTGCTGTAAGAGCAGTCAACGAGGGCCACCGGCCATTAAAGCTAGACTTCGACATGTAGTTGTGATAAACAAAGCACTATCTATACTGAACTAAATGGAGTGTGACTGCAGTTTGTACATCATGAGGCCTTCATGGAACAACAGATAAAAACATGAGACTTTAACGCCATGTCATCTTTTTCTGTACTCAACAAGCAGACATTGTAGAATATAGATTTGAATGTGACTTTGCTGTTTGCAGTGGTTTATAAGGGGAATAAGAAACAAGGAAACAATGCTTTCTTCCCCCCACTCTGTTTCCTTCACATGTGATAGCTGTGTGGTTGTCCGGTAATGCGCTGGTCCCCAGAGTGATGCAGTTTCACAGCAGGAAGTAAACAGCACAGGATGTGGTTCCTTTAGGTTAACGCCTGTATTTCCCCTCAGCTTTGGAGAAGTTGGCCTTTTGGAAGCTGTTTCTCAAGATCACGTTGTAGTGTGACATTTTTGTTGCGTCCCATTTGTTACCGCAGCAAATGTTTGACACCCTGCAAACCTGGATGTGGCCGTAATGACAGTGTGAAGAGCTCAAATGGTGGCTTTCAGATGCGATTTGCAGAGTTTCTCACAGAGCCTATGGGGAAATTGGCGTTTTGTAAGGAGCAAGAATCTTTTGGTCCTAGTATGGGTTCTTGAATTCATTTGACACTATTTTCTTGTGTCCAATACCAGTTTGTGACCATTTTAACACACATTCCTTATGTTTCACTGCTTCCATAACTTATTTGATTTTGCTTGTCTGCCGCGGTTTTGTCAATGGAAACGCTGTAGAATGAGAGCGGGTCACTCAGTGCAAACGTTGAAAGGTGGAAAGGCCTGTGCTGCCCTTATGTTGGCCTCTATATAAAGGGATGAGGAAATTCCAGTTGAAGGCCATATGGTGACGAGCTGTGTAGAGAGCCCACCCTCCCATCGGCCCACTCTCGTTCAGCTGCTGGATCTCCTTAGCGCTCAGGCAGTCAGATGCTTACACGTGTCTCAGATTAGTCCCGGCTCACGTGACTCGATCCCCGTAACTGGCGCTGCCCCATTCATATCCATTACACCGGGATCTGCCTCAACACACAGAGCACTTCGACATGTATCTCACAGGCGAGCGCACATGTTTATCAGAAATCCGCAGCTCTTTTTGGTCACATGTGCTGACTTCTCCGTGACTCATCTGAGGAGCAGACAATGAGGCTGTCTGCGCCGAGGAGAAAACCTCATAGTGGAAAAAAACTTCTCAAAGTCCTCAGTTTAACTCTTTTCCTTTACATCAGTTTAGACTTTTGAGCTTTTATTGTAAACAAAACTGGGAAAAGCTGAAGAGCTGAAGCAGAAAGGGCAATAAAACCACTGTTGATGCAAGACTATTTTTGAAATGCTGTATTTTTGTATCTTTTGGATTTGCTCTGATTTTGTGCAGTCTTAGATTTAGGAAAGGATTCACTGTACAATGTATTGCAACAAATGGCAAACATTCACACTTGATATTTTAAAATATTTGTCCAATCAGAGTATTTCTTGATTTTATTTCAAATAAGTTAATATAAATAAAAGTGGGTCATACTATTATTGCAATATTTAGTCCTAGTTTATCACAGGTTCCTAAAATTGCACAGCCCTAATTCACTGATGCAATTTTGGAAATGTGTCTAGATATTATATACAACTTTTCCAAGAGTTATCATAAAAAATTGTATCTGCCTGAAATTGGAAAAAAATTTCATTACAGCTTACTTTGTCTTTTACCAGTAATTGCCTATATTTATTTGTACTATGAACTATTTGTAATTGCCTGTCACTATTTGGCAATAAAAACACAATTCTTGATTACCTTAATGTAACAATTGTGGTTCATATGTGGTACATTCAGAAGAAACAGTCTACTACTTCTATTAGACCACACTACAGGTCATTAATTGAACAATATTTTCCACTATTTCAGTTTTCTCTGAACATGAGCTGTTAACAGACTGCAATACATATTTCTGTCCGGTTACTGTCCACCCTACTGCAACAGTGAAGGCAGCGAGATGATTTATTCATTCATCTGTCTGAGGGCAGATTAAACTGGTGTAATAAATGAACCCACTGCACTCACAGTCCTGAGAGGCCCGGAGGAATGTGGAGGCGTTATAAAAACAGTCGTCGCTCTGTGATGGCTGGGGTTTGGGCAGAATCGCTGTGGACAGACTCGCTCTCACTGCTGAGCCCTCCTTGTCGTCGGGCTGGGCGTGCTGAAGCAGCTGCGTGTCTGCGGGCATGCTATTTGAATAACGACATTTCTAAATAAAGAAGTGCTTTTCACTCCTGATTCTCAGCTTCTGGTATAGCTTGAGTAAATTAGCCTATAGATTTAGCAGCATTAGAGTCGTAGTTAATTATTCCTCCTTTTCGTAGCACTGGGTTTGTCATTAATTGGGCAAAGAAACCTTCCTCAAGTCAGTTTTCTGTCACAAACTTGGCTTTAGCCATTATTTGCATCGAGGCTTCATGTAGTCAGTCTTCACTTAGCGACTCCTTTATCTGCTTTTCTTCTACTGTCTTTGGCCATTACTTTGCGGTAGGTATCCAAGCTCCTCCTGTCTGTGAGAACCAGACCCTTATGGCTGCTCACTATCAAGAATGACAAGAATTCACTTTGCAAACCTGCCTGCCCTCCCTCCTCTTCCTCCGCCAAAGCTTTGTGTTGCTGCTTCCCGATTCATCTGAAACTAAAAAACGTTTTAATTTCCCGGACTAGGCCAACCCTTTATTCAGAGAAATGGAAAACTACCTTTAAGCGGAAATACTCAGCTGTTTAGACTTAGCTTTGGTTTTGCTTGAGTAAGACATGCTTCATTTTAATGAGGGTGACTCGGGCTAGAACTGCAGGATAGTGTTTTATGCGTGTCCCTGTTAAGTGTTTTTACATCTGCTCCGAGGGACAACACATGGTTGAGACGTGCAGCACATTGCAGGTACATTCAGTCCTTATCATTTATAGATGACAAATAGATGCAAAAACTGAATTACATGTTGAACATACCTAACCATATTCAAATAATACTATGTAACTGTCTGCCATAAAATAAATAGCCTTAAAATAAGTAGCGTAGTGTCAGCGTTATTTTTAATGCGATCCTGACATCAAAAGAATAACAACTGTGAGACTTAACTGCCCCACATAAGTTTGGACCAGTCTAGATGCAGACATAGTGTTGCTTTAATATTTCTATTGCAGAGATGACTCGATCTGTAATAGTTCCACTTATGAGATATCATTTGAGAAGCTGTCACACACTGCATTTAAATATAACTGATCTATTGGCTTTTGTAGTGTTGCCAAATTAAAAGAACTATGTAAGTGTGATGTTCATTCATTAGAGCAATTGATTTAATTAATGTCACTTCTAAAAAGGTCATGCCACAAACTCATGAAAAGATGGCGCAAGAAAGAATGACCTATTTTCATACAACCCACTGTATACTGATGATATATGTATTTCAGTTAAACACATTCAACAGAACAACACAACCTTTAACACATCTATAAGAAACATACTGACACCATGCAGAGCAGCAGCTGAAATGGTGAAAAAATATATTAAAATGCAACCTGAGGCACTAGAGACAAAAACAAATATTTTCAGGAATGTTATAAAACAATGGGGCAAGGCAGGTTCAAAGATGCCCCCCCTCCCCCGAAACCACCAAAGACACGCACAAACATTTGACCCAATTATGGAGCCAGCAGCCGGTCTCTCTGGCTCCACACTGTTCTCGATCAACAAGAAGCATGTCAAAAGGCAAATTAAAATCTGTTCCCACAAAGAGATCGGCAGTTAGTGACATTAGTGTAGCCCTTAAAAGACTTTGACACATGATCAGACTCCACTGAAATAAAATCTATTAATAAAAACTCTATTAATACCTCATGTGTGTCTGATGTGTGCAACTGCTCTCAGGCCCCCCTTGGATTTCCGTTTATAGATCAGTTATTCACGTGTGCGGGTGGGAGAGTGGGCGAAAAGCATACGGTGCCAGGAGAAAAAACCAAGAACGATGGTTTATGCCTGGCTTATGCAAATCAACCTGGCTTTATCCTGGAAACGGAGATGATCTCTACGTCAAACGGAGCACCTAGGTGACATCTGGTCCGACCTGCTGAAGCTTGTGTGACTAAGAGCGGATTAAAACGCTGCAAGTTGGTTATGACTCATTAAATGTCAGTGAACTTGTTATTTACCAACTGTTTCCAGAGGTTTGGACAAAGCCGATGCTTCAAAGCCTTAAGCTGGTACCTCTTTTTGTGACCTATTTCAGGTCTACTTCAGATGTCGCTGAGCAGCAGGCAGCACAGTGGCTCACCTGGTAAATAAAAGACCATATTCAATGCTCTGTGTCACCCCTATTCTCCATTTCCCATATGAATACTCAGTGAAGGCAAATGTACACCCAGTACTACCAAAAATATATCTTAAGCAATTTGATGTTGCAAGAGTAAACCTTTGCTCTCTGAACAGTTGAAGTGAATTTGAATTACATTACATTACATTGTCATCTCCTTTGACCGTTGACCATGATCCCAAACTGATAACTAGGTCACATGAGGAAAGTGGTGGTGGTTCTGCTGTGGCTGCATCAAAACAAGGATGAGTTGGCTATGATTCTCCTAAGGGTGGCACAATGTGAAGGGTCTGCAGCCAAATTAGGGCAGGAACTAGAGGCCTGCTCAGAGGTTGTCACGCCATTTTGGTCACAAACGATAGGTCAGATCATCGAGGGTGTTGTTTTACCGTCTCCCCTCCCCCCCAGCGTCCCGGGCATTTACAGATCAGGTTCCTTTTGTGGTTGATGTCGTCCCTGGGAGCAGCCAAGGCCGGTCAGTGAACTGCAGAGCGCAGTCACTGGTGTCTGTGGCAGCAGGGGATTATTGTGTGCGCTCAGACTGCTGACATGGGCCGCACGTGTCCCCGCTGCCCCCTTTTCATCTGCCGTTCGCCCTTTGTCTCTGCCGCGGTGCATACGTGACCTGTGCACTCTGTGAAGGAGGCGGATCGGGCCACATCACAAACCCTTCACGAGAGGCAACAGGTTTTCAACCACTTTATGTGATGAAAGGGCTGCGGATCAGGAATATGATCCACTAAGTCTCACGAAACAAGTGAAGCCAAAATAAGCTGATCCTACTCTTTCATGTTCATCCGTTGGTTAGTTTTTTTGTTTTTTTTTTCACCCAAGCTGTTTAAACTAACCCTTTTCACCAGAATGAACCAGATGCTCTGAACTGGTGTACCTTATGAACTGTTTTTCACGTGGCTACTTTTCTGGCAGCACCAACGTCAAGTGAAAAGCAACAGTTGTCGAAAGATCCAACTTCTACATAACACTTTGAAGATAATAGCATTTGTGAAGCTGTGTGTAGGCGAGGTGTCTGCAGTGCTGTCAAGTTGTCTGCCAACAATAAAGTTTGTGTTACTGATACAGTATGCACACAATATGACAATATGGGTGAAAATGTCCCAGGATTTTATCATATTAAAAATGCAGATAAATGTCACCATGCTAAATGTCACAATCTTTTCACAGTTTCAAGAATGAGGATTTAACAGATCACTTTGTAAATGTGTTAAACCTATTGTGGCTCATCTTGCTGATGTTGTTTTCACAGGGGCATCTCTCTGAAGGTCTGGTCACCAAGTGGTACAGATCTCCTCGCCTGTTGCTGTCTCCGAACAACTACACCAAAGCCATCGACATGTGGGCGGCCGGCTGCATCTTCGCTGAAATGCTCACAGGGAAAACCCTCTTCGCAGGTAAAGATATGACTTACTGCAGCTGCTTTTGTGAAAAATGACAGTTTGTGTTTGAAGCCTGTCGGGTGACATTAATGAAGCAGAAGTGTGAGACAAGATGTGAAAGTCTGTATTTAGGTGTCAGTGCCACTTGGAGCACTGACTGTCCTGTCATTATAATTGGCTTCTCTCAACAACTGGTTTTACATAATGATAGATACAAACTTTAAATACACAGCAGACTGAGTTATGAGTTATTTGTTTTACCTATTGCCAAGCCTACTGTTAGTACGCCTTTCCTAGTTGCCAGCCCTCACTTCTGCACGAGCATTCATGACAACGACTGATCCGACTGCCCACTATTGTTATACCTTTTGCACTTTTTAATCCTTGCCTTGAGCTGAACACAAGCCAAAACGTTCCTGTCCTCGTGATTCACCAAAACTCAATTGGAGAGTTATGTAACCGCTCAGAGAAGGCACCTGACGCGATCATGCTTTTTTTTTTCTTCTTTTTCAGGGGCTCATGAACTGGAGCAGATGCAGCTGATCCTGGAGTCCATCCCAGTTCTCAGAGAAGAGGACCGCCAGGAACTGCACAGCGTCATCCCCGTCTTCATCCGTAACGACATGTCCAAGCCTCACACGCCATTGTCCAAGCTGCTGCCGGACGTCAGCCCTCAGGGTCAGTCACAGACATTTGGACTACTGCCCTCTCCTGTATTGTGTTTTTATACTGAGCGTTACACAAAGACATACGCTAAATGAAGAACAGTGCATAAAATAACTAGGATGAAATATTACCTGATATTGGCCTCCAGTTCTGTGAATGGAATTAGAATTAAAATGAACTTGAGTTTCCCTTCAGGGTTAAATGGTTTACAGTCTGTTCACACGAGATGGTCACAAGAGGCCTTTAAATCAAATCTCTCGGCCCCACATTCCTCAAGCCCTTTTCCTCTTTCCCATCTCAGTCACGTGATCAATACTGAAAGCGAGCCCGTCCCAGAAGAATCTCTCAGCATTCCTCAAAATCAGCTGTTAATGTGTTTGTCCTCAGCACAGGTCAAATATCTGTCGGGGTTGTACTTTCTCCTCTTTACTCTGCTTCCAACTTATACATTCTCTTCTTTTTGCGCAGCCCTGGATTTCCTGGAGAAGATCCTGACCTTTAACCCCATGGACCGTCTGACCGCCGAGGAGGCCCTGGCCCACCCCTATATGGCTGACTACTCCTTCCCCTTGGACGAGCCCATCTCTCTGCATCCTTTCCACATCGAGGACGAAGTAGACGACATCCTGCTCATGGACCAGAGCCACAGCCACACATGGGACAGGTACAGCCCTCATTCACTACCCACAAGTCCCTGCTGCTCAGTGACTGAATCTATGCACTGGACAGGAGAAGTGTTCTGAGGGTTAAAATACCTCTGTTGCTGTCATAGGTATCATGATAGCCAGCTGTCTGAGGTCGACTGGCACCTGCACAGCACCCACGACCCAGAGGAAGTGCAGGTCGACCCGAGGGCCCTCTCTGACGTAACGGACGAGGAGGAGGTCCAGGTACGTTTTAACTAGATCAGCAATATACCAGTTTGCTCTGCGTCCAGGGGGAATGATGGGAAGTGGAAAAAACATAGAAGCCAATCATTATCCCAGCTACAAACATTTTAGGGCTATTTGCTGATTTATGCAGCATCTTGTGTTGCACTAGTCATGTAACTGTTGCACTGCCATATAATACTATAGCATGCCTTACCACTTTTATTTAAAAAGAACTTTAAACACAATGCAGTTGAGCAAAACGCTGTGCATGGGCAATAAAACAAACCAAACCAAAACACACCTTTAACAATAAAGCACAAAATACATGACCACAGTTAGACAAGCTTCCAAATATATTGAAACAGTTCCACTGTGCATCATCTTGACTTGGTCCTTATTTATCTAGTTATCCAGTTATCCTTTTTAAATTGTACATGAGTAATGCGTACCTGTATGTCTTAATAAAACTAATTTGCCTGTCCTGTTCCAGGTGGACCCTCGTAAGTACACAGATGGAGACCGGGAGAAGTTCCTGGACGAGCCGTCCTTCGACTACTCTGCTCTGTTCCCGGCGGAGCGCTCGTGGCAGGACGAACACCACGAGAACAAGTACTGTGACCTGCAGTGCAGCCACACCTGTAACTACAAGGTCGTGTCGCCGTCCTACCTGGACAACCTGGTCTGGAGGGACAGCGAGGTCAACCACTACTACGAGCCCAAGCTCATCATGGACCTGTCCAACTGGAAAGAGCAGAGCAAAGAGAAGCAGGACCGAAAGGCCAAGACCAAGTGTGAGAAGAACGGGCTGGTGAAGGCGCAGATCGCCCTGCAGGAGGCCGAGAAGACCCAGAGTCCATCCGAAAAGGACCGTGAGCAGGAGAAACACCAGACCCAGCAGAACCAGGGCTTTGACTTTGACTCGTTCATCGCCAGCACCATCAAACTGAGCCTCCAGCCCGAACCCTGCCCCGATGTGGCTCTGCTAAACCAGGTGGGCCTCCTGAATGAGCTCAACACCTCCGTCTCACAGCTCGACGCGTCCCGCTCCGGCTCCATGTCCAAGTCCATCAGTCAGGAGAAGGAGGAGAAGTGCCTGGTCAACCTGGCCCAGCTGGGGGACGGCGTGTGGCCCGCTAACCCCTGGGACAGCTTCGGCTCCGGGGAGAGAGTGGACCATAAAGAGGACCCCTTCCAGAAGGAGGGCGCCTACACCAGCTACCTGGACCAGCTGTTCGGCAGGAAGGACGAGAGTGCGGCAGAGACTCTAGCCGGTCCCGACACGGAGCTCCAAGACGAGGGCTTTCTGGGCTGCGGCACCGAGATCGTCCTGAACATGCAGCTGGACTCTCTCTCAGAAGATCTGCCTCTAAAGTCCATCCAGGCCACGCTCTCGCCCTGCACCGTCAAGTGCTCCCCTCAAATCGCCCACAAAACATACAGCAGCATCTTCAAGCATCTTAACTGAGCATCTGTCCTCCTCACAGTGCAACGTCTAGGCAATTTTATAAATAATATAGTATATAATTGTACTTGAATCATTTCATACCTTTTTTATTATGGTTCTTTTACTTTTATTTTGCTTTTTTAAGACGTGAGAGGGGTGAGTTGTTTTATTTAAGATCATCACTCTGAGCCTTGACCACCAGACCTTCATGGTTTATGTTGACACCCTCATTGCTAAACCGGCATGTCGCTCGCACATTCAAGTACTGTATAGAAAGGGAGAAAGCAGGACAGTTGACAGATGGACAATTGTGGACACTTCTCTGAGATGTCGTTTGGCTGTTTGGGTGTGACATAAAGAAGGATGGTGGATGCCAACGTTGCTTTAGGCTTTTAACGGCTTTCAAACAGCCCGCTAACAGGGGAACGGGGTCTTTTTTATTCCTTTTATTCTGATTTAACATTTCTTCCCCAAAGAAAGCTTCCTTAATACCCTTTCATACTGTAAATCTTTCACATGATGCCAGCAGCAACCATTATCGTAGGCGTTAATGTAAATGTGTTATCTACCTCAAGGTAACAGCCGCGAGAGACACTCGAAGCCGAACTAGTGCTTTACACACACGACCATCGTCATACCATGAAATGAAGTGGTCACATAGATGAAATCTGTCTCAGCATTTAACATAGTGAGGTGTTTCAATAATCATTATTTATTTCTAGCAGATTTTGCGATATTTATTTTATCAAAATGTGTTATTTCAATGTGGTTATTGAAGATTGAAGAGGAGTTGGACAGACCTCCATGTTCATTTCGGCACTATATTGGCGTGTCAGTGTTCTTTTGTTTTTATGGTAGGATACGAATTGATTTATGTTTGAAAAAAAGTCGAGGCTTTTTCATTTTCCATCAATATTGTCCTAATGGATATCATTCTTTTTGGTATTTTTTTAAGGTGCATTCTGTCTTTAGTGAAAAACTGCTTTATCGTTTAAAAAGAAGCGCCTGAAGTCTTAATTTTTTATCTAAATGTTATGTAAAAACGTGTGCATGGAGGCAACGGAAAGGTACATTCAAAGTAAAGTCCATGGTGAGTATAACGTGCGTCGGTTTTAATTGTATGTTTTTGTTTTGTATGTACTTTTCAAGGCAAAGCATGATGAACTAGGTTAAGGTGTAGCATGTAGAACACGTACAGACTTTTTTTGTAATCATTGGTTACCCTGTTCTACAAAATATCAAAATAAAATTACTGGCAAAGAGTTCGATCTCTGTCTTGTTACTTTTACAAGTTTTATGTTTGTTTTTGAGAATACTATCTTAGGGTGTTTTTAAGTGAACTCACCATCAGGCCTGTGGATTCATATTAACCTGTCCCGCCTGCTCTAAAAATGAATAAAATGTCACCAAAAAGGGCCAAAACTACATCCCCCACCTTAAAACATTTGTAATAATCCTATGATGATAATTAGCAATAGCTTCCTCAGGTTATTTACTTCCTGCTGAGAGAAATGAGGCCGGAGTGGTGTTGTTACTGAGCTCTCTTGGTAACGACACAGTTTGGAGCCGCTGTGATTAAACCCTGCTGGAGTAGACTCTGCTGAGAGACAACACCGCTGCTCTGAGCCAAGACTGAAACTAGGCCGAACGCTGCGGTAGAATCTGATGTCATGTGTTTCTCTTTACGGCCTTCCTTTATACACTCTCATGAATGTTCATCATCAGCACGTGTCCTCTCTGACTGCTTTGTGAACTCACTTACCCGCTCCACTCGTCTCGAATAATGCCGGGATCATTTTTCCATCTGTGATGAGCCAGACTGAACTCATTTTTAAGTTCACTGGGGGAAGAGCAACCTTTTTTTTTCTCCTTTTTTTTTCAGGTTGACACCCCTTTTCTCATTCTTTGTTTAAACCAACCGTCTAATCTGGAGACTTGGCTTCTTTTGATTCATACACAAAACATTTTAACAACACAAGCTACAATACATACTTGCAAATGTTTTTTTTTTTCTAAAGAACAAGAGTGATTTTATTGAAGACATAATCCTCTAATGTGGCTGTGGTTAGGGTCTTTCCCAAGCCAGTAGAATAGAGCCCAGTTTTTGATTCCCATATGCTGTTAGCTGCTGTTAGTGATGAATAAATTCCAGAAATATATCAATGGAAGTAAATAATGTACCAAACTACCCACTTATGAAGAAGTTTATGTGGCGTTATGTGGCCACAGTCCACTATTCTAAACTGTTCTTTGTTTCCACTGCAAAAAGGACCAAAAACACAATATTAAACCAAAGCTTTGACCAATTTAACCTTTCGATGGTTTTGTGCTTAGCTCCTACTTTAAATGAAAATGCACAGTGGACATAAACAGCCTACAGAGTCTATGTGTTTCTCCTTTTTAATCACAGAACATCTTTTCCCCTGAAACCTGATCAACTTTCCCCTACAGTCTGAACCTGTTCACCTGACTGCACCCCTCCACTTCCTGCTTCTCTGCTCTCTCCCTGGAGAGCTCCCCCGGGCCAGGTCCCAGCCTGTCAGGTGTCGTCAGGTTAAAAATAAACCCCCCCAACACAGGGATAAGCAGCTCAACTCATGTCACAGCACCGAGCCAGATAACTGCAGCTTAACACATCTCGCTTTATTCAAGGGCATCACTGATGTCTTCCCTTTCCTGGAAGATAAAATTAACTCGTCGTCTGGTATTGTGTTAAGACTGTGAGAGAAGAGTGCGGACGTTAACCCTGAGAAGTTCGGTTGCAGCCAATGAGCTCACACAGTTCCTCTGAAATTATGTCAGAGTCAGACAGTAAACACTCTCTGAGCTGTGTTGGATTGGGTCATTGCAGTAGCAGCGAGGGGGTGGTGCAACATCCATTTCTCACAACACATCTGTGGTTGGAAGTTTGAATAAAGTTCCCATGGCAACAAAAGGACTTTCCAAGTTAGTATGTGTGGCCAGCGATGAGGGAATGTGTTATGAAATGTGTGTAAAGTGAATTAAAAGAAGGAAAAGGGTAAGTCAAATGTCTATGTCATTTGAAAACTGTTTGACTCCATTATGATCATGCTCTTGTCAATAGAAGCCTTTTAAATATAACCCTCCTGGGTTCAACTTTGGCTGTGTTGATTCAAATGGCATAAACTTTGGCCAGGTTGTGTTTGGGGTGAATTTACATTTTTCATGATTAGTTTTTTTTCTTCAAGTCTTTCCTGTGCCTTAAATAGTGACAACTTTTTTTGGTTTGGTTTTGTTTGGTTTTTTTTATTCCCTGGTTGAAATCCTTTAATGTTTCCGTGGCATCCATTAAACCCTTGGTGGAGCAAATTTAGTTACCAGCGACTTTGCACAAAACATAAAAATTGATCAGAATCTAGTCCCAGACCTGAATAGAAACCCCCAAAAAATTCACAATTTGGCAAAAACTGGCATTTAAGGGGTCAAAAAATCTGAAAATGCATACATATATGTTATGAATGGTGAGGATAGTATGGTGAGGAAGTTCATAATGGCATTCCAAAAAAAAAAAAAAAAAGGTTGGCACATAATATTTCTATGGCAATCTTTAAAAGAGCAAGTGTCCAAGGGACTCACGTGAAGCACAAAATGAAGGGACACCCAAGGGTTCACAAAGAGTGCCTTGGGTTTTACATTTTTCATTACTCTTTGTAAAATGGACAGACATACCACCCTACCACAGCATTTCCTCAACTGTAAGTACTAACAGGACTCTCGGATGTGGTCCCCTCTGCCTTGAACCCGCTGCTCAGCCCGGTTTATCTAGACATTGTTATCTGCTTAGTCCCGAGGCTGTTTATTATGACTCTTAACATCAGAATGTATGTCCATATTCAGACCGAGTCCGACGCTAAACTTAGACACAAAGTGCATTTATAAATAGGCACTGGGTCACACCGATCAGCAGTCGGAAAGCTTCAACCTCTGCCAGAGCCTGAAAGGACGCCCTGAACTCTGACCTCGGTTTGCTGTATCACTTTTATATGATGTGTATGAGCTTTGACAGGGCCCATAAAGCCTCAGCTGTTTTGACCTATACTCATGGAAAAAAACACCAGCAACGTAACCTATGGAGTTATCTCGATAAGTCACTGCTCCTTCAAACCACTCTTATGACCTTGAACTATTTAGGACTTAAAAGCTTGGGATTGCAATAAATTTGTGTATCATTCTGTTTGCATTTTTAAGAGGGATAGCTCAGAGGAAAGGCGAAATAAAGAATAAATGCTGGTCATAGATTACTATAGATACTTAGCAAGCTGAAGTTCCTGAAGTTGAAGACATTACGATGGCTTGACGACTGGATAGGAGCATGTTGTATCTCTCGAGGCCTGCTCTAACCTGCAGTGTACCAATGGAACGCTGTTGCAGAAGTGTGGTTGGAATAAAGTTATTATCATGGGACACCTCACCTCACAACTTTCACAAGCTCTCATACTGCAGCCAGATCATCCACAGGCCTTAATGGATCAGGGTTAGTTTTGGGCAAATGAGGGAAATACACAATCTTGACGTGTTTGTAATGATATGTTGAGGTATAGTTCATTTTGACTTGTCCAAAGGAGCTAGAAAATCCCCAAATACAAGCTTCTTTGTCACTCGTATCAAAGCGTGTCGTACCAACCTGTAAGCTTGCCATAATAAACTCTTTTTGATTCTACTCACATCTTGAAGGTGTCAAAAACTCGAATTGTCTAAGATCAAACACAAAAATACCACATCATTAGTTGGTGTGCATCTTGACTTGACTCCTGTTTCTCGCAAAGAGTTTAAACAAAAGGCCAAGATACACCCACTGCCTGTAAGAAGATATTTTATTCCCAAAATAACCCTCACTGTCACCAAATAAAGTCACTTCGATATACGTGTCAGCCTGTCCTCACACAGCTGCAGCCCGAGCCTCTGATGTGCCCCTGCTTTACCTGGAAAAAAGATGGTCTTATCAGTCTTTATTTTCCACAGTGTGGCCAGTTTTGTGCCTGCATACATTCCCACCACAAAAACAAGTCGTTGTATTTTCCAAAACAGAGCTGACCTTATCCCAGATCGTGCGCAGGTCTACACTTTCTGAGAGACGAGAGAGAAGTATTAGAAAAAGGTACAAAACACGAGAGTCTCAGATAAAAGAGTTTACATAATGTGCGGTGTATTTCCCAAAAGCTGTTTTTCTCTGAACTCCCAGAGAAAATAAGTAATAACAGAGCAATGAAGGTAAAGACTTTCAACACCCGCCAGTTTCTGCTGCTGCTGCTGCTGCTGTAGATCCCTCCAAATGAGATTTACCGAGGGAACAAACTGCTACCTAATGCATCTAAATGAACGGTTTTGGATGTATATTTATGCAGACTCTGACGCACACAGAGAGACAAGGTGTCATTAAAGGAAGTCTCTGTTGTGGGGCATTAGCACTGACTCATGTCTCTTTTACTGGTGACGAACAGACAGTGAATGAAGAGCGTCTGCAGCAAGGACTTCATTTGATGATAAACTTGATGTTTTACCAGTTTTGTTCCTCGGTCTTTTTGTGCATTTTGACTGTAGGGTTGCATTTGTTCTATATTTGTTTTGTTACAGTATATAAGTGCTGTTTAAAGATTATTCTATTTATTTATTACCCACAAATGCCTCAATAACTTTGGGCTTAACAAAAATGCACCACAAAGTTAATTCTTTCTTAATGCTACGCAAAGTTTGTGGTCTCCTTAACACTGTCTCTATATAATGTTTGCTCCTCTCTGCATTTCTCCTCATCCCCTCCAGCAGCAAAAGTGTGTAAAACTAGCCACTGTTAGTTTATGAATGATGACTGTACAAGTGTGTTTTCTAAGCATGCCACACAATACCGTATCAAGCAGGAGTCGTGGCTGATGGAACAATGAGCTGTGACGATAAACTTGACACACAATCTCTGCGTCTCCACGGCGACCATTAGTTTGACCCGTGTAACTGATCCACACCAGACCAACGTTTCTACGGCACCATTAAATATATAAGCAGCAAAAACAGAAACGAGCTACTCTTCCTTGTTGTCATGGTAACCTTCAGCTGACAGGTTATAGAAAACATTTGAACAAACTCAGCTTTTTTGACACAAGAAATAGTGTTATAAAAGTACTGTATGTATAGTTTTTGGCCTTTTTGGTGACGTCTAGTGGCAAAAGTGCAGACTGCTGTTGCCCTCCTCTCACTCTTGCTTTTGGAAGCATGTGAACAGCTATAGTTCTCTTCACAAACAAACCTTGTGGAAATAGGTCTGATGGTGATTTGGCTTAAATTGTATTATTTTAGGTCATGAATGAATGAATTCTTTAATGCAAGAATGTGTGCTTCTCCTTCAAGCAGTGTTCAGTTTGTTTGCTGCATGTATGGAAAGTTACAGGAAGTAACTTAACTAAAATGGAGCTTTAATGTCTTTTTTCCAACATAGCCACTTGCAAAGAGTTGTATTTTGATGTGACACTATTGAAAACATAAGTTTGAGTAATTCTGAGTTCCATTTATAACTATAAACTACAGCAGTTTTACTCAATGCAATGTTTCTGACATCATTAAAAATCATTTGAACTACAATGTATTAAAAAATGGTCTGTTTTGCTTGAAATATAATGTTTAAAAATGTCGGTCGAGATAAATAAATGCCTGTTATATTACTTTGGAGCACTAGATGGAGTAGTGAGCTGCTTCTGTCCAGCTAAAATGGCAGGTCTCTTTCCCACTGGGCCTCTTCAAACACATTGCTGTATTCCTTAAGACTGTAAACGCAAACTATACAGTTTTCTTTCCCTTTGTGAAAATAAGCAGTTAGTGGTAAGAAAACAGAAATACTTTTTGTGTCATAATCCCCAAACTGGGCTTGATGTTGAACAAATTTGATTGATCTTGTTAAAAACAACCCTTACGCTGAGGCTCTTGGAAATGGAAATGAAATCAGCACCTTTGTATTTTTTCATTCAGCGACTCGATCTATGAGCACTTCTCTGTTCAACAGCGTGTCTCTTTATGCTGCTTTGTGGGACAAGAGCTTGGAGGGCGTCCTGAAGGAGGAAGGGTGCTCTTTGATATGAAGGGATTTACATATTTAGAGCCAAGAGTGGGTTTGATTTATGCACAAGAGATAACAGATAATTGCATTGTATTTGCATCTGAGTTAGTTGTGCTGAGAGAGACCTGGAAGTAGAGATAGAAAAAGGCCGCTTAACACTGTTGGATCAGTATTGTTAATATATATTCAGATAAAATACCAGTCTGGACAAATTAAATAATTCAAAGCCTCTTGTTTTGTTTCATTTTAATCTCAGTCAGACCAAAGCAAAGCTGTTTTGTACCCGACAGTTTAAGGGCTTACATAAAAGGCTCTGGTCACATATGGGAGCCCCGGAAGGTTGGCAAAATGATTTGGCTCAAAATGGACAGACAATTGCACAACAACAATGGCATACAAACTCAAACATAAGGATTTACCACAGCCACCAGAGGGCCTCTGAGAACAGGTGAGGAGTTTAAAACCCTGATGGTATATAACATGAATAATAAAGCAGTAAATCAGCAACATTACAAAGTGACCAATCAGAGAAGAGAAGGAAGTGAAGAAAGAGAAATAGGGTAATAAATAATGCAAATAAAAATGGAAACTAAAAATTTAAAACATCCCACTTCACACTCTCCTTTCTGCAGTCTGCGAGGAGCTATGGTAGCTCAGTAGGGACATCCTGTTGTGGATAAACAAACAAAATTATCTGAATGGTAAAAACAAAATGAAATGGGGAATATCTGAATGAGAGACTGCTTAAGGCTTGTTTTTTTGTTTGTTTTTTTTGTATTGTTTTAGTCTGTGATTGTTTTGTTTTGACGTCATTTTTATGTTTGTGTATTGTCTCGGTAATCTTTTGTAAATCTGTTTTTGTGTAATTAATAAAAAAATTAAAAAATAAATAAACAGTTTAAATAGGTTATGGTGGTGATTTCCTTTTTCGTTTTAGTTCACGAATGTCCCAAACCTTCAGGCTTATATAATGTGCTCATAAAGAAACATGAACATGCTTCTCCTCCAGCAGTGCTCAGTTTGTCTGCTCTGGACAGCTGTAGGAACAGAAACAGGAAGTATTGGACCAATAACTCATTCCACTGGGTTCTATGGATCACCAAAGAATGCAAAAAAAAAAAAAAAAAGAAGATATACAGTGTTATACATTTAAACAATGTGCTCCAGTTGATTCAGCTTTGTACTACTCTTTAGTGTATGTGTTAGTCTGTGTATGTAAAGCAAAAACACATCTGAAGTGAGGACATTTAAATGATATGGAAACTACATGTGACAAAAAAAAAAAAAAAGCCACTTGCAGCAGTGACCTCAACTGGCAAACCTAGTCAAGTCTGCCATCTTTAGGCAAGTTATGGTACTATGTCAATGGAAACATAAATAACAATAACTTGCTTGACTAAAGCTACAAACCTGTTCATGTAAAAAATCAGTCACAAATTATGCCCATGTTACAATCAATTGAAAATACGAGTCAGCCATTGGTCCATATCCATTAACAGTGCCAATACAAGTGCATTGGATTGGATAGGGTCTGAACCATTAACACAAACCAAATGTGTTTCTTTACAACTGCACTACTATTTTAAGCATCAATGAAACTACAATATTTTTATTTAGGCACATAACTAGATAAATAAATGGCTCCCTGGCCCCTATAATGTCTGTTTAGGGTAAGGGTTCAATTGAATGTGACGGTATATAAGTCCACCACACTAGTTTTCAAATACACATGCTGTTCCTCATTTATAACAACCTGAATTCAACTGAGAGCTGCCCTTTGTGTGTGTTTGCAGTTTCCAAGACACAGTCGTCTGGTGACGGAGGATCCCCGGTGCTTAACCTCGACACCTTTTTTTCCTCAAGAGTCTGAAAACATGATTCACCTGAGAGCCACGTTTGCGTAAACATTCATTCAAAGTGTGAACAGAGCGGCTGATGTAGTTTCAGCTGCAGCTCAGACGATTATTTCTCTCTTGATCCAGATTGATGGCAGCGGGGAGATTCCAGTATTTTTGGTCAGTCACAGTGGAAAAGATACTCAGCTGTGAGCAGAGGTGAGTAATAGTATCTTTACTACCACTTGGACATTACTTTTATTCAGATTAGATGGCATTCAGTTCACTCATTTTGATTTTTGTTTAAAGCAGTTAAATTGGTTAAGCATGGACACTTTGTTTATTTAGCAGTACTTAATTTGTTCAATATAATCTCAGACCTTGGTTGCTGTATAGACAACTATTCATTTATTCATTCATTCATTTTCCACCATTTATCTTTTAATGGGCTAGAGTTTATTTACTGATAATTAACCGACCAAGACTTATGCATATATTTGCTGTGAGTCTGGAGTGCTAACCACACTGTGACTGTGCCTCCCAATTTAAACTACTACTTTTACTTGATACTTCTTATATTAAATGAACAGAGATGGTACATTCTGTACTTAGTAGAGGTACAGATACCTAAACATATAAACGACTGGTAAAAGTAGTAAAAGTACTGATTCAACTTCTTTACTCAAGTAAAAGTAAATACTCAATACATTTGTAATAACTCTGTAATAACTCTTGCATTAACAATCTGCAAGTTGATGTCAGTTTGCTGTTTCAGTTTAGGTTTCAAGTTAGGTTTCAGACTAAATATTCTGAAGACTGAACCAGTATTGCAATTGTGATTTGTTATGCAGTTATTTTCATTCTACATTATTCTCTACACAATCACCAAACAATATTAGCTGCTGTATGAGTATATACCAATGACATATTACAATGATAACAATCAACATCAGCAACAAAGCAGTGACAAAACCTTTTCTGTCTTTAACTCAGTGTTTAAATAGTTGTATGCAACATGCAGGAACACAAAGTTTCGCTCACTTTCTTCATCCACATCGCTCCTGAAAACCCCACACTGGCCAGACGCCTTCTCTTATTCTGGCGCATGACTTTCCCTCTTTTGTTAGTTACATCTTTTACATCATCTCGTAATCCGCAGAGATTGTAAAAGTAACAAGGCTGTTTTGACAATGTAAGGAGTAGAAATTGCAGATATTTGTGTTCAAAAAGTGGACAGAAAAAATAAAGTACAGACACTTGAAAAATCAGCTTAAATCAACCCACCTCTGTAAACTAACTGTGTTTTTGCAACTCTACCTTTTCCTGAGTTTGAAATGTCTTCTTTCCAGAGGCCCCCGAGATGAAACTCAAGGCTTTATCGGTCAAAGAGTGCACTTGGACTTCAGAGGAGTGCCACTTCTCAGACGATGGAAACTCTCAGAGCAACAGCTTGTGTCTCCCCAACATCTTCAGGCCAAAAAGAGTGAAACCACTTAACAGGTCTCAGAACGGTCCCACTTATCAGGTTTACTACACGGCCCGAGAGCTCCTCGTGGAGGTGCTGGACCGAGGAGCCATTCGGGAGCTCACAAGGAGAGTCACTAGTGCCAAATCTGGATCGAACCGTACGTCTTACACTCAGACAAAGGAACTAAATGCAGATCTGTCCGAGGGAGAGTACGCTGACGCTTTGACTTGGTTTTCAGTAGTTTTACAAAGCGGGATATCCGTCGGAGAGAAGTGCACTTTTTCCTCGGAGTTGACCTTAGACGGATGGCAGGGTGTTCTCAAGAGAAACAGCTTCCAAACAAACCTCATGTCTCTCACCAGATTAGAGGATGTGGCCAAATTCGAAGTCCTTTCTGCTTTTTGTAGCCACTTAACCAGGCGCTACCAGGCTCTGTACACTCCAGGACACAACCTGGCGATAAAGAAATACCATTTATTTTACCAAGAAGACCCCTGCTCTTTGGATCTTGCCCTGCTTTGTGACATTAGCACCGGCTTCATTTGCAACATGTTCCTTTTTTGTCCCGAGCAGCTCCAAAAGCAAAGTAGAAAACCCGTCGTGGAACAAGTCATAAGTCATCTCTTGAGGCCGTTTTGCAGCAGTCGACATCTGATCCGAGTCAACAGCTCTGCCTGGATGGACGGTAAACTCACAGGCATCTTCTCCAACTTTGGGGTCAACATACATTTCGTGCCAGCTGCTAAAACACCACTGGATCTGACTTCTCCAAAGAAACTACAAAATCAAGACTCCACGATGGCCACGCACCTTCAGGGATGGACCGGGCCAGCTCTCTTTCGTCTGTCGGACCTCAAAGGCTCAGGGGTGGATGTGTTTCTGCCTGGCCTCTGGGTGGTGCTCCATGTTGTCTGCATAAATACGTTTGTGCTCCACACGCTGCAGAACCAGGGCTCGGGTCGAAATGTAGACCTCAGTGACTTCACGAAGTCCTTGGCCTCGCAGCTGGCGGTGGATCCTAGCGTCTCTGTGCCAGTTCTGCCCCGACTGCACAGCTCGTACCAAGAGGCCCCCGTCGCAAACACCAACACTCAAGGGTAAGTCCCGGTCTCTGTGTTGCTCTCATTAAAAGGACGTTTTAGACTTCTTCTTTTGGACTGCTCTGGTATATCACGCATCAAAACCTTCACAGACATTGTATAAAATAGATCATTGAACCACAGTCACAATGTACTAAACTGTACCTTTAACACACTGGTGAGGGGCTGCGGAAGTTCATAAGAATCCTTCCAGGGGCTGAAGATGAGATTTGGAAGCTTTTATAAAATTTGGAATGTGAGATTTCATTGTTATTTGAGTCTCACAGAAGTTATTACACAAGCAATCATTTCCTCCTTTCATGGAAACAGATTTGAACAGGTTTTAGTCAGATTTCAACAGGTTTTAGATGGATTTTATTTATCTTCAAATTCAATAAATAAAACATAGTGCCAAAAATATCACCTTCTGAATGTATTGAAGGGCCACATAAAACATTGCAAAGGGCCGCATTTGGCCCCCAGGCCTTGAGTTTGACATGTGTGCTTTAACATAAGCAACTGCATGTATTTTTTTTGTAGAAAAAAGTTGAACCAAATGTAACTGAAAATGATGTTTCAGTGTGTAGAGGCAAATGGCCCAATGCCACAAGCCACTAGTGTGTGTGGTTTTTCAGATGCATTTGTTACAAAGGAGCCCAATATTCCAACCGGGTACATCAATTTAACATCATTTAACCACATCAGGTACAATGTAAACATAGCTTAACATACAAGAGTGTATTTCTCACCAGCTCCATTAGAAATGAAAACTGTACCAGAAAATAAAAACTTCACAGGACAAACAACAAAACACTATGCCTAACTGAGTCTCAGCAAAAATAATATTATTTTAAGATTGTTAAGATGTACAGTTTATGAATCTGTATTTGTTTAACAAAAATGTATAAAGCAAGCAACTGGCAAATGCTTGTATGTATTTCTATAGGATGTTTAGTTTGTTTGACTTTTTCTATGCTGTGTGATCAGAGATTTACAATGTGTGGGTTGCTTTTCGGTGCTGAGGTTTACAGAGCCCATTTGAAGGCAGCGTCTTACCTCTGTGTATAAACTTTTTTTAAAAGTGTAAGAAGCCAGTGGTTCATTTTCTAAAAACATTTAATGAAGCATTTTTTCTCTTGTCTGCTTAAATTTATTCTAACCAGGTTGGGTGTCTAACCTGAGTTATTAAGTTAATATTCTGTCCAAACTGTTGTTGTTCGTGTTAGAAATGAATTCATTTAATGTTGTAAAAACCAGACAGCCATTATATTAAGATTAGCAGAGTAAATAAAAACTGGTTTTCAGGTCACCATGGGCTATTCACAGTCGGTCAATACCCAAAGTAGAGACAGAAAGAAAAAGGGAAGAACTGGTGACAGGGTCGAGTTTCAAGTCTCTACTTAATTCACTAAAAAGAAAAAAAAAGTTACACAATTTTGAACATAAGGTGGTCATTGAACTAAATATCATCACATAAATGTTCCATTATCTAGAATCTAATGGCAGAGGGAGACTTTTACAAATAGTCTATTCTATATTAGAGTAGTTGGTAAAGTCTGCTATTGTGTGTTGTTTTGCAGGACCAATGAGACCAGCAGCTCTAGTCCACAAATGAAAAATGAGAAGCAGAGTAGAAGCTGTGAGCCATCCTTAAACATCCAGAGTCGCCCAGGAGTCTGTGGTCTGGACAACTCTGGCAACTCCTGTTATTTTAATGCAGTTTTCCAGTGTCTGTGCTCCACAGTGCCCCTGGTGGAGCATCTGCTTCATCACGACACACGCAGAGAGATCACCAGGTGAGAATCAGGGTCTCTGTAATGTCTGCTTTTCTCTGTGGTTTTGCATGGACTGTGCAGAGGTTAGTACAGAGTTATTTGTGAAAGTGTGTCCCTCAAAGACATAATAGGAAGAAGTTAGGCAAATGTGTGAAAACAAACCTTTTTCGTACCTATGTTCCGGTCAAGTCATGGTTTACTGTGCTTTATGAATATCTGTCTATATGTTAGCTGTATTTTCTTTTCTTCTTTCAGTTGTTATTGTTTTTGAGAACTACACCAAAAATGCATGCATTAAAGAACCATGGGTATTGGATAAATATGGATTTGGATTTATTTTTCAATAAAACCCAGCAGATTACAGCTTTCAATTCTGAATTAGAAGTAAAGTAGTCATCTAAACTTGTCAAAACCTTTCCTTGAATATGTCCTGGACGATTGAGAACCTCCACAGACATGTTGCAACTATCAAGTTTAGCGAAATTGCCAGGCCAATAAATAAAAACGTATAAAACAAAAACATAACACAGGAAAAAAATCGTTGTATAGATAGAACTGAGTATAAACTAGTCTCAGGCCTCAGTCATTTGCTTACACTCTATATACTCTAATACTGTGCTGCTTTATGGTAAGAGTAAAAAGTACGCTTCGACAAATGTACTCATAAATGTCCTTCTAAATGTAATTGAGTAAACATAATTAGTTTCTAGCTCTGACTGTGCAGGTCTAAGTGCAGAGTTGCTGGGATGTTTGTCCGTCTTTTGGAGCAAATGTGGCTGGGCAGGAGCTCCAGCTGTGCCCCGGTGGAGGCCCGCTCAGTGCTGTGCTCCATCCTGCCCCAGTTTAATAACTACTGCCAACAGGACGCCCAGGAACTGCTGCTGTACTTCATCAATGCTCTGCACGACGACCTCAAGAAGGTGACCACATCTTATTTTAACCAGTCTGGAACAGAAAACCACCAAAATCTACTTCATCTTTGAAAACTTTGTTTGTGGCAGTAAAAGAGTGAGGGATATTGTTGCTCATGACTCCATCTATTGGAACAAAGTGGTATTACAGGGCACTAGAGCCAAGACTTTCTGACTCTTTTGGTGATTTCTCAGTAATTAAATGCAGCAGTCTTTGGCACACTGACAGAACTGTTGTTTAGATCTTTTAGAATATCTAATAATGTCTTTTGTGAAAAATTTAGTACATTCCATGTATATATAATATTCAGTGCTGTACTTTAAACTATGTTCCAAACCTTTACATAAGTCCCTTTCAATTTATCAAAACTGTATCGCAGTTTAAAAAACAAAACAGGGGGCACCTTGGTTGCACACCCGGTAGAGAACGTACCGTACACCTGGGAGACCCAGGTTTAATTCCTGCTCAGGTCATTTACCCAATGTCATTCCCCTCCCTCTCTCACTCTGTTTCCTGTCTGTCTAATGTTCTATCAAATAAAGGCAATCAAAGAAAAAAAAAAAGTTTACTGTGTGTCTGTCTTCATCAATCCATTTGGATGTGTTTTAGGTTGCTAGGCGACAGGACCAGAAGAAAAACATCCCCAGATCAGACTCGACCGTCGTGTCCCGTCTGTTTGAGGGCCGTCTGAGCGGGGTCACTCTGTGTCTGCACTGTGACCACCAGGCCCACAGCACACAGCCCTTCACCATCCTGTCTCTGCCCATCCCGGCCGACCTCATCAGCTGCTCCATACAGGTACTGCCTACAGAGGTTAGAAAAAGAAGAACGCTTTTTTTTAGTTTTCATCCCTGGCTTTATCAGGTAATGTATGTCCTGGCAATGTTTGGTTTTTGGGACCTGACAGTTTTGTGTGTTGTTTTTGCAGGACTGTCTGTCTCTGTTCTTCGAGCACAGCGTCCTGACCGGAGGAGAGCAGATGCTGTGCTCGGTCTGTGGTCTGAGAAGAGAGACGGCTGTGGTCACCTACCTCGACAAACCCCCCGAGATCCTCATGCTGCACCTCAAACGGTACAAGCACAAATGATCGGCCAGAACATTATAACAGGTACCTGTCGGTAGGAGGGATGTGAGCGAGGGAGTGCTTTGTCCTTTGAATTCAAAGGCTCTATGACTCTATGAAAAGTCTGATCTAGGGCTACAAATAGGCTGGTCACACAACAAAGGTGAGATGTAACAATTAGTAGTAAGTCACTCATTCTTTTGATCAAACACAGACAATGAAGTGTCAAATACACTCAAAGTCGAACACAGATCACTTGCTGCTAGTAAAGAGCCAAGTAAAGGCACATTTCTATTTGCAGAGTTGGATCTTGGACTTGGATAGAACATGCGAGGAAAGAAGATGAAAAGAAAGAAAAACAGAAAGATTGGGATGGCCATGTTATTGAAAACTGATTTCTATTTAAATATAGAGCTTCATTCAAAAGCACCTTCAGCAAAACCTATGCATTGTTTATGAACTACAATCCATTAGGAAAGGCTTCTATAATGCAGGACACTGGAGAGAGTAAGATGATGATGTATTGTCTCCTGCAGGTTTGGCTGCAAAGGCAAGAGCCAGGTCAAACTGAGGACGAACGTAGTGTTTTCTACAGAGAAACTGGACTTGAGCCCGTTCCTCTCCAGCTCCGTGAACAGTGGGCCATACTCTTCATACAGTCTTTATGCTGTGGTGGTGAGTCAATCTTACTTTTTTTCTCAGTCACTTCCATCAAATATACACACTTTTGTTGTTATTATTTATCATCCAATGTGTAACGTTTGATTTTGCAGAAATGTACTAAATATTTTGGTATTCATTTCCTATTAAATTAGAAAAAAATGTGTAAAAAATGAAAAGAATTGTATGTGTTGCGAATAACAACAACGTTATTGGATGGTATGCTAAAAATAATGTTCCAGCTGACTGTTATTTTACATTTTACCACTAGATAGAGCTGCGCCTGCTTTTTTCACATTATCTGCATTTACTGTTACTAATCTTGGACTTTTCATTGACTTGACGTTATTGTATGTGAACTGTGTCTTTTCCCCAGAACCACATAGGCCACCTAAACATGGGTCACTACACGGCCCTGTGCTACAACACTGTCTCCCACACCTGGCACTGCTTTGATGACTCAGTAGTCCGACCCATACAGGACGTCCTGGTGCAGTCTCCTCACGCCTACCTGCTCCTCTACAGCCGCAAGCCTTTCCAGAAACCACTGATCCACGGACTCTGAGCACAAACCACATCAGCCTCAAAAATGAAATAAACCCATTTCAATTTATGTTTAGGTTCTGAAGGTGCTAAACTGATAGAGGTCAATGTGAAAATCAGTTTACAAAGATCTACATTTGTACAATTTGTTGCATAGAGCCTTGTTACATAGCCTAGTTTTTAAGCCTTAGAAATAAACAATTCAGTATTTTGGGTACCACGTTACAATAAAGAGCCCCATAGTTACTAACAGGTTATTAAACAGTTGGTATACCATTAATAAGCTCATATAACACAGATTTAAAAAATGAAATTGTGACCAGTTGCTTGCCAAATTGTGAGCCCACACAGAAATCTGAGTGACCTTCAAAAGGCAGAGAAGGGAAGCAATTGGTCAGTTCAGTTTGTCATGTTTTTTGAGCTTATTGATGACTTACAAACTGTTAATAAGCCATTAATAACCCATTTGAAAGAGGCTCCTTATTCTAAAATGGTACAGGATTTTGTAATCTTATCTTAATGCCTTTGTCGGCCAAATAGTGACCCATATTGGAGGAGAGAATTTCTTCCAGTGGCATTCATGAAATAACTGGATTTAGCATTTGTAAAGCTGTTGCAAGGCTAGACTTTAGAACAAACAGTCTATTATCTGCATTGTCTATATTTTAAAAAGTGAAGGGTGCAGAGGATTTGTGTTTGATTTTCGAAACGCACAGGACACGACACGAGGAGGATTAATTTGAAGCAGTTTTAATAAATAGTCATAAGTTGGTTGGTTAATATATTTGTTATATCTGAAACCATTTTAAAGAATTAAAAATAAAATCAACATGTACAAGAAAACAGGTTATGACCTCATG
The DNA here is from genome assembly GCA_036850595.1 of Rhyacichthys aspro. Taxonomy (NCBI): domain Eukaryota; kingdom Metazoa; phylum Chordata; class Actinopteri; order Gobiiformes; family Rhyacichthyidae; genus Rhyacichthys; species Rhyacichthys aspro. Next base: position 19,036,883 of record CM072150.1, on the reverse strand, counting down.
CTAGGCAAAGACAAGTGTAGGAAGTCGAGTCCGGCCACCTCAGATATCTGGTCCTTCTGAAAAAAGATCCAAATGTTGACACTAAATGAGTCATACAAGTGAATTAAGACAGTGCTTAATGTTATCCTGCGTCAGACATTAAATGTGTGAGAAGGAAGATTAAACTCAATCCAAGTCCAGCCTACAATGTGTCTCCAAGCAGTTTAAATTATTTTACTCTATAGTACTGTTAATGTTGGATATACAATACAACAATGTGTGTTATATATGTTAAACAGAGAATAATAGTTCAACCAACAGCAGGGATGATCTGCTTAACTGACACTGGAGTTGTGTGGGACACTAAAGATAAAATAATTGAGTTACCTATATTTTTTATGTGATGCTTCCTGGAAAACATTATATTTGGGGTGTTTTGAAGTTATGTGTAATGTGTATATAGTTGGTATGTGATCTGATTGTGTGCTCACAGCCCGGGGAACAAAAGTATAACTAAATGAAATAAAAGTGGTGGGAAAAGCACATTAACAAGTCTTTCTTGAACAAATTAATATCTGTTAAGAAGTATGCTACATATACCTATTTTAAAGAACATTTAAATGTCTCTTTATTCACTGTCTTTTAAGAAAGACATACTGCATACTTCTAAACAGATGTGTTTTTTGTTTAAAATGCACTTTAGTCCTTACACATAGCTCTGTGCTGCTTCACTGAGCTTGCCTGGTTCTCCAGACTGTGGGCGGCCACACATACTACACTTAATATACCACATCCACATACAAGTCCCAGAAGACAGCTTTACACAAACAAATCACATGGATTACTGTCAATGACAAAAACATTACTGTATTCCTCTGACAATCACCTTTGGGGCAGCTCAACACCCATGTGAAAGGATGACTGCTTTATGTCATGATAACATGAAAGAGCTGATCAACGTCATGTAAAGTAGGACTTTGAGTGGGCATATAATCAACCTGATTTGATAGTGTTTCCTGCCGTCTCTACAAACAGCCCCCATGTTTACACTAATATAGGTAATAGATAATCTATCCAAGTACCACACACAACCCCATTTTAAAAATCACTTTAAAGGCTTAAACAAGATCAGCGTCATTTCAAAGCATTCAGTGTAGTAATGAGTACTAACGCTTAAACAATATGTTCTACATAAACTAGATTGATTGCATATTGTAAGTGCAAAAATGTGGCTAATAAGAACAATAATCAATCTCAGTCCCTCCATGGCTCAGGAAACTCCACACTCCAACTCCACACAGTCATCTATTAAATGTCATAAATATGGTAATCACATCATGGGTACTACTTAAAAGGAAAAAAAAAATTTGGTCACTTAACAGATCGACACCTCGCCTCTGAATATTTACATTTTATATGTGCAACATTAGCATTGTTAAGTATGTACATGCTGTCTAACTGATAACCTTCATGAATACACAGTATGAGGAAACTGCGAATGAGCCGTCAGTACTAGGCGCAACTAAAAAGAGAGCATCTGCACAGCCCTGCGACAACCGCCGAGGCGTAGCAGTCTGTTAAAGGAGCTTTTGACTCAGTCGGTCACTAGATGATCAGTAAAAAGAAAACAGCTGATTCTCTAGGAGCTGAAGCGTTGCAACTCTTTCTCTTCAAACTCGTGATGACCACCTTCTTGAGCACATCTTCACGTGCACAAACCTGCTTAAACAGCAACTGTGCAGCCAGTGTTTCGAGCCATTCTAAGGAGACCTCTAGACAGTCCTTAGGTTTGAGAGTTGCTGCTCTCGAGTAGTGTTTGCCATCTCAGCGTTGTACAGCGTCTTCACAGCGTGGAGTAGAAGAGGATGTAGGCTGCGGACGATTTGACGGACGAGGTGGAGAGCTCTGACACCTCGTGGTCGTCGAACTTGTACCAGCGCTGTTTAATGGTGTTCTTACAGTAAGCCGTGTAATGGCCGCCATCCAGACCCCCGTAGTGGTTCTGCAACAGAGAATCACAACAAATGAAGTGGTTTGTTTCAAATCTGCAACAAACATTAAGAAGAAAGATAGAAGTTCAACATTTACTTTGTCTATAATGTAGAAGTCGCATGGTTATTCTTGTTAATCTGTTAGTAGTCTTAGAAAATTATTTAGCATTATGATACAGAGGTGAATGTAAATATCCTTAGATTATAATTATATCAGACTTACAGAAACCCCATAAAGGCAGTATTTCTTCAGGTTGTGTTTGGGTCCAATCACATACTGAGCCAGGTCCAGACTGTCCAGAGGGAAGTCCACAGACGTCTGCAGCTTCTGCTTCCACCGGCCCTCGTATGAGAAACTGAATTTACAGGACACAGTGTGAACATAGAAACACAATCAAGAACTCAAAAGATATTCTAACACGTAGAGTTTTGCAGATACGGACCGTTTTAAGTGCACAAGCAGAATGGGAGGAACTTTCCAGATTTCTAGTTTCTTGGTTGAATCTCGATGGGCTTTGCAATGTCGGCAGAACACTTTGTTGTTGTCCGTGAGCCTCTCTTCTTTGGAGAAGAGCCTCAGACAATCCTACAACACAGAAGCAACACAGTTAGGTAAGATAAGACTACAAATAATAATAAACAGAACCATAAGGGCTGAACCAAAAGTGACTAGCATGTGTTGTTTTGTCACCCAGCATGTATGTAATGCTGTCTAACCTGTAGGGAGCACTTGGAGGTGGAGGCCAGAGGCAGTGACAGGTACATGAATGTCTCGAAGGTCCGGGATTTACGGTGACAAGTCTGACACTGCACCGTGGACTTGAACTGACCCTGGAACAGCGCTACGATAATGGACTCGTTCAGCGCTTTATGTTTGTTCCACGCCATGTCCGCTGCAGTCTGGTCGTCCAGATGGTCGTTCTCCTCCTCTTTGTAACGCTTCCTGTTGTCGGCCTGGCACCACACAAACAAAGACAGGCTGATAAGAGACATACTGGGTTTAAGAGAACAGCCTTTATGAACTGCTGTTGGACGGTAGTGAATATTTAAAGCATTGTATTTTTATTGAATAAAGGCTTAACTAAGAAAGAACAGTCAGTACAGTCAGGAGTAGTCAGCTAGATTTGCTTTCAAATGTCAAATTCAAATCTCTTCTGAGAGCTTCATTTGCATGCAGCTCAGACATTTCCAGTTCAAAACGAGAGGCAGGAAGATCAGAGGTAGGTTTAGAGAAAGCTAATTCATGTCTGATGTCGGTTAATAAAGACTGTTTCACAACAAACAAGGATTCTCATTTGGAAAATGCAACCTTTTTCTAGAAATTTCTGCAGCAAGATTTATTTCTCTTTAAAAAAAAAAAAAAAAGTAAAAACTGGCTGTGCAAACAAACTGCACTATTTAAACTTGCTTCATTCTGTCAAAAAAATGTCTTACTGTAAATTAACCTTTGAGGTCCCAATGAATGTAAAAGTAGGTTAAAATGTATGTGGACGATGGCAACAGTCCATTAATTCAAGGCTTATATGATTTAAGTTTGACTCCATCTGAGGCCGGTCTGGATTTGATTTTGGACAAAAATATTTTACCATGATGTGCATGTTCTCAATGAGGAACAATTGAATCAGTTTGTGATTTTCATGTTTTGTTGTTTTTAAAAATAAAAAAAAATAAAAAAAATCCACATTTGGTGTAAAACAGCTTGTGACTCTTAATAATCTTAGACAAAGTGGACTGGGTCAGCCTGAAGGCACACGTCTGAAAATCACACAAAAGGAATGTGATGAGATGAAGAGAGTAGCATGAAGAATGCACTTTCTCATCTGATTACAGTAAATCTAATCAAAATAAAAGAGTAATAAAAAGAATAAGTCTGTTTTTTACTATAGCTCAGCCTCAGTTTTTTAATGTCCAATGTGTCAGTCTAATGTACATGAAGCTGGTAGAATTACAGGCAATGAGGCATGTCTTGGGTCTAACATGCAAAGGTTTGGACAAAGCATCAGACCAGACAGACCAACAAAGCACACGCACTGCTGCACGACACACAGCCATTTACTTACTCTCTAAATCCCCATCAAAATGAAACCCGGTAAAAAAGAAAGAAAGAAAATGATAAAAGACTAAGTTGAACTTGTCAAAAAAGCAACAACAGCAAAGGCAGCCTGAGCCATGCTGGAAAGCTAGCACATTTTAATATATTTTAATACTAGCATATTATCAAGCTACTAAATGTTTCTTGTTTTATTTCTTTAGACAGTGACATATTTTTTGTTCAAACTTGTACCCATGTAACCAAACCTACTAAAACCTAAGTGCTAACATATATTTCATGTAACTGGTGTGAGCGGTACCTTGTTGAGGTCCTCGTGAAGCCCGTCCATTAGAAACAGAAGCAGCTCCTGAGAGTCCTGCTGGTCGTAGCCTGAAAACTGTTCATTAATTTTGCCGATGGTGATCTTGAAGTCTCGAGGACTGATGCACTTGTACAGACCGGCCCAGAGCGCCTTCATAATCACACCAAACTCTTCCGCTACCTCCCCTTTATGTCCGAGAATATTATACCTGTCAGAGGAAGAAGAAATTAAAGCACTTATTATACACCTATGATTATTTATCATTATATCTGACAAATCTTCCTTCGTATCTATTAGTGTATCAAAAACAGGACTTGACTCTGTCTCAAACAAAAAAAAAGTCTTTGTCTTGTCCTGGTCTTCTTGATACACTTTGGTCTTGCCCTTGAAATGATGCACAGGCAGCTCAAAGTAGTCTGTCTTTACTGTAAACTAATTTGTTCTGAAAATGAAATGTTTTAAAAGAGTGCCTTTGAAGCAGCAAGCTGTCATGAAAATAAAGTAACATTAGATTGGCTTGTTTTACTGCACTGCAAATATTATGTAGAACAAATTTAGGTCACAACTTAAATCAAGACCCATATAGAAAAAAACAACTACTCACAACTATGGTATATAATCACATCCACTAACACTATTTCATTTGTCTCATCTTGGAAAAAAACATTTAAAACACCACTGAACTCAGTGGAAGGAGCATTTCGGGTTCCATTACTTCCTGTTTCTACAACTGCCCAGAGTGGACACTGTTGAAAGAGTACTATCTGAGCACACATTCTTATAGTCTCTGCTATAATAAAATAATGTGAATCCTTAAATAAACAAACTGAAGTTTAGGGCAATTATGAGGTAAACCGGGTTTGTTTCATCTTGTTTTGAAGTGAAATACCATCTGTACTTTAACCACCAGATGTTGCAAAAAAGGTCTCTTTTAGTGCTCTCTGAGTACAAGTTCAGGTTTACTCTTCAGGATAAACTCTTACGGCAGCTGTTAGTGTGTAAAAATACAAATGTCATTTATAAATTAGAGACAACTTGAAGAACTATAAAAAAAAAAAAAAAACTATAAAAGAAAGCTTATATTAGGGCACCTCCTAATAAATCATTTCATGTTAACCCTCACCTGTTGATGTCCTCCATGTAGTAATTATTGTTGAAGTAGTCAGCCATGGCTGGAGTATTGCACAGACACTGCAGTATTGAGTTCATATAGCATGTATTGCCCAGGTTACGAAGGCCAGTTAAAGACACCCCCAGACCTCCAAAAGTAGGGTTTAGGTTGCGCAGTTTGGCAGCTGAGGGTCGCACAATCTCCACTTTAGAGTAGACTTTTGTAGTAGTGGGTCTAAGGAGGAAAGGATTATGATAAGAAAACCACTGGGCTATAAAAGTAATGAGAAACAAGAGAGTAGAGAGTGACTGCTTTACTTGGTCTCTCTGTTGACGGTGGGGATGACAGTCGCGGTGATGGGGGCCGTGTTTTTCTTCTGGACCTCTTCTCTCAGGTCTTGGCTAATGTCCGGAGAAGAGTAAGACCGTTTTAGTTTCGACTGTTCCTGCTCTCGTTCGCGGTTGGCGTCCGGTTCCACTGATCGCGGTGGTTTGGACTTGACCGTTGGTGGTGTGGAGGGCGGAGTTTGGGGAACGGTCACTTCTGGAGGGTAGAGGTGGACCCTGTTTGTCGGGGAATGGTAATATCGATAGGTACCGGTCACTGTGTCAAGGAACTATTGCAAAAAATAGAGGAAAAGAAACATTAGGTGATGATTAAAGCCATCTCAGTCAAAAACCTTTCTACCAACTCTAAAAACAGATTTTGTGTTTGATACCTTCATCCATCCGTCTGGCAGGCCAGGAATACTCCGACCCATCTCCTCACTCCGTGCTCTGGTCAGGGGCTCCCGCTGTAAAAAGAAACACATATCATAAACTAAGTATGCAATATGACACGAGAGGAGTGCTGCTGTACTGAATGTCCTTATTTTTGTAAAACAGCCTAACATACATTAAACTGGTTGGAATAATATTTTAAATGAGTTAAAAGACTTTAAATCTAAATTGTTTATATGATTAACCAGCAGGGTGAAGTAGCTGGAATGAGTTTTGCATAACATCAGTATGCGCACATTTAGTGCCTGAGGCGAGCATCAGATTTCAAGGTTGTATTGTTACATCAGTAACATCATATTTCTTTCCTCGGCTTTAGAAATGTCATCTGAGGCAGGCGACAAGTGAAAAGACCCACCTTTATTTCACTGACAATGTGGTTTGGAGCCGGTGAGTCCAGGGACATGCTTTTCGAGGGAGTGTCAGTGTTTGACTCTTTCCCTCTCCTGTCTCTTTCTTCATAAACTCTGTTTTCTTTGTCGTCCTCTTCCTCAGCCTTCTGCCGCTCCAGCTTCTTTTTCTCTTGGTGTTTCTTCTCCTCTTCCTCCTTCTTTCTCGTTTCACTGTTTTCTCGCTCGAGCCGTTCTTTTAATTCCCTTTCCCGCCTCTCCTCCTCGAGACGACGCTCCTGCAAACGTTTCTCTTGCTCCTGTCTGGCCTTTTCCATCACAGCCACAGCCTCCAAGTGGATTTGACTCTGTTCTTCTTTAGTCAGAGTTGAGTTCGGGCTGAAGGTAGGTTTGGCAGAACGGTTGGGAACAACTGGTCCATTCTGAATCAAGTCCCTTGCTGAACCATTCTGGCTGGATTTGGGCTCGTCCAAAACTTGCACAGAGGGCTTCTTGGTTCGATCAAACTGGGAAAATAAGAAGAGTTGTGAGTCATACAAGTAGTTTGCTTACTTTACAATTTGGTTCTATCTAACTAATAGTCAGTATAGTCAGTATAAATCAAATATAAAGTGGCAGGGTGTTAGAAGAGAATAAAACAAGAGCTCTGATCTCAACATCAGTGAGTGTGTCGGGGATAACATGAAGAGACAGGAAGATTTAAGCCAGCCTACATCCACCTGTCAAGTTCATTCAAAAACTATGGGCAAAAGTAACTAAAAGAATTGATGCTGTTATGAGACAAAGCCATCTGATTAAAGATTATTCTTCTGTTCACTCACTTTTGAATCGATAAAAATAAACACATCTAATTTTATATTTTTAAAACATTACTTTATTACTTTACAGCATTTCATTTAAAAGCAAACCAAAAACACTTTTTTTACTGCAGTGTGTATATAGCATGGTTATATATTTTAACTTAAAGTCAAAAAAAGTCCTGTCATGATCCAACACGTAACAGAAAGGAACCTGACAGAGGCCACAGTCAAATTGTTTGGTCTGATCATGACAAAATCAGAATCAAACTGTGTCTCCAGAATACCCACTTTAACAACCACTGTAGGATTGGGTGCATTGAGACATACATGGTCTGTAATGTTTGTCAAGTTATAGTGTATTAATACCTGAGGGAAGGACCTGGCTGTGGCTGGTGACTGGCTCGATGAATCTCCCACAGAGCTTTTCTTACTTTGGTCCAAGCCTGGGACAGAGGAGTCAACAGTATCGGCCAAACTGTCTGTGACCACTGTTGCCTGAGGAACAGAGGGCTCTACTGAAGCCAGTCCGTTCACCAGTGATGGGGCAGGGGGCTGCTGGGGCTCAGGTTTAACCTCAGGCTCGGGCTGAGGCGGTGGCATTGGTGGCTTTGGCTCCTCGAGGGAAGGGTAGCTGAAGTTCACTGGAAACAACAAACAAATCGAATAAAGGCACAATCAGTAGGTATAAAAGTTCTATAATAATTGAGATGTATTTATATTACATATGAACTAAAGTACAATGTCTTTCTTATTTTGGCATTAAAAACTGCAACTATGTAATCATTTTGCATTTGAGTGACATTATTTACTGTTTATGGCCCCGATTAAAACTAAGACAAAGTGACTGTATTTACACTGAGGGTGGGTGCTGCTGATATTCTGTCTCGGGGGTCGGACTTTGGCATTCGTTGTGTACATGGGATAAAACAACAGCCAGTTCTCATAGCCTCCCTCCAGCACCAGGGGCTCACTGCGTAGGATGGTTCTACTGTCCCACTGTAAAGCATATTAAACAAATGTAATACACATAAGGCAATAACTACACATTATTCCAACAACAGAACAAAGCACACCTTAAATAGAGCATCTTTGAGGCTCTGCAAAGTGGTGCCCAAAGCCAGGTCAGAGACAGAACTGAACCAGTCGAGCAGAACAATATAATCGATTAATCCACGTCGTCTCCAGTGATCTATGGACACCTCTGGAAGCTTTGCCTCAATCTGATTCACAGTGATTCTGAAAAAGTCACCAAAACATGTTCAGTACATGCATCCAATTAATCAAATATCTCAAATTCCTTTTTGCTGTTCATACCCAGGACTGACGGCTTCCTCAGGCACGCTGATGCAGGTCTGGGCAGGGACCTGAATGTGAGACTCCTCAAAGTCTTTGAAGCTGCGGGCATCCATTACTATTAATGTAATTGTCTGGTCCTTCATCATGTTGAAAAGTTTCTCTGCAGTAATCCCACCAGCTGGCGACACTGCTGAAAGATAAGGACATTTATCAAAATCTTGTAAACTAAATTTAAATTAAATTAAATTTGAATTTAAGTAGAGCTTGTCATATGGAAAAACATAATTGCAATACAAGCAGTTTTCACCAGATTTGCTTACTTAACTTACCTTTTGAGTTTGTATTCTTTAACTCAATCTGCTCTCCTTTGGCCTGAAAAAAAGAAAAATAAGAACCATACCAAGGAGAATGCAGTGCCAGCAGCTTCACTACTATTGATTATAGGCTATATCTAATCTGTAGCCCATGTAAAAATAATTTTATGTGATAAATTAACCATGCTTTTGGGTTGGGACGCTTACATCTGTTAATTTACTGAAACATACCCCCTGAACTGACTTTCAGTGGGAAAAACTGAAATGTTTAAGTATAATTTGATGGACTTTTTTTTTTTTTTTTACAAAGGGTTGTATTTTATTCATCAAGTCTCTCCATGCCATTACAATCTGCTTTCAAGTGGCTATAGTCTTTTATTACTTAGCATATGCTGTGTTACTTTGACTAATTCAAATCAGCCGCCATGTAAAAGCACATCCATTCAAATATCGGCTTTGGTGGTTAGGTAGACTTTTCAAATAGCACAAATGTATAAACTACAATAAGTACAACAATGTTTCAGTAACGCAATAAAAATGCATGCTCAAGGTTTGGGTTTACACTGACGATACTCAGCCTAAATGCTAAACAGACTACACTATCCTGGTGCTTGAATGTAGAAGCACAATAAATCACAGTAAATGGCCCGGATTCAGTTTCACTCGCCACAAAATTGCATTGAACAGGGGCTCAGCAGGATCAATTGTCTGCAATGGGAGTTTAAATATTCATATGAACTAGAACATATTGATTATTTGACTGGTCAACCTTTTTAATGTCCTTCTTGTTTGCCATTTTTGGAGAGGATCGACTGCTGTCTTTCTCAGTTATTTCCTCCTTTCTTTTCTTCTCCTCTTGCCTCTCTTTCTCCTCAAGTTTTTTACGAACCTCAACCTCTTCGTACCTGAAACGGGAAAAGAATGTTCAACATGGTGGCTTGACGTTTGTATTTTGCACTAATCCACTTTTATAAAACATATCTAACCTGAGTTTGAGACTTTCTGAGAGTTTCTCTGCTTCTTCAATTGCCCTTTTAATGCTGTTCGGTCCAAGCATTGTCATATAATAGTCCTGTGTATCAAAAGAGAGAGGTTTTATAAATTCAATTTCAATGCATAGAGACTGATTTTTGCCGGATCTTCTTTATAACATCTGTATACTTGAAACACTATAGCCTTGTTTTGTGATTTTTGCATAAACCTTGTCAATTTCATCTCAGTAAACAATCATAGTGACCAACATAAACAAGTCACAATAGAACAATACTTAATACAATAAAAATCAACTTGGGAAAATAATGTCATTACCATTTGTTGTTTGAAGTCTGGCCTTTTCTTAATGAGGTCATACACTGTTAAATACTTCATGTAAAGCACATAAGCCTTCTCCTCATCTCTGTCCAGACGGCACTCCTCAGCCGCCTTGAAGATTTTACAGGCACTCTGAACATAACTGCAAGACCAAACGACAAAAACATGTCAGAAAGTCAATCTTTAAAACTATGAACCCCTATAGTTTTGCTTCAGTCAGTCCCAGAGTAAAATACCTCCTGGTGTTGATCTTGTCGGGTTTTATCTCAGCCTTCTTGTTAAGATCACCCAGAGATGTGGACAGGTACAGCTCCTTGAGGCCGGTGGAAACTGCAGGCATCTTGGCGAGTGTTTTCAATCACAGCTCACACGCAGCAGTCATCTAATAATGCACAGACCCCAAGGACATCTCTAAAACCAGGACAGGAAGTCGAAATACAAATAACATTATGTTAAATGTTATCCGTTTATGGCTACATTGTTGTGATATGTTAATATTGACTGTTTATTTACGAGATACGTGGTCTATTATAAATATCTTGCAATGACTAGCAGTGTCTCGCAGAATCGCTGTTTTGTACTATGTCATTGTCATCACGGGTAACTCAGGTCTAAGTTACTATGCAATGCCCCTTGCAATTAAACAACGTCAAAATAAACGAAGTACTTCCCCCAAACCAAGCCACCCAAGAGTAAAAAAACAAGTTAAAAATTAACAACTGGGGGTAAAAAAGGTTGATAATAAGATACGATTCCCAATGTCCTGCTGAAACTCTAGTTTTGACTACATTACTCGACATTATCTTGTAACTGTACTTAGCTGTCAACATCAACACCATCTAGTACTTTTAAAGCTAATGTTAGCAGCGACTGTTTGCCTTGACAGGTTTCCTTCTGGATGCCCGTACGGACAAATAAGCCAACAAATTTGACAAAACGATTACGTACCAACAAATTATTTATCATGATGTCATGTTTCTATCCTGATAGTTGTCTTATAGCAGCTTTAATACCCTGTGTGTTAGCCACTTAGCTACATCACTGAGCTACGCAAAGGTCTCACGCAGTTTAGCGTCAGGTTAGCGGCTAATGTGAGCCATTTAACTACAGCACAGGAAGTACCGGGTACAGACTAAACAAGAACACCACACGTAACTTCTACTAACACAACCAACATAGGAGTATTTAATAGTTGTTGTCTATATATCTAATGTATTTTGAGAAATTACCTCTTTGTGGCCCGTGGCTTTCACTTTAGCTACTTTTTTTATGAAGCAGTTTCCTGATTCCCCTTTTTTCTATGTCTTCTTCGACGAATAAACTTCCGGCAGGCTACAACCCAAGTAACACAGTGCTGCCATCTACAGGTAAATAAATTTTCATAACGTTTTACTGCCTCCTGTTGGATACTGCTGCTTACTGCAATTTTAGATTTATTACATTTCATTATTTTGATTTTATGGTAAGAACGTGAATAACAACCATCGTGTCCCTTTTGTTGATTCTCCAGCCTCCAGCCTTAACAGTTGGGTCCATTCATAATGGACCTTTTTTTCTACAAAGCCTCCTTCCTTTTTGCATGAGACAAGAAACACTGCTTACATTCATCTCCTTCTGCTTAGTCCCTTTAGGGGTCTTGGGAAGTTATCCCAGTATCTTTGCCTCTTAGGCAGGATACACTCTGGACAATTGCCAATGAAATATATTTTCTGCCTATTTAATTAAATCTTAGGCTTGTTTCAGTGACAAGACGCTCTAATAGCCCTGTGGTTAATGAAACTCTCTTAGAAACAAACCAAGGACAGTTGAGATGCAGTCTGCTGAGTCTGAATAAGGCACACTTGAATTTTGAACAGAATAGATTGCTTTTTTTCATTAACCAACTGTGTATTAAAAAAAAAAAAAGTATTGATAAATGCATCTCAAAAAGCACCTCTTTCTTTTTGACTTTGAGAATTCAAGCACCATTAGTTAAATGAAGACTAATATATAAAAGTCTACATTTAACTATGGCACCATGCACATGGGCACATCCAATCCTGATTTGAATTTTAATCTGCTCTACTGTACTCTCATCTGACTGTTTTACCTTTACTTTATGTCATCAGTCATCTATAGATTTCTCCGTAAAAAGACACTGTCATTTAATGTGGCGTTCATGTGCATTTGTTTGGAATAAAAGCAAAAGAAAAGCCTCCCTTCTCAATCCGCTTGACTTTGATATCACAAAGCTGCACTTTGGTTTGAATTGTACACTTCTGGTTAAATCTGCTTTCATCAAGCTGCGAGCGGCAGATGTAAGGCCCACAAGGAACAACAATGGCCACACTGTGCTCTGGCCAATGTCACGTAACACTTAACTCCTGTGATTGTACTGCTCACATTTGTCATTACGGTCCCTTGTGTGTTTCCTGCCTTCACTTAGATCAAAAGGCTATAGCGCAAATCATGATTCATAACACTAGGGTTTATATGTTTTAAGGTTTGGGCAAAAGTCCAAATATTTTAGCTTTTGTTGGTGTATGGTACTCAAAACACAAGCCCATTTCCTTCCTTCCTTATGAATTGCAGTGTGACAGTTAGTGTCACTCTCTAATTGCTCCTTCATGTGGTTAATGAACAAATCCAAGCTTAGAATAAAAGAACCACTGTGTTGTTGATATTTTTTATCTGCTGACTGCATGCTATGAAGAAACTATAGTATAAAAATAGTTTTGAAACATGGACAACAGCTTACTTTAATACCAACAGGGCTTTGAATGAACTAATCATTTCATTCATGTGTCATTATGTTCACATATAGCCTTTACTAATGCTTATTATTATTATATAAATTATTGAGGCAACACTAGCTACAGGAAATAAGTAATTTCCCTCTCTAGGCAGCAGTGTGTAGTCTACAGTCAAATCTTTAGAAATTGAAACAAATGTTAAAAATGCAGACAGTGACCCTAGAATTAGATATAATGTTAATGGAGTCATGTAAGAAAATATAGACAGATACTATTGTAATCAAGCATTGCTTTATGTTGAAAATGAACAACGGAGATTGACATCACTTGCTTTGGGATTCATGAGATCTCACATTATGTTCCAACAAGTTTTTATTTTTAAGAGGCCACATAAAAATTTACTTGTGGCCTTGCGGATTTTCCCATGCATTAAGAAACTCAGGGTTTTCTGTTTTTTTCTCATATGTCCTCTCCAGGACACCAAACATTTTTCATCCAGATGTTATATTATGTTACAGAAATAGATACTAAAACTGAAAAAGGGCTCATTTCTGGATTTATTTATTTATTTGCCAGTTTGTGATTGGACAGGAAACAGCTAGTTTTCCAGTTTTGGTTTTCTCAAAATAAAAATCCTACACTGACCTTTAGGAACCAACCCTCTCTCTCTGTGATATTAATAAGTGGCAGTACTTGTCCCAGATAAACCCGCTCTGCTCATTAGTATTATTTAGTCTTTTGTTAAAGTGACCACAGCTTATTACAGTAGTTTAATGTTTAGTAAAATGGTTTTAATATTTGATAATGTACAGCAATGGATGAAGGACGCACATGTTGAGCACAAAGCACCGCAAACAACCGGTATGTGAACAGTCCAGCTGTCCCAGCATCCTTTGTCCCAATCTAAAAAGGTTTTTTACCTTATCCCCCATTAGCTTTAAAACTCATTGTTCACTCAGTAAAGCTGTTTATTTTGAGTCATCATCTAATACAAATATTGATCTCAGCACCATTACGGAAGTATTAGCTGATCCTGCCATAGGACTCCAACATTACTCTTAACCGTCAGGACAATGAGCTATTGAGAGTTAAGAGGACTGATGTTCATTTTTTACAATCAATTGTTTTTTGGTTGGTGCAGCATGTTCTTGGCACAAAAAAAAGAAAAGAAATCTATGAATTTAGAGAAACAAGTGAGCTAGCCAACACAAGCCTTAATTCTATCTTTATCCAAGATATTTAGCACTATATGGAACAAGGGAAACATTAAAACTCATTCATTCATTCATTCATTTTGTACTGCTTGGTCCCGGGAACGGGAACTTTAAAACTGTCAAATCTAAAACCACTATTGTTTATTTCCCCAAACATTTTTCTACTGTGGTTTATTTGTCTGACAGAATTAAAGAGTTGATCCCAACGGTTTCAATCTGAAAATCATAACAGTAAAATTAAAGGCAAAGAAACGATCTTTCAAACATGTTGCTAAAGAAAATGGAAGAACACTGTTTTTGATTTTGCTTCATGGAGTTGAACCAATATTTCCTTCAAAAAATTTAGTTTTGAGCACTCTCCACATAAACAAGAGTTTCAATTAAGTTGTTTTATTTCACTATTTCAGAAGCTTTCGTAGCTAGAGCAGGTAAAAGGCAGTTGAATGTACCACTGTACACAATACTGTATATTAACATATTTCTGTCATTATTATTACACACAGTTTTATCTTTTGCCTTGTTTCAGATAAAAATGAATCCATTTCAGTGTGACATAAAACCAGTGGAGGGCAAATATTTTGTGTAAATGTGGGATCAGTGTACTTTTTTTCCCAGGATTCAAAGACACATGTGCGTCGTTCATTCATCCACCTGCGTCAGAGCAAAGGTGTGGTCTTCATTATGATGCTCTTTATAGTCTGTGGTCTTTTGCTGCTCCATACTCATCATCGCTGCCACCTCTTCAGACCCAGTCCTGGACTAAACCCATCCTACAACAACATGCAAGCAGAAGAGTACAACCGCAGAGGTAACCGCGGCTCACATCATTTCAGCATCACCACAGTCTTTCATTGTTACAGCCCGTGTTGTGTTCAGGTAAGGAGCTGGTGGACTACATCACAAAGTACCTGGGCTCCATCCGAGAGCGGAGGGTCATTCCTGATGTGAAGCCCGGCTACATGAGGGAGCTACTGCCGGACTGTGCGCCCACGGAGCCCGAGGACTGGGACAGCATCTTTAATGACATCGAGAAGGTCATCATGCCTGGAGTAAGTCCTTTTAAGTGAGGTGTTGTAGGAAGGGCCACACTTAGACCAAGATGTCTGAGGATTTACTCAAGACTGAGAATAATTGTTGTAGTCAAGATCACACAAAGTAACAGCAAAACCATGACCAAGGGCTGGGTATAAGGAAAATAGGACAAGATCAAGACGGCATTTTAAGATTAACATTTTTTATCCAAAAAACAATAATGATTTTTATTAATAAATCATGGCCAGCCCTGATTTAAAATCCAGTTTGAATCATGTCCTCTATGTGTTCAGTTGCGATATTTTAATCTAACTTATTCTCTGCATTATTCATTATGCCACAGAGCACTGAACATACTGTGCCTGGAGAATTACATATTTTCCAATTAAACATACAGCATTAATGGTCCTTCCTTCAGGTGGTTCACTGGCAGAGCCCCCACATGCACGCCTACTACCCCAGCCTGACCTCGTGGCCCTCCATGCTCGGGGACATGTTAGCGGACGCCATTAACTGTGTGGGCTTCACCTGGGTGAGAGCACAGTCTGTACATTTGTCGTTCTTAATGTGACATGAAAAGAAACAAAATAAATAGTGTTCTTGTCTTGGCCAGGCCTCGAGTCCAGCTTGTACGGAGCTGGAGATGAACGTAATGGACTGGCTGTGTAAGGCTCTGGGACTGCCCTCCTTCTTCTTGCATCACCATCCGGACAGCAGAGGAGGCGGCATACTGCAGGTTTAAGGCACATTTAAGATTTTTTTAAGGGAAATAAGGCAGGGGATAAATGTTATAAGGGCAAACATTATCACCAACACTTGTTTTTTCCCTAAATAAAATGTAGTTATTTGGTGTTTTTTTATACACTGAGATTTGAATGAAAGGCTCACTTAATCAAACATAATCTTCACCATCTTTTTTTTCATTTCCCTTCAGAGCACAGTCAGTGAGAGTACACTGGTGGCTCTCTTAGCTGCCAGGAAAGACAAGATCCTGCAGCTTCGGGCCGAGCTAGAGCAGGATGTAGACGACTCTGTCCTTAACTCTCGACTGGTGGCCTATGCATCAGATCAGGTCTGGTTAATTTTATATACTATTCCCAGTGTGACTTTGAAGTAAATATTTCTTTTGATTAATGTGTTATGGTTTT
The DNA here is from genome assembly GCA_036850595.1 of Rhyacichthys aspro. Lineage (NCBI taxonomy): Eukaryota > Metazoa > Chordata > Actinopteri > Gobiiformes > Rhyacichthyidae > Rhyacichthys > Rhyacichthys aspro. The sequence continues at coordinate 19,020,475 of CM072150.1, read as the reverse complement.
ATTCAGGCTCATTCCTCAGTGGAGAAGGCAGGACTGATTTCTTTGGTGAAAATCCGTTTCCTGCCGAGTGATGAGCAGCTGTCACTGAGAGGAGACACACTGAAGCAGGCCATTCAAGAAGACCGCCGGATGGGACTGGTCCCCTTCATGGTGAGAACCCAGAGTCAGGACCTGACATGTTTTGTATGCTCTCATTTATTGGTTGTTTAAATTTGTTTTAATTACATGTATTAAAAACATAAAATTTGATCAAAATGGATGACACAGCGGATAATTATGTTCAGTTCCTAATCCTAGACGTTGTATCTCTCGTCAGGTGTGTGCAACTTTGGGAACAACAGGAGTGTGTGCCTTTGACAGACTCTCTGAGCTGGGACCAATGTGTATGTGCTGGCCTTCATTTAGATGATTAATTTGTCATATAAAAGTGTGTATAACAGTCATTTATGTGATAAACCCTGACTTGGTGCAGGTGCTGCAGAGGGACTGTGGCTCCATGTGGACGCAGCCTACGCCGGCTCTGCGTACTTCTGCCCCGAGCTGCGCTGGTCTCTGGACGGCATTGAGTTTGCAAACTCCTTCGTTTTTAATCCCTCCAAGTGGATGATGGTGCATTTTGACTGCACTGCTTTTTGGTAAAACACAGCTTTAGAAAATGTAAATGATGCACGTAAATCATGAATTATTTATATATGTGTATTTCCAAAAAGCATGGCCTTACATCCAAAGGCCAGTCAGTTCAGTAAAGCACTACTTTGTTTATTCTCATTTTATACTTATATTTTTTTTCCAGGGTGAAGGATAAATACAAGTTGCAGCAGGCTTTCAGTGTGGATCCAGTTTATCTCAGACATGACAACTCCCAGGCAGCCACTGACTTTATGGTATGAGCCCATGTCTATACATTCATGTTATTAGTTTGACTTTTTGTATGTTATTTATAAATGTTACCACAGCTTTTTATTGTATTCTTTTTTGATGTGTTCCCCTCTCTTCTTTTGAGGTAACAGTGATGTCTAGCTTGATTTCTCTTTCCTCAGCACTGGCAAATTCCTCTGAGCCGCCGTTTCCGTTCTCTGAAACTCTGGTTTGTCTTGCGCTCCTTTGGACTTAAAAACATCCAGGCTCACATCCGACACGTAATAACCAACAACACGTCATTCATTCATGAATTCAGTAAATTTTCCATTGTTATACGTCTGTTGCATTATTGTGCATTTGTAGGGCATTGAAATGGCAAAGCTGCTGGAGCGTCAGATCAGGAGCGACCCAAACTTTGAGATTCCTGCAGAAAGACACCTCGGCCTCGTAGTATTTTGTCTCAAAGTAAGTCTTTCTGTGCAGTAAATGTTTTAAAAGTTAACATCTCTGGCTAATCATTAGTGAGCTATAGGACGTTAATGTGCAATCAGTGTTCAAAGGTTAATCAATGAAGGTTTATGAAGTTTTATGATGGATGACAGTCTTATCAGATGCCGTCAACTGCAATAGGCCTACCACAAATTATGAAGAATATCAAACTGTGAAATAGTGTAAAATGACTTTTTCATGGATTTGGAAATCTGCAGAGTACACTTTGATTGATTATGATCTACTCTAATGAGAGATGTGCATGAAAATTACACAGGTCAATACATTTTTAATGAAGTTTTTACAACACTCAGATGGTTTGGTGTAATAAACAAAACTGTATTGGCTGGTTTAGTGGCCTCGGAAGGTCATGTGGCCCACTGGCACTATCTCTGTGGATTTTTTATTTCCTTCAAACATATGTGTCCACCATCTTTGGGTTACTCCCTCATTTCAAATGGACCGCACATTTTAAAGTCCAAACTGCTCAGTAAGGCACTGTTTTAGCCCGTCAGCGTTTGTTTCTTTGCAAACCAGGCAAGGAACAAAATACATTTTTATGTTGAAATTGAGGTGTAAACAAAATGACCTTGCCACTTGTGATTAGATAAAGAAACTGTCCTCTATCAGCCTTCCAATTAACCGGTAAATGTTAAGGGAAAACCCCACATCAGTCAGATTTGGCCGTGAATGATAAGCAGAAGCAGATTAATGAAGGAGCTGGTGACTTTCGATATGCACTGTGTTCTTTCAGAGAGGAAATGCAGTGACCCAGGAGCTGCTGCGGAGACTGACCCGCTCCGGCTCCATGTACCTCATCCCGGCTGAAATCCACACCAAACGCATCATTAGATTCACTGTCACCTCACAGTTCACTAAAGCAGAGGACATCCTCCGCGACTGGGGCATCATCTCCAAAATGGCCTCGGCACTTCTGGTTGAGTCCAAGTCCAGTGAAGACCAGTCCAAACCCGGAGAGGACGAGGTCATAGGGACTGAGGACGATCCAGACTGGCCTGAGTCTGACAACCAGGATGATGATGTGGTGTCTGCCTTGGACAGGGCTCAGGTGGAGCTGTGGATCGACAAGGCTTGGACCAGGACGAGGAGGCCCATGCGCTCGCTCAGCTGCAACAGCGAGCCTCTGCCTTACACCTACATCGGGCCGCTGTCTGGTTACGACTTTGACAAAAGAGCTCACCATAAAGATGCAACAGTCACCCTCACTGCACCAACACCATCTACAGGTGCAGGCCCCATGTTTAAAATCACAGAAATGCCTTCAAATGCTCTAGGGAAACAGGTCCTCAAGAAGCTGACCAAGTTCTACAGCGTCCCCAGTTTCTGTAACCAGTGGGTGCAGTGTGGCCGGCACCAGCTGTGCTGCCCGCTGAAGGCCTCACAGGGCACTCAAAAACACTTATCAACCTCCTGTCGAAGAATAAACTGTGTGTCCTCTCCTGTAGCCAACAACGCTCCCCCGAATGCTCCACTGGAGACAGGCACTTCACCTGCACTGCTACAGTGACACCCAGCACAGTTCACAATACTCAACACATGAATATACACAGTAGAGGAAAAGTGGGCTCAGGAACTATTACATCCAATTAAAGTTGGAAAAGTGAGCTTGGATCCATAAGTAAGAAAGAAAAAAAAAGACAGGAATGTGTTTTTATGTAGTATGATGAAAATGTCCAGTGAAGTAATAGTGAACATTATAAAGCTAGAAACCACAGGCAAGAAAGAATAAACTAACAACACAGTGATTGTAGAGCTGAGTGTTTGGGAGCTGTGTGGTTGATCTTATACACTGCACAACAAACAAAAAACAAACCTGTTTTTTAACCTGGGCCCAGACCTATTTTTGCAGATCTATATTGTCCAGTTTTGAAATGTCCAATAAAAGAAAAGGCGACTCACTTTCTCTCAAGACTTTGTGACCTTAAAGTTGATTGGTCTTTCATTCGTATCAATGTTTCAACAGAGCAATAAAGTAGAGTAATAATGTGGTAAATCAATAAAAACTGAGTAAGTATCAGAATCGATAGTACATAGCCCTACACAAGGCTCCTGTTTTTTTACTCTGTACTGCCTAAACACACACACAACTGCTTTTAATAAAGTGATTTACTGCTGTGTTGGTGCTGAGCTCTTGGGAAACTAAAGATCGCTATCAAACAGGGTCAGAGTGGTGTTGTAAAATAAAACACTGGTTCATTTTAAATGTTTTATTAAAAGTATTTCAAACCATGGAGCACTGTAGGGGTCTGATATTACGGAACCTTTACAAAGGAAATGTCTAACAGATTAGTTTCATTTTTCTGCAGTAAACATCTGACAGATATTGATTGTTTGGGTAAGTACTTGTGGATAACTGTTTTTGTTTTTTGGTAAACTGTCCTGTTTTGTCAATGTCAAAATTACTTTAAATCTTTCCAAATCTGTGTCCATTGCATTGACTTGGTACTAACCAGTTCACCATTGTTAACATGCCAACCTGCTACGCTTAATGGAAATTAATTTTGATTTAGGTTCAGTGGTAGAGGATGAATGAGTAAATAATTTTACAACCCATCTTGGTTTTACTGGAAATTTTGAAGTTCGCTTTATAGCATTTTCATAGCACTGTCAATTACATATTGTAAAAAAACATAATGTTTAACTTGCCTAAGCAAAATTGCAGACTGTCAAATCTGCTCAAAACTATATATGGTCCTTCCACTGAAAGACGGACATCTTCTGGTGGTAACACATACATTTGCACAACACCAGCAAGAATTAGGATTGGGGGATTGATTTATTTGTATTTTCAGACATAAATGATTTCCAGTGCAGTATATATTTTAGAAACCACAAGCCTTAACCCTTGCAGCTGCCTTATTGTAACATAATAAAGCGTACACTTTGTATTGTACAATTGTTTTTGACTGATGTGTGTCATCTCCTGAAGGCAGCACCCGTAATACCACGTACCCTGCCATCACTCCAAAGGCTCTAAAGGGTTTTAAAAGCTTCTTATTAAAGTTTCTAATAAAAATTAATTGTGGGTCACAGCAGACCTTTGGTCAGTTGAGAGATTAACCTTGTGACAATCTTTGGAATGGATCAAACAATTTAATAAAATACCCTCATATTTTTGGGTTTCATGTAAACTACATAATGCAACTTGAAATAAAACCCCAACCCCCCAAAAAACAGCCACACACAAGTAAAATGAGTCTTTAAATCTAAAAGTGTTGTCTATAAAAGTCCATTGTTTGTAAAAATGTCAGAGTGGTCTTTTTGGTCACATGCCTTAATAATGTGCACTGGTTCAAAGCCTGAGTCTTCCCTCTTCAATTGAGTCAAATATGTCCTGAGTCATGGGTATGTAGCCCTTATTGTCATCCATGAAAAACAGGGAGTCTTTGACGACGGCCGGGTTAAAACCCTCTTGCGCCAGCTTTCCCTTTGTTTGTTTGAACGTCCCAGTCACGTCCAATTTGTTCTGTGTGAAAAAAAAGTATATATAAACAACTTTTGAAAGATATGTGACTAGTTTAAGGACACGGATTAAGATGTGGCATACCTGGATTCGAATGAAGCGTGGTCGTGCGTAGCTTGGCAGGAAGCTTTTCACATGCTGGTAGGTAGCTTTATAGTCAAAGTCCATGTTGTCTTTAAGCTTTAGTGTTGCCATCCCAATACGGCCTTCATGTCCTAATCAGTCAAGGCCAAATGGAGGTTTATCTCAGTTCACATACATAAATCCACCAATTTAAATGAATATGCAAACTGTCGCCAAAAAAAAGAGTTGTGTATAGTATGACGCCACGTTTTAAATGCAGTGTAATGACAGATTCATTTATTCAGTCATTGCTGTGAGGTGATTTTCAAATTTGTATATAGTCTGTTACTTCACCTATTTAGATTTCCTTCCCACACATTAAAGCCCCCCTAAACCAATAGTTGGGAAACAGTACTGCTACAAAACCTAAAATAAAAAGAAATACTCCATTACCTGGTACTTTCACTCCGTAGACATTGGCCTCCTCAATGCAGTCCACTGAGAGCAAGTGATCAGCCACCTCTGTAGTTGCTACATTTTCTCCTTTCCACCTGCAAATTAGAAAAAAAAAATAGAAAAAAAACCATTTCAATTGGGTTTATAGCCAAAGTCCAACCAAAGGGCTGAAATTCCACTGATACCACAGATACAGCTGCTGACTAAGAAAACGGGTTGAAGACAATATTAACTTGCAATTGGCTCAGAAGCTGGAGCCAAAAGGTTTTATCACATTTGAATCAGATTTGAGGGGTTATGCCTACAGGAGGTAACATAACCTGTAATCCATCTCAAAATCTTGTTTTAGCAGAAGGAAAAAGTCAAAGAGTTCACTAATGTGAAATTTTCTGGTGTGACTTTTTGCGATGAGAAAAAATGCTTTAATAATCAGGACAGTTTTCATGTAGAGTTTTCAGGCAGTTTCAACAGTTAGTAAATTGTCTGTTTGTAAATGTCAGGCCTTCAATTAACTGTCATTGTCACCGTTATCCAGGGTGTGCCTCAGAGCCAATGCAGTGCACAAATATTGGCAAAAACACCCGGCTTTTACAGTGCAAACACATTCACTTTCTACATGGCTTTATGTATTGTTAATTGACCTGAAGGTGTCACCAATCCGGTCTTGAAAGTAAAGAAATCCTTCATTGTCTGTCCTCAGTAGGTCCCCTGAGTTGAAGTACTTGTCTCCTTTGACAAAGACATCCCTGAGTATTTTTTTCTCTGTTTGTTGTTTGTTTTTGGCGTATCCATGAAATGGTAGGCTTTGTCCAATCTTCCCCACAAGCAAACCAGTCTCTCCTGTAAAAGCATTTAGACCAGGACAGAGGGATGTTAATGTCAATACGTTGTAAATGTCACTTGAACTGTTGAAACTCTGTTTATGGACTAACAAACCTCTGGGAACTTCAATGCAGAATCCTTTGGAGTCTTTAACAGGCTCTTCTTTCTCTGTGTCGTATCTTATGAGAGCGTACGGATTCCCCCACTGTGAATTGTTTAAGAAGTCATTACTTAGACTCAGACTTAGGATATAATGATTGTGTAGGAGGCGGTTTAGACAAAACATACTTTTAGCAAAGTGGACAAACAGCACAGATGATGTGTAGCTTAGTTTTTGTCATAAACAGCTGATCAATTTACACTAAATCTTGCTGGAACTTTTTTCATAAATTATAAAAAGGACTATCTGAATCCCAGTTAACCTGTCAGATTTTCACAGGTTTGTTGTCAATTACAGCCTTACTTTCATAAGAAAATGCTCTTTGCCAATTGCTCCAATTTTTCCAATGTAGTTGATGAAGCCGATGGTTCCTTCTGTCGCGCCGTAACATTCACAGACATGAATGTTGCCGAATCTCTGGAGGAATTCCGACCAAGTGTCTCCCCTTACACCATTCCCCAAAGCCACGCGGACTTTATGGTTCTTCTCGTTGTCTTTCTGGAAAAAGAAAGTAGCGATGACTAAAGGCCCGTATATTACATCTCCACATGCATCAGCCATAACATTACGACCACTGACAGATGTGAACTACTCCTTTATTCTAACTGAATCGTGTCTGAGTTTCTTAAAACTAAAAATAATTTTGTGTCTCCCAAATTGTTTCTTCTGTTATACTGCTGTAACTGTTTTGTAGCTCAAAACATTGCATAACTTTTACACTCATCCTGACCTTGGTCCAAAGACTACTCCCTGTGTCCTGTTCTCTCATACCCATTCATATAAAAAAAAACATACTTTAGTCACTCTGCAGACATCTGGATTTCTCACTTACAGCAACAATATTTCCCCAAAAAAGGCAATAAAAATGAGACATCTAGTGGCTGACAGAGCTCAAGGTCAGATATTGTGCTTTATTCTCAATTTTCATATATTTTCACAAGTTAAAAATCTTCTAATCAAAAGAAAGTTTTCACTGCAGCCCATTTGTCAGAATGGATTGCAAATGCAAAAGCCTTAGAGTACCTGCTCTATGGGCAACATATAAATAAACACAGTCGAAAAGTCGAAACTTTTCTGACGTATTCACCAATCAGCAGCTCTCATTGAAAATCCACTGCAACAATTAATCAGAATCAAGCTCCTATGTAACCTTCCTTTTTACAGCATTGGAGCAGCTACAAATACGGAAAAATTGAGTTAATAAGTTTGCTTTTCAAGTTTTAGAAACAAAACATACTTTCTTGAAGTAAATCGTGGCATATACTGATAATATTGACTTTCCTATATTATTTAGTACCCTACCAGACTGGCATAGCGTTTTACTTTGTAAAACTGGCCCCAGGGTTCAACTTCTTATCTCTGATTTGGAGCAAAATAATACAACTAGCCCTTAATAAAGCCCCATCCAAAGATGAAGTGTTGTTCATTACTAAATAAGAACTTTTCCGTGGCTGTAGCTGAAACAAAACTGGAGTTGCTTTTGCAGACTTCCCAGCTTCACCCTTGACCACTTTTATATAGGACCAATCAACATTTACTACATAAATGATCTCCACAATAACACAGGTACGTGCTGAGAGTGGTCACCAACCAGTCAGAAACCTTGTTATAGTTTTATGTTGACTGGTAAATTACCTTTGGCGTGTTGCAGAGGTACCGCATTATCTCTCCGATGTACTGAATCACTGTTACGTTGTGTTTCCTACAGTCGTCCCAGAACTGAGAGACAGAGAATTTACGCTTCAAAACAACAGTCATACCTAAAAAAGACAATCAGAAAATGATATTAGATTTCAGGGCTTTAACACTTTAGGACTTTGAAATGCAAACAGTGAATATGAAAGACAAATTTATTTCAGGTCATGCAAGAGTATGTTTAACTTTTAGTGACATCAAGTAAGAACATGAAGTTCAAGGATTTATTTTGTGACAATTTAGAACTTAAATGGGTCACATTTATACGACCACTGTGTTCAATTTTGTGAAAAGTGACTGTGTATGAAGTCCGAAAATGTTTTAGAGAGAGTAGTGAGTCCATTTTCAGCCTCGGCTTTTATGGTTTAGATCCATTATCTCACTTCAAGCACAAGTTGTAAAGTTTTAGATCGTCTTATCTCGAATATAACAGATAAAAGTTTAGCATAATCACAAAACAATAAAAACAGGCAACTAACATTGTCAAATACTTAAAATCATGTTTAGTAAAAGTGGGGTATTCATTTTAATTCCACAATGCAATGAGTGAAGATGCAAAGTCCAATTAAATCCTGTAATGCGCACATTTCAGCTGATTAACCATGAAAAATCCTACAAACTGCAGCTGTGTTTGTTCTCGATTATCTTAACACGTAGTTTCAGCTACTGCACCATTGGCTTATCACTGAGCCCCACCCTCTAACACCATGAGCCAATCACATATGAATTTTTCTGTGTTTTTTTTATTAAGGGCATTTAGTTTTTCTTTTAGATTTTGCCCAAGAAATGTCATAGTGTGGCTCACATAGCAAGTGTTTAATATGTTAGATAGAAGCATTTGATCCATAACGTATTTTAGTCAAAGCACACTGCAGCTGAAGTATATATTAAACAACTCTGAGGCATAATTGTTCCAATCAGAGACATGAAGGAGCTAAACAACAACACTGGACCTAGTATTAGTGAGAGAGGAATAAGTTTACTCCTGTATGGCTGCATTGAGCCTGAAGATTGTTTTAAGTGAGTATGCCTTCATACTAGTGTACTGATCATCTTGTCCTGACTAAAATCTGAAAGATGCTCACAAACATTTGTCATCACACATCAAACCTTTCAAATTATCACTGTAATTTACTCTTTGGTATCAATAACTGGCTAATGGAGGTTAGTTAAATACAAATTATAACGCATGTTGCAGCTCTTTAAGGCTTGTGTGTGAGAGTGACAATTATGCTTTAGATAAAAATACAGACACTGTTGATGGCCACTGCTGAAAATTCTGTTCCCTAAATTTCTGTCTGTCATACAGCTTGATGAAGCAAGTCAAATGTGAGTGGTGACAAACTGGCTGAGAAGAGTAAAAGGAAGTAGATTGTGAATTTTGTTGCACACTTTTTGGTCAATAACAACAGACCATGGTATAATAGAAACTACTTGTGTGGTGTTGCATAAAAACCCTCACCTCTGTCTATGGCACCACAGAACCCCATCAGGAAACCTGCGGTGTGGTAAAGCGGAAGATAGATGTATATGATGTCGTCTGAGTGAAGATTGGCAAAAGCCTGGACAAAAGTAGCCATCCACAGCCTGGCGTGAGAAATCACTGCTGCCTTAGGAAGTCCTGTTAGATAGCAATAAGAACAAGATTAATAAATACTCAATTAGTTTTCTATTACAGCTTGTATGCCTTTGGAGTGTTACTTTGTCATTTATTAGGTGTGCCATTGCAAGTTCACTAGGGGAATCCCACTGTTCCACGGACGTAACATAACATCAAGAGATTATGAAGTCAACTGGAAACAGATGTGAAAGATGGGACAAAGGAACAGATAAAAACCATTGGTCTGAATGTCCTGTGTTTGCCCTTTTATAGACTAATTATTACTAATGGTGAATATATGGGAAAAAGTGAGATTTAGCTAGGTAAAAAAATATTTATAAATGTTTGTATGATTGTTAATATCAACCAGGCAGGGTAGAAAAAGTATCATACAGGCATTTGCCAGCATTCAGATTCTTAATGAATGCTACAGACAAGAAGAAATGACCTTTGTGAGGCCGAACCATGGGACTCAAATGGACAGTCTGATTAAAGCGTGACTTCACCTGTGGTTCCTGAGGTGTAGATGTACAAGGCCAGACTACTGGACTTAACGTTGGCTCTGAGCTGTGGCGACAGAGGCTCGTCTGAGGCCTCCTGGACTTTATCGGAGAGAGTCTCGATACCATCCACGCCACAGTCCTCGCCCAAGACAAACACACGAACCCCATCACTCTTCAGACTGGGCAGCACCTCCTCCACAGCTCCGCGCAGGTCTGACAGAGGCAGCCAGAGATTGTCAAGTCAACCACATGGAAACAGATGTGAAAAGCGGGACATAGAACTGAAGTAAAATAATGATTGTAAGTCCTGTGTTTGCCCTTTTTATAGACTCAAATAAGCAAATAGTAACTTTGACACACTGGGCCACTGTCATAGACTGATAATAACAAGGAACTGTGCAAGTTTCTGCAAACGTCAAAATTTTACAGGGACAGCTGGTACCGATGGGATAAGTGGGCTAAGCTGATGTATTGTTAAAACACATGTTAAAATGTATATTGTTATGTTTGCATATCTTGTTTATAATTTTCTAAGCACTAATATCTCAAAAACACCTTAAAAAAAGAAAAGAGGGTCCATTTTTTACAGCCCAAGCACAATATGTCTGCACCACAAATCACCTTCCTGATTTGTTGATTGACAGGTGTAAGGCCCGCCCCCTTGTATTGCCTACTATAAGGGCTACATTTTTTCAGCCCATAGACTTGAACTTGGGCAAAAAACAGAGATGTACAGACAAACAGCTGGCTTCACTTTACTTTTGAGACAGTGCAGAGGTTCAAGTGACAGGGAAAGCAGGCTACTATTGTATAATTCCATAAGCATTAGCATGATAGCAACAGGAAAATCGTCGATAAGAGCTTCACTTGAAAGCCTGATATTTTTGCTGCCTTTAGTTTGTATGAAACAGTTGCAGTTTCAAGTAAAGTAATAATTTCTCAAAGTTATAATGCTATAACTGAATGTCTCCAGTGTGGTGTGGTTGTGGTGTGAACGACAGACAGATATGCATTCATTGTCAGTCATTTTAAAAATTATCTCTTGCAAATACTCCTCCATTCAAGTGACATTATTCGTTATTCGCAGCTGATCAGGAGGGATTCAGTGCAATCAACAGCGGTGGAAAGTAACAAAGTAAAAATACTGTACTTAAATACAATTTTCAAGTATCTGCACTTTACTTAAGTAGATATAAAAGAGGGCACTTTAACTCCACTACATTTTAAAACAAACGTCTGTTCTTTCTACTTCACTAAATTTTTACATTGGCTTTACAAGTACAAGTAAATGTATAACGCACAGTTTTACAAAGCCCCCTTCACACTGCTCTCTGATCTGTCAAACTATAAAACTGTGCGTGTTTGGCTTTCACACAAGTTCTTGGATTTACATGGACCAAGGAACAATACTTTTACAAGGATACAGTCCTCCTGAGACTCTGAGTTTTTAATCCTTCTTGAATATTATCCAACCAAATTTTTCCATTAAGAAAATTAATCTATTTTATTTATTACTTGAATTTACTTGAATTACTTAGTACTTTTACTTAGGGACTTGAGTACTTCCTCCACCACCTCCACCTTCTATGACCTACCCGCTCCAGCCACCAGGGCCTTGGCGTCGCAGCAGGAGAAACAGTGCAGCAGAGACTTGGATCTGATGTTGTAGTTGAGAAACGCAACGACACAGCCCAGTTTGGACAGAGCCAGCCACGTCCAAATGAAGTGGGGTTCATTGCCCATAAACAATGCCACCGTGTCTCCCTCCTTCAGGTCAGTGTGCGTCGACAGAGCCCTGGCCACTTTGTTACTCTCCTTATCCGCGTAACTGTAAGTGTACGCGCTGTCCTCGAAAATAAGAAACGTTTTTTGTGGATGCTCCTTCACCTGGTCGAGAAACCTGTCCAAAACGCTGTAATACTGTTTCCGCTTCTTAAATCCGTTCATGCGTCTGGCGATGTTTATGGCGGTGATTGCATATTTTAAATCATGCACAAAATAAGGATACTTGAGGTGAATCAGTAAAATCAACGCCGCAAAACCTGCGAGAAACGTGTAAAGGCCAAACATGTTGAAGCAGAGAGAGAGAGAGAGAGCTGTCTGTGAAGCAGGCTGATTGCAGAAATCTGACCTGGCGAACTTTGAGATGTTTTTTTCTTCTTCTTTGTGGGTGTAACAAAGCAGCCAATGAACTGAGAGCAGCAGAAACTGGGGAACCAATTACTATAGGAGCCTGCTTACGTTGGACACAGCCTTGAGCATACTACCACAGTTGAATGTCTCTTGTAGGCCTATTTAATACAGCCAGCATACGCTATTACCACTCCTGATAAAGTACAGGTCAAACAGGGGTCAAATGCGGCCCTTTGCTATGTTTTGTTTTGTCTCTCTGATACATTTTGTAAGTGATTTTTGGGGACTTTGCATAATAATCAGAGACAAATGGCACTGAACTATATGTCATAAGGAAGAATGACACTCAAAAATAACACTAAAAGGGGTCCAGGAAGCAAAAATGGTGCTTCAAATTAGGCCAAAGTGGAACAAAATAGAGGAAATTCACAAAATGATGCACGATAAAGATGCATAAAAAGAGGAATTTCCTGTTAAAAACAAACTAATGTGATGAAGACTAAAAAGAAGAAGAAACCTCACATTCAAACACTGTAAAACTTTAAATATATCTAAGTGTCACAATCTTCGGACCCTGAAAGGATTCTTATTTACTATCATGGCCCATCACTACTTTGAGCTTGACACCCCTGTTCTAGAGAGTTAAACCATTCCTTAAAAATAATGGCATAGAGCTGATATTATATATAAGAACAAGCTATCTAGTTGTTCAGTTATCTTTACTTCTGTTCACCCAGTTGAACAAAGAGGTAGTGTTAGTCTTAAAGCAAACAGACGTGCCTTGTCTCCATCATGTGTACTTTACTTTACATTAATTATCTGTTTGTACTGCAAAAGTTTGTCTTTTATCTAAATTGTAGATTCTAAAAAAACACAAAAGCACACCCATACGGTGAACATTTTGTCTGTAAAAAAAAGAAGATGAAAGAAAAGAAAGACAACTGTATCTGCAGTATATTGTGATAGTGGCACAAAAACTAAATGTGCTTTTAACTCCAAACACTTCAAACATAACTTTTAATGATATAAATGATATATGTCCTTATTACTATTAAATACCAAATAACACACAAGTACACACACTCCAGAAATCATTTTAATTTCAAAAAGAAATTCTCTGTTCATGCATGTAAACACTGGCCTGACCAGCCATAACATTACACCAAGTAAAAGTGAAGTGAGTAACTCTTTTTTGTGTCTCCCAAGACATTTTGTATTTAAAATGGGGTTAGATTTGAGTGACTTTGGCCAGAGTCACACTGTGGTCTTCTGAGCCAATGCCAATGTTGCTTTACGGCAAGGGGCTCCGTTATGACTCCTCGGAGGTCATAATGTTAAGGCTGGTTGTTGTATGTTTGGTTAATTCACCACATTTTACATAAAGGCGTTCATTTTCATCACTTTGTATCAGTTTTAATATCAGAAACAAATATATGATATTAATTCAGTAAAAATGTTAATAAGCACTCTTTTGAAGTCTGAAGACCTTTATTACACAAAATATACCCAGATCTTGTCAGGTGCTTGTGAGTGAATAAACTACTTAAGGCTTATGTCCACAACACCAGTCCCTGAGCCTAAAGGTCAATATTTAAAAGTGTTTGAGGCGGAATAGAAAGTCCTCTCATAGTTTAAAGTTTCCTGAGATGATTGAGCTGTACATTTCAGGAGTCAGAGGCACATAACTCTTCTCATTGTCATTGAGAATGTACAGTGGGTCTTGGATTTGTCCTGGATCAAAACCCTGCTCCACCAACTTCATCTTCATCTGTTTAAATGTTCCTGTCACCTCCACAGCGTTCTGGACAGAGAAACGGTTAGATACTTTAGGTGTGAGGGCATCATCCAATATTATTCACCACCTGTAAATATGTTAAATAAAAGGACCACACTGTGTAACATGTAGCTTGTTTTTTAATAATCATATATACACTAGATGGCAGCATTGTGCTAAAATGTTATTCAGTCAAAGTAATAACCCCTTGCCAAGTTTTATAGTTGTATTTTAATTACTGCCTTTAAAATTGTGAAGGTGTGTGTGCTGATGTGCTAAGCAAATAAATTTCAGTTCCAGTGATGTACCTGTATCCGAATGAAGCGCGGCCGTGCATATGATGGTAAGTAGCCAATAACATGGCTGTACAGTCTGCTTCCATCAAACTGTGTGTCTTCATTTAAAGTGACAGCTGCCATTCCTGTCCTTCCCTCATGGCCTGAAATACAACCAAAATGAATGACAAGCTAGTTTGTAACACAAATACTATGAATATGTATTGTGTCAATTGTCAGTTGAGTTAATAAGAAAGTATGAAGGGATGTTTACCTGGCACTTGGACACCATAAACATTGGCCTCTTTGAGACAGTCACTGATTGTCAGGATGTCAGAAACCTCAGTGGTGGCCACATTCTCACCTTTCCACCTGTGACAGAAAAAAGTTACTTATGAACATGACAAAAAAAACACATGTCTGCAAAATACTATATGTTCCATAGCCGTTTCCATAAACTTTAAACAAACTATGGCAAACTGAGCACAGTATTTAAGTCATACTGTTCAATATTGGAGGCAATGATCAGCCATAACATTGTGTACATCTCATTTTTACCCCGATCTATTTCTGTCTGTTCTGTTGATGCCTGGACCTCCACTGAGCTTTAAAGATGTGCTGTGGGACCAGGACCTGCTTTTGATTCTAATCACTGCTGACCGGCAATAACCCACAACAGTGAAACGTCTAAGGCCCCATTTAGACCTTACATTTCAATCCATCTTCAATCCATCTGGACGTATATGTCCGACTCAACTTTTTGTACTCACACCAGGGAATCACAGACATTTTTCATTTGAAAAAACAGCTATTTTATGTTTGTTTACTTCTGCAGTTTAGCTTTGTATAAGCTGACTGTTTTGTTTACTCTATAAACATATATGTTTAACCTCAAAAAGTTTGCAGTCTAACATTTATTCACCGGTGACTCTCTTTGATGTGAATTTTTTAATGATCACACAATGTCACCACAGACATGCTTCTATTAATTATTAGTAAAGTGCATAGTTAAGAGCTTAAATGCCACAGTGTGCTGCTCTTCCAAGATGTACTTGGGCTAAAAAACAAAATGTCACTGATGTAGTTCTTTAGGTCTTTACAGGTCTTACCAGGTACATGCGTCTTCAGATTTGATCTCTCAGGACACACTAAGGCTGGCCAAATTACATCTAATCACTCACGACTTTACAAAGTCTGAATGGCGTTCAGGTCACTGCTAATGGTTTCTGTTCTGTACCTGAAAGTGTCTCCAACTCGATCCTGAAAGTAGATGAAGTTGTCTTGATCGATCCTCATCAGGTCTCCACTGTTGAAGTAAAGATCTCCTTTTCTGAGAACATTGCGGAGCCGTTTTCTCTCCGTCTGCTCTTCATTCTGAGCGTAGCCGACAAATGGCGCTATGTCTGTGATCTTTGAGACGAGGAGGCCAGTCTCACCTTTGAGCAAAGATATCAAGGATCAAGAAATCAGTTTTCTTATTAAGCTGTGTTTAGTTTATGTTACTAAACCATTTACAAAAGATTTACATGTATACAGCCATTAGGGCAACTTATTTTCACAAGAGACATCACTAAAAAAAGACTACTTTTGACACAAGAAATGTCACAAGTGTCAAAACATTGTTTAATCAGTAAATATATCTCACTTTTGCAAAATTTGGAAATGTCTAATTTTGATATTTATTAACCCACTCTTAATCTCCTGCCCCTGACTTAAAAATATATATTGCTTTGCATTTGGCTATTTGTCTCAATCATACAATAAGGGGAATAATGAAAATCTGTTTTGCCGTGTTTTATTGAAAGCATATGATGCAGATTTTTATGAATATTAAAATCATACAATCCTCAACACCAGTGTCCCGCTGAAACAATAAGGAGATCAATATATTTGTAAACTAATTGCATTTTGCATGCATTTCACCAGTTTTCCTTTTTTGTTCATGAAATATAGCAAAAGTTTATAACAGTAAGTTTATTCAACCTGGATTTGAAATTTAGTGAGTGATGAGCACTAAAAGAGAGGATGGAGCTTGAGAAAAGTCACCAGGAAGCCCAACAAAAGGTAACAGTAGATGTATTTTACCTTTGGGTGCCCCCACACAGAGGCCGTTAGCATCTCGGACCGGCTCATCTCGCTCTGTGTCGTACTTTATAAGAGCGTATGGAAACAACTTCTACAAGAGGAAACAACTCTTTAAACTAATGACAAATGAGTTCAAATAGTAGAAAAATCAGTGTCTTTATGCTGAGTCTTACTGAATGTACAAAGTTAACTCGGCCGATGGCTCCTATTTTGCCAGCGTAGTTGACAAATCCAACATTTCCCTCAGTGGAGGCGTAAAACTCTCGGATCTGAATGTTTCCAAAGCGATTCAGGAACTCCCTCCAGATTTCCGCCCGGATACCGTTTCCAATGGCCAGACGCACTTTATGGTCTTTCTCATTTTCTTTCTGTGATTTCAAGTACAAATACATAATGAGAAGAGGTTGAAATTGTGAAGTATTGTCAATGGACAGAAGCAATCGTGCTTCTACATCAATATCTACAAGCATTCTTTTAAAACATTTGACTTTAAAGACTTAAAGCAGTGTTTTGTGATATGTGTAATGTCTATGTCAATATCTAAATTAAACATTTTGAAGTTCTACAAAGTAGATGATGTAGTACAGTATTAATTTCTAGAAATAAAATGTGATATATCAGCCCACTCAGGGTTAGGGTTTGGCCACCCAGTCACTTGATATGGTTTTTCTAAGTAAAGGCCAGCATCTATTCCTAGTGGTGATCAGATACTGACAAACCCAACTCCTAGAGGGTCACAGTAAAGTGACACTCTCTTCATGTGATGCAACTGGATACTCTGAATGGCCATACACGTATGCAGAATGTTTACAATATACCATAATATTTCTGTAAAATCTCAGAGAAATCTCATTAATGATCATTAATTATACTTAAGGTACTGAGTGGTCTTACAAATCAACACAAAGTTGCATTTTTGAGTTTTTGCCTACAGTCATGACGCAGGAGGCAGGAACATGATCACATTTAACGATTTCTATTTTGGTAAGCCAGCTGTGCTGCGCAGTGGGAATGTACAGATTTGGAAAGTTATCTGCAGTGAGCTCTGCTTCAATGGCACCGCGCTGTAGCCGGTTCACAGCAGCTGTTTCAAGCAAAGTTACAGACGTGAAAGAAGAGAGGTGGCTTGGCTTCACGTGGTTGGTCTTTAGGTTGATCTTAAGAAAACCTTTTGGTCAAGACCACAGCTGATGTCTCACCTGAAAGAGCACATACCACATAAGTTCAGCCTGGGTCCATTAGCCCTATGTTCTTTCCCTCTTACTGCCTCTTTGTTGACCAAGAGCAACTCCATCTTGATTGTTTTTGTTTTTTTTTTGTTTTGGGGTTTTTTTTTTGTTTGTTTTTTTTATCACTGATATTCTACATCACAAAGCACTAACAAACTGAGTTCCTAACGGTTTTCTGAAATTGCACTTTTACAAACTGTTCACCTGTATCTCTCCACATTTATAAGGCAGTTGTCTTGGCAGTAATACTAATAACACTAATAGTAAAGCAGTTAAATGGCATAAATTCAGCTTTTTTTCTGGACTGACAACATTTTACATATGTCGCTAACATATGTCTTGGTGACAAGTGAAAGCTACTTGAAATAAAGTCATTTATTATTATTTAATTATTTTAGTTCCTCTTCCAACAGTGTGCTGTTTTAGTTGACATACTTGCTACACTAGCTCCATTTTCCTGTTGTTAAATGTTTCTTAACGCCTTCAGTATTTTATGAGTTATGTCTTTGTTGTATTTGTTTTGCCATAATGTGTTTAGTACTTTATACTGTTAGCTATGTCTCACACCTAAGTAGCTGGGATAGGCTCCAAACTCCCAAAACCTGTAAAAGAAGTGGTAAAAAATGAAGTTAAAGGTTAAAGATTTGTAAATGGTGAAACAACGGAGGATTCCTGCTGAATGTACAGTACAATAGGCCACACTATCTTGGACTCAAACGTATTTTTCCTCGGTCCTGTCTCAATCTCAGACATAGAAGTCTTGTCATTTTAAATCAAGACTAGCCATGACCAGAAGCAATACATCACTGTTGTATGGCTCGGATACCGTGGCTTCTAAAATGCAGGACCACATTAAACTAGCGCTTCCAACAAAAATGCCTGTGGTTTGAGTTTCACTGAGTTTAACCATCACATGACCAAGACAGTGCTGCAAAGGATTTCCACAAAAACATTTAGTTAAATAAAAAGCTCCATTACAGCTCATTATATTATTACTGTTATTGTTTATATTTTGATTAATATGTAATGTACCCAAACTTTATGATGCTGGAAAAGCTTAAAAAATGAATGTTTAATGTGCTGCAATGAGAAAGTATAACTAAAAGTATGTCTGTCTATGATTCTGTTGTATTGCCTAGGCTCTTACGTGAGCTGTGATTGGCTAAGAGCCACACATTCAAAATATCCCTTTGATTTAAAAAGAAAGTGGTGAAATACAAGTGGTGTAGAGTTAGTTTACAGATACATCACACCTTGCTCTGGAGGCCGTAGATGTGTAGAAAAAAGATTTTTGAATTAAAATAATTTTCTAGGAGAATACTGAATATAGTAGCTTAACGTTTTTTTCTAAATCAACTGACACACTGTTGCAGCTCAGTTCTTTGTGAGGTAAAGTGGACAAAAAGTGTATTAAAAACTAAACAGCCTTAAGATGAAGATGAGCCTCTGACCTTTGGTGTGCTGCAGAGGTAGCGCATCACTTCCCCGATGTACTGAATCACTGTAACACTGTGCTTCCTGCAGTCATCCCAAAACTGAGAGGCAGAAAACTTCCTCCTGAGAACGATGGTCGACCCTAACAACACAGAGAATACATCACTTTATATTAATAGCAGAAATGAGAATTAACCAGAGATGTTTTAGATCCAGTCACACTAATAATTAATAATTTACAATGGTCTTGGTTGCTAATAATACATTTGGACAGAGACTGAGGCCTTTAAAAAGTGGTGCTACTTCACTATTAGCCCACTTATCTGGGTAGAAAAAAGCAGTCTGAACTTTAGCCTATTTAAGAAAGGATGTTTGAAAGTAGGTAATCTGGTGTAGGTCGACCTGGCACTGTTCAGATTACCACTTCACTGCGACAAAGGGCTTTTCATTTTAAATCCCCACCAGCGGGGGAGTTGCATTCATGTAGTGCGCAGGTCAATTTCTGTTTGCAACTCAGCAGCTCTGATTTCACACAAAACATGAATGAGCACATATAATCACCTTTATGAAAGGAGTGAGAGCATATATCAGGAGTTGTCATTTGTTATTATAAAACACGCCATAAACAGGTAAAATCATGGCTGTTGGGTCAAAAGAAGCAAACAAACATAATCCATTTGTTTCAGAAAAAGCTGAGATGATCTTCAATAATTCATCTTGGGTTTTATTTTTACAGCATATAATGTCATCCGGAGGGTTAAAAAGGCATATTTTTAACATATCTGCTGCTGATGTAAACACTGACTGTGAAACTAAAAATCTTCAAAAAGAATACACAAGTGCAACTAAACTGACGGATATAGCAGCTTATTAATGACATAATGACTTAATGGCATTCTTACTCGTAGCTCAGGCAGGCACAAACATGCAACCTCATTAAGTGATTACATATAAAGACAGCAGCATAATTTATGATAAAAAAAGCTTTTGATGGTGATCTGATCCCAACAGCAATAAAGAGTATTATCTTCAACTTCATTTGTCAGCAATGCACTTCCAAACAACATGCCTTAATTTAAAATTTGCAGAGATTATTTACGAATATACATGTGTCACATTGTCATTTATTATCATTACTGAAGGATTTCTCATGAAAGACAATAAGTAACAATGTTTTTTTACAATATATCTCATATATTTGTAAGTATTTGTGGGAGAATGTCAGGTCTGATTTTGCCCCATATATACACAAAGAGGAATAATATTTAAATTCCAGACAATTAAAGGGAGAACATACTGCATTGTTAACATGGTTATTTAAACATGTAAAGGTGTAAACTTGCGTATTTCATTTGAAATGTCTGATCTCTGTCCTCAGAGCTTTGAATATGAATCCTTTCAAAAAACTTCTAAAATCCCAGTAGTTTCAAAATGAGTCAAAGTGAGCAGTATCTTAAGAAAAACATGAAGAGTTGTACATAAATGTGAAAGGGTGTAGAATGTGGCAGCTGTCTGACAAAATCCCATTTGCTTTACACATTGCTCAGAGGTAATGGCTGTCAGCGCAGTGGTCTCACCTGTTTCTATGGAGCCAATGAAGCCTATGATGAACCCCGCCGTGTGGTACAGAGGCAGGTTGAGGTAAATGACATCATTGGGCGACACACCGTTTGAAGATAAAACAGCCAGCGCCGTTAAGAGCCGGTTCTGGTTCACCACTGCCGCCTTCGGAAGGCCTAAAAGAAATCAGTGCACTAGGCTGTGAAAGGTGTTTTTTATTGTCATAGATGCTATTCAACAAACCATTATTGTAAAATATGGAACAGCTCTATTTTTAAAGCTAGCTCTAAATGTCGTGTTTATAAGACATACTAAGAGTAGTCTTAAAAAACAGGGACAAACCATAAGTAAATGAAGCTATTCAGTACGTGACTTATAATATTTAAATGCAACTAGAGGCATTGTAAAAGTTTTTGTTATCACTTAATTTGACAAGCAAATTCTAAATGTCTGTCAATTGAGGTATCCCAATATTGTTGTAGTTTTTGCAGCAATTATTCATACTTAGATTGTTGCTAGACATGTGACAATTACCGTTTTCAAGGTAAATGGAGATTTTAAATGTATGACTATTGTGCAGCCTGAGTAGAAAGTGTCTGAATCCTAGTTTAAACAGCATATTCTGAGTGGTAAGGTATTCTTTACAGCTTCTTCAGGTTGTGTAGCTATTTTGTGTTTTGAGTCACTGATTGTGTTATTTTATTTACCTGTGGTTCCAGATGTGTAGATGTAAACAGCTGGACTTTTAAATGTAATGTGTGAACGGAGGGAGCGAGGGAGAGGAGTGTCAGGAGCAGCTTCTACTTTATCGGAGAAGCTCTGGATTCCCGGTGTGGCCGAGTCTTCACTCATCAGAAGGACAGTTACTCCCTGCTGGGTCAGTGAAGGCAACACATCCTCCACAGCAGCTCTTAGCTCTGAGAATGACAATTAAAAAAACAGTATTACCTACTTGTTACCAACGTTTGCTCAAGTTCAATTTTGGCTCCCAGCGATCACAAAACCTATGTAATGGAGAAAAAACTATTATTACTTTTTTTCCACGAGACTGTGGAAGTGCACTACATTGTTGATCTTATTTATTTATCTTAATTATTATTTCTGTTTATTTTTTAAGGTATTTATTTACACACTTAAACATATTATTTAATTGAAGGAGAACTCTTGGTCATTAAAAAATGATTTCAATAATGACTAAAATAATTGTGATTATGACTTTTTTCCATAATCGAGCAGCCCTAGGTAATGGACCCAGAAAATAACTCAGTCTTGTCTTGGACTTGGACAAAGACGTTTTAGGAGTATAAAGTGAAGCCGACCAAGACCACAGATGGTTTATCTGTCCTCATCATTCTTGTGACTAGATGAAAACTTATTTTATAAGATTTTATATTAGCTTAACAACAAAAAAAGAACCTTCATCAAAGGCAAACCTCCCCATGAGTTTGGATTTGGACTGAACTAAGATAAAGTTAGACTGTGGGATCCAAAGTGTTAGTATCCCTAAAAGTCTCGGTCTCAATCTGGTCTCAGTCATGACTTGGTCTTGACTACAACACTGCTGCTTAGTTAACTAATTATGCAACTTTGGGGGATGATTATTTAACAGTTTTTGGGTTTTTTTTTACATTATACAAGTTATTAATACCATGGAAAACAATGGGAGCACTTCTTGGGTAAAAAAAACTGAAAAAATGAATATCAGGTGTTCTTCAACAACCTAACATATCTGAGCAAAAATGAAAATGCTTTTCCTATATTAGAATGTGATGTGTAGACATAGGTGGTTTTAAAATCAACATATAGCCTGTGTGGTGAAATGCGTTGTCATAACCATGTCATAATAAAGCACTTAATGAAAGAGTGAAGTTATGATGTAGAGCAAAAAATGCTATAGAAAAAAAGAAAATGCATACATGTGTATTTTAGGTCTTTGGTAGCTAAGTGGACACACGTTTTGGCATCTCCACTTGAGTAGGCTGCGGAACCATAAACATACTTATTTATTTATTCAATTTTGGTCAATAAACCACCACACAGGCGATAATCCCTTTTTAAAAACTGGTTTCTACCTGCGGCTGCGATGAGCACCGTGGCCTTGCAGCAGTTGAAGCAGTGCAGCAGAGATTTGGTGCGGATGTTGTGATTGAGCAGTGCCACGGGGGATCCCAGTTTAGCCAAAGCCAGCCAGGTAAACAAGAAGGAGGGCTCGTTCCCCATGAACAGAGCCACCGGATCCCCAGCTTTGTATCCTGGCTGAGACTGCAAAGCGTTCGCCACTTTGTTACTCCGTTTATCAGTGTAGATATACGAGTAGCGTTCATTCTCAAAGACTATGAAAAGTTTGTCCGGATGCGCCGCTGTCTGCTCCAAGAAACGATCCAAAACAAAGAAGAGGGGTTTCTTCCTCCGTCTCGACACAAACTTCAGAATAATGAGTATTATTTCCCAAAAATACCTGATATCCACCCAGAGCAAAGGGCAGTAGGTTTTTAGAGCAAATGGAATAATAAAGACTGAGGCTAAAACTACTGAAATGATAAACATCTCCATCTCGCCCTGCACAGCCACAGGTCCAATGTACAGAAATGTAGAGTCCTGCTGCAAAATGGGGAATGTGGAAAATAGGGATTTTGTTCAAGGGGGCGGGGCATTTTCTAAAAAAGTGGGCTTTTTTGTCACAACAGTAAAACTTAAGTAAGCTTTATCAGGCAGAATATTTTGAGGTGAGTATTGTGCGCAAAAAAACAACCAAAAAAAAAAAAAAAAAAAAACACTTGATGGGTTTCTTTGCAGACATTTCAACTTAAGCTGAGTGTCATACCCCTGCACCTCAAACCCTGCCACTCTAGAGGTCAGTGTGTCGGTTTTAAAGGTCACAAGGATCTGTTGTAAACAAACTTGTCTAGGGTCAAGCGGTACAGGGGGCGTGGTCACAGGCGTTAAAAATAAGTAACTTTTTTTTTTTTGTACGATTTAAAGACTTAGAAATGCCTTCCTTGAATGATTTACCCTAAGTTTACGTTTTCCTATATTAACCTTCAACCATGTTTGTTCTCTATTGCTTATGGTAACCCTGAAGTCTTTTACTTATTATTATGGGTGTGACAGTGGTAATAAGACATGGCAAAAGAGTGATAGACAAAACACAAAAAATATATAAACATTGTAAGAAAACAATGCCGTACACTGCAGCTAACATCAGCATAATGCAAAGACACAGAACAACCACAGCTTTCAACCTGCCACATCTGGCTCATTGTTGTGAACACTATCTTGTATCTCATCTCATTCTTGTGAAGCCTATCTCGTGTCTCTCATCATTGTGAACCCTATCTCGTGTCTCTCATCATTGTGAACCCTATCTCGTGTCTCATCTCATTCTTGTGAACCCTTTCATTTTGTCTCTCATTCTTGTGAACCCTATCTCGTGTCTCTCATTCTTGTGACTGTATCTTGTGTCTCTCATTCTTGTAAACCCTGTCTTGTGTTCCTCTCCTAGGATTTGTGATCTGTGGCTCATCACACCCCGACTTATTATAATGTTATTTCAAAGGGGTTATAAATTCTTGACATTCAGAACATAAACGTCAATAACAACCACCAGGAGGAGCACTATACTCTCCACTCTATAGGCATCAATAGAAGTAGGATGCTGCAGTTTGTGGTAGGGCTACACTGCAGTAGCTCACAACTCCCTCTAGGGGTGCAAAGTGACACCACAGACGGCCTCAGATGGCACTTTCTGAGTCTTCTTCCACCTGAGATTTTAGCACCAGAGGACTAACCCTGATGGACCAGTCTTCAGTCCACATTTATCTGAAAGAGAAAGATTCACCCTTGAGGACAGTAATGTTCAAATACAGGTAAAAGAGGCCAAGTGGTGAAATAGAAGGTAAAAAAGGATCATTTGTTTGTAATTAGAACAAGACAGAGGCAGTGATACCAGATACCTTCCATGCCTTTCACTGGATATTAACTAATGACAGTTCACTGACCAGACTACCTGCAATCTTCTAACCATCCTTTGTCTTAATCTTTTTACTAAACAATGACATTATTGACTGCCACGCACCACAAACAGCTTCTGTTTATACTGCAAACATACATTTTTTCCATATCATTAAGACTGTAATTACGTTTTCAACAGTATAAACTGAAACAAAAATGCTACACATAGTTCTTTAATGTTACTACCAGGAAACTGCCAATTAGTTTTGTAGTTTTACGCATTTATAATGAGTAAACTGACTGATATGTGGGAAAATGCAATCAGGTGTATTTCAATAATTATCAAAACCTACCACTTCACAAATTACTTTAAAAATATAATTCATTTTCCTCTAAATTAGTTCATGTTGTGTAAGCTATAAAATAGGTTTGAAGGCTTATCTTTAAATAGCTCATTGATTATGGAAGACTTCATTGAAATGCATTTTTTTCTAACATTGTCAATCAACAAAATATCTAAACAGTCTAATCAATGCAAGTCTAAAGGTGCAATGTATCAGTCCTGGAGAATGTCATGGGACTTACCTGTAGATAAGCATTTGTTAAGCTGATTTCACCAATTAATAAAAAACTGTTGTAAATATGGAAGAGTGGAAATAGTAGTAATAGTAATATACGTTTATAGTAATAATATAAACATATGCCATATACATTAATGTCTTGCCAAAACAGGAACCATATCATCCAAGACCCTTTGCTGACTATAAAAAGTCTTCTGAAGTGTTTTTTACTGTGACTGTTATGTACAATAATCTATTTCATTACTCAACAACAAAGCTTAGAACAGCAAAATAAGCATATGAATAAAATCCCTGTTTTAACCTAAACCTAAAGGGGAAAAAAATGTTTCATTAAGACAAACTGAACTGATTTTTGAGGCCTTTGCCACAGTGATTAGTGTTAAAGTATCTGTTTATTGTGCGGTGACCATTAGACAGAAGAGTGATGCTGTTGGAGACTGAAGGCATCCCCTGAGCGCAGCCTTTGAACTTTGGCTGAGGTCCAGAGAAGCAGAGGTAATCTCAGCGGTCACTGAGTTGTGAAACGATGTGAGCACAGTCCAGTGAAACATGTGGTGACACAGGCTGATCTAGGGGCAGTGAGATTGTTTTATCTCATCTAATACAGCTGGACCTGTCACTATTGAGTGGAATATGACTGATATGAGAGAGTTACTCTGTTGCAATGCAAAGCTACTTTTTGAATAAAATAGTAACTACTGATACATTATAGGCTATTTGTCAGTGTTTTTCCTGAAGCATACCTTTTTTATTTCACTGGAGTGGGCTACATGTATGCAGGTATTTTCATTTCAAATATTTCACACTAATAATCTGGGTCCACTCGCAGTAGCCTAGCTTAGCCTAGTCTAGCCAAAAAACAAAAGGCTGAAAAACTAGCCTATGAGTATTCTTCATCAACACTTCTTGCTTCTCTTACACTAGTTATGTGCTAATTTAAGTTACCTGTTTAACTTCTACTTTTGTTACTTTTATTTTAAAGTAACAACACTTGAGAATATATTTTGGCTACTTCGCCAATTTAGACATCCAGATATTTAAATGCGTAAAGATACGCCTAACGTCAATCGACTCCAATTGTCGTAATAACCTATCGAGTGTTCCCTAATTTTGTGCCTGTTTTTTTAAATAATGTGTCATTAGGTTTAAATGCATTAGGTTATAATGTTATATAATAAGGCAACCCCTTTTTTTTAAGAATTTCTTTCAAATGTGCCTCTTTTACGCGTTTGGGCCTAATAACTCGCTGTCTCTCTGATAAGAATTTGCTGGCGTCAGGGATTGGGTTTCAGAGAAAGCCCTTTTCTCGAGTCACGTTGCTGCTGCTCGGGATGAAGCGACCAATGATTTGAGAGGCACGTAGCCCCAGAGCTATAAACTGGAGTCGAGGAGCTGGTGCGTCTTCATTCTTGCATAAAGCGAGAGAGGGATCGTGCGTCGCCGTTTGACTGCTCATACTCAGTTTAAGGTCGGATCATGCTGCGGGTCAGGTGTCTGAGAGGAGGTAGCAGGGGCGCAGAGGCTGCCCATCTGATTGGAGCCATGGTTGGTATCTATCCCAGTGTTTTACTGTCTCTTACTGTTTTATTGATAACACGTTTAGTTCCACTGGTCACAATAGAGGCCGTGAAAAAACAGCAGTGAAATGAGGTTTAAAACTTGGAAAAAGGGAGACAGTACACGTGGGTCTAACAGTGTTACAAAGAAAATAAAAAAATACAAAAACTTGTAACATTTGGAAATGTATCTCTCTGCTTGAATAGTTTTTCAATTTTTATGAAGATAACTGCCAAATTACTCAACTTTTATCTCTTTTATTTTATTTTAGTCTTTTTTTTTTTTAATCTTTTTTATAATTTTTTTTTTTAGGTCTTACAAAGTTAGACTCCAAATGTAGATATTTCAGAAAAAATGTATATAATGTAGGATTAAATTGGTTATTGGTACCTTCCCCTAACATGTTAAAAATAAAGTCTATGGACAAGGGGGCATATCACTACCAAACTGTTGTCATTATTGATGATCCTTAGAAAAAGCTGATTCAAATTAGCCACTGTTGTCTTGGGATAGGACCTTTAGCATTTTGGAATTGGCACTGAAGGCTGTCTCATCAAAGGTTGATCTGAATGAAAAAGAAAAGCACGTAGATTCATGCCATTTCTTCACAGGCTGCAGCAGATTGGTTTCTTAATGCATTTTTGGTCTTTTCTGTTTGAATACTTGGCGATAAGAATGTGTGTTACATGCTTAGAGAGCTTCACCGTGGAGTGACAGTGAACAGCTGTTTGGCACAGATGCGCTCCCAAACTCAGTGACCCAGGCTCAGAGTCACTGTAAAAGCCTATCTACAGATAAGGCTCCTTAACTACACGTGTACTTTGACGCCAAGCCAATGGTGCACGCTGCAGGCACGCAAAGAATATTTAAAGCCACAATTTTCATCAATATTTATTGTTATTGTATATATACATTTTTCTTATTTTTAATGACCTTTGTTGTAAACTCATTGAGTTGATGTTAAACGAATTAAAAACAAAAGCATCTGATTTTCCAAGTATAGGCTTGTAAAGTTCACGCTTTCACCAATTTTTTTCTGCAGCTTGGGCGGGCTGTGAATGGATGGGTGCAAAGGGCCTTCCAAAGCACTTCGAGTGCAGCAGTCGCTGAGCCCCATGTGGAGGACGAACACATTACTGAGCCAATGCAGCAGGAGTGCCCTGTGTGCAGCTACAACGAATGGGACCCTCTCGAGGAGGTGATTGTGGGTCGGGCCGAAAACGCCCACGTGCCTCCCTTCACTGTCGAAGTGAAAGTAAGTCAATAAAGTGTGCCAACTAGACACAGGAGAGATTATACAATGTTGTTACTGATTGTAAAACTATATGTCTGCAGGCTAACACTTATGAGAAGTATTGGCCCTGGTATCAAAAGTATGGAGGCCAATCTTTTCCTGCGGACCACTTGAAAAAAGCTGTTTCTGAAATTGAAGAAATGTGCAATATTCTCCGCCATGAGGGTGTCACTGTGAGACGTCCAGAACCCATCGACTGGTCACTTGAGTACAAAACTCCAGATTTCGCATCCTCAGGTAAGACACAATATTTAAAAAAAATCAACATCTAATAAGGCAAATGTTTGATACTTACTAAATCTATGTTTTAATCATGCAGGCATGTATGCAGCGATGCCCAGGGACATCCTCATTGTTGTGGGGAATGAGATCATCGAGGCTCCTATGGCCTGGAGGGCTCGCTTCTTTGAGTACAGAGCCTACAGGCCTCTGATAAAGGAATACTTCAGGAAAGGTGCTAAATGGACCACTGCTCCTAAACCCACTATGGCCAATGAGCTGTACGATCAGGTGAGCCACACATTGTCAAGTTCAGAACACAAGTTTGACTAAACCTTTGCTCAGGAGTTGGTCCAATACTGGCTCCTTTTGTTTTCATCACCAAAGTGTTCTTGGGCAAGACACTGAATTCAGATACGACCTCCAGGAGGTAGAAGAATACTTGTTGGGAAATGTTTAGTGACACTGATGATTGATGAAACTGTATACATGCATTGTGAACTATTCCATATTTATGATTTATGTCAGTCATATTATAGTAAGGGTAGGTTAGTAATTCCTTGAACCTTTACATCTTTTGTGCTGGTTTTAGGACTACCCCATTCGCACTGTGGAGGACAGGCACAAGCTGGCTGCTCAGGGGAAGTTTGTGACCACAGAGCACGAGCCCTGCTTCGACGCTGCTGATTTCATTCGAGCGGGAAGGGATCTGTTTGTCCAAAGGAGTCAGGTACATTTAAATCACTGCAGTATGCAACATAACTAGATCGTTATAACTGTCAGACTAGTTACATTGCTGCTTTGTTGAACACTGTTTCTTATTTTCTGCAGGTTACAAATTACATGGGAATTGAGTGGATGCGCCGCCATCTTGCCCCAGAATACAAGGTCCACATCATCTCATTTAAGGACCCTAATCCCATGCATATTGATGCCACCTTTAACATCATCGGGCCAGGACTGGTGCTTTCAAACCCTGACCGCCCATGTCGCCAGGTACTTTTGAATTACAGTCATTAAATATCATGTGCACGATCTCTCAAGTGACATATTTTCAGTAACTTGGTTTATTTGTAATTTCAGATCGATATGTTTAAGAAGGCTGGCTGGACTGTTGTGAAACCTCCTACACCTTTGATTCCTGATGGTTGGTATCTACTTTAATCAATTGTTGTGTAAGCAAAGGATTTCTACAGATAATGACGTTAAATGTTTCTCTGTTGTCTGCAGACCACCCACTGTGGATGTCATCCAAATGGCTGTCAATGAATGTTCTCATGTTGGATGAGAAGCGTGTTATGGTTGATGCCAATGAGACCACCATTCAAAAAATGTTTGAAAGCCTTGGTGAGTTAATACACTTTTCCAAATATAATGTTAAACACAAGCACAATATAGTATTTTAATTTAGACACTGTCATATCACTGGCAAACTTATAAGACATGAATATTATACAGATTTTAAAAAATATATATGTAAAAAGAAACAAACTGTGCACTGCTGCAGCATGTTTTTATTTGAGAACATGTTCTTGCTGAAGGTTTAGCAGATTTATGAACTTAACTGATTTTGTTTCAAATGTTATACGTGAATTTGTCATTTAATCAAGTTCCACTGGGTTTGTTCATATACAACAGCATGTCCCTGCAGGGCTACCATAGATGTAGAGGAGTGGATGTCTGGAAAAAATGTGTGCCAAAAACTACACTCCCCACTTTTTAAAGATTCAAGTTATAATTATTTTATTATTATTTAATATGCTAATGTCAAACGTAACTGATTTGCATAAAAAAGAGGGTTGATACATTGATAGTCAAATGAATGAGTTTTAGGATCACATTAATGCAACAACAATTCAATTATTTATTTCTGTGAACATTTAATTCATCATAATAACATGTGACTGTATTTGCTGCAGGTATAAAGACCATTAAGGTGAGCATTCGCCATGCCAACTCACTTGGCGGTGGCTTCCACTGCTGGACCACTGATGTCCGCCGCCGTGGGACACTGGAGTCTTACTTCCACTAGCCATGCCAGAAATAGGCAGTTTTTATTGAGCTGTGAACATTAAAGCCTCAATCCGGAGTTTTAACAATGCAACTCTTTTTAGATGTTTTAAAACGTGTGCTGTATTAATAATGTAACTGTAGTTTTTGTTTCGGATTGGGTCTTTATGTTCAAACTGTTTGAATTGTTTGATTTGACATGGCTGTGCATTTTACAGTGCCTTTGCAAACAGCTTTGTACTGAGATTTTGAGGCTCTCCAGGAACAATTATACAAAAATCACTTTTCTTTTAATCCGTAATCTCAATAATAACTGCATTTCTGGCCTGGCTATTGTAAAGCTTCACTCTTTAAGGCGGACACATCTGGAAGCCATAACTCTGAGGACAAGGTACAATTTGGTATGTGAATGTCGTCACTAGAGGGGACCGCTGCCTCCTCATCCAACGCAGACATGACTCCACCAAGTATTTTCTATTTAAACACATGTATAAAGTTGTTATGTAGGTCATACAGCAATTAGATTTCTTATTGCTGGTATATATACTTTGTAAAGATTTGAATAAATTGAACTTAAAACTGTTTATATTTATTTAGTTTATTGGATTTTCCCGCCAATACTGTTTTTATATTTGAAATCGTACAAAGTCCATATCAGATATTGTACACCTGTTGCCTCTGTTGTTATCTTCTTTTGCAAATCTGGGCCAGTTATATGCTACTAGTCATTCTCACTGAACTGCTTGGCTGCTTCATTGGCTTCAGAATAAGACTTTGTTGTGAAGATATGATTCCCGTGCTGCATTTAAAGTTTTAGCCTGCTTTTGTGTTTACAAGGCTTTTCAAAGAATGCAAGCTGTCATGTTTTGTATGAAGCAATGTTAATAAATGTAAAAAAATAAAAATAAAACATATTGTGGTCATTGTGAGTTATTATGAAATCAAACGGCCTTCAAAAAAGGTGAAGGCTGGTCGGAGCTAAACTATTACCTACAGCCGTTGACATGGCCGATAACAGCTCCACAGTTTGTTCAGTCAGTGCAGTGTTTAAGTTGTAACACCTTAATGTCTGTAAACATTAACTTGGCTGATATAATGTTGCGTCATATGTGATACTAAAGGAAACCAAATCCATATATTCTCCAAGCTGAGGCTAAGTGTGTGGATATATGTGATATTATTAAACCTGTGGCAGCTTTCGGCTTGTTCACAAATCAACAGTGAGGATCAGAAGTTGGTCCATTCAATTTAGTGTAAGATCTAAAATTGCACACTGATCTCAAATATAGAAGTGATGGCATTTTGGTCAACAATCTCAATGGATTCAGGTGTGGTTCAAAGAATCAAAGATGCTTTTTGTTTGAAGGATTTAAAATCTTTTGTTTGTAACTACAAGCCCCATTATAGACAGTGGTCAAAGGAAATGCATCACAAAAAAGTGAGTAGTTGTTTACTGTTGCTGAATTTAATTTAATAAGTAGTTTTCTGTTAGTGTTAATAAATTACTGTTTCAAAGTTATTACAAAGGCACATTTAAATATTTAACATAAAAACATGGAGTAAGTTAGATAAAATTTTGCTTGGTGAGTGGTAAATGTTAAACCACTGTTTGTAATGGTATGTTCTGCTGACATCTGGTGGTCACCTATGCACATAACAAACTGTATAAAACCACTTCAACCACACACCACTTCAAAACTCTAAGCTCTTCACAGTTAAATTGAAGTCATTAGTAATTTTCTTCTTTTACTAAAAACAGCATACACATCACATATTATCAGTTTGTACAAAGATTTACACTTTGATAAATAAAAACCACATACAGTCAAATTTGATAGCAAGTGGGCCACATCAGTTAAAACCATTTTTTCCCTTTGTTTAAGAGCAAAGAAGTATAATTAGATAATAATGATGATAATAATAATGCCAGTGCTGTCATCAATTGCAACCAAAAGAGGCTAATGTTGGCAACAGCCTGTAGCTCAGGGCACATGATTTCTGCAGCCTTCAGCGTGTATGTTTTCAAGAACTCACCTTCACAATATTGCTTTGATGCTAATGCTATTCTACTAACAGTTATGTAGCTACCAGATCACTGCTGCCTCACTGACTTCTCGTCAATGGGTGAAAACAGTTGTCGTTTCCTCAGACCCACTAACAATTCATTTATCTTCTCTCTTTTCAGTTTTCCTTGCAGCTGTTGTATTTTTCACCACAAGTGTCATATTGGAGCTAAATATTGTATTCTCTGAGCTCTGAAACTTGCTGCATACACACCAAAC
The DNA here is from genome assembly GCA_036850595.1 of Rhyacichthys aspro. Lineage (NCBI taxonomy): Eukaryota > Metazoa > Chordata > Actinopteri > Gobiiformes > Rhyacichthyidae > Rhyacichthys > Rhyacichthys aspro. The sequence goes on along the minus strand of CM072150.1, from coordinate 18,987,958 downwards.
ACACATGGTTTTCCCATTCTCCCCACTGAATAAATATTAAGTGCTACACTACATTCTGTGTCCACTTTTCTCCTTTTTGACAAAGACATTTTGGGTAATGAGGTGCCACAGAGATTCATTTTGACAGCAAAAGAAAAGAACTGCATCTGCTGTTCAGTTTTGGATGCTATGTCAACTATTCTTACTAATGCGACCTCAAGTGGACAAATTAGGAATAGCAGTAATTTTAATTTTAAAAGAATGCTTAAAAGTTCACGTTTAACAGGCTGGGATTGTACCCTCTGATGGGCCAGTTTTGACCCACGGGCCACACATTTGACATCCATTGACTTCTAAATTCTTTACATGAGATTCCCTTTGTTTTGAACACTTTTCTGAACAAAAGTCCCATTTAAGCCTTTAAAGTCACAGTTTGTAACGGTGACTAAACTCCATTGCTCATTAGAAAAAAAACAGTTGCTTTGATAAATACTTTCTATGTAACACACTTATTTTGAACTGTGATTTTAACACTTTGTTAGTTAAAGTGTTTTTTTCTCTGGCCTTACTTGCAGCCGTACATAACAAAAAGCCTCTGTCATTGCCCCTGTCCTGTCTGCAGATGTGTGGATGAAAAATGATGTCAAGTTTATGTAAAAATACATTTTTACATCCATTTTATGATCAGAAGTAATCATCCACATTAAACCTAACACACAGTGGTAGTTCATTTTTTCAGACTCTATAGTTTCACCACAGATGTGTTCTTGTTTGTACAGCTGCTTTATTGCACAATACAGCAGCTGGAGAATTGATCGAGTTCGGCTAAAGACTTGTGCTGTAAGTCTCCTGGCGTTAGGTAACTTAACGATTTAAAGTCCACATGCTCCGGAAATCAGCAGAACACATACACTGTGGACAGAAATCTGAACATACAGTATGTTGTAGAAATATGTTCTGTATAAACCAAACAAATGGACATTATTGCAGTGTTGTAAATGTGTTACACTGGCCCCATTTACAGCAATACATGATGTAGCCTCTGTGACGATATATTTGACTGACTTCATATTTTTGTGTTGCCTTAAGGCAAAAAAAAAGTATTTGCCATGTTTTATAAAGAAAAAAAGGTTAATAAATGTTGGTTGTGAATACTGGATCAAATGTGTCCCATATATGATGTAAAAATGCAACATTACTATTACTATTTACTATTTATTTTGGACCTTACATGTCCATAATGGGCACGATTATACCTTTACATATATTTAAAACATGGTGTGATGTCATTTTGCTGCGTCTGAATAAGTGCCAGTAAGAGTTAAACAAAGATACCGAGGTACAGTGTGTGCAGTGCTCTGTCATAGTGAGGTAAACACACATTTCTGTTTTGTCTGTGTCCTTTGAGAACAAGCTACTGCAGTCCCATTAATGATAACTACTTTCAAAACTTTGTCATATAATATTTGCCATGCGATTTAAATGTACTTTTCCAATTAATTACTGTTTTGTGGTTTATTTAGTGAGGATCCCAAGTCCAAACATAAATGCACAAAAAACTAAGTAGGAGTAGTATTGTTGATTAAAAAGTACACCTTCAGCGCCCCCAAGTGGAAATGCTACCACTCCTCTTGTTACTGACTATCACTACTTTCGGATCCATACACTAGATGGTTGTCAAGAGACGCATAGTTTGGAGAAGCAAGCAGGAGCAAATCACATTTAAACATCTGTAAAAACTGAACTGCTTCAATGTCCATTTATATAGATGATATGTACACTATATGTTTCTTAGAAATAGCCCAAATTTGGTTCAGACCGCCACACTCATGTGCTTGTATAGGTGAACTTTTTTTTTTTTTTTTTTGCACTGACAATAGTTTTGATGTTTTCACACTTTGTTAAGTTGTTCACTTTATTAGCAGCTGTACATAACAGAAGACATGCAGAGAATTCAATACCTATCCCCAACTATCTCAGAGATCCTCTTTTATGAAATACAGGCTATCCCGTCAAACATTTAATTTATCATCAGTTACCTGTAACACTGAGCTGTCCCATTCATGCTCGAGCCTTCTCTCCTCAGTAATCTCTCTTTTACTACCTGTCACCACATGCCAGCAATACACCTTTTAGTATGAGGAAAAGTAGCACTGGGATGTCCCATAACAAAAAGTGAGCATAAAAGAGACTTTATTAAGCCATATAGGCCAAACAAAAAGTACAGGTGTAAATATGACTAAACTGTACATCACAGTGAAAACAGGGGCAGAAAAGGAGTTTTATTCGCGACTTTGGCTGAAAAAAAAATCTGTACAGTGTTCATATTGTATATAGCCTTGTGCAATGTGTTTGTATCTATAGAAGGACTGAGGGAAAATGGGTCACTGATCAGACATCTGACACAACACTTGACACAAACAAAAAGTCATAGAGTAAAAACAGTTGCTTGTACAAAGTAGTTGTTGGACAATTTGTATTTGAACAACAAAAAAAAGTATACTCCTAAACCATCAAACCCAACACGTCAAAGAACAGTTTCATTTTTCTGTGCTGTGTTTAAAGGATACCTGTTGTTTGGGATTGGGGTGGCAGTTTGTGATGGGTGACCCCTAGAGAGGTTTGTGTTTCCTCTGCTCTGTGTGAAGGAGCATCTACAATGACGTCATTGAAGCATTAACTTCAAAAAAGGTCAGAGGTTTGGTCATATAACATATTGCATCAACTGAAGATTGTTTTCGGTTAATTTCAAGCTTTAAAAACTTAAGGAAGCCACACATTTTGAAGACTTACCACTTGTAGTCACAAGTTGGGCTTTTGTTCACTTTATTGTAAAAAGTGGCTTGAAAAACTGATGGAGAAGGCTGGTTCAACTACAGTAGTTTGGAGACTCTGGTTAAAGCAGTGGAGCAACAGACACACATCGGGATGAGTGGTATACAGAACAACATGGACCCTCCTCTGGATTGGGCTTTTGAACAATAGAGAGCAGCCAGTGGACGACATTGTACAATCAATCAGTCTGTGGAGGATGAAGTCTGAATCAACTTATTTGAAGAGACCTAACCTTACAGAATTTCCCTATGGGGATTGATTTGAATTTGAACATATACAGCAAATGCAAAGTTTTTACTTCACAAAGCAATAGCTGTAAGGCACTGACTCTGAATAAAACCAGAAAGAGCTGTTTGCTACTAAACACTAGGATTGTTTTCAAAATAAGTTGAATATCTACCAGTATTTCTTCCTGGAATACGACTCCTTACGTGTTTATCCTGTTTACTGTTTCACCAGAACAAGACACACGACGTTTGTGAAAACATTTTTACCTGAGCCATTATACTCTGTCATCCAATCAGCTGAGTGCTGTGAGTAGCTCCACCTTTCAGTAACCAGAACTCACTCTTTGAACCATGACAGAGCAGTTACCAAAGTAGGTTGGTTTGTTTATTTGTGATGCTTTTGTCCCTTTTGATGTTTAACCAAAAGCATGTTGACCCAATCAATGAAAATGCCTTTTTAAAGGAGCTCTTTGAGCTGGTTTGTGGGTTATGGGGGCTACAGTAGCTCACAACTCCATCTAGTGGCCCGCAGAGAAAATTCAAGAAGAGTGCACTTGAATCTGCTCAGGTCACTCACATGGCGCCACCAGTAGAGGGTGTGGGTTAAGAGTTTTTGTTTGGACCTGTAGCTTTTGAGAAATCTTAATCTGTCATTTGCCTTTTCCTCCAAAAATGTTGCTCGTCGATTTGAACTCGGATTTGAACAACAGGTTTATGTGTGATGTGCTTTTCATTTTGTTTTTAAGTTCAGGCCAACGTTGTGTGGAAAGACAAGCTATTTTCCTGGCTGCATGTGTGACATTTGTTCATGTGAATCAAATGCCAAATCAGTGACTGTGGTAAAGTTACAGCCTGAAATAAATTTGACTTGTGTCTTATGTCATTATCAAAATAAGGTCATATTTTATTATAGACACTTAGACAACATTTTGAAACAATATCAGCACTTTCTACTCCACTACATTTTCTTTTCTTTTTTTTTTTTTTTTTTGCCACCAGTGATTTCCTTTCTCCTGTTTTTAACTTCTGTTTTAGTGTGCTGATCGGTGCAGGCCTTGATGAAAAATGTTCTGCTGAATTTAAATCAAAGCTGGGCACAGTTACAATTATTGTCCAATGCACTGGTTCTGGTACTATACTGTTGTTGATGCACTCTAGTACTTTTACTTTTATACTTTAAAGCTCCACTACCTGAGTTTCTTTTTGTAATTCCTGTCTCAGATTCCACTCACCTCCAAAAGCAGCCTGCTTCTCTTTTCCCCCAAAAAAAAAAAACAAAAAAAAAAACCCCAAACAAACAAACAAAAACCTTTCACCAAACTGAAGTTTAGAGTTTAGCGTTAGCTTAGCTGTGACTTCCGCATCAAAACGGCAATTTTCTCCTCCTCGTTGACCCTTAAGTGACTGAATTGACAGCATTTATCTTTGTTTTATGTTGCCTCGCTTTTCTCTGTTGATGTTTATCTTTTTTTTTACTATTTCGCTGTGTTAAAAGACATATTTACCACTGAAAATACACTTTCTCAGCAGCTATTAAACTTCACGTCGTATGACAATCCATTGTCGCTGAATGGGAGCGCTCCTTTTTGAGCTTGTGACTTTGCGAGCACGGCCGAGGTTTCCAGTTCCTGAACAGAGGTTCTCATTAATTAAAATCCCTTATAATCAACAGTAGATGGCGTCATAATGCCTGTTTTTTCACAAATTATTGCTTTTACAATATTATATTTGGGGTTTAAACCATTTTCCCCAATTAGAATAAAAAATATCTGGTATAGTCTATTTGAAAACAAGTTGAATATAGACATAAAGAGATCATATGATAGACTTTTTATTAAAACAATCTCTTTATTTTGAGATGGTGGCTGTGTTTGATTTCCCTCGTGTAAATAAACCGGCAGCTCTTTGAGAAACCTTGCAGATGGCTCACTTCCTCAGCTGTAGCTCCCCTGCTCTTTTTGGGCTTTTTTCAAAGTTCCCACGGAGCCCGAGGTCCCGCCCACTGTTGCGGAGCTCGACGCCCATTGGCCGCCGCCCGCTCATTTGCATTAACGTCAGTAAAGGCTGTAGGTCAATCCTTACGGGTGCTTTTATTGGATGTGCCGCTGTCAAGCAGTCCTGAAGAATTGGAAGGGCAAACGCCAGAGAAGGCTGAGAAAAGACAAACCTCAAATCAGCATTATGTAGCTCCAATCTGCCTCGTCTACGCTCGCTTAAAGGATCCATCAATCTGAGCCGGTTTCACACGCGAAACTTGTGGATACTGAGCGAGGCTGTTTTTTTTTTTTTGGAAACATTTTCCTCTGAGCCGTTGCATTCTCCAGAGGTGGTACCTCCACATATTACAGCCTGACAGCCTCTCTTTTTGATTTTTTGCTACAGAATGAGCCTGGTAACACCGTAGCCAATTGCACTCGGGTTTGTGCTTTCTTTATATGTGGCGGATCATCCTCCTCCACCACCGGGCAGCGAAGGAAGGAAAGCCTGAATGGAGACTGCGAGCCATACGCCGGGACCTCCCCGTGTGCTCCTCCGCTGAATGTGGCCCGATTCATGGAGAGTTTGGCCGGCTTTGTGTCGCGCTGGGGCCGCTGCTGTGTGACAGTACGCCGTGGATATTTCAGCCTGTTGATGATGGACCGCAAAGTGTCGTGAGAAGCGCTTTATGGCCCGTGTTTTACGCTTAAGTGGCTAACCAGATTGTCGAGACGCTGAAAGAAGACATGTTTTTTGATGGCTCCGGGGTGGCGAAGGACAAATGAAACAGTGGACACTAAAAATGGATGAAACTATTGCTTGAGAGCTGGCGCAGGCTGGGAGGGAGGGGGACTCCATGGTGCGTTCAGGCCTACTACTTGATAACAGTGAAGTTGAGTGAAAAATGGTCATGTGGTACGAGAAGAGGGATAAATCCAGTCCCAGCTGAAGGATACAAGTTTGTGAAGGATAACTGCTTTGATTAAAGCTCTCCAAAGGGAGGAAACCAGCTTCCTGGTCAGGGGGGTGGGGGCAAAAATATATTATTCATGCCTTGTGTTGGAGCAATTCAACAACTGGCTTTGCTGTGGCCTAGATGATATCTACCCATCTTTATGTGTATTTATAAATGGTCAAAATGAAGGCTTAGGAACAAAAGTGGACCTTAACAGACTCAAGAGGACACAGAGGAGCCTCAAAAGGAATAAACTTAGAAAAAAGAAAAAAATATATATTCTGAAGTGGGTTGAAGCATGGGCTGTGCTTCAAGTATTCATATCTCTGATAGGGTGGTCTACCACAGTGGAAAAGAGTCCGAGGATTCCCACTCACCCCAGCAGACTAATACCACTCAGCATCAAGGAAATCCTGCCTCGGGACTACTACCCCTCAAACCCCCGAGCTGCAAGGTGAGGGAACCTGCACCGACACTCACACACAACACGGTGTAGGTTTAAGCACTCCTTCAAACGTGTTGGTCGTCATATTCAAGGAAAACTGCCTCTGAAGTTTCTAAAGAGATTGTTCAAACAGCACTATGTCATTTTTTTAGGATGAATGAAAAACTAAAGGAAACAAATGCTGCTACAAACTCACAGTAAACATCATATATTTAAAATCTACATTTTTTTGGCAGGATATATGCTCTCATGAGATGGGAGCATGGTCATTTTGAGTTAAATAGCGTAACCAGTCGAACCAGGGACACTTTTATTTAAAAAGGGGTGTCATTCTCACAGTTTCACTAATAATCAATTTGAGGCTTTTTTTAAATGATTCAGTCTTCGTATTTTGAGGTAGAAACGTACAGAGTCGAGGCCTCAGACATGATTATTAGCTTTGATATTCAATAGATTTTTTTTTTTTTTACCAGAACGTAATGATTACAGATAGTTATTTTATTCTCTCCTTTGGATAAAATGAGACAAGTTTCTTCCTTTTGATCACATTTATAAACTGGAAAAGGAGTTTGCACTTATTGTCCTTCTGTAAAAAGAATATAAAGGCTTTTATATAAATATATGCAAGAAAACGTTGCCTTTTTGAGGAATCTCTTACTTAGGCACAATTTAAAGTTTTTATTTATGGTACAACAACAGACAGAAGGCCTTGAATTCACTGATCAGCGTTTCCCAGTTAACTCCTGCTTGTTGCAGCGTTAAAGAAAGTCCTTCAGGTTCTTTAAAAACATCAGAAAAAAGCAATAGAAAGAATGGACTTTTACAAAAAGAAGTTATAATACCCAGGGATTTGTTGTGTACAGTTTGTACTTGATGATACAACGCAGCTTACTTCCCTTTTGACTGATTCACATTGAAAAAAAGTGAAAGGTCACAGGGTCACCGGTCCCAAGGAGTGTTTATCTCAAATAGAGTTTAAAACACACAAGCTCTGGCCTTCGCTTCACCTCGTGCCCGACGTGTAACAGGGCAGCGAGCGCTCGTGGATCTAATCGAGGTCTGAAAAGTCATTTATAGAAACATCACAGAGGAAGTGGTTACAGACGGGACAGTGGCAGGCAGGCAGGCGGGGCCGTGGAGGGTGGGGGGATTACCGTGTATGAATTGGAAGAGGACTTTGGTAACATATTAGAAAATCGTCGACACAAAAACAGCACTTCTCCCAGTTGTTAATATGATTACATTCACTATATTTCGATATCAAATGTAGTCTTTAATATTTAACGTAAGACGGACAATGTGACATTGTGGCAACAAATCTGACTGTGGCCGTGACCGAACAACCTGAGCTCAGAGACGTATTACACAATGCATGCAACACGACCACATTGCTTTAAGGCAGTTTTTAGTTTTAACATGAACATTTTTCACTTTGACTCCTTACAAAATCTTGTCTGACTAAGATTTTCAGACCAGAAGATTTTCTTAATTTTTTTTCAAAGATACAAAATGAGCAGAAAACAGTTGAGACACAAACAACAAAAAACTAAAACACTTTACCTCACTTAATGATCTGTTTCTACCTTTAAGCTGAGCTGAATTGTCTGCAATAAGAGAGTGCATAGCTTAATAGTTAAAAAAACACAAAACAGATAAACTATTAACTCTAGCTATTCGTTCCCATGTCCTTCTTGCAAGCTTTACAAATCATTGCCCTGTACGAGATTGCGTCATTCACTGGTATTGAATATTGTTGATTATTTTTAGGTTTGATTCGTTTCAGCAGTCACAGTTTTCTCTGCTACCACTCGGGAACCTCTTTTGACCCTCCTTGCTTAAAAGACCACCTCAGAGGCTTTAGTGAGACTCGTACATAACAGAGACAATAGTTGATCTTTTGACAGTGAGTGGCAGATGCAAAGGCAGATGTGTCTATTGTTTACAGACCCTTTGGCTTGAAAATCTAATAAACACGTACCACCTGCTGTAGAGGATAATGTACGCTTTAGCTTGTGTGGTTTTAGGGATTGTGGATTTATTTTTTAAAAGCTACATGCTCCATTAGTCATCTTGAGACTAGTGTAACATGCAGTGTGTTAAATACAGTATATAATATTGTGATAATGATATGCCCCACGATATCTTGTGTTCAATTTAGCATATTAAAGGTTAAGGTGAATCCAAGAACATATCTGAAGAAACTGGACTCTTATTTTAACATGCAAAATTTGTTCATACAAATATTGTGATTGTGTTGTTTTTTTTGTAGGTAGGTAGAGCAAATGCCCAGCACGCAGGACTCGGGACAGACTACTGTTTAGTTCAGTTTAACTTAACATATTTCATACATTTTTATTTTCTCAGGGAGTTCAGTTCAGAGTCAGTAAAATGAACATAAAACCAAATGTATTCACTGATATCACAGCTTATCCTGAAGAAAAGTTTGTACTGCTTTAAGGGGCTATCAGGCTTCGTGTCGTCTTGGTCTCAAAAGCAGTCTGCCTCTGACTCCAACCAAGTCCGCAACTACTTTATTAACACTATCACCTCTATCAGTTTGGACTTTAAAGCAGGGGTGTCAAACACAAGCACAGAGTGTAGTGTAGCACTTCCTATTTATTCACAGAGGTGAATGAGAAATTGTGTGTGTATATGCAGCAAGTTTCAGTGCTCAGGGAATTTATACTGGACCCCCTCGAAAATGAGATGCTACTTCTCAAGGGGCAATCCTTTGATAACTTCAATTCAATATAATATTCAGCGCCAATGACACTCATGGCAAAAAAAATACAACAGCTAAACTGAAAAGAGGAAAAATAAAGGAATTGTTAGAAGGTCTGAGGAAACAACAGCTGTCTTTTTACCTGTTGCCGAGAGGTCAGTGATGCAGCAGTAAAAGTTAGCGGCCTTATTGCTTTCTAAATAGTAGTAGCATCAAAGACATATTGTGAGGTTGAGTTTGTGAAAACCCACGTGAGCTCAAATTGGGCTGTATGGGGCCCCTAAACAAAATGAAGTTGACTGCCCTGTTTGAAATGAATGACTAATCACTTAATGTCTAAAATAGGAATCTTCTTGTTTCAAGAAAATCAGTCTTTTCAATATTGTTTGCTAACCTAGGGAAAAAAATCTTTGAGTCTTTGTTATATTTTTATAAAATATTATTAGATTGTCACAGAGTGATAAGGGCTTGAAAGGGCTTCCATTAGACAGCTGGTTAAAACAGGCTCCTATGTAAAAACTAATTGAAATGTCCATTTTAACAGTTATTCTTATCTGTAACTGGGGAACAGTTATGTAAAATTAGCCTCAGGGAGTGGCAGAGAGTAAAATTGAAAGAGCTTTGCATGTACATCCTCAGGCAAATCAAAAACATCTGTGTAAAAAAGTGTGATCTTGTGAATTAAGTGCATGAGTGTGTCCTTGTGTCGCTGTGTTTTCATAACTGTGTGTGCGTTTGTGAGACAGACCGCGGGCTATTTGAGGGCCTCTGTCAAGCTGAATTTTGTGGCCAAATGTCAACGCGGGACGCAGCGAGAAGTCAGTGTGACAGATGAACCCACGTCAAGACGCCCACTGTGCCTTTGATTGAATTAGTCCCTGATTGAGTTAGACTAATGGCAGACAAATCTTCTTCAGCTGGAAATGGTTAATCCCTGCGCTGGAGGTGTCAAACGCTGCCCATCTGTGAGCAGCGAGGTTTTAGTTAAATGTAACCTGCTACCTCTACATGGGGCTGTGGGGTACTTGTGAATAGATGTATTAGCTCTATTACATAATGGTGTGTGCAGACGTTATACTGAGAGACAGGTCAAACTACAGCATTAGACAATAAAGCAGAGGGAGGTGGGATTTGAGCTGGACCCCAACGATGTATACAAACAAACAAACAACAAATAAATAAATAAATAAATAAATGCAAAATGTCATCTCTTGGTTAGGAATATTAGTGTGCAAAAGTTTTAGGTCGGAAAGAAGATTAAATGTGGTCATCATCAAATGTGTTGAAAGCAAACCTCTAGACATTATATAAAGTCAAATAGAAAGCCTCAAAACCTTTAAAAAAGTAGAAACGTAATAATGACAATATAGTACTTCAAATATGTTATAACATGTCATTTTAATTTTTCCCTCACTTGAAAAAGTAAGAACTGATTGATCGTGTCAGATAAATACATTTTTCCATACATCTTTGATTAACCTTGACAGTGCTATGTGCAGCAGTGTAGCTGCAGACAGACCTTTAGTGGGAAAAAATCTGTTGCTTTAAAATCTGTAAATTTAGTTTTCCACAGTGACACAAAAATACCTACTCCAGCTTTAATTGCACGTTCAAAGGCTTTTTGAAATTTCAATAAAAGTGTTAAGTGGCTCGGCTTGGTTGGGCACATATAACCAAAGGGTCGATGTATTTAAAGAATACATTTTGAACACTCAACAGATTCCTGCCTAAAAGCTGTGCAATTTCGGGTTATATTGAGCAAATTTACTCTGACTTGATCTGGGCACTTGGGCATATGAATAAAAGTATAGTTCCCCAAATTTTAAGTGTGAGGACTGATTGGAGATTGACTGATTTGTTTATTTTATCATACGTTTAAATGGTTACTACTTTGTTTATTTATTTTCTTTGATGTTTTCATTAGCCCTGTGTTAATATTGTTGCTCTGGTGTGTCTTCTCAAAATTACACCTGATCCATTAAGACTTTGTTTACATTTTTTAACCTTTTCCAACTTTAACTCAACGCAGCCCATCGATTACTGTGTAAGCATCATGACTGTAACTCTATAAAAACACCTGCATTTAATTTAATACATATAATGTATTCTTCAGAGATTTTCAGTAAATCCTGTCCCAACTCAAGTGTTAGAATGCACTTCATCATATATTGTTTTCAAAGCTTCCCCAATGTAACCTTTTACTAGAAAATACAAACCCTGAAAACCCTCAAAATTTCCATCAAAGAAGTAATGTGAATATGTAGTATTTTATCAATACATTTATTGTATATAATAAATAACACTTAAATCATATTGTCATTTTCAACATTATTACGTTATAGTAATATCTTGCGTCCCAGGTTCACATTTTACACACTACACCCGACTATTTTCACCTCATTTTACAAGAACTGGTAAACTTGCATTAAAATGACGTAAACCATTACAAATGCGCTTTTAGCTAGGTGTTTTTTGGAAAAAAATATTGAATGAATAATGAATAATGAAACTGCAGTAGATCCCAGCAAGTGTCAGTGAGGACGACATCCCTGCGTCTGAAGTAGTTGGAGTTAATATATGATTTGTTTTCTTTTCTCACTGCGTCTTGGCTTGTGTTGTTGTGAATTTAAGCCTCATTCCCCGAAGGATAATAAATCATCTCCATTTACACAGCTGGCAGTGCAACCTTCGCTTATTATTTCAAAACCAAATTGGCCTAATGTTAAAGGCGTGCTGTATCATGGTGCCGGGGAACATGTGCAGGCGTCCGCAGTGTGAGAACGGTTCAATCAAAAAGTTTGTAAGTGTGAGTCTTTGTCAAGGGTATGTTACCATCTGGAGCGCTCTAGCCATGATAAGGCCCTCGTACAAGGTCCTGTGATAGTGGGCACTTTTCCTCCCCTCCCTGCATGTACTATATGCTGCTAAACAGACAGAGGCCTCAGCCAAACATAACAGTGTTTATCTGGCCTTGACTTTTCCTGTCTGAGCCCCACACTCAAGGAAATCAAGTAGCGGTTTCCCTCTGAACGCACCACTTTTACCCCTCTTACTACGGATGACAACATAGAAGAGAATATGCAATATACATGTTTAATATTGCAAGGTTTTGTGTGATAGTAAGTGTAAAGTGTAAGCTTTTCAACTGTATCAGAAGAAATAAAGAAATACTGACCTCTAGACTATAACTACACTGGTGCTATTACTTTTTATTCTTTATTCAAATGTACAATATGCAGGATCTTTGTAAAGAAACCAGACCCAATCATGCACCCTCAGTTTCAGGAAGACAAATTGTGGTTTATTCTGGTTTATAAATGAACTATAGCCCCCTGTCATGGTCGCGCTTTATTTTCATTTCTTCTGTGAGCTGTGATTGGATGAAAGCTCCACTCTCATAACCATCCTTCTCATGTAAACAAAGGAGTAAAATACCGAGTATATGAAGTTGATACAGTCAAGACTGTTTTAAATACACAAAGGTGTGATATAAAAAAGATTACCTTTTTATTAGTGTCAGTTTTAATCATGAAAAACCTGCATGTTGTAGCTTTAAGGCTTCGATTGAACAATTATTTTTACATGGGACACACCTCATTGACGTTTCAGCTTACAATAATAATTCTCTAAGACCTCATCAAGACTAAGATTATAACATCAAAACAAATTCCATTGAGTTTTTTAAACGTGTTTTTTTTTTTTTTCCTAAAATGCTTGACCTGGATACTATATGAAAACACCAGCGTTTTCCTGTCAGATTTAAAAATGCATTACTCTAGATGTTGTGCAATTATAAACTTGCAATAGACTTCTGAAGTTAGTCAATTTGGAGTGACTATGATGATACCATGTTGAGAAAAAGATGAGAGTTGACCGTCACCAAGGTTTATCTTCTGGCGACCGGCAGCAGCTAGATATCAGTCATAAACAGTCCTTAAAAACGCCTTGTTGTTCAGTGAAAATATGACGGCCAAGGTCTGCTTTTAAATGCCAACGTTGCTGCAAACAAACAGTTTTTATTAAGGGCTACCGTGTTCTGATTCCTGCCTATGTTTGAGCTACGCCTTAGCTGGAGAAGAGTGAACTACATTTTAACAGGGATTTAAGTGGAGCCAATGAAGTAATACATCTTACTCTGCGAAGATATGATAGCGCGACCTGGGAGGCTCGCTCGTTTGTCAGTCGTCTCGCCCACTGTTTCTGCGTGTGGTTATGGACAGTGGTTAATGTGAGTTTAGTCTGAGTTGGGTAATTTATTCCAGCGGAGGCCTAAGACCTGATTGTGATGAATTAATCCACTGTGCTTTTCTACTCGCTCACGGGAGTCGCTGATATAGGCTCTTAGGATGTGTCCACACTCAACAAAATTCATTTCCAAGATATAATATGCAGGATTAAAAAAAACCCTCTTGCTCCAGACCCTCTGTAGTAACTTGATGAGCCTTTTTGCACGTGCTTTATCACTGTTTACATCCCATTTTAGGTAGCGTTTGCATGAGAACGATGAACAGAAAAAAAAAAATACAATCAACTTAACAAAAAGTGTAAACATGGCTATTACCTGCATAGTGCTAAAGGACATTGGGATGGCTGTTTTCTTTTGGCAAGCACTAAAAAACTACAGTGATTATCTTTTTACATTAGTGCACAATATGAACAATAAGATTACCAAGCAACACTCGGGAGCAGCTTTGTTTTCCGCTGAACCGGTAAGTGCAGGGCTGATTTAGCAGAGTTAATTGTCTACTGTAACTGCCTGTGTAACAGACTAACTTGTGCCTAAACATCCTTGAGCCTATTCTGAACAGCTGTCCCAAGATTTTGTCCTTTTATGAGTAAATAAAGAGGTCTAGGCCCAGAGATTGAACGTTTGTAGACACGTTTTGTCAGAGATGTCAGAGTGTTTGTTTACTATCAAATCTACATAGTGTGTCTTTAAACCGCATTCTGCTGCATTTTCTTGTAGCGTCTCCACTAGTCTTCTCACCTGGTGTGGATTATAGTTTGCCTAGTCTGTAAAGGTTCTTCTAATATTGACAATGAATAAATAATTGGTGGACAACACAATAATTAGCAGCAGACCTAATTACCTAATTGTTTTGACTGCATAGTTGCCTTCTCCCAGTAGTTACACCCAGTCTAGGGCTCATATTTTTGTCTGTATTCATATTTAATTGTACAGCATTCGCAGTGAACAGTGGAAGTCTACATACGGATATTACTTTGCTTGTAAAACGCATTTGGTTGGACGCAGACTTTGTACATGAGGCTCGTCTCTGTCATGCCCTGTTGTCTCTGTCCAAACAGCTGGAGATGGGACGAGTGATGGCCCGCGCTTATCAGTGTGTGTCGAGGATGTCATGTGTAGACGCACAATGGCCCTTTATGGCTCAGAGCATGGCACTAACGCTGGCGCCGTGCCACTCTCTGACGTCAGTGAGGAGACGCATAGTTTTGTGCTGCTCAGACTCTTCTGTCATGGAGGCGTCACTCTGAGGACAAACTCCAGGACTAGGACGTAAAAAATATCATCATATACACGTAAAATCTTCTTCTGCCTTATGAGTAAAAAAAAAAAGCAAAAAAAACAAAAACTTAACCATTAAAGGAAGAGCATGTTTATGCACTGGGTTGTGTACTGAAATGAATTACACCTAATAAATGTATCAAGAGGCTAATCAACTCAGGTGTACGGCAGGTGTTCCTCTGTTTACGCCCCTCAAACACACATCATAATGTAATGCTCCACCGTCCCTGGATGGCTGTTGGTGCCAAAAAGATTGATTAATATAGATTATTATCATTTATTGTCCTTTAATGTTTGTCAGAGGGAACAAATGTCCTCGAACTGCTCTGTTTTTTTGTGCGCGGTGCATAGAGGCCTTTGACTTTCCAGGGCTTTCTCAGAGATGTGCGTCAGGCATTAATAATAAAATTGACTTGACCACAGTTTGAGAAGCACTGCTCTAGAAGGTTCAGCTGGTTTTTCTTGTTGAGTATGGGTTTGTTATGACATGACACTATTAAGTAAGTTAACTAAGAAACAGTGAGTTAACCACCAGGGCACATATCATTGTCAGGTTTAGGACTTTTAAACTGACAGTGACAACCCTGTTTATGAGTCTGCTGCTCTTATGAAACACTACATCCCATTGTTTTAGAAATAGTCTTCAAAGATAAAGCCACATTCACAGTTTGTTGAGTTCCCCCTCCAGCTTTCGAGTCTCATAAGATACAGATATCATAAGGTCAGCATGTGATAGTTTCATGAGATTATGGAAACTGTATTCTTTCAAAACCAGCCGCTATAAGTGTTTACTTTACAGCCAGGCTCTCTGTTCTGTGTCAAAGCTTACAGGAATGTCGACGTGAGTGGTCCCAGGACGGCTCCACGGTCTCTGCCTCCACTGTAGCTCTCCTCGTTTCTGATGTGTGCCTTTAAAATCTGCCCGGTACCTTACACAGTCTGAGGTATTATGTGATAGTATTTAAAACATCCTTAAATACAACATCCAACATAAAAAATTGTGATTATAGATGAGATGTAGAACTGTTGATATTCAGAAAAATGAATCATATCAGAGCTAAGAGTTAAATCAGAGGCATTGAGAAGACTACATGGCATTTTATTTGATTTTTTTGCAGTAGATGAACAAACATTAAAATGGCAATGGTCAAAAAAATTATGTTTAGGTCTAAAATGATTATGAGGGAACATTTTTTGGTCTCTTTCACCAATATAATATGTGACGAGTGTTTTGCAGCTCCACACTCACTCAGTAGCTGAACAGCTATGGTAGCCCTGTAGGGACACCCTGTTCTCCATGAACAAATCTAGTGTGAATAGAGTAGAAATAAATATTGTAAAGAAATTTTTACTTTAAAACTGTTAAAACAGAATCAATGTAGTTTACAGTGTGCTTCTCTTCCAGTAGTTCTCAGTTTGTCCCGTCTGGGCACCTGTACTTCCTCTTTGTTGGAGACTGATGTTTCTATCTGATTAGAAACTATTTAAAATTTAGTTTTGACTGATGTGTTTTTCATTTTGTTCTGCTATATAAGATAGCATTATACATCTTTAGAGGCTAAACCTAGGGCTATAAAATCCTTAATCAAATACAAACGCTTCCCTAGAAATACCTCATAAGTCGTAAAACACTTTAACATTGACTATAACTGTAACTGTAACTGTACTGTAACTATGAGATGACATGCTTCTGTGATTTGCACAAAGTTATTGTAAGTGGACTGTTTGTAAAGTTATGTTTGAAGACACTGAGGAGACAGACAGCTTTCCTTTACGCTGGACAAATCTGTTATTATGACATAGGTATTATAGATCACCATGTAGTAATAAAATATAGTCTGTCTCCTGATTTCATTACAGCATGTGGCCCGATCCTTGAAAAGTACCGGACTCATGTTATTTTTACCGATCTTGACCCAGTGAGGCACATAAACTAAAGTTACTGTCCAGATACAATCAACAGACTTTTGTAGATACTTGGATACTTCTGTTTTTATCTTATCGTGGACTTTCGTGACCTAGCTCATCTGTCTCCACAGGCGTGAGGCATAGACAGTAAAGGGACAGACTAAGTGAGAGTGGCATCAACTTTGTAAATACTTCTTGCTCCTTTTGTCTTCTCCCTTTTTTTTCCAGATGTGGTAACCAGATCTGACTCCACAAACTTTCAAGTTTATAGATTATGCTGTTTTGTACATGCTATCTCTGTCTTTTACGTCTAACTTATATTAAAAGGTGCATTGTCGGCATGAGGGGTCTGAAGTCATGTCATTGTCATTCATACCGCAAAAGGAGATAGAAATTGAGGTGGCTCCAGCATTAACGGGACAGCCAGCTCAGGATGACGTAAAACCGATGACTCAAAATGTCACACAAGTCTATTTAGTTCATTTTGTATATTTATTAAGTTGTATTTCCATCAATAGCCATGAGCTTTTTGTTTTACCCAGACCATTTCTTCTTTTGTAAATGTTTTTACCCTTTTCTATAGCGATTGCACGACATTTTGCTTTGTCACTTGTTTTGCAAATGAGATAGGCTGACCTTTGTTCCCACTGATATTACAGAAAAAAATGATCTGGGACGTCATGGTATTTTGGGCCACTTTTCTTCTTTGCCTATAGTTTTTCTTTTGTCATCTCTCAAGTTGCGTTCGCTGCTGTATTCACCTAAGAATATACTTTTTTCCATGCTCACCCCGTTCGTTCAGCCAAAGTAAATGAAGTAAAGGTTACACAATGCGCTGAGAGACACCTCTTTGGGCAAAGTTGAAACGGTACCAAACAGATTTAGGCTCTAACTTAGGCTTTAACTTATAAAACTGATGGGTATGTAACTGCTGCGTTTGGCGACGGATCAGAAAGTATTTGAGCAGCAGAAAGCTCTCTAGGCCCTGACTTCATTTTACAGCCTTTTCCGAGTGAAGATGCACTGAGCTGAGTGGATTTCAGCGAGCAGGCCGGGCAGATTATTGGCTGTAGTGAGCATGCAAGGCGCTCATTCACCTGCTCAGTGCCACGGTAAGCCAACAGTGCTTGTCCTCTTCTTTAATGGACAGAGCGATGACGCAAAACTCTGTGGAGTGTGTTCTGATTTTGCTCTGAGGATATACTGTACCCTCATTTGAAATAACTTTTTCAGAGGGCAAACCGCAGATGGTGATATGGTGATTTTTTTTAATTTTTTTTTTACTGTGTAGTGGGAGCTAGCAAGGACACACTAGTCTGGGGTCAGTGCAACAACATATTTGTAATACCAGCTCACGTTTTTGGCCTCTAACTAAACAAAACAAATGTAAAGCAGGCCTCTTTTTTTTTTTTTTTAACTGTGGCCACAACTGACTGTCTGTGTGTTTTTATAAAAGAGCAGTTACAAAACCACAAAGCCATAACATGCAAATGAGTTTGAAGCCAGAAAGGGACACAAGAGGTCTGTTTTTTCACTTTGTTGAGGTGAACTGTTGAATCATTGCATAGATTTGATTTGTCTATATTCCACTCATATTAAAGACAATGCAATACTGTCTTTTTCTGTCAAATGAACGGGTGAAACTGGGTGGACATGACCATCATCTATATAAAAAGAAAAGCTGTGACGTCTTTCAAAGTATAGGTCCTTACATACTTAAGGCGTGTCATCTTCATTGAGCGAGAAATGATTCAAGTATTTCAACTCCTTTCCTCACGCTCCCAAACAGCCCGCTTTTATTTTTATTTTTTAGTTTGAAAGAAGAAAAAGCAATACATTAAAGTACACATTACATCAAACTAAAATGTGATCCAGCAGTTATCTCAAGCATTTCCCGTATTTATCCATGTTTCACTTTTTTTCCGATTTATGTTTTTCTTTTTTGTGCAGTTTCAGATGTAGTCAGAAGTAGAATAACCTGAGTAGACCAACAGCCAATGGGATCGTCCCTTATTTTAACACTCATTTTAACGTTCACCATCAAGGAGTGAAGTTTTTTTGTTTTTTTTTCAATAATACAGCCTAATAAATAACTTAAAGTCAAAATGTTTGCATAATTCCTAATACAATATTAAAAGGCAGTTGCTCATGTAAGTCTTTTCCTAATTATGCTAATTGCTAATAAACAATGGATAAAGTCGAGAAACATTTAGGTGTTTTTTTATCCTCCTAAAAAATAAGACACTGCCCTTTTCGTCTCTATTATTATGACGTCAAAGCCTACTTACTTCAGTTAAGTGAGCCAAAAACAAAAAAACAATCAAAAGTCCTTTTGTCAACAGGTTTTATGAAGTAATAATGTTCTTGCTTGTTACGTCTAAAGATTCAAAGAGGTTCATTTGTGGGCAACTCCCCAGTCCTATAGGAGAACATGCCCCATTTAAAGTAATTGTCACGCTCTGTATTGTCAATGAAAGGCACTTATCTAATTAATAGTTGTGACTTTCTTGCAGTGCGTATTGACGAAAGCACTTGTGTCATTTATTCAGGGCTAAACGCGCCGAACCCGTCAGACGCCATTCCTCGTCGTCTGCCGAACTTTTTGTATCATGCTCTGCTGTCAATCATCTCTTGGCCTCTCGTCAAAGGCTAATCCCTCCAAAATAAACTTCTTAACTGTAATCTTTACCGCGGGGTCAGCGGTGTCACGGAGGGGTCAAGAGCTGATCCAGACGTTGTTCAGCCATCAGAGTTTCATAAATGCACCTTTTGAGTTTATGCAACAACTGTTATTGAAATGTTTTTTATGACTTATGTGTCTGACGTAATCGTTTGTTACAGTCTTTTGTTATACTCTTGGCAAAGGCACCAGACTTTAAATCAGTTTCTGCACATTACAATGTCCTGGAGTTATGTCTTTTCATCTACGTGCTGCTTGGCCCACATGTTTGAGTTGTTTCATGTGAAGATTGCTGAGCACAAATGGAGTGAGCGAACAGAAAAAAATCTAATCATTTTGTGCACAGTTTTTGAAGGAACTCTGCAGGTATTATTATCCAAACATCCAAACATTAGGTCAATATGGTTATGAAGAGACTGTATAAAAAAATGGATTCATGTCATTTATTGTGGAAACATTTAACCTTGAAGAGCTACTTTTTTACTTTTATGCTTTCTTATGTATTTAGGAGCCAACATGGGTGCTGTACTATAAACCTAGATTAAGAGGTTTGCGAGGTAACTCTTAGTTAACCCTGGGTTTTTGGAATCACAAAGCTTCTTTACTGAAACTTACTGAATGGCTAAACTGCTTGGGTCCAGGTTACAATCCAGAAAGTATAGAAACAAAGCCTTGTGAACAATCAGCAACAAGAAACAATCTGGAGGAGGGAAAAAAGGGTCTGCACAAGCGGCACAGCTCACTGAGGCACCAGCGGTGATATCATATTAAGTTCTAACTTTAGGTTCATGCATGTACTGTAACGGCTTTGATTTTCACATTTAAACAGTGGACTCCACACTTTTCTCTGGTTGTTAGGGTGCCCTGAACGAATGGATACCACTTGTCCAGACCGGGATTGTGAGTATCAGGTAGACAAAGCATATCAGGGGTAGGTTCAACTGGATTTTTAGTACAGGGCCCTGTTCTCAACTGCACATTTTCCTTTTTTTAAAGTGTGTCTCCTACAACCTGTACTAAACTTTTTATTTATTTATTTACACACTGCTCCATCTCTAAACCACATTCTTCAAATTGTATAACTTCACACGGTATTTTCCCAGTGAACATTGTGTCCAGCGAGTGACAATCACTAGCATGTGATTCCCATTGCTCCGAGTGCTTGTAAGTCTGGTCTTGTGTGTGCGGGAGCGGCTCGTGTCACTCGCTGATCCCTCATGCGGCGCTGACATCATTGCTCCTGTTTTAGCAGGTGCAGGAGAGTCCGACCATTACCTAATGCCTTTGCAGCCAACTGAAGAAGCGCTGATATTTTGTAAAGGCTACAGAGGTGGAGCCGGTGACACTGAGCGCACTGGGCATATCGCTAACGCTAATCCTGTCTTTAGGCCACAGGGCGCTGCGGTAATTAATTGTACACAGTTGGGCTCTGAAGTTACGAGACTAATGATCCGTCCTGTTCATGTATTTGGCTCCAGGAAGAAAAAGGAGGGGCATGGAAAGGTTCCTGGTAAGATTAGAGTCCGTTGTAGTGTCACTGGGCCAGCCGTAGTCTCACTTAGACTTCCCAAGCTCCTCTAGCGTGTCCTCTCGCTTCAGTGGCCTTTGACCTTACCTAGAATGAGCACAGCGCACGCCATGCCCCAACAGACAGCTGCACGCGCCTCATAGTGAAAATGACATGCTGGTGGCAGACGTGTACCGATATAAATGTCGCTAAAGCGGACAGCTATAGGAGGAGGGGAATTAGATAAATACGCATCGGGATTAGTTTTATTGTCTGATGTAAGCTTATAGGTCAGTGTAGGTAGTTTACACTGACTAGACTTTAATGGACTGACTAGAAGTACAATTTCAGAAGGTTTTAATTTGTGGCTAAACAAAATTGGCAGACTTTTTACAAGGGCACCTACAACACCTTAAACCAACACTAATTAAGTGTTAAATGAATTAAAACTCAAGGTACTGTGTTGTGTAACTCTGAGTTAGATATAGGACACTTTTTGAGATGTGAGTTTGAACCAGAGTTACTGTCTTTTAGTGAATACAAATCCTGATACATAAAATACAATTTGAGAATCAATTAGGCGTGCACAGGTGTGTTTTGGAGACAAGGTGTGAGCTGTATTTGTCTCATTTAAAACTGAAAAGAATCACTAAAGATTTTTAAGACTGTGAAGGCAGCGGAGGAGGCTTAGTCAGCCCACAGCCCTGATGGCTTAGGATTGTCCTGGACTTATGAGGATTTCAAAGTAATCTGGATCAAGGCTGAAACACCTTGAAGGTGAACACTGATAAAAATGCTCAGCTTCTGCACACAACAAACACTTTCCCCTCTATCTTCACAGCACATGTGATTTCTGCTTTTACTCATCAGTTTATGATGCTTTTGTTATCTAGTTTTATGTCTAAAGGGAGGAAAAATAGAAAAAAATTATATTGGGGAATAAATAATGGGATTTTACATTTACATAAAAGGGCTAACATTCAGGACTTAAGATTCAAGCTTTATTTGATTTAAAGCGCTGATCGGACGGTTATTATTATATAAAATAACCAAATCACAAGCGCAAACCTATATAAAAAAATGAACAGAAAACTGAGTCCCACTGAGTCCCATTTACTAAGTACTGAACTATCCCTTTAAGCTTCACCTCAGTCTCTCAAACCCATTTTCCACATTGACCTGGTGTGTACCGTCCATGTTAATGAGTTCTCCTCTCGTCATGTCCCCGTAGAGCGGCGCATGAGGCTCCGAGCGCTGTCTCTAACCCACATCACAGGCCTGGGTTACTCTCGCTGGCACAGTGACGCACGGATCACATTCACACTTGTGCCGCTGTGGACAGGGCCAGCAATGTGGCGCCGCGCTTGTTTATACCCCATGTAAATACAGCTTTTATTACAGCGACAAATACAGACGCAGCTTTGCCGACGCTGCCGCTGTATGGAGTCTGTGCGTCGAACAGTAGAAAGCCCGTGCCAAGTGGTTCACAAAGCAAAGTGTGACATGCCTGTGAGAAATAGGGAGGTCACCAGGGATAAAATAACCATATCCATTTTCTGCAAACTCTGTATTTTTGAACCACAGACGTCACTGAAGGGTGTTTGGGACTGAATTCCAGGACAAGTTGAGTCTCCTGTGAGTGGCTCGCTGTCTTCCCGCTGCGAGTGTATGTGTGTGTGTGTGTGTGTGCGCGTATTCCCGTATGCTTGAGTTTCCGCACTATCTGGTGAAGTAGGAGAGATGTCACTACAGACAGAATAAAGGTCAGGGCGTACTCTGGAAGCATGAAAAACAATGAGACAGACTGTATGTGCGCACTCTCTCAGGCCTGACTGATTACAGAGGACTCACTGCAGTTATAGTTCATATAACATAGAATGAGAAGTATGTAATATAAATGCAGTAATTATAAAATGTTTTGTTTGTCCTGCTGTGTGTTCACTTATGTAGAAAAGCAAAACTAAAAAACTGAATTTCTTCTCCTTTTTAATCTATAATGCTATGCTAATTTCTGGTTATTCAAAACAAAGCAACGTCTTAGTGCTGTGAGTTTTTGTTTTTAATTTATTTTTTTGGTCTTCGTAAATCGACGACAGCCCTCCTCTCACACAGAGACACAGACTTTCGGAGGTTGTGACGTTATTTCAGCCAATTTATGATTTAAGATTGAGATTGTGACAGCCCTATTAATAAAAAAAATTGATTATTGAAGAGCGATCTCACAGTTGTTCAACCAAAGATCACAACAACTGGCAACACAGACATACTCTATGCTGACTACTTACCCTTTGCCCTTTTGGCTTCACTGAAACCCCGCTGTCCTCTGTTTCCAAACTCTATTTGTCTCTGAATCGTACGACACACTCAGCTTCTTGTCATGAACTAATTGTATAAGATTTTTTTTTTAAAATGCAAAGTGTGACATAAGCTTAAAAGCAAATAAACTTGTGTTGTTGGAGGCCGGATGCATGCTTTTATAACAAGGACTAAATTGGATAGAGCTTTTCAGCTTTTAATGCCATCCAGCAAAGTAGATGCACTCATTTTAATCGGGGCAGCAAAGGCCACAGTGGTGCTGTACTGCCTGCTGCGACGTTTTGAAATATTGCAGCTGAGAGTTTGGCATTTGCTTCATAGGTTCTCTTTTGACTTTTTGCATATTAAGCCTACAGAAGCTGAAAACTGCTTTGTCACACTTCCTCCTCTATTATTTATTTCTGAATTTTTTTTTTTTTTTGCCTTCTTGTGTTTATCAGACCTAGCCAGTGCTGGAATTATCGATTTCCCTGCAGGATTTTCCACCACTATTGATTCAATGTTGACAAGGCGTGTAGACAAACAGCCAATGGGAGCATCTCTTATTCAAATGACGATACGAGCATATAAATCTATTTTAGTCCTTGATATTTAAAGTCAATGTTTTGTCGCAAGGTGTAGAATTTTCATATCTTCAATATGCTTTAACTCATTTTTTAGGGAAAGACAAAAACACCATAAGTGTGTCTTTAGCCAGAAGACACTAACGGTCTAACAAGAAGAACACAGGATTAAAAGGAGAATATAGTAGTAGGGGTGTATAAAAGCATACAGCTGACATGGAAATGTTAAGGCCGTTTACAGTAATCGCTCCTGTCATGTGCGCTCATGTCAGCGTCGGTGTGTCACAATGTTCCTCTTGTGCCGAGCATCATCTGACAGTGCTCTGCTTGTCGTCCTGCATCTGAGACATTATAGATTCACTTAAAATGCCCTCTCTCCATATTTATGTCAAATTAAAACTAATAGTAATGGCAGCGTCCTTGTGCCCGCAGCTCTGCTTCATGAGGTCGGTATTTGCTCTTCGGTGCGTTTCACCAGAGAAAGGCAAAGAGGGGAGGGCGCGTTGGAGAGAAAGTGTGGGACAAACGGATCCACAGTGGCCTAGTTTCCCTAAGCACTGACAATGACTCAACTAAAGTCTTCTGCCTGGATGACTGTGGGCTTGGGCAGCGTCAAGATGTGAGGACAGAGCCAGGACATGGCCCGCTGTTTCTGAACCATAGACTGTGCTCACATTAATATGTCTGAGCAGAGCATAATTTGGATTCAAACATATGTAATAGATAAATTCAAATATATAGTCCTGCATGCAATTCATTATTTATTCCTTTGTTTACATGGAAGGTATGTTTTTTGATGTGTAGCTCTCAGCCAATCACAAAAGAAAGAAAATGCTGCAGTACATTCAAAAGGCCTAGTGCACCTGGATTTAACTTTTACTGATGTGCAGTAATGGGGCACAGAAAAAAAAAAAAACATTCATGCACTTTCTACTTCTTATGGGGGTCGACACACTCTGCCACCGTGCACCCCTTGTTTAAAAGCATTGTGGGTCTCTAAATGTCTCTAATACTGTCATAATGTTACTGTATATTAACGTGTTGCATGTGTGAAAAAGATGTAAAGCTCTATTGTTATCCATAAGTTGACCACAGGTCTATGGGCAGTAAGTGGCCACACATGAAAGTGAATTATTCCCTTTGAGGTAATGCTCTAAAACCAGTGAACAAGTGATCTGAGAGGCTCAGTGTGAAGCTCACTCTCTGCCATTTAGAGCCAAGTCTAGCTCTGAGATGGGACAGACATACAAATCAACTCTGTCTGCGCCACCTCTGTAGCTTGTAAACGCTCGTTTCTGTGATGTTGCTTGGAATTTGTCCCATCAAAATCCCATCTTGGTAGCCTGGCCAGCCCGACAGCTTTCTCTTTATGTATTACATACAGAGAAAGTTAGTCTGGGATCGCCCAATCTGCCCCCGATTTCTGCTCCGGCGCTTTCTTTCCGACCAATCGTAGCGAGGGAGGCGGGATTTTGTTTCGCGTCATATTGAGCGCGAGAAAACAGTAGCAGGTTTAGGGAGCTAACTACGATCGAAATAAGCACTGAACTCGATATTACACCCTGTGTCCTCAGATTTTTCTGACAAAAACAACAGAAGTCATTCACCGTCACCGAAGCATCTTCTCTCTCGAGCCACGCTGCTGTACGCTGTGGTTTGTTGACAACTAGAATAAGTTTCGCTTTCCTTACGTCACATCCGTGGTTTCTCTGATTGGTTTACTCAGCGAGCGTTAGTTCTGCCCATGGTCCTGCCTTGAAATCCTGTTTAAATCCAGCAATCCCAGACTAACTTTATCTGTATGTAATACAAAGAGAAAGCTGTCTGGCTGGCCAGGCTACCATCTTGGACCCCGTTGTGTCAAATTTGTTTTAACGACAAGACAGAACCGTTGTCTGCTTCTGTAGTGCATCGGTTTTTGGTGTGTTGTATACTATGGACAACTCTGCTCATATACTTTTGTTGATGCTAAGTTGTCCCATTTAGGCTGGAGCCAATCTCACCTCAGTTTTTATCTGCTGTTGACTATATCACTTCACCTCCTGCAGTGTCCCCCTTGAGTTCAGAGACTGGAAAGATATCAAAGTACTAAAATATGAACATGTCAGTGACACCACAGCATGGGATTTTTGGGTACATTTAGTGTGATGCACTTGTCAGCCAGTCAAAAAAGAGTACTCAGCCAGACATTGCTTTGTCAAGGAATAAATCACATGACACAAAGAAGAGCGTGCAATAAAAATTCTTAAAGCTTATGTAGTTTTTCATTTAAGGCCAAAAGTGACATCTCATCTCATACATTTCTCAGCTGGTCGCTTGTGATGGAATAATATCACCAAGGCAACAGTGCTTTAGAGAGTTTTAAACATGATCACGTCAGCTCAGGACCAATAATAACACTGAACTATGCAAAGTTAGAACAAACATAAACATAAACTTCAAAGACTTTATATTTTTATGCATTCAGAGCAGCTGAAACAATCTAATTTAGAGACAAACAAAACCTGCCAAGAGCACAGATGATTAAATGCTCAAAAAAGATGATTGTGATGGGATGAACACCACTTATTTCTACCATGTTTAACCCCCTCCCGCCATCCTTCACCAAGTGCTTAGTCTAGAGTTTACCTTAGCAACACACCAGTAGTATAAGTTGTAAATTCTGTCCTAAATTGTCCTTAAATCCAAGACTGCAGCTGCCATTCAGAATGCTGGTCCTGTAGATATGTACGTGCTTGTCACAAATTGAGTTTAGACGTCACGGCGCTTAGAAAAAGCTCTCCCGCCTCCGTGTGGACAGGGCAGTCTTGTCTTGCTCTCGGTGCACTCCTGCCTCAGTCATGACTCACGGTTGGTTCGCTCCTGACTGCAACACTGAAGAGTAAAGCAGGCATCCCAAGATTCCCTGCTTCCTGGTCCCAGCTCTGGGGTGGAGGAAGCTGTTTACTCTTTCTATCTCTCACTGCTGACGTTGGCGCACCGAACAATGTCATCCAATTTCCTGTTTTTCACTTTAGAGCAAAGCCACTCTCCCTGTGTTTCAGCGCGAGACAGAGAAGTCAGTGGACCGAAGGAGGAGAGCGCAGGAGATGTATGGGCCGGATACTCTGGGACAGGATGTAGGGTCAGAGGCAGCGCTGCTTTGTAAATACATTAGGTGTGTTGAATGAGAGGAGCGCGAGGTGCAGGGCGTCTTCAATGAGCTTCACGAGTTTGGACCGTAGACAGTAGTGACGTCAATTATATGAATACAATATAGACCTGAGAAGCTGCAGGAGGAGGCAGACTGGATTAGAATATATAAGAAAACAATTTAGAGGTCAGACTGTGTAGCTAGTGATGCTAACAGGCCGTGGAGCAGTGGTGACGTTTATAAAGCATGAGTGAAGCAGAAAAAAATATAATCCCCCAACACGCAGCTATGTGGTCCACCCCATCCAACCATGGCGCTACTCTAGATTTCTCCCTCTGTCCAAAGACATGCATTTTTAGGTGAGCTGGTAAATCTTTAAATTGCCCTTAGTGAAAGAATCTGAGGGGGCTTTCACATCTGCACCGTTTGGTCCAGACTTTCAGACTTTCCACTTTGATCCAAACCAAATTTTTTTTGTGTGAGCCAAACAGCTGCTCTTCGGTTTGCCAAAAAAGCCGTCTCAGTCTGGACCAAACTAAACCAAGGTCCGGTTTGTTTGTAGTGTAAAAGTGCGTTTGGTGAAAGTTCAGACTTTTGGAAAAAGCAAGAAGTGACGGACAGAAAAACACATAAAGAAGAGCAAAATTAGTGTAGGAACGTGGGAAACAGATATGAGTCCGATTTAAAAATGCACTAGACACACATTTTGTTGTGTGTTTTATATGACACTATTTTCCTAATGAGCATTATAGCAATCTAAAACATGTCTTAAACACTGCTTTTGAAGTTTTTGTTCATTATATTAATTCTATATTAATCTTTGCATGTCTAGAATCTGTGCCAGTCTGATTAAACTAAACGTAGCATTAGGGAAAGTCCATTGGTGCTGATTTAAAAACTTTAAAAACAATGCTCTCAAAACAAAATCTACCCCTCTTTGACCTGTAAAGGACAAATGTCAGAAAATGAATGAACAAAAATGCGACAATATGATAATTAACATCAATGCTAATAACTCTCCAAAATGTGATGAAATATCCATGTAATTATGTAATTCTGTATTTATGTCACTCACATTATGTAATAATCCACCTAAGTGTGTAATTGTGTTATAATGTGTTATGTAATAATTAATAAAAATGATGACATGATAAGAATAGACACAGTGGAAAGAAGAACAGAAAGAGAACAATGAGCTAAAGGGCACCAAATCAGGGCAGAGAGAGCCGGAGACACAGGGGACACACCAGGTTGACAGAGATTCGTTCTCACATCATGTGAGAAGAACATTACATTTTGTAATGTATGTTTTTAAAGTGTTATTACAGTTGTGTTGCATAGATTAACATCATGGACTCGAGCTCAAAATGGGGTGGACTTTTTTTTTAATCTTCTTTATATATTATTTAATAAGGCCAAACTTAGACTGAAAGTTTTATCTAATATTTCAACATTGGGAGAGATGTGATCATGTCAAACACATTATGACCTTGCAGGATAACATATTAGATTAGAAACGAAATGCTATTACTTAGTGAAAACTAGTTCAGTAAGTCTAGTTTAGATCCTGTAGAGTTAATAAATTCATGCTCCTAATACTGTGCTGTGTTCTGCTGCTTATTTGGAGTGTGGTCCTCAGTCTGGTCATGCGGCACGTTGCTCAAAAAAGGAGCGATCACGGCGTGACTGGTACAACGTGGCCTATAGCATGACGTCGGCCATGCTGCCCGCCCACCTGCCTGGCTTAAATGCTCACTCACTTTCCTTGCTTTGTGTGCCTCTGGTCTACTGCCAGCGTGATGTTTGCTGGATGCAAATGCTCGGCCCAGTGATTCATTGTGAGGCGTTCAGGAGCAGTGTGTTGCCTCAAAAGGCTTTCAGACTTGCAGGGCTTGCATTTGTAAATGTTACGTCACTGTTCAGTGCTTGAGTGTCGAATCTGAGGCCAACAAAAATACCTGTCCGCATAGTAATACTGTACGAAGGGCAAGTGGTAGATTTTAATGGCTTAATGGGGCATTTGTTGATACTGAAGAATAAAATATAATATAGTTTTTGACTTGTGTTATGAGATACACTAGCTGTTGATATAGGTAACCTCACTGTTGATACTTCTACTCTGAAATTTCTAGACATTTGCCATTTTCCCATCACATCAGGCTCTTTATACTAAATGAAAAACCATGTCAAGATATGATTATTTTAGTGAATATAATTATACAGTTTGATGGGATTGCTCTGTACACTGGCTGCACCTTTCTTTGTTGTGTTTCCCTGCTCTGTCAGTGCTACTCCGATTTCATCCTACAGTCCAAAGACATGTGTTTGATTTTATTTGACGTACTTTTTGTCGAAAATGAGGTACCAGAGTTCATTACGGCTTTGGTTAAAGATGATACATGATGCTAAGCTTAGCAAAAGTTAGTAAAAATGAGTCCCTGTCTTCTACTATCATAAAGTGAAGTTATTTTTCCTGACACACAGCCGCAGAAAATTAAATCACATCTGATAGGAGGCAAACTAGGCCTGGTTGAGTCAAAGCGTGTCGTTAGAGCACAAGAGCCTGTTGTATTTGATTTATTCATCGGTCCCTGTTTGACACTGAAGACACAGGAACACAGCCTTTTCTCTTTCTCTGCACATGAGCCTATCATGCGACCCACTCCTCGTGTCTGTGAAAGATCAGATGATCACCAGCCATAGGCGCGCACTCATCCTGATGCTATACTTCAGGTTCGCAGACACCAACAAACAGCCTCGTGCCGCTATGACGTCAGTCTGGCTACAACCAAGGGCTAATTACCTTTTTTCCCCCTCTTTGTTTTTTTCATAGAGCTTTCTCAAAAGGCTTAGACTTTACGAAGAAGTGATTTACTGCGGCCCGGCACGCTCTGAAATTCCTCTCTGTATTCATCCTCACATGTGTAGATTGTTTACAGAGAAGAGGAATTCAACAGGGATGGCGGTCCGCAAGGGGCTTGGTTGCTATGGATACTAACCCCTGAGCTGGGTCCCATTTAGCAGGAAGAAAGCTAAATTATTTGCAGACAGAAGGCTCGTGTAGGGAAAGTGTAATGAGTTGAAAAGTTGAGGGCTCGGACGTTTTCTTGTCCAAACTTTAGCAGAAATACAAACATCAGCCTAACGAGGTGTTTGTTTTCATCGACTCAATGCATGGTAAGAGCGTTTGTAGTTCAAAAATATCAATGCACACTGTTCCTAATGCTTGTATGTCTTTTCTTTTTTTGCAGACCACATTAACAGAGGTGCAATTTGGACCAATGAAGTTATTTAAAGACCCACTTCAGGTAAAAACAATGACAAACATATGAATAATTGATGTTTTTCTGGTTTAGGTGCATTAGGATTTTCAATGGAAGAGATTTTAGTGGTCAATCTTTGGTTAGTAAGTGTTGGTAATTGTGCGGTTTTCAATATGTCCACTACTTTTTGTTTTGAGATGGGATTTGTCTCAAATTTCACTGCAGTTCCACTCCTCACAGGGTTCGGGTTGTACCACCAATCAGTTTTTAATCACGATTTTAATCATGAGTTGTAGTAATGAAAGGACCTGGAAATGAACTGAATGACCAAATGTCCAGGAAATAATGTATGTTGTCCTGGAAAATTGTTGTTAGTTTAATAGTGTTTAAAATGAAAACAGAGAGGAACAGCCAGGAAATGATCTACAGGGATAAAATGCAGTCATAAATTGTCACAGAAAAGTTTTGGAAATGGACAGTTTTTCCATCATTTTGGAAAAAAGTGGTTTTGAATAACTATGAAATAAATGCTACATTACACAGATCATTTGCTCTGAACATTGAAACCCAGTTTGAATCAAATGAAAGTCACGTTAAACTCAAAATCATTTCTCTCAAAATTAAATGGCCCTCCAGGCATATCCCTTTCAAGTTAAAAAGGAAGACACTGTTTCACAAAGGTAAACTGAGGACTGGCCAAACAGCAGAAGTTGTTTTTCTGATTTATATATTTATTATCTATAATTTCTTAGTAGTGAAATGAGTGCCACTGAGCATCAAAATGATAACACTATGGGATTCTATACAGTAGCATTGTTGTATTGTTGCTTTATTTACATTATTGAAGTTAAATAATACAATTTGACATTTGATATTGTGCTTTTTGACAGAAAAATGTCTAGCCTCCAACTGTGTGGATCCACTCAGGTCTCAGATATGGACGCTTGATGGACAGTTTTTGAAAATGTCTGTGTTGTAAATACAGTCATTTTTAGAGAGAAATATGTGCCTAAACAATTGACCGATAAGATCCCTGACTTATGCCACATATGCAGTTTTCAAACACCCAAATATTGTACGAGTCTCTTTAAGCAATTATAAAGATGCTTCATCCAGTGGTGCTTAAAGTTGGGCCCTGTTTCTATACACATGAAAATAACTACTTCTATGAATTCAAACTTACTTTTACACATTATTTTAGAACAGTTAAAACATGTTTTGGCGCCCCAGTGGCTTACGTGGCACAGCTCATTACACAAAACACTATTCTATGGTAAAATTAAACATATTAGTGCAACCCCAAGACATTTAATTCAAAACCCCCTCATGCAAACACTGATAGAGAGTGGAAAACTGTTAATGAATGTATTGTGTGCATTGCTGCCTCGGGTTGTCAAGGAAACAACTACAAACATTTATCACCAAGAACATAGCACAATGAACAATGCACTTTCTTGGATGAAGGGCACAGAGAATCCATGCACAGTTTTTGTCACTGCCAACGGGACATTTATTCCACGTTCAATGGGTCATTATACAGTTTAGGCCTAGTCTTTGGCATGTGCTACTGCCTCATGTTGTAGTACTCACAACCAGCCTTGGTCTGGAGAATCCAATTGATTTTTACTCTGATTTGTCTCAGTCTTGGACAAAGAATTCAGTCACATTTATGCAGCCTTTATAGTCTGATGTGCTGTGTATATTGGCCACAGTAGGAAAGTGAGGTAGAGAGATATCCCCTTCCTGTTTTTGTCAGTCACAGCTGATCCTCTCATGCCCTCCTCCTTCTCTGGACGCTCACAGGATCTCACTTTTTTGTTCAACAGTTATGTTTTCTGGACCCTGCCTAAAGCAACCCCCTTCAGTCTTCTACTCTTCTCTTTTGAGAATATTACGCAGATCTTTTCTTTAAAATGAAGGTTTTCTTACTGGTTGTGTTGCTACAAAGTGATCGGTATCTGTCTTGTCCCGGGGCAGGCTTCTGAAAAGACCTTATCTCGGCCTATATCCCCAGTTTCTCCACCTCTGCAGGAATGTTGACTTTAGTTCCAACATCCCAATGTGGAATTCTGATCTAATTCTCCGTGCGTACCGAACATAGCAGGACTCGCTGGTGATATATTTATGACCCGGACACTTTTTGACGCTTGTAAGGAACATGCTCTTACACAGAATATGGTTTGCATTAGGTCCACTCATATGTTTTAAGCCTGCTGCTCTGGGTCATAACCAAAGCAGTAGTGGCCCAGTTACCAAACCGAGACCACTTTTAAAGGTGGGTCTTGGTCCGGTTTTATTGAAAAGTGAACACCACCAGGCCACAGACGTCTAATTGGACACAAAACAGAAGTCGTGTGACACAATGCTAAAATCATGTGACTTGGTAACTTTCTAAGGCCGAAAAAACCAACGTCTACGAGAATGAAACAGAACGAGGCCAAAAGAAATGTATTCTGTGTTCGTTACAAAGCAGAACGACTGGGACGGCCATGTTACTGACTCATCACTTTGTAGCAGTGTTTCAATGCAGTGCTATTTCTTTACTTCTTATTTCATTACTTCTTTAAATTAAGCTGCAGCCATCATCAAAATGAATCACAGGGACTATTTTCAAAACAACCCATCCTCTGTCCCCTCATTGTGGCCAGGACAGTAGCTCCAGTTTTCTCAACAAAGTCAAGTCATTCAGTTTTACAGGTGTGATGCAAACTGCTAAGTGTAGAACAAACTTTCCCTTCTTTACGTTCATTCGAGGGAACTGCCAAGAGTTGGAGATGACGTCTGTTTGAGAGAGTGACTCATGAATCTGCTCTTAGTGCAGCCGCGCTCTTGGAGGCGGGCCTAAATCCCTGGTTTGGTATTTACGCAAGCAGGAGGTTATATGAAAGTATGCTGGCAGAGAGAGCATGCTGTCAATGGATGGTTTGACGGTAGCAGCAGCAGCAGGAGGAGGTGGGAGGGGCCGCCAGCAGTCAAGGCCACCTCCACTAATTGTGTCATAGATCATTTCTGAGGAACGATAAAACCCTCCGACGCACACTGTACGGGCCAGGCTTGATCAATCAGGACCTCTCCACATTAGGCCTAAGATCAGTCCCAAGCGGCCCACAGATGAGGATGAGCGACAGTTTGACAAGTCACAGCTTAGAGCAACACTATGTCACTTTTTATCTCATAATCAGGAGCCTCAAAATCATTGAAAAAAATAGAATTGAAATCATTGGGATGGTTTTGTGACATGAAGCTGGGAAAGCAACCCATCTGTGAATGAAAAAGTGATTCTGGTTCAACAGATACTCAACAAAATGCTCTACATCACATTAGGATTTAAATATAAAGGTCATTTATTGAGAGGTTACAGTCCTGTGCCAGTTTGCAGAACCATTTGTCAACTTGTGAATGTTTGGTGACACTCTATGCCTTTTCTTACTCTGTCAATCTGGGTGGAGACAGCTCATTAGTAATGCGTTTTTTATCAAATCAAATGTACATGAAGTAATTAGTGGAATATTTCTGCGGTTGGAAAATCTTGGCAGCAGCCCCAGCTATATTCTTGTCCTGATCATGTCTATAAGTGGAACCTGTGTCATTTTTCAGAAACTTGACTGAGATATTCTCCCAAGAGCTTCTAATAGTTGTTGTCAAACTGGTATTTGTTTTTTTGCCTTTACCCAAATCGTCTATACCCTATATGCTGCATACAGTGGTGCTAAGTACAGCCAATCTCTTCTAAATTTAACTCGTTTGTTGCAGGTACTTTTAGTTTTTGCCAAAGAAGACAGTCAGAGTAATGGCTTCTGCTGGGCGTGTGAGAAGGCCAACTTCAGGTTCAGCATGGCGCGGACCCCGGAGTCGGCGCTCGAATGTTTCATGGAGAAGCAGCACGACCTCGTCATCATTGACCATAGACATTCCAGACACTTTGACGCAGAAGCACTATGCCGGTGAGACGTCTTACTTTTTAACACGTATTATAAACATGTAGATGAATAAACTGACATCCTTATTCCTGGTTTCATTTATTTTTTGTTTGTCTGTTTAGTTAGTGGTATTTTTGTTGTAAACTTGCCTATACCTAAATATTTTGTGCAAAGACTTACTGTATATGTTTAAATGAATGCAATAGGAGAAATAGAGTAACTCATAATCATGTCTGTGTAGCGTATTTTCTGCTGTTGAGCAAGTTGTACCAGTAGCAGTTATGTGATACAAGGAAGGATTTCTTTTCTTTTTTTACTGCTTAATGCCATACAGGAGTGATGCACAGTGCGGCTAAATACCTAATGCTATTGGCTGGTCTGAGTCATGTGACCAACAGCCCTTCAGTGTGTAAAGCGTACTTTAAGCTCCACATTTTTGGTCTCTGGTTTGATACAGTTGAATTGACTTTGAATTCTTCTGATATAAGATAATATAATTTGGGGTTCATATAACTTGATGATGTTAGCAGATGTTTTTGTGTTGTTACTGTAGCATGCCATTAGACTCTGTGGATACTCTGTGGAGAGGAATGTCCAGCTCAAATGCTTCATCCCTTGATACCTCGTGGAGTCATGTCAATGAGAAATGAGCAGCCTCGCCATACCACTCTCTATCTTTAGCCTCTGCCCAAACCAAAAACACATTTACAAACATTCATTTGCCCTGCCCAGCGTCTATGTTAACCCTATTCATTTTGGCCGATCCATATGTTGAGTGCACACGCACAGGCTCTGACGGCGAACTAAAGGGCCTTTATGACCAGTGGCTGGGGAAAACCACAGGGCGATGAGTGGCCCTTTACACTGCATTCTTTCAGAGGCCTAGGCCCGCTCATGGAGCTCCACCACTAGGCCCTGTCTGCCTGGGAGAATCGGAGAGTGAAAAACTAAAAAATACATTGATTTGATGCCGTGGGCTTTTCCAGCTGCCTGCTCTTTTGCTAAAAGGTTCCTTCTGTTTACATTCAGGTCAATTAGAGCCGTCAACTCTTCAGAAAACACTGTGATAGTCGCTGTTGTGAAAAGGTACGTACCACTCACTGGCCTCCTGTCTTCATATTTTTATGGCTGTAGGATGATTATGTCAGATGAAGCTTTCTGCAGTTTGTCATGTTGATGGGAACTCGTGAATAAAGATGTGTGTCTCTTTTCAAGGCCTGACAGAGAGGAAGCCTCTGTGATGCCCCTCATCAATGCAGGCTTCAACAGGGTGTGTACCTCCTGTGCTATTAAGTGTTTGGATTATTAGAGGTGGGGTTTTACGGGGCACTTTTGGAGTGATAATCTTGTAACAATATTGAATGAAAATCACTGCAGCTTTTATTTATAGTGCTGGAACAATGCTCCACCGTCACATTTGGGCTAAACCCCAAACAAAGCACTAGCAACATCATTTAGTAATACCATTTATCTGACAAAGTCCCATGGATGAGGGATTAAACATCTTGTACCGTCAAAAACCCTTGTTCTTCTACTTTTTTTTACTTACTGTCTCCGGTGACCCTTATTTTAACATGACTTTTATTCAAACGAGGACCCAGTGTGACCCCGTACAACGCCACTTTAAAAACTTTAAAAATCACTACTTTCATTCTTGCAACTGATGACACTGAATGAACCATGACTCTTACCATTAGCAAATATCTTCATGTCTAATTGGTCCTTGTTGACCCTCAGAGATATGTGGAAAATGCCAATATGATGGCCTGCTATAACGAGCTGCTGCAGTTGGAGCACGGGGAGGTGCGGGCGCAGTTCAAACTAAGGTACGTCTTGTCCTACTACAGTGACACTTAAATTAATGGCAAATTGGAAAAACTTTGTAATTGTAGCCAACATAATAAAATGGCTTTTTTCTTCTTTCTTCCTTAAATGATGTGGTGCTGTGGGGAATAGATGCCAAAATATCTTGCAATGTACGCTCTGTTTTGTTTTGTTTTTATAAAGTTCAGATCACATTGACAAGTTGACCTTAACTTAAGCAAGATTAATTAAACAAGTGTTTGTCAAGACCACTTTAACTGAAACCAGAGTGTTTCAGGACCAACTAGAACAATTATAGGAACCGAGATAAAGTCTGATCAAGATCAGTGTGTGATAAGTCATCCAAACTCATGGAGGGGTAGGGTTTAGTGAATGAGGCTATGTTAGAGTGTTATAAGATAAAAGATAGGATGCAATCACTGAGTTTTTAAAATAATAATGTTCATATTTATTAACACGTTGCATTATTGTGTCGTCCCATTCAGGGCTGGAAATGCTATTTTCACAGCGTTAGAGCAGAGCCAAGAGGCCATTGAGATCACATCTGAAGATCAAGTCATTCAGGTGGGTTTCAGACCATTTCCTGTCATGTTGTTTTTAGACAACTGGTTGATTTTTGTTTTTTTGTTTTTTTGCTCTTGTTTCATCGTGTTTGTCTCCAGGTCTGTGTTGTTCACACTCATGTCTTGTGATCCCAGA
The DNA here is from genome assembly GCA_036850595.1 of Rhyacichthys aspro. Taxonomy (NCBI): domain Eukaryota; kingdom Metazoa; phylum Chordata; class Actinopteri; order Gobiiformes; family Rhyacichthyidae; genus Rhyacichthys; species Rhyacichthys aspro. The sequence goes on along the minus strand of CM072150.1, from coordinate 18,951,478 downwards.
CCTCTTTGGCAATAACTGCATTTTGAATGGATCCCTTTGTGAAGTTCAAAGCACTGTGACTAAAATAACCTTCCCTTCTTAAGTTTATCTTAGCAGGACTTTCCTGTCATTAGAGCTGACAGTTTTCACTTATCTAACTGACCATTTTTTTAAATCTCACTGGTCACAATAGTAGCTTGGAAGCTTGGAAAAAAGTCCTTACTCTGTGTTAATCTACAGCAAAATTTGATCAGCAACAACCTTTAGTTGAATTCTTTATGTCAACAAAAATGTGCGAAATCATAATCCATTGACGGTCTTTTACATAACAGTGATGTTTACCTAAAATAAAGGACATCACGGCCAGTATCTTACAGTTTTGTTAGCACTTTGGGAAGAGAAAAGATTAATTGTGTACATTGGGGCTTTCATACCTCTTATCTAGTTTTACAGTCAGAATGTCAACTGGAGTGTCAATAGATGACCATTTTTAACAAAAATAAAATGATTAGTGTAGTTAACTAACAGTTAGATATGTTATGAATGGCAGTCAATAAAAAGAATGTTCATACTTTTGGAGGCTTCAGTCCTAGGGCTTTATATTAAGGGCATATTATATTATTCTACACATTATACATATTCATTTTAGATAAATGGTTACACTTGGTCCAACTTTATTCCTATTTAGTGGAAATTGCAGTGTAAAGAAGGGACTCTCACTTGCTTTCCTATAAACATAACTAAAATATTGACTTTTTGTTGAAAGCTAACCCTTTTCCCTCTTGTTATGTGCAGTACGTGAATCCGGCCTACGAGTCCATCATGGGCTACCAACAGGGCGAGCTTATAGGAAAGGAAATTATAGAAGTGCCTAAAAGTGAGAAGAATAAGCCTGATCTCCTTGAAACAATAAACTCCTGCATACGAAAAGGAAAGGTAAGAAATCCTTGTCAACCATACACCATGTATACCCTTGGCAGTTACTAAAGTTACTATACTCATATCCTTTTATCATTTTCACCTCACGTTATGTTTGCTATTGCTGTCATGTGACTATTGCGGCAAAATCAAAGGTTAAACATGTTTTGTTTGGTTGATTGTACAAGCCCTCCATTTACATTATTATTCCATCATCATTCATCATTAAATCAGCCATGTCCAAGTGTCGGTGAACTAAAAATATAGGAAAATATAGACAATATGAAATGATGATGCCCCTTGAGGTCACGGTGTGTGTCACTGTGGTCTGTTTCATGTGCGTGAGGAGCCAGTGCTGTAAGCTCACTACATAGAGCGCAAAGGTCAGGGGCAGACAGGTTAACAGCGGGACAGAACGTTTTAAGCACCGCAGCGGTCAGTGGGAGGGAAACATGAAACGATGGGCTCCAAGAGCGCTCCCTCGGGCTTTAAAGTGACCGGCGGCTTCTGAACTGGCCCAGGTGTAGATGCTACCACCGTACCATAACCAGAAACATCATTCGTTTTTACATCTCCGCAGATAATGATGCCCGACTTGACTGGGTAATCTGAATAAAAATTATTGAAATTTTTGGATTCAGCCAATGCTTGAACTCATGAGCTTTATGGGGGCCAAATATTGTTTTCTGTGAGAATGTAATGAGGTGAATGATTACCATACTAATGTCCAACAAACTTACTTTACATCACTCACCATCAATTTAAAAAACGCTATTAACCTCACTTACCACTGACACAGCAAAGGTTAACAGAGGCCAGTACAGTCACAGTTGTTCTGTTAATGTCTTGTGTTGTTTTTTGTCGGTCACAGGAGTGGCAGGGGATTTATTATGCCAAAAAGAAGAATGGAGACAGCATTCAGCAAAATGTGAAGATCACACCTGTAATTGGACAGGGAGGGTGAGTGACACAATGAGGGTCATTCAGTCTGGTTACCATGACGACCAAATAGTTGTCCTGAATCATACTTGAATAAAATGATGAATGTATGACCCTTTAAATTTGTCTTCATTATTTTTCATTTGCAGTAAAATCAGACACTATGTGTCTATCAACAGGCCTTTAAATGATAATAATAAGGTGAGTCTTATCTTAGTATGTATACTTTGTGTTTGGAGACATTTGTCAGACTGTCTTCTTCTCTTCAAACAGAGTGAAAAACCTAGTGAACGAGTGCAGGCAGAGTCTCAAACAGGTAAGAGCCATCAAACTCTTTCATGTATTCATATTTCTTCTACAAAACTGATTTAAGGCCAAGTTCATCAGATTAAGACTTAGAAGATACATACTGTACTGTCCAATATTTGGTTGTGTAATCAGATCCAATTCAATCGGTCTCAAAGTATTATTCAGATGTAGTTTGTTTGCTGGGTTTATTTTGGAACAATTCCCCACATTTAGAAGCCAAAAAAGGTGCTTTCTTTAATCACAACCCATTTTTTAAGCAAACGAACACCACGTCACATTGTGCTTTATCCATCTGTGATACTAAGTCTTTTGTTAAGTTGGTAAATCTTTCTCCCTATCTCCATCTCGTCCAAACTTGACTTTTGTGACTTTGTGATTTTGACAATAACAGTCTAAAAGATTTCACAATGACAGCTGAACTAAACACGTTTCGTGTCCTGGATCTTTTCACCCACTCACTCAGGACTGTTGACTCTAAAACACTGGTGTTTGACTATTTTTACAACACACTTTATTTTAAACAACAGGCCTTTGTCTGATTGGTGATACCAGTGATTGGCAAGACTCAGTGTTATATCTAAGTGTATATTTCTTGGCTTGTTGTTTTTACCTTTCACATTGTCTATGTTTAAGCAATTGTATAGTGGTGCGATATGCACTAAATATGGAAATGTTGCACTGTCAATGACTTTACTGCTTCAAACAGGTTTTGTTTAATCAGTTTTAAGTCTAACAGTTTGAACAGCAATGCAGACTGGACATGTATAGTGGATAGTCTATGGTTTTATTGAAAGTATTACTATACATCCTGTATATTTACGCACAATAAATAGTTTTAGGTCAGACAGTGTCTTGTCAGCCAATCAGATAAGAGAATTTATCCAGAGCATGGTGTCTACAATTATGAAAGTTTTAAATAAATCTCTGCTATAGTCCTGCAGTGAACTCCCAGTGACCTTGACACTAAACCTCAGATGATTGTGGAAGTGTTTTTGTCGTTAATGTAAGGTGATCTATGCTCCCCAGACATCCAATCCAGCAAGCACAAAGACCGGAGGAAAGGCTCTTTGGACGTCAGATCCACCACATCACGGGGGAGCGATGGTAAGAGTGGAGGGACTAAAGATGGAAACTTGTGCCTGAGAAAAATCCCTTGCTTCAATAAGTGTTGATTAGACGGCGATACAAATAATTAAAGGCACACTGTGGTGAACCTCATGAGTAATAGGCAAATCCAGGTTTACTCTAATACATAATTGAACTCTGGGCACTTTTTGTATAGTTTTATTGTATTTTCTTTTAGTCAGTGAGTTGTAATTGGCTACACACTCAAAAAGCATCCCCTCTAAAATAAACAAATGCATAAAATGCCACAGACATTCAGTGTGTAATCATTACATTTATCATGCAGTTCTTGCATATTATATCTTTACCTAAAATTTGCTGTTTCAAAGTGCACTTTTTGTGTCTTGTTCTGTCAGGGAGCTCACAGCGAAGACACTCCTCAATGGCCCGAATTCACTCCATGACTATTGAAGCTCCCATTACTAAGGTAGGTTGGCTTTTTTTTTTTTTCTTCTGCAGCCTCCATCATATGACAGACCACTTTGTATCGCTCTTTTATATCCCATGACTGAACTGACGGGTTATAAAACAGCCACAACTGCCATGAGCACTTCTTGTACAGCTGCTCACACTGACTCGAGATGCCACACATACCATGTCGGGAGAAGATTGGCCGATTAAAATGTCACATTTCATGCACTACACGGGAAAGTGTCTGGGGCCAGAACGTCCTGCTGTTTTAGTGGCTTATGCAGTCTGCAGTCCGGATAGTCGGAAACAGAGAAAGTCCCGGGGGATGGATCATATGACACTCTGCAGTCTCTCTGTTGTATCATTTGACTCTGGAGCCAGTCCCTAAAGGCATCACTTTCTTCAGAATAAAGCCCTGATAGAGCTGCACACACCTGCTGACCTCGCCATAGATACCAACATATTGTCAGTCCAGCTTTTAAAGTCATAATGCTCCCCTTTATTTACGTGTTACATCTGATTAATTACTAATAAGCTGCATTTTTAAACCAGAGCGGTTTATCTGATTTGTGTAAATTGATTTTCTGAACTTGTTCCTTTTCCTTTTCTAAAAAGCGTTCATTGCCATAAACAAATAATAGAGCATTATGAAAGTATTGAAACTTTCATAACACCCACAAAACAGATACTAGATAACTTACATCTGTAAAGTGTATTTATAATTTTTTATGCATGCGCTGGCCCTCAGTCTATGTCTTAATTGTAATAATTAGGTTTTCTTTTGCTTTATTGTATATCTTTAATGTTTAGCTTGCCAGGGTGTGGTTTTTATATAAGCCTGTTTAGGTTTCTACCACACCCATACACGTCATTTAGTTAAATACTATACTAGTACTTTATTCATGTGTTCAGTACATATAGTCTAAAATGCACTGATCATTAAGCTATTATTAATATTAAACTGATACAAGGGTAAGATGCGTCACTGGGCTGACCTCTGAGTCTAAAAAAGGAAAAATCAACTCAGTAATTTGACTGAAATATAACTTAAATCAAAGTTCACAGAGTAAAGCAATTTTAGCTGTGAGGAAATTGCATGTGTTACCCTTCTACCCCATATTTATGTTTCAATTGTTATTGTGTAAAAAGGGTCTATATGTCCTTCTGAAAGGAGTATAAAGAGTAAAAAGTATGGGAGTATAAAGAGTGGAGTGAATAGAAACCACACAAAAGCCTTCACAGAAGAAGGGCCATAAGTCATAAGAACAAAAAACATCAATTTAAGAGCTGCATCTAAACAAAACAGCCATTTATTTGTGCTGCTCTAATCATATCATACCTAGAAATAATAAAGTGTCAACAGTATCTTTTGCATTTCTTCTCCATCCAGGTCATTAACATCATCAATGCAGCCCAGGAGAGCAGCCCGATGCCTGTGGCCGAGGCCTTGGACCGAGTCCTGGAGATCCTTAGAACCACCGAGCTCTACTCTCCGCAGCTGGGCACCAAGGATGAAGACCCCCACACCAACGACCTCGTGGGTGGGCTCATGACGGTAAGAGGTTCTCACCTGGGACAGAAAACCAAATCTGTTTTTAAACATCAATAGTTGATGTTATTTTTTGAGTGACTGTGCTGTGAATATATTTCTTTTTTTTAGTATTACTCTATAGTGAGGTTTATGAAAACTGTTTAAATTCTCAATAGTTTACACATTTTATCTTTTTGATGGTTTCTTGACATGAAACTTGGAAACCTCTATTTTAAAGAGTAAGTGTGCCTGGTTAGATACATACTCCACTATGTAACTCTGTAAATCACATATCTTACCAGAACCTCACATCAGCACAAGTCATGAAATAACCTTAAAATAACAGATTTTAATATTGTTTTGTAACACAATTGTGCATAATGTTATATTTACAATAGCTTAAGTTAATATTGGGTTTTGTAATATTGTGTTCTGGTGATTCAGTCTGTATGGAGAAGCTAAAAGTGGGCATTGAAATTGCTGAAAAAGTCTTTGAATCAAGTCTGACTTTGCAAATGTTTTCTTTTTTTGTTAAAGCAATGCTATGCAACTGAAATACATAACTTCAAATTATTATAATAATTTGCCTGACAGTCATTTTAATGGTCCCCTAACATGAAAGAGGAAAAACAGACCCTCTTTTATAGACAAGAAGAAGTGCATCTGATTAACCAGGTACTCCACTAACACAAAGTGGGGAACACCTCTTATCAAAAGAACACAACTTTCCACCCACCCTCTTATATACAAGATTCATACTGAAGCGTCTCAGTCCCATTTGCCTTGGCTGCCCTGAAGTTACATAATGAGTCCATTAGAGCACTTTTTTAAAAGTTACACATTGTTTTAAGCAGTCATGTCTTATGGTGTATGTCTAAGTGAATGTGGATGAGGCGTTCACTGACAGCCCATGATATCATGTGCTCTTTGAAACACTGAGGGGGCCTCAAGGGGTGGAGAGAAGGGGTTTCTGTGAACAGTTTTGTTTCATATTTTGGGGGAGGGATAGACTTAGACAGAGAGAGATTAACAGACATCAGTACACAGAAGTCGACAGAGTGCCAAGTTGGCAGTCTTGGCAACAGCCCCAGAGGAAGTGTTGGATTGTCCTTTGTGCTCCTGGAGAGGAAAGCCCACCCCGCCCTGCCCTCCCTCCCCCTCGCTCTACGTCAGCCCCTGCCTTTGGGGTTGGCCTGATATCTGCACACACTCTGCACACAGCCGCACTCACATGGACCTCTTCCTCTGGCTCCACGGCCTGGAAACATCCTGTTCTCTGGATCAGATGAACAAGCGCGCTTCAATGACTCTGTACTCTCTACATTCAGCAGACAGTAGATAAGAGCTACAGTATGATATAAACCTGGATTAAAGAGAACTTAACCAGGACTACTAAATCCACCAAACCCCACAACTACACTCAGTACAAATAAGATCTGAACACATTGCTAAACCATGGAACAAATCAAAACAAAACTGATATTATACTGTGACTGAAACTAGCTATAACCCTGGATTAGATTAGGCTTAACAACAACGACGCAGAACTAAACCAGGACTAAATACTGAACTGGACCTACACTAAAAATAAATTATGCTTAAACATGGAATTGATCTTGCTCTGCTACACTAAACCTAGATCAAGACTAAATTTTACACAGAGGCCTTTCTAATTAAATATGTTCGGTATCATTCACACAATTTGAATAATTTCGTGTCAGTGAGTGTGAACATCCAGTGCCAAACTGTGTTTTTAAAAGCAGTTTAAATAGCCCAAAATAGTCAGTGTGTTCAGAGGCAGCAGCACCAGGAGACAATGCTTGGGTCAAAGATGACACAATCTCCTTTTCCTTTTCCAATTGTCAAGTAAACATTTCAATCTGCAACACACACCCAAGAATAAATATATCTGCAACAATGAACAAAATGGTTGGATTGATGTGTTAGTCCATATTATCTCAGAAATATTCCCAAATATAAAAACACTCTATAGCCTAGACAGCCATCACAATTTATTTTTCTGGTCTGTACAAAGATTTATTCTGGTCTCTGTGGATTTGAGTTGGATTTTTTGGGGGCAGTTCCAACAGACACAGAATAAACAACCTCTGAATGTAATTGCATACAACACATTAGAGAAATTAAACTGCCCATAAAGTCTACGCCATTTTAGATAAACATTTACAATTGGATTTCTACTAAGTAAAAAATTCTGTAAGAGGAAAGGATCCCGGACCCATTTAAATTTGTAATGTTAATAGGTTTCACTGGCCAGGCTAAACATATGCAAGCAGATAATGTACTTGTCTAAACTAAAGTGTTTGTCTCATTCACAGGACGGCCTGCGCAGATTGTCAGGGAATGAATACATCTTATCCACAAAACGTAAGACTACATAAAGCTTATTGTGTTCTTCTAAGCATTCTTCTATGCTACTAAGCAACTATTGCATGTGATTTTTTTTTAACCCATGTTCAGATACTAAATGCTCTTCTTTGTCTTGCCCAGAGCCTCATCACATCCCTAGTCACCTGACCACTCCCCTGTCGCTCAACGACATCCCGCCTCGCATAGCTCAGACCATGGAAAACGAGGACTCTTGGGACTTTGACATCTTCAACTTGGAAGCTGCAACTATGAAACGGTACCGTAACAACACACAACCCGAACAACTCTGCATCTGTGAAATGAATTTGTGTTATATTGCTTTGTCAAATCCTTCCCACAGGCCTTTAACCTACTTGGGCTTGAAGATCTTCTCCCGTTTTGGTGTCTGCGAGTTTCTCAACTGTCATGAGACCACGTTAAGGTCCTGGTTACAAGTGATAGAGGCCAACTACCACTCCAGCAACTCCTACCACAACTCCACGCACGCAGCTGACGTCCTGCATGCTACTGCGTACTTCCTGTGCAAGGAGAGGGTCAAGGTAAATTAAAGTTAAAATTAAAAACAGTCAGTACATTTGAAAATCTGTGTCAAATGTCCACACCTGTTTGGAGAAATTGACAGGAGCAACCACACACAAGTCATACATTTAGATATTGCATTAAGATTAAAATATTTTTTTTTTCCAAATAAAGACAGCATTAAAGGGTTTATTGGGGAAGAAGAGAAACAATATGCCTTTCACAAGACACTCCTCGTAATATCTGAAGTAAAACAATGGCCAGATGAAATGCTATATTATTTTAAGCCACATCTTAATGCAGGGATCCTACTACCATTTACCTTGTCACATAAATGAATAAAAGGTTGACATAGGCTGACAAGAGAATAAGCAAAAGATGGTCACATGTGTATTAGTTCTAAAAGTCTACGTATATCAATGTTTCCTTCTTCTCTTCTTCTCTAGTTAAAACAAACAAAAGCAAATGTGGTTGTTATAGTATAGATTTACAACACCTTTATATATCCTCGGAGTCAAATCAATATGGGTTAAGTGTTTATAAATATGTCAGTTGGTACTTTCTGGTCTTTATTAGCTATAATGATGAGAGTATGATGAAATTAGTATTATTAGTGGTTTTCATACCGTGACAATTTTAAACTTTATTTGTGTATGCATATGTGTAATATAAACTCCCAGGAGTATTTCCATGCTACATTCATATAAACTATTAGCTCTGTAGCTTTTTAATACTGGATTCCCTGTTGCGTGTCTCCTGTTATGCCTCAGCATGTGTCAGAATGAGGTTTTACCCAAGTGTGTCAGTGGCTCAGATCGAGGCAGGGCTCTAGCTAAGACGATTACCAAACTAAAAATCTATTTCCGACCTCAGCTGACCGACCTTTCATTGGCTTAAGCGGAGGACTGCGAAGTTACATCACTGGTAGTCCAGAGAAAGCTTTCAAATGCTGTCTTACAATGGATATTAATTAGTGCACAGTTGTTTAGCTGATTTATCTTTTGCATACTTTTCCATGCTGATGTGTAAGTAAATAAAGACAAAAATAATAAGGTCTTTAACCAAAGGCTGTGTCATATTCTCCCCACAGCAAAGTTTGGATCCCATTGACGAAGTGGCCGCCCTGATTGCTGCTACAGTGCACGACGTGGACCACCCAGGCCGCACCAACAGCTTCCTGTGTAACGCAGGAAGTGAGCTGGCCATCCTCTACAACGACACTGCTGTGTTAGAGAGCCACCACGCCGCGCTGGCCTTCCAGATCACCACCAGAGACGACAAGTGCAATATCTTTAAGAACATTGAAAGGTAGGACACTTCAGGAATCTTTCAGGACACTACATTTTGATTTCTTTTTTTGATTTCTTTTAAGAACATTTGAATGCATTTGGTATTGGCTCATATGATTGTACTGCTCTCAAGGGGGGCTTAAGCCAACAATTGGTGCAAGATTTATTTTAAAGATTTTGTTAACAAAGAAAAACGTTTGAGGTGTGTTATTTTCTGCATTTCTGATTTGTATTACCCATATACTGTACTTCATATAGTGTTTAACAGCAAAAAAGCAGACAATGAACTAAATCATATAAATATAAAAAAGGTATTATATGCAAGTATTTAATGTTACACAGTGGAAATCGGTTTTATTCCAACTTCTTTGTCCCTCTTGAACAATGTAGAGGCAAATATATAAGAGTGTAGCATGAAAGAAGAATGAGAATACAGCAAAAATGTACAAACTGAAAATCCTTCACATTGTACCAGATTGATTCCAGATAATTCTCAAACACAGAAAGAACCTTAATTTTATTTGTATTGACCATACAAAACTGAATAAAAAAATGTGTGTGATATTTTCATTCACTTTAGCACAAATATAATTATACAACCCAAGCTCAGCTATTTAAGGCCCACATCTCTTAAAAGAAAACTTTGTGTTATGGGATTTCACCTTGATATATCACAGGAGATAATTCGGGCTGCATATGTTCTGATGAAAGCCGTGCTCTGTATTTGTTGAAGCAGCAGCTTGGTAATGTGATTTGAGTCCCAAAGCAGAATGGCTCACATGTGCTGGTCCCCTCTGAGGGGGAGGTGGACAAAGCCTCCATTCATGGCCACTGTCACAGCAGTAAGAAGGGCCAAAGTGTTCACATGGGGCTCAGCGCTGGTTACCGCACAGTCTCCCACTATCTCTGCTTTTGTGTTTGAGTCTTTATCTCGTACCTGTCCTCACTTCCCACCTGACATGTGTCTCGCTCTTTTCAGGAACGAGTATCGAACGCTGCGACAGGCCATCATTGACATGGTGCTGGCGACGGAGATGACCAAGCACTTTGAGCATGTCAACAAGTTTGTCAACAGCATCAACAAGCCAATAGCTGCTTTGGAGGAAAATGGGGTGAGATGGCAACACTGAAACAATGTCTGCTTTTTTAAATGAGAAGCCGATTAAGCTTGGTTGAAAAAGACATGGACTAACTATGTAAATAATAATGCTATAGACGCTATAGAAAATGTTTTCCCTCCTCTATACACACTTTTCCCTGTCACTCTATCAATACAAATGCATTTTTATTATGTCCATTTTCAATTTACATGCACTTCTGCCTTCTAGTAATTTATCATTTAGTAATTTATCAATTAATTTAAACAAGCTATTGTACCAAAATAAGTGGTTTTGGTCATTGAGATATATCAGTATAAGGACACCTTGGTTGCCTTTCATTTTGCTCCTTCTGAGTATAAATTTATTGACAATTTCTTTATTTTCATTGATTCCTTTACTGTCTGCTCCTCAAACCTATTTGAAGCACAACGTCAGTTAACTACTAAAGGCAATACTTAAAAGCTCACAAACACCAAATCAAAACTGTCTCTGTTAATCCGTTTAAGTACCAGCGTTTGGTATTTTAACAGCGGAATTGCACAGTCACGTTGAATCCATTGAAGGCAACAATAGTTTAGGCCTGAGGACCTGGTCTTGTCCTGAGACCTCAGATTTCTTTGTGAGAATTTTACAACTCAGTGCCATTTTTCTCATCTTAGTGAGAAATGCTTAACACACCCATTTAAAAGTTGTCTCTCTGTTTTAAAGGAGGACTATAGGGTCAATAAAAGCAAAGAGCAGTGCATTCTGTTTCTAAATAAATACTATTAAAGATTTTTTGCTATTAACTATGAACTCAGTGTTTATAGGAAGTTAATAAAATGCAGAAACTTTCATGCCATTTGTAGTTATTCAAATACGAGCCTAAAGAGCAGCCTGAAGGCAGTAAAGGCAAACCTGTTTCCCAGCTTTATAAACCAAATTCAGAACGTTACATCAATATCCTAGAATTTAAGGATGATTAAATGTAAATGTTAACTGCAGTGTAGACAGTAGACAATGCAGCTTACAGGATCTTTTTTATATTTTCTCCATGAGACCAATCTTAGCTTTTCACCGGATATTTCTAGTGTCTAGTGAGGTATTAGTGAGAGTGGTACAGCATGTGGTCCAGAAAATACATCCATGGTCACAGTCTAATGTACTGTGTGGCCTAATAAAATATCAAATGTTTGTTTTCATTGTCATTTATTATTACTCATTTTGTTGGCTAATCATTTCAGGGAAATAATGATGAGGAATCTGTCAAGAGCGTGCTGACGTCTCCCGAAAACCGCATCCTGGTGAAACGAATGCTGATCAAGTGTGCGGACATCTCCAACCCATGTCGGCCTCAGGAGCTCTGTATCGAATGGGCCGGGCGCATCTCAGAAGAGTATTTTGCACAGGTAACTACAAAAACACCTGGTGATTCTAGCTGGTACTGACTATATATTCACGTTTTCAATGTGTCCTGTGACTGTATCTACTGATTGTGTTTGTGTTATTTCTGAAACAGACAGATGAGGAGAAGAGACAGGGTCTGCCGGTGGTCATGCCTGTGTTCGACAGAAACACCTGTAGCATCCCAAAGTCCCAGATTTCCTTCATAGACTACTTTATTACAGACATGTTTGATGCATGGGACGGTAAGACTGCACCCATCTGCACACAGCATTAAGTAAAACGCAAAAAGACATGGATCAGGACAGAGGTCATAAAGAATAGTATGTGTTAGTTAAAGTAACCCAGTGCAGCTACCGTTTTCTAATGATAAAATAGTTATATATTATATAACAAAATAGACTTCAGCTAATTCAGATATTCATATATATTTATTTAAAAATTTAAAATAAAAAAAAAAAAAAAAAAAAAAAAAAAAAAAAAAAAATAAGATATATATATATATATATATTCATGTAAAACCAGTGTATAAACTGTCACCTTTCATCAGGAAATCGTGTGTCTGTCAGAATAAATGTCCCACAAAATAATTTATGTACTACTGGGTCCTAACCCACTAGTTGAGAGTGACAAACCCTAGACTGATCAGAGATTAAACTATATTATTACTACAGTGTGAAACGGAAATGTGTGCTGCATCTAATCTAATTAAATCTATTTTATTTTGTATGTTTAGCTTTTGCAGACCTCCCAAACCTTATGCAGCACTTGGACAACAACTTCAAGTACTGGAAAGGCCTGGACGAGAAGAAGCTTCACAGCCTCCGACCGCCTCCGGAGTAGGACCCACTGCTGGTGTCTTCAAACCGGGCAGAGCTTCTCATCCTGTCCCGCCGGGGTGCCTCCCTCTTCTCGCCAGCCCCCGCCAGCCAACACGGGCCTCCTCGTTCCACACTCCTGCTTCTGTAGCACGTCGAGCATGTCCGCACGTCCGTCCATACAGAAAACACAGAAGGACTTTCTCACGGGCAGTTGCAGTGAGGACTAAAACGTGGACACAAAGCATCCTTATGAACTCCTTGTGCCTCTCAGGCGTTTGCAGTGTAGCTGGGCGAGTCGTATGACTGAGCGAGGATCCCCAGAGGCCTTTTGGCGAAGCATCCATCCTCTTTGTATCACACAGACTCTCCTGTCTGCCTGTAAAGCTGACGTACAAACTGCTTGTTTACGGTGGAGAGATCAACACTGAGTGGGTGTTGCTGCACTCAGGTTTCTCTTGTGGTCTCGCAGAAAAGCAGGACTGCTGTTTGCCCCTGAACGATAAAAGAACACTCCGTTTTTTTTGTTTGTTTGTTTGTTTATTTTTGGCAATATTTTTGTGTCCTTCCGAAACACATACGAGTTGTAGCTGTCACTCCACACAACAGCAGGAAGGTGTCTCTCTCTATTGGGTGGATCTTTATCGTAGGCCACAGCTAAGAGACATGATCATAGGTAACTAATTACAGATGATTTGTTAATTTTCTTAGATATTTAGTTGAAAATGAAAAAGAGAGAAAAGCCAAAGTTGATTATAAAAAATACTACTCAAAAAAAAAATCACAATTATTATTCATATGGAGCATTACCATATTAAGCATTTTATTTTCTTATCAAACACACAAAGTACCAGTTTGAATGAACACTTTTATATTGCACTGTAACAACATTAGAAATGTCTCTGTCTCAGTGATTTGTCCAGGGATGGGATGTTGCATTGGAGAATAAGCTGTTTTCTGTTGATCATCAGGAGTTTGTTTGTGTACGTGTGAATGGGTGTATGTCGGTGGGTGGGTGTGTAATCATTGTTGCAACAATCCCTTACTCTTGGTTTAATGCTGTAAACCTCTTGACATTTGACAACAGCAGAAATATGTGAAAAAAAAAAAAACATTTTGGACTTGAAATTTTTTTCTCCCAGAAATTTTTGTATCTGGTTTATCCTACTGAAAAGACTGCCTTATTTTATACAATATTTATACAGTACATCCCACTGTGCAACTGCAACGGACATCTGGAGTTTTTATTAGTCAGAAGGCTAAGAAAATCTCAATATTTTTATAGGCAATGAATTTTACACTGGATTTGCAGCAAATGAGATCAACCGTTATAGCTATCTGAATACCTGTGAATGGGACAGCGTATACAGAGACCTAAATGGTGACTTTAAGGATGTGGATCTCAGAGTTGTCTATCACTGTCTTTAAGCAGATCTCAATCAAACATCATTTGATTTTTGGCCACTTGTCCAACATCTTTATGCACAGACCCAGGGAATAGCTTTTGTTCGAGGTTGGTTTCAGATTAGGATACTAATATATGTTAAAGATTATCGCTTACTAAGAATATTTCCTCTTTAAACAGTATATAAAATGCCATAACAGCTAAGCAAATGATGATTAATGAGATGACCATAGTTATCTTTGTTTCTCTCTTATGACAGAACTGTACACTCAATCAGGGGATTTGTTTGTTCCTTCTGATTCACAACTTGGTCTGAAGGCACGGAAAAAAATTAGAAACTATTCAATGAAAAATAAAATAATGTCAATTATAACTCTGCGGATTTGAACGTCTTTATTTTTTAATGCTGACTTTTTACATTTTGACTTATAATAATGACTCAAAGCTTGCAGTGTAGTTAACATTACCTGTTAAATGTGGTCAGTGACTTCATTAAAGCCCAACTGTAATAAATGTCAAAAGGTAAGTATCTGATTATGGGAATACAGTCCCTTTAAGTGTGTCAGTGCAGCAGCTTGGATAAAAGTCACCATAAATACTTAATGATTCCTAATATAAAATAGGAATAAAACTGTATGCAGTGTACCCCAATAATGTCCTAAATTTGGTCAAATAGAACTAGATGTCTATATTTTACTGACTCGAAACATCACTTGGAGAGACAAATATTTTCAAAGGCAGTACTTGGTGTGAAAGGTGACAACAGTCACAGAGAAATTTTAATAGTATGAGTATAATCTATATATAATTTTTAGTGCATGGAAACATCTTGGTCCAATGGGATGGCACTGATTTTGAATTTCTCTTAGTTGGACAAACAAACTGAGGTAATTCCATTTCTTGACAGGCTGCATATACAACATATACTTCCAGACTAAGGTCAGAATATGCACTGCTGCTCTGATGATGGTAACAAATGGGTAAAAAAAATCTGTTTCTGAAGGCTTTCCATTCCAAATAATACATGTGCAGTTGAGACAGGACTAATGTCAGTAATGTCCATAGCAGAACTGAAAAGTTGGGAAAATCATGCTGTAGTCATTTGTGGTTGAAAACAAACAAATCCAGTCTGTGTTCAAAGCACAGTTAATTTACACCGTGTGCCCCTGCTTAAATTAAACAGCTGTAGTCATAAGATGTTGCCCCCAAAATAAGATGCATTTCACAGTTAAAGTCAGGGCATTTAGAATATAAATTATTGTTATATTTAACTTTTCTCATGTGCTGTGCAATTTGGTTTTGTGTTTGCATGTGGGTAAAAACAAGCTTTACATTTTTAAAGTTCTCTTGTACCCAGAGACACAGTATCTCATAATTTGGTACTATTTTATCAAGTCACAAATATTCCCGAGACAAGCACTGACAGTGACATTACTGACAATATGGTCATGAGCTGTGGGTCATAACTGAAAGGACAAGACTTAGGGTGTGGAGCTCGTGGAGCTCCTGCATCTCCACATTGAGAGTCAGATGAGTTGGCAGTATCTGTTTCCTTGTGGAGGTGTTCTGTGCATGACAGAGTCCCACGGGGAGGTCCAGGACATGCTGCAGGGACTAGCTGGCTTGGCCTTGGTGTTGCTTAGAGGAGCAGGAGGAAGCATCTGGGGAGTAGGAAGTCTGGATGTCTCTCCTCAGACTGTGGGCCCGGCCATCGAGTATGGGATGAGCAGGAGAAGATGGATGACTCATGTTTTCAATGAAAAATATTCAGTTTTTGAAAGTCAGTGTGTGTCTGTCATTGTATCTTGACTAAATAAGGAAGCCATGTGTCGAGAAGCAAATAGTTGAATGAACAATAGTAGCTACTAGTAACTAGGCCTTGGTTTTGCCCTTTTGAAGAATCTCTGGTGTCACCTACTGTTTCCACAAATGCATCAATCAGTGACAGCCTCTCGTATCCTTTTTAGTATTTCAGATCTTAGAGTCACCAACTCCTTCTTGTGTTTCGTCAAATAGATCTTGGTGGTGTGGTGCTGTAACCACCTAAAAAGTAACACGCCGGCCGTTACGTAACATAAAAACAGCTGCACTTCCGCCGAGCTGAGTGATCCCCGGCGCTTCTCTCAGCACATCGATGGCAGCTTTCGTCCAGCGACTACTTTAGCGTTATTAGGAACTTTGTATTTTACTGCGGAGTTAGTGGCGTGGTGCTATGTCTTCGGGAATGACTGGGCAAACACCGTAAGTCCGTTTAGTTTGCTACTGAAAATGTCTACATTAGCTAACGACACACAGCAGACTTTGAACTGCAGGCTAAACAACGAGCGCTAACTAGCGTTATGTGCTAGCTTAGCTTGTTAAAAACATATTAGCTTTGTAGGCAGTTGACTGAGCATAGGCCCACTAATGCAATTAGCTTTGGGGCTAACTTTGCTTGAATATAACTACTCATAACTATTCAGTATGTCATCAGCTAGCCAAAAGCTTTATCTTTCTGACGAGTATGTGTGGTTGTTATTTATGACAAGCAGCGTTAGCTATTGCAGTAATGTTAATGTGCTATAGAAGTTAGCCCAACTGGAGCAACTCAGTTTAACAAACGGTTAGCATTAAATGTTAACGTAAGCGAGTTTGTCACGCTTTGCAATTGTTAACCAAAGCATTCCCAACAACCAAATGTATATATCTACTCGATTCAATCGTATTCAGCTTTGATGAACTCATCGAATAACCCGATAGCCTCTCACGAGCCACTTTTAAAAGTTAGCTTAGCTATTTATCGGTTTACCTTTTTAGTTTAGATGTCTAATCAGTAAACGTAGTTTTACATGTTTAGCACTATAACGCCTATACTATTGACTTTATTATGTTAGCCACGGAGGCTATGAAAGTGAGGTAAAGAAAGGCCATGTTGCTTCACTGATACCCCCCTCCAAGAAAAAAAAAAAAAAAGAGAGAACATCTTTGGTGTACAAGGGGGAGCCAGCGGTTACTTAATCTGCTTACATGTATACAGTTGATATTTAAAATTGCAAAGCTTCATATGATATATATAAAAACCATCTGCAAAAGGGGAAACTTTTGATCATATTATTGTTGATTTGTTCATTTTTCCAGGTGCCTAACAAGTAGATGGGATCAGCCTGCCCAGAGTGTTGATTCAAGGCAGCAGAGAAACAGTGAAAATGCTGTACACACTGTGTCCTTATCAAGCGGTACATCCACTGCTGGGTCAAACAGCTCTGTTTCCCCTTCACCTCAATCAGGAGGGGGAGTGGAAAAGGCGGTTGCCATGGCTGCTAAAATAAATGCCATGTTGATGGCAAAAGGAAAACTGTTGACCCCTCCGCCGTTATTAGCAAAGGTGCTTTCAGAGTCACAATAAATCAGAAAGTCCTGTTTTTGGCCAAGTGCTCATGTGGCTGTATGCCTTTTTACTTCAGACTCCTCCTAGTGTCCCAGTGCCTGCTGCTACAGAAGAAATGGTGGTCACAGAGGTTGACATAAATGACGTGCCTCTGAACTGCAGAGACCTTCTGACCAAAGGCAAAACACAGGAGGAGGTAAATGTTTAGAAATATGTTTTAGTATGCATCATACAATACTTCCATGTCCATTTAAGAAATATTGTTCTTGATCGCTCCTTTATCATTCTAGATTCGACAGTTTAGTGGAGCAGTTGTTACAACTAAAGGCCATTACATGACTGACGCTGAGAAGGAAAAAGGAGCAGGGTATTAATACAAATTTTCTGGATTTCAAACATAGTAATTCAGTGCTCTATTTAATACAAGGTTAACTGATGCCCCAAATTCTGTTTTGAATTTCTCCAGACAAAGACCTCTGTATTTGTATGTCCAGGGGAAAAACCAGGATCAAGTTAACAGTAAGTGACTTTTGTTCATTTTGAAACAATTTGGTAGAAATGTCAACAGGTAACTTGAGTTGTAGTGTTGCATTAATAAATTGACTAGAAAAACCTTTGTAACTTTACTCTGAATCTGCAGAAGCTGTGATGAGAATAAAGGAGATCATTTCTGAGGACGTGATTAGGGCTTCTGCTGCGTCAGGAGGACAGACCCCTGTGATTCCTCCATTAACGCTGTACCCTCAGCCTCCACGGCCTGTTGTTCCCCCAGCAGCACCAGTGCCCAGCCCGGGACATCGACCTGCAGCGCCTCACACAGGGGTAGGCATTAACGGCTTAAAAATCGACAAATGAGTGAATATTAAGCTGCACACACACAGACAGAATTGCTGCCTAAGGACAGAATAGAGCATACAGTTGGAGGTTTAGAAAGTGAGGTAAAGAAAGACCATGTTGCTTCACTGATACCCACCTCCCAGATTAATAAGCAGAGAGAACATCTTTGGTTTATAAGGAGGAACCACAGATCATTGCATCTGCTTACAACACTTTCCATCTTCTTGTCAATTTTTCTTTTTTATTGCTGTTTACTGGTTTGCACAGCTATAATCTCCACAGTGCTGTAATTGAGACTTGACTTAAAGGCCCAGATGCTACAGATTGTTGTAATAAATGATCTAATTTTTTAATAGACAACTATTTAACTTTTATTTTTCAGAGTTTTGTGCACACAAAGATATTTGTAGGTCTGGATCAGTCATTGCCTTCATTTAACGTGAAGGAGAAGGTCGAGGGACCGTCCGGGTCATTTCTGAGCCACATCCAAACAGAGACGGGGGCCCGTGTCTTCCTCAGGGGAAAAGGCTCCGGATACATCGAACAAGCATCAAAGCGAGAGTCATTTGAGCCGCTTTATGTCTACATCAGGTAATAATGATACACCTTTACTCTCCTATTGCTTTGGTAGGATTTTTTTTTATTCGCTTTTGAATAAATAGTAATTAATAATTAAAATGTATGTAGTTCATGTTTTCCTTTTGATTTTGTGTTTCAGCCATCCAAATGCATCTGGGTTGGAGTCGGCAAAGAACCTGACAGAGAGCCTGCTGGAGACTGTAAGTTTACAAATAGAGTTAAAGAAACTATGGTTCGGAGGTTTAAGAAGGTGAAACTATTAAGGTGTATAGTTTTCACTGATACCCACCTCCAAAATTAAAACAGGTAGGGTTAACCACTTGTTCTCTAGATTTAGGTTGAAAGTGCACTGAACCTACCTACACTTTGTTTCATTGTAATGAACTGACCGTTGTACCGTTCCTTACATAGTTTTTGTGTCCCATTTGTTTTCAAGGTGAGAGCAGAACACGCCCGAGCGATGGCTTCATACACAGGCTCTGGCTCAACACAAAGTGAGTCAAATTTTATTGTGTGTAACTAAACAGGCATATCCTGTTTTGAGAAAGAGATTAGGAAAACATATTAATTTCTTAGTTTCTGGAACAAGATTTCAGCTGCTCTTATCTTGTAAACTATTCTATTGCACTGAAAGCAATGCAGAAATTTTTTAATACATTTTAAGTGGCAAGAGGGCGTAATGTAATTCCATCAATGTACATCATCAATCACGTGACGTCATCAAAGTGTGACAGTGCCACAAGGTGTTCCAAGCCTGTCTAAACAAGTAGTCTTTAACCTGCTCTTAAAAAGGGCTGGGTCAGTTATAACATGCAGTTCAATAGTTAACACATTTCAAAATTTAAATGTGTAATGAATATAATTCATATGAATATTTGAGTAGTGGTCTGTCACAGGTTTATGTGGTTATTTTTAAGAAAAGCTTTGACTATTTGTGTGTGGTAATGTTTTCTGTGAATAAAATCAAATGCAAATCGAATCATGTAATATTTAAACATTTATTGAAAGATGAAGTGTATCTAGACCTTACAAAAAGGTAAGTGTGAAAATTTTGTGAAGAATCGTGAAGAATTAAAAAAAAATGTAGTTTAATATTTGTACTGTCTGTTACAGTTCTGAAAAACACCTGAAAAGAGACACATTTTGTATTCTCATCCATTTCTGGCTGTCTAGTTTTAATGTCATTATTCCACTCTTAAGTGTTCAGGATTGAGGGACGATAAGTAGACACGCTTTTCCGTGTGATCTGGATTGTTAACTCCACGTTCTATACTTTCCTTTCAGCATATGCAGCTCATGGATATCCTCCTAATAGCACTTACTCTAACCAGGGGTCCTGGTATAACTACCCAGCGAATGGGTATGCTGGCGGCTACCCGGCGTACCCAGTGGGTTATTGGAGTAATGCAAATGGTCCCCCAAGTGAATCTAACATGTCGACAAACCCTCCATCTTCTCAGGCAATGGTTCAGTATCCGATGTGCCCCAGGAAACAGCACCCCTATGTCACCCAGGTAACTGTCCCAGACCACACTGCTACTAATGTCAGCTGTGTTAAAAAGTCAATGTGAAGATGGTGAAATAGCCCTAAACTAAAGCTTCTACCACCAGCAAATTTATATGTTCAAGTCTGTTGGTATCTGTCCATATTTGATGTGATGAAACTGTTCTGTTGATGTGGTGGTTTTGTTCCTTGTAAGGATCCTGGCAGCGGCGCAAAAGCGGAGCCTGAAGGATCTGTGAACGCCCTCCCAGACTCAGGAAGTCCCAAACGTCATTTCCACGAGGGGTCAGAGCAGGAGCAGGTCAGCTGGGATTTACACTTGAAGCCTACACTATGGGCCACTAGCCCTTCCCACACTTAGGCTGCATTCTTGTTGTAGAAAATAAACTTTTAGTATGTTGTTACACAAAAGAGAATTTGATGCCATCTATTATGAAAGACTGTTTTATTCACTATTGTTTCCGCAGCCCACCACCAAGTCCCCAGAGCGTCCAGGTCCAGTCCCCAAAGCTGCAGATGAGAAAGTAGTGGAACGGTCAGTTTGAAACTAAATCTGCCTTCTGTGTTTTCGATGTTGTAGTTATAATTGTTGGTCTGTTTGCAGTCTTCTGATGCCTCCACCACCGCCGCCTGTGTTCGCAGCCCCAGCTCCCCGCAAACGGACGAGAGACACAGAAGAGCCCGCTGCTGAATCTACTGGTGCTGCGCAGCTGGGTATGCATTTCTGTTTTCTGACATTGCAAGAGCCTGAGTTCCCAGACATAGCGTCTCTGGAGTTGTCTTATAAATGAAATGGCACCTCCCCCCGATGGAGGAAAGGGAGAGCAGTGGAGACCTGTGTGAAGCCCCTGACCCATGAAACCCACTAACACTCTCCTCTTGTATATGTTTTTTGTCTCTCCCCTGTTTTCTCTCTCCACATGTGTCCCGGGACCCGCCTGTGTCGGACGTGTGCTGCGCTGCCGTTTGATGTCTTCCTCCATGACTGCGGATCAAACCAACTCAAACCTGCCGCTAACATTGGTCTCCTCACTGGGCTTCTCCATCTCTCTCTGTCTCTGTGTTTTTACTCTGCCCGCACAGGTGTTCAGGACGAAGTGCAGGAAAAGAAAACAAAACTGTCTGCGGATGCCTCAGGGCTAGTGCCCTACGGAGCAGACTCCTCCGATGAAGAGGAGGAGAAAACACACAGCAGTAAGACATAACTCCTCACCCCTGCCCCCTCCCCACTGCCAGGACTCCCACAGACCCACAGTCTACTCTCAGTGCAGCAGTCTCCGAATAAGCTTACACTAAAGGAAGACTCCATCCTGTACCCACTACACACTGTTTTAAATAAACTTAAGTCCATTTAAATATTGTTTATAACTTAATTTTACAAAACTAGGGCCATTTATCTAAAACCGAAAGTTCGGTTTTAGAAATGTAACTAGTACATTTTACTGTCGCATTAGGGTAGAATATGCACTCTTTTAATCCAAATCCTCAGCTTTAATAGTTGAGCATACAGTACAAACCTTGTCAGAGCTTTAAGTGGAAAAAATGTAAATGAATGACCGATAATTGAGTGACATCAGTCAATGAAATAGGAAAGCAAAAAGCTGGAACTATTTACAGACATGTTTAAGTGCCTAAATTTATAAGAAAAATCACTGATAATCTTCTAAAGGTTGGTGTCTTACTGGAAGAGGTTTCTTTTCACATTTCTCAAGATTGTTTTAGTCCGTCTTTAACACTAAACACAGTGAACATAAAAAGATGTTAAAGATGGCTGTACATTTTTACCATCTTTAGCCTGGCCAGCCATCCTAATTCTTTCCCAACTGACTTCGCTCAGAAAGTCGGATGCAAAATTTTATCTTTATCACAAACTTAAAGGTCCCAAAAATTAATATTTAAAATATTAATAAAGGGTGTTAAAGTGTACAGTGTGAATTTTTCCTTTGTGTTTTTATTTTCAAACTATCTTTTTTGTTTAACCCACATTTTTTTTCAGTTCACTTTGTCTGATGCTGGTATTAATACAGATTGTAAATTAAAGGGAAATAATAATAACATTTTTCTTTAATTTGGATGCCAGACCCCTCGGCACAAGTTGAAGCTTAGGTGTAGCTGCGTTCTCCCTGGACAAATACAGATTGTAAGATTCAGTGATACTTTTCTTATCTTGGAAAATGGTGTATGGCTGTTCCCATGGAATAATAAAAACGTGAAAACCTTGTTGTCTTTAAATATTCACAAAAAAGTGTTGTTCATAGGTTTTATGTGGCCAAAGGGGGACTGTATGTGGAACTAAAACTGCCATTATAAAATTGCCTCATTTCCTTATTTAACAGTAAGATCAAATGAAGGTAAACTCCGGAGCCTCGATGCCATTGAGAACAGTGAGTGCTCCAGGGTTGTCCAGGGCAAAGCAGGGCTGGACATAGTTTCGGAAATTGCATTGAAAAGTGTGCAGGTGTTGTTCCAGGTCGACGTTATAGAAGGACAGCGTTCCTCTGTTGTAGTCGAGGGCCACTCCGATCCTCACGGGGTTTACTGTGATCCTCAGGTCTGGACTCCAGCCGTTGTGTAGAAACTCATATTTATGTCTGAGACGGGAAGAAGGTAACTTTATGGGTTAATGGAGATAATTAGACCTGAATTTTAATGTTTGAAATTTTGCATGTTCATTGTAACTACTTCATAAGAAGGAAAAGAAAAATTTAGCATCAGATAAAGGTGTATAACATAAGTTGTCCATATCATCATGTTTTACTCTATTTGCTCTAACGTTTATATCTTTCAGATGGGCTCAAGCGCATAAATAGAAAGCACAATATTTAGGAATAGGAAAATGATGTTGGTTAAAATTGGCCCTGACCTAGTTTTCATAAAAGGGCATTATAGACCCTGTGTGAATCATAAAAATGAATTTTGAGATGGGAATTTTTTTCAGATTCTTCCAAACCAGCAAAACAACGTAACATTTTGACATTTAACATTTCACCTGGATGGGGTCAGCATGTGCCTCATGCACCAGGACATGTTGTTGGCTCCAAGATATGAGCTTTTTTCAGTGTCTTCATAAGCGACTCCAATCCTAAACTCTGTCCCGTCGTCCACCTCTACCTCCCAGTAATGACGACCTCTGACTGGAATAAGGTCTCCTAAAACAGCCACGCACCTGGGCCAAGACAGGACAGAGGGCAATTCTCAGACTGAGACAGTAAAGCTCTATTCCTTTAGTAATTCACCCTGTTTCCTCCACATCTCTACATTGAAAACTACCTTTCATGTTATCCCTTGGAAATGTCTTTCTTTTAAGCGCAATGTGCCTGTTTATAAAAGCCTAAAATACCTGGTAAAGGTGTTATCGTCAAAAGCCATCGCACTTATAGGCAGTTCCTCGTCTCCATAAAAGATGGTGAAGCCGTCTTCAGAAAAGGACAGGCAGGGGTGGGCTGTGTCCTCGAGAAGATTGAAGAACGTACCTGTCCAGGTGAAGAGAAAGTCAGGTGTAAAGTAATGTCGTAATAACGTCAAACATTTGTACTGTTTTACCTTTTGTGGAGACGGTCAGACCCTCACTCTTGTCACTGGGACCACCAATGTTGACTGCTCTGACGGAGATCATGTAGGAGCGTCCGGGCTGCAGCTGGACCAGACACTGACAGGTGGGAACTGCCACTATGGACCTGAAAATAAACCAGAACAAATACAATATAAGGAGTGATAAGAAACATGAGATTCCATTTACTGACTGAGTGAGAATAAATAAATGGAGAATAATAGAGGACCTAACACAGATCCTTGGGGGACACCATATTTAACTTCAGAAAATGCCAACTAACTTCAATTGGAAAAAAAAAAAAAAACACTGAAAATGATTGGTTTGACTGTTGGTTTGGCACAAATACAAACATCTTAACTTTACATCTATACTTTATACAGTATTTAAGAAAGTGTGCTTTTTGGGCATCAGGTTTAATTTGTAGTACCACCTCCAGCCACTAGTGGAACAACAGTTTCAAAACATTTTCTGAAAATCCATTTTACAACAACAGTACAAACACCAGGCATTTTTGCAAAACTAAAAATGCAGCAGATATTGCGCTGGTGAAAAATCAGAATTCAACCATTTATCTGAAACATGCATTTTACTGTCTCAAGAGCCAACACTGAGTTAAATTTATAGATTAAGAACAAATGACCCACCTCTCCTTTGACCAAGAGGATCAGATAAACCTTTAAATTCCCCCCGACAAGGACAGTATTCAGTGTGTCTCACACTGCTGCAGGAGCTGAGGCTAATAATAGATTTTCTGGGACAAAGTGTGTCTTCAAAAGTGAATCAGCAGCGCTATAACCAGGGGCCTCAAAAATCCCATGCAAACACTGTGTTGTTTACTGCATTGCATTGAAACAAAAGCACAAACATTATGGGATCCTACATTTACAAAGCTTACATGTCAAACTCAAGGCCTGGGGGCCAAATGCCGCCCTTTGCAGTGTTTTAAGTGGCCCATTCAATGCATTTAGGAGGGGACAATTTTGGTACTACGTTTTAACTGGATTTGAACAGGTTTTAGATGGATTTGAATCAGATTTATTCATTTGTTTATGAAATCTTAAGCCAGTTTTTACAACAAAGATATATAAAATCTGTTCAAATACATCTAAGAATCCTTTCAGGAGCCAGTAGTTTAGGATTCTTATTTACCCTGTGTAAAATCCAAATAAAACCTGGTCAAAACCAACTTAAACCTTTTAAGATCCAGCTATACCTTGTTCAAACAGATCCTACTAAAACCGGTTTCCATAAAAGGGAAAAAAAAAATTAAAGATAGCTTTTGTAAAACTCAAATAAAGATGAAACCTCACATTCAAAATTTAATATGGCGTATAAAGCTTCACAATCTTTGGCTCCTGAAAGGATTCTTATTCACTATCGCGGCCCCTCACCACTTTGAGTTTGACAGCACTGCTCTACACCATGAATGACCGTGATTCTGTAGGTGCCTGTGCGGTGGTGGTCTTACTCTGTGATGCCGCTCTCCGTCCCATCGCTCCCCAC
This sequence comes from Rhyacichthys aspro, assembly GCA_036850595.1. Classification (NCBI taxonomy): domain Eukaryota; kingdom Metazoa; phylum Chordata; class Actinopteri; order Gobiiformes; family Rhyacichthyidae; genus Rhyacichthys; species Rhyacichthys aspro. The sequence continues at coordinate 18,926,021 of CM072150.1, read as the reverse complement.
CTCGCTGAGCTCCACCGTGTACGAGTCGACCGGGTTGGTGTTTCCCGACTCCCAGCGAATGAGAGCGGCCTCGGGGCAGCTCATGCACTCCCTCTGCCTGATGACCGGGGGAGAGGGCACTGGGGGAAAAGGGAACTAGGCTGTCATTGTCGTTTTAGATCACACCATCCACGGAGGAGCGAAGAACAAATGTGATAGACTATGTGACCCAGCAGTGTCACATTCAGAATGGGGTTCAGTGTTTTATTCATGGACACAGGAGGAGTGGGAATCCAACCGCTGACCTTTCATTTATTGGACAGCCCCTGTATTCTGAACTAAAAGTCATGCAACATTAGAGTCATTACTTATTTCTCTGATCTTGGAGGATTAGGCAAGCATAAAATAAGTTGCAAAATATGGCGTATTGCAGGTATTTTATAGATTATCACAATTTTCCAGATATTCTCTCTCCCACTTTTTCCATGTGTTTTTTCAAGCTCACAGGCTTTAACCAAGTAAACTTTTACCACCTCATGTTGGAGAAGCCACTTTAAATCTTTGCTAAAGACCTACCTTTTTACTTTGGCTTTTGGTTGTGGAGAGTGTGTGGTGCCTTGACTTCTCTGTATTTATTTGTCTATTGATTTAAATTGGTTGTCATTTATAAACCTGTAATTTTATTGCATACTTATAATGTATGTTATTGTTTACTGCTTACTCATTTTTATTTCAAATGTGGTCAACTCAGGTTGTTTTAAATGTGCTTTAGAATTAAGTTTGATTGATTGATTGATACATAACATATGGGTAACACTTTATAACAACTACACAGTATTAAGCAGTAGAGGAGCATTAATAAACATGTAATAACAACAAATCAGTTACCAAACCATTAACATATGGTGAATGTCATTTAAGAAATGTGTTTGGGTGTCAAAAACAGTATCTGAAGTTTTAATTTTTTTACCGGTCATGTACAGAGCCTTCTCGCTGGCCGGGCTGATGCCTGTGGTGTTGGTGGCTGTCACCCAGAGCTCATACTGAGCGTTGGGCAGCAGGTCCGACACAGTGCAGTGGGTCTCCTTCACTTTCACATTGTTCTCTGTAAAACCAACACAAGATAACTGTAGTAGTAGAAGGTATTTGTCTCAACAGCAGGGGGTGTCCTTATTCAGAGGAGTAGGAGTTTACCTGGAGGAGGGGTGGAGCAGTCGCTGGGACAGTCCTCCAGAACGGGACGGTAGTACAGCTCATAATACTCCACTGTGTCGTCGGAGAACAGGCTCCAACAAACGCGCAGAGACGTCTGGGAGGCAGAGTTAGGCGTCTGTGGGTTTATGACTGGGGCTGACGGAGCTGAAGTCACAGGGAATTCTTATAAATCTGTGACCTGCACTATGTTGATGGTCCTTTATAACTCCAAGTCTATTTCTGTACTTTCAGATCTACATTTCAAAGATAAATCTTTATTGTGATAGTGTGAACTGCATTTGTTAACTCCCAGAAGGACCAACAATGTAAAAATGATAGAAGACAGTACAGTTAAAACCGACATTGACACTGCTGTGTGACTGAATTTCAGTGTTCGTGCATTTTATGTATATTTAATGATGATGATGATGATGAGTAATTAGCGTAGACTAAAGCAATTATCCATTATTTGGTCTTGTGTCTGTCTATGACGTAGGGGTCTTTGGTTTTTTAATCAACACCAGCCAAGATGGACAGTTTATTTGTCCACATCATTGTTGTGATTGGATGAAAAAAAAAACTACAAAAAACTTTGGATACATGGAGGTTTGAAGTGTTTTAACTTCCATTAATAGTTCTGAGTGGCTCTACATAGATTATAATAATTATGGATACAGAACGGTTCTAAAGCCTGGATTCTTGATATCCTCTGGTCGTGGTCATGACTTGGACTTGGTCATTAAATACATATAACTGACTTTGTATTACATCTAAGACCCCTTACAATGGCACACAAAGTTTAAATATAATCCAAAATGAATACTTCCTTGAAATAAAACCTCATATACCATGCATCATTTAAATATTACATCCTACTGAGCTTTTATCTTTGCATTGCTGCCCTTCTGTGAGTCAGACCTGGTACGACGTTGATCGAGTCCATCATGGTTTTCACGTCCGACAGATCAGCGAGCGGTGTGTTAAACTCCAGCGACGTGGACAGAGTGAGGTCCATCTCCTCTTTAGATAACTCCTCTATTCTACAGATAAGCAGACAAATAGGAATAAATACATTCAAGTCTAATACTGAGTACCGTCCTGAAAGTAACCTTTAGACACGGCACAAAGAGCTGCACAACACTTACCTTTTAATGGTGGGCATAACGGCCTGTCAAAACACAGAATTAAAAATAATAATTGAAATAATTGTAAGTAAAACCCAACCTGCTGCTTACATTTACATATAGATGCATATAGATATACATATTTCATTTGTAATGCAATGATAATATAATAGATTGACATTTTTAAGTCATTCCACATATTCCACATGAGACCAGATCCCATTGTTGTGCATATATTACTAAAGCACCAACTAAGCACCAACAGAACTCTGAATTACAATTGTCTGTATGTGACCTTTCAATGCTCTAGGCTCAGAACACAGTTTGTGGGACAAAGTGTAAGTCAAAGGGATAGTTCAGTCGTTTGTCAAATGGGTTTCATGATGTACAGATTGCTGTCGTAGTAAATGGTCGGCCCAATACAAGTTCGGAGGAGTGGACAGGAGCAATGACAGAATGACCTATGTAGTGCTGTAAATGGGGTAGTGTCAAATGGATTTCAAAAACTCAAAAACGTGGACATAACCAAATGCCCATTTAAATGTGGTTTAAATGGACATGTATTGGTGCAGGAATAGGAAGGTCTGGAGTTGTAATAACGAAACAAAACCGCAGTCGTGGTTTAACATTTTGTTTTGTTGTTTTTTTGTTTTAAAAATGTACTGTAATTATAGTTATTTACTGAAGATAATATGCTAACTATCCTATTAGCCGAGTTCATAGAGCCAGAAATCAGTCAGACCATCAGAAACTCTGAAATATCCCTTTAACAGGCTGCACAGTCCAGATCCTTTTCTCTTTCTGTGTGGTAAACATAAACACATCTACATCTGCATTTGCTGTTATATATATAAAAAAATCATATCCAAATTGTGCTTAGATCTTAAATGTACATATTCAAGACTTGGTATCATCTAAAATTAGATTAGACTTTTTTTCATCCTTGTAGATTGTATAATAAGACAATACACAATAGAAGTGTCCCTGAGGTCACATGTCTTTCTCAGTGTGAACAAACCTTGAGGAACAGCCTCTTGTCCTGGCTGCGGTAGATCTCCTGAGCCGTCTCGATCAGCTCTTTGGAGGTGTCCAGGGCCCGTCCACAGGCCAGCAGCTGCCCGTACAGAGCCTCTAGTTTGCCCTTCTTCTCGTCCTCCAGCGCAGCCGCTCTCTCGTCGTATCGTTGGGACAGAGTCTGCAGCACGTCGTTGTAGTGCTGCTCCAAATGCTGCTCCCGACGGCCGAAATTCTCCTGTAATTACATTTCCTTTGTTTTATTCCACTAACTTGACAGGTCTCCAAATATACTAGTGTTAATTTAAAAAAGAAAACAACAAAAAATCTGAGAAATTACAACAAAAATAGCAGCTTTTATTATATTTTTTCTTTAATGTATTTTCAACATCTGGTTTTCTACAGCCTGTGATCACCTACAGTAGCAAACTTTTCAAGACAAAAGTGATTGTACAATGACTCAGGATGTAGTTAAGTTTGATCCGTATTTAAATCAATTACAGACAAATAAGTGTTGGTTTGTACCATTGCTCAACTTATGTTTGTATTTTTGAGGCTATAGAGAATGTGAGATCGTGTCAAACTATGTGTGTGTCTAAAAACTGCCGTTATATTTACCTCCACTGTGAGGAAGATTTCCTCCAAATGCCCGGCAAAGTTCTCCATCTCAGCAACTTTCTCTTGCAGCTTGTAGCGAATCACCTTGTTTTCATTCTGTAAACAGAGAATTATAACACAATCTGTGGATAACACTGATTGATCAGTGGGTTGGTTTGCCTGTTGAAGAAAATCTGACCTGTCTTTTAAGCATTAAAAACTTAAAGCATTAAACTTTTTAAGAGAATTTTCTCATTCTGATTTTTGTGTGTGTTTTTCTGATTTCTTTAACATTGGCAACATAATTAGAACATCTGTCTATTTCATGTTTTTTCAATGGGATATACAGACAACAAAGCTCAATCCATCAGGACCTAACCTACGTTTTCCAAGATCTAAAGATTGTATTGCTACCATCATTTGGGTGGTCTTCACAGAAAATGGGTCTAGTGTTGGCCGAGGGCTGTATTGTGCCAAAAAGTTGACCAAAATAATTGTGACCATAACAGCTTTAATAACAACCTCAGTGCCTGCCTCCTTGAACACATCATCGTGCCCGTCCTCGGCTCCAGTGGGAGACGGAGAGATGTCGTCACAAGGCTCAAAGCGAAGAGACTCATTGGTGTCTACGGAAAATCTCTGGAAAGTGGTCCCTCGACCTCGTCCTCTGTCCTGCCCCACACCGAAGGCCTCCATGTTGCTGGACTCCCGACTCAACTCCAGATGCTCAGATTCTTCAGCAATCACGTCCAATGTGCCCCCTCGGATCTCAAAAAGGTCCATGAGGAGGTCAACTGAGAAGTGACCCAGTGGGTGTTTAAAAGAGATGTGCGTAAAATAGTTTTATATTCAAATAGACATCATTGAATCAGTGACACTGTTACCCCAGTCCTTCTGCTTTGCAATAAAAAGTGACTAAATTTTATGGTATCTTGCACATTATATCACATCAGAAATGGGAGTTGCCTGTGATTTGTATTCGACTAAGGTAAATGAGCTTCTGGTCCTTCTTTCTGCTTTGGGTAATAATACAATGTGAATAGAGTCAATAACTGAAAAATAGCAAAAATGACTCAGTCACTTGTAATGTATTACTGTGTCATTACACCAACCAACCACAGTGCATAGTGTTTCTGGTACATAGTGCTGTGTTGAACAAAGCCACTGACATAAGAAGTAAACATTAAGAACAAAATGCAGAACATGTAATAAATACAGCACACACACACATTTGAATAAGCCTTTGCTGTCACCTGCCACAATCTGATGTAAATTAAATCATCATTACTGTTGTGTGTGTGTTTACCTGGTCCATTCAGAGGAAGATCATTATTTGTTCAAACTCTCACTTCAGTCTAAAGCAGTGTCCTCACGGCCAGCCTGCAGCCGCCCAACTGTCAACCAGGAGCTGGGACAGAAATAGAAAGGACACAGACTCCTCATATGTCCACAGGCATTTCAGACATTCAAGTACGGAGGCCCAGTTGTGACACTGTCTAAAAAACATTCACAATTTCTTTCAGAATATATGAGCCTCGTTTAAGACAAAATTCCAGTATATAATATTAAAAGTCTAGATGATTTGGTTGGTGTAAATTTAACTTTTACCGCAATTAACCACAATTAAGTGTAAAAAGGTAGACCTACATCAGTGGTGAAATGTAACAAAGTAAAAATACTCTTGTACTTAAGTACAATTTTCAAGTATCTGTACTTTACTTAAGTAGATTTAAAAGAGGGCACTTTTTACTTTTACTCCACTACATTTTTGAGCTGTACTTTCTACTTTACTACTTTTTTCATTGGCTTTACAAGTACAAGTAAATTTGCATTTGTAAGTTGTTGTAAATGCACAACACTTTAAACTAATTGTTAAAGTTCTATGCAACTATTTAGTTTTACAAAGCACACTTGAACACAGCATCTCTCTCTGATCTGTCAAACTATTGAACAGACACATACAGGACAACTTCATCTTCACCAGGGTTTTAATACTATCCAGATACATTATTTATGCAATATTTATGGTGCTAGGTTTGCCTGTTGGACAGCACAGTGACAGAATGGTTAGCACAACTGAAAAGTGTGGGTTTGAGCTCCAATAGACTATAATGTTTCTCTCCTGGTGTAATACTCACACAGGCCAAACATATGGAAAAGGACTAAATAAAGTGCTAAAATGTCCTTATAGGAATGAATCTGAAAGGCAGCTGATGTCTGTCTCAGTTTAGAGTCGAGTAAAACTACAATTAAATGAGCCACAACACCAACTAACACATTCACTTCCAACGTCACTTTAGTTTAACATATCCAGTGTCTTTGTTTGCAGATTTGCATTGCTAGTGCTAAAGTAAAAAAAATATATATATTAAAAAAACACCTTAATAACAGTTATTGTGGCAGAGTACACAAAGATAATACAATAACAGTCCCTTGGAAAACCAGGACTACAACTTCTGCTGAAGATCCACTTCTGCTATGAATGTTTTGAATGTGTTATGTTGTTTGTCATTTATTTGCATTTTTATTTTTTGTGTTGTTGTGGCTGAGGACTGCACACCTAAAATGTCCTCTGATAGAAATTTAAAAACAATTATAATAGTGACAATAAATTGGAATGTTTTTCTTTGATTTTGACTTTAGGCCTGTCATGTTTACCTACAAATGTCATTGAATAAAGCACTGTAATGTTGCATAGTTGCCATTTCATAATATGTGTATCTTATCAGAACAGAATAGACCATTTTTGGAAGATAATGTTGTATTGTTTGGTTGTGTTAATGTGCTTTAAACTTTAGTAAAATATCATAAATGTTATTATTATATGGTATATGTCAGGGGGTCGCCATGGAAATGATGAGGTCTGTTATATTCTAATATGTCATGTGGACGTTCTATGCAGAGTTAAGGTTCTGAAAGCTCATTCTTTCTTGAACAGTTGAAGAGACTAACACGCTCAGAAATACAGAGAAACAAACTATTTGAACTTCTTCATCACTTTTGAGGCATACAGGTAGGAAAGTATTTGTATTAATTGTATTGTTACTGCAGCATTTTGATTCGTATTTGGATGAATCTTTGTAAAATCACGGTGTTTGAGCTAAAGTTTTGAGTGTTTGAGTGCAGGAAATACACTGTGGATTTATGTGATAATAACTTAACTAAATCCACTTAATGTATATTTTTTCAGTCAACCTGATAAGACAATGGAGAAGCTGACTGTTGAACAAGTTAAAAAAACAATCCCAAAAAAGTATGACTATATTCAGTCATTATCAGAGGGAGCTTTTGGCCAAGTGGTGAAGTGTCTTAAGAAGGATACTAGGGAGGTAGTCGCTGTCAAGCTCCCTTATTATGAACAAGACACCAGAGAGGAGGTAAGAGAACAATGTTCATGTTTAGTCAGTGATTTAATGAGGCCAACATACACATGACAAACAGCACTTTGGTCGAAAGTTGTGGTCTGTTCAATTTAGTGATAAAATGTGTACTTGTAAATGTATCTACAACTCTTTTTTGTTTTCAACATTGACAATTGAAGTGTCCTGTGCTTCATATTTATATTCAGATTCATCTTCTGAGTGAAATGATGAGAAAGGGCCTGGACCAGAAGAACATCGTCAAATACTTTGACGCATTTGACACTGACCTCGGGAAGGCTCTGGTGTTCGAGGTGCTGGACATCAGCTTGTATCGCTACCTCAGTGATCATTGGCCAATGCCCCTCAGAGACATCCGCCCCATCGTCCAACAGGTGGGACCTGGTCACAAACTTGAGGGAATGATATATGATGAATTAGAACATTTTTGGTTAAGAAAAAACATATCTTAAACATGATAAAAATGGATAGCTCTACATGTTGTAGGTTTATGCATGAAAAATTGTCAATAATGCTATTGTGGATTCTAAAGACCTCAGAATGAAGCTTCATATTTCTTATGTTGCTGAAGACAGACAGCAGTGTGTTAGACACAGGACAGTTAACACTTTGCTGAGAATACATGCTTTTGTCTTGTGCAGATGGCAACAGCGTTGGATGTCCTGAAAAGTGAAGGCATCATTCACACAGATATCAAGCTTGATAATATAATGTTGTGTGACCATGTCAACAAACCACTGAAGATCAAACTGATTGATTTTGGTCTGGCCATGCCGTGTGAAAACGTCAAACAAGGCATGACGGTACAGGTTGAATCTTTCAGGTAAACTTGCACATCTCAAATGCTAAAATCTGTTACTGAAATGTTACTGTTTCTTATTCGATGTGATTCATGTTCTCCATATTCAGGGCTCCTGAAGTCATTTTAGGACTTCCATTTAACGAGGCCATTGATGTCTGGTCTCTGGGAAGCTGTATGGCATTCATCATTTGTATCTTCCCTGAGTTCACAGAGTTTGGTGTAGTAAGTCATTTATGACACATCCAAAGATCTGGACAAAAGTATGATTACATTGTGTTTGACACCATTATGTGTTTCTCTTTCTACAGCTGAAACTTATGATTAAACTGTTTGGTCAGCCATCTGATGACATTCTCAGTCAAGGCCTGAAAACACACCTTCATTTCGAGAGTGTTGGCGGCAGCTGGAAATTGAGGGTAAACCAGTGTTCATCTATTTGACATGATTATATACAGTAATTATAGTCAAAGGTTTGAATGATCCTTTTACCTCCTTTTAGACCGATGAGAAGACTAAGGAACATGGTGATACTTATGTAGACAACTTCACGGAAAATTTCAGTTCACTCGATGAACTTATAGAGGTACTGACTTTCACACAACAACTTCAGTCAGTACTGGAAAGCACTGAGAGTCTTTGGCTGCTTTTAGAGACACACACTACAATATGCAAAATGTTCAGACTGTTTCATCTGTTTATACTTGACTTTATCCTTGTTTTAGACTTTTGTCGAAGTGAATGACATGAAGGAGGCTGAAGAACTCAAAATGTTCATCGATCTATTATCTAAGATCTATGAAATGGATCCAGCTCTCAGGATCACCCCTGCTGAAATCCTCAAACATCCATACATTTGCAATACATCGTATTGGTAAGTTTTTCAATATCTGCAGTGTGTCTGTAGTTTATTTTCCCAGTCCAGATTTTCATTAATACACATGAACTGTCACACATAAACTGACAGAAACAAAATGTATGTTTGTGTGCTTGGGTCAACAGTGAGGACAATGGAAAGGGGAAGTCAGCAGAATCCTTCAGTTCTGAACCTCGGGTCATCCAGGTAAAGCCAGCCTCACCTGAGAACAGGTCATCAGTGGACGAGGACAGAGGAGACTGTGTCAGGTGAGATTATGCTTTGCGTTTAGCCTGTAAAAATACGATACAAAGTCAAGGTTGCATACAAAAAAAACACTCTACTCACAAGAGAGAAGAGACTCTTGCAATAATTATAAGAGAAATGAGAACATTTTGTAGTGTGAAGTGTATATCAGTGCAATAACTTTCACAGTTGTGTATCTCATTTCAAGAGAGATGCCAAAACAAGATTTTACTGACCTTTAGGACAGTTTTTGATTTTATTCTTCTGTGTATGCTATTAGTGAACAGAGAGGACCATCAGTGACACCAGAGCATGTCAGTCTGGTCCATCAGAAGCCAGTCACTCCAGTGGCCTTCAGCTCTGTTCCTCAGGTGATCCTGGTGAAGCCTGCTACACCTGAAAACACTCTGTCACTGGTCGAGGACGAGCAGGAAGGTTTCAGGTAAGATTGTGTACTTGATGTCTTTGTGAAAGACCATCCAGGAAAAGTAGGCATCAAGATCTGTAACACAGTATATGTTTGTGTCTGTGTCTGTAGTGTTCAGAGTGACATGAAGGTGATGGCAGAGTCAAAAAGTTCACCAAGGTTCATCCTGGTGAAACCAGCCTCACCTGAAAACACAGTGTCGCTGGTCGAGGACGACCAGGAAGGTTTCAGGTAAGATTTAATACTAATAATAGAAGTAAATACTTTAATGTACATACTTTAATTACATGAACCGTGAGTTTGGGTGCTAATTAGCAGAGTGATCAGAAATAAAATATATGATTGCATCCTTCTGTGTGTGTTTAGTGTGTGTGGACCAGAGAAGACCCCTGAAACAACAGACGTCAGTCCAGTTGGTTCAGAAACCAGGGTCATTGTGGGCAAAGGGGCCGCACCAGAGATGGCACTAGAGGAAAAGAAGGAGCCCTTACAAACGTCAGAGACTGAGGTCTCCAGCAGTTCAGGTAGTATTTAGTCTCACTGCAACCATTGTGACTGATTCAAAAGGCAGATCAATTAACACAGATTCATTATTAAATTGTATATTTAGGTGTCACTGCTGAGAAGAAAAGAAAGAAGAACTGCTTCCGTCGACTGTTTTCCTGGATGAGGAAAAATTTGTGCTGTGTCCAGGCACAGGATCCGGAGCAGTGAAGACCTGAGGACATCGAGGAGACTCAGGATCTGGCAATACAAACACAGTTATATTTAGTAATGTTAAGGGCTGGTTGAAGTCTTGTGGTCAGACTCAGATTATCAGTTTAAATGTTAGGAGCAATTAGAAATAATCTGTGATAAATCACCAGCTTCATGACACAACAGAGCAAGACTGTGTTTTTATCAATCCAGGTGATAATGGGTCAGGGTTGTAGCAGAATTACACATTTTGCTACAATGGTGACCTCATATTAGCCTGAGTTGATGACAACACAGTCTCTCTCAGTGGTGTCATGAAGCTGGTGATTCATTAATGATTGTCTGTGGAGGTCCTCCATCATCCAGGACATGGTCAAGAACTTTGCACTTTTCTTGTCCACCATAGATTGTTTCTAATTGCTCTTTACATTTTAACCGAGAATCTGGGTTTGACCACAACTTGATAATGACCAGCTTCAGGATTGAGTAGACTGTGTTTGTTTTGCCATTTCAAGATCCTGACACTGTAACATCTGTGTATTTAAATTTGAATAAATTTGACCTAAATAAAAAAATGTTTTTCTTCATGTGTTGTGTTACACGTTATTTAATTTATAATGATGTATAACTGCTAGAATAAAAGTGCAGTCAAACCCTAAAACAAGTGAAACTGGGAAGATGCAGTTCCATAATGTTGAATCTCATGCAACCTTTTAATGCCGGACATGTGCTTATTGTGCATAATTATTTACGTATGTTTCAAGATAATTACTCCATTTTATATTGTATGTTTTGCATTTTTACAAAATGAAATAAAACCAATTTTACATAAAAAATGAAAATGTTACGTGAATCTACATTGACAGATTCATTATTAAACTGTACATTTAGGTGTCACGGCAAAAAAGAAAAAAAAGAACTGCTTCCGTCGACTGTTTTCCTGGATTAGGAAAAATTTGTGTTGTGTCCAGGCACAGGATCCGGAGCAGTGAAGACCTGAGGACATCGAGGAGACTCAGGATCTGACAAAACAAACACAGTTATATTTAGTAATGTCAAGGGCTGGTTAAAGTATTGTGGTCAGACTCAGCTGGTGATTCATTGTCTGTGGAGGTTCTCAATCATCCAGGACAGAGTCAAGAAAAGGTTTTTCAACAAAGCGTGGACGTAGGTTTGAGGTGAAGATGTTTCATCCCTCATCCAAGGGACTGAGTTCAACAGTTGAACAGTCCTACATCCAGATGCCTTGTCAAAAATCCTTTCCTTATTCACCATAGATTGTTTCTAATTGCTCTTTACATTTTAGCTGAGAATCTGGGTTTGACCACAACTTGATAATGACCAGCTTCAGGATTTAGTAGACTGTTTGTTTTGCCATTTCAAAATCCTGATATTGTAACATCTGTGTATATAAACTTGAATAAATTTGATCTAAATAAAAAAATGTTTTATTATTCTTCATGTGTTGTGTTACACGTTATTTAATTTATAATGATGTATAACTGCTAGAACATGAAGTAGTTAGATGAAAACAGACAATGTTCAACTCAAGTGAAAAGAGAAATGAGCCCCAGGGTGGTTCGGCCAAGTCTTCCCCCAATGGCTGCTCACAACTAACTGCACTGTACAAAACAGAAATGATTTTTGTGGGTTCCTGCTCATGTCGGGGTTGAGTGGAACGAAGCTGCTGGTTTAGCAGAAAAAGAGGCAGTTAGTGTTACGACCGTGGCTCAAAGGGTCGCAAACAAGGAGGACACACCAGACAAAAAATAAGGTTTAAACAAATAATCTTTATTTAACCAATTAAACCGAATGAAATCAGATCAAACCAAATTGAACCAAATTAAGTTTACTATGAACTAAGGATTAAAGTGCCAAATTAGAAAATAAAGTATAATACAATATGAAGTATGAAATTAGTATTAGTAGCGTGGTGGTGTTGAATGTGAGTAGTGAATGTGTGTGCCGTGTTGTAAGAAATGCAAAAACTAAGAAAAATGTCTAACTAAGCATAACTATACCAAGTAGCAAAGATAGTTTAACCAAACTATACCATAACTCAACCTAAACCAAATCAAAACCAGTGCAGGCGGTGTCCCAGCGGCAGTGGTGGTCTCCTTCTGGTCGTGGGCCTACTTCGAACTGCAAACTGTTGGTATGGGCGTTACCTAAATAGACACCTGACCTTGACATCCTGGGGCCCACAGGTGTGCCAGGCCAGGCAAACTACCCCGAGTGCCCACTAGGGGGCATCACAGTTAGGTAGACACCATCCATGTTCGACCTGCATTAGCTTTTACTGAATATTGCAGTGCAGTAAACCGGGAAGTGTTACACAGATGGAAGATTGAATGGCATTTGGAAAAGAGAGGGAGACACTACTTCAACATCCACAGAGATGACAAAGGAGGGGACTCGAAGAACATCAAGAAAAGATCAAGTCATTGTCACAAAACTAAGATCAGGCCATTGCATCCTGGCCCCAGACCCAGCTCTTATTGGGAAAGGAAAACAGGACTCTGTTCTTGCTGCAAGAAGGAAGAGATTGTTCCCTCTGAAAAAGAAAACAGAGATCTTAAGAAATAAAATAATATGCATGGTATTGAGCAGCATCTCACTAAAAACCCTTCACACACCATCACATCACCAAAATGAAGTTACTGCAGCGGTGCTAAAGCTCCTCATATGTCCACAGGCATTTCAGACATTCAAGTACGGAGGCCCAGTTGTGACACTGTCTAAAAAACATTCACAATTTCTTTCAGAATATATTTGTTTATTTGTTTATTTATTAGGATCCCCATTAGCTTCCACTGTAGTGATTGCTAGTCTTCCTGGGGTCCAGATTAAAATTGTCCAATAATTTAAATACAAAATACATTTCAATATAATACAACAATTACAAAACATGCAGGAAAAACATGTAATGAAGTAAACAAGTGACATACACTGTCAGACTCTATAAACATACATTTACAGTCAAAAGTTAAAAACTGAGGTAGGATCACAGAGCTTTTTTAAAAACATATAAACCCCTTAAATCCCTTAGCTTTTTAGGTAATTTGTTCCATAGCTGAGTTGATCTAAAATAGACAGACTTTTGTAAAAAATTTGTTTTCAGACAGTTTGCAATTAAATTAGGGTTACAAGCCAGTCGAGTATAATGTGAGTGTATCTGATCAGAATATTTGAGCTTTTCATAAAATGAATGTGGTCGACCCGTTAAAATTACTTTCTGTACAAATATTAGCAAGTTATTCTGTATTTTAATATAAAGTAAAGGCCAAGATAATGCATGGTGCATTTCAGAGACACTGGTGGAGTAGGGACATCCTAAAACTAAGCGAGCAGCCTTGTTTTGCATGACCTGAAGCTTTTTCAGATCAGTTTTATTTGTTGCAGACCATATAACTGAACAGAATTCTAAATGAGACAGCACTAAAGACCGTACAACCTCTTTCATAACTGGAAAAGTAACAAAAGAGGAGCACCTTCTAACCACAGCAATAGCTTTGCCCATTTTACTGATTACATGGTCTATACGATAGGACCAAGATAAATGGTGATCCACTGTGATTCCTAGCAATTTTATTTGTTGAACTTGCTCCAATCTATAACTTTTCATTGTAAGGTTCAACTGGGAATTATTATACAGACGTTGTTTACTTCCAATTAGCATTGATCTCATTTTAGAAACATTTAAAATCATATTGTTGTCTTTTACCCATTTAAGGACAGCGTCCAGCTCCTGTTCCAATACATTTGATATTTCACTAACATGAGAACTAGAGTAAAATATTGTAGAATCATCAGCGTACATGACAACTGTAGATTTGTTTAATGCATAGGGCAAATCATTAGTATAAACCGAAAAAAGGAGAAGACCAAGGCAACTGCCCTGAGGTAGGCCACAGTGGATACCAGAGCTGTTTGACAAGGAGCCATTATAAAATACTTGTTGACGTCTGTTTGTTAAATAGTCTTTAATCAAGAACAGGGTCCTGGTTGATAGTTCATAACACCTCAATTTAGCAATTAGAAGGTCATGGTTTATCAAATCAAAAGCTGCACTGAAGTCTAAAAATACGACCCCAACAAGGCTGCCATTATCCAGTTCTTGATACCAGTTGTCTATCATGTGGACAAGAGCCGTGGCAGTGGAAGAGCCCGGTTTGTAAGCATGCTGAAATTTAATGAGTAAACTATTTTCAACAAAATAATTCTGAATCTGCTCACACACTACTGTCTACATGATTTTTCCTAAAACTGGTAGTATACTGATCGGTCTGCTAAAAAATAATTTTTATTTTTTGGAATAGGAATTATGAGCCTTGTTTAAGACAGAATTCCAGTATATAATATTAAAAGTCTAGATGATTAAGTTGGTGTCAATTTAACTTTTACCGCAATTAACCACAATTAAGTGTAAAAAGGTAGACCTACATCAGTGGTGGAATGTAACAAAGTAAAAATACTCTTGTACTTAAGTACAATTTTCAAGTATCTGTACTTTACTTAAGTAGATTTAAAAGAGGGCACTTTTTACTTTTACTCCACTACATTTTAGAGCAAATATCTGTACTTTCTACTTCACTCCTTTTTTCATTGGCTTTACAAGTACAAGTAAATTTGCATTTTTAAATTGTTGTAAATGCACAACATTTTAAACTAATTGTTAAAGTTCTATGCAACTATTTAGTTTTACAAAGCACACTTGAACACAGCATCTCTCTCTGATCTGTCAAACTATTGAACAGACACATACAGGACAACTTCATCTTCACCAGGGTTTTAATACTATCCAGATACATTATTTATGCAATATTTATGGTGCTAGGTTTGCCTGTTGGACAGCACAGTGACAGAATGGTTAGCACAACTGAAAAGTGTGGGTTTGAGCTCCAATAGACTATAATGTTTCTCTCCTGGTGTAATACTCACACAGGCCAAACATATGGAAAAGGACTAAATAAAGTGCTAAAATGTCCTTATAGGAATGAATCTGACAGGCAGCTGATGTCTGTCTCAGTTTAGAGTCGAGTAAAACTGCAATTAAATGAGCCACAACACTGACTAACACATTCACTTCCAACGTCACTTTAGTTTAACATATCCAGTGTCTTTGTTTGCAGATTTGCATTGCTAGTGCTAAAGTTAAAACATATATTAAAAAAAAACACCTTATAATAACAGTTATTGTGGCAGAGTACACAAAGATAATACAATAACAGTCCCTTGGAAAACCAGGACTACAACTTCTGCTGAAGGTCCACTTCTGCTATGAATGTTTTGAATGTGTTATGTTGTTTGTCATTTATTTGCATTTTTATTTTTTGTGTTGTTGTGGCTGAGGACTGCACATCTAAAATGTCCTCTAATAGAAATTTAAAAAAAATTATAATAGTGACAATAAATTGGAATGTTTTTCTTTGATTTTGACTTTAGGCCTGTCATGTTTACGTGCAAATGTCATTGAATAAAGCACTGTAATGTTGCATAGTTGCCATTTCATAATATGTGTATCTTATCAGAACAGAATAGACCATTTTTGGAAGATAATGTTGTATTGTTTGGTTGTGTTAATGTGCTTTAAACTTTAGTAAAATATCATAAATGTTATTATTATATGGTATATGTCAGGGGGTCGCCATGGAAATGATGAGGTCTGTTATATTCTAACATGACATGTGGACGTTCTATGCAGAGTTAAGGTTCTGAAAGCTCATTCTTTCTTGAACAGTTGAAGAGACTTACACGCTCAGAAATACAGAGAAACAAACTATTTGAACTTCTTCATCACTTTTGAGGCATACAGGTAGGAAAGTATTTGTATTAATTGTATTGTTACTGCAGCATTTTGATTCGTATTTGGATGAATCTTTGTAAAATCACGGTGTTTGAGCTAAAGTTTTGAGTGTTTGAGTGCTTGACATACACTGTGGATTTATGTGATAATAACTTAACTAAATCCACTTAATGTATATTTTTTCAGTCAACCTGATAAGACAATGGAGAAGCTGACTGTTGAACAAGTTAAAAACACAATCCCAAAAAAGTATGACTATATTCAGTCATTATCAGAGGGAGCTTTTGGCCAAGTGGTGAAGTGTCTTAAGAAGGATACTAGGGAGGTAGTGGCTGTCAAGCTCCCTTATTATGAACAAGACACCAGAGAGGAGGTAAGAGAACAATGTTCATGTTTAGTCAGTGATTTAATGAGGCCAACATACACATGACAAACAGCACTTTGGTCTGTTCAATTTAGTGATAAAATGTGTACTTGTAAATGTATCTACAACTCTTTTTTGTTTTCAACACTGACAATTGAAGTGTCCTGTGCTTCATATTTATATTCAGATTCATCTTCTGAGTGAAATGATGAGAAAGGGCCTGGACCAGAAGAACATCGTCAAATACTTTGACGCATTTGACACTGACCTCGGGAAGGCTCTGGTGTTCGAGGTGCTGGACATCAGCTTGTATCGCTACCTCAGTGATCATTGGCCAATGCCCCTCAGAGACATCCGCCCCATCGTCCAACAGGTGGGACCTGGTCACAAACTTGAGGGAATGATATATGATGAATTAGAACATTTTTGGTTAAGAAAAAACATATCTTAAACATGATAAAAATGGATAGCTCTACATGTAGTAGGTCTATGCATGAAAAATTGTCAATAATGCTATTGTGGATTCTAAAGACCTCAGAATGAAGCTTCATATTTCTTATGTTGCTGAAGACAGACAGCAGTGTGTTAGACACAGGACAGTTAACAGTTTGCTGAGAATACATGCTTTTGTCTTGTGCAGATGGCAACAGCGTTGGATGTCCTGAAAAGTGAAGGCATCATTCACACAGACATTAAGCTTGATAATATAATGTTGTGTGACCATGTCAACAAACCACTGAAGATCAAACTGATTGATTTTGGTCTGGCCATGCCTTGTGAAAACGTCAAACAAGGCATGACGGTACAGGTTGAATCTTTCAGGTAAGCTTGCGCAACTCAAATGCTAAAATCTGTTACTGAAATGTTACTGTTTCTTATTCGATGTGATTCATGTTCTCCATATTCAGGGCTCCTGAAGTCATTTTAGGACTTCCATTTAACGAGGCCATTGATGTCTGGTCTCTGGGAAGCTGTATGACATTCATCATTTGTATCTTCCCTGAGTTCACAGAGTTTGGTGTAGTAAGTCATTTATGACACATCCAAAGATCTGGACAAAAGTATGATTACATTGTGTTTGACACCATTATGTGTTTCTCTTTCTACAGCTGAAACTTATGATTAAACTGTTTGGTCAGCCATCTGATGACATTCTCAGTCAAGGCCTGAAAACACACCTTCATTTCGAGAGTGTTGGCGGCAGCTGGAAATTGAGGGTAAACCAGTGTTCATCTATTTGACATGATTATATACAGTAATTATAGTCAAAGGTTTGAATGATCCTTTTACCTCCTTTTAGAGCGATGAGAACACTAAGGAACATGGTGATACTTATGTAGACAACTTCACGGAAAATTTCAGTTCACTCGATGAACTTATAGAGGTACTGACTTTCACACAACAACTTCAGTCAGTACTGGAAAGCACTGAGAGTCTTTGGCTGCTTTTAGAGACACACACTACAATATGCAAAAATGTTCAGACTGTTTCATCTGTTTATACTTGACTTTATCCTTGTTTTAGACTTTTGTCGAAGTGAATGACATGAAGGAGGCTGAAGAACTCAAAATGTTCATCGATCTATTATCTAAGATCTATGAAATGGATCCAGCTCTCAGGATCACCCCTGCTGAAATCCTCAAACATCCATACATTTGCAGTACATCGTATTGGTAAGTTTTTCAATATCTGCAGTGTGTCTGTAGTCTATTTTCCCAGTCCAGATTTTCATTAATACACATGAACTGTCACACATAAACTGACAGAAACAAAATGTATGTTTGTGTGCTTGGGTCAACAGTGAGGACAATGGAAAGGGGAAGTCAGCAGAATCCTTCAGTTCTGAACCTCGGGTCATCCAGGTAAAGCCAGCCTCACCTGAGAACAGGTCATCAGTGGACGAGGACAGAGGAGACTGTGTCAGGTGAGATCATGCTTTGCGTTTAGCCTGTAAAAATACGATACAAAGTCAAGGTTGCATAGAAAAAAAACACTCTACTCACAAGAGAGAAGAGACTCTTGCAATAATTATAAGAGAAATGAGAACATTTTGTAGTGTGAAGTGTATATCAGTGCAATAACTTTCACAGTTGTGTATCTCATTTCAAGAGAGATGCCAAAACAAGCTTTTACTGACCTTTAGGACAGTTTTTGATTTTATTCTTCTGTGTATGCTATTAGTGAACAGAGAGGACCATCAGTGACACCAGAGCGTGTCAGTCTGGTCCATCAGAAGCCAGTCACTCCAGTGGCCTTCAGCTCTGTTCCTCAGGTGATCCTGGTGAAGCCTGCTACACCTGAAAACACTCTGTCACTGGTCGAGGACGAGCAGGAAGGTTTCAGGTAAGATTGTGTACTTGATGTCTTTGTGAAAGACCATCCAGGAAAAGTAGGCATCAACAGCTGTAACACAGTATATGTTTGTGTCTGTGTCTGTAGTGTTGAGAGTGACATGAAGGTGATGGCAGAGTCTAAAAGTTCACCAAGGTTCATCCTGGTGAAACCAGCCTCACCTGAAAACACAGTGTCGCTGGTCGAGGATGACCAGGAAGGTTTCAGGTAAGATTTAATACTAATAATAGAAGTAAATACTTTAATGTACATACTTTAATTACATGAACCGTGAGTTTGGGTGCTAATTAGCAGAGTGATCAGAAATAAAATATATGATTGCATCCTTCTGTGTGTGTTTAGTGTGTGTGGACCAGAGAAGACCCCTGAAACAACAGACGTCAGTCCAGTTGGTTCAGAAACCAGGGTCATTGTGGGCAAAGGGGCCGCACCAGAGATGGCACTAGAGGAAAAGAAGGAGCCCTTACAAACGTCAGAGACTGAGGTCTCCAGCAGTTCAGGTAGTATTTAGTCTCACTGCAACCATTGTGACTGATTCAAAAGGCAGATCAAATAACACAGATTCATTATTGTATATTTAGGTGTCACTGCTGAGAAGAAAAGAAAGAAGAACTGCTTCCGTCGACTGTTTTCCTGGATGAGGAAAAATTTGTGCTGTGTCCAGGCACAGGATCCGGAGCAGTGAAGACCTGAGGACATCGAGGAGACTCAGGATCTGGCAATACAAACACAGTTATATTTAGTAATGTTAAGGGCTGGTTAAAGTATTGTGGTCAGACTCAGATTATCAGTTTAAATGTTAGGAGCAATTAGAAATAATCTGTGATAAATCACCAGCTTCATGACACAACAGAGCAAGATTGTGTTTTTATCAATCCAGGTGATAATGGGTCAGGGTTGTAGCAGAATTACACATTTTGCTACAATGGTGACCTCATATTAGCCTGAGTTGATGACAACACAGTCTCTCTCAGTGGTGTCATGAAGCTGGTGATTCATCATTTATTGTCTGTGGAGGTTCTCAATCATCCAGGACATGGTCAAGAACTTTGCACTTTTCTTGTCCACCATAGATTGTTTCTAATTGCTCTTTACATTTTAACCGAGAATCTGGGTTTGACCACAACTTGATAATGACCAGCTTCAGGATTGAGTAGACTGTGTTTGTTTTGCCATTTCAAGATCCTGACACTGTAACATCTGTGTATTTAAATTTGAATAAATTTGACCTAAATAAAAAAAATGTTTTTCTTCATGTGTTGTGTTACACGTTATTTAATTTATAATGATGTATAACTGCTAGAATATGAAGTAGTGAAAAGTGCAGTCAAACCCTAAAACAAGTGAAACGGGGAAGATGCAGTTCCATAATGTTGAATCTCATGCAACCTTTTAATGCCGGACATGTGCTTAATGTGCATAATTATTTATTATCCAAAAAACAAAGTATGTTTCGAGATAATTACTCCATTTTATATTGTATGTTTTGCATTTTTACCAAATGAAATAAAACCAATTTTACACAAAAAATAAAAATGTTACATGAATCTACATTGACAGATCCATTATTAAACTGTATATTTAGGTGTCACAGCAAAAAAGAAAAAAAAAGAAAGAACTGCTTCCGTCAACTGTTTTCCTGGATGAGGAAAAATTTGTGCTGTGTCCAGGCACAGGATCCGGAGCAGTGAAGACCTGAGGACATCGAGGAGACTCAGGATCTGGCAATACAAACACAGTTATATTTAGAAATGTTAAGGGCTGGTTAAAGTATTGTGGTCAGACTCAGATTATCAATTTAAATGTTAGGAGCTAATTAGAAATAATCTGTGATAAATCACCAGCTTCATGACACAACAGAGCAAGACTGTGTTTTTATCAATCCAGGTGATAATGGGTCAGGGTTGTAGCAGAATTACACATTTTGCTACAATGGTGACCTCATATTAGCCTGAGTTGATGACAACACAGTCTCTCTCAGTGGTGTCATGAAGCTGGTGATTCATTAATGATTGTCTGTGGAGGTCCTCCATCATCCAGGACATGGTCAAGAAAAGGTTTTTCGACAAGGCATCTGGACGTAGGTTTGAGGTGAAGATGTTTCATCCCTCATTCAAGGGACTGAGTTCAACAGTTGAACAGGCCTACATCCAGATGCCTTGTCAAAAATCGGTTCAATTCCCGCTCCCTCCTGTTCATACTGTTGTTGTGTCCTTTGGTAAGACACTTCACCTGTCTTGCCCCCAGTGCCACAGCACTGGTGTATGAGAAGTTGGAGAAGGCTTGAGCGCCTGGTGTATGGCATCCCAATGCTCCACCTGCACAAGGTGTGAATGTGGGTGAATGGAAGTTTCTATCACCAGAACTCTAGCCTCACATGTGAACACACATCTGTCCGATTGGATTGCATAGAAAGCAGAGCCTTATCACTATAAATACAGTGTCAGTTTTCAATGGGCTGGACTCAGATCGGCTTCAAAATCATTCTGTTTTTTGTTTCTTCTCCTTCCACCTTATTTACCTCTTTTTACCTTAAGGAGTTTTTCTTTGCATGGAACTGCAAATTATCTGACCCTCAGCTCTATGAGCGCAGTCTTCTGGAGGCGATAGAGGAAGCCTGTGGTGACATAGATTCAGAGGCGTGCCACTCCAGCCCATACTTCCCTCAATGTTTCTCCAGAGAAGACATTTTTTGTGAGGCCCTGTATAGGATTTTTAATATGTGTTACCAAGATTAAAATTTCAGGCTGTTCATTTGTTTAAAAAATAAAAAATAAAAAAAAGATGCATAAAAGAGAAATTGTGCAGAGGATTTGTATCTGTAAAAGGGGTTGTGTGCTGCTGTAATACAGAAACCTTTAATTGTGTGAATGTTATAGTTTTTCACAATTGCTAAAACACTAAATACCATTCTCAGAACCACAGTCAACTGCTTAAAAACATTTATGAAACTATTTTGTCAAAACACAATAGCCACACTTAACACATTGCAGTCTCCACTAACACACAATCAGTCAAAGCTAAAAACACCTGTTTAATGAACTGAAGCCAATGCAAACACAATTCAGAGACACAACACAGTTGGATCTTCAAGATGGATAGAGATACTGATACTGAGATACAAGACCAAGACAAGGACCAAGGCAAAGAATTCAAATTTCTGATACAATCTGTGCCACTTTGATTGACCATGTTCTTACTCTTGGAAAGACCAGGACAGAAGCAGGACAGAGAGTACATCCAAATCTGAGCCATTTCACTGAGGCTTCAATTATCAAAGCATTAAGAGAAAATAACAGGTATGTGACATACTGCTGAAAAAAACTGTGTAACTATCTATTTTTGCAATTTGAATGTATTTTTATATCTTCTTTGAAAGGCCCCATTAATATATTTTTGTTGATGATGAAGGATTAAATCTGGCAAAGAGTTGGAGCAGTGAAAAAATCCCATGCAGCCCAAAAAAGATTTTCCCCAGACTGTAATTTAAAAAAAAGTCTGACTGGCCCATTTCATAAAGTTTGGATTTTGTTGTGTTTGTCTTCTATTTTCATGTCATAGACTTGTTGTCTGTAAAAAAAATAAAATAAATCCATAAATCTGCCAAAAATAAACTGTTTTATGATTGCTTTATGGTTGCTTCTCTATCCAGCCCTTGTGCCCATTGGTCAAAACCGATTCCGTGGAAAGACTGCATGCACAAGGGCCATAGTGCACCTGCTCTATGGGCTTCACAACACATACAGGTGCACTTCACCTTAAATTAAAATGATTTAATAAGATCTTCAGCCACCAAAGTCATAAAGGATGCTGTGTGGAGCGATGTGCAGGATGCACACAGTTTTTCACCATAACATGCATCATTACACACCGCAATGGAAGCATTATTAAACACTGGCTGAGGATCTTATCAAATGTGTATGTTTGGCTTTTGCACAAGTTCCTGGACACACATACTTTCATACTTTCACTCTTGTTCTGTTGAGCTACAAGGATACAGTTCCCATGTGACTCTGATATTAATGAGTTTTTAATCCCTCTTAATTGTTATACAACCAACTTTTTTAATTAATAAAATGAAATACATTTTATATTGATAAGTTGTTAAAGTGTGGTCAAATGCTTTTACTTTTATACTTTAAAGTACATTTAAAAGCAAGTTCTTTAATACTTTCACTTAAGTTTCTTTTAACTTTTTTAATTCTAGTTTTGATACTCAAAAAGGTACCAAAGAAACCTGACATTTTAAGATACATTATCACATCTGTATAATATAGAGCCAAGGAATGAATGCTTAATCCAATATGTAATATAGTTGTAATATAGCCGTTTTTAAAGCTCTAATTTGCTTTTACAGCTTTTCACTGGATTTTGTCAGTGCAAATAGGCCTTTTACATAAGCTGTTGAGACATGCAGATTTATGATTTAATTTATAAATATGAATATTACAATAAAAATAACCGAAAACAAAAGTAGAATAGCCTGCATATCAATTAATTTGTTTCGGTTTCATTGTTAACACAACTGTTCTAAACTTAGGCTTATCAGAAGTGGGAATTTCCCAAACATGTGATTTAAAGGTTAAAGTTGAGCACATTAGCAGAGTCATTGTAGTGCGTTCATGGCCAACGGAAAAAGAATTTACACATCTACGAACGGACTTGAAAATTACCCAAAGAGTTCCTTTTTTCAACACTTAACACGTCTTTATTTTTTTAAGGTTATCTCTGTGTGTCTATATTTAAAATGAGAACATAATAAAACACATGTAAAGCGAATTGAAAAGACCGTCAACGAAAGTGGGTTATTTTCCAATGTTTTCTGTTTCACAAATGCCTCACACGTCACGCCAATGGCGGACGTTGTAAACAGAAGCAGCAGTTTTGTAGAGGCCGAAAGAAAGTATATGTTTTAAAGATGAATAGCATAGAAGGTGAGCGGTTTGACAGTTTGGATGGGTGGGTGGCGGTCAAAAGCAACATATTTGAGGAAACTGAGACGTTTAAGTTGGGTTTTATCGTACAGTGGAACGTAATTGAGGGTAAGTTTGCTGTCACTTGTCACAATCGGACGTTACAGCGACAGCGACGCAAAACTGAAGTGTCTGGGGATTGTCAAATGAGCTGGGCTGGACTTTTCTCCGTAAACGATTTAAAAAACACCCACCAACAGTTTTCGTGTGTAGCAGACGTTTTAGTTCACTGTTTCCCAGATTTGTCAGAGTTTGAGGATGGTAATATTTGGGACCTACTCTTCCTGAACCGGAGGTCGAACCCTGAAGAGGACGACGACAGAGACTTGGACACGCCGTGCAGGAAACTGGAGAAGTATTTCAGCACGGCCATCGATGTTTGTGGGCGGAAAATAGTGCTAGATACTTTGTTTTGTCAGGATGAACGAGACGTGGAGGATTACTTTGAAAACCTACAGGAGTTTAAAAAGAAGACCATGCAGGAGGAGATGTCCCGGGCCAAGAGTGAGCTGAGACAGGTGAGACAGCAGCTCCTGCAGGGGTGGAAGACAACTGTACAGGGGCCCCTTCAATAAAATAGGGGCCCTATGGAAACGTGTGAGATTTGACTTAAAGGATTGACTTGTATCTGTCTTAGTGCACGTTTGTCCCACATAGAAGACATTTACATGCATTTATTTTGACATAAGACAGCTTTTTATTCTGTTCCTTATTTATACAATCCTAAAACTTAGCACTCCTCATTACAAGCACCTCAGTGTGACTGTCTAAACCCAAATATGGCCCATTTCTCAGTAACATATATTGTGGAAATATCCCCAATGACCCTCACATTGCAGCGTCCCACAGTATAGTTAAGGTGGCTACATTCACTATAGCCTATATAAAGTAATATTTAGTGTACATAAAAATAAGTTAATGTGATTAATTAAACTTATTGTGGTGCTTTTGTCTTAAAAATGTTAATGTATGATGAGTTATTGAGGCATTTAGTGGTTATAAGTGGAGAGTATTCTTGACATAAATCTGTGCAATTGAGTTGAAAAATTGTCTGTCACCTTAATTTTTCTGGGGGAAACACTGCATAAAATAATAAAATTGAAGTTGTTCAGTGTTTTAATCTGGCTGTGATTAACTACTAAACTATGTCACATGGTTACTTGGTGTTAACTATACTGTTGCCAACAATATGGGATTTTTATCTGCCCTGCTGTTCTCACTACTTACCAGTGTAGAAGCTATTAAAAAAAAAAAAACAGCAAGGAAAATGTAATCATGATATAGCTTTAAGCTGTAAAACACTTTTATTTAAAGTAGAATTGTGACTGTCCACATAGCTTACTGTCTCTAATTGTCCAAACAAATGAAACAGCATCAAATGTAATCAGGAGTTACAAAAATAGCAGTCTTAGTAAAAAAAAGAATAGAGAATATTTTATGTTATGTGTTCACCATTTTTTCACAAAGTTTTTCATAAATTTGTCCTCTCAGTTGCTGCAGAGCCACAGCGGCGTTGACCGGATGGTTGCACTGCTCGACATATACCAACAAGAGGACGACGTCTACCACGACCTGGTCACCGTGGCGACCACCTTTTTCCAGTACCTGCTCCAGCCTTTCAGAGACATGAGAGAGCTCGCCTGCCTTTATAAGATGGAGATCCTGGTAAACACAAACACAACAGTAACACTTAGAGCTTTGTGACGTGTAATAAATATCAGGATTTATTAAAGAGTTGTACTGTAATTAGTTACTGTTACTGGATCAGAGTGGAAAAAAATGTGGATCTCTTCTCAACACATGTCAAATATCTTCATGTGTATAATAGTGTAACCAGAATTTTTTATATTTTTTTGTACAGAAATTGCATTGTCTAGTCCTAAAAAGGGACATTGCTTTGTTACGTCTGTGGAGGTTCTCAGTTTTCCAGAACATACTGAAGAAAAGGTTTTTCGACAAGGCATCTGGACGTAGGTTTGATGTGAAGACGTTTCATCCCTCATCCAAGAGACTTTGTCAATTCTGGAAAAAGAGCTGAGATATGAATCCCTCAGAGGCAGGGGTTTAGCTTGAAACTACTGTGATTGGACAAGGTTAGTCTGGTTTCATGGTAATGTAATTCATTCATGGTACTATGAACTCAGTTGACAAAGTCTCTTGGATGAAACGTCTGTTCTTTCAAACCTATCTTCAAATGCCTTGTTGAGACCTTTTCTTTTACTGCTTTATTGCGTTGCTTGTCGTTGTAATTTGCCAAATTTTTTTTCTGAAAACACAGTGCACAGAATAATCTTGCTAAATCTGTCACATACATGAGGCTTAATCTTTTGAGACAACTTTTCTCATTTGTATTAATCATCTCCATTTTTAATTACTCTGCATCAACTTTTTTATGTTCAAATTCAATTGGGATAATGTACACCCCAGTCACATATTTGCTGATCTGTCATCCTTTATGTTACTGTAAATCCCCTGTTATTTCAATTTCTTCTGAGCCTACTGTATTTGGGCAGCATAGCTTTACTGTCTATGTCCCAGCACCCTGGCCATAGTCAGAGTATTAGGATGTATTATGTATCTGTATTTTTCATTGTAGATCGGTTCTACTTTATATAAACAACATTAAACTCATTCCCTATGCGTCTTTGGAGTAGCACACATTATTGTCACAAAATGCTCAGTAGTGGCATGCATTTACAGCAATTTCCTTCTATTTTGCACTACTGCTAGTCACTAAACGTAATTGGAGATATATTTCTTGTTGTACAGTATATAGGGTAATTTTTGCTGTACTCCATGTGTGTAAGTTAACTAATTAGGTGCTGTGATCTTGAGCAGAAGTCGTTGGAGTTTGAAGACTTGGGTCCCAAGAGGATCGCGGAGCTGCAGAAAGAAGCAGAGGAGTGGAGGGCGAAAGCAGACAACGCAGTGGCTTCGATTCAGGACATCACTGTCAACTACTTTGCACAGACGTCAAAGGCTTTAGCGGGTAACACTCACTGCTTTATTTTTCTTATTTGTTCAGTCTGAATTAATGAGAGACTTCCTAGTTTCTTTCTTGAGCTCATATGGGAAACGCACCCTAAAATCACAAGCTGCACCAGAGCTACATAGAAACACAGTTTTTATGTTATTAAGCTGTTTTTATAATAATATATGAAGTCTGAAAATCCAGAGTAAACATGCTGCCGCCCCACTTTAATGATGTTAATATTAAAAAGTCCTCCTCTAAACCAGCAGAAACTGTGCGATAAGCTTCTCGCTGGAGGCTAGCATTATGCAGTCTGTGTTTTTCAAAAAAACAGGGCTTGAGTTGACTTTGTTATATAAATTTATCACACACGTCCTTTGTTTAGCTTCCCGGAGGCTTCTGGGTGTTTTCTCAGATCAATATTCTTGTTGTGAGGGGAGACTATATAATAACTAGACCATTAAAGACAAGTTCATAGCCTTAGTCTTTAGCATAAAGTCTGTTTAGTTATCTGTTTTATTAATAATAAGACTCTGAGTCCTACTTGTGTATCATACATGACCTTATACAGTCAAGAATTTAATCTGTAGAACATTTGGATATTTTAATGAAAAAAGACACTCCTGATCAAAGAAAGTAACCCTGATTTAACATTGGACTAACTTTAGCTGAGATGATTCAGCTGCTGTGGCCTAATTTCATTAAGATTTATGCAAATTTATACATTTCACCTAACCAGAGTTGCATTCATTTTTCTCTTGTCCTGATGGGAAAGTGAAAGGATGTGTAAACTCTAGCACATTCTGTACCAAATGAGCTCAATGCCTGGAATGAGCTCAATGTCTGGAATGTCTGGAAACAGAAGTGGATAAATTCATACTGTTATGCTTTTATGCTTTCTTTTATTGCTTGTAAACAACTTGAGCTGCGTGTGCGTTTTAGGAATGGAAGTGCAATGCATTTTCAATAGACAAAAGGGCTTTAGCCACCAAAAGTCACAACTTCTGCTTGAACAAGATGAATCTGGCTCTGCCCATGTCTAGGGATGGTGAAGCAGATGGAGGATGATAAGTGCCGTTTTGGAGCGGCGGCCTGGGCCTGTGTTGCTCCCAGACTGGAGAAACTACGCTTCCTTTTGGCCAAAGAAACACTGCAGCACATGAGAGCTACAGAGATGTGCCTTAACCTCAAGAAAGACAACATCAGAGAAAAGGTAGAATTCTTCTCAAGCTTTTATGAAAGATATAAAGCACAAAATAAACAAAAAATAACAACTATTTAGTATAGTTTGTTGTTAGTCAAGTGACACTGCAATTTCTTTAAAGATCACAAAAACACAAATCTGTCCCTCTCTAATCACTTTTAAAGCATTAGATAGATGCTATGTAATGTTTGTGAGGGTTGCTGTAAATAGGCTCTTCCCTTGGTTGTTTTGTCCTTTGTAATCATGTAAAGGGGAAGAAAGTGTAGGTTTTCTGCAACATCTGTTGGTGCAAGTCCTCATTGCAATTCCACACTTCTTACTCCTAAAAAGAAACACAAAAGTGCTTCTCTTCCAGCAGTGCTTAGTTTATCTGCTCTGCTTCATTTTTCCAATATAGACAAATGCGATGTGTGATAAATGAGATAAATAAAAACTTAGACTGGGTTATTGTTTAAAAGGCAACACCAAAACCCAAGTACTTCACTAAGAGGAGAATTAAAAACTGTTTTTCAAACTTCAGGGGTAGTCAACATGAAAGCTTGATCACTTCTTAGTTTCTCTCTAGTTTTTTGGGCAGCTCAAAGCAAAAGTGAAAAAAGTGTAAGCATGTCGAACAGATTTGGCAGGGCAGGACCATTTAGACACTTGAAAATAATATAATTTTAAAACTATGCTGAAATGCCCTGGCAGATAATGGACTGAGGCAGCAGGTTTCTACTAAGAAGCTCAAGATAAAGTTGAGCTGCTGCAACATTTTGAACAAGTCGTAGACATGTAGAGTAAGCCTTACTAACCCAAAACAGTCGAGTTGTGATAAAAGAGTTTCTTTCTGTTGCCAAGGCCTTCATTCATTGAGTGGATCTCAAATGAATATGACACAGGCTGCTCCGTATTCAAGTCTGACGTGAAACTTCACTGATGCTATGGTCCTTTGATCTATTTATAAAACCTTTCATAAAAACTCAGACTATTCCCTCAGTACAACCCCAGAACCTGCCTGAATCAGTGAGTATGAATGTGTACATATTCATACCCAAAATGAGAACTTTCTTCTTTGTGCTTTTTGGGGAAGCTTTTAAAGAGAGGCGTAGTGTGCGTTTTCAAACAGATCAGTGCCTCTTCACCTGATAGGTAAATTATTCATTCCATTAAGTTCCTAAAAGTCACGATTCAGGCTGTGCAAATCTACATGAGACAGAGGTGTGTGTAATAAGATCAGTAAGCAACGCCTACGCCAAATCTAACACTGGCACCGCTGACGCCACCTCTGCCTGCAGAGATACAAATATTAGACCTCTAGCTTTTTAGCTGTTCTACCCATCTTCTCAAATCCAGTCTCCTTTTTCTCCATATCACAGTTTTGAATAAAAAAACTTTAATCAAGGTCTATTTTATTTTGTATATGAAGCCGTGAATGGAGAAAATACATATATTTGAAAAAATCTTATTGACCCGGTGTTGTGTTGCAGATGGGAGCCCTGTCTGCTGATGTCCAGAGCCCCGGTGGTGAACCTGGGACCGGGTCTGAGGACTCTGTGGACCAGCTCGAACTGCAGTTTTATGAAACTCAGCTGGAGCTGTACGACACCAAGTTTGAGATCCTGAAAAATGAGGAGCAGCTGCTCATGGCTCAGATCGACACAGTGAGGAGGCAGATCAAAGGTAACACACAAAGTAGGGGTGTGACCTTTGTGTAACAGCAGCAACACACAGTCGTTTTAATTGAATTTAAAAACAAAACCACAGATAAAACCCTTTCTCACTCTTTAGACATTGCTTTTACAAACTGGACTGTGTTGTAAGGTTTCTTACTGCTTCAGGCTCTGTGTTATTGGAAATATATAGTGCATGTAAATATTTTTCTAAGGAACCCATATGAAGCACTTTTACTCACAAATATTCAATAATAGGTCTTTTTTTAAAGTTAAAATCTCAGCTCAGTTCTTTAACTCCCTGTCATCCCCTCACTCTCATTTCCCGTCTCGGTTCGAAGTAAAGGCTAAATGTCAAAAGCATATCTTTACAATATTCTGAAATACCCTTAAATAATGACAGACGTTCAGAAACATCAAAGACAGTCAATCAACAGGTGCACTGTGATCATCTTGAGCCACTAGAGGGAGTTCTCTGCAATACTGCCATCTGGTGCTTATAAATTGGACTTAAATAACATAAAATCCCTTTAATATCTGTAAAAGACATGGCACGGTATTCAGTGTTACAGACAAATGAGTTTGTGTGGATTTTTATGAGTTTTTTAATGAAGCGAAAATCAGTGGTAAACAAATGTAGTGGTATAAAATGTTGAAAAAACATGTAGCTGAGTAATAATTCAATGACAGTTTGGCTAAGGTTGTTACTTTATATCTTAACTGAGTAAATCATAGTTAATCTGAATTAATACTAGGACTATTGTCTACAACCAGTTTTTGGTGAGTGAGAAGGTTTAGGCAGCATTAGCCTTACATTATGGGCAATTTAGAGTCATCAATTCACAAAGAAGCAACAAAATATAATGGAGCCTTGTGTTTTTGACTTGTTTACTACACGCTTACGATTATCTGCCGGTCAGAGCTGAAGGAAGAGGTGGTGTACTACGATGTGTGCGAGGACCCAGAGGAGCTGCAGAGCATGGTCCAAACCGGGCCTCAACAAAGCGAGACCCCGGCCCTGCGTCTGCTCAAAAAACGTCTGCAAACGCTGGAGACTAAAAGAGGAAACATCTGCGCGCGACGAGCCTACCTCAGAAACAAAAAGGTTCGGGCACAGACATTTATTTGACATAAATCCAACCTTCACATGATCAGAATGCATGTTGGTCCCTACAAGTGACCATGTCTGATTTGTTTATGTTTTGCAGCATATAGCATTCATAGAAAGATACATTTTTCAATCCAATTTATTTATGTAGACTATTGTCACAACTCCAGTTACCTCAAAGGGCTTTACAAGAGAACACTCCATCGATGTAAAGAATAATTGAAAAAATAATAGAAAAACAAAACCCAGCCCTGTCTCCTTATATGATAAAACATATAGGGATCTTAAAACATAGACACAATGTAAAAATGTAGACAATACCACACCATAATTTTATGTCAGAAAGTCAGATCAGGATGAGCTTATTGTGCTGTATCTGCTCCACTTTCTCTTTTTTATAAACATTTTTATTTTGAGATGATATTATTAGAGTTGCTCCAATTGGCATTTTCTGTCGGTGGCTGTTAAAGTATAAACCATTTTACTGCTACAAACAGATTGAGAACAGTCCAATATTTATCTGCAATAACCCACAGGGAAGGGAAATCAAAAGCAAAAATATTCAATAGTCTTGCGAGAAGAAAAGTATATTGCAATGATGACCAGTTCGACTGAATGAAACTACGGAACATATGTAATAGTCAATGGTTAAGCTTCATTTGTGATTTGGAATAGATTTTCTATCTTCATAAAAAACATGAAATGGGTAAATGACTGTAATTATAGCTCAAAGGTAAAAGGAAGAACACTTTATTGTTGTGTCAAAGGCAGTTAATTGTGCAGAAGGCATCATGACACACAAAAACATAAGTGTTTTAAAGGGGTTTTGGTCAGCACTGATTGGACCAAAGGCTGAGGGGTTTCCACTATGGTAGGGTACAGTATGGTTCACTTTTTGTGGATGCTCTGCACTCTTTTTAATAGTAGAACCCCATAAAACTCAAAAAGTACTGTACCACTGCAAAACAAATCAGCTGCTGACAGAGAATTTCTCTGTATGTTTCCCTAACTTTTCACTCAGACTCAGAAAATATTTGCCTCTTAACATATACATAAACATGTACCATTTATATACCATCTTTATGGCAGTAAAAGGGAAAACTATATTACTTAACACAATGAACAATTTAACTCCTATGTTAATATCATGATTTCAATGTTGCTTATTTGTTCACTTTTTATTTGTATTTAACTATTTTGTTGTGTATACCCTTTTAATCCTGTGATCTGATAGAAATGGTATCTATGGCATTTAGACTTGCAGTACTGTGCGTGGCCACTGGGAGAGTTGAGAATACGGCAGAGAGATAATACAACACTCATCTGATTTGAGTGCAGCTAGAGTTGGAGGAGATTTGAAATGACTCTTCCTGAACCAACAGCTTTTATATGATTACAAATACAGTATTTCTTATGTTAATAAAAATTACCGTGTGTTAACCTATTGACTCTATTTGAGGCATTAAAGATATAATTTTTTGTGGCCTTTTTTTTAGGACCAGTGTATTGAGGCACACGAGCAGAAGCAGTTGGCAGCCGAACAGAGTGCCAAACTCCTCAACCAGCACCATCAGGTCCAACTGGTAAGTCGCCATGGCAACGGGCCATGCCATACAGAGTTGCCCTCAAATGAACGCGGTACGATTGTTTCCTCCTGTCGTCTGCAGAAGCGAGAGAAGAGGAAGGAGGAGGAGCAGCGTAGGAAGCAGTGGGTGGACCAGGAGCGAGAGAAGACGCTGAGTCGGTTACGATCCTTCAGAGAGGTCGGTCCCGGCTCTTAATAAAGCCCCTGAGGTCCCCGCTTCATCTTTTAATTCAGCAGTTCACCTCGATTTTGAAATGTGCTTATGATCAACACGTCCCACACATCAGAGGCTCTTCAGATCTCAGAGCGGTGCTGCTCAGTAATGGGCTGTCCCATGTAAACAGGACGCAGTGCACGTATTTGAAAGTTTCCACTGAGATTCATCAGAGACATATCACAGCATTTATATCCTCAATAAAAATAAGATTATATCAAATATTATATCCGTAATACTACGCTGAGCAGCACAGTGTCCCCAAAAAACAGCAGGTTGTTACCAGTCCTTGATTTATCTCTATTTTTCATTTGTGCAGTGTATTTTTATGACACCTGGCTTCTATGGCAAAAGACATAGTTGTGGTGCGACTGTCAGTCAATTCAGAAACCCTTATTCCACAACTATGGCACTGTTTTCCTCCTTTTATTTGGAAGGTTTTGGGGTGTGTAGCCTTCGACCGAACACCAAATGCTTCAGCAAATCTAAAGTACCAGAAGCTGATGAAACTGAATTTGGCTTTTATCTGTTGGGCAATACAAAGGTGACGAAGAGATAGAGGGCAAGGTTAAGCTAAAAATTGGTTTGAAATCATTCATATGAGGCCTTTCAGTTCTATTTATGTAGCACTGTGCAGGAGCAAAAGTTATCTTGAGGCGTTTAAACAAAGCATTTTAAGTTTCATCGTGGCTTCATGTTTGTGTGTAGATTTAATCATATTCATTCACAATTTGGACTTCTAAACTTTTATATTCTTTATGACATTATTTCATATATATACCCAACATGTAGCATGACCAGGTAATAACATTAGATATGCAATTTTTCTCTCCAGACAGCACTCCTCCGACACACTTTCCTCCTCAATGCAGCAGACGCAGTTTGCTCTGTTGTCATGGAAATGCACCAAGAGTTAGAGACAGGCTTTTGGATTTTTTTTTTTTCATCACGTATCGGCGTTTATTGTTTTTCGATTTGCTTTAAACCATTGCACGTCTCCCATCTTTACTGTGAGAACAAAACACCATTTGTTTTATGATAGGCCAATGTGAACACGCTTTATTGTTGTGTGGGGATTATTTTGCATCTGTATTTTCTAGAATGAATAATTTCCCAAGAGCCTATCTCTGTTGACTGCAAGCTACAAATTCTCTTCACTAGCCTCTATAGGTTGAGGATAAACAATACAGTAGTAATAGAGACAGTTTTGATTAAATTATTAATTTGTGTAGACAGAAAATGAAGTTGAAATGTTTTAGCAGTTTGGGAAGTAATGGAACTAATGGCCTTTTTCACTGGGTTGTTTGAAGCTTTTAAGACAGGCAAATATGTATTACAGAATTGAAAAATGGTTTTGACTAATGTTTTCCACTATTTTTTAGCTGTATACTGTATATTTTTACACATTACTCCTTTTAGTCTGCCTCCTCATGTTTCTCCTCTGTTCCCAGAAGCGACAGGGGCAGTACATCCTGAAGACCTCCCAGTCCCGGATGTCCCCTTCAGAGCCTCAGTGTCCCTCGCAACCGCTGTCTATCATGAGTTTCGGCCCATCCTCAAACGCCCCACCTTCTGTACGTCCCGCTCCCAGATCCAAAAAGACGACAAAGAAACGACAGCCTGAAAAAGCTCAGGACATCCCGGTTCAAATCTTCACTGGGACCCCTCCTGCCCCGACAGCACCGTCCTGCCCCCCACCACCACCTCCACCACCCCCTCCGCCTCCTCCTCCTCCACTGCCCACTGCTGCCCCTCGATCCGCCTCTAAAGATGATGCACCTAAACCTCTGAGTGAAACAGAAGAGCCTCCTTTTCCGGCCAAAAACACACTGAAACAGAATATAGGTAAGAAAGAAATGGTGAAAAAGTTAAACTATTTCCTTCATTTCTCTTTACGTAGTTCTTCTTGAGTCTTTGTGTTAAGATTTGAATCATTTTTTGGTTGATTTAAGTGTGTTTTGTTCAGGCTGCCAACATGATTTTTGTTATCATCCTTTTGAAACACATTTAAATGGGTGAATAAGCAACACGACAAAGAGCTTTTCCATCAAAAGGAACTCCATTTTGCTAGTTGTGTGACAGTTTTTACATTATGGTCTATGGGGAACATGAAGCATTTTGTGATTGAGCTGAATCCTGCCACAGTGTTACAATATCCTGTGTCTAAAATCTAAGGTGCATTTGGATCTTGGAATAAACTTGGGGCAATATGCTTAAGGACTGTGCTTTTGAGTTAATCCTATAAAGTCGTACAGGTTTATTCATTTTACTCCATCCCATTTGCTTCACAGATGCATGACAACCATAAACAACACCTCCTCCATCCTTCCTGCTCTTTTCCACTGAGAATAAACCCAATACAGATGCAATGTGAGGTGTAAATGTGTGCAACTGTGGGGGAAAAGTTGCATTTGTTTGTTCGTGGGAGCAGTTTGTGTGTGCGTGTCTGTCACCGCGGCACTGTTCTGTCCTAATTTCACATCCTTTTTCCCGAGAGGCAAAAGGAGACAGTTACCTCAGTTGTGTTTTTGCTGATGCGCACTCATGGGCTCCTGGGAGACAGGGACAACTCGCACAGAAATGTCTTTGGAGGTCATTTAAGGGGAATTTTTAAAGTAAAAGGAGAAAGTGATGGTGGAGTTTCACTGTTAATGAAGTGTTTTCTTGCTTCATTAACAGTGAAATTAGTTTAATTGCCTTTTTAAACATGAGTATTTATTCTTCAGGAACAATGGATGAAGTGTTGGCCTCGCTGCAGCGTGGACAGATCCAGCTGCGAAAGGCCCCCACCCCCAGGACGGCGCCCCCTGTGGACGACCTAAGGAGCAACCTGATGTCAGCCATTCGACAAGGGGTAACACTGAAGAAGGTCAGTCGCTGCATCAAAGCAATGACATTTAAAAAAGACATTAGAAGGCAGAGTTACACAGCCTAGACATACAACCAATCAGAGAACAGAGCATCACATAAAACCCGCCACATTTTTTATTTTAACTGGTCCATGACTGTGTACGACCCATCTTCGTTCCCTCTCTTTTCGATGCAGGTGGTTCCCAGTCGGGCTGACGTCCAGGGCAGTGGAGACAGTGAGCTGGAGCGGAGCATTAAAGCCGCCATGTTGAGGATGAAGAAGGTCTCTGCCGACTCTGACGAAGACGAGCCTCCGAGCGGAGACTGGGACAGCTGAAGACGCACTGTGACTCTTTTGTTAACCCTTTGACATTACAGGACTTTGCCGCCCAGAAAATATATTAACCTTACCACCTTTTTACAAAGTTTCAGCCAAGTATTTTTATTTAGTTTAAACTCTGGATGAAGTCTGAAATGGTTATCAACTG
The DNA here is from genome assembly GCA_036850595.1 of Rhyacichthys aspro. Lineage (NCBI taxonomy): Eukaryota > Metazoa > Chordata > Actinopteri > Gobiiformes > Rhyacichthyidae > Rhyacichthys > Rhyacichthys aspro. Next base: position 18,890,142 of record CM072150.1, on the reverse strand, counting down.
AATCCTATAGTTTTGCATCGATAATAATCTCAGAGCCTTTATTACTGCTGCATCCTGAAACAGCAGTGTTATTTACAGCCTGTGTTTTTTTGTTTTAGATGTTTAATGCACTGCGCTGTTTCTAAAATGTGTCTGATTTTGCTGTTTGTCTGATTTCAGCGAGTAATGAATGAAAAAATATTAATTTTATCAATACTGTGTTAAAATTAGGGAATATTACAGAATAATGTAGCACTGTTTGTGTTAATGGTTGAATCTCGAAACTTGCTTTGTACTTTTCACACAACAGCAGCATTCACAGGAGAAATTACAGAAGATTACCATGAAGTGAAAAGCCTGTGATTGTAGAGTAATTTGTAAATGCCGTTACAGACCACTGTAACCATTATAACCACCTATGGACCTGTTTTGAATATGCTCTGTTCCACTTTTTTAGCAAATACAATAAGGCTCATTATGCTTCCCCTTTATTCCTGTGTCCAACACAAGACAAAATGTCCTTTTTCTAATATAAAATTATGAAATGAATTATTTTAACATGATTATTTGTTGTCTTGAGGCTATAGCAACACACAGCACTTGTCTCTGCATTGTCTCTCTTCCACAGTCAAGTCAGTAATGTAAGAAATTGAAAGGAAATTCAGAAAAAAAACATATGACATCCACCGTTAAATGATGATGCTCTTTTGAAACTGTAATCATTTTGAGTGATTTTTGGGAGGCTTTGGAAATAATGCCACCTTTACAGAATAAATCAGAGCGAAAGAAACTCTCCTGCTGTTTTTCTAGTGGTGAAAGTGTTTTTGTGGCTGCAGAAGTTGTGGGCTGCTGCCGTTTCATCAGGTGAAAGGTAACACGGTGAAGAGGAGAAGCCCGACGCGTGGCTTTGAACGCATCTGTCGCCCACTCAGAGATGAGTCATGTTGCAATATCCACAGAAGCAGGCGTCTCTCTCTCTAGGATGGCTCTCCTGCAGTGACAGATCCTCAGCAGCCAGTGTTAAGCTGTTCTGACAAATAATAATGCATCACAGCTTAGGGCTCAAATGACTAAACCCACAAAATACTGATACTTTTATGCTAACCTTTAGTACTTTCTAACAGCTCTAGGTGTTTTATTTTAAATTAAACAAGCATTTAGCCATCTGCCATCTTACGTCTCTATGCCTCTTATGTATGCCCTGAGAAGAAAATGTTGATTTTGTGCTTTTTTTATCTTGTTTCGCCAGCTATTGTAACTCTTTTTCTCTTCTATACAAAGAATCGGTCTGGTTTCTGTGGATTTGAGTTGGATTTTTAGGTGTCGGTACCAACGCTGCTTCAGGACGCAATTAGATAAATGCAACCAATCAGAGATCAACAAAGCATCTCATAAAACACTGACAGTTGTCATTGGCTGGCCACATTTCTTTTTTTTTTTTTTTTTAATTGGTATAAAGTTATAGCAAGGCCAGTAATATGTGATTAGCCTTTTAAGGAAATCAACATTATATTAAAATTTATTGTCCGATTTTTAAAACCACTACAATTATAGTGATTGATTTATTATTTATTATTTGACACTACTGCTCTAGGGCTTTATTTTATAAGCATTATTAGGTACAAGAGAATGTTTGAGCTAAATGTTTTTCAGTGATGCGCTTCAACACCATACAAACTCCACTCAGAACAGACAGTATACACTAGGCATGTAACTATAAAATTTAAACACTGAATCCAAGTTTGTGTTCCCTAAGTAATCTAACTTTTTTTTTTTATCCCAGGGAGGTTCCCCAAAGTCACTGCACTGCTCAAAAAAAGTGTAGCCTAACTTTTTTTTTGGAACTTGACAATCTGAGTGTCCGTGGAGATGCACATTCTGACTGGGGAAACTCACATTGGCACAACACTAACTCCACATCAACTTCAGGGCTTTTTTTTTACTGTGTGGCGTCCAGGTATTACACACTCATGCAGCGTGGGCGGCCCCTGCCAAACCACCGCCGACGTGAGATTCCCGCAGCCCGTTACTATGGCAACTGGGAGTCTCTGTTGTAGTGGCCTGCAGTGTCTGTCTCTCTTAAGCAGACTGTAACCCACGGCACAGCCTCTAATGATGTTTCAGCAGCTCGCCCACTCACAGCCAGCGGCACGACGAGCCACACCGGGAGGAGTTTAGGAAAGAAAACTGAGGAAAGCCCAGGATTCACTGTAGAAAGTGCTGGTAACTGCCACAGGAGATTATCAGTTATATCGAGTCAGTTTATCTAGGTTTGTTTAATGCATGCAGAGAGGAATATGTAGTTTGAATGTGTAGTGCCATTGTGTCCAATTCAGTTGTGTGTGTTGGTTTAGGTGTGCTGTAGCCTATTCAAGACATGACAGCCTGTTATATCACTCTGCATCACTAGATGTAGTCATGAGCTTCTTGATTATCCTTTTTCGTCCTGGTGGGCAAGACCTACAGTCAGAGGCTGTGTTTCCACTGGAGCAGTACGGTCCGGGTCGGGTCAGTATGGCACAGTTCTGTTTCTTGGGATATAAATCACATTTGAAGAGGACTTTCAAAAAGATGGCTGCGTTGTCAATGATTGAAATAAAGGACAGAATAATTTCTCGTCTGCAGAAGTGCGAGAGCCTGAGGTATAGTCGCACACTTAAACAGCAGTAAACAGTTTTTATTACCGGATTTCTGAATATTAAATTCAGAAGCTGTGTCAATTTAGTTATGCTTGTGCTTTCAGTGAAGACAAAAAATGCAATGTTTTAATTGTTGACTCTAAAACTGAAAAGAGGACAAGGCATTATAAAGTTAAATTTTATGTTTTTCCTTTTGCCTCTTGTTTTTGCTTGAGTGACGATTATCTTTCATCCAATCAACAAACTGCAGTTCCACCTTTTGGAAAGCAGCCAGTACCGTACCGCTCCAGTGGCAACAACCCATATGGGACATTTTATTTGCCACAGGCCTCTTTTCGTGACCTTTCTTGTCTTGTCTCATCTTGTCATTTGTGTGAAATGACAGGTCCTCAACTGTAAAAGCCACAGTGATATGATTTAAAAAAATAACTCAAGCCTTTGTAATTGGGCTTATATTCACCATAACCAACCACTATGCAATAGATCACTTTCTCTACGATGCTGATAAATGTTGCTCTTTTTTAAGACGCCAAAATGACATGTAAACAGTTATCAATAATTTAAACCTCAGTCCTAAAACACAGAAATCTCTGTCTGAAATATAGTTCAAATAAATTCAATAAATGCACATTTGCTCTGGATATATCCGACTGACTGGTGCCATGGCAACGACATGTCATGTCATTACCCAACAGTGGTCATAATGTTACGGCTGAACAATGAGCATTATAGGGAAAATATTGGAGAAAAAAAAACACCTTTTGGAAGTAGGTAAATATGAAGGATGTGTCATTTTCACAGTCAGTGCTTTGAGAGGGACACGAACAATAGCTGATTATTGTTCGAGAACCTTGAGTCATCCTTATTTGTTTGGCTAAAAAAAAATAAGACCCACGAGTCGGCCGCTATCAAAGAGGCACATCTTCACGCTGCAATCAGGAGCTGTCTGTGATGGTGTAATCAAATAGATACAATTTACATCCAAAACAGACACCATTAAAATGTATTAGTCTAAATGATAAGGTTCTCAAATGATCAAAGGAGTATTTATCCTCTTCACAAGCCCCTGAGATGCGACCTGGGGAAGTATGTTTTTAATATCATGCCTTTCAGACGCCCATAGCAGACTCTTCCTTTGTTTACCTCAAACATATTCACAGATGTAATTGATGAATCAATATCATAATTAGCAGCTAATCAAAATAAATGGTGGCTGCGATCCCAAGAGCACTTTTTTCATTAGCTGATTTAATTGCTCTATTGCCCAAAGATTTCTGCTCTAAATTAACATGTGAATTAATTTTGCCACTGACTGACCGTCAAGTGATTAATGGTGTTTCTCGGGTGATGACATGCTGCTCCTTGATTGGAGGAAAGCAGGATGTCTGGAGCATTATTTATATCTTTTATTAACTGCTTGATTCATATTTAATCTTTTTTTAATCTTGGTCAGCCACAAAGTTGTTTCAAATGTGTCACATAAACTAACTAAACTCTGACTTGACTTTTTTTTTTTTTCCCATATAATTTCAAACTCATTTCTAATTGTAGCTGTAGTTTTGTGTTTCTTCTTTTCCTGTGAAGATGCCCACAGTAGCTTTTGCTGAAGAAAACAGTCATATAAGTACAGCCAATGGTGAAATGGTGTGCACTCATTTGCTCAGGAAAGACTTAGTTGTTTGTTTAAAATGCTTTTTTCCCCATAGACATTAAAGACTGCTTGTATTCAGCTATACATTGCTTGTCTGAGCCTGGCAACTTCTCCAGATTGCAACCGAGCTTATACACTAACTATAAAGAAGCACCACATCAAATAGTACCTCAAAAATCCCCTCAAATATCCTATAGAGCAGAAAAGTCCAGATTTAGTGGTGTGTTTAAATCCCTTCAACATGTTTTTATGTTGAAGGGATGTTCTTAAATCCACCTGTTGGTTATGTGCCTCTCTGTTCAGATTATAGCTATATTTAGTGCTGTGTAAATCTACATCAAAAATGGTGGTTGAACGTCAGCTTTCTTTTTTTTCACACGAGAGAAAGACTCATAAAAATGCACAAGAGACGCTTGTTCAAAAGGATCATGTGTTGTCCATGTTCAGGTGACATTCGGGCCAAACAAAGAGAACAAGAAGCAGAAGTCCCTTCAGAGATATTTCATGACAAACCAAAACAAAGGTGAAAATATAGACATGATGTTACCAGGGAATATGTCTCTTACAAAGGCTGGCTGGGATATTCTCAAGTGTGGTGTGGGGTGTATCATAGTCAGGGTTTAATGGAAGCAGTGAGAAGGCATTTTAGTCAATGCACAACACCAGGGTCCACTGCATTTTCAAAGTCTCCAATTAAGCCTCAGATCCCAAAAGACCAGAGTAGTTTGGTTTGGTTTAGTTTAGTTTGGTCAAAATAGTTGCCCGGGATGATCAGTATACTTTTGACGGAGTAGACAGTACATACTTTAGGTAATAACCTTTTACAACCACACGTTAAGAAATCCCAGCCTAACTTTACATTGATTTAATTTGTAAAACACTACAGCTCCTCCAATAAATCATTTGGTAATATACTTTTGTACACTCACAGAGACAGTAGGAAAGATAGATGTAAGAGAGATTATCCAAAATGGCTGAGAGGCACCAAAATAAATAAATATATGTCAAACAAAACCAAGAATGTCACAGGGTTTTAGTGCGAGTCCCGTGTTTTTTAATCGTCCCATGATTCCCGGTGAGCAGCACCACATCCCTCGCCGCAAAAAAAAAAAAAAATAGAAGTAAACAACCACCACCAAAACAAAAGCACATCACAGCCTTGGAGACACGCTTCATCTGGCTTACACACGGACAACAACACAACTGCAAACAGTCTTCAACACTACACTACAGTCATGTCCAAATGGGAGTTATTATTTTTGTCTCGTTATTTTTGGATGGCTAGGTTTGTGACGGAAAGCTCCTGAGAGGTTTTCCTTGTTGATCGATTGGAGAAAAGCTGATAAACCCTGTCCCTTTCCCAACAGAGGAGTGCTTAAAGTCCATTTGTGCCATTAACATCCTCAGATTAGGCTTTTTCTGGGGTCTAGCAGTGAGGATATTTGCTTTCAACTCTTCAAACGTTATGGCGATGGTGGTCACTTGGCCAGATTTCCTTGCCAGGTAGAACCGCTGCTGCCTGGAGGCACTTTGTGTCATGGCCGTCGGTAAATATTTATATGTGCATATAATACGTCTCCTAACACACCTGAGAAAAACGAGGGGGGACAGCTTGGGGCAAGTCCGCAGAAACAACGCTCAAAGGGGCCACAAGGAGTAGACAATAATTATTACTGGTGATAACCGTAGCCCTTTAAGACCCCTCTTTTATTTATCTATGGCAGACAAATGAGATGGACAGTCAGGAACCCACCACCACAGAATAGAAAGCTCAAAGTGACTTGGTTTAGTTTCAAAAGCCAGTGTAACAAGTGGAGCCATTTGGTGAAACATGCTGGCTTCTCCCCCGCTGACTGCCAGTCTTTCCAAATCATTTCCCTCACACCGCAGCCGAAGCCGGTCGGTGGACGTCGCCTCGGGGGGAGAAGGTGCCACATATTTCTGCCCTGAAGTCGTACAGTACCTAACCTCTCACCTGACAGTGTTATTAGTTATCCACGCCTAACTTAGAGAGGCCCTGCCTAAACTCGTGCAGCTCGTCGATCTTCCCGTCCAAAATATCCATGAACTTCTTGAGCTCGCCCTTCATGTTGCCCTGCTTCTGTCGGCTGTCGTCGATGTCCAGCTGCAGCCCGTCTACCCTGCCCTCCAGCTCATTGTTCTTCGACTCCGCAGCCTGCAAACGCACAATAACAAATGGTGAACAAAAAGTTAGTTCAAGAAAAAAAATGTATTGGTTTATAGAGTTGCCAGGTTTAAAAGTATGCTCCATCTTTAAGCATCTTGGTTCATCAGCTCCTGTAGTGATTAGGCTACAGAAGAGTAAATTATTATGTCATGTAGTAGGTGGAGAACGCAAGGTTTTTTATATTAAAGACAGACTCCTCTACTTTTACTGATTGCGGTCTTCCCTGAGACCATTGCACTTTCCATAATAATTCAGCCGTTTTATTGAAGCCCTGTTAACGAATGATTCAGCCTCATGTTCCATACTGTTCCTTGTTGGAGAGCCTGTGATTCATGGTTAAATGGCTTCAGAGCAAATCCTTGTACTTCTAAACCTTCTTTTTTCCCCTCAAACTACATTTAGTCCTCTTCATCTTGAAATTATACGTATAACTCGAGTATCAAAGACTGTTTAGTTCATTAGAGGAGAACAACACATGGTGGGTAGCTCATTAAAATTGGAAATTGCTTTTAAGATTATCAGCAGAAAGCACTCGGCAAAGGGACACAATTACAGAAAAAGCACAGTGTTGCAGCTGAGCTTTAAATTTGCCAAGAAATACAAATCCCACTCTGATACCGTGAATAGTTTCTGCATTGTGTAAGGTTTGGCGAAGGTCTCAGAGACAAGCAGGCGACATAAGTGACACATTAATGCTGAAGATCGCGGTGAAGGCAGGGATTTAAAATAGGGGTGCTAAAAGAGAGTTGTGCTTGCTCTCCAGCTGACTCCTAAAACCTGATCCATGTGGGGCACCGGCTATAAATAGAGCGGCTGTGACCACATACACAAGCGGCAGGGAGATATGTTTTCAAACAAACTGCAGTATTGCATCTAATGGACACGGACAAAAGCTGTAATGGTCACTGACTCCTTTAAAAAAAGGTTAACAAGTAGTCTATCACTGAGTTCATTAAATGTGAGGCTTTTAGATTAGTTTTGGTGATAGCCATATATGTTTTTTGAGTTAAGTGTGAAATACTGTAGGAATGATAAAACTTGATGACCCATAAGTTGTAATGCATTTGATATAATTAACATAAAGTAAAATGGGTCTGGGATCTCTTCCCTTTCACTGCATTTTATTCAGTGGACATCACATCTAAACAGGGGCAGGCTTTAAGCAATGCTTTATTCTCTGATTAGTTGCGTGTCTCTTTATTTGCACCCAGAGGCAGTTTATTCTGTGCCTGTTGATACTGCCCTGTGGAAAAGCAACCCAGAGACCAGACTTATTCTTTGTATAGAAAAGAAAAAGAATTGGGATGGCAGGCCAGGCTAATTGAAATCTATAGCAGACTATAACTTCTACTGGGCACTGATCGCTGGTCGCACAGACAGCAGTAAACTGTGATACTCATACTGAGATTGCATTATCAATAACTTTGAAACTTTGGTCCCTGACAAGATAATTACCTGGTGGCTTGTACTCCATCTTTGTGTCTAAACCCATCAATGACAACGCCTGGTCTATGAAAAGCAAATAATGGAAAATCCCACATGATAACTTCTATTTGAACAAAGGCAATATGTTTTTGGAGAAATCCCAATGTTTCCAACACCACACGAGAGCAGCATTAAACACCTTTGTGAAACTGACACCAAAAGCGAACAAGGCTTGTAAGGCACAAGAACTTCAGGAATGCCATTGTTGGTTTTGTTCTGCTGCCTGGTTGGTTTGACAGGCAGTACATGCATGACAGCTTGGATGAGACAATCCGCTGTGAGTCAGTCAGAAATGGGCGAGATGAGCGTCACTATCAATGCAGCTCATGTCAGACTCTGGCACAAACAAGTTGTACAGTCATCATAGAGCCTGGCGCTTCTGGTTTCGCAGAAAGTCTTGCATCGTTCGACTACAAAAACAGAAGCACAGGGGTGATGGGTGTGCATCTGAAATGTGGCAGGGCTTCTCACGCCCAATGTTAAACCCGGAAGCATAAATAAGAATAATACAAACTGTCTAGACTCATGGGCATTTAGATTAAGGCACATGCCCAGTTATTTTCTCCAGTTTCTAAAAGGACAATGCAGTATTTCTAAGAGCAATGAATAATAGCAACTAAAAGGATGGGTTTGTAAAACCTAGAAACGACGATGAATAATCCTACATTTACAGGTTTTCATTGTGTAGTGTGGGTTGATCAGCGATGTGACACCACACTGACTCTCACCAAATGTCTTGCGATGAAACTGGACTTAAATATGGCAGACCAGCCCTGGGTGAAGCTGTGGAGACTTTGTGATTTTCTACAACAGCAAGTTTCAATCTCGCTTCGCTCTGAAAGCCGCAAAAGCACAGCTGCTGCCTTTTTAAACTCAGCGGTCCTGAGGTGTTCGAGTCTGCCCTCAGCTTGTTCCTGTGCAGTAATGGCCTCAGTCTGTGTGACAGTTCACTTTTTCATCTGGGCCCCCCTCACACAAAAATATTGGGGACATGTTGGATTTTTTTGATTTGGAATTTTTACTGTGTGGACTGGGTCGAAAAAACACCATACACTACACAGGAATTTTAGAAGGTGCTTCTGTTCAGAATCCTCACAAAACCTGAAACAAAAGGGAAGACTCCAACAGTTTCTTAGATTAATCCGCAACACAGTGGCCAAGTGGCATAAAAGAACTAGAAACCCACTGTCAGGATTGCAGCGCATTTTTGTTCAACCATATTCGTGTTTGTTTCAAAGTTGTTTCATTAGTTCACATACTATTGGAGATGTGTAGATTTAAACGCATGTGTAAGCAGTGCTCTGAAAAAAAGCTGCTTTAATCATCTGCATCACCGAAGCTGTAGGGAGCTAATAAGCCTGGACAGAGCCGTGGTGTCTCTATTGGCTGCTGCTGTGATAAAGCAGAGAATACCTTTTCAAAGCAGCAATAATCCGCATGGCACTGCACTGGGGATGGACCTTTTATTAATAGGCAGCGTACTCACAATAAGCATTCATGAGCCACGTGACGGGAGTGTTGTGTCACTAGCCCTAAAGCAGAGCCATGAATAAGAGCCAGTATTTTCTGAGTCCTTTTGAAAGCGCTGCCTCGGAGCGCGTTGTTACCTCAGTGTCACGGCGGCGTGTCCTCACATGGGCCGTGGGGCTTCATGTCAACACAGCTCTCCGTGTGCTTTAGACTCCATTAGGATTTCAGAGTAATGCACCATCATTATAGAGCGCTCGTGTGGGTTTGTTTACCTGGAGTTTTGTTGTGATGGTCTCGCACTCGGCCATAAGCTGCGGGATGATCTCCGCCTGTTTTCTCAGGTTCTCCAGCTCCTGAAAAACAAGTGCAAAAGCATTCACTATAAGCATTAACTCATAAATGCATAAATTTTGAAAAAGTAAATTTGAAAAACGCAAATACACTACTTTTTTTTTTTTTTAAACAACTTAAAACAATATTATTTCTTATAAGCACTATGTTGGGTACAGTTGGTTTGGTGTAGCACTGATTGGTGACCTTGACAGAACTGGCAGCAGAAAGTCACAAGAAACTGTACGATGTTCGGTATTCCTCCTCCCCAATGTAATTATGTTTACTTTTGCACTTACAAAATAATAATTAGTAGACTCTTGGTTTCAGCGGTAGTGTGTTAGTGTCATTTGTCGTCCCCGGGCTGAGGTCAGCACCAGGGTGAAGCCTCAACAATTCAGAGGGCACATTTAATTGGAGGATTGTTTGTGGATTTTCTTGGTGGAAGTGAGTCACTGTGCGAGTCTCTGTGGGCTGTGAAATGAATCGGTGCGACTTCCTTTCACAGCTCCTGGGTCAGTGTTAGGAGCGTTATCTAAGGGGCTGTGGAAACTCTCAAAGCACTAAGGACTTACTTTTCACTAAAAAGTAGTGGTAAAGGACAGTCTCTTAAGTGATACATTTATGACAAAGTAAAGGCTGATTAGGTCTATTTTCACACAGACATTACAATGTTCAGTTGATAATGTGGCTCTAGTCTCTCAAGAATAAATTTTTTGGTACTCAGTAAATTCTCAGTTTTGGGATTCAGAATAATTGTGGAAGTAGTAGTGTTCAGTCATGCTTGCACTAGCCTTTGTCTTGACTACTAACACCTCCTACAGTTTTCTCACATTGATTAAACTACTTCCCTTTTCTTTTGTAAAACCATAAACTTGAAGATTTATCTGGTCTATTAATGCAGCCGGGGGCTATATGGTCGACCACTGTCCCAGACGCAAACCTCAGGGAACAAGTCTTTACAGAGCAGGTCGATATTCCTGCAGCAATAGAATAAAACACGAGCAAGTGGGCTATTTATAGAAGATACTCCTATATGGGATTCACTCAACTTATCAAGGTAAAGTCAAGTCAGGGTTAATACACAAGAGCCATATGATGTGAACTGGTTTCCTGCAGCATTCCAATATCTCTGTAGAAAAATTCAGTGTCTGCACAGTCTGTTTTTTTGTTCCTATGGTTACACGATGGGTTGGAGTGTGTATATGGAGCCTCACAGTCACGCCCCTTCCTCACTGGTCCCAACATTGCAAGGGATTACACCCTTGTTGTTTCTGGTTGCATCAAAACCCTTTGTTAATCACAGAGAGTACCTCATTCACCACACATTTTACATAAATCTAGGAGTAAATTGTATCAGGCTCACTGAGGTGTGCACAGACGTCAAAGGGGAACCTCAAACTATTTTTTTATTCCTTTAATGTCAGACTGTGATTTACAAATTGTTGTTTACCATTTATACCAAGAAAGCTATCATCATCAAAAGACAACAAAATGCCTTTTGATTTTGTGTGATTAGGTCTACATTCACTCGAAACTCATGGAGGAACTGAAAGAGGTACGGTCTATGTGATCAGGAAACATTAAGGTTTAACACAACAAGGTAATGTGTGTATTGTCATAGTCATTGTTGTAAAGGAGACACAAGAAGCAGCCAGACTTTGACACAGAGCCAAAGGTCGGTGCTAATCATTTGAAACAGTATTTAAGTGGCACTGAACAAAGGTCAGATCTGCGAAGCTCATCCTCATTAGCAATAATCAGACTGTTGGACTCCGCGGGGCACGCTGTCTGGTAGTGTGGATTACGGAAAACAAATGGACTAGACTTAAGGAAATGTGGCTAATAGCATTTGTGCTGAAAATCCACGCTGCTCCTGTTAAAGAAGTGTAGTAGTAAGAACAGTTTGGGGCATATGTTTCTTGATAAAGTCAGAGTGGTAGAGTCAGAGTAAAGATATAGCGCCATAATAGCATACACCTAACACTTGTACAATAAAGTCAAAGTATTATAAGGTATAATAACTTCCTGTGGGACAAAAGACACTAAGGTAAAGCTCTGATGTATAAGGAGAAGCTGCACTGTCCAAATAAAGGAGAGAAATTTGATCAGTAACCTCAGAAGATGATGAATGAGAAGCTAAATTAGATTTCTTTAAGGGACTCTGTGAATCATCATCTTTGAAGGAAAAGTACAGGCCAGCGCTGCAGAGGAAGCATTGTTTCAAATCCAGAGGGACTGCGCAGATCTCACCGTCTCTTTGTCCTGCAGCTCGGTCTCCAACTCCTGCACTCGCGCACTCAGCTGGGCATTTTTCTGCTTCTCCTGATTGGCTTCGTTACACTGCGCTTCGAGTTCGGCAATCTGGAATCGGCACATAGCACGAAAGAGAAATTAATCCTCAAAAATCAAGTAAAATCAAGGCCATTTAAAATCAGTTGCCTGACTTTGTGGAGGGTAATGTGATAACAAAATTTGGAAAAAAAAAGAGAGAGTTAGCTGTAGCTGGTGATAATAAAGGAAGTAATAGTATGAAGTAAAATATTAGTGAACTTCCTGAAACAATAAGGGAAGACATTGTCGAGGATCCAGGTAATTACAGTCATAAGCCTCTTTTATTCTCCTTTTTATTCTCATGTCTTGCCTCATCATAAAAGGAGAGTGCTGGCATGAGCGAGGGTGAATTAGTAGTATTTTTATCCAATAATAGTAGCATAAACAGGCTTAAGTTTAAATGAACTGCTCAGCATTAGGGAAAATGGATTATGTATTGATGAATGCATTGGAGTAAATGCACAAAAACATGCAAATTGGGCATGTGCTTTTTGGATTTGAGTTCATTTGGCGCCTTTGCTTTTTTTTTTTTTTTTTTTTTACAAAATGACAGGACACAGCATTAATGGGGACAGTGGCTCTCCTTTTTTGCTGCTGGGACATAAACTGAGGTGATATTGTTAAGAGATATTCTCAATGAGGCTACAGTAAAGTCTGTTTTCAATATAAGTATCTTTTTATATTTTGCTCTGAAACAATGTTCGTGAAGATATTACTTCGCCTGTAGTCTGTCTCAAAATCTTGTTTAATGGAACAATAATCTAGAGATAGATGGAGAAAAAGGTAAAATAGGGACTAATTTTATATTTTTAATGGCCGTCAATAACACAGGGTTCCACAATATCCCTCGGTTCACTGGTCCATTATATTACTCCCAAACACTAATTAAACCATAGGTAGAATAAAGTTTATCGTGGGACAGTGATACATTACACTGAAGCTTTAGCACAGTGCACCTGCAAAAAAAGCCCACACTGTTTATGAAAATCACCATAGCATCAGTTCACAGAGACTAAAGCATAGAGTTAAGTATATCAATGCACTGAATGAAGATTTATAATAAGAGTTTTAGTGCTGTCATTAAGCATGTTCCTGTTGTGTTTATATTGACTTCCTGCTGGTGTGAATGGCTCAAACATTCACCTAAAATAGCACTGCTTTACCTTACTCCTGAGGGTGTCACTCTCCTCTTTGCAGGCACTGAGCTGCTTCTTCCAGCTTTCAACATTAGCAGAGGACTCCTGCAGCGCGTCCACCAGCCTGGCATTATTTTCTCTTAAAGTCTGCAGCTCTGTTTCCCACTTCTTGGCGTTGGTGTTGCTGCAAGAAGGAGAGAGAGAGGTGAGAGGCCGGAGGAGGTATTAATGGAAGCATAATTTAGACAGGTTGGTGTTGAAATGCCTCAAGCTGCTGCCATGAACATGACACACAAAGCTACAAAATGTCTCCGGTCATTACTATTTAATCAGTCTGGACGTATATCACATTGTCAGATATAAAGGGGATCTTGAAGGTTTAATATCTGTCGCAGAAAACAGTTTACCTTGAATCTGTCAACTGTGATTAAGGCTGGAGAGGTTAGATACATTTAGTATGCAGTGTTCTTTATGCATGACTGGGCTGAACAGCGCTACTCTGCAGTCACGGGCTTTTCAGAGCTCAGACCAGATCATTCAGTCGAGAGAGACTCAAACTAGATTTGGCAAGGGTCACATCTCAGCCAATTTATTAGTACTACTGATTTTAGCCTCCTTAGTGGTCTACTGAAAAAACTCCAGTCTGTAAGTCCCTGTTCTGTTGTCTATGCAGCGTCTTTTTTGTTGCTATCCTTGCCTTAGGCTTTAATCTATCCACAAAAGAAAAACAAGGATGACCTAGAACAGTGAGTCTTATTGACAAAAAAAAACATAACCACACAGAAATATAGCTTTTGAACAAGTTATTTTTGACACAGTAATGCTCACTAATTGTTTACCGTAAGTTAATTCTTATAGCTAAATCTTATAACTTACTATCTCCCTAAATAACCAATCTCTCTTGCTTTTAGAAAACCCCCACATTTCAAGCAGATGTTATTTTTCTACAACTCATATTAATGATAAAGTCAGCTAATTACTCCATACCCTCTAACCCCTGGTGCTTTTCCACCTGCATTGTTTCCTCTGAACGCTCTAGCACTAAATGTGTTAATACCAAATGGTTTTGACTTGAACGCCGTGGGGTGATTTTAATCCCATCTGGAGCTACATCTGTCATTTGATGAAATTACTGTTTGGCACAGCTGGATTCTAAAAGATGTAAAACCAATTGGTGCAGTCGCTCTTTAGATTTCATCAAATGTCTGATCTGGACTGTGATATCATACAGCCGCATTAAAGAGTCATAAGGATTTTGAGCACAGTTTAAAATCAATGACGTAATTTATTTTTTTTTGTCTGTAACAAAATTTTGCCATGCTGTAACCACTGGTCTATTTTAAATTGGTGAAGAAGAAGTACGTAGGCTATGAATGGTCTTCACTGATTCAGGAGTTCAGAAGTTATTTTATCATTACAATGTGTTTTACCTCCAAGACATTAATGCACTTATACGTCTCCTTTTTTTCTAATTTAACAATTTTACATTATACTTTTACCACATAATAAAAATGCAAAGAAAAATAGCCTCTGACCTTTGGATCCTTTACTGACTGATGAGTTTGTCCTACCTCTGCTCTACTGCACTCTTGAGCCGTTCGTTCTCTGTTTTCAGAACTGCAGCTTCAGGTCCCACAATGGAGATTTTCTCATCATCAGTGCCGTTGATACTGGACGGCTGAGGGGCCGAGGGGGTCTCTCGCCCGGACTCCTGGAAGTGGACAGTAAAAGATTTAAAGACTTACAGTAAAAGAGGGTTTTTCAATATCGCCCAGTGGTTTTAGTACAAGGCTCTTAAGGCTCTGGTGTCTCATTGTAAACGGTGTCAGCTTTGAAAGTGGAGCAGTGGAGGCCAGTATTTATCATGTCATGTTGTTGTGCCATCTGCGCACAGGACTGGCACCTCAATTCAAACGGCACTAACACTGTTCATTCAGCCACTGACTATGGTGTATGTCTGGTGGTCATGCAGAAGGCAGAACAGCTTTTTGCCTGGCTGTGTTTCTGGAAAGTTTCATTTTGCACTGTTCATTTTTAGGGTCCATTTTGGTCTGACAAAAATTAATAGCAGCAAGTAACTTTGTTGTGGCAAAATGTTTTGATCATCAAGATCCTCAAAGCAAAACAGCCGCAGATGCCTGTTTTCAACCATTCTGAAACACAAACTTCAAGCACATTAAAATTCAAGCCGGCACCAATGGCATGTCCCATCATAAAACGCTCTGAATTCCACTGAAGCCACTGTCTGACATTGATCTTCAGTCCATTGGTCTTAATAGTCAACAGGCTGGAGCCTGCACCGTTTAATGAGGACTAGGCTACACGTCCAATATTGCATTTTACAATTCAAACTTTTTAATACTTTAGCAATTCAAAATCCACACACTGCAATGTTTCCTTCACTTAAAAAAAAAATCAAATATAGTATATTACTGAGAGACAGTGCAACAGGTCAAAATTGTCAATTATTTTCATGTTTGTCCTAACTTTTATTTTCTTAGTTTTATAGTCCTGACTAACAAGTGCATTAAGCCCTAGCTCTATGTTTTATTCTATGTCAAACACAAATGATGATTCCTTCTATGTTTTTGGTTCCAAATGACATAATATCTGGAAAAAAAAAGTGGTGGGAAAATTGCAAACTGAACAGTATGGTTACCCATTCTTACTTTATGTAAATGTTTCTGGGTGAGACATCTATAAACAAAGACATTTAGTGATTTAGTGATAGGATAGTCCTAATTATTTTTAAAGCATTAATACAACTGGTTATCACCTCTATGGGTCCTGTCCCTTGGACATAAATATTTAAGCCCCAAAACATGTATGTATCTAAGTCAGAGCTAAGGCAACTGCCAAGGTTATGTTTCCTTCTCCACTTCTCACTTCTAATTCACTCCAACAATGATTTTTGTAATATATGAATGTAATTTTAATACCAGTATCGCAGTGCTGCAGTATTTGAGCACATACTTATGTCCTAAAAGACTGAATAACTACCATTTGGCATTTATATGAGAAAGAGTGCAACACCAAAACATTTTACATCGTCACCTTCCCCGCGGTGCTG
This sequence comes from Rhyacichthys aspro, assembly GCA_036850595.1. Lineage (NCBI taxonomy): Eukaryota > Metazoa > Chordata > Actinopteri > Gobiiformes > Rhyacichthyidae > Rhyacichthys > Rhyacichthys aspro. Next base: position 18,873,860 of record CM072150.1, on the reverse strand, counting down.
CTACTGTTTGGGATAAAATGTGACACTTGGACAACACAGGCGTTAAATATTGAATCAGATACTGTATCGAGGCCACAGCAAGATATAATTTACCTGGGAGTGATTACTCAACGTCTCCCCCTTCTCTTGAGATTTGTCCCTGGCAAGTTTGGCGGCTTCTTTTACCTCCTGAAACTTCTCAGCAAACTGAAAATGTAAAAAAAAAAAAAACAAAAAAAAAAAACAGGGATTAGTTTGCAAATGTAAATTGCCTGGGCTCATGAATGTAATTATCTGATAGAAATGGAGGATTAAGAGTTCTAATTTGGCTATTTGCCTGAAATCCTACACTGATTGCTACATTTTCCCCAATTGAGTTAGCGCTGAGACAAAGATATTTCAGAACACACATACACTGAGTTGTAAAATAGTAGTTTGGCCTTACTTTGGACAGCTGCTGCTCAGAGGAGAACCCGAGACCAAAAACTGTGTTGGCTCTGCTGTCTGCCCACTGGCCAAACTTCTGTGAGGTTTTTGTGAATGTCATGTTGGGTGTGATGGTGCTGTTGATGATCACCTGTAGGAATGAGAAAGGGAGGTTTTGCAGCAATTACAAAAACTTGTTTAACAACACAATCAAGCATGAAGACTTGGAATATTTATCATCTGACTTATTTCCTTTTAGTTTTGTTCATGAACAACAACATGTCCCTGCAGGGCTACTGTAGGTGCTCACAGACTGGAGAAAGCAGGGGAAAATGAACTTCCATTGGTACAGCTTAGTCAGGGTGTGTTTTGAATTATATTTAGCCCAATGTACAACAAGCCACAGTCTCATTACAGTGTTAAATATTTAAATACTATACAACAATGAAATTCAGCACCAGATAAAGATATATGGTGATATAGATTTTTGAACATGCTTTAATGAAAATTAAAAAAAAAAAAAATGTTGTATTAGACTTATTTAGAATATATTGCAGTACAAAAGTAATTTGTAATTTTGTACTTTTAACCATCAAGTTTATATTGACAGTTAGTACATATGTAGTTTTAGATAGGCCTTAAACAGCTGACTGATACTTCAGTCAAAGCTCAAATTATGCTTCTACCTTAGATCACCACAGCTCTTCAACACTAACTTTTGGTCCCTAAGAAACTGCTGTGACCCTGACCCACTAACCTAAAGCACTACCCCGCTACAGGGCGGTCACCTGTTGTAACTATGCAGTGCGTCAGCTGCTATACAGCACTCGCTCTGGTCTAAAAATGTAAGTTAGCCTTAGCCAATGGAAATGTCTGGAGTGTAAAATTAGACAGGTTGGATGGTAGATCTACATCTAAATAAGCCGGTAAACTCACAAAGAGCCACAGTCACCTCGCAAAAAGACACGAGGCCACTGCAAATTACCCAACAATTAAGAACAATACTAGGCAGTTTAATTACAGAGCAGCCTTGTTTCATAGCAACATGGCTCTGGATGTCGAATTTAAAGATCCAAACAGGCTGACAGACTCGTGTCCTTCAGGTCACGGCAATGTCCTCTCCATCTTTAAATGTTCAAAACCTTCGCTTGAGTCTAGTAATAATGTAGAGATTTAAAAATAAAAAAGAAACCATTTGAGCATGAGAATGGGTTTAAGCAGTTGAAGCCATTGGCGGTTCATATGGCACTAGTGTGTCAGTGATACAGGCTCATCTAATTTTTTATCAGTGTTATGTTTTTGGCTGCCTTTTATTTTGGAATATAATTTTATTCCAATGTTCTACTTTGCATCATCAAAACAAAGCTAAACCCATCCCCTCCAAAAGTCTTTTCTCTGACAGATGATAAATATTACATGGGGCTCACAGCTTAGCACAAACAAAAGTGTTACAATAACATGCAACTTTAATGATGATTGTGGAGAGACTGGGTCATGGCTGCACGGCGAGAACAGAGGAGGAACGAGGTAAATAACACAGCCACAAACAATGTACACTTTTAACTGTCTGTTAAATATTTTCAAATGACAAAAGTGGTTCATTCACTGATTTGAAGAAACTAAAAGCAACAGATAACATTGATAGAGAGGTATACTATATCATAGCAACCAATCAAAAGTTAAAATAACAAATCAACTTGATAAAAGGAAGTCAGAAGGGTTTCATTTTGATAATCAACCCTTAAGTTATGTTAAATTAACTTTCTGTGGAGACATTCACCCGATGAGCCATGTCTTTGAAGAGAAGGAATTCCCTTTTATATTTTCACATTTGAATATTTCTTTGGCACAAAAATTAATATCCTCCTCTCACTCTGTCAACAAATCTGCAGTGTGTTTTACCGCAGACAGATTGGTTTGGACGACAGAGACAGGTGATGCAGGGCTTCTGACAAGTGGAGGCTCTAAAACATGATGTGCACGTCGGTGGGCGCAAACGCCTCCATTGCTGCGTGACTCAGTGACAGGCCGAGTGAAAGCGGAGGGCGAGAGCGTGGGGAGTGACAACGGCAGCTGTGTGGACACTGAGCTGTCTCACAGAAGAGCGGCTGTGAGGCCCGGTTACAAACTGTAAAGCCGCCACTAGGTTATGGGAGATCTTGATTATGTGTCTGGAGAATCTGCAGAGTCAGTGCACGAGGCAGCAGGGTATATGGGAGTGGACCAGTTCACTTATCAAACACCAAATGTCTGAAGATTGGGTAACAACTTGCCAGAGACACCTGCTACGATGTATATGCCCCTGTGCCTCGGTTAAACCAGTGATATGTTTTATTATTAACATGTGCAAACAGTGGAGCTGCACACCAATCACAATGTCATATTGCAAAGAACTGAAACATATTATTGTATTCCACTCCATCTGACAGTTTACATGTTAAAATAACTGTCCAAATTGAGCCTTAAAACATATTGTGGTGTGAACAAATGAGAGAGTTTGAGGCATCAGTGTGGGACTGCACAATAGATGACAAATCGATGGTTATTGCAATATCTGGAACATGAAAGACAGCTTAAACTTAATGTTCTTGTTCATTGCATCAGAGATTCTCTCTCTGCATGTCTATGCAGAGCCTTAAAACACGTTTAGGTGTGACCAAATGAAAAACGTTAGCAGCGCCAGAGGAATTTAGTCTATAGCTTTTTCAAAAACTCACCCAAGGATAATTGCAATATTCAACAACGCATATATCACATTATGTATATTCTTCATAATATTGTGTGGCCCTACACCTCAGATGACCGGTGGTTGTTCCTCCAGAGCCTTGTTTTGCATCAGTTCAACTTTAAAACTGCAAAGAGGACATTCAAATGCAAATCATAGTCATTATAATGTGGAACAAAATGCCGGTTTTCCTAATAAAGTGCAGCCTTAGTAAAAAAAAGTCTTTTCATGTGATCAGAGCTCAATAAATCAGAATAGACAAACAGGAGGTGAGCAAAGAAGGTCTGCCTTACTGTTTCCATCATCATCTTTTGTCTGGATATGACACAATGCTGAAGATTTAGGATTTAAGATCATGTTAACTTTAGCACAGTTAAAATTAATACATTTCATTTTTATAAAGATTTTTTAGGCCTTTATTGCTTTGAGGTGCCCCAAAATTAAATAGACAGAAATGCATCCCTCTGGACCAACACTCACTTGTATATTTGTTCGATTTATGACTATTATTTGCCAATTATTTTGTCATGCAAGAGGCAAATGTCTATCATATGTTAAACCATAACACTCTTGTGACTCAAGCTGTTCTTTGATATGGATACTGGGATTCCTGATTTTTAGCGACAAAAGCCCAAGACGAGATGGCCCTTGAATTACTGTGGGCCAAACAGAAATGGAAACTAATGCGCTTGCTCATCAGGAAGAGGTGTGACATGAAAGAGAAACTGCTAAATGTTTTTCCTTTTTGCCAACTGCCAACACCATTAGGAAGTTCCACTGGTGTATGACACAGATTTGGTTTCTAAAAGTGCTCTTTTTCATAACATTCATAGTGATCAAATTGGTCTTTTTAGTGTCCAAGCTTCCTGCCTGTCCCTGGATAAGAGATGATTGTGGACAAACCAAAAACTGCTGATGTGCCTCTTTACATGCCTCAACAGAGCTATCAAGCACAGACCAATGTGAGCTGACGGTCTGTCACAGTGAGCACAGCTGAACATGCTATTCCTCAAGACAGACCTGTCTCCCTACTGCCAGTGAGCAACCAGGGATTATATTTAACATCTATTTTAAATGACTCAACGTTTTCTTAGGTTCAGCACTTTACGCCTACAACATCAACCGGAAACATGAGAATAAAAGAAATGTTCTACTCTGATTTGATCCATTTTTGTGCAGATACTTCTTCAATTAGTACAGCATACAGAGAAAGCATTTCCACAGACAAATTATAAGAACTTGTCGAAATAACCTGGGCTATCCGGATTATACATCAGCTTCATCACCAGTCCTAAACAAATGTACCCAAGTTCAAACCAAGATTAGTGCAACCGTCTTGTCAGTTAGCGATATATCTCAACAGCAGTGCAGTTAATTTGTCATTGCTATGGTTGCAAGATGGCTTGGCACAGTAATTTATACACAGCTTTATTGCACACCTGTCGGCCAGTCAGAAAAGAGTTGAGCCAGACCATGGTACAAAACAAGAATTTATTTTAGGGACAAAGTGCATAAGTCTTTCAAATGCACTCTTTCTTTAGGAAAAAAGATCTCAGCCTTAATATTTCAACTGTGAAGGCCAAAAACGATGTTGTTAACAGTGTAAAACTAACTGATATTGTTATATATGATATCACCCTATTTGATATTTTGTGTTGTGATACTTTAGCTGTTGGATTTGTCATTCACTTTCAACATTCATAACAAGCCTGACTCTCAGAAAAACAAAGCGAAACCTGGCATCGGCCGCGCAGAGGTTTAGTGGTCAAACTGTGGCTGAAAAGCTGTTTAAACACTGTCTGTGAGAGCATCAACAGAGGGACACTCACTGTCAAAACTGTCCAGCAGTTTCCACAGAGAAGACTATCACCATGGAAACACATACTCCACTCAGCGTTAACAGTGAGAGGACATGGACATTAGCACGATTAACTGTCCCTGTTGTGACAAATGAAATAATTCAAAGCAAATTAGAAGTTCAGCACTTCAAGAGCCATACATAAACCCAAGTATTTCCACGGCATTCGAGGCGCAAGGAAATGGAGCTAAACAGAAATCAGGTCAGAAATCCGCACCGAGTGGGTGTCACTGTGGGAACAGTAGCTGGTTCTCCTAAAACTGATGGCTCTTTGTTAATGATGATAAGTCGACTGAGTTAAATTGTGAAAAAACAGCTCCCAGTTCAGTTTGTAAAAATGACCCAATTTTACAAAATGTCTGAACTTAAAATAGACTTGAAAATGGTTAGATTTAGGAAGATAACTCTGAATGCCTGAACCACTTTACTAGTTACTCTCAGGTCCTGGGTTTTATGTCTCATTCTTTGTCTCAACCTGTCAGCTGTTGCATAAAGAAATGCTTTACAACATCTGCTGTATTTTCAAAAGTCATTGTTATGCATATTCTCTTCATTTTTCCATCCTATAGCTTGAGAACTCTTGAGATACAACAACGCCACTTATAAGCTTCCCAATGTCTGATTGGCTTTGTGTGAAGCATATACATCCTCTCTAACGTGTCTCATTTTCCCTTCGCTCATCCTCATTCCATTGCCTGCCTATAATGCATACCTTGGATCCGTCCACACTGATGATGCGGTAGCTGTTGCGTGTGCTGTCGTAGAAATAGGAGACAGTCACGGCCTGTTTGCTGGCAGGGACCCAGTTCTTCTTGGTGGTGGGGTCAATCTGGAAGACATGGGCTCTGGTGGTGTAGATCGGCTGCTCCCTGAGGAAAAGTGACAGAAAAGAGGGAAACCTGTTAAATCAGTGGTCAATATTTAATTTAACCCAAGTAATTAGAGAGCTCACGGATAAACTGCATGGCTGTATAAACACACAACGTACAAGCTCTTATTATCTATTGTAAATCCACAGTTTATAATCTTATGCGTCGTCACCGTTTGTCACCATTCAATCAACTGCGGTTACCATGACAACGGTCTTTGATTGCACATCTATCAAAATGTACTGTTTAACATGATTTAACACCTATTTCCACCTTCTCTTCCATTAGGTGTGCTGGATTTGTGAGATGTCTAGTCCCAAGGATCTCTGAGAGGCAGACAGGTGATAATGTAACACAAACCCCAAATCCTCATGGCAACCCTACGGCTCTTAGCACATCAACACCACCCCCCTGTCAAAGGTGGCACTAACACACATCTGCGTACACTGAGGGGTGAGGTGTGCGTCTCTTACCTAATGGAAACATTCCCTGGTGCCCCAAATACATCTGAGATAATTATCCACTTTAGACAGTGCAGTCAAGCAAGTGAATGGGTGTTATGGGCTAGACACATGCGGGCTACTGATAGGCTTTAGTATTTTTAAAGACTTAAAAGTAAAAGAGGACTTCTGGGACTTACAGGAAAATTCAAAATGCAAAAAATCAAAAGTCCAATTTAGTAAAGTAATAATAGGACTGAAAGTCAAGATATAGGTTATGTTGAGTTCACTGTAGAGCTGACATTTTCTTTACTATTTTTATTGTGCTTGTACTTAAAAATACAAAGGTTTTTTTCGACGTACATCTCTAATTATTACTTCATAGGAATTATATTCTGAGAATGTATTGTGATTTGGCTAAATAATGAATTTAATGAGTTTCAAGGTCATTAAGCCTTTATCAATGAGTCAGAAATCTCTTGTATTATTGGGTTCTTCTTTGGTTAGTCCTAACAATCTTTTTTAATTGCAAAGTAAAGTTTTCTTAGGGTGCCTTGTTGAGAGCAAACATGGAGCAGCCCAATCCATGTCCATTATGTTTTTTAAGCCTCGTCTACTGAATTAACTGTTTTGTTTTTTTGTTTGTCTTTTTTTCTCAGGGAAAAGGCACAGATAGTCATGTATGTTTTTTAAGAGCAATAAAGAAACTAGAACATTCGAGGAGAAAAATCCTCAAAAAAAACTCCAGTCCGCAACCTGAGTGACTCAAGCTGAATGCAACCTGGCAACTAAATGAATCAGAGGACGGATGTTAATATGTTCTGGCAGATTCAGACGTCAAGAGCTCTATTACTTCAGAGACAGATCAATCACAACAATTTATCAAATGCAGGAAAGGTTTGATCAGCCTTTTATCAACAAACACTTCAACTGTGCCTTTTTAGACTGATGTGAGCCAAAAGTACATCCAGCTGGGTATTTTAATTGTTAAGGAGGTGGGAAAAAGCAAATGTATTAAATAATACACCCTCTGCTATGTTTTTAGACAAATAACAGAATCTTAGATATTTTTGGCATGCCCCAGGAACTAGGAAGGAGGAGATAGATAGATGGTCCAATGTCTTGAACCAAGGACTGAGAATGTCTTGAATGTCTTTCGAGGAGACTATGCTCAGTGTGGTACAAACAGTGCAGGCTCTGGACTGAAGTAATGGAGTTCACTAAGTGTAAAATCAGTTATACTTTTTTAAAGACACTGCTTTACACAGACCGAACCTGGCAGCTTTGAATTATCCAGCCGAGTTTTATTTTAAAATGTGATCTCAGGGGTTTGACGCCTTCACAAAATGAGGAATAATTAACTGGAGAGGTTACACAAGAGGGAGCAGAGGACGCATCAAGAGAAGGGAGACAGACTCATTTCATCGAGAACCATATTTGTAGTTTAGCCAGCTTTAATTTTAACCTAGTAGTTCAAACTCCTCATAACCTTCACAAATGGCTCAAATGTATCTACTGGATCACAATCAGTTTTAATAAAACCGTTTAATCCATTATAATCTGTCTTTTTTTAAACCTGAATCTTTTCAGCAGTCATTGACATTTTACATTAAAATAGTATCGATGCTGTTCTGAATATATTATGTTAATTACATCATTTTTTTTCCAAATTCCCTGCCAATAAAAGACGTACACAGCGCTGAATGTACACTTTCTCTGTTTAATCAGCAGCCATTACTTCCTTTTTGATGCACTGTGTCCACCAATGAGAGTGCTCCTTTTTCCGAAAGTGAGCTTGTGATTGGCCAAAGTTGAGGACTGAAAATTCTTATCTATTCAAACTTTGGTAATAAAGCCTAGATGTTGTCTTAAGGTCTTGTTTTTTCACAGATTATTCCTATTACAATATGCTATTAGGAGAATAAATGGTTCTTTTTGTCACAAGTATGAAAAGAGATCTTCCTGTTTACATGATTTCATACCACATACAAATCATGTCATTCAAATTATGATATAAATACGTGGGATAGTTATTTCACACTTGGAGTTTCTCAAAAGTGTCAACATAGATAGTAAATCTGACTTACATCTAGATAATCTGGATGGTTTAACTATTATTCAATGGGATTGTTTCACAGTAGTTTATTTCTATGTATGTTGAAAATCTTGTGTCATACTTCATCTTCGTCATGGGAACTGAACTGGATTGTGTACGGTGTAGAACCAAATATGGCCTCTGTGTTTAATTAACAATGCAGCATGAGGGTTACATCCAGTTACTGCAATAAATCCATGACTGCAGAGGGTATTACGTCCTTGGTGGCAGTAATGTTTGACAGACGGACTGGTGTGTTTCAGAAGCTAATAAAGCCTTTATTCTCCTGTGGATTATGTTGAAATGAAAGCCTCATAAATTCACTGTCCATTTTTAAGCCTAATCTCGGTCGTCATCTGCTTTGGGAACAACAAAACCCATTAAAGCGATCAGGGTTGTCGCTCATCCACACACTCTGACCTTTACAGAGGTGGTGTCTGGCAGCAAAAGGCCAATGGACACACAGCCACTGCCGTCCTGTGAGCTGCTTTTGGCCAGATAAAAAGCATTAGTTTGATTGATTTTGCAGGATAAAAGATGATGACATTTGGGGCATATTTAGGATGTGACTCTGAAGTCTTTGTCCTGCTGACTGTCGAGTGCTCTCTGCCCCCATCTGGTGCAGCTTTAAATAATTTACAGGTGAGTGTTTATGCGTTCTCAAGAGGCAGGTTTGAGTTGGTCCACGGGATGAGACGCCTCCACAAAGACGTGCCGACAGTCGCAGACGTTAGCACGAGGCGATGGGATGATTGCTTTATCAGATCGCCAAATATATAAACATCCATCAATCTGCATCGTTAATGAGATGATGACAGACCAGGCGCCATAATGAAAGATGACATGAATAATTCTGTGGAGGATTACACAGCAGCAGAGAGGACAATAGACCAGTTTTACCACGAGCTGCTAAAGGGTCAGGTGCTGCAAATTGACCAGCATTTACCTTAAATTTACACATTTTTAAAACAGTTCATGTCATAGCCTTGTTATGCCATTTGTGCTACCAATGACAGTTTCAATTTGAAGTGTGCTAATTAAAGGTTTTGATTTTTTTTTTTGCAAAATATAAAAGTACATTAAGCACCATAATATTAGTACAGGTAAAGGGAGTCATGGCAGTACAATCACTCAAGATACTGCAATGGTGGTGGGTCAACTATATCTTCGACATTATTCTGATTTTTAAGACCTAGCTCACCCTAAAGGATAACCTGGCCTGATTCAGTTGCTTTGACAATTGTGCGGCTGTTGCGTCAGAAATGTTGGAACTGCACTGATTTAATTTTTTTGGTGTTGTTAAGACTATCTTGACAAAATGTTCACTGAGGTGTGACAGGAGGTGTTAATCACATGATTGGACACGGTTATAGAGCCCTGTTCGGTACTGGCCAAATAAAATGAAGTAAAGGCTGTGGATTTCATTTTTAATTTTTTTAATTGACCTCTATTTAACAAGTGGAGTCCCACTGAGGTTGATAAACTCTATTGCAAATCATTTAGTATGGCTAATACATAACTCCAACCCAATCAAATCATTATTGAAAGTGAAAAAAAATTAAATCCTGTTGTTGGCGGAGGTCCATTGTTTTCAGAAATCTCTGTTAAGATTTTCAATACATTTTTGACACAAACTAAATTCAACATTGGGTAAGATTTTTAACATTTTGTGGTGTGAATAAAGCTTAAGCTGATTCATATGTGGTGCTTGTGAAAAGATGTGTGGATAGCAACCTCTGCTTTGAATACATTATATTTGTCACACCAATGGGGACAAGGTGATTAAGTCAAGAGAAAGAAAAAGTCTCCAAAATAATCAAAAGTGATAATAAAACAAAATGTAGTAAGAATGGATTACTGTTTATCTTCTGTGAAACCAATAAAAGGAAGTTATTCACTGAGCCAAACAAGTGGAAAAACAGCCTGGTCCAGATTCCTGAGTTTAGGAATCCACTGCAGGCTCATTCCCCAAACAAATGCCCCCCCACATTCATCACAATCAGCTAATCTTTAACCAACACGTCAACCACAAGGACACTGATAATCCACTGGAGAATTTGAGGTCAAACGTTGAACGATTGGACATCAAATCTACAGCAGAAGATTCCCTGTCAATCAGAAATCTGCCACTTCAGCTGCTTCACAAATGGGACACGCCACATTCTTCACGTTCCAACACAGAGTGAACACTGAGACTACTTGCTCCTGAACCTGTCACACAAAGTTTAGGGGAAAACATAATGTACAGAATGACAGTGTTTGTTTAAACTTATCTTGACATCTAGCTACATTTATCACGGTTCATCTGATTCCCTGAAAATTACAAAATAGTGGACGACAAGGAGCACCCAAACAAGAGTATGCAGACAAAACCAATCAAAAGGCACGACAACATTAGTGTTTAGTTTTAGTCTGAACAGATGAAATAAGACAATTGTGCTTTATGGGATTCTTCCATTCAAATACCTGCTCACGAAGTTGTGGTGATACTGAAAGCTTCCTGCAAAAAAAGAAAATACTGACTGCAGCTGTTTGTTCAGGAGTGGAGGATGAGCTGGGGCTGAATAAAGCGTGCACACACGTACTACAGAGCGCAGACCCAGAGGCAGCGTTATGAATGAGCCTGGAACTCCATAATGGGATCTCTTCATTAGCCACACAACATCTCTCTGCCAAAGGGATTCATAAGGTCAGTGGCCTGTTCAGAGATACATCTCCTCTCCTCAAACCCCCGCAGGCTGACAACCAACCACTACTTCAATCGAACGCGCCACAATAGTCGGGTCATTGTAAAGAAAGTATGTTACTAATGCAGAGGGTCGCATAGATCAGATTTGTTTTTTAAAGGATTGCCCTACAGCCTTTTATATATATTTCAATCGCAACAATTTTACTGTACCCAAGGGGAAATTCAAGTATAACAAGTCATATCATCATCACAATAATCATTAACCATATCACAAGTATTTTATTGCATCGCGCAGCCCTATCACATGCACTTACTTTGGGAGATTGTGTTGATAAATCAATGATTAACATTCTTTATTGTTGTCACTTTCTTTCTGCTACTGTCTCCTGTGTCTTTCATGTTTGTCTTGGGCAACTCTAAACACAGTTGGTTTTTGACTCAGAGGGACCGCTATCACCAAATACTTGCTCAAGGAGGGGTTTGTTGAGTTTTCATAAGTGCTGTATACTTTACTGTAAAATGGCACTAGATAAATAACGTCTAATTGAACAACTGTATTATATCATTTGTTTGCTTTTGCGTTGACAAGAAAAAAAAACAAAACACTGCTTGTAACTTAGTCAATCTTTGTTGTTAACCTGCCTGCATGACGTTTTCATCTTGAAACCAGTTTAATTAGTTTTTCCTCAGTCTTGGATACATCTGGATTCTAATTTATGATTAGATAAAAACTTATTTTATTGCCGTCCAAATGTTTGATCTAAGAGTAATCTCGGACTGTTTAGATAACTGTTCCCTGGCTTCACTCTGGTCACAGTCTCAGCAAGCACCTGCAACAATACTATTGAACTTAAGACTACTCAAGGCACGTCATAAATCATTGAGAAGATTAACACAAAGCTTTTCTTGCCTAACGTAGACCGCTAGTTTAAAAAACCTAAATAATGAGCAGGCAGCATCATTTACTTTTCATAAGTGCAGAATGTTAAAAGCCGTCCTTAAACTTGAGTGGAATTTAAATCAGAGTCTGTTCAAAGGAACTGACAAACTGACTGTCTTGTCAACTTTTAGTTCGACAATGGAGATTGCTGACGGAGAGCTCCCACTTCTTTTCATCAATCCAGACAATAACACAGACATACAATGGCCCCTTCTAGACCTAGTCAAAGGGAAACATCTTGTAACAAATCAATAATTTAATTTTTTGAGCACTAGCTTTGGCAGTGTCATTGAGCATTCCCTAATAATTTTCAGCTAGAATAACACATTTCTTATCAAGTCAGTTAAGGGAAATGAATGGGATCAGAGTCTATGATATAAAAACTGACTAGAAGCTGAAGACTAGCTAAGCAATCATGCGAGTTCTTTTAAACCTTATTTCAATCAAATTAAACTGTTGTGTTTAATAGAGCACATTTTGCTACAGTAATCCCTGGACTGGCTTGTGTTTGCAGAGTCAGCTGTGCAAATAGTGGCATCACACCAGCTCAATATAAACTGGGTTTTAATATGATGTATAAAATTTATTTTTTTAAAAGGTGTGTTGCCATTAACTAAATGAAAGATGTGAATAAATCCTCATCTGTAGAGCAGTAAAAGGCTGGGGGTATTCTGCTGCAACAGTAGAAGACGTTTATGGTGATTCCTTTGCTTTACAAACTCTGTCTAAACATAAAGAGCGGCAGAAGAAATGAGTGGAAAGCGTCTATCTATTAAAGTAAACCTAAATGTACTGATTTTTTTATTCATTTGCAAAAGACATTTGAAGATACTTAAATCATCTAGTAATAGTTGCAGTTTACCTGGAGAAATCCACTCAGCTAGAATTACATTAATTTGTGAATATTAAAATTTGATGCTCTTGTCATGCATCATTCCTTTTGCATGTGAACTCAACTCAGGTTAAGTGCTGTTTCACCAACGAGGCCTGTGGTCACCTTACGAGTGAGTAGAGCATATTACATCTGTGTGAGTGAGCTTCGTGCAGAGTACCACCTGAGCGTTTGTTTTGTATGTGGCTTGAAAGTGCAATCATGAGGGCTGGTGTGGATTCATGCACAGGCTTTAGCTTATCATCACAGCCCAGGGGCTTCAAGAGACCCACCTATTTCTACTTATTAATGTGTCTATGGGTTTAACTGGCAGTGTGGCATTGGTTACAAATCCATTTAGTATCAGTTTAATTGCCGTTATTATGTGTCATCATGGCTCCATCGCTCAGGCTGTACATAATGATAGTAGCTCATTACACAGAGTGACACATCCTCATGCTTTGAGGGCGGTGGGCCAGATTCAGACGAGTGACCACAGCAGGACCCCCACCACACTGGACCAGTAGGGTTCAAAGCCCACCTTAATCTAAAAGGAAGTCTCCACAGTGGCCCGGTGTAGCAGATGGTCTCGTAGGCTTGAACCATCTGGTGAAGGGACGTCCAATCCGCTTCAGTCTGTCCCTTTCATTTACTCATGTTTTTAAACCTGAGCCCACTCCCCTGTTGCACCTACAGCACCCACTTTGAAAGGGCTAAACCCACCGTCCTGCTGCGCGTAGGACTCTGTGGGCAGCGAACAGAGCCACTGCCATGTCACATGTCAGCGCCTAATCAATGAGAGCTAAGCCTTTAGCTGTCCGTCTCCGGCCAAGCAGGAGATTATCGCCTATCTATCCTTGTGTTAGGCCTGCTCCCAGTACGACTCACTGTAAATAGCAATATGCTGATTGTACTGCAGGGACACAATCAGTAAGAGGGGATTTGAGACAATACAAGATTTATTTTGTAATAACTCCACAAAGATGGGAGATAGGGATATTAAACTGTGAAGAAGTATTAAAAATGCAATCAGCACTTTCTTTACACCATTAGCAGGTTGTTAAGCCTTTAAAAATGTGTCAAAAAAAGTGGTCAAGTCCACATAAATGAAAATATTTTAAGATTTCAAGACTTCACAAGTTGCACCAATAAGCAAATACAATATTAAAAAAATCATAAATAAATTTGGATTGATTGACATTTTTTGGTAAGATTATTATAAGAATCTTCAGTCCACTTCAAGACACGCCCAATAACAATACACAAATACCAGTGACACCACCCACCTGACAAGTGAGTTTATAAGGCTAAAAAATCATATTCTGTGGTGATGCTAATGGACAATAAAATAACAATATCAAGCGTTAAGGGAGAAAAAAAGTCAATAACTAATATAAAAGGTGGCCCACCTTCATAGTTAGAGGGAATTAAAGTAAGAGATAAACATTTGCATTTAAAATGTGACGTTGGTGCTACGCGTTGTCCTTTTTTTCTTCTTCTTTTTTTTGCCCCAAAAGAGTCATGTAATGTAATGACTCATGTCCTGTAATCTGAATGAATCACTTTTAGTAATGTAATGGGATCAGTTACTTTATTTTGGTTTCCTGATTACTTATGACATTAAATGTAATGTGTTACTTCCCAAACAAAGTAAACTTCTGACCTCTGCTTCTGACCAATTTCTCTCTCTCTTGGCCTCTCAAGGAAAATGACAAGACCCACGATGATTAACAAAAAATATCCATACATATGAATATATAACTTAAAGAATAGATCAATTACTGTGTTTAGAGATGAAAGCTTTAAAAGACAACTAAATATGTGAAGGACCACAAATGACAGTCACCACAATAACTGAGCACTAAGCACAGGACATGATGCATCATTAGCAGGTCTATTTAATATGTAATATAATACACTGTAAAAGTGACATGTGAAATCATTTGGCTGGTAAAAACACTAGACAACGACACGTTATCATATTTTTGTTTAAGGTATTTCAATGATGTAATGGCTAACAGTATGTGACAGAAAACTTTTTGGGCTATGTTTAGGCAATAATCATGCCGTTTAAGAACTGTACAGTGAAACCCAATAAATAGCTTTAATGCCTGAACACAAACATTTGAAATCGACAGTGTGTGTCCTCTTTTCTGGGATTGTTAGTTACATTAAAAGTGCTTTTAAATGGTGTTGTGTTTCTTTCTCACTGCAAGTAAAGTTTTCAATCTGGGCCAGTAGTTGGAGCTGACATTGGAGCTGTTTGAAACTTGACAAATTTCTCTGTGGCAACTTTCAGCTGAAACTAAAAACTGGCATGAGCTGAAACCAGAAACAAACTAGTTGCCATGCCATTGCTGTAGGTGTGACCTTACCCTGAGAGACGCTGGGCCACACACACTCATGATTCAACACCACAGCCTCTCTTTCCACTTCAAACCTGCTCCACCACTTCACCCAACTCCGAGGAGTCAGTACGGTTCGACTGGTTTCTTACACATTTTGGAAAAATGTAACACATGGAAACAAGAGGGCTGGCACTGAATGACTTCTGACGTCCGTTAATAACATTGGTATTTTCTGCATGAGAGCTCAATGTAGCACATGGAAACAGTCATAAAGTCTTCATAGATTATTGAAGAGTTGGTCATATTCTGAGGGGAAAGTGCATTGCTGGTACAGTTTCTCTTAAAGGTAGTGCAGCCTACAAATCCCTGTACAACACATAGATGTGAAAAGAGCTGGTGATTGCATAACACTGACAATGAGCCACAGTGAACATTCACACTATGGAGGCAAAATAATGTGCTGTGCCCTGTAAACAGCTGTAGCGCTGTAAACACTACCAGAAGTGCCCTGATTAGCGGGAACTATTGACTTTGACACCTATATGTCATAAAAAATGATAAGTGGAAATTAAAATGAAACATATTGAGAGCTAGAACAGACTTTGAAAAAACATCACTAGAGATGCCATTACAAAGTCAATACGAAAATCCTAGAAAATTCCCTCAACATGCATGATATCCATAAATAGAGCAGCCTATATTGGGGGGATCCTCAGCTCTTAACACGCACAGACAAGCAGGGAAACAGCAGTGGAGATTGTCATAATGAATATGTTGCGTACAGGCACGGAAAGTGTAATTTGTTGTGATATTTTGCCTTCTTTTCTACAGTGCAGGTGTCATGAGAGGCGCTGGAAAGGACAGTGCTTTCTCCATTACTCACCCCATTGCCGCGGACTTGAGGAACTACTCCTTTTTTAAAATGCCGGCGGAGAGAAGACTACTGTTTGAGAGGGGAAAAAATAATCACAAAGCAGTCAAAGTCCACGGATAATTAGCTAGCTGTCCAGAGAGTTCATTCCAAGAGCAGGCAGCTTCGCGTTTTTACTCCTCTTGCTGCCGAAGGAGACAAGTGTAATATGAGAGCACTTCGTAAACTCGATTCACCGGGTTGTCAAGCTCACGGATTCCTTAAGTTTTTTTTCCTCTGTACACAAACGCGGCCAGAGAAATCCTGATGTCTTGTCTTCCTTCAAAACAGTCGCCGAGAAATTAAGTTAATGTGTGCATGTCCTCGCTGGGTGAGTGGCTGGCTGGGCTGAGTTTGTTCCTCCCCAATGGGATTGTGTTGAGTGAAGGGTAGCAGTAGCGACACGGAGCGGCGTCCACCTGCTCACGCTTCTGGACGAGCCACCCACACTTTTCAAATAAATGTGGGTTCTGCGGTGGCGTTTTTTCTTCAACGACGACGACATAAAACTGCGTAAGATTTAACAACAAGAACGTATAAATAAAACTATGGTTTAATTGTTAAAACCGGTAGGTTTTGTTTGATAAATTGACTTACACTGACCTGCGTTGTTAATTAGTTGAAATAACGGATAAATCAACGTGTAGCTATAGCAACCGTTCAATTATCATAACGCTTAGTATTTACAAAAATGGTTTCAAATTTTAACGGTTAATGTTTTTAAACTGTGGATATTAAACAGCGTAAATTAAAAGATTTGGTATTTTTAACTATCGCTTAACAGTCATTAATTGTTGTGTGGTTAGGTCAGGTGTGCGCGTCTAGGAACCATTGAAATAATTCTTCGCGTTTCCGGGGAGACTATTTAACGACGGACGAGCACTTGAAGCTTGTTCTGTTCATCTCTAGACAGCGCTTCTAATGCCTAAACTTGTATTTTACGTCTTTTAAAGGTTTGTGTCTACACCTAACTACTTTATATTGTTGTTATTTGCAAACTTTTATGGTAAAAAAAAATAGAGGATAATTGGTCTATTAATTCAACAGTTACGGGTTGTAACACAAGAAGACACATGACAGGATCAGGCTCATTCATTCATAACACAGCGGGTTAATGAAGCGTATTTTTATAGGATGGTTGAAACCACGGAGAAGTCTGAGAACTACGAGGAGCTGTTCGCCCACAGGTTTACCTCAGAGGACCGTGAATACCAGGAGTACTTAGAGCGGCCACCAGATCCGCCTCCCATTGTGGAGAACTGGAGGGGCCGCGGAGGAGGGAACCAAAGAGGCAGGGACAACAGGTGTGCTACTGAATAATTTATACACATAATGCTCCACTGCACAGCGGTGTCCACACAGGCACAGCGGTGTCCACACAGGCACAGGTGAAAGTATCTATTTACGGACAACATAGTTCATATGCTACCTACAAACATTATATACATTGCATAACAATGATCTTTAATGCATCTTTTTATGAACTGTTGTGACAGAAATAATTACTGCCACTTGTGAGTACCTACCCTATCACATGATATTGCCTTGACCCTACTTTATTTAACATTTTATTCACGTCTTTTAATTCTTTTAAAATGTATCTATTTCAAGGAACACACTGAATACAGACTAGATAGAAAGTGGATATGTAAGAGAACATAAAATAACAAACATAAACCACAAAATTCATGAAAAGAACAATAAAATACTCAATACAAAAATAATTCTATTGCAAACTGTCTGAACTGTCTGAGACCAATACAAAATTAATTGTACTCTGACATCAACTGATCAACTGTACCTCAAATTCTTTTGTTTAGATACCAGGACCGTCGAGGACATGGCAGTCGGGGCTGGGGAGGTGGCCGAGGTTATGGAGGCGAGCGTGGCTGGAGAGGGGGGTATCAGAGCCAGCAGCACTGGCGGGACCAGGACAGAGACAGGAACCGGGACAGGGACAGGGACCGGGACCAGGACAGGGGGCACGGGAGTGGTTATCAGTCCTACCATCCAGGCTCCAACCAGGGCTACAACTTCCACCATCAGAGGCCTCATGACGACCGCTATTGAAACCCCTCAGGTTTTTGTCAGTATTTGGACAGTTTCTTAACTTGTATTGCAGTATGACATGTGGCAATGGGTAACAGTTAAATCATTACACGTCTCCTATGGCCCCAGTGTCATGAGTGGGGACTGAGCAATATTTCTGTGTTACTTATTTACTGTGGGGCTTTTTATTGCACACCACAGTTTTATTGTTTGTAGTGATTCAAATACTTAAACTCTCTCTCCTTTCTCTACCTTAAAGTGGTAGTAAAGTTTTTTTCTGACTTGGAGTTGTATGGGGTTCTTGTGAATAAAGGGTCCATTACCTCTTTTTATATGACAGTCAGCACTGTTTGCTGTACATGAGCAAATTTATCTTGCCACAGCTATGTTCTGGTGGAAACCAACCATTAGAAATATTTTTTTGTGAAATACTCAAACACTTGACTGAATGCATAGTCTGAGCATCATTTAATAGACTTCATATCTGTCTTCTAGATCTTTTTGTTTTTTTAAATCCTTCACTTTAATGGGCTTTTCCGCTAGATTTTGAAAAGTTAAATACTTTCTCAAAGCTTAGATCTCATCAGATATATTTAAAAAGTCAAAGTCATATTTTCTTCAAAAAAATGTATGTTGGTAGTATTGTCTGTTTCTGGGTATTGTTTTTTTTTTTACCGACATATTGTTGCAGGCAATGAATTTCCATACCTTATCCAATTTTTCTCTCACAATGTGTCTCAAATCTCAATAAACATGTATTTTCTTACTAAGTGTGGTCTCTGTTATTTCACCTTTAAACATAAAAATTAATAACACTATCAGTGTTTGACTTATGTGTTGTATTAGTAGTATCAAAGGCTCTTCCCTAATCGAAAATAAAAATTGAGAAAATGAGAAAATCTTGAATGAAATCAAATGTTATAGGGGGATTTGTTGAAGAAAAGAGGGAACCTAACACAGCCTGAAGGGTTTTGTACACAGCTTTGAAGAGGCTGAAGACTAATAATTGTCAAATGAGAGAAGCTTCTTAATTATTTACAGATGTCATTAATACATTATTTCTACATGCTTCATTGGCCGCAGTTTCTTGCCTGAAGACGTCTGCTGCTTTTTGCCTCACCACAGAGGGACTGCAAGTAGCAACTAGGAGCTGTCACGCTAACCCAGTCCTGAGCGGAACGGTGGCATTGTGTCAGTAGTTGTTGCTATTTCTGGCCTTGGCGAGGACTGGGTTAACAGTTGATTTGGGCTTGAGCAGTGCAATCAGCTGTGACGATAAGCAGAAGAGGATAGGGGAGCCATGTGGGGGTTGTGCTCAGAGTGGCACTCAGCAGAAGAGACTGGCGTCGACTCTGTAATCAGTCCAAACAAGACGGCCCTGTGTCAAACTGAGCTCGACAAAGAGGAAGGGATACTGAAATACTTGTGAGTCTATTGTGTATTAGACCTAGAGACTCCTAAATCAGGCCATAGTCAGAGATGAAGCGGTAGAATATAAAAGATTTAAGTGATCCTCCCTCTACGGAAATCGCTTATTACACTCCTATGGCCCTTGAACACAATGTGAAGGTGATTGTATCTTTGAACCAATTGCCTTCTTACTGTATTTTAACATATTCTTCTTTACATATGAGCAATGTTTCGAAGTATGTAGCTCTCACCAAATCACAGCGCGGATTCGACAAGAACATGCCTGTGAGATATTTTTTGTTGTTTTTAGCTCATCTTATAGGATAAAACAGGGACGTGGGGCTTATATGTGGATGCCAGCTGTGCAGCCAGGGAAGATAAACATGAAATAAAAATCCCTCCAACCCCAGACACTGTATGTATTAAAAACACAAAAATAGAAATCAAAAAAGTAAAATGATCCAGACTGAGGAACACTGCAGTAGCTCACAACAAATATAAAATCAAGCAATTCCTATTGCTGAAAAACTAAATTTGAAGGGTTTTTGAATGGCCTAATCTGCGCATTACACTGGCAGAGGGCTGTCAGGTGAGTCACCGGGACCTGAGAGCCTCTCCTGTCGACTGCCCACTTACAAGAGCTTTAACGAAAAGACATGAAAGCAGTTTGAGACAGGTTCAGCCGCCCACGACACATTCAACTTAGCAGACGGGGAAAAAAACTATCTTTGCACATAAATGCCCCTAAATACTGAGTCTCACTGCTCAGTGACATGATCCAGTGACTACAGGCCCAGACAGCTGTGAACGGTTTTATGTGCAATCACGGTTTATTTTATACTACGTTGAGCAAAGGTAACCAGTGTAAATTTGTGTGTCTCCGACAAAGTCACATCAATGCTGTTATTACCTGAGGATCATGAGCCATTTTTGTTGTTTGTAGCCACCACTTAAATGATGATTACAGTAAATAACCAATAAACACATCTAGTTTTCATTTGATGTGCTGATAATGATATGTGTTTCATGTTGTGTTGGTGGGTGTTAGATTTCTCAGTTTGAGATCACACTGACAGCAGCATATAACCTCCACTTAAGTATGAAATATAACTGTGGGACGACAGCAATGCACTGTCAAAGATACAAAATGACTCCCACCTTCTACTTGTGAGAAGGTGACTAATGCAAGGTTTGGACTTGACCGCGGAAAAGGTGAGCTTTAGAATATCGCACCAAGAAATTAGCATTAACACAGTATCCGATAGCTGTCAAATACATCAGTCTAGTCTGGTCTGGTCTGGTCTGTTATGGTCTAATCAGGTCTGGTCTGGTTTATTCTATTCCAGTTTAGTCTGGCCTAGTCTAGGATAGCTTCGTCAAATTTAGCCTAGTCTAGTCTAGTCCAGTTTAATCTTGTCTCGTCTAATTTAATCTAATCTAATCTGGTCTGGTTTAGTATAATCTAGTCTAGTCAAGGCAAGTCTAGACTAGTGGAGTCCAGTTCAGTCAAGTGTAGTCCAGTTTAATCTAGTCTAGTCTAATCTAGCCTGGACTGACCTAGTCTGGTCTGATCTAGTCTTGTCTAATGCTGCCTGGTCTAGTCTAGTCCACTTTAATCTATTCTCATCTAATTTAGGCTAATCTAGTGTGGTCTGGTTTAGTCTAAGTCAAGTCAAGTCTAGTCCAGTTCAGTCTACTCTTGTCTAATTTAGTCTAAACTAATCTAGTCTGGTCTGGTCTAGTCTAGTAAAATAAAAAGTGACTCTGACATTATCCCATTACACAGAGAGAGAAAGCATGTGTTCCACAGTTTGCACCCACACCACAGTTTGAGAGCCAATGAAAACGAACATTAACATCTTTATTTTGTGCTTATAAATGTGCAAAAAAGTGTAACGTTAAATCATTGACCATTACAAATTAAAAACCTGACTAAATCTATCAACATTAAGACATTCTTGATGAATAAATGTGTCTAGTATTGCACTGCAGTGTAGTAGCTAACGTCCTGAGGTTTGCCTTTACTGAGCAGACTTTTCAGCACTTTTCCTCTTTGTGTCAGCTGCTGGTTTATTTAAATATTGGGTACATCCTGTCAGCAGGACACAGCCTCCGAGGGCAGAATCCATGAATTCTCCTTAAAAAACACAAGCACAATGTTCTGGAATGAGATGACCATGTTTGTTCTCCTTTTACATCGACCTGCAGGGTAAGCGTCCAGCTGGAGGAGTTACATCATGCATTTTATAATGAAAAATGTGCATTAAAGAAAGTACTATGTGCACGTAATCCTCACACTTTCCTCATTGCTTTGTTTAAATAAAACTCTATCATCATTACAAGAGGCCTTTTTATTATTTGCTTGAAAGTGGTATTCCCAACATGAATAAAGCAGATCTTTGCAGCTGGATGTTGTATATAATTTTAGTATCATGACAAAAATTACACTTGGCCACAATGCATCTAGTTTTACATGCATAAGACATAATGGCACTTATAGATATAGCCTACTTATTACTATTCTTTGACACACATTTAAGCTATCTTGTTATATAATGTGCAGAAATGAGCTGACTACTCTAAATGTCCCATGTGTATGAAAGTGAATTGTGAATGGTTGTCTGTCTGTGTATCAATTAAACATTAAATGTTTGTCTTTTTGAAAAGTGGGTTGGGTAAAGTTTAACACAAACTGCTTTGACATAATGCACCACAGAAGTGGCATGGCAGCTGCCTTAAATTGACTTTGGTTAGTTCATTTTATTCACAAATGTCCATAACCACATACATCCCAACCTCTGCGGACACAGCTAAAGGAACACTGTGCTCTGTCTGCTGGGGTCCGCTGGCCCCGGCCAACCCCAGCCGGGCTCCTCCAACACCAGATGTAGGTCGGCGAGTGCTGCAGGGGCTGGGGGGATGTGTATGGGGTATAGACAGGGCTTTGGTGCTTTGTGCACTCAAACAGAGACAGTGGGAGACAGAGCAGTGATTGTGGCGGATGAGTTCATCACCAAGGACATGTCCTCCGGCGCACAGTCTCCAGAGCTGTCACGTTAAATCGGCACAAACGGGCCACATGAAGCCTGACAGTGCGGCAGACCGGCGGCTCTCGACATTGTTTTACCTCTTTTACACTCCACAGAACCTCAGCCTGTCTACCGAATTGTAAATGTAATGTAAAATACTTTGTTACTGTACTTAAATCTGTTTGAAGCATATGTAAGAAAGATACTCAATGATGCTACTTACATACAGACCTGTAAAATAAGAGAAAGAGTAAAAACATTAATGAATTAAATTGATTTCATGAGTACAATCACAAATACATCTAAAATGCCACATTGTTTGAATGTTTATGGTGAATTTGCATGATTCACATGGAGTTAAAAGCACATGCAGAAGACAGGAGCAACTCCACAGAGACTACATGTACTGATAAAGTGCTAAATGTTATTTTAAAACATTGAACTTCATGTGTGGTCTATAAAGGATGTAATATTAGTTACCCCGAGTATCCCAGACTCACCATTTTACTAAATACTGGACTGTTTGACTTGTAATAGAGCAGACGACCAGCAGGTGGAGCCCGAGTCTTGCTAGAATTATGGTAAATGGCTGCCCCACCAACAAACAAGGATCACTGTCTCTTGGGTTTTTACCATTATTTGTATATTCTATGGTTTTTATAGATACCTGATAATTTTAGCTTCTGTCATTGTGTGTTTTAGAGTGAACTTTTATCTCATTAATGCCTGTTCAGACCTGCTGCTAAGTTATCCCACAGAACACTACAGCAGTGAGACAAAACCCAATGAAGGTAGGTATAGGAAGATCCTTTATTGATAAGGAGGGAAATTAAGGTTTCCAACAGCACCTTCAGCAGTGATTACAAAAGAAGCATGTGGCAGGCATTGTTAGTAACATACAAATACACTATGAAGTTTACAACAAGGGGCAAAAAACTACAAAAGGTTTTAAATTGAAACAAAATCTAACATAATGTAGTATTTTGCTTTGGTCTGCCATACACTTTTGACATAAATATGTAAAGTGTAATTTTATATTTTATTCCTACAAGGTTCAGTAGCATCAGTAACAGTAAAAGTAAAACCGCTGCATAAATAAGTGTGTTACTTCCTTGAACTCAACAGACGGGCCCTTTCAGTAGTCTGTCCATCCTTACAAAATATTAGACCAGTCTCTATGGATTTGAGATGGATTACCAAAGGTACACAGAATAAAGTGCCTTCTCCACGCCACTGGGTGGACAAACAACTAATCATAACACAGCCTGCCCCATTTCAGATAAAGGGTTTTGATTACAGCGATTACATAAATGGGACAGGTCAGTGTGTTTAATACATCACAGTTTTTGATTTTGATTTCACATAGTGCTTTATTTTGTCATATCATGTAAAACGCTAAATAAAGGGTCATATGAGAAAGTCCACTTTTTTTTTCCACAGGGATGCAGCGTAAAAGGAGAGAGAGGCTCATCTTTTTGCTGTGTCACCAGTGGAGCATTGTGGGACACATGGGTAATTTAAAACAGACAGTAGTGAGAGAAACTTGAATCATCCCTTTATACAGAGTAGGTTTTAAGAAAACTTAGTGTGACCCTGATGTGGGTTGATTTTAGGTAAAAAAAATTAATGCAACCAATACACAGAAGAAGATGGATATAGCACATGACACAGCACTGTGGAGCAGAGCTGCATCAAAGATAGTGTCCAGCTCATCACTGGTACACTCTCTTGGGCGTTTGCGACACGGCAGAGTGCTGCTCACAAAGCCTTTAAAGTAACTGTTCACAGATCTGTCTTGGATGCACAGTGCTCCGCCGAAGCGCTGGTACTGTGAGGTGGCTCGGTTCACATCACTGATGCAGGTCCAGCCAATGTTCTCCGCAGTAGTCACAGCCCACTTTGAGTGGTCATTTCCCGCCATCCACTCACCCAGGTCTGTCTGGATCGCCTCCACGTTCATCACACTGGGCTTGTTTGGCTCACAGAAGCTCTGGTCTCTGCCTTTCTGACAGCCCCAAGTCTGAACACTCACATTACTCCCAAAGCCAGCAGCCAGCGCCACATACAGGTCTCCATCTGGACACATAGGGCACAAGAACAGATGAGGAACAACAAGTAGTAACTGATTAGAAAGAACTCTTAAAGGTATGATGTTCAGGATCTTAATTAATATTTAAATGAATCCCATGTATTCCCCCACTGTGACTCACTAAAATAAAATGGAGGTGAGTGTATCTGTAAACCAACACTTGTTGGCCCTCCTGGTAGACCACATTCAACAAAATGCACAATATCCTTATGCTCTCAGGCCTCTTGTTCTGTTGGACTTGTACAAAACACCACAGAACACCGCATGGAGGAGTCAGAGTTATACACTTAGGGCTGTAGGACCTGTGCTCACTCTTCAATGGCTGTTAAACTGAGACCTGTCTAATTTAATTTTAGACAAAAAATAACCACCACAAAATACCTTACATTAAACCAAACTTTAGAGATGCCCTGAGTTCTGTGTTAGATACAATCCTGCAGTTATCTCGGCTTCATTAAACATTGTGTGATTGCACAGCCAATATTTTGCATGTTTTATTTTGTTTCCCTTGAATCCATTTATGTTTTTCTTATTTGAGCTGTTTCACTGTATAAACAGATGTAGCCAGCGCTGGAATAGACACTATCCCAGTCTGAATTTTTCTCTGCCATTGATTCTAGACATGTAACAGCCAATGGGAGCATCTCTTTTTCGAATGGGGATGCAGACACAAATGTATGCAAGCATGTGATTGGACAATCTTTACTCTGATGTCCTCAACGTTCTCATCTTTTAAAATCTTTATAATACAGCCCAGATAACATCTTAAGGTCTTGTTTTTTTCACAAATTGTTCTTATTAATGATATGCTAATACATTATTCAACAGTTTTCCTCATTTAAAAGACACTTAACTCTGACAATGAATGAATAATACTGCATTTTTTTGGTGATGTCACTTGAAGAGGAGTGTATACATTTATCCTCTTACCTATTGCATTTGAGCTGACCTGTTTGGCCCTCATTTTCATCTCCTTCTTCCCTTTGGTCGTCAGATTTATGAACTCCCCTGGAGGAGGAGCCGAGACCCCATTGGCTGCATCTATCAACTCTCTGGGAAAGCCACTAGGAAGTTCTTTGTCAAACGGGAACGCTTGGATGTACTGTAGGTGCTTCCCTAAGATCATAACAGAAATAACAAAGGAAAAAACACACACACACACTTGTTCCTGCTGCCCATATGTGATTCTCACCTACAGCGCTGAGCTCAGAGAAAGGCAGAGTCACGCACATGAAGGTCTGGCCATTACGAGTACCGCTGCTGGGCCAGAACTGACCCTGGGCTCTATTGAATGGAAACTGAGGAGTGCTGTGAGTGAGCCACAGTGCAGTTTGAGTACCACTATCCCCAAGAACCACACCTGGAAACAGAGAAATACATCGTCATACCCCTTCTAGTGGGGAATAGGAGGCGTGACATGAGATAAGACACATCAGGAGTTTGTTTGAGAAGCACCAATCAAGTTTTTATCAGGTGTAACTTAACCTTTGCTGTGCCCAAATCTGCTAGGTGCGTTGCCATTTGGACTTTGGTCACTGTAGCTGAGAAAACCGAGGCTGGACGGCTGAAAGAAGCAAAAAGAACAGTCTTAAGTCCTGTCCTTATTGTCTCCCAGTGGTACAAGCGACAAACAACTACAGTGTTTAAGGAGCATGCATGGCTTTACTGTAATGTAATGCTAACCAGAGATCAGTTGCATCAGCCAGACTCCTACCACCACCCTCTCAACCATCTCCACCACCAACAACATACAGTCTGCCTGGTTTTGTTATAAAAAAACAAACAAAAAACAATCAAATAAATATGGGTAATTAAATGTATTTCCCATATTTCTGCACATCTCTTTTTTCTTTTTTTCTATGTTTTTTTTTTCTGTCTTCTTTCTTTGAAACTGTGAGAAATAATCTTGCACTAAGGCTTCTGCCAATTATATCATCTAAAAAAATATTCAAAAGTACTCACACTTATCAGATGGAAATACATTAAGCTTTTCATTGGAAATTTGTACAATATACTAAAACAATGGTAAAAAATTGTATTCAGTACAATTGTTGAAGTGAGCATAGGGTTCAGTGTGTTGGCCAGGACTCCAGTGGCATGGTTAATGGGCTGAGGCATCACTCTCTTCCCACTGTTGTCGATGTAGATGTACTCCAGACCATTCAGTGTTTGGATTGCAGGGGCTTTATACAAAATGTACCTGAAGAAAAAAGGACAGCTTTAGCCTGCAACAGCCCATCAACCCTCATCCTTTTAATCAGGGTTAGACGCAGAAGTGCTCAAGTTTCCCAGACCAGAGATATAAGACACATCTCAATTGGAGGTTATTCTCCATGCGCCACATTTATCGTGTCCCAAAGCTAATTTACTACTACTAATTTAGAAGTCAACAAAACTTCTAGCACCTGCCAATTTATTATTATTTTAATTTTTTTAATTTCCTGGGGCCGACACTCCGACACTCGATCTTTCTGTGTTACTGTGGGTTCTCTCCAGGTTCTCCGGCTTCCCCCCCATCGCCCAAAGACATGCATGTATAGGTCAATTAGTGACTCTAAAAGGCCCCTAGTGGATGAATGTGAGAGTGAATGGGTGTCTGTAAGTGTCTGTGTCTAAGTGTCAGCCCTGCGACTAACTGGCCATTGTCCAGAGTGTACCCCACCTCAGACTAGACTCCAGCCACCCAACAGGACTAAGTGGTAGAAGATGAATGAATATCTATGTGCAGCAGCTCACCAGTCGACCTCGTTGTTGTTCTCGTCCCTGCAGCTCACAGAAACTGAAGCCTCAGAGCTCCGGACCAGCACCACCAGAATCACCAGGACCCACCACATGATGCCTGCACACAGGAAGTGACATCATTGATCGTATTATTAAGGGGTGTTTTTGAACATAACTAACGTACTTATGAAAGCTTAGATCATGACTTCCAGCCTAGGGTATCCTGGTGACACATGCACTGATGAACACCCTTATGCTTGAAGATGGTGTTCATTATGGAAACAAACTGTGACGAGCACTCAAGTCCAATGGCAAAACAGCACTTGGGTTCAGGATCCCAATTAAATCCACAGTGTCTTAGCCTGTCTTTTACTCGGACTCCTCACAGCTCTAGGACAACACAACACTCTCCAACAGCCAGTATCTCTAATCTACCACACAGGCTTAGTTTGTTCCAGGCTTGTCCCTAGAACCAGTTTTTGTGTGCAGAGATTGGGTTGTTGTGGCTGCCAGTCCAAACATATGTTATAACAATATCTTATAACAATTGTTATAATGTGTGTTATGGGCCATTTCACTGCAGCATATATTGTGGAAATATCCTTTATGGTTGAAGTGTTTTGAGTGTTATCACTGGCCCCCATTTACAAATGTACTCTGTAGTCTTGCTTCTGTCTGCTTCTCTAAATGTGCTAACAGCTTTATACTGTAGGGTATAAATCAGCTCCAAAAGGATCTGATGTACGCACATTTACAGAATACTCCTTTACGAGGGAATAAGCAAGTTAATAAACTGAAGTGGGGAGAAAAAAAAAGATTTAAAGGAGAAGAATGAGGTTTGTTTTAGGTTTAGGGATATCTCAAACTTAAAAAATAAAACCACTTACCTTTAATCCACACAAGATTCAAGGAGGAAGTGACTCTGCAGGTTTATCTCTCAGCTCTGGCTGGGTCTTTCCCTGCTGCAAGGATCCTTCCTTCAGAGGCGGGTCTTCAGAGTCAGGTCTGATGCTTTGGCTAAAGTCCAAATATATGGCTGTTTATTATATAAAAAATTATTTCATTTAAATGTATTTACAATTGTGATATTAACAGTAACATATAAACAACTTTCTACTGTGAAATATAAATTAGCTCCAAAAAGGATCTAATGTAACCACAGAATACTCAGAATACAGAATACCCCTGTAAGAGACTGAACGATGGGAATGAGGAAATAAGCAGGTTAATAAATGAGAGTGGGAAAAAACATGTTCAACAGGAAGAACGAGGCCTCTTCTTTTAGATTTAGAGATATGCTGTATATCAGAACTTAAAAAAATGACAATAAAAATACTTACTATGTTTTAATAGATGATCACAGCAGGCTTTATTATACACATCAGAGTCAGGAATCAGGAAATGACACTGAGCAACATTTATCAATAATACAGATAAACACTTTCCTCATTAAAATAAAACCAAACACAATGACACTTCATGGACACTTTAAGCAATCAAAATCCTAAGACTACAAATTGGTCAGGACCTCAGTTAGGTTTTTCAAAATCAGACTTGACTAAACATTCTGCCAAATTTAACGCAGAGAGAAACAATAATATCAATAATAACTATGCTATCGGGATATTCAGTAGAACTCCTTGGATTGTATATTAATAAAATGCATTAATGGCTAATGGTAATTTTGTTTTACAAGCATTTAAATGATACCTTACTTTATCACAAAAATTAAAAAATAATACCTTGGTGCAGGGTAATGGCTGCACTGCTGCCTGCGTTGTATTGTTTTACCTCTATTACTCTCCGCAAAAAAGTGTGCCTTAAAATCATGTTCATTTAACTGTAATTTGGTTTGGTTTAACAAAGCACTGAAAGGGTTCGTCATCTCTTCCTCAACAAGACAAAACACTGAGATGGGGTTTTTAGATATAGCAAAATATGTCACATAGGGCAACCAGAATAAACACTGACTATAGCAAACTGGTTAGGGAGCTGGGCAGGTTTGAGTTGTGAAAGAAGAATCTACTGATGTTTTTTTTAATTTCTTGTAGGTAAAGCTTGCAGCGGACTGGAGTCTGGCCCAGCTGCTGATGATTGATATTGAGATACTGAGCAGACATCTTCAGGATAATTGTCTTGAATGTTTGGAAGGTGGCTTGCACTTGCACCATCTAGTGACAAATATTAAACATACTAGATCTAAGCAAGGTTAGATTCCACCTTTTCTTTCTTCTATTAACCTTTTAGATAACATACTGTAATCTAATAATGTAAAGGAATATAAAGGAAGTTTAGTTTGTACTAAACCCAAAGCCCATAAACAAACTTACATCCATATTTGCACCATGGACAAAAGCTCCCAAATGATTTGTTTCATTCACTTTTTATATTTATCAGTGTAATAAGCATTCATATTTTACAGCATGTACCAATGATCATGTTACATAACACAGATTTATTTTAATAACAATGTAAAAACAAAGTACTTGTCTTGGAGAAAAGGACATCAGTGCACAATAAAAATGATACATTTTTGTAAATACAGCAACAACAGCAGTGACAAATTGACAAAAGAAAATGGCATTGATTGACAGTTTGTATTACCGGGAGGTGAATCTCTTGTGTTTAAATTACAGAGCACACAACGGTCAGTTTTAGCTCATTTATATCTGATAATCAGCAAAAGCAGTGATGTATCTACACCTTGTGAATATTTGTACAAAGCTTTTTTCATGGATGAAACACAGCACTTACAGACAATCTACAGTCCATGAGATTATTATTATTACGAGGCACTAAATCTCCAGCAGTCCAGTCGCTCCAGCGGTCGGTCTGAGGTCTCCCTGGTTTATGTGACATATTTAAGTGTAGTATATGATCTCTGGGATTTGTCCGTCCTCCACTGATGTACCGTTGTTATTTCCAGGTGAGCTAAAGAAGAAAAATGTAGTCTTGGTCCCTGTCACCGACTCTTGGGTAACTTTTTTTAAACCTTTGGTGCCGTAGTGAGAGTCTGGACCCTAAAGAAAGAGAAATGGTGAAGAAAATTAGTGTATAACATGCTCTAATGTTCTTAAATAGAGACTTTCAATGTTAACAACATGAGCTGCTTGTGCTTTTAGGCAATGGTCGTTTAGGAGACAGTGATACATTTTCAGTGGAAGGGCATTAAAAGTCGGCATAAACAAGATGATTATGGAAAATGGATCATCGCTGACTATGTGTGTGCTGCCAGTGAGCGGGTAGAGAACATCAGTGAGTGGCTTGATTTTTAGCTGCTCTATTTATACAAGTATTAAAGCAACACGAGGCTAAGGGCTACAACAGACATGTCCAAAGTCAGGCCCAGGGGCAAATCTCGGCCCAAGGTGAGATTTTATGTGGCCTTCAGCTTCACTGATAAAATTTATAGTTTATGGTTCCAACAACAGCAGCTCTGTCAAATTCATCTAAAACCTGTTTAAATCCACCTAAAACCTGTTCAAATCCATCTAAAACGAGTTCAAATCTGACAACAACCTGTTCTTGTTGAATAAGAATATAAATAGAGACTGTCAACCCCTGGAAATTTTTTCTCTAGTTTGGACAACCCTGGGCTACAAGCTACAAGTTACTTAAAGCTTGGGACGATGTAATACTGAACAGGTACTGAGAAAGAGATTGCTATAGGACATATGCTGTTGCATCAAAGAATGTTAAACTGAGATCTGCCAGACAACATAAGCATATGCCTTGCTAAATTCCCTGAATCTACATGAAGGTAAAATGCACACTGTCATTGTAAACATCAACATCAATCATATGCTTTTTTGGTAACGTTACAAACACATGCAGCTTCATATTTATTCAAAAATATATGAAAGCTATAGTTTTTTCTACTGGTAAACAACAACAAAGGAATAGGTGAAATAGTTAAGGCCCCCTCTTTGAATTGAGAAATGTTTTCTGTGTAAAAGCAGCTGTACAATGTATGATTATTATACATCTAAACAATATAGTATAATAAATATCTTGATTATAGCCTTACTCTACAATCAAACATCTTAAGGATACTAACCTTTAAAGTGGCACATGCAGTGTAGCTGACATTGGGGAGGATCTCCACAGGCTCTTTAAACATCACCCTGAATGTAGTTGCTGTGCCGTCGCAGCTGAACCCTGTGTCGTTCTGACCGAGGGTGACACGTTTGTCGCTTTCAATGATCTATGGGAAAATACAGAAACAGAAACAACGGGTTAAAGTCAAAGTAACAGAGACTTCATTTTTCATGTGATGTGTTATCTTTAAAAATCATGTTTTAAAACACTTTTATATCTCATCTTTCACAATGGTCTCTCGAGTAAGGGATGTGAAATAAAAACTGTTGGCTTTTTGGTACAATATCTGATCCATGTCAATCTCAGGGCTGTGAGCCAACTCCTGCTTTTTGTAAATTTAAATCAAGCTCTTAGCCCTCAAATTTTCATTAAAAATCACAGTGGAAAGCAATGTTTGAGGCCAATGCTTTGAGGAAACAAGGAAAAAACTTTTACTTCAGTGGTTTCATACACAGGTCACTTGCAAAAATCTAATAAAAAGTCATTATTGTGGGACGCTAAAAGCTATTGAAGCAATTAAGTGATCAAACATTACATCATATGTCACATAAGGCTTAAAATAAGACTAAATAAGAGAAAGTCAATTACAATCTTTACCACTGATCTAAAATCATCCCAGAAACTATATTTTAAAAAGTTAAATCCAGATTATCTTAGGAGTTACCTGTATGTTGACTTGATAATCAGTTGGTCCATGTATTGAACCATACAAGCCAAAACCGACTATGGATATTCTTCTATTCACATTGAACCTAGTGACAAGAAATAAAAACAAACAAAAGGAAATGAAGGAAATAATTTACTGTTGAGGATTTTTTTTTCTACTTTGCCAGTTGAACTCACCTGATTCTGTCGCTCGTACCGCTGTACCCCCATCGACTCTCAACCTGCTGGAACCTATTAATGCTGCACTCCTCGCCCCTGAGGCAGCAGCGGGGCCTGTCAATGTAGTCGACTCTCGGTTTGGGGTTTACTGTAAAGTGTAAAAACAGATTTACCACCTCCCGATCGAACAATATCCCAGACTGGGCAGGCCCTGTTGCACAAGAAAGAATATCAAACTGGTTTCTGTGGTTTTAGTTGCATGGCATTAGGAACATGGTGTACTTTGTCAAAACAAAAAAAATGTCATAAAACTGTTACATTTGAGGAGAATGTCTATTACTCTATTTTTTATAAACTCACCTGCAGCAAATTCCTCCACTGTCATAAGCGGGAAGCGTATGAGCGGGAGGGCTTTTCCCAGAACTTTATGCTTGTTCTCAGACGTCAGGGGAAGCTGTTGCCTGTAACACTCGGCCTCAGCCCAGCGAACCACTGCCCCGAACAGACGGTTCTCCCTGATGCTCAGCGTGTCTCTTTCCAACACGGCACATAAAGTGTCTACACAAACACACAACATGGACATTAAAAACACGCTAATCCCGCCAAAACAAGCTTCTTAGGGAAAAAAAAAAGAAGAAAGAAACATCTCACCAAGGTCGATATCTGTGAAGCCTTCTGCGTTGATTGCGTCTGCCGTACTTTTGTCAATAGTGTCCAAGCAGAGACTTGCAAGCTGAGGCTCATCAAATAATCTTGCCTGTAAAAGAGGATCATTACCTTTTAGTTATACTGCATGCAATAAAGTAAAAGAGAACTGAGAGAACCATGAATAAACATATGCATTATAAGTCAAGACACATTATTTTTAAATTTACTAAATCTGTTTCTCCCACAATATATTTACTAATTTCCAACTTATATTTCTTTTACTATTTTTCCATTTGTTTGTTAATACGGAGTGGCTTTTTTAACCACTTAAGCAGAAAAAAAGTCGACAGTGCATTTTCTTTTTGTATATTGTAGTATGCATAAAAGGCACACAGCCAGGAGCTGAACAAAGAAAAAAATGCTGAAACAGACAAAAACACAGCAGGAAAACCTAAAAATAGATTAACTTATGTCATTATGATAATGGTAATGTCATTATGATGATGGATTGAATAATATCTGCCAGAAATAAACAAATCAAGGTGATATGACTAGGCAGTACTCAGACACCAAATGAGGTTCTAAATAATTGAAACACTTTGTTAACATGCGGTTTTGGTGTAGAGTAAATAATAATCATAAGGTCTTCTCATGCTGGATGGGTTATCAAAGAAAATATGCAATTGACCATGCTGCATTCAAGTGGTGCTGGAAACATCTGAAAATGTTTTACATAGTTTGAATATTCAGAACACCTGCTCGAATTGAAACAACAACTCACAAACTTGGGTTGAAATTTGAATGTCCAACTTAGGATATTTTCAATATTGTATAATTCATCTGATGCGCTTACCGCTAGTTGCTGTTTAAATAGAGTAACAAAGACAAGGTAGATAAGTTCATCCAGTGTTTAATCCCAAAAAACTGGGATCATCTGAGAACCACATAAATGCAGCAAGAGTTGCTCACTATTAGCCACTAACAAGAAAATTCAATTTTAGAGGCTCACTAATGCAACTTATGACTGTACCTTAAACAACGTGCTTTTTTTTCGTTTTCATTTTACTCTTCCTTGTTTCTTGCTTACTTGAGTAAAGTAAAGACAAAGTTGTCTGTATATTATCAGTAATAGATCACCTGAGTGAGGAGCATGAAAGCGTTGTCGGCTCTGAGATGTTTGGTGAGGAACTCTACACAGTGACCCTCCAGCGCTGGCACGGCGTACTTCTTGGCCGTGTACAAAGTCGTCATTACAGTCTCTGGACCAATGTGGACCTCGTCAGAATACAGAAACCTAAAAAAAAAACCCAAAAAAACATGTTACCTTTTTAATGCCCTCCTTAGAGTGAATTAACCTTATATAAAAAATCCTTATATTAGATTTACTCTGTGACTAATGTAATATGACCAATGAAAAACGTTTTGCAACCAATGGGAAAGTCAAACATAGCCATAAGAGTGGATTTATAAGGTGATTACTGACAGTAATTAAAATTTATTGGGTGGAGCCACTCTACTTAACTGTACAATAAGAAGACTAGTATTTCCAGCAAAAAAAAAATGTTGTACTAATTTACCTAATTGTACTGAGTTTTAATGTCAGTCACCACAATTAGAGAGCCTCAATATGCTTCTTTTGGCAGAAGTAAAATGTTGTAGATTCACAGTTGACTTTTGTGTCAGTTCTCGTGTTGTTTTAGGATATTTCTATGGAGTCAGTGAAAATCTCAAGACAAGCTCACAATATGTATGCACTGTCTTTATATAAATGAAGTGCGTTACACAATTCTGTATAGTAGCAATGGATGTCTGACAGTAGAAGAGATAAAAAGGCCGCTCTGTTTATCAGTCGTTTTGTTCTTAAATCTTAATCTTGAATGTAATTACAAGGGCACAGTCCTTCGATTGTGAAACTATGCAGTGCCTTATGTGACTGATTTAAGTGCATTACAGAGTTTTTATAACAGATGTGTGTCCCACCTGAGCAGGGCTAAAAAGGCGGCAGGCTCCACATCAGGCAGCTCTATTTCAGCTGAAGTGGTCGCCATCCCTCCGTTAAACATGGCATCAAACACGGCGCTGCCTGCGGCCAGGACGAACTTGTGGGCTGGTATTCTCTGGGCCTGTCTGCCTTTTCCGACTATGAACCTCACGTCGCTAAGCAGCTCGTTGTTGAACAGGAAAGCAAAGCGCTCCTTCAGAGAGCTCTTTGTGGCCTGCCAGTTGTACATGGGCTCCCGGTGAAGGCCGAGGGCTGGCGGGGAGGCGGAGGGCGCTGGAGCCGCTCCGGGCTGAGCCGAGCTGGAGACTGTTTCGTTGTGGTTGGAAGCCAAACCACCAGCGCCACTGCCGCCGCCCCCAACACTCGCCATCACGCTGCACTATTAGTGTTTATCCTACTTTACGACAAACTGGCATTGACACGAGTCCAACGGTGAAGCGAAGATTTATTTACGTTGTGTCCATCGCACAAGACGCCATCGCTCCTTGATGTTTAGCTAACTGGCGTCGCTCCTTGAACCACGCATGCGCAAAAGTAATTCCGTGTTTTTGAACCAATCTTTATTTGTAATGTAACAGTGACACAGACACCTACAATACCGGAGTGAAACTGAAATTTTGTGCAGTAAAGCGAGTATAAATAGTATATATAGTTGGTGAAGTTGAATTGAGTTTATTTATAGTTTAAACCAAAATGATTAAAAATAAAACTATAAAAAGTACAGTATAGGCTTTTTATTTCATTATGTTTATTTAATTGTCTTCACTAATTGGTTGCAGTATTATCCTACATAAAAGTTTTTTTTTTAAACTTTTGTCAATAAATTGGTTAAACGATGGAAAATTTCAATCGACCACTAGATGACACGATTCTCACGTTCAAGAACGGTGGCTATTCTGTAATAAGTCATAAATAGTAAACGCACATACCTACGTTGGTTTAGGTCTCAGACCCCACAATAGAGGGATCACTTACGCAAAATATAAGTTAGGTTGGTACCGAGTGGGGCAGGACTCTAGAGGAAAAACGGTTCAATTTAGACAATTTCGTCTCTGAGAATATTATAGTTTTGCCCCATGAAATGCAGCGTTTTTGTGCGTGTGGGCAGTAAGGAGGAGGGGTAAAGGCGAAGGTAGAGTCAGAGTGGATCCAGAGAGACCAGATGATCAAGACCGAGTTCGAGCAAAAATTCCGTTTGCTGCACGTCGTTGTTTGACACGAAAATGTGACTCTTTATGTGATTCTTTTACCAGGACAGCCTTGTAACTACTCATTTTTGACTGCCATATTTCCAGAGCGGACACTAGCAGCTCCAAAATGAGCGCGTCTGCGGGGACAGGAGTGTTTGTGTTGTCCCTCACGTCCATCCCAATTTGTTATTTATTTAATTCTCTCATTTACAACAACAGGTGAGTTTGACATCGCCAGTGGAGCATGGCTCGTTGCAGCGTGAGTTTTGAATTTTAACTTTTAAAAAACAGTTGTTGCATTGTTTTAGTGCTGAGGCGTTGTTCTTTGCTGGATGTGCCTCCCTTGTCATCCTGGTCATCTCAGGACGGTTCATCCTTAACAAGAAGGCTCCGACTGACCCCCTTTTTTATGGTAGGGATTCAGCACTGGTACAGCATTAGGTTTTTCAGCAATACACAAAAGTCTGTCTTTTTTTCAAGTCAATATTGAAGTAGGCTATTGGGCAATTGCTATGTTTTTCAGTCCATTCAATTTTAGCAGAGTTGTTTCTAATCTTAAAGTATGCACCACAGTCTGAGGTTTACTTTTCATATTAAGTTTGATCCAGGCCAAACTTTAGTTCCTTTTATTAGTTAGTTAGTCTTGATTGATTAGTAGTCTTGTTTTTTGAGTCCAGCTGAGAGCGATGGAGGCAGACAGTAGCTCACAACCTTATCAAACAAAGTGATATAACAAGTCAAGAAAGTTCAATGATTCGTTGAATGAATGAAGAATGAATCTTCTTTTGAACCCATTGTACTGTACTGGGTGAGAGTACAAGAAAACACTTTCTGAATCTTCTTTTGATATTTCTGATTACAACACATTCACATCTTTAGCAATTACACTGGAAGATATTATAAAAAACTTAACACAGACTCTTAAACAACACCCTCCAATAGAAATACATTAGGTTACATGCTTTAAATTAACAAACCATTAGTTTAAACTTCATTTGTGTATTTTTGCAGTGTATGCAGTCTTTGCATTTCTCAGTGTAGTCAATCTAATCATCGGCTTGGAGCAAGACAACATCATCGATGGATTTGTAACGTTTTACCTCAAAGAGGCAAGTGTTGTTTGTGTGTGTGTGTGTTTTTTTTATATTATGTGTTGTTATGAACTGACTAAGAGATCTATTCTGTGTTTCAGGCAGATCCTCATATTAATACAGCACACGGTCACATGATCTCCTACTGGGATGGCTGTGTGCACTATCTGATGTATCTACTAGTGATTGCTGCTATAACATGGGGGTAAGCCAGTGCTGAAAATAAGTTGTACTCTTCTCTATCTGTTTGTCAACCTAACGTGTCCATCTGGCTTTGACAATGGCAGGGACAGTTACCGAGCTATTGGCCTGTACTGGGTGGGATCTTTTCTCATGCGTGCCATAGTCTACATTCTTGGGAACACTGTGGGTAAGTACACTAAAAATAATGGGATGCTTTTAGGTGAAGAGCCCATGGAGACCCAGCTCTAACATCACCACAGTTTCCCTGAAAATGTAACAATAGAAGCAACTCCACTGTTTAATGGAATTGAATCGCTGAATACTCATATTCTATTAGAACTTAAACAACTTATGTTGAATATAACAAAATAACCCCTTTATTTCTCAAGAGATTTTTTTTTGGTATTGTACCATATTTAGATAAGACGTTACTGTGTTCTTCTCCAGGAAAATATGGGACTCAGTTGGGCCCTTTTTACCTGCTCCACTGGCTTTATATCTCAGTGTCTGTGTGGGCCTGTTTCCGCATCTTCAGACAGCCATCCACACAGGAGTCTCAGTTCACTGTAAGAACCTTTGAACAAAAAATATGTATATTCCTTATGAATTTGAACTTACACTGTGTATTATATGTCTATTGTGCTAATGTTAACAGACTCATCCAAGGTTTAATACAGGTTTCATTACATTGTCAGCATTACATTTGATTTCCCTCTGCATTTTTAAAACAAACTGGACGTTTTGCCTTCTGCCTGGAGCGTCTGATTGATTTGAGACAGGTGTGGGCCTGTCATCAGTCTCTGGATTAACACTGTTGTGCAAAGCATTTACAGTTTAGACCAGAGAGATTGAATAAACCAAGTTACTTTTTTGGCACTGCTATTGAATCTCAGAACCGGTTTAAGCTAGGTCCAGAAATCAAATCCCAGACCAAAAAAAAAATTATAGATTAAAAATAGAGTGTATGTATGTAAAGAAATCTAGTTCTATGGCACATCTGATACTTCTTTTGAGTGAACTTTAGCCCATGATGATGTACAGTATACTAATACTAATACTTCATTTCTTTATTTGATGCTTTACAATAGATGATTAAAAGCAGTTAGTATACAGATATATTCCACTCCATAGTCCCTTGGTGTCAAATTAATTGGATTCTATACAGTATATAATACATGTATAATTTTGAAATATGGTTTACACCTGGCATCTCACTTTATGAATGAGTCTGGACCAGAAAGATAGTGACTAACTTCAGACTAAAATAGGCTAAACGCAAATATCAACCAAAACTAACCCCTGAACTAAACTAGGACTAAACCCAAACTAAGCTGTAAAACTTCATACCCTGATTTTTGAGCATCTATTGCAGGAGACTTGGAGAATGAGTCTGCCTCAGAGACCTCTGGACTTGTTTTTTGTGATCTACCTTATCCCTGCTTTTGCCTTCTGCATCTTCAGAGGCCTGGTGAGAAACTTTACACGTTACACAGTGTTAATTTATGCACACAGACTGTATATATCTCATACATCCTGTATTTTAGATTGCTCTGGACTGCTCTAGCCAGTGGTGTCAGGATTACACCCATCACTTTGAACCTTACCTCAAAGACCCCTCAGCTTATCCAAAAGTACAGGTAAGAGATGAACTGACATTTCATTCTGTCTGATCATTATAAGTATCTATTGTCCTTCTGTTTTGTCAGATGTTGGTGAGCATGTTTTATTCCGGGCCTTACTACATCCTCGCTCTTTATGCGCTACTTGTCCCGGGATGTGATTGGATGCCAGATTTGACTCTTGTCCATTCAGGTGCATTGGCACAGGTAAGTTCAGCCTCATTATCTCTATGTGGATTACTGAATCATTTTTGGGGTGAAAGTTAGTTAGAAGTGCAGAAAAAAAGAATCCTAAAATCAACGTTCCCACTGCTTTACAACAACAATAAATCAATGATAAAAAATACACTATTTAAGATCAACATAAAATCACTAAACCTGTACAATGTTTAAAACCAACCAAAAAGTAGCCCAATAACAAAACTGTACAATGCAAGTTTACTGTTAAAACTCATCTGATGTCCTATTTCTTATAAGAAATGGGATATGTACTGTCCCAGAAACTGGTAATTGTGTGTTTTCATTTGAACACATAACTTTGTTTTCAGAGGGACAGTAGAGAGTAGCTAGCCATAAAGCAATGAGTCAAAGTTAGGAATCAAACTGCGGGCATGATGAGGATGTATAGGTAGATGTAAACACGTTGGTACAATATATCGTTCATACATTATTATCATCTTCTCACACTTTCTTCAGCTTCCTCTGCACAAAACATTTCAATTAACCCATAGCTAAACTCTGACTTACTTACACTGTAGTGATTTTACCAAAGCCTGGGCAGTCATATGAAGTTGTAGTACAGTGTTCGTGCCCCCCTGTTGAGCTGGTCAATCTGCTGGGAGAACGCGGACCTCCCACATGCCGTCACATGCCCCCTGCCCTTTGTGTGTGGGGACACCCGGTGTTTACTGCTCCTGCCCAAGCAGTACAACGGGACAGGCCAAAAGGAGCAGCTCTGTAAAGGCTACTCACACAGGTGGTGGTCCCAGCTTACACTGCATCTTAAGATTAGAAACACAAGAGCTGACATTCCTCTGATTCTCTGCTCAAGTCAAATCTGCATTTCTGTTGCACAAATAAAAATAACTGCAGTGCTTTAGAAGTGAAATGAAATATGAAAACAAAATCAAAACATAAATAACTGAAATACAAAAATAAAGTTCACTAGCACGAGTGTCTCTGATAAAAAAGTGTTTGTATGTAATGAAAAACACACCTTGAATATTTTGAAATAAGGTGAAAATGGCATGGGACATTTACCCAAGATTGCCAAATCAATTAAGTAAAATAAAAGCACTGAACTACTTTTTAGCCATTGTACATTGAACAGTAGTGTTACTTTTGTAGACTTACTGTTTTATTAATTTGCAACAGATTAACATGTAAACCTTTAATGGAAAGGGCAGCAGCTTGTGCACTGCTCTCACTGTAATGCACAAAGCAGCGATTGTATTGTGCAGACTTCGCGTCACTCAGCACTGGGATCAGCGCATGAGATGACTTCAGACCAGCAGGAATGGTGGTATTGGTGGTATTCACTTAAATGTCAGCTGTTCGGACATGCTATAAATAGTGAAGCTGATAGTCAGACAACAGTGGTTGCTAGGAGACAAGCCATGTGGTTTTTTTTTTCAGTAACTTTGAGTGAAAAGGTATAAGGCAGGAGATGCAGTGAAATGCACTGAATTTTGTGCAAAACTATAATGGGACTGTTTGCAGAGGAAATAGTCACTGTAAAAGACTACAAAATACTCAAGTTAAGTCATTTCACAGCTCATAAGACAATTTATTTAACAGTAAAGCAAGCATAGCATAGCATAGCATAGCATTGCTATTCAAGTAAAGCAATAGCTCATTACAAATCAGAGTTGGTCTCAAAGATTTATACAGCATGCTGAATAAAGTGCTTTATGTGTTTTAGCACAAATGATTTTTATATATAACCACAGTAGTAATAACAGTTCACTACCAAAAAACACAATTCCATTGGTGCCATCAGAGCAATACACATTGTTTGGCATCTTTTAGCAGCAGCAGTGTTGAACAGCTGTGTGTAGAGTGAACAAGGAATTTGTCCTCGACACATAAAGCATGGCAGCCTATTGAATAATTAATAGACAGACATTTAATTACTATCAAGCTTCCAGTTCAGTTCCATAATGATTATATTTGGATTTCAGTAAATAGTCTATTAGGGACTGAGACATAGACCAAATTAATGCCTATCACAGTTAATAAAGTTTTAAATGTGTCTTCAATCTGTTTCATCTGTGTTTCTCTGACAGGCCCAGTTTTCTCACATCGGAGCTTCTCTTCACACACGGACCCCTTTCTCTTACCGAGTCCCTGCCAATAGCCAGCCAGTTTTCCTTTTGGTTAATGTCCTGTACGCTCTGGTGCCTCAGCTACTGTGCTACCGCTGCTCCACCAGGCAGGGCTTCTTTCTGTCGAGACAAAACACATCTGACAAAAAGAAGGATTAAAGCAATAAAGGATTCAGTTGCTCACACCTGAGTTTATGTATACTGTTTCTGGCAAATGTAAAAGGTTATATGGTATTTTATGTGTTTATATATGTGCTTGTAATGTGACTATGGTCGGACCTGAGCTATGGATATATGATTCTTGCAAAGGCGTGTGTTTTTGTATTTTGATAAAATATTTGTGGGTTATCTGAAGATACTTTGTCAACAGCAGTGGTTTTGAGTTGGTCAAATGTGTTAAAACACAAATGAACTGTATATTTTCAGCAGAATCCCCTGAAATTTTAACGTTTGATTAAAAAAAAAAAAAAAAAAAAGGTTACTGTTCAAAAAGCTGGTTTAAGCCAATGATGTTGGATAGGAGGAAACCAGTCTAGTTAGTAGTAGTAGTAGTAGTAGTAGTAGTAGTAGTAGTAGTAGTAGTAGTAGTAGTAGTAGTAGTAGTTTAGTAGATTAGTTAAGAACATGTGCAAATAAATAAATATCTAGGCCATAAAATGAATTTGTAAAAGACCTAGCAACGTAATTGCAAAGGACTATTGTTAGGGGGCGCTGTGGCAATTACATGTACACTCCACACCGTAAAAAAGAAAAAAAAAGAAAAGCGGAAATACGTTTGCTTTAGCATTTCCCTCTTCCTACTGGAACACGCATCATGTAGCTAAATAAAACAATTTTTTATTTAATAAATCAGTAACTTAAGGCGTGTCTGTACTGTGAGGATATAGCTCGGATAGTCGAAAGTATATGCTAAAGAAACAAAAAAGCGGTTAAATAATCCGGGGTAGCCCTCGTTAGCTGCCTTTAGCTGTGGTCACCATGGCAGCGGCCACTGGACCAGTTTGTGCTCCGGTTCTGAGGTGTGTGGCTCTTTGTTTTTTTCCATGTTCTCATTAAAATAATTTGGTTTTATAAGCAGGGACGGGCCTACCATTTTAGTGTTGAGTTGGGAAATACCACAATTATTCCAGTTCCTTAGGGGGAACAAAAATACTCACCAAAACGTTGTTGCAAAATGCAGAAACTCGTTATTACCATTACTTGTTCTAACCTTAAACGATTTGTTTCATGTTACAACGATCAATATAATATGTGTTGCTGGATTAATCATTCAGTATATGTATTTGAATGATTTAAAGTTAAGATAAAGACTTCTATCAACACGAGAGCAACTTACGCAGAAGTTATAAATAAACCCAGTGTGTATCAGAAATTTTATCTGTAAACTTTAAATTAAGTGAATATACCAGGTAGTTTTATTGCTGTCTCACACCAAAATCAGACCCAATGCTGCTCAAAAAACTGTCTTAAAATGTGGTGCACTTTAAATTTTCATACACAATATTACACTACTTTGTTTACAATTATACCCAACCCCCTTCC
This sequence comes from Rhyacichthys aspro, assembly GCA_036850595.1. Classification (NCBI taxonomy): domain Eukaryota; kingdom Metazoa; phylum Chordata; class Actinopteri; order Gobiiformes; family Rhyacichthyidae; genus Rhyacichthys; species Rhyacichthys aspro. The sequence goes on along the minus strand of CM072150.1, from coordinate 18,830,890 downwards.
CTATACCCTTAATTTATGTTACATTACTGTTACATTTTCTCATTTAGAAGATAGTAAAATTACACTAAATGCCTTTTCTTTTTTTCTTAGATAATTTTTTGGCAGGGCTTTTTGGCCTATTGATAGTTTCACAATGGCTAGACAGAAAATGGGGTGGAATGGGCAAATGACCCGACCGAGACTTGAGCCAGGGTCTGGCTTTGTCTGTGACTTTTCGTGAACTTCAGTAAACATATGCCACATTTTTCTTTACAGCCAAAAGCAACGCAGGGCTGCTCTGAGGAAGGAAAGAAGAAAACGCAAACGCCAGGCCTTAGCCCAGGCCAGGGAGAATGGTATGAGCTGAACTTGGCCGTCATTTTGTTATTGTGTTACGTGGGTTACTTTTTGCCTTCTCAACAGATTTCACTGTAAAAGATTTAAAGTATTTTCTCATTTGTAGGTTTAAATAATGAAGCAACCCAAGTGCCAGATGATGATGAAGATGATGAGGAGGAGGAAAATGAAGAGGATAAAGATGCTGAAGAGGAAAGGTAGGGTAATGTTATTTAGAATATTTGCTAAAGCTTTTAAAACTGACTGATTTTCTGATGTGTGTTTGTGACCTGTTTTTTCAGACAGCGGCTACATATGGAGTGGCTGGAAAGAGAGCGTGTGGCTCAGGATGAGTTCAGGCTGAAGTTTGAGAAAGAGGAAGCTGCACGGGTTCGACGGGAGGAGGAAGAGGTGGCTTGCTCATCTCAAGGAACTGAGATTTTTAAAGAGACTTTAGAGAAGATTGCAAATTGCTGTCACATACTTTGAGTAATGTTGTAGAACTGTCACGTGACAAATGTTACCATGTCTTCAAGGAAAGCGAAAAGAAAATCTTACCCTACTAAAGAATCTATACTATTACATTTTCAATTAGATAGACATTTCCTGATTGAAATTGTCTGATTGATTCTTAGTGTTTTACATCCTTTCTTTTATTTCACAGCGTTTGATTAAAGAGGAATGGGAGGCCCGGCAGAAAAAAGAAGAAGAAGAACAGGAGCAGAAAAAGCAGGAGAAGCGAGACCGAGAGGTGATACGGGCCCCGGGACGATAACAGAGAGAGAAACATATCCTCCTCTATGTAGTTTGGAGAATCATATTAATCTCTCCAGTCTCCACAGAAAATTATTTACTTATACTTTTGTCCTGTACTCTTTTAAAAAAAATCCTTGACTGAGCGACACAAGCAGCAAAAAACGTCTCCTTAACTAAGATGTTTACAAAGAGACACATGAAAACACCTGAGCATCTGAGGATGTATCTTTTACTTTGTGTCAAATTATTTTGCAGAAGTATTTACAAATCAATTTCAGCGTGGTCTTAACTATTTTTCAGCAGATATGTTACTTTATATTGACCTCTTTTACAAGCCATGTCTTTGCACCATTTATAGGAGGCCGTTCAGAAAATGTTGGATGAAGCAGAAAGTCAGGTAATAACACACTGGAGGTTTACAGCAAATGTCAAATTTTTCAATATTAATAAAGCCATAAATTTGTTCTCTTTTGCCTTTCAGTTAGAAAAAGGAGGAGGGCCGTGGATGAATCCTGAGGCTCCGGTGAAAGAAAACTCTGAAAACTATGGCACGGAGCGGGATGTTGCTAACTGCCCCTTCTTTCTTAAGACTGGAGCCTGTCGCTTTGGAGACCGGTATGTCTCTCCTTCACAAAATATACACAATAGGCTTTACTGACAATACCTGCAAACATTACCCAACCTCCAGAGACACATCACTTTGATGCATATTGGCTCTGTAGTCCCATCATACAGTACTCAGACGTCATGAGTCTGCTCCAGTCTCCAGTATTTGTCAGCTTCAGTATCACACTCTTATAATTCAGTTTGGTGATCTTTCCCCATGCCTCTTCCCAAAACAAACATTCATCCCAATAGCTATAAAGTTTTTCCTGGCTAAGGACAGGTCAAATAAACTATGAAAAAGATCACTATAAATCCACCAATACAAAAAGTATCACCTGCTAATTGATATCCGCACTTTAGTAAAACTCTCTAATAATCTCAATAATTTCCATCTCACCTGCCTTGCAATTTGTCATGCCATACCTGTCCTGTCATATTCATAAATGTTTGGTGTGCATCACTGAGGGCAAAATACAATAACATTATTATAAAAATATTTTATATATATATAATATATTTTATTTATAAAAATAATACTATCATATAATACCCGTATAGTCAAACAGATTAACAATTTGGCTGTGCAATTAATTTAAGGAGAATTTACTTCCTAAAGAACCTAAAAAATTACATAATTGTGCCCATGTTGATTGTGATTGTCATGGCTTCACTTGAAACACCTTTTATAAGAAAAAAATGCTAACTTTGATAGTTTTGTGTATTGACAGCCCAACGTTTATCCATGAACTAACATAAAACTGATTGTGATATAGATATCAGGTCATATCGCCCAGTCTAGGTTAATAAAAACTCACTCTTTTGACTATTTGTGTTTTCCTCATATCATGGAAGATGCTCTCGGAAGCACGTTTATCCTCCCAGCAGCACGACTCTGTTGATCCGCTCGATGTTCACCACGTTCGGGATGGAGGAGGCGCGGCGGGACGATTACGACATTGACGCTTGTTTGGAGCACAGCGAGGAGGAGCTGCAGGAGCATTTCATCGAATTTTACCGTGACGTCCTGCCGGAGTTCAGGAGCGTCGGTACAGTGGTGCAGTTCAAGGTACGACAATGGCATAAGTAATAAGTTAACAAAAGGGAATGTATTGTGAGTCTTTTCTTTATATTCAGGATATTATATATACTTGTATTGAAAACTAGTTTCAGTTCTTGACCTGAAATGTTGAATGTCCTCTGTTTCAGGTTAGCTGCAATTACGAATCTCACTTGAGAGGGAATGTCTATGTTCAGTTTGAAATGTAAGTATAGCTATTTTTTACAAATAAAAAAAACATGGTTGATATTAGTATTGAGCCATTTTGTTTTACTGACCCTTCAGGGAGGAACAGTGTAAAGAGGCTTTAATTAAGTTCAACGGGAGATGGTATGCAGGACGGCAGCTTCACTGTGAACTGTGTCCTGTAACTCGATGGAAGAATGCCATATGTGGTAAGTAACAGAAGTCACTGGGCCTTGATTAACTAATTTGCTATTTATATGATTGTGACTGTTGATGATACCATTTGACCTATTAACTTATTAAGTTTTCTCTGCTGATTCTATAAAGTGTGACCTTTTAAAAACAAAGGCAAAGGTTTAATATTTGTTAAAATAGGAATTCGACATCACTTTTCAAGTGACCATTGCTTTTGTCAGTTTTTCATTTCATTAGTTAGTTGAAGCTTGTAATTCCTTTGTTAAGGCTCCATTACCTGATTTCCTTTTTGCAGTGTCTGTCTCAGAGTCCACTCACCTCCAGAAGCAGCCTAGGGACCTTTCTTTAAAAAACTTGCTTGTAACAGCCATCCTATTTACAGTGTCCAAGCAGCAACACTATTCATTCACAAGGTTCAAACTGTGGTGGAACACTTTATAGTAGTGCTTACTGGTACTTGTTTGTAAGGTCATTAGGTTAGATTGTCAGTAATGATCTGCTTCTCTCCATTATTGCTTTGTTTAACAGCTAAATGCAATGTACACTGCAAAAACTGACAGAAGGTTTGCCAGAATTACTTACTTAAGAGCAGTTAAATGGACTTGTTGGGCTTGTTGATAATGTTTGTGTAATTGACTGTTACTTTCAGGTTTGTTCAACAGACAAAAGTGTCCCAAGGGGAAACACTGCAACTTCCTGCATGTTTTTCGAAACCCTGGCAACGAATTCTGGGAGGCTGACAGAGACTTATCACCGAGGAGGAACCGAAGAGAGGGGTGGTATTCAGAGCGACGCAGTGACCGATCATGGAGGCAGCGAAGCCCACCGAGGTCTGAAAGATCCCACAGCCGAGCCGGGATGGAACGACGGAGGAGTACGAGTAGAGAGAGGCAGAGTGAGGAAAGGGGGTCCTGGTCTAGACACAGCGACCGAAGGAGTGAGAGGTACCGAAGTACAAACGGAGAAAGGTCAAGGAGTCGTAGCAGGGATAGAAACAGGAAGAGGAGTCGAGATACAGATAAATCCCGGACAAAAATCGAAAAAAGGGGCAGTAGAGATGAAGATTCTCGATCAAGAAGCAGAAGCAGAGACAGAGAAAGACACAAACGAAGTAGAAATCACAGCCCTAAGGAAGAAGAAAGTAGCCCCAAAGATGGCACACATCGGCGTCACAAACACTCAAAGAAGAGCAAGAAGAAGAGTAAGAAAAAACATAAAAAGAAAAATCAAGCCTCTCCTGAAGCAAAATCGTCATCTGAAGATTCAGAAAAGGAAAGCCCTCCAACAGGAAGTCCCAAAAGTGAGGGAAAACAGGAGGATATGATGAAAGAGGAAAATGGGGAGGTTAAAAGTAGTCCAGCACCAACAAGTGAAAACAAAGAAGACCTCAGTGAGACTTTTGAAGACAGCAACAGCACTGCGTTATAGTAGAAATTGCGCTCAAAGACCCTCTGTGATGCTTCTTTATAAATGCATATGTAGGTTTAACTCAACTAAGACCGATTGACATGTATTTCATCACGAGCTGGAAAAGACAATCATCACGAGAAAAATGTTCAGCTGTACATTTCAGGATTGGATCTAAACAGCTTTTATATGACCAAAAATATGTGTTTGACTCAAAGCAAACAGAAAAAAGTCAAAATAAATCATAAGAGGTGGCCTTTAAGTTATGGTTCCAATGTTGTAATAATCTACGAAAAACTGTCAAAGCATAAACTCATTACTAAATTATATAAATGTAAATATGTTGCTTTGTTCAATTAAAAACACTGAAAGAAAACAACACATGGATTCTCAGTTTTTAGTACATTTATTGTTAATAACTTTCCAAAATAAGAAAATGTTGTTGGCAAATGTGTTGATGTAATAAAAAAGTAACTTTATTCCACTTAAGCCTAATACATGTTCAATAATATTCAAGAAAACAGTACAGTTTCAGTGTTTAGTTAGTCGACTTATTTCTATCCTAGAAATTAATTACAAACTATACTCTTCAGGGCTGGTCTATAATACTGTCATTTATCATTTGTTGTATATTCTGCCATAACACAGTGTTCTTTGGTCATAAACGTTAAATCTTAGGCATACTGTGAAGGATTTATTATCAGTTTAATACAAAAACAAATGCCTTAGTCCGCTACATTTTGAAGACTTAAATGGACAATGCTTCAATCTTTAATTCATTTAATAACATGTGGTAACTTTGACTTGCATTATATCATAATCCATCTTAAATACTAAACGAGTGGATGACAGCTTTGTTTCCCTTTTCATAGTATGCCTTTCAGAATAAGTCTCATAATGCACAAAACAGTGTTTCTCTTTTTTTATCTTATCCTCAATAAAGCTGTGGGCAACTAGGGAGTGACCTGAAAACAATCTCCACAAGCCTTTTAAGACGATTAATTCAGGAACAAGGAGAAAACAAAACTACAAACACAACACTAGCTACAGTGAAGCAAAACAATACAAAATGAATACCGTTTAAGACCTAAGAGGGCTTCACCTGACACAAATTGGCATTGAGGGTGCTTTGTCTAGTTCATTAGTCATTTTATGTTAGTTTTATCAAATTTGCAGGTAGCACCTTTAAATCCAAACAGTTCATACATGAGAAATCACATAATTGTCGTTGCTACATCATAATCTATGGAGTTCTTATGGGAGTGAAGTAGACTATTGTGCTGCTTAATTCAGAGAACAGGTTTAACACAGAAGAGACAAGAAAACCACAGTTGGCACCACAGCAAAAAACATCACAATAAAACACAGTACAGAATATTCACTGGTGAAAACGTACACACATAACACTAACAAGGAGATGGGAAAAGGACGGGATGATGACAAAGCATCTGCTAGTGCAGCTGTGAGGGTCTATGTCAGGCCAATCTCCTCTAAAACACTGCGTGGGGCCTCTGCCTCCTGCAAAAAAAGAGAAATGATCATTCAGTAAATGCGTTCATATCTTCAAAGCAAATCTGCAGTTTTCTGGCTTCCTCATTCCTGCAGAGTCAGCTGTAAAAACAGTAATGTTGAATACTTACTAAAAATAAATAATAGAACACTTGAGTACAATGGGACAGCGGTAAAAACATGGAGGAAGTAAAAATGATTAATGACTAAAACATGAAAAAACACCTTCTTCAGGTTGTGTCATTATTCACTTTCATTTTTTATAGCACAATATTAAAAAACTGTGCCTCAAAGGGCTTTACAGATTACAAGACTACACCCCTGTCCTCAGATTCCACAGCATGAGTGCATGTCATGAGCCACAGCTCTCACTTTCATTTTGTGATAAAAACTATCAGTAAAAAAATACTAATTTCTTAAATGTATTTGAAGTTATCTGACTGCCTACTTTTGTCTATGTTTTTATTTAATCCAATAAGGTACCTACAATGTTTTACAATCTTTTAAATATGGGTAGTTGACAGCCATTTTACCATGCTTCTTGTGGCTAAAATGGCTGTCCTTGCAAAATGAGTAAATAAAAACTTGAAATTTAGATCAACAGGAGGAAGAATCACATAAGGTTTTGGGGCTTTTAATTATAATAATAATTCACATCTGGAAAAAGGAAGTGAGACAATGATCTCATCTTTTTTGAAAGCTCTGTTATAAATTTGTCTAAATAAATCAGTCAGTGGTAATGTTATGGCAGATTGGTGAGTACATTTGTCTGTATTGTGGCCGGTGTGTACCTCTTGAAGCAGGTCGGCCTGTTCGATTGCCTTCAACACATTCTTTTTGGATGTCTCCTGAGCCTCTCCTCCCAACAGGAACTCATCCAGGATAAAGTAGGCCTTCTCAAAGTTGAATATAATATCAAGCTCGCAGACCTATGAGGAATGATAAGCGACGTCAGAAATCCCACTTATATGTCATTAACTTTCTTCAGGATCTGGACACTCACACTGCCAAAGTATTTGTCCAGCAGCTCCACGTATCTGTGGATGATCTCCAGGGTGATCAGCTCATTGTCCTGGTCTTCTACAGCGCAGCAGAAATACAGACTCGCATATCTGCAGCATTCCATTAAAATAAAGACACAAACATCAGTGGCAGGTCAGTTACACAGTGATTTATGCAAAATCAGTTTTGTCCCCTGTGTGTAAGTGTCCCCTCGTTGTTGTATAGTATTTACAACACGAGTGCAACAGGAGGAAAAGGGCGTTAATTTTCATTGAGTGTGAATAGGAGAAAAAGAGGTGTTTTTTACATATATGGATTTGATTTCAGATTATTTTATTTATTATATTATTATTATTATTGCAAAAGTACTTTTTTTTTCCATACTCAAACAAACCACAATTCAGCACTAGGCCTTCATCAGACAAGACAGACATTTAAATCATTATTAAAACTAGGGCCAGTTTATCAGTCCATTACATTTATTTTTTTTCTGTTTATGTGTTATGAGATTTTTCACAAATACTGACATAAACAAACTCATTTTTAATCTGTTTGTAACAAATGAACTACGACCTTGCTATGTTGTTAGATACTGATTTACATCCTGATGGTTGATTTATATCCCTATGGTTCTCTGCTGTGTATTTATCCTGGGCCCATTCTATGTCATACAGTCATGATTACAGCTTTCTTAATGCCTGGGAACAATATTCTGTTTCCTGTCTGAATGTTTATTTTACAAAATGTAACTAAAGAAGTAACCAAATTTTGACTTCAAGACTAGATAGGGTACTTATTTCGCTTCTAAATAAAATGCCCTGGGTAGGGGTCTTTTGCTCCTTTACCTCTTGTAGACAATCTTGAGGTCCCTCCACTCCAGAAAACTGCACATCTTGGGTTTTCTGGCCAAAATGGTCTGGACCAGGTCTCGAGAGATCTTCTTCCTCTCTTTGTCGGACAGAGGCACATACCATTTCTGTAACCGCAGTTTTCCCTGACGGCTGAACAAGAGCATGAACTGCATCTGAAGGGAGTGGATTTCAAGTCAGTACAGTAAGTTTTAGTTAAGATGTGCAGACAATACATAAAAACACAACAGAGTAATATAAAAGAATTGGTTACTGAATGGATTAAGGTGGGGCCACATAAACAAGGAAGCAATAGAAAGGTAAGACCTAACTTTGAGTAACTAGTTTTTAGATTGATTATGATGATTAGTGAGCTAAATGTTTCATAAAATTGGTGGTGTAGATATATGTAGCATTACATAAATACCTACTGTATGTATGTAGTTATATTTTACCTTTTTTCGGTAATAAATAAAGTAGGTGGAGTAGACCACAGGATACACTAGGGTTTCTGAACGAAAAGCCCATCTTTTTACTATCGTCCTTCCTTATTTTTTTTGCAATTACCCATTTTCCTTGCGTTTACGATTGCACTGTGTTTTTAAAAACTGACCAGAGCATGCCGACCAGGAGGGAAATGAACCAATACGAAAAACAAGAAGCACAACTGTATTGATGAAAATAGCAGGATAAACCAATGTCCAAAGAGGATTTCTGACATTAGTTTGATTGACTTGTCTCTGCTGTCGATTTTAATTAACCGCAATAACGAAAGTGTAATTTGCGCCCCCTTCTGCGACGCGTGGCAGCTGCCTGACTACCTAAATACGAGTCCTTACCATGAATCAGATCTCAGGTTTATCATCCAATGTGTTCCTCGTAGTTTCAATCAAAACACATAGAAAAATATCAAGAAAATGTACGTAACTGTCTATGTTTCGCCTGTTAGCCTTCTGGTTGCTACACCAGCTAACAGCAGTTGACGGCAAGAGGACGATGGGAACTGGGCGACTGTGATTGGCTGATTGAGCCATAGCACTGTAATCTGATTGGCTCAACAATTCCGTTATTCACCACGTCATTGCAAGCGGACTGATTTAGCTTCGTATTTTTTTCCAGTGGCAAAAAGTTTGATCTTTTCGATATATATATAAAAAAGTTATATAATATAATATAATACCTTTATTCGATTATAATAGTATTAAATTTAGAATCTTAATTTATTGATAATGGGTAAATTTCATATACCGAAGTGTAGATTTTTAAAAGCAAACCCCAATTTTATGCATTTCATAATAAGTTGAAAGTTTTTTGTAAATCTGTTAAAAAATTGAACGTAAAAATGCCTTGGAACCATTGTCACTTCATGTAGATTGGTGCCCCTCCCCCATTGTTTTATTTTATTTTGTTTGTTCTTTATTTGTTTTATTTTTTATTTCAGTTTCAATCATGTTATGCTGCTAAGGCTTTATAATTTTTACATTTTAATTTGTACTGTGGTTATTGACCTTTTACCAAAAAAAAAAAAAAAAAAAGTTGTAAGAGCCTAGTTTAATTATGGTAAAATTCCGCTCTATAACTTTGGTTTTGATTCATAAACCAAAAGCTAAAAGTATTTATGAGCTCATTTAAACGCTCAAAATATCAAGTCTAACTATTAAAACTGATTTTAAATGATACAGACGCGTAAGCAGTAGTAAAATTCAACAGGAGGCCACACACATTTAATTTCCTAAAAAACATTGTTGGTTTGGCGCACCCTACTGGCGATTGGTAATAGTACGAGTGAAAGCTGACTGTTTTGAGATTCACCGATGGATGCTAGTCACGCAGGGCATTTTTCTCCACCAAAGGGCTGGATTAAGAGCAATTTTATCGGGATTTATAATTAAATACTAGCTGTGCGTATGTTACTACTCACTGTTGAATGTTGCTGTGCGCTAAAGCCATATGCTAATGTACTAGCATGACTAGTAGCCTCTGCAGAGCCGTGAAGGTGCCTTGAGAATAATAATGGACTGCAGACTTTGAATGATGTATCACGGGACGGTAGGTTACTTAAGAGATTAACTCAAATGCCTGCTATATTATTACGACTTTATACTAACAGTTAACCATGGCTTTTGCCGCCCAGTTGATAGATAACTTGTTGGTTTTGTCTAGAGTGAGACAGAATGAGGAGTCGCAGTAACTCGGGAGTGAGGCTGGATGGTTATGCCCGGCTGGTGCATGAGACTATCCTATGCCACCAGGTGAGTGTAGTATTTCCACAATAACACAAAAATGCATCTTGATAGCTCTTTTTCTAATACACTTTTGTTAAGTTGCATACCAACACTGCTCGGTGCAGGATCAATGCAGCAGTGGGTTAGTTATGGCTGTCACTAGTGGAAAAACAGGTTAATCACGATGTGGTGTAGCCAATGTTGTGCCAGAAAGTGATCTGAGAAGGTATTTGGAATGGTAAGAATTGGCATGCTGGATTATGATATTATAACCAAGCATGAAATCGAGTCGTTTTGAATCTGTAATAATCTCTAAGGTAATAATGTAGGGGGTGCACTCACTTTATGGTAGGTAAAAAGCAGCATCAAGGCACTTCCAATGGTAAAATGGTGAATTGTTTTGGTTATTAAATGACAACTTTGCATTTAAAATAATAATAATAATAGTGAGTAAGAAGATCATCAAGAAAAGTTCATCACTGACTGCGAAATATAAATGCCCTGAAGTATGCACCACAAGTTCTTGACAGATTATAACCCAACCAGTCCCTTCTTGCCTTTGCCATTTCAAGACCCTCTCCCCTGACAGCAATTATTTTTTTGCAGACAATCACTTTTAGGCAAGACTCCAATATGAGTTCAGATTGAACCAGTATGCGCTGCTTAGAAATAAACATAGACAAACTATGGGCAAAGGTCAAAAAACACTCATGTCTCTTATCGAGAAGTATTGAGTTCATAGCAACAATCATTCAACAGCTGCCTAAGTATAAACCCTGATCCAAATGTCAGCTATGTGGCACTTATGATACACAGGCTATTAATACATATACATACCAGCACTGCATTATAGTGGAGTGGTAAAGGAATAGAGGATTACTACTGAATTATAATCAGTTAAAAGGTAGCATATGTAGAAGCAAACCAGTACATAAAACAACGTACGGCAAGAATTAAAAGCTTTAACAAAGACAATTAATTTCAGAGCCCAGTGACCGGCCTGCTGCCTGCCAGTTCCCAGAAAAAAGACGCCTGGGTGCGAGATAATGTGTACAGTATCCTGTCCGTGTGGGCCCTGGGAATGGCCTACCGCAAAAACGCAGACCGTGACGAGGACAAGGCCAAGGCCTATGAACTGGAGCAGGTGAGGGTTAATGTATACAGTAGTTTGTGTTTGTTCTGTAAGATGTGGGTTAAATATTTTACAGTAGTGAAATGAGTTGAGTGGGGTTTCACGCAAGGTTTACAATAGCTTATTACGCAAGAAAATAAAATGTATTTTGCCCTGGACCACTCTCATTTTCGGAGTCAAGTGGAAGAAGATGAATGAATGAATAAATAAATAAAAACATGTAATAAAAATACCCATATGACAAAACAGAACAAATTAAAACTATAGTATATATAATAAAAACACTTTTAACATTCAGATGCAGTTTTTCTCGCAGATAGGTGGTTGCTGCAGTTTTAAACTATTATCTTCAAATGTCTCTGTATCCTTTTCCTTTATCTTGGCTTTAAAACAATCCACTGCAAAAAGGATAATTTGTTTTTTAGTGTTTTTCATTGACTGCATGTCTCTACATAAAAAAGGTGTTGTGTTGTTAATGTGTCTGTTTACATTAGATGTAAACAAAGCTTTGTGTGTATTTCCATTTGAATTATAATTACCCAATAGTGTTGTTTTGCCACCTTTTATTAGCATTTCATATATCTCCCAAATTCCAGTAAATGTAATTTTGAGATTTAGTCATTTCTTGTGTTGTTTCTTGGCAGAGTGTGGTGAAGCTAATGCAGGGACTTCTGCAGTGCATGATGAGACAGGTAAGACACACTCAGACAAACAAGCAATGTAAATATCTATTAGTCAAATATGTTATTTGACTTATTTGAGAGTCAACAAACATAGATAATGGTTTATCGGGTAATATAACCACTTGTACAAAATATACGTGGACACTGTAAACTCTGACAATATTATTGGCAAATACAAGCAGTTGATAAGATAATGTGGCTGAGTTTTTAAAGTGAAAGTGTGGCTTAAGGCTATAATAAACCAGAGTTGGGTACAATAAATGTGACAATGATGTTAAAAATGTAACTCAATCACAACACCTATCCAATCTGTACAAGTACTCCGCTGTCCTGTAAAACTATTATCTTGTTTGGGCCTGTGGTAAACCCTACTCCACTCCACTCAGGTGGCTAAAGTGGAGAAGTTCAAACACACTCAAAGTACAAAGGATTGCCTACACGCCAAATACGACACTCCCACCTGCGCCACTGTGGTGGCCGACGACCAGTGGGGCCATCTGCAGGTGGACGCCACCTCCATTTACCTGCTGATTCTGGCCCAGATGACGGCCTCAGGTACGGCTTTCTCTGGGACATACAAGACCATTTTAGACTGTTGACCTACCATTACAGACATGAAAACTGTTTAATGAGTATAAATTTAAAATAATAGGAGTTATACACTTGATAATCTGACCATTTTGACAGTAGAAAAGCATTGACAGTTTCCTTTTATATTGCTGTGTGTTATGCAGTTATAAATGTGTAAATCTGAATGACTGCAGAGGAGTTTAAGATCTTCCTCCCAATAGTGCCATTCATATTTAAATAGTGAGGCTTGCTGCTTTTTGTATATGCTATTTGTGTGGAGGGCTTTATAATATAAGGAAAACATGGTATTTTTGATTTCTATGTTGAATATTGCAACAACAACATGACCTGCAACTTCAATGTTCTCTATAGCATTTAAAGGTTTATATCATTTATTTTAATTCAAATATTTAAATTTACAGTGTCAGGGCTATTTAACATTTTGTAGCACCACGATTTAATTTAATTTAAAATACAAAGTGTGAATGTTTTTGACATGGAATACCACAGTATTATCAAACCATTTCTGACATCACAGCTTTGATACATGTTTATTATTATATTATTATGATATTATGCAGCCTGATTTGTGACATTTGCGGACTCATCCTCCTATGTTACTCCTGTTGAAAAAACATTGATACTTGGATTGAATCAAGCCCCTCTCCATCCTAAAAAAAATCAAGGCAAAAATAATTTAAAGCATCAAGTGTTTATCTTGGATCAATCCATCAGAGTGTTTAGTCATATTAAAATCATATAATTGATTCCTTCCATTTAGGTTCACACACTAGATCTTTTTCATCATGTTGTGTTGTTTCTTTGCAGGTCTACGTATTGTTTCAAACCTTGATGAAGTAACTTTTATCCAAAACCTTGTCTTCTACATCGAGGCTGCCTACAAAGTTGCAGTTAGTACAGTACAGTTAGTATTCAATAAGATTGCAGTATGTTGTATCAACCAGACCTGACTGTTATTTTCTCTTGTAGGATTATGGGATGTGGGAACGTGGCGACAAAACCAACCAAGGCATTCCTGAGCTCAATGCCAGCTCTGTTGGCATGGCAAAGGTACGAACAAACTGTGACGGCTCAAGTCTAGTTAGTTTTATGTGTGTTGTCCATTAATGTATCTTAATGCAAATGTACTATTGTAAAGGATCTTGAAAGTCTTCAAAGAATGTGACGCTTTCTCTGTCTAGTGTAGATTATCTATCAAATTGACAAAATACACATAAAAGATATAATAAGCAGTAGATAACCTCAAGGTAGTGCTGTAGCGTAAGTCTGTACAACAAACAAACAACGAAAAAATGTGGGAGGTGATCTAAATTGTTCCTGTCATAGACATAGACCACTAAGAAGTAAATTAGTTTTGGTGCTGTTGGATTGTTATCACAGGCAAATTGTACAATATTAAAAACAAGAAGTTAAGGCTCTATGTGTGGGTCAATCAGTTATTTGTGTGCCTTTGGGTTTTTAGGCAGCCCTGGAGGCCATAGATGAGTTAGACCTCTTTGGTGCACATGGGGGACCCAAGTCTGTCATCCATGTTCTGCCAGATGAAGTCGAACATTGCCAGGTACCACCAGCAACTTCCCAACATATTATTTAGCCCCAAGACTGTCTCTGTTTTCCTAACCTTGCTTTGTCTGATTTACCACAGTCAATCTTGTGCTCCATGCTGCCGAGAGCCTCACCTTCAAAGGAGATCGACGCAGGTCTTTTTTCGGTCATTTCTTTCCCAGCCTTTGCTGTTGAGAATGCGGACCTAGTGGCCGTGACAAAGTCAGAGATCATAAATAAACTGCAGGGTCGCTATGGCTGCTGTCGATTTATCAGAGATGGATATCGTTGTCCAAAAGAGGTAAAATAATCATCTTGATACGACATTTTTGCTTGAACTGATATGACTTTATAAGTGAAGTCACCATCAGACCCAACAAATAATCTCTGTCATACTGATGCTTTGAGTTATTGTCTCCCAGGACCCAACACGGCTGCATTATGATCCTGCAGAGCTCAAACTGTTTGAAAACATCGAATGTGAGTGGCCTCTTTTCTGGACTTATCTAATCCTGGATGGTATCTTCGCGGGAGACCATGGGCAGGTAATAAAAACCGAAAGAGGATATATTTTCTGTTTTCAAAGTCTGCTCTTTAATGAAATGGCTACTTTCTTTTGTAGGTGGAAGAGTATCGAGAGGCTTTAGAGGGGATTTTGATCAGACAGAAGAATGGCATCAAACTCCTGCCTGAGCTTTATGCAGTACCACATGACAAGGTAATCTATACCTATAAATAGACCAAGAGGAGTCGATTTGATTGTGCTTGTGACTTTAATCTGAGAACTTTTAACAGCTCATTAAAAAAATTGTCATTATCAAATTAAACTGTTAAGTGTGTCAGGAAACGAATACTTGGAAAACCCTACATTATTCCGAATAGTAGCACCTTTTACTGTGTTACATGTTCCTTATTAATTCTGTTAATTAAAGCTGCAAAAGCCAAAGTTGGTTTGATAATTCTGATCAGTCTGATTTCTCTCTTAGATTGAGGAGGAGTACAGTAACCCTCACACGGTGGACAGAGTGTCCATGGGGCAACTTCCTCACATGTGGGGACAGTCACTTTACATCGTAGGATGTCTCCTGGCGGAGGTATTTCATCACAGGATGCATGTAATCATTCACTAATGTGTATCACAAAACTAGATCTCCTATATATTTTGAAGCGTTTTTATTTTCCATCAAGGGTTTCTTGGCTCCAGGAGAGATTGATCCCCTCAACAGAAGATTTTCTACAAACATCAAACCAGATGTTGTTGTACAAGGTGTAGTCACTTCAAATGTTTCTTTTCCTATATATACTTTTAACTTTTCTTATGAAAGTACCTTATAATCTGTTACAGGATTGTTCTCTTTTAAACATTAACCCATAGTCACACTGGCCTCTTTTTTGTTCATATTATGTCTCACCTCAACCTAAAGCATACAGGATACAGAAGGAAGTAACACAGTTCTTATAGAGCTGTATTGAGAGGCTTGACCATAAATTCAATTTCCTTTTTTTGTTGCAACTTCACTTTTTTTTAGCTTTGTTAATTACTTTTGTCCCATTGCGAAATTCAGACAGACAGAGGACGGTGGCTGCTGTGTCTCTAGTAGAGCATAAATCTCCTGTGTAGTAGCTATTTAGGTGGTTTATAATAACATAAACATTTAAAATGATAACTCTTTCTATGTTTGTGTCAGTCTGTGTTTTGGCCGAGTCAGAAGAGATTCAGGAGCTGCTGAGTGACCTCGACATCAATGTCCAGAGGATGTCCCAAGTCTTACCAATACGAGTTCTGCCTGCTCGCATCCTGAGCCACATCTATGTCAGACTCGGTAAAAACACTGCAGCAGGTTCACTGTAATGGTCTATTGATTTTAATTTTGGCACTAGTAAAGGTTGAAATTATTTGTGTAATTGCAGGACACAATAAGAAGCTGAATCTAAGTGGGAGGCCTTACAGACACATTGGTGTTTTGGGAACATCCAAGTTCTACGAGATTAGAGATCGGCCTTATATATTCACTCCACAGGTGATAAACATTTATAAAAATATATGTATATACTGTAGGTTTAAAATACTTCTAAAAACAAAAAGTGCTTAAAGTGATATTTCCCCCCCTTTTCTTCCTCTTTACTGATAACTGTTTAGTTTTTGGATCAACACCATTTCTACTTGGCCCTGGACAACCAAATGATTGTAGAGATGCTACGAACAGAGGTGGCTTATCTTTCTTCTTGTTGGAGGATGACAGGACGGCCCACGCTCACTTTCCCCATCACACGCAGCATGCTCGGTACCAATGCTTGAATAGGTTTAAAATATATATACAGTTAGTATAAATATTAGTATACGTGTTATTTTTATACAGTATTTGGAAAGCTTTAGTGAATGTTTATAGTGACATTAGCCAGACCAGCCTCATTTATGATGTTTTTCGGTGTGACTTGTGGTTATACCTACCTACATCCATGCTTTGTTTCTCTGATTGGTTTTATGTCAATTCCGTTGTATCTAAAGGAAGTTTTATTCATAAATCAACTGAGATGGACTTCATTAAGGGTAGCACTTACAGCATTGTTTATTTCTGTTCAGTTGAAGATGGGGAGGCGATAGATCCGTGCATCGTATCAACCCTTAGGAAGCTCCAGGATGGCTATTTTGCTGGAGCAAGGTTTGTAATCTCTCACCCACACTACTACATAACAGTATAAATATATACATATAACATTAGATGGTAGACCTAATGTTTTTGAATGTGCTGTGTTTGCAGAGTCCAGATGGCAGAATTATCCAGTTTCCAAACCACTTCATTTCACACACGCCTCAGTTTCCTCGATGAAGATGATGAGGACTCTATATTTGAGGACAATGTTGATGATGAAGATGAACTGGGAGACACTTATGACAGCTATGGACCCTCAGGTAAAGTGTATACACCAAACAACAGTTTTTGTATTGTTTTTACTGATAATCCTAACAAAACTCATTTATGCACAGATGAGCAAATAGAAAATGTGTACTATTTGTGATAATAGATGCTCAAAATATCTAAATAATGTCTGATGTCTAAAATCATTCATTTTACTCAAACTCCAGAAAACTCAAAGGACATATTTGACCAGTTCTTGACCCAGTTGCTCCACAGCACCACCACCCAGAGTCATCTCCCTCCCATCAAGAGGGGGCAGCACCACGTCTTCAGCGCCGAGCACACCACCAGAGACATCCTGTCCCTGATGGCGAAGGTCCAAGGCCTCAACATACCCAGTGAGTTAATTGCTGTTTTTACATATTAGTATTCCTATGTAGAGCAACACTTTTTATTTCACATATATAACCTCAGGATCATACTGGTGGTTGGATTGATTTCCAAGCTGGAAGAACAGCCTCTATATTCTGTATGATTCTAGTTTTGACAGTCTCTTAAATATACACTACACTACTTTTTTCTTTTATTGTCTTGATTATTATACAATTATATGTGACTATATGATAATTTTGTTGTGTTTCAGAGTCCTCCATGTATCTCCCAGTGACTCCTGCCATGAGCAAACACCGTAAAACTCTCAACTTACTGGAGGTACCTCATCCTCACAACCCCCACCACACAAAGCAGCACAAGGTAGGCCCATCACATCTTTCCTCTGGCAAACAATGTCTCTCTTGTTGTAGCATTTATCTGACAATTGAATCTAAAAGCCCCACAGTGCAGCTGATCTGCACCTGCCCCGGGACGCACAGGGCAACACAGACTTTTCAGCTCTGGTGAGGCAGCTGAAGGAATGCCCCACTCTGCAGGACCAGGCGGACATCCTCTACATCCTCTACATTATGAAGTATGAAACAAAACAACCATATAATGCTACTTTATCCAAAAGAACTAAACTGAACCATAATGTACTAGACTGAACCATACTGTGCTGCTTGTTGGGAACTAAGGCTTTAATGTTATTTAACACAATGTAACTGAATCTATTTTTCTGTTTGATTGTAAAAAGGGGCCCTGATTGGCCAGTGGAGCTCTCTGGTCCTGGACAGGGGGGTGTCAGTGTACGTGTCCTGTTAGAGGAGCTGTATGCACAAGCTGGAGCCTGTAAAGAGTGGGGTCTCATCAGATACATCTCAGGGATGCTACACAAAAGAGTGGAGGTCCTGGCTGAGGTCAGTGTGTGTACTTTAGTGAAAAACATAGAAGATGTATTTTTTTGTATTTTTTTTTATAAACATTTAAGCCAAATCCCATTAAAGCTTTATATTGAATGTCTTCAATCTCAATGTCTGTTATTTTTTTCTTTTATAGATCATATAATTTGTTGCTTTTAATATTTTCAGGCCTGCACAGATTTAATTTCTCATCACAAGCAGTTGACAGTGGGATTACCTCCAGAACCGAGGGAAAGAGTTATTACTGTGTAAGCTATACTTACAGTACTCATTCTAAATACTACTGCTAGACATTGGGGTTAATAATCTTTCTGCCCACTGTTTGTCCAGTCCCCTCCCTCCAGAGGAGCTGAACACTCTCATCTATGAAGCCAGCGGACAGGACATTAGTATTGCCGTGCTCACTCAGGTAAAGCTGAGATGGTTTCTCAAATGTATTATCATTGACACTCACAACACAATAGATAAATGTTGTTCTTGCAGGAAATCATGGTGTATCTAGCCATGTATGTCCGCTCACAGCCCTCATTATTCGGAGACATGCTGCGGCTCAGGATCGGACTCATCATGCAGGTGATGGCCACCGAGCTGGCTCGCAGCCTCCACTGCTCTGGTAGGCAAACAAAGGCTTTTATATGTTTTTTCATTCAAAAACATAATATAAGACATTTGAACTCAGTGATACAGGCTAAATGTAGTATTTTTGACTACAAGTATCTAACTGCAGTGACAAATAGTCTTACTGTGAGTAGCTTTACAAATATGTAACTTCATGATGAGAAGTGGCATCCATTAAGAACTTCTTGTGAACATTTACAAGAGCATTAGGGAAACTTAGATTTCATGATTAAAGGACCTTGCGCTTCCACATTTGCACTAATAAACTGTGAAATATTGTCAGGTGAGGAGGCCTCTGAGAGTCTGATGAGTCTCAGTCCATTTGGTATGAAGAGCCTGCTACATCACATCCTCAGCGGCAAAGAGTTTGGGATCGAGCGCAGCAGTATGTTTTAATATCTTACTTACATAATATTGTAATTGAACAATGTTTTGATTTGACCATGACACAAGATACATTTGAGTCACAGTGTTAAACATTGATATTTTCTGATCGTTTCTCTTCTATGTTAGTGCGTCCGATCCAGTCAACAGCCACCAGTCCTGCCATCTCCATCCATGAAATAGGGAACACTGGAGCTACAAAAAATGAACGCACAGGGATTCATAAGCTAAAGAGTGAAATCAAACAGGTGGGGCATTAAAAACTACAAAACTAGAAACTAGCTTAATTTAACATCTCTAATTATGTCCCCTGCTTCTGGTTTCAGCTGGATGGCTCTCACCCTATCAGTGTGCGTTAGGTTTGACAACATTTAGCATGTGGTTCTTTTAACTTCAGTCAAAATCCGCCGATCGAAACAGACTCACAAAGCATTATCTGACTGTAACATTACGTCCTTCATGGAGTTATCATAATTTAATTGTTCATTTTTCAGGTTTTTCTACTCTTGCAAGAACCTGTATTTGTTAACTCTAGAACCGCTAACATCCATTACACCCCATTGAACCTCCATGTGGTCATTTCTACCCCCCTGACATAACGCCATCATTTGACACCACATTGCTTAAAACATTGCTTGTGATCTATTTTAGACTCCTTTCATGATCTAAATCCACTGTACGTACACTCTATAGCCATAAAAGCTCTTCATAAGTCCCATTGCTTTTGAATGGTGTGTCGTGATCTTTGGTTATAACAATAACATAATCAGATTTCTTTTTGAAGGAGACTCTTTCATCAAACCATGCATCTTGAGTAAAGTATGATCTGTAGCAGTAAAATCACGCTCCATGTCTTCTCCGTGTCGTCTCCCATGTCCATGTATGTATATATGTGTAGATCATCAGCGGAGGTCAGTCCTTGAGTAGCACTGTCACATCTCCTCGCTCAACGGTAAACCATCTCACCTCATCTGTTCTGAATTACCTCCCCTTTTGATTATGTATTTAATTCACACAGACATGCTCAAGGAGGGAAAAAAAAGGCTTTGGCGCCAACTAGAAAACAAGAATTAGGCATGGGACTGTATTCGATTTTGTTACTGGCCTTTTCATATGATCACATCAACAAGTGATTTGAGAGAAAGAATGGACATTGATCAAGACATTTTAAATCCACAGTACAGCAGCAGTGTTCACTAACCTTTATTAACAATAGACCCTTTGTCTGAAAAGTCCTGCTCAAACTTTTCCCCCAACTTTACTCAAAATCATCAGAACTTAAGCACATATATGTTCTCATAGTGAGCACTGTTTGTTCAACTCCCCTCTTCTACATAGTTTTCCAAAAGCTGCTAACATTGGCTGACAAAGATCATGTGATTACTGAAAGCTGCTATGCAATTTCATTTAATTATTTGAGGAAAAAACAATTTTTTTGACATCCTATGCCTAATAAGAAGTTTTTAACACAAAGTAATGCCAGTCTTTGTCCTTGAGTTTAGTGTGTCTTTCTTCACCTGAAATGATATGCATGGCACCAGTGGGATTCTGTAACTGCATGCACTGTTTAAAAAAAAATGTATCAACCTTATATACATCTGCTCACACCACCATGTGATACTAGTTATACAAATTTATTTAATCAAATGTACTAATTAAATATCTTCATAAATGATCAAAAATGTGCATGTGCACTCAAGCATGAAGTTGTTAAGGAAGCAGTGACTGTGTTCGGTCTAATTGATTCAGATCTTTGTGTGTCTAAATTTGTTTGGTTCATCAGAATACAACACAGATATATAGAGATTCAAATTGAAATAAATCACAAAACTGCTTAAGTTTTTGATCAAAAGCCCAACATTTAACAGCTAAAAGATTTTAAGTTACTCTTAGTATTAGATGCCCAAAACACTAATCTAAACAGTATAGTAATCAAATTCACTGCAGCAGCACATTTGATTTTCTTGTTTCCTCTTGAGAAAAAAGGTGCAGGTGATGTAATGCTTATATGAGATGTACATAAG
The DNA here is from genome assembly GCA_036850595.1 of Rhyacichthys aspro. Lineage (NCBI taxonomy): Eukaryota > Metazoa > Chordata > Actinopteri > Gobiiformes > Rhyacichthyidae > Rhyacichthys > Rhyacichthys aspro. Next base: position 18,809,651 of record CM072150.1, on the reverse strand, counting down.
GTTGAGTCTAATTGAATCCACTCTAATAATCACCTCTTTTAACACTCTGTCTGTGCTCCGCAGCGCTGCAGCAGCCCCTCGACTCCCAGTGGGATACTGTCCCCTGTGGGATCGGGCCCAGGAGATGGGCAGCTGGTTTGGGAGGACAGACAGGGACAGTGGCTGAGACGGCGCAGACTCGACGGGGCGATAAACAGAGTACCCATGGGATTTTACCAAAAAGTCTGGAAGATCCTTCAGAAGTGCCACGGCCTGTCAATCGATGGATATGTGCTGCCCTCCTCCACCACCAGAGAAGTATGCAGCCTCTGCTTTATCCGTGTCTGCCATCATTTTTGGGTCACTCACTCTCTTAAACAACTGGCCAGAATTTTCCATATCATTGTCTGACCTAAAGGAAAGGTTATTTATGCTTTTGTTTACTTGAGGTGATTATTAAAGTGATATACGTGAAGAGCATAGTGGCAGAGTAGTGAGCACTCCTGCCTCACAGCAAGAAGATCATGGTATCTAACTCCTTTAAGTCAGTGTGGAGTCAACATGTCCTCCCACACCACCATAGGTTCTTTCTTCTTCCGAACATCCAAAGACACGCATAAAGATTAAATGGTGGGTCTAAATTACTCACAGTGAATAAATGTGCCTTCTTGTGTCATCATTTTTAAAGCATATTTAATTCTTGCACTCCTTCGATTATTGTGTCATACCCACATTAAAATGTAATATACCTTATAGGTGTTTTAATACATTAGTTGACTCTTTTTGACTTACATTTTGCAGTGTTATGTCAAGAGGCTATGGAACAGTCTATCTCTTAACATTGGAGCAGCCCTCAGTGTTTTAAAATCCTCACTAAAGACCCATTTGTTTGCACTGGCTTTTAACACAAATTGAGCTGGTCTTTAACTCTCTTATATCCATTTAATTAGTTGTATTTATTTTGATCCATTTGATTTGATCGATTAATGTTATTGTTGTTTGACATTGACAAGAGGAGCTTTAAGTGTTCTTGTGTTTACAGCTTTAAACCAACAAAAAAACTGATGTTCGTGTTTTGTTTTGTTTTTGTCTGGAAGATGACGGCTGGGGAGATTAAGTTTGCTGTTCAAGTGGAGTCCGTCCTGAACCATGTGCCACAACCAGAGTACAGGCAGCTGCTGGTGGAGACCATCATGGTTTTGGGGATGGTCTCTGATGTGGATGTAGACAGCATTGGGGGCATCCTCCATGTGGACCGCATCTTACATTTAGCCAATGATCTCTTCCTAAACGACCAGGTAATATCCCAAATAAGAATTAATCTAAAATGATAAGAATGTAAAGTACGGTACAAAAACCGTAGCCTGTCAGATAAACAGTTGATTTGTAAAGGTTAATCACACAACAGGAATGCTCCTTACATCCTAATAGACTACAACTGTCTTCAAATTGTAATATACAGTCTGAATGGTAACTCCGTTAACTTTGTTCTACTTTTACCTTTAAAGAAAGCCATCAGTGCTGGCGACTACTTCCTCGAAAAGGACCCTGCAACAGGCATCTGCAACTTTTTCTACGACAGCGCCCCCAGTGGCAGCTATGGCACCATGACGTATCTGTCCAAAGCAGTCGTCACGTATGTTCAGGACTTCCTGCCGAGCTCTAGCTGCCTCATGCAGTGAAACACACTCTGTATCTTAACTTATGACTGAACTGGTCAATAACTACAATGTAACACACTCTTAAAAATAAGCTTGAAGTTCTGTGACCTCAATATATACAGTGTCATCATGTTGGCAGCTGCTTAAATCCCACTCGTTATAGTTATTTATTGTTTTGACATGCAGCAAAGGAATCTTTTATGTCAACATTCATGAAAATCAAAAGCTTCCCTTGTATAATGTGTGAGAAATATGTCCAACAGATCGTTATTTTAGTAAACTGGTCTATTTTAAGGTTATTTTTCTTTTATATTTACGCACAATTATTGGCCAATGGATGCAAAATACTACCCTAAAATGTGTGTCTGAAGGTAAAGTAGTTTGTCCAAAAAAAGACCTGCTTAGAGTGCCCCAACTGTATTAAAGTGTTTGTGTGAGAGCTGGGTGAATAAAGCAGCTTTTAGTTACTGTAAACATAAAGGTGCTCTAAAAATGCATTGAAAATAATATTGTATTAAAAACAAATTAATATTTATATAATTTATTTATATAATTTTTTTCAGTAATCATTACTTTTAAGCCCAAACTCACTGTGCATTTATTACCGCTGGATTCATTGCACTTAGCATGAAAGCATTATATCTGTATTGTTGTTAGATTGTATTTATTACTAAAAATTATAATACTGTATTTTTGTAACCATTTGTGGTTTCATGTATTGACATTTTGAGTTTGCATGAGTGTGGGATTGTGATCATATAAATACATACATCTAATGTATATCTAATGTAATGTATATTCAGACTGAGAAATACTAGTACAGCCACTGTGTAGAAATGAAAATGCAATTTTAATCATTGTTAAGCAAAGTGTGCATTAGAAAAACACTTAAATTTAAAATATGTAAAAAAAATAATATATTTCACATTATTTATACGTTTTATGTTACTTTAATATATTTCAAAAAGATGTAACAATAAAAAAGATCTGACCATATTTTATAACTGTGTCTGTTTTGAGAGGATCTGTTTGGGATTCAAAACTGCTGAATGTCTTTAAATCTTTACTTAGAACTTCAGAGAAATAAACAGTATTTTTTGTAAATAAATATTAAATGTAAAAAAACAAAACAAATATGCAATGTTGCACAACAGATATATAAGCCCAAATCTTGTTCATCTGTTCTTCTGAGGAACAAGACCAGTTAATAGACTTCACCTCACTGAGTGTAAAGCCACAGTGGTAGTTTTTCACAGTTGTCTTAGTATACACTTCTTCCAGCTGTAGGGCGAAAGGCGATGGGACGGTGGACAAGCACATTTATACGAACCTTTCCGGTTTATACACAGGTGGGAGCAGCCTCCGTTCTTCCGACTGCATTCATTAATGTCTGAGGAAAATCAACAATTCAAAGAGACAAAAAGAACGTGAAGTGACCTGATCATTCAGCATAATCTCCATTACCATAACTTTACTGATTTTACTGACCTCTGCAGCCTCGTCCGTCCCGTGTGAGTGTGTACCCCTTGGGGCAGATGCAGCGGTATGAGCCGGGCAAATTGACGCACTGCCACTCGCACATTTCCTCCTCGCATTCATTTATATCTGCGCATAGACTTTCTTTGTTAATATAGAAAAGAGGCATGTATGTTTCAAACATGTCTCACATACCCACACAGCTGTCTTTCAGAGGTAGGGTGGTGTTTTGAGGTTTTATTGGCTGCTTTTTGTATCCGTTTGGACACTCGTCGATGCAGCTGAGTCCATCTCCGGCAAGTGTGTGTCCGTACGAACAGGAGCAGTGGAAGGAGCCTGGAGAGTTGTGGCACTGCTCTGAACAAGGCCCCAGACCAGCATTAACAGCGCACTCATCTATGTCTGGACAAGAAACAAGAGGTCATTAAAAGCTCTGTGGATTACCAGTAAATTGTCAAATTTTGTTTTTAAGGTTTTTAAGAAGGAGACAACCTTGGAATTACAGATTTTCTTTTAATGATAGTTCAACTGATTCCACCATCTCACCTTCACCTGACTACAAAATTACTGACTACAAAATGATTTTCCTATTGCAATATTATAGCATCAATGTCAAATTTCTTTCAACCATTGGCTCTCAACAAGTCTCATCTTGGGACCTTTAGCTGCGACACTACTTAAAAATCATATTTGGAGACAACGTCACTTTGATTTTCATAGCATATATTCTTTGTGTTAGAATGTGGAAGTCTCACAGAATATGGACATTTACATGAGCATTTATAATAATTGTTTTTAACCCTGCACTCAATAGCAACTCAATAAAAACATGTCTGTGACAGGCTTTTAGGTCCGACCAACCAGTTGAGAATGTCTGCTTTAAACAAAGAACTATAAAGTAAGGAACCTCTCTTCACAGCCCCTCGACTGTTTCCCTTCAACTTCTGCGATGATGTGAAGACTTATAAGACTATACTGTAGATTCTTTTGCAGTGGCATTTGACAAAGAAGGAAACTAAATAAAACGTGTTGAAAAAGCTGTACCTTGGCAGTGTGTGTCTGCACTCTGCAGTCTGTACCCAGCAGGACACTGACAGTGGAAACTCCCTGGGGAGTTCACACAACCGAAAACACAGCCCGTCACAGCTGTGGGCAGTGCACACTCGTCCACATCTGCAAACAGAAAACATCTTCAGAAAAACCTAGGTAATAAAACAAGTGCATGACAGAGACAGGCAGATATACAGTACATGTATCTCCCATCACTGACGCGCACCTGTGCAGGACGTTCGGTCTGGAGATGGCTGAAAGCCTTCATCACAGACACACTGAAAAGAGCCAAATGTGTTGATGCATTTGTGCTGACACTGGTGCTGTCCCTCCACACACTCATCCACGTCTACACAAAGAGAACAAGAGCTTTCATGAAAGATGGTTGAATTATTAATTGCATGGTTAACAAAAAAAACAAATCTAAAGATGAAAGCTTCACTCATGTTTTCCATGTTTGGACTGATGTTTTGGCGATGAAAAGCTATCCTGAACACAGATGTTTTCTCTGTTATAGACAAGTAACAAAGAGGCCTGCATGTCAATAATGAGGTGATCTATTCTGAAAAGCAGATGTACTTGTGACTGGACACATCCAGGTCAAAACTGGTCTGTTTATTGTCATTAACTCAGTTTTGAGATAGGAGTGTTTCCCGAGTTTCACTAGAAACCTTTTCTGAAAATGTTTTTACTGAACATTTACTGAAGCAGACAGGTGTGGATCAAAAAGGTAAAGGCTTTGGAGCTAAATCTCTCAAAGACTGTAAATAAACCACCTGTATTACAAGCTTTGTTGTCAACCTAAAATTTAGCAATAACTCTGAAGTCTCAACTCTTTCAACATCATCTCCTAATCACTGTCACAAATAGTAGGTTTGCTTTAAACAGCCCAAAAACTTGAGACATTTTTGACCCTGTAAATGTCACTGTTACAAAGCAGTCACACCTCCATTAATCTCACAGCCTGAAACATAAAACGTGTAAAGGCAACTCTCCGCAGTCCTATAACACTCCTCAGAGCACAGCCTGTCACTTTATGGAATAGCCCGGGGCATCCAAATGGGATTAAGGTAAAAAGGGTTCATGTCTGACAGTTTACCTCGACACGTTCGTCCGTCTTGGAGCAGAGCGAACCCCGGTCGGCACAGGCACCGGGTCGAGATGTGAGTCTGGTTTGAGTCCTGGTTGAAAAGGTGGGAGTGAGCACACAACTGGGAACAGCCGCCGTTATTCACTGAACAGGCTGTCAGCTCTGTAAATGTAAAGCAGCAGCATGACAGCTCCAAGAGAAAACAAGTTAAGCTCAAAGATCATTAGTCGAACAGTCTGGTGTTTAAAGATAAACAAGTCATTCACTAATCCAGTGGTTCTCAAAGTCTATGCCATTTTAAGTTTTCTATGAACACACTATCTATATAAATGTTATGAAATTGACTTTAGTTTGCTGTGCTGCTTCTTTGAAATGACATTTTGAATCCCACAGTTTTTTAAGAGTCAAAACATTTAGAAGTTTAGTAAAGTGTATTATTAAGTTGTAGCAGAAATCCAATAGTCCTACATTTCTTAGTTATCAGAGATTCTCAAGTAGCACCACAGAAAGCCAAAGTACCACCAGTGGTGCCGCTTCCACAGTGTGAGAACCACTGCTCTAATCTACAACCATCTGAATGTGTTAATAGTGAAGTCAAACACCTATTTTCAAATGGCTTAGTTCACTTTTTCATGTCATTTTCAGGGTCCAAATTCAATCTTTCATAAAAGGGTAATGCAAAATAACTCATATATTTATATAACACTAACTATTTAACATAGCCCTGATATGATAAAAATATATAGACTCCAAGACAGTTTGATGGCTCCTTCACATAAATAAGGCAGAGGAACCCCTTCCCCAGATGGCTGAATACTAAACTATATAACTCTGACTCATTGGGTATATACTGTATATCTCACCAGATCAACACAACTTTTCATGCATAACAGTCCCATGTGATGTTGATTTAACATATATGTGCCAAACTTGTTAGGTAAAGATGCACAGAATAGCTACAATCAGTGCTGGCTTTTTAAAATCATGCAGACACAACATTAAATTTCACCTCAAATCTGACCTAAACAAACAGGCGTGACTCCGCTCCACGTTCCTCCCTCTTGGCAGTGGCTGCGAGCGTCTCCGTGGGCCAGAGTATAACCCGGGTAGCAGACGTACTGGATGTATTGCCCGTACTCTATAGGTCCCGGGGTCTCTTTGTTACTGAAGTAAAACGTCCCATGAGCAGGGACAGAGGGGTACGGACAGGAGGGAAGTCCGCTCGGTAACAGGGAAAGGTTAGACTTCCCGTTAACTCCACTTTGGGTCCATTTAGGTGTTGTTGAAAATATGTTGTTTTCTGAGGCAGTGACAGGAGAAGAAGTGGTTGGAAGAATGGATACAGTAGTAAAAGTAGATACTATCTCCTCTTTTTTGACAGGGGCCGACTGTAAGAGCAAGTGAACAGTCTGGAAACCATTTTGAGCTGTTTGGTCTTCATCTACAGCTTTCGAATAGTCTGTGGCAACATTTTGAGTTGTGGGTTTGTCACTAAATGTTGCAGACACAGTGGACGGAATAAGCTGAGATGGTGGCACTGTTGTAGCTGCAGCAGGTTTTGTTGGAGCATTTGTAGAAGTTGTAGCATAAAGTGTTAAAAAAGTCCATTTTGTTTTGGTGATTGTAGTAGTTAGGGCAGCAGATGGGGTCAGGACAGTAACCGGTGTAGGAAAAGTGTGATGTTCTATTTGTGACTCTTTCTTTTCAGAAGAGGTTGTACTTGTGAAGAAAGAATGCGGCCGTGGCTGAGTTGTCACTTCAATCCTGTCAGTGTTTGAATCAGACTTTTCAAAATAGAGAGTTGTGTCTTTGAAAGCTGCCTGTGTTTTGAAGCGAGACGAGAGTTGGGCCTTGACATCTACAGCAGTCTGGAGAGTGTGGTTGATGGACGGCTTTTGAGCAGTGACACCAGAAAGAGCGTGCATCATGTCAGACTCTATAAAAGAAATGGCAAAAGAAAGAATGACCATAAATGTTAAAAAGAATCCTTATAGTTGTAGTGAGTGTAGAAAATAAAGCATAAAGCATTTTTTCATCCTTTTACAATTATACAATCCAATCAGAGCATCAAATCCAATGGTTTTGCAAACAGACATAAAAGTAAGTGGCACGAGGGAAACCAGAAGAGGCTTGCATTTCTTTATGTATATAAATTCAATTTAATTTGTACTCTGGCAAAGGAGACATTAAAATGTTGTAGATCATCTAGTTATAGTAATAAATTACTATTAATCAAAATCAGAATGCCATACAACTTTAAAATGCCAAACCAATCCTTGAAATGATCAAATCAGCCAGGGTTTTAGAAAGTCAGACATTACCTTCACAAACAGGCGTGGAGCTGTTCCACTCGTGGCCCTTACAGTACAGGACTGAGGGCCCGACCAGTTTGTAACCAGTGTCACATGTGAACGCGACCCAGGAGCCATCAGCATCTACACTAATGGAGCCATGAGCAACAGGTCCAGGACTGGGGCAACCTGAGCCTAAAAACATGTCAGAGAGAAAGTAGTTTAATCAATGAAATACATCTAAACCTAGACAGATCTAAACATAGTTTAACACTTATATCACGATCAAATGCTTTGATCTAAACTACGACCGCAAGACTAGGAACCTTCACAGACAGGTTAGTAAAGTGAATAAATATGTTGCTAAACACTGGCAGCAAAAGTTGAACATAATTAATAAATCCACTCTTTTAGGTTTAGTTTATTTGAAAATATGCTCTAGACAATATGACAAAAACAAAAACTCACATGTTAAAGGTCGTTTTAGGGCTTTTTTTGTGAAATGTGGGTGGAAAGTACAGATTGAAATCCACACTATTTAGAGCATGTGAACAGCTATGGTAGCCCTGCAGGGGCATGCAGTTGTCTACAAACAAACCCAGTGAAAATAGGTCTGAAGGTGATTTCGTTGCACTTTTCACATTCAAATAAAACTAAATCACTTTAGTTCATAAATACCTTCAACCTTCATGCGAGAATATGTGCTCAGATAGAAACATGAGTGTGCTTCTCCTTTAGCAGTGCTTAATTTGTCTGCTTCTTAGTTTGAATTGTTGTCCTGTGCAAGAACCTGTGCTAGCGTTGTAATGTTTAATTAATAGGTTAAATAAAGACACATGTAAAAGTCATAGGAAGGAGATGATGATGATTTACCTTACCAACACAGATGGGGGGATCCCGGGACCAGCGTCCAGATGCACAGCTGTTGGTCTTGTGTCCATGGAGCTTGTAGCCATGGTGACAGTGAAAGATCACAAACAGCCCGCCATAACGAAAAAACGTCTGCCCATTTTCTAGGTTCCTCAGATCACTGCAGGTTTTGCCTCCAAACACTGCAACACATGGGACTTTGGTCAATAAAAGAGCGCCAAATCTTGAAAACAAGGCTTTTGTTATGAAAATACAGCCACAAAAATGATAACAAGTCAAAATACCTGGATGTAAAATGTAAAGCAGAGCGAGCAGCGTTGCCAGAATTCTCTTGTGCACTTCCATCATGGTTAAGAAATTAGAAAATAAGAGTGGCACAGGCATTGAGGGAAGACTACAAAGAGTGAAAGTAGTCAAGGGGGAGTGAGAAGATTTAAGGGGGGAAGAAACGAGGTCTAATATTACGAGCAGATGGGCGGAGAGAAATTTAAGAAGGAGAAGGTCGCTACAAGACAAAACAGACAATTTGGGGGGCACCTGCTTTTTTAATTCATGACATTTTAAGGAAAATGAAGTTTTATCGTTTGTAAAAACCATTACATAAGACCAGCTATTTATCTTTCTTCATTAATAGTCCTTAAACCGGAGTGTTGTTGTAGTAGGTGTCTGCAGAACGCCTACAGTAAAAACTGAAGCCTGTTATTTTCTGACAAAATGCCTGGGCCTGTTTCCCCCCACTTCACTGTTAACTGTAATTATAGTGGGCAGGATGCCAGAGAGAGCACACAAACCTACTCAAACAATTCCTGAAGTAACCAAAACCAAAAATGTTCAATTTAGGCTTTATTCCTAGTCCCAGATAATCTTTTAAAAGCCTTCCAATGATTCATTTGATTACGACTACAGTAGAAGATATGACAAAGCACTGTAGGGGACTGTTGAATGTCTTGATGATTTATATACAAGTCAAAATGGAGATAAAATACAATGCCGTGTCTGCTCCAGGCTCAAATATTTGACCTTTTCAAGAATTTCCTTTAAAAAAGCTGTCTGCTGGTGACTAACAGATTTATATGTAACATCAACATGTCAAAATGTGGAAAATGATCATAGATTTACATCAGCGCAGTAATAATACAAGTGTGTAAATTATTTTAGAGAGCCTATATGCAATTTGGCCTACAAAAGAAAAAAGCAGAGAACAACCACAATAAAGCTATAAATCTAGGCAATTTCATAAATGCATTTTCTCTGTTTTTTAACACAATGGAGATGTTTATGGGATTGGTAATTAAATAAATCCTCATATGATGAAAATCCCTATTATTCTAAACCTGTGGGCCTTTAGAGAAAGTGGATCTGAATTAATCTGTAAACTGAAAGTCCTGTCTTTATTTAATCAGTTTTACTCTGTTTCTATGGGAGGGTTTTTGAGTGCGTAGCGCTCAGCCAATCACAGCTCTCTAAAGTAAGAAATAGTAAAAAGTAGAACTATCTGACCTTAAAACAGGGGTTAGTCTTGTTTCACATAAAAAACAGACTAGTGTTGCTTTTAGGGATAATATGTCTCAACAGGCCAATTCACAGCATGACATTATTCTGAAGCAGTAAAATAAAACCTAGACCTACAGGTATGGTACATGTATGTTTGATGTATGATGAGATGTAATCTGTTTTCTTTATTGAAGAATAATTATCTTATTTTATTATGTTGAAGTGAGTGGAAACTGCTGGAATCTGTGAATTTCCCACTGGAATGAGAAAAGTATCGACAAAAATATAAAGAAAAGTACAATTAAAACAAACTCAATTGTAGAAAAACTCTTACACCTTCAATTCCTGCTGAGTAATGACACCATAAGTCTATAAATAGAGCTTTTTTTTTTAGCTTTTGTTATGCTCCCAAAATAATTTAATAAATCATCATCAGGTTTACTTTCTATCACCCTATTTCCTGTCTGACTACACTGATAAAGTAAAAAAAAAAAAATCCTTCTTATTATAGCTTTAAAATCGGTGATGTTTTGGAAACTTTCTGGTTTAGTTGACTTAATATTAATGTAAACAACAAAAAAACTTATTGCACTGTTGCTGTATCCGGACATTAAGTAGGTATAAAAATGTAAAAACTGAATGGTTTTAGTCAGTCACATTAAAAAGCTGTGTCTAGTAACGAGATGTGAATCGATCTCCTCTTCATTAAAACTTCTCTGTGTCCATCTTTCCGTTAAGATACTGCTCCTTATTGTCCAGTTTATGAACGACTCTGAAGGCCTCTAAGAACTCAGTGAAGTCTATGCTGCCGTCTTTGTTGAAGTCAATGCTGCGAGCCAGGTCGTCAATGGCGCGGTCGTCAATGTCGACCCCGAGGTGTGCGCTGAACAGACGCCACGTTTGACGAAACTCCTCGGTGGAAATCAGACCTGAAAACATTTGATTATTGGTTAATTCTGAACTAACCTGATTTCTTTTAAAAGATTTTAGGGTTTGAACCAACTTTTACCTGAGTGGTCTTTGTCTATGATATTGAAAATGATCTCAATGTCTGTTCTGTATCTGAACAGAGTTTCAGCCAGGTTTGGAGTGACCTGAATGAGGATAAGAGTGATCATATTTTACAATATGATGTAATGGTTTGGAAATAATAAGAAAGACAGTGTGTGTTACATTGAAAGGGCTTGTATATTGTTTGTAGCCCCCAATACCTATGTATCATTATCTTTCTGGTTATTAAGGCATTTATTCTTACAATATTTAATAAAGGTTACTTTTCTTTTACTTCCATTTGAATATGTTCTCAGCAGTTTTAGTGATTTGAACCAAACCTGAGCCAGCTGAGCTCCTGGGCCCATGTCCTCAAAACAGGACTCATACTCCACAGCGCTATCTGCGGTCAAATGCACCAAATGAGGCCGCAGAGTCCTCCAGGGTAGATCAAGTCTCAAAACAGACTCCACCACCTGGGCCCACTCACTCACTGACACACGTCCTGAAATGACAGTAAATGTCACATGCAATTGAAACAAGATGGGCTTAACTTTAGTTGTAGGTAAAAGGGAAAAAAGGGAGACCTGTGTTATTCTGATCAATCTGCTTAAAGCCTGCCATGAGCTCAGAGCGATGAGTGAACAGTTTCTCCTTTAGGGCCCTGAGCGCGGACCCCTCTGCGACTCGGACTCTGTGAATAAAAGACAAACACAACTCTCCTTTAAGAGCCAAGGAAGGTTATTTGTCTTGTCAGTGTAGTCGTATACTCCACTCATCTACTGCATACCTCTGCGTGAGTGTCAGTTTGCGAGTGCTGCGGCTGACTTGGTACTGGTAAAAGCGTGGAGACAGGTCTTTTCCCACTTTGATGTAAGCCCCGCGGTTACTGCCCTCCTCATAATAGTTGGAAGCAGAGAAAATGGTGATAACCTGGTGAAGTCAATCAAAATATTTCACTTCTTTGCACATATTAATATTAATAATCAATAAATTACATGGAGGAGGAATTAACAAATGCAAGGGATAGGGAAGGTCAAAAAGCATCACAAAACATATAGTCCAAAAATAATTTAAGGACACACACTTGTCCTCTTTCAAGCATGTGATTGAACAAAAGCCTTTAGTTCATTAGTGTGCTTTGCTCAGTTTGTCCACTCTGAGCAGCAGTAGAAACAGGAACAGGAAGCAATGACTTCTTTTTCCAAGATAAGCAAAAGGTGTGATTATGCTCGGCTAAAAACAGTTCAGTCAGTAAGAAATGCGCCTTTAACATCCTTCAATTACAAATTATGACTTTGACTTTTTATTACTTTTTTTGTTTTATGAATAGGCTTGTGTGGTAAGTATTGTAAGTATCTCTGAAGTGGGGTTGCATCAAATCTTTATTTATTTGGGGTATTTCTTGGCTACTTTTCATTCTGCCTGCCACATGTTCAACTTCTTGCCTACCTGTCCTCTGTGACAGAGCTCGTATCCCTCTTGTTTGCACTCGTGGGAGCGGATGAGCAGCTGCAGTCCGTGTTGAAGCAGCAGTCTTTGGGTCACATCAGGGCCAAAGTAGCAACCTCCCCCTCTGAATGTGTTGGGAGTGCAGCCATCCTGATTTTTTGGGTCGCTCCACAAAATATCCACTATCTGTCATTAAGAAGAGCTTTACTTCAGAAATAAGTGAAATGAAATATACATAAAATATTAAATTAGATTACCTACTGAATCTAACCTGTTTCCACTCTCGTTCATGTTGTTGAGGCGTCGGAGGGGCCAGGGATGAAAGAGAGTCCAGGAAAGGCACTTGGAGGGTGTTCACAGAGAAAGGCATGCTGGGTGAAGACGGGCACGGCCGAGGCGACAGGCTAGACGGTGTTCGAGGCGAGCAGAGAGTCGAGGAGGAAGAAGACGATGAAGATGATGTGGAAGAACAAGAGGCAGCGCTGTCCTGTCGCATCAGCTGGCAGCGCCTCTTTCTACCGGAAAAATGTGAGTAAAGATGCAGTTGATATCAATATGAAGAAATTCAAAGAACACTTTGTCAAATATTTTAGTAGATGCCTTTTCTTTGATAAAAGCTGATGTTGGTATGAGAATCAGTGAGTTTTCTCAACTTGCATTATGTCCCTATCATTTTTATTTGACTGAAAACTGTCTGCCCCAACGTTAATTAAATGTGAGCCACATGATCAGGTGAGGCTGCTGTCCCACCTTTGGGTGGGGGTTTTGAGGCTTTTGTAGCTGCTGCTGTTGGGACGAGAGCCATCTGTTGACCTGAGCCTCTTGACCTGTCTGCAAGACTGCCCTATGTCCAGCTGCTCGAAGCTCTGTCTGGGGAGTCTCAAAGCAGATTTCACCTAGGAAAGGAAAAGCAACTGAGTGAGAAACAAAGCTTGAATGCCATAATCACTCACTTTCACTTTAGGACTGCACAACGTAAATATGATATGTGCAAAGTCATAGTTGAATATAGAAAACTACACAATATTAGTTATTAAAATTCAAGCTTGTTTTTTATTCTATACACATTCCAAGATAGATGGATGTGTAGCTTCAAGTACTGCTTTCCATTTGTATATGCTCTTTTTTTTTAACACTTTTTAACTGCAAGATTTTTCACAGGCATTAGTGTGATCAATGGGAGACATTTTATAAAATTCTTTGTTTTTACTAGAGACAATATGATGCAAATTGCTTCTTTATGCCAACACATATTAGGTACATACAAGGTTTATGGCTGGTTCTAACCTTATGTCTTTCCACAGAATTGAGAAAGTCCAGGTCAGTCTGGTCTGATATTCCTCCGTGGACAATCAGAATCTTTCCATCTATTACTGTGGCCACAGGCAGAAGACTGAACACATCCTGGAAAAGCTGGAGGATTTCCCGTCCGTGGGTCTAGAAGCAAAAAAGCCCAGTCGATTACAATTACAATTAATGTCAGTGTGAATACAAAGATAAAAACATTTGTACCTTGTACTTCTGCATGACTTCTTTTGTAAACCCATATCTGCATTCCAAAAAACCATAGTCAAGCAAGGTCAATTACCTAATACTATACTCTTCCGTCACTTTATTCCTCTAAATATCTTACACACCGCAGATTCATTATGTGATCTTCGTGATTCCCTCGGTTCAGATGCATATAGTCCGGATATAGCAGAAGGTAGGCAAACAAAAGGATGACTACTTCAATGGACTTTTTGCCTCGATCCACAAAGTCTCCATTGAACACATAAGGGGTTTCTGCAGAGGGAAGTCCATTCTGTACAAGAGAATTAAAACATAAAACCAGCAATTTGTGAATGGCTTGAAATAAGTGTGTATACTGTAATTAGAATAGCAATGTACCTTGTAAAATATGAGGAGTAAGTCATCAAGGCGCCCATGCAGATCACCTGAAACAAAGCCGATAATATACATCAAAAACTATTATTGCATTTTATATTAAAGGCTCTCAGTACTGAAATGTCTTATCTCATATTTTCAATAGAACAAACCAAAGTTCTGGATTTTATGTCTCATCTACGGTCTATAAATTAGAGCAAACCCAGGCATAAACGTCAGATGAATCTACTGTAATATATTAGATTGGTATAAGCCTGCTCTCATTTTAAAATGTTTGTTCAGTTTTATGTCTTTTGAAGCAATGCTATAATAACACACATTTTCTAATTTAACAAGTTACTGCTCTGGTTCAGCTCTGGTTTAATTCAAAATCTTATTGACTTTTATGAGATGGTGCTGTGAGCAATAAATGACAGCAGAAGAGGAGTCAAGTGGCTCATCAGTGTGCAAATAAATCAGGGCTCCCACAGTCAGCTCTAGTCAAATCTTATTCACAACATTAATGGCCAATTAACCAGTAACAAGAGCATACATTTATTCATCTCTTTGCTATTTTGTTTGACTCATTGCAGACTTAAGATACCCTATTACCAAACCAATTACAAGTATTCATTAAACGACAGTCAAAGAGAGTTAAAGGTCTAATGTGTAATTTTTGTAGTATTAAGTTGAACAAAATGAAACACATCACAGTCTATGTTTTGAGTGGTAAATATTTGCATGACTATCAAATTAGGTTTGTGACAAATGACTATCCAGATCTTAACCTAAAAGTAATGGCTGTTTTACAGTGACCTACCACATATTGTAATGTCTTTGGTGTAGGACGTCGACAGGTGGACAATGTTGGGCATCTGTCTGAGGAGCTTTTTAGTTTCATACAGCAGCTGCAGCAAATATCTGGCATGTAAAGTCTGTCAAACAGAGACATTAGTTAACTTAATTAACTGAATGTGATATGATAGCATGAAGCTGTTTACCTGCTGCTCTTTAAAGGCGCTGAGAAGAGCGTCTGTATCGGAGACAGACAGAGGAAAGGAGAGCCTGGGTCCAGTGTACGAGTCCGGGACTGGAATCATATTAAAGCAGGTTTCTCTGTCCAACCATGGGTCGACTACAGGATCTAAGAGCTGGGAAATCAAGTCTGAAAAACACAGGTAAAGCTGCACAAGATGTTATGTTTCCAAATTGAAAGCAAACTAGATTAGAGAAGTTTTCGATCATTTAAGATATGTTTCTTAAAGTACTACACAAGTTTGATAAAATATGGACTTTTTCATAAATGTTTTGTAATAGGGACATCTGATTTAATTATAACAAAGTCCGAAATTATTGCAGATAGCTACTCCACACTGAGATTTGTCAATTTGTGTCTATTAGTGAAACAGAAAAAGCTGATAATTTTAAGATAAAAGGGTCTGTAAACATTTGTTGGTCCATTCCTGAACTTTGGAGGTAAGCTTAAATGTATACTTGCTGGGGGTAAGCTTAAATGTATACTTGCTGGGATAAGAAAATATGAATCTAGTGTTGTATAATATATTCTCCTCTAGCCCAACACAAAGCCATATCCAGATTTGTGTGACCTCACTGGGTTGTATTAAAAGGCCACTCCAATATGCTAATGACAAGAGAAAAAAAACTCTTTGTAATTTATGCAAATTGACATGGTGCGGACCAAACACTTTTAATAAACACCACACACTCAACACTGATACTGAACTAATAATACATATTAATCCATAGATTTGAAAAAAAACTGTAATGAGTCCGAAGCCATAAAAAAGCAGGAGGACAGTCCCGAGGATTAGCTTTGGGCATGATTCTTTTTAGCTGAATGAATGTGTTAGTACACACAGCTGTGCAACACACCGGCCTTACACTCACCAGTGTTGCTTGGCAACAAGGCAGCACTGGGGTTTCTAGACCAAAATACAGAACCATGACTAATGAAGGACAATTAATTAAATCAAGTAAAACATATACCTTCCTTTTCTACAAGATTTACAATAACAAGAATTAATTTGTAAGGCCATTTTAACTGCATTAGTGGATATTAGCAGTACAATAATAATTTCTTAAACAACGATCCTATTATCCTTCTAAGTTTAAGCTTTGCATAAGTTAAGTAACAAATAGTGGTTCAGGAATGACCTCATATCCCATCTAAGCTAATAAAAACTCTTTGCATCAGACAAATAAAATCCCAAAATAGCAGCACAAACTTTCAAATGAACTTGTTAAAGATTATGGTGGTCTTACCTGGCCCGTTTCCATTCAGCTGAGTGAAGTTGTCCAGCATGAAACTAAAGAAACTGGAGAGCTAAGGAAAAAATTTAAGATACATAATTCACTGTATGAAAATTGTGCAAAGTGCAGTTGCAGGTTTTTGGAGCTCACTTGTAGCTGGTCCTGTTCCCCTGCATATTCAATAGACTGGAAAATGTTCCAGGTGTAGCGCCGCCTCATCTCAAGATGGGCCATGTAGCGCCGATACCACCGCTGGATCAGAACAGCTGCCTTCATAGCTACAGCAGAAGAGGGGCAGTAATGATATAATTTTTTTTTAAATAACATGCTGAAAGGTCATGAAAGGTATTATGTATTTTATTTATTTTAGTTAAAGTAGCTCATTTTGTGGTCATATAAATACCTTAAAAAGGGTGAAACCTTTTTTGCCAAATGACTCTAACTCTGTTTAGGCAAGTTTTCACTAAGTGGTCAGGCAATTGAGCAAATGATGTTTTTTTCCTCACAATGCAGCTACAGAAGCTTTACCTTCTGTGGTGTTTCTGACCCAACCCGTACTGTTACAATTGTTTTACTAAACCTAAATAACAGTAATTTTGCTTATATAAATTTATAAATATAATGGCAAAAGGGTGTATAAGCAACATAGCAAAGGAATTATGTTAAAAAATATATATTAGAAGTCATATGAATAGCGTGCAACAGAGTGTGCATGAGCAAGAATACATAGGCGCTAAAACTTTATACAGCCCTAAAGGGGTAAGAAGTGGAAGAAGAATGAATGAATCATATGTAAATAGGGTTTTAAAAGCAAATCATTCAATCAAAATATTCTGCAGAAAACAGAACAGGGGAAACACTAAAACAAATTAATATAATTACAAACTGGGCTTAAAACAAAAGTAAATGCAGCAGAGGATTAATACAGATTAATGATAAGAACATTATTTCAAAAAGTTGGTCAGTAAAGGTGAGTTTAAAGAATAATAACAGTGATAGCAAATGAGGTTTTGCTGAGATAAGGTTTAAACATGAGTAGCATAATAAAAAGCATAAATGGATGTCTCATGTTAAAGCTAAAGTACTGTTTTGAGCCACTGTAAATAGGAAATGATGTGAAACACTAAAGCGCAAAGCATGGACGCACACATCATGTTTGCCACAGATGGATGATTATACAGTGGCGGCGTCTTACTCAGAACCGGGCTGGGATTCCTTATGGATTCACCTGTTAAAAAAAAAAAAAATCAATTCAGCATACAAAACTGTTGACTAAAACCAGATGAACAAGCAGACAGAGAGAGAGAGTGATAACAAGACCCAGGGGGACAGAGGAGGAGCAGAGGGACCAAACAAAAAAACTGCAAATCAAAGAGCTTTAGGGACAAAGAGCAGTATTTATGAATAAAAAGGTGATAAAAGAGTGACATGCTAAATTTGTGAAACATGTACAGTTCTGTGAGAATATTATTGTATACACAATACCCATACCATGATGCTAATGCCGTGGCAACACCAACAATAAACACACAACATACTTAATAAAGAAAGAGTATTTATTAAAAACAATAAAGCCATCCCTCTGTACATTCTCCTGGAGTTATTTTGATTTAGGATGTCACTCAACTCAAACAGTGGATATCTGTTAAGATGAAGCAACATTATCTAACAGGTATAACTTCACCTATCACAAAGGCTGTCTTATTTAAACAGGTGCTGTAAAGAAACAACTCGCTAGGTATAAATAATTTACCTTGGCATACAGCATGTTGTGTTTTAATCCTTACCATCACATCAACACCGTTATCATAACTCTTTCTATTGTACACAAAAACTAAACAAAACCCAAACGCCTCATGCAATGCACAAACAAAACTTTCTACTGTACAAAAGTATGTGGTATATATGGTATACATCCTAGTAGTACTGAGAGTAAATCTTCAGTGCCAATAAAAAAAGTAGTTAACCTGTTGTATTTCCCTTTTTGAATAAATTAAATGCTGCTTCTAGAAAACAAAAACCCAAACATTAAATCATTACATACAAGGATGCACATTCTGGGAATTTGGGTAATATTTAAAGCTTGTTTTAATTAGAGAACAACACCTTTTCCTCAAAGGTGGATCAATTTGATCTCTGCTCGTTAGGCGTAAATGACTCACAGTTTTAATAAAGGGGGTGATGTGTTCCTTCTACCTGTCGCCACTCTTTTGACCTGAGTCTCTGTGGCTACTGATGTGCCACACCCCATAATGGAGTCCGACAAGTTGTTTCTTTCCCCTCAGATGGCATGTGACTTCTTAAGATGGGACCTGTAAGAAAAAGACATCCAATCAAGAGGAGATTTTTTAGATCATAGTTGCCCTTTTGCTTAAACATCAACTCAGTGTCCAATGTTAAAATTTAGACCCTGCTTTGAGCTGCAATATCACAAATGTATCATTGACATGACATTTGCAATATTGCTGAGGTACCCTACAACATTCACACTTTGCATGTCACTCACTACAGAGCAATTAGAAAGTCAGTTTTCAACAGTGTGACCAGTGGATATGTATACCAAAAGCACAGAATTAATTTAGTTTAGTTTGTGAAATCCAAATTATTTTTCATCTTTGCATATAAGTTGAGGCTGAAAGTCTGTGGAGCCACTATGTTCAAATGTTATTGCTCAACAAACATGTATTATTATGTATTATTTGGTCTCGTAGCTCAACCCTGTGGACACTGAATTAACCATTTAAGTAAAATAACCATGGAGTCTAATCAATCACATAGCCTGTATGTATTTTAGCTATAATGGGAATAATAAGCAAGACCTATTTTATCTACAAGCATAATACCAAGGGTTGCAAAAGAAAATGTTAATTAATTTGACAACAACACAAAGAGGCAACCTGTAGCCTGCAGAAGTCACAGTGGAGTCAAAACTTGTTCTGTGGTGACATTTTAACAACAGTAAACAATGACCTCCAACGATCACATTTAGCTAATCATATTAAGCTACTATAGCTAATCATAACATCTAGCTTACTCGAATGAAAATAACCAGAGAAAGAAATTACTTAATTTGACAACTCGTTTCTGTGAATATCCCACAAAAACACCTCAAATCAACTGTAGCACAAGAGCTAATCGTTACGAGCTACCTATGCGTTCAATTTAATTAGGTATTTTCTTCTCTGCCACACTCAAAGTAGGCTTTATTAAAACGTCCTTGTTGGAGTGCAGACATTGTTTTGATGAAATTAGCCCCAGCATCACCTTTTTCCGAGTCTCCTACCTGCAGCTCCTGTCCCTGAAGTCCTCTACAATTAATCACAGGTCTCTGTGTAGCGTAACCACAGCCTCATTAGAAGATAGAGATCCCACATTTTTATTCTATTAAAGGTTATCGCTGGATGGAGAAGATGTCTAAAGATGTGCCGGCTCTGTGCAGCGCCTCCTCGGGATGAAACCAGGGGACTAGTCCGGAGAGAAGAGAAGGAGAGGGGCGGGGGCTGGAGGCAGGTGGATTAAAACCACATCATCATTATCACAGCAGCTCCTAATTTAAACCCTAGCTTTAGGTTAAGGTTTGTGTTACCGTCGGTGTTTGTTTCCTTTAATTAGCATTAGCATCGGACATACTAGAAACTATTATAATAAGCTGTTTAACTTAGTCATAAGGCAATTCGATTTTTTTTTGTTTCTCTGATAATACAATGTTTCATTGTACATGTAATTTACATTTACAAATGGATAAAACCTTCAAAGTATGATAAATGTGACACATAACATTCTAAGTAGCTAGCAATAAAAGTGACCTGTAGCTGTAAGGTAGCTGTTAACGGCATAAAAAAAATATGGTGTCATCTTCAGGTCGAAATAGGCCAAGTGGTAAGTTTTGAAAAATAGATTAATTCATACAATCATGCAAGGTATAGAGCTAAGGGCATTTTTGTCTAAAATAATAGGGCCAATGGCTTAGATATGTAACTACCTTATTTACACCCAGACTTTGTTGGTAAAAGTCTTACAATTACAAGATCAAATTGAGTACAGTCAGGAAAAACTATGTTTTTAGTTGTATTTTCAGCAAGTCCCTGGGTATAGCTGTTGATCAATGATTTGAAAAGAACTGAAATTGCAATCTGCACTTCCACCACCAGATGCTGCCATCTCTTCTTCTAGTTTCTTATCATAGTTTCTAAATATCTATAGAACATGACCCACCATTTTTATTCTGACAAAGTATTCAAACCAAATAAAGATTAAAACACTTTTATTGAAGGTAAAATATTTAAAATTGTTTTGTCCATTGTTTCAAGCGGCAGGTTTTGCTCGAGTTCTTAGTCGGATGATTGTCACTGCATCATGGATCTCCTGTAGAGTGACCACCTTCAGCCTGTTGGTTTTTGACAGTTTGGATGCCTCTGAGCTCACCAGCCGGAGCAGGACTGGCCTGGGAAGACCGACCCGCCTCAAGAGAAAGTCTGGGGTCCTCGTCCCACCTGGACTCACCTGCAGACATGTTACGTAAGTCTGAAACTCTCTTACGCCTCGCTCTTAAGACTGTCCCATTGATAATGTAAGATCTATAGTAGCATAAGCTTTGGACATTTTTACTCAGGAAGACTGGTGTAGTTTTTAGACATGCTTCGCTAACTGACTGTATTTCAAACAACAGACTTTAAGGGTTTATGACAATACTTTTCAAATGGGTAACATTTATATTGCCTAGCTCATCTCCTTTTAAAACTGTCCATCATACACACAACATACTAGTTTTTGCTGTAGACCTGACCTCTTTGTGAGCTTTGAACATGAGCGTGGAGTGAGCCCGAACCCTCTTCTTTGCTCGCTGCTGAGGAGCCCGGCGTGATACTTGAACAGGAGCCTTCATTTTTTTCTGTGTTTTTTCTGATTTGCTTAAATGCTACAGCAATGCTTTCACAAAGTCACCAAGAGGAACCAGGGACAAAGAGGCTGAAGGGTGAAAAGGATGTGTTAATGAACACAAAGTGGAACCAGCTTGGTGTAATTAGGATGAATGACTTTCACCTACGTGGCTTTGATTTTCTCTGTGTGGAATCACAAGTCTTTAGCCTGAGCAGAGGAGCTTAAGAACAATATCCAACTGTAGACACTACTGCTATTTTTGAGTAACACTGTGAGATAATTGTAACTGTTAACACTCTTCTAAAAAAATGATGACATTCAAAGAAAATTCAGCATTAATGACTCAGAAACATCTTTTAGATTAAATCTACTTCAGTTTCCTCTGAATTATCAGATGATTGGTTAACTTTGGTATGTAACTATGCTTATTCTTTCAGGCAGCGATCAGAAATGTGTGCATTTTTTGTAGCAGATAAGTCATGTTCATGTTTCCTATCATTGTATAATCCACTGGTTAAACTCCATAACATATAAGCCACGTATTGGAAAAATATGTTTAACCTTGTTTCATTTGTACGTACACTCATGGAAAATCAAGTAAGCTATCCTTTATTGAGCCCTTAATGCAACATTTATCTCCCCAAATCGACCATACTATTGCCCACTGTCCAGTTGGATTTTGCTCTCACTGTATAGCTTTCATGAAGGATGTGTGTGGATGGTGCATGTAGCGGTTGGTGGATGAACAGCTGTAGGAGGGGCTTTGTCAGATAAGGCTTGCGTTAGGTAAGGCCATTAGCGTCCTATGGATTATTCTAATCCAGCCTCTCTATCACTGCTGCCTTGGTTGCTTAGTTTTCGGTCTGTCTAGGCTGGTTTGGTTCAGGATGGCTCTTGAAGTGCAACATCTTCTCTTGGCCCTTCTATTGGGAGCTAATGGTGAGAATTTAACATTAACACTTTGATACTTTCTGTTGAGATGTATGCTGTTGTAATTGTACGAGATTGGTGATATTTAGACATTGTCCTTCAGTTTAAATTTGTCTGGGCACGTTATCTTTTTTTGTTACAGAATTAATTCATTTAGCCTCTAGCTGTTTATTTCTTATATTAACATGGTTACAGACACTTGAATTCCTTTACAATACAAGTCTGGTGTCCTAACATGTCTTTGTCTTTGTGTTTCTGCCTAAATGTACTTATTTTCTTTCTGCCTGGGCAGTGGTCAACATCAATGCTCAAGAGGTATGAGAAAACACTATTTTTATGGAACTGTGGCTAGATAAGCTCATCATTGCTAATAGTGGAAATCTATTAAATAATAATGTTAACTCTGAGATGTTGTTTTTTTCCACCTAAAAGTGTTACACATTGAAGCTTTAAGGATGAATAACTGTGGTGTTTTTAGGTAGGACCGTCAGAGGCATGGCCCACCAGATCTTGCAAATGTGACTGTGATGGAGAGTCTCCCACTGAGTTTTTCTCCACGGGCTCTGCAATGGTGCGAGGAGTGGACTGTATGCCAGGTATGAATCACCAAACCAATGTCAGTGGAACATACTTTCAGTGTTAATAATAAGGGTCAATTAGTTAAGCCGGCTTGACAAATTTATACTGAATGGGGTATGTATAGTTTGTTTGTTTTGATTAACACTTTTTAGCAAATAGTATTTAGCTAGACCATCAGATTAATCGTGTCAAAAAGCAAACACAAGACTGCACCTTTAAATGATTAGACAAAATGCCTCACTCTGAAATAATCAAGATACAACCAACCAACTAATAATTAAAGTGAAATCACAAGAACATACCTGAAGGGTTATCATAGCTGTTCGTAGACCCTAAAAAGGAGCAGTGTGATGTGTGTGATCTGGGGTCATATAATTTTACACATAAATTATATGAGAAAACACTTTTCATCAATAGTTGATTCTCATTTATCTGTTAAAGATGATATACATTTAATATAATCATACAATTGAAACACACATATCTTGTCCTCACCTCTGTCATGGGCAAGATTGAATGTGAGCCTTCTCATCATAGAGCTTGGATTCTTAAAAATCCATCCAAATGTCAAAGAGCTCTCTCACAGCGGCTTTTTAAAATATGTAAAAATAGTGCTGTTAATTAAGAGGTCTCAAAAGAATGTGTATTTAGATGGTGAGCTGTAGAGGGAACAAAATGGCAAGGCTGACGTAAATGGCACTGATCCATACATGAACGGCATGAGTCCAGCTTTGGCACCACAGGGAGGGTAGGGCACGCTCCAGTGGACATTTCTCAGAAGGTGACCCAGATGGTGAGCACATTTCAAGGACGCACAAGGCTTCCATTTCATAATAATTCCCGGAAATTAATAAAGCAGCCATGGTGAGGTTATATGGCTTATTTAACTGTTCTTATGTAAAACATGCTCAGAATTTTTACATAAAGATAAAAAGAGATCAGCTTATAATTATATCCAGTTCAGCTACTTTCGCACATATTTTGGTGTCACCATTTGATATTACCAAATATCCTGTCTATCTCCATACTATACAGATCAACTCGTCAGACTGTAAGAATAAAATATACAGTGACATATAAAAATATGTCACTTTAATCATAAATGACACATCTACTGCTGATGGAAAGGAGAAAAATCAAATCACTGGATAATAACTGTTCTCAAGATGTGATGTTCAGTTTACAGCCTTGTACAGTAATAGACTGTTTTGACAAAGCACTCACTAAAAATAGCTATTACCACAACATGAACCTCTTATGAAGGGCATCGGGTGATACTGGCTCTTTAGTTCACCATGAGCAAATATAATACAGAGGAGACAGTCAGACAGTTGTTAGGTAAATACTTATCCTGACTCACACGCTGCGTTGTAACTCAGGGATTAGACAGGATGTAACCCTGTGCCAGATAGGCTTAAACCAGTAGTAAACAAAAGCGCAACGGGCCACACTGAATACTCTACATGTTTCTGAGCATCTTCATTCATGTTGCCAGTATCCTATTTCAAATACATGCCCACAGTTAGGAGGAATTAGGTCGACAGAAAACCCTCTCTGATGGTTTTTAAATTGAAGCAAGGGCAGATTGATGATAAAAACACGAGAAAAAACAGCGCTTAAGCTGCGGAGTGTAGTACATGGCCATCTGTCAGCTGGCTGCTTTAATGGACCTCATTGATCTCTGAGTGTGGCAAATTAAACTGCACGCTTTTAGGACAAGATATAGGACACTACGAGGGGCTTTAGGAGCAGAGGAAACGCTGATGACTTAAAAAGAGGGTTTAGGCGCATTGTTTATTTTTGCCTCTGAGTGTCCTCTCTCTCCACAGAGTGTCCGTATCACAGGCCGCTGGGCTTCGAGGCTGGCTCCGTGAGTTCAGACCAAATAACCTGCTCCAACCAGGAACAGTACACAGGCTGGTTCTCCTCCTGGCTCCCCAGCAGGGCCCGCCTCAACAGTCAGGGATTTGGGTAAGTCAACACCTAACCTATCTCCTAATGATGTGGTATTATTAGAAAGCTCATTACAGTCTTTTTTTCTGGTACACCACCCACAGAACATGTAAAAAGAGCAAACAAGTCTCACTTTATACAGAACCTAAATTTACTAAAAAGTGATTACCAAAGAATTTGTAAAAAACAGTGATTTATTTAACCAAATAACTAATCTTACTGATTTGCTAACTGTCAACTAAATAATAATAATAATACACGTAGCAATTTAAGATAAACCTTATTAATCTGTAAAGGAAAATATATTTGTTTTGTTGTCCTAGCTTCAATTGGACCTTTTTAGACAAACTGCACATTGATAGGGGTTGGTCCTAAGACCTTAAGGATGTTTACCAAAAGTGCCAACCAACATTACAACAACACTCTCTTTCTCCAGAATCCTTAATGAAGTGTCCAATATGCAGAATGAAAGGATCAAGTTGTGTTGCCTGTGACGTCATGTAAACCTTCAACCTAGACTTCACACTAAAGCTAGTCTAATTCAGTTTGATCAGCACCACCTTTTCTGTCAGATTTTTTTGCTTCACTGACAAAATGGTTTAAGCCAGATGAGAAAGTTGCCTTTACTATTATCCTCGTATATGTAGACCAAATTAATATATTTTAAGTGTTTACTCCTTTGCTTATTTGTGCCTTTCTGCTGCAGATGTGCCTGGCTGTCTAAGTACCAGGACAACAGCCAGTGGCTTCAAATCGACCTGCAGGAGGTGAAGGTGGTGTCAGGGATCCTCACCCAGGGCCGTTGTGATGCTGACGAGTGGGTCACCAAATACAGCGTTCAGTATCGCACTGATGAAAAACTCAACTGGATCTACTACAAAGACCAAACCGGAAACAACAGGGTGAGTCAAAGGCTATGGATTTGAATAACACACTGAGACACTATATCCACACATAACGACTCCTATGAATTAATTATAGGACTAGTCAACCGGCATGTTTTTTTCTCAGGTGTTTTATGGGAACTCTGACCGCTCCTCATCTGTCCAAAATCTGCTGCGACCCCCCATCGTGGCCCGTTACATCCGTATCCTGCCCCTGGGCTGGCACACACGCATCGCCCTGCGCCTGGAGCTGCTGCTCTGCATGAACAAATGCTCATGAACCTTTATTTGCTCCATTTTCTCCAAACCTCATTGTTAGTGCGCGTGCTCCATGAATATTACATGTGGTTCATCTAAACTGCCACCAAATCCAGAATTAAACCCTTTTAGTGCTAGGGTTGTTTTCTTTGATGTGAATGATGACCGAATAGACTGAATAGATGGTTTCATTTGCAACAAAATGGCATGAATTCAAAGCAGTTATTCCACAAAAGACAGTATTACTATAGAGGTTTAAATCAAGGTCTTTACAAAAACAAATGGGTCAGGTTTGTGAAATACTTGCTGTTTGAATTCTGCATGATCAGAAACCAGAGCTCTGTGACTGTCAACAAAAGAAAATTCCTGTTTCATTTGTGACTTTGTACTGTAACTCAAACTGCTTCATTTGATTTCTCATCATTATTTGGGGATTCTTGTTTTTATGTCTCAAAATATATATTGTATCTTAAAAGCATTTCATTCCTTCAACAAATCTTGTGTAAGCATGTGTTTATTTCACTGACAAAACACACTCCAAGAGCCTTTCAAAAATGTCCAGTTGGCTTTTATTACGAGACCCTATCATTTTAAAGTATGGTCTGTGTAGATACAATATTATTTTATTTACACCCTGTAAGAAATGGGAAAACATGAGAACAACAGCGGAGAAGAAAAAAAAATCTTCATTGTGACTTCTTGGGGACTCCAAGGCTTTAGGCCACTGAAAAGGCAGACTTACCATGTTTAATTTACAATCATTAGTGATTCGGATTTGAACAGTTTTAGGATATGATGAAGGGCACTAGAAATACACATCTTATCTCTGACATTCCTTGCCTTTAAAGGGGCTATGTAGTTTTGACTTCAATCCATTTGTTGTAAGCAAAAAAAAGTGCAATTTTGTTGGTCATAATGTATATGCTGTATCTGCTTCTATAGTTCACAGCTTTTGACTCAGCTTTTAGAAGAAAAGTGTAAGGTGGCTTCAAGATGATTTGTGGCTGCAGCAAACTAAGCAGTGCAGTAGCTCATCACTCTAGTGGTAAAAAAAAGGTGATATAACATACTGATGTCTTTGGCATCCAAATAAAAGACTATATTAGACAACACATAGTCCCTTAAATTGCCATCTTAAACTAGAAGCCCCACTCTATATTTGGCTCTTTATCAGATCACTGAATAGTCTGTGTTATAAGTGTATTTACCTTCTCATCTGTGAAGCTGTTTACTTAAACACAAAGTGAAGTAAACCTATGGATAAATATAAATGAGAACATCTTACATTATCTGTATATGATATCTTTATGCCACTAGTAGACTATATAAGCCTACTTTTGTCCAAAAGTCAGCTGACAAGAGTTAAATGCTTTCATGAAGGTACAGTAAGGTCATCCCTGAATATGACTGTAATGTAAATACAGAAACCCAATTCAGATCTACAAAATGCATTTACAAAAACACTGAAAACTCAAGTCATGTAAAATGTAAACAATCTTTTGAGACTAAATCTGTTTTTACAGTTCTCTTATTGTCAACAAACCCAAAGAAGACCAAGATTGTGTCTGCTTATCATTTTTCATTTCAACATGTTTTTCTGGGGGTAAAGCTATTTTTATTATTCAATTTAATTTATCAAACCTAACCTCCAAGTCTATGGTAGAAGCTTGAACATGGAGAATTAGTTTATATTATAGATGTTTTCTATTGATCAGGGTGACAAAGCCAATCATACACTAACACTGCCAAGACCAAGGATCAAATAAAAGATGTCTTAAGTATCAGGCAACTGTTAACTACCATGTCACTTCTCAGGAATGGTGCAGCTGTCAGACAATGTGAAGTTTAGTGAGAGGAAAAAATTGTGAAAGATTTGAGAGGCATTCCAAATCTATTCTACCTATCTGGACCATAAACATATATTATAAGTGGTAAAAGGGACCTGTTGACAGTGAGAGAACTTGAAATCTTAAAAGTTGTGGGTGAGGTATCCTTTCAACAGAGTTTTCTCCTGCTGTCACTAGCAAACATTGGTCTAAAAGGCTGAGAAACTTTCGACAGGGCTTTGAGATGTCACAGTCGTTCGATGAACATTAATTGCTGTTAAGGCTGTACATGAAATGGCAGTTTGAAGCTGAAAATGTTGTGGGGTTGGTTTCACAAAATTGTCTTAGACCAGTCTTAACTTCTAAACCTACATTTTTGTTTAAATAAAGTTTATGAATGCAATGCCAACACAAGACTGAGATATTCTGTTACCATGAAAAAGGTCATTTGAGTCAGTTAAATGCCACGGAAACAAGACTAACTTATATGCTTTGTTTGCTTATTGGTTAATTTAAATGACTGTTGCCTTGGAAACAGATATCTAACTAATCTGTTGGTAAAATTATTATATTTTTTCATAAATGTTTACTTTTTTACTTAAGCAATAATATTAGTCAATATAAATTAAAAACATTAAATTTTTAGGTTATAACAATGACCTTAGTTCTTCATGAATAGGGTTATCTTTTCAGAGAGAGTATACATAAATAAAAAGTAAAGAAAAAACATTAAGGATTGTCAGACAAATAAGTTGGTCACATCTTGGACATGGGTTAACCAACATTTTCTTTGGCTTTTTCATAATATATTTGTTGATACAATTATTTAATAAAGTTATTCTCCTACTTTCTAAACTTTTGGTTAAACGGGTAAAAACTGGTCCAACCTTAAAGACTGGTCTATACTCCTTATGTGAAACTGTCCCCTGTAAATAAAACTGACATAGGTGTAAAGCACAGAGGCATATGGTCTGGTTAATACCAAACACTGAAGATGTAAACATTTGTTGTGAGAAAAAGGGCAGATGAAATGTTGATGGTGGTTAATATACTTTGGGGTACACTAATAATCTCTATAAGTTGACAAAACAAACTTAAAAAGGGAAAATTGTGTGATATAAAGTGACTTTTTGTTAACAACATATCAAAGTGAACCAAACGACATTCACTGTTAAATATTCCTTGTGACATATTGTATTTATCAACACATAAATATCTATCTATGCATTTCTCTGTGTGGAAACTAAAGCTCTTGCAATTACACATTTATTCTATATTACTTTATTTATTCCCATATATCCTACATACTGTGTCATTTATAGCTTATATCCTTGAATTAAAACAAATAAATATTCAATAAATACTGTTTATATAAATCCTTTTTTTGTTCTTATCAAATAGAGCTTGAAAAAAGTTTATTGGCAGTCTGTGTGTTGCAATAGAGTCCTTTGAGCAGAAGATGGCGACAGAGAGGACACATGGGCAGTGTCCTTTGAAAGTTTTGTCACTGCAAAAACTGAAACCTTTGAAGTAAACGGAGAATAACATACATTCGAGAAAAATCTGGCTGCAGACCTCCACTGTGGGACAGTCCTGGTTTATGTACAGCTCCACCGTCAATAAAGGAAAGTAATATCCTGGAAAAAAGCACATCAAGATTCCACTTTGAAAGTTTGCCAATAGTGGGCCTATGCGGCAATGAGATCCCTGTGTGTCTATCTAGAAATGTTGACATTTTTTAAAACATCTTTTTTATTGAAGCTGTGCCAAAAGAAGATAAGTGGATCTTTCTATGTGAAATCAAATGAGGCCACCAGCTTGTAATCAATGTCCATCCAGCTTATGTGCAAAATTAAAAAACTCAGAACAGCTGTCAGGAAGAGCACTCTCTGTACGTGATTCTCAAATTTCTGCATTCACGTCTTAAGTGCTATTCTTAAAAGCCCGTCCACTGTGTGTCTTGACCAGGGTTTTTTTTAAGTGACATACATCTTATTTCCCACTGGCTCACACCCACAAACACAGGTTAGAAAATCCATTGCTGCATATGTATAAAATAATAACACAAGTTCTCTTATTCATTGCCGTGGTTTGGTTAGTTTTGTCCTGGGATGTAATGTAAACTGTTATTACCTGAACTGACAGTGGGACCAGAACAGATCCGCAGTGGAGGACTACGAGGTCCTCAGCCAGACCCCTCTCCAAACAACTACAACAGTGGCATCCCTGGACGGAGCAGGGTGTTCTCTACTCTCTATTCCTCTAAAAGACTCGTCTCATAAATTGAATATTCCACAGATACAAGAGACTACAGTTAGAGTTACTCCGGTGAATAGTGTGTACGTAAACGGGGAGCATTGTTGTTAGTGGTTTTACAGCGCGGTTTCCTTTAGGTCGTTGAGGTTGGGCATCCGGGGACGGGAGGCGCGGGTGAACGTGGGCCCGTTCTGCCCTGGTTTGATGCCCAGCTGTTCAGGGGTAAACTGTGCACCCTCTGCTCGCTGCAACGCCGACACGTGCCAACTGGACTCGATCTGTCCCGGGAGTGGGTAGCTGGGTTTGCGGCTCTTAGACTGAGCAGAGCCACTCACCCCCGAGTGCCCCCTGTTGTCGCCGTGCCCCCGGCCTTCGGGATAGCCCAGTTTGGCTGAGGGCTGAGGGGGGTTTGGGAGAGGGGCTTGGAAGCGCAGGTCTGGAGGAGCCGGAGGGGGCTGTCCCTGGTTTGAGGAGGAAGGGGACAGGTGCAGCAGCCTGCGGAGGGACTTGAGGGGTTGGCTCTGGAAAAACAACAGAAATACAAACATGAGCTCAAAACTTATTTACAAGATTTGTATTAGAAACTATTTCATTAGTTCTTTGTTATACATGTCTTATACATACTAAAATCATAGATGAGTGCACAGACAACTTTTATAGCTACTACATCTGCCTTTCTGTGAAGGTTTCTGTCCTTATGTGAATATTACTAACAGTCCATTTTAAATGATAATCATTATGCTCATATTTAAGTTAAGTTTTAACAGCTCAGTTCAGCTATTGATAATAGAAGTAATGCAATGTGATAAGGCTGAGTGTGGGATGTAAAAAAGCCATTTGTTACACCATTGCATGACCTTTCATTAAATAACAAACTAGTTGTGTCCCTCACTGCGCACCAATAAATTATAGAGCTAATATTTCTTGGTCTTTCTGGTTTTAACATGACAAATCTTGTTAATTTAACAGGATCTAACGGTATTTCTGAAGAACATTACTCTTTAACAGATATTCAGAGCAACAAACAGTGGAAGTTGGTTAATTTATTTAAATTTTCTACATTTTGTAATTGGACACATTTGTAGTCTACATTGTTAAACCACCAGACTTACCTGCATTAAGGCTACATTTTACTTGCTA
Organism: Rhyacichthys aspro; assembly: GCA_036850595.1. Classification (NCBI taxonomy): domain Eukaryota; kingdom Metazoa; phylum Chordata; class Actinopteri; order Gobiiformes; family Rhyacichthyidae; genus Rhyacichthys; species Rhyacichthys aspro. The sequence continues at coordinate 18,778,454 of CM072150.1, read as the reverse complement.
CGTTTAGTCAAAATGCACTTAAAGCCATTTCTAAATGCCACAAATGTACATGTAATTTCTGGAGAATTGACCGGTTTATATAAATATAGATTATCCTGCTCTGATTGTTTTGTACCTGGGAGTGTGAATCCACTGGTTTCTCAGGCGCCCACTCCACTCTATCCCTCTCCCTCCCTCTCTCTCTCTCCCTCTCTCGGTCCCGGTCTCTTTCACGGTCTCGGTCTCGGTCCCGGCTCTGCTCTCGCTCGCGGTCCCTGTCTCTGGATCGTTCGCGGTTTTTCCGGCGACTGCTGTGATGGGACGAAGACTTCGAGCTTCTCTGCAGCGAGAGATGCTCCTGACCATTACCAGGGACCTGTTACCAAAAAAAATATTGCAATAGTATCACTTACACAAGATTCATTTAAATGTCTCAAAACAGTTCAGATCCAGAGAGACCTTCATGCATTTCTTTGAGAACAACAGACAAAGCACAAGAAGATGGTGATGGTCTGTGACAACAGTGTTGGTTTTATATTGACTACCTACTCTAAAATAACAGCTAAGATTTTTCGTAATGTAAAGGTAACACTCCACCACAATGCTTCTGTGTTTTGTCTGACAAATTTCATTCTTGATACAACATCACAGAACCCAGTTCTACTAGTTCAGACTCGAACTGGAAAAGGAAAATATCCTTTCTTACAACTGAGTATTCTCTGTAGCACTGAGTGCTATAGTGTGCTGGATGTTACTGAATGTTACAATGATGGCAATTTGATAATTCTGTACCAATAATGCAGCAAACATTGTTCTGCAATCACACAAGGTTGAAATAATTTTAAAGCCCGGGGCTGAACTGGTAGAACTGGGTGCATTACTTGTTTTTGACTCTGATGTAATGATATGATGAAAATGTCTTCAAAGGATGCCATGCAGAAGTGTTTGCCTCAGACACTGCAGCATGTGAACTGATGAATGTAACAACGTTAGCGGTGCGACATACAGCTCTCATTTTGAAATCCTTCCAGTGTGACATATTTATCACTCAAGTCATATCAGTCAGCAGGGCTTGAGAGGATTTCAAAACCACAGTGAGTACAGTCAGTAACCAGAGCCACTGAGTATGACAGTTACAACACTCTTTGACCAAATCCTGTGTCATAATGAATGTCAAATAAATATCATGAAGAAAAATCGGTCTTATAAATGTAATATTACAATGTCCCTAACATGTTCATTGCTGACTGTCAATACTTAAGTCACTCATATGTTTAATTTTACTCAGAATTGAAGCTTAAATTAATTAAATAACATTTCCTACATATTTTGCCTTTGTTACTATTGGTGACAAAACAACAAATAAAATAAATAATCATATCCATGCAGACAACATGCCAGTCATGTTAGGAGCATCTTGTTGCAATGGGATATGATATGGAGACAGTACTTGGTCACTGAGGGGGTTTTTTGCCAATGTGTTTGTGAGTGTGGTAACTGTCATGACGGGGCTCTGTGAGAAGCATGCAGCTGTAGTGTCAGGGTTAGATTACTGGTGAGGCAGGGTAGGGCGCGGGAGGCTGGTGCTGTACCATGGGTGAGGCCACTACAGGTAGCACTTTGACAGCTGAGTTGTGCTTTAAGCTATTCTTAGAGCTAAAGAGGGGGAATAGGCTTTTCTTGATGCTCGGATTCCTCGAGTCCTCCATGTCGGTCTGTGAAGCAGAAAATGTACAGCTCGGCAACTATCAACAAGTCATCACAACCACACCAGAAATAAATACAGCTGCTGCACCTGATCCTCTACCGTCTGCACACATAGCACCGATAAACACATATGCAAAGGTCAAAAAACATGGAGAAAAGCCAAAAGACAGCTAATTTAAATTGCATATTTGTTTTTTCATTTTGCTTACTAGGGCTAAGAAAAATAGTAGAAAATTGAAACACTGATGGGTTGACAGAAGCTAGTCAATTGTTGAAAATATTTTATAAATTACCACATTTGTGTTTGTCATATTTACATCCAAGGATTAATAGTTGAGCACATTTACTATGAAACATATATTAACAAAACAGAGATGGTTCTGTATTGCAATAAAGACAAAAAAGTTCAATTATTAATGTAACTCATATATACATTCCCACTACATACATTTATATTGTATATATAGTCGTATATATGTCAGCCTTTTGGGTTTTCTGTGTGCTTGGCTTTAATTGACTTTCATTCAAGTAAAGACATTGCAAAGTAACAACTAAACTAAAAATAAAAATAGTTTCACTTGAGAACAGTTTTGGGCTACTTCACCACTATTTTACTGTTTGTTTTTTTTTTTGTTTGTTTTTTTTGCAAATGTAGTAATTCTGTTCTGCTTGAGCCAAGGACCAGTGGATCTTAGAAAAAAATTACGTTGCTCTGAGGCAGAGATCTGAGCTGTAAAAAATGAAGAAAGTGATCTTACAATTTGAGTTTTCTTCTTTTTCTTCTTGATGGCTCTGAAAAAGCCTTGTTTCTCCTTCTCTTTGGCTGGCTCAGGGGGGTTCATGACCATCACCTCTGCACCAGGCCTGCACACATAAGTATAAAAACAGTACTTATTTCTTTTTCAGATGCCTTTAATGAGATCAGAGCTGTGATATGTTTTATTGTTATTACAGTTTATTTAATTTAAAATATATCAGGACAGGCTGTGTGATACAGCAGTTTTATGGCTGAATACTCACCAGTCAAAGGCGGTCTGTCTCTTGGAGTGGTTGGCCATAGTGACAGGTGGATGGGACGGGTCTCCAGGTACGACTGTGACACCGGACACAACAGGAACGACAGGCACAACTGGGCCTCGAGGCTGACCAACTCCATCGTGGAAAGAGGTCGAGTTATCCGGTCTGGGGGAGGGCACTGAAAGCAACATACAGAAAGTGAAATCAACAGGGTTTGTTTGTCTTTTCTTTTCTCATAAAAACTTTTTTATTTTTACTTTTCTTCTTACAGTGGGACGCAGGAGGTACATGTTTTTACTGTAAGTGTAGGTGTAGCACAGCTGGCTTTGTTCTGACTTTTATTTTGTTGTTTTGAGAGAAATGTGATTCACAATATAAAAAGTATCATGCTTTTACTCCAACGTTGCTGAATGGTTTTCCTTAAAATAGACATTCAGCATGTTAATTGTTTGTGTGTTTTGTCACTTGTATTATTATTATTATTATCATGCGTATTATTCATAAGGTATTTTGTTATGACGATATAACTTTATGTGAATTATTTAGAAAAGAGAATTGCCTTTTTTAAATTGTATGTTGATGAACCAGAAAGGCTTTAACACCATAACATCTTTTTCAATTCAATTTTTGACCAAATGAAAAATGCAAAAAAGATGTTGGCAGAATTATGTTTCATTATTCCATTATCAACAATACACATCTCTCATGACTTTATTTTTGTTGTAGTAAATGGATAGAAGAACCTGCACGCACAAAGTTTGTTACCTCTGTAGAAGCTGCCAACCCTGCGAGGCATGGACTCAGTGAAAATCATCCGGTTTTCTTTGGACACGCCGTCATCAACATGAGGATCATGGTACATAACCTGGAGTTACCCCAAAGACGAAGAATTACACAAAGAATAAATCCTCAGTTTTTGTCGTTCCTATCTAAAGTCTCACTAACTGTAGCTGCCTTATGTGCATCACCAGACATTCAGGACATTGTTTAAGCTTTTTAAGTGAGATACATTTACACCAGCGACAACATGCAGAGAGGGACAGTAGGAAAAGGTAAAAACTGTGGACACCAGCGTTCAGTAGGGGAAAGTCAGGGGTCGGACCTCGTTTTTAGAGCGCTGTGTATGAAAAGCAGCAGTGTTGTCCCGCGTAGAGTCTTTGATGGGGGCACAGGGGTGGCTCATGTCTTTAGGGGACTGCTCACTCTGTTAAAGAGATGGACAGATGCAGGTAAAAGCGGACTGAAGCAGCATGAAGCGTGGGAATGTGAGACAGCAGCTGGACACAAGCACACACAAATATATCAGTTAATAAAACACACTGAGAGAAGGACTGTAGCTGTGGAGCGGCCTGTCCGCACCTGATATTAAAATGTGGCCTAAATAAAACCAAGTTGAATGCCCAGGGAGCTTGTACACAGTATGTTTCCATGTCACATCATTAAAACATTTATAACCAATTTACATCAACAGATCTCCTATTTCAGTGAGTGAGAAAGTCACATATACAGTACATCCGTCACATATCACAGTAACTAATTATCACTGGTAGTTTCTCATTTAGGAGAGTCATTAACAACACTAGGGAATGGTTAATGTTGCATCTGTAAAATGATGAGGATTTAGGCACAAGAGTAAAGTAAAAAATATATGCAAAATATTACAATTAGTATTCCTATGTAACACTGTAAGCCAATAGTTTATTATCACTGAAAGTAGATTTGCACTTGCTAGCTAATGTATATTTAGTGTTAGAAATCCCTTCAAATTAAGCATGTTATCATGTTATTATGTGAAAACAGCATTTGTAAAAACGTCAAAATCTTAGTCTTAAAGTAGGTACCAGGGACTTTTTATATTTTTACATTTGTCAGTTGTAGGAAATTGACATAAATGTACAATTTCAGGACACTAACTTTGGTCATGGTGTCAGTGCAGTCCTCTCTGGATGAGCTCACTGAGTGTCCTGTGAGAGTGGTGCGGTGCTGGAGCTGGGGTGACAAGAGCTGTAGACTGCTGGCCCGTGTGGGTATGGCCTGTCCCGGAACAGGCAGGCCGGCCATCCCGCCCTCGGTGCCGTGGGGTCTGTGGCGCTCCCTCCTCACGTACATAGAGTGGCGCTGGGGCCGCTGCTGGGAGGAAAAGGGGGACGTGTAGCCCAAACCGTAGTGGTAGGACTCATGGGGTGACGGCAGGGTGTGAGTGGAGGACATCCCAGGTCCTCCAGGGTCCAACAGCTCTGAGCCCGCCTCTTCTGGGACAACACAGAAGAGAAGATTAAAAAAACGCATGACCAACACATAGTAAAATTATGATCAATTGCTAAGAAAGAGACAGGATTTTGAAAATAAATCTACTCTACTTTATCTAGATATCAGCAATTTTATTTTGAAGGCAGAATTTAGATAAATAAAATTGTAATACTAGAGGCTATCAAGACCAAAACTTTAAGGGATGCAGGCCAAGTCTAGACCAAGACCAGTGCAGCATACATGGGAAGACATCCCAGGGAACCGTTAAAATCCAGACAGTCAAGACAGAGTCAAGTCTTTGACCAACTCCAAACTCATGAAGGAGATAGCTTTTGGTGAATGAAACAGAGTTAGAGATGTACCATTGACTTAACGTTAGTCAGAGTGCTGTCTTTTGCAGCCTCAGGGGCCCATTGTGTCTTTACATGGGTTTTGTCACAATCTTATTAGGTCTCGTAGTAGATGAGTATGTGTAAGAGGTGTAAGAGTAACCCTGGTTCTCACCTGGTACCAGTGATTTATGCCTTGATTTGTGACGGGACGAGGAGTCTAGTGTGCTGCTCTCCATGCGCATGTTGCCACTGCTGCGAGAGGCGGGGCTGTGGCCTGAGCGGTCACTGTGTCGGGCCGAGGGGCTGCCGGGAGGCCCAGGTGGACCTGTTTGGGTGTTGAGGTCCAAACAGCTGGCGGGAAAGAAACGTGCACTAGGTCCCATGGTTGTTGTATTGGCGTTGGGGTCATCAGGATGTAGCCGGGTGTCACTAAGGTTGCCAACAGATTTAGCATCGCTCAGTGCACTGTGGCTCTTGGACAGGCTGAGGTAAGAGGCCGAGCTTTTAGAAGAGGACGACATGGAGCCATGGGCGGAGTCGGCCATACTATGAGCGTGGCGGCCATGTTGTTTTTCAGGAGCAGACTGCAGTGTGTTGGTCTTTCCTTCCAGAAAAGTGTGGCGGCCGGACTGCTGCTGCTGCTGTTGTTGCTGCTGCTGTTGGGACCGAGATGAACTGGCTTTGCTGTGCACGTACTTCGCCCCGTGTCCTGGGTCAGACAATTTAGGCGAGGGTCCCAGACTGAAGTCAAACTCTTTGTTTTTGTCTTTGGGGCTGAGGAGGTGCGGCAGGTTGTTGTTGGCCAGGTCTTTGCTGGACGAGACGGATCTATTCAGGGTCTGGGACAGGTACTGGGTTTTAGGATGGAGCGTGGGACTTAGACTTGACGGCGCAGCCTTGTTGCCGTTGAGGAAATTCTCGTTGCCAAGGTGATGGAGGTCGCCGTGGCGAGGGAGACTAGAACATTCTTTGCTGTTGGAGCGACGACTGGTGCTCTTACTGTGACTCCTGGGGGGACGCATACAAGATTATTATGACATGTATTATTAATTATTTCATTAACATAACTATTCTTGTATTGAACTAGTCTTGAATAATAAGCTCATGTTAAATGAGATATAAAAATGAATAGTTACCATTGTTTTTGTATTTATATATGCAGGATATAACAATATTATAAGAAGGTTTTGTGGGCATAATAAATTGTGTATACAGCACATGTTATTATCTTGGTCAATATCCTTATAGTTTTGTTTGTTTTAATTGTTATGTTTTTGCTGGTCCCATTTGCAGCCATCTATAGCCTCTCAATGCTCCTGTTTACTTTTCCAAACTCATATCAGACTATAAACAATCTACTGTAGGGAATACATTAACTATTCATAAGTGGCATGTTTTTGGTAGTTTGCACAATGTGTGTGGGGAAAAAAAGTATAGCTTCAATGTTAAGCCATATAATGTGAGACTTGTATTGTAACAGATGCACAACAACAATTATCTGAAAAAAGACATGTTAAGGTTAAGTAATTTTGAGAACCAATGCACCAATGGGATTGTCTTTTTTTTTTTTTTCTTTTTTTTAAAATAAATCTTATCTGTTTGAAAAAGAGTATTTCTTTTACCACTTGTCTGCACATAACATAAATGAACAATAACCATGTAACGGCTCAACATAATTCAAATGTTCAGGGAAGCAGTGAATTGTAAACACACAATCGTCTGGGTAAACGAGGCGTTCACCGAGCTCAAACAGCAGCAGAGAGCAGACAGAGCAGTGCATTCTGGGAACAAACACACAACTCAATGGTAGGATCGATTCACCAAAGACTGTGACAATGTGCAAATTAAAGAGACTGCTCTGACCTTGTAGGAACGGTGTTTTCTCCGTGATGATGCTGTGTTTTTCTTTTGGAGGAGCGCGGAGGGTTGGGGGAGGCAGGGGGAGGCCGCTCTCGTTCGACCTGCCTCAGAGGCTGGAAAACCGGGTGGTTCAGACTCTGCTCTGTCAGAAAGCGCTCGGTCGGATTTAGCAGCAGCAGGTTCTGAAAACACAAGAGGGGGTCATCTTTGGAATTAGGAGTGTAAACCTTTTATTTACAAAAGCATTGACAGATGCATATTGACAGATTAACACAGAGGAGAGTTTATTCACAGTAGAGCAGTGTTTCAGGGGACCCATATTTCAAAAGAATCCTGTTCTAAATCTTTGTTTTGTTTTTTTTTGTCTGATTTATTTTGAACAAAAGTGAACATTTTTAGTATTTCTGATATTTTTGTCAAGTTTTCTTTATTCTTAGTGCTGTTTAATCCTAGCTTTAATAGCTTTTAATTTTTTTATTTTTTTTTATAAACTTTTTTTTTTTATCTAACTTTTGTTCCTTTATTACTGTCCTATGGCTTATTCTTAGCATAGTGTGATTCTTTTTTACTGTTAAATACTCCCAACCAAAGCACCTTTAGTTTTCACTAATCGCCTATGGACTGTCACTTTCATTTTGTTTTTCTGGATATCTAAGTACACTGTAGATTCATGTGTTCCCAACGAGGCCTCAACTTGAATGTAATTTCTGTTTATGGGTCAAATCCAAACCTTGGCAAATGAATAAAGTGACAAAAGTCTGTGTATTATTATTTTGAGGTTTGATGCAATGATTGGTATTTGTTAAAATGATACTAGGAATATGGTCTCTTCAAAAGTGTGTTTTTGCAGATATTTGTAGGGACATGGGACAGGGTTTGTAAAAGTGGGACAGTCTCCATTAAACCGGGACACGTTAAATGGGTAAAAAGGAAAAAATCGTGGAAAATTCGTGGAGAATATTCTGTCTAATAATTATACAGTATGTCTCTTGTAATATCTGCTTTTAAGTTTTTTTGTTTTTTTTTGACATTTTACCTTCATCAAATCCAACATCAAACCGCTCATGATGCCTTGGTACCTCCTCTCCAAAGTCTGCGGATGAGTTACTGAAGGAAACTGGGCAGAAAACAAATACAAAACATCAAATACATCACATAAATATCACACTCAAAATCTGTCAGCTTTCGCCCAAACACGCTCTTACACACCAAAGAGGGCCTGCTGGGACATTCTCTCTTGCTGCTAAACCGAACACTAACCACACCACCTATCTATCTCTATCTCGTGAGTCATACCAAGCCACTCTGTGTTGGGAAAGCTGCCATTAGAGAGAAGCGAGAGGAGAGAAATTGAGGTAAAAGAAAAAAGATTACCCTTATGCCGTGAAATCGCGGGTTGTTGTAGAAGAGCTTCATTTGTTCAGCTGGAAGAGGCCCCAAGACCTTTTGAATGGTGAAGAGCTGTGGATGAAATTATATATAATCATTCTCCAAAGCAGAGGAACACTTCTTAAGTGTAAATATGTAACAAGTGATTCACAGAAATGATTGGCTTTCCTTTTCCTTTTTTCTTCTAGACCATTGTAGTGTCAGCAGAAGGGATATTTAACAAGTCACCAGCTGGATTTTTTGTATAAACTGATCACATGGACCCTTTAAGCTGTTAAATCTTAAAATGTCATGCAATCTATCACATATTTTTTGTTTATTTTTGTTTTGTGAGAATTGAATTTCAGTCGTTATGTTTGTTTCAGCGCTATTTCTGGGTGCACTAACCTGATCGATCTCACTCTCTCCTGGAAACAGCGGCTGCCCGTCACTCAGCTCTCCGAGGATACACCCCACCGACCACATGTCCACCGCCTTCCCATAGGGAGCCCTGAGACAAGTAGAAATCAAATGTGAACATTTTATTACGAATGACTACATTGTAAATTCATAAATGTAACTATCTGCTGGGCATAAGAAGTTTGGCAGTTTGAAGGTATGAAAAGTCTTTATACCTTTCTTGTAATATGAAGTAACGAAAGATACATTCACAAAACATCTTCTCTATTTAACATAATGCGGTGTTAGCCAATCAAAACAGCTTTAGGGAAAATAAGGAAGTGCAACCGAACACACAGGACATAAACCTCCATAAAGGTGATGATTTTGTAGTTTTCAAGTTTGGCAGAATGTGAGTGGGACTATTCAGACAAACAAAAGGACCTAATCAAAGTGTCTCAGTCCTTCTCTGTCCTTTTTCATTTGGGAGTTGAAGAGAAGTGTCTCCTGCCTCTGTCTAATCTCTCTGTCTAATCTCTTTGTCTTTCCTTTGTCCTTTCACCCCAGATGGTCCTGACTTACAGCCTCTTCTTGGGTCTGAAGAGGTTTTCTACCCACTAAAAGGATTTTTTTCCTCTCCATTGTGCTCATAGAGGACTCCTTGAGATTCCTTTTAATTGTAATTGGCACTATTATAAATAAACTTGTCTTTCTCTCAAATTACATGCTGTGGTCGAATGAAAAGGCCGGTAACACCAGTGCAATCAGGAAAGGCAAGACTTTTTTCTTGTTGTGAGTCTATGTACACAAGAATCTTCAGTAAGCCCTGCTAATATGAGTGATGGCAGAGCATTCCTACTGTTAATGCTATGTTGTCACCCCAAAATCATCGTACTGTCATGTCACATATTTCCTCAAGGTTATCAATCTGTCAGATTCCAATACTACCTCACATCTTCTGATTACAATAATGCGAACTAAAAGCATGATGATGGATCCTATCAGAGTGCTTTGGTCATTTGTGGATACAGAGCTGAAGAGTCTGGTGAGACACAGTGTGAGATCTGGCAGCAGCGAAGCACAAGCGCGGCGGTGTTGGAGGGAGAGAGTATTTGAGTGGGCGGCATTCAAACGCTGTCTCAATAAATGTTCCAGGGCATTACTAAATCAGGCTACAGCAGCGAGCGAGGCTACACGACGCTCGACTGTGGCTAAGCTCGAACGGACACTCAATGCAGCAAAAGCAACAGAACATGTGAGAGAGAACAAACAGATATTGGATACAGGATGCACTGGTTACTGACGCCAATGTCACGATAGCACTGAATCAACAGTTACACCTGGTGACACATCAAAAGAGTCACTTGGATGAAAAACGGTGGGAAAAAACAGATTCAGCAAACGAAACATTTTGTATCAGAGATAGATTTCAGTCTTGATTTCCTTCAGTCAGCAGCTGCAGCATGATAAGGTATAAAATGAGGTGGTGCAGTATTTGAGACTAGTCTTGGCCTTAAAATTGGTCTTACAACTACTTTTTTTAGAGTAATTTTTACTTGGTCAGAACAGGATTTTAAATTTCGACCACCGAATAGCTGTTGGGGAATTTTCAGCTGCCCTTAGAGCTGAGAGGAGTTTATTAACCAGAGACAGTGAACACTCAACACAGTGTTACAGCATTGACCCTTTAAGTCTATGCATCCTGGGAAAAGGATTATAAAGACTTTTAAAAGATGTTTCTAAGATGTTTTCTAGATGGGTCCTAACTAAGAATTAGTAACAGAAGAGAGAAATAATTTTGTTAAATATATATTCTGACAGAAACACAGTGTAGACAGATAAGAAATGTGGGGGTGGTGGCATGACTCGGAGCAAATGGACTCAAACCAGAAATAAAGCACACGCCATTTCTGATACATGCAACATACATACAACTTTCTGTATTTTTATGATGTTTAAATTTTACACATAAGTTCAGTAATTATGGAATCTGGGAGGCTGCATGAATGAAATCTGAATGGTGGTCAGGTTTTCTCTAACTCAAACTACATGTCTAATAACTGTCTGATTTATCTTTTTGGTGTAGAATTGATTTGACTTGCGTTGAGCTAGTGATTTAAAACTCATTAGTTACAAGTGATTGACAGATATACAGGGCTCAGTTCTGGATTCGTGTCATGGCGGTCAGTGGGAGCAGGTGTTTAGTCATGTTTTCACGCGTCTTTGAAACCGTCGCAGCTCCATCTGATGCATCACCTCAGTTAAACTCACACGAATCATTTTTATAGAAAGAGCATTTTTAAACCGACATTAACATACTTTTCTATAAAATCACATGTTTTAATCTCACAAATTAGTCATCAATCATCAGCCTGTTTCTATTTTCATGATGTTTACTCTTGCTAATTTAGTCACCCTCAGACATTTTGTAGATAAAAGTGGGGTTAACATCTGTCTCAGATTTCTGCTACAATTTAGAAGAACAAAACATAACAATTTCCTGAGGCCAGTGACCACTGTCATCTTTAGAAACTCTTAAATCCCTGAATATTTCCTTTTACAAGCCTTCTGTAGTTATTTTGACACTTCCTGAGCTCTCATTGAAGTAAATTACTGTTTTTCAAAGTAGTCTCATTACACATAATCAACCTAAAGATACCAACTAAATTACTCTGTATTACCCTCCACAGCCATTTATAATAAAGTAAGGCCGAAACAGCAAAATAATCAAAGCATGTGATGCCACAATTTGCAAAAGGCAAAAGTATTTGTTTGTGTTCATCAGTACCACATTTGATTCCTGGCTACAGCCGGCTACAGAGAAACAGCCAGCAGACTAACTTTGGGGCAGGAACATTCAGAAGCAAAAATGGAATCTCTGTTAGCACCATAGAGGCTGTCTCATTGTTTCTCTTTCATCCAAATTTGAATCAAAAGTGGTTGTCCCTTTCTTGTTTTTTCTGACTCCTCCTAAAAGAATACACAGGAGGTTCACACAGATCTGCTTAGCCACAGAAAATACTGTAGTGTGTATCCAGTGCCAGTAAGTGGTGCTGTAGACGTCTGTACATTTAAGGTGATTGGTGCAGAGGTGAGTTATTACAGTATATGGATATTGTAAATTCTTGGAATAAAAATATATTTCACCTGTGTTCTTCTTGTGCATTTTAATTTAGTTAAAAAAAAGAGCAGGCTCAGACATTAACATCATTTCCACAAATTACCACACATATAGACTCACCCCAGCAGCAGCTCCGGCGACCGGTACCATCTTGTTGCGACATATTCTGTGTAGTTGGCATCTGTTCCTTCGGAGAGATTGCGAGCAAACCCTAAAAGAGGATGAATTAAAATACCCGGTTATCAAATCATCCCAATCTGATACTGCACTTAGATCTCCAATTATTAACCTTCACACTAATGAAAAATGTCTCTAATTAGGAGGACTACTGTATTGCCAACACTGGGATTGTTTGGACAGCTCCAGTGACAACATGGTCACACTCTAATTAGTTATGTCAGGCTGGCTGAGACCGACTGCATAACTGGTGCACACAGAGTCCATTTTAAGCATGAAATTCACAATAAACAGGACGCCAGCTCCAACAGTGAATAACAAACAAGTCTCACCCCGGCTGAGTCACGAGGGCTGCATTAGCCAAATATGCAAAGCTAATTAAGTGTGTGATTTTTACATAGAGCCGTCCAAATGTATCACCTGCGAAAACATGGAGGATGAAATATGGCTGATGGAAGTAAAAATTAAACCAGGACTAACCAAGTATAAAGTTGACAAATCAACATCAGAAACATAAATGCGAGAGATGTCTGCTATGTCTCTGCCAAACTCCTTCTTTCAGTCTGTAGCACAAACACCTTGATTTAACAGGCAATTACATTTATTTGACAAAGACGCATCGAGGCTCGGAGACACGCTGCTTCTGACAAATAAACGTGACAGCGCTCTCCTGCCATCTTAAGTTCAACAAAGGACTCACCAAAGTCACAGAGTTTGAGGACATCTTCGGCGCTGATGAGCAGGTTCTCTGGTTTGATATCTGAAGGAGACACAGGGATATCAGTGTCCTCGAGTTCAAAAATCTCACAGAAAAAATCACTCACCGCTTAATTGTCTTAATTGGACTAAACTTTAAGGAGGAAATGTAATATTAACAAAACCAGGGCTAAATACAGGAACTAATTAGGATCAAAAAAGTGACACAAACCATGATTAAACCTGCCCAAATCAACCATAAACCAGGGTTAAACCTCCACTACCTGATTTTCTTTTTGCCGTCCCTGTCTCAGATTCTGCTTTGCCCCAAAAGCAGCCTAAGGACCTCTTCTGCTTGTTTTTAATATTGACAGTGTTTATCGTTTTATGTTGCCTCTGTTTTTTGTTGATGTTTTTCTTTTTTGAGTTGTTTTACTGTGTTAAAAGACATATTCAGCGCTGAAAATACTCTTTATCAGCAGCTATTAAACTTCCTGGAACGTCATATGACAAGCCGGTGAAAAACAATGGGAACGCTTTTCAAGCATGAGACTTTGAGAGCATGTGATTGGCCAAGATTTTCCATTCCTAGATAGATAGGTTCTCATCTACTAAAGTCCCCTATAAAAACAGTAGATGGCATCATAAAGCCTGTTTTTTTTCCACAAATGATTGCTGTTAGAATATACCATTTGAGGTATACACCATTTTCCCCAACGAGAAGAAAAAATATCAGGTACAGTCTGTTTGAATCAGGATTAAATATCAGCAGAAATTAAATAATTGGGGACTAGTTAATTCCAATTGATCAAAGCAGATTTTATAGTCTTATTTTTAGAAGAAAAAAAATTTGTGACTGAGGCTCCAGAAAATGTGAAAATTATACCTTACAAATAAAATGCATTACTTTGGAGAAGTTTCCATGGTATACACAAGAGACTTGACATTACAACATTGTGCAAAAGAGCCCACCTAATTGTTTAAAATATAATTTGTTTAGGTTAAACTGCATTATTCGTGACATTTTGGCAGAACCACTGAAAGACAAGGACAGAAGCACCGATGCAGTGCACATATGTATGCTTTGTATAATATAAAGATGATGGGTCTTATTGTGAGGTGATTATTAATCTCATACTGGGGAGAAAGTGACTCAGGAGGTGTAGCTAATCGTCGTCCAATAATTAAAAGGTCTGTTCAATCTCTTGTAGTGTCCTTGAGCAAGACACTGAACACTACGTTGTCTCCATTGATTGTGACAGTCAAAAAATAAAAAAAATATTGTCCTGTCTTTACCTCTGTGCACGATCTCGTTCTTGTGGCACCAGTTGATGGCTTTGATGAGTTGGTAGATGTAGCTGCGTACTTTATCAGGAGGTGCTCCGGTGGGCAGTTCCTCTAACAGCTCCAGCATATTCTGTAAACAACCAGCCCGCAGTTTTATTAGGCGACACAGAATTCATAATATGGGGACTCCTCGGGCTGCAGTGTTTCATAACCCAGCGAGAGGGGACACCAATGACTGGAGTGCAGCAGGAAAAAAAGTGTCGAGAAATAAACACTTGGCTGGAAACCCTGGCAACACAGTGGGGAATACCATTACAACACTGTTCATATGTTGCCATGGAGATGCTTTTTTGCTTAACGGAGTAGACTCGACATCCTGAAACTCAGGAGTCTACATATAGCACAGCAGAGACATGTAACATGGAGCTGCTGGTGGTGAGGCTAGAACCAGCACTGGATCACAGGGAGTTCTTCTGTGGTTTCTTCATAAATTGGTCGAAGATGATCATGGCTTGTTATATTTAGGTCAACACAAGACTCTATAAATAAAACAGTGGCATGTATTTGATTACAGTTACGATGTTGTTACTGGATACTCCATTTTTCCCTGTTTGTATGCATTTTCAGTAAAGTTAATACAAAAGAAACAAGAGACTGACCCGTTCAACATATTCAAAGACCAGGTAGAGTTTGCCTCTCCGGCGAAAGGCTTCCTTCAGCTCCACAATGTTTTCCTGCTTCAGCGTTCGGAGCATCTTAAGCTCCCTAAGAGTCGTCTCCTTGACCTCCTCATTTTCTGTCAAATTAAATTAAAGCGATGGAAATAAATCTTGGCTTGGTCGTCACTCACAGCCTGTCTGTTTTCATGATCAGATTACTCACCCTCGCTGTCTTTGAACTTCTTTATAGCCACCAGCTCGTTGGTTTCCTGGAAAGATAAGATGTAATGAATAATTTTGAAAAGTGCACAACACAGCTGGATGAAATAAACAGTTATCACGACATGTATTTGTGAGTAGTTTGAATGGAAGAGCCATGCTGGTGTTACTTTTCCTCTTATTTTACCAAACAATCAAAGCTGCACATGTAGTCTCATTAATATGCATCAGTAATATTGTCAAACTCAAGACCAGTCTATGTAGGGCTTGGGAGCAGTCTTAATACAATACTGTCATTTAAATCAAATGCATTTTTACTCATTCTTGTCTTGATTATCACGGTCCCTAAAAGTTTTGGGACTTTGTGTAGTCTGGTGCAAGATGACAAAATTAAACTACCATTTAAGTCACTGATGCATCTAATACTAAAGCAATAAATGCATAAAACAAAGTGAAATGTTTTTTTCAATGTGTACAATAACAATATGGAATAAATAAAGTAAATATGACCCATAGCCTCTGCCAGATGAACTACTGAGCGTACAATATAACGTGTTTTCCTTGAGCTAAAGGTTTATTTGTGGTGCCCTTTCTCAGGTGGCACAAAGGTGTATGGGTGTTTGCAACCCCAGTAATAACCTTGAAAATATATGGCTGCCATTCCTTTATACAAAGAGCATGAGGATGCACACAACCATGTCATAAAATGTGTATTTTCACCATTTAAAGAAGGATCTCCTGCAATAGATTACCTACAGTATAACTACGTCTTCTTGCCCGATATAAGTATGACTCTAGTATTTAACGGCAGTTCTGAATATAACCACAGTATGTGTTTACAATCTAAATGAATGTGTCTTCAGTGGCCAACAGCATTACCTCAATGGTGCCTGTCCCAAAGAGTTTTCTACTCTCACTTTCCCTTTGTCCTTTTGCTTACATGGTCAGGTCGGTCTCCAAAAACGTTTAGTCTTGATTTAGCTCAGGGTTCAGTCTTGGTTTAGTCTTTACAGACGATTTAAGAAAATATCAAACTGTCTTGTCAGTGCCCAACAGGATTACATCACTCACTTTGTCTTTTGTCCATTGTCCGTTTGTTTACAGGGTCAGACAGCGATGTCAGTTTGAACAAAGGCCACGGGGTGAGGGGCTGATGCTCTCAGAAAAAACACGAGTCGATTGTAGAGTGCTTCTTGAAAACAAAACTGACATGCTGTTCAGAGATCGTGTACATAAGAGAGTGATGATATCAAACAGCACTAGAGCGTTAGAAACACTAAATCCTGAGTAAAGAATCAACTGGCAGAGAAGGGGAGCATTTCTTGTTGTGTGCACCACGCAGATACTAAGTTACAAGTCAATATGGGTACGGCACATGTGACATTTGCAGCTCCAGTTTGCGGGTACTTTCTCAGTGTGTCGATGATGCCTGTAATCATTTGTATGAGTTTGACCTCTACTGATTCATCTGTGGAGACACTGTAAAGTCAGCACGACTATAAATAACTGCCGTTCTGCTATTGCTCTGTTAATGAAATAGTGAGGAGCATATTTAACTTGACATTTTGCCCTCTTATGTTTGATTATACAATATTACTGTAGCCTTGGTCACTCCCTGAATTGTGCAACATTAAATTCAAGCACTTTCATGGTTCATTTTCAGGTGGGGGTAAATTGCATATAAAAATATTTAAAAGGTCTAATTATTCTTTCTAGGTATATCATTAATATATCTTATTTGGTCTTATTTTAGGCTCACCATCTAAAAAACTATAGTTAGAAGAAATCTGTTTCTTAAAAATACAAGGTTTAAGTTAAAAAAATTAGGCATTTTTAAGAAACCATAAGAATGCATTTAAATCTTTGAATGAATTTATCAGAGTTTACATTTACATAATAAAAATAGTCTGTTTATTACATTCAATTAAGCACTTTCAAATGGAGCACCAGCCTTTTCACTTTATATGTGTCATTCAACTGCACAGGTGTAGGTCCAAATAAGTTCATCTGTGCCAAACGCAATATCAAACATCAAGGTCCACTCCAAGCATTTCCCACCACGGTTAATTAACAACTTTGCAAAACAGAAAGCTTAATGATAGCAATACCAAAGGTCACTGCTATTAAACATTATATAAAGACAAAGACCCTCCAGGCTTCACTGTTGATTGTGCACCTGCAAAGACTTGGCACACCGACTATTATTCAAAGCGTATCTTAATAATTTTCAAGTAAACGGATATCTAATTAATTAAGTTTTC
This sequence comes from Rhyacichthys aspro, assembly GCA_036850595.1. Lineage (NCBI taxonomy): Eukaryota > Metazoa > Chordata > Actinopteri > Gobiiformes > Rhyacichthyidae > Rhyacichthys > Rhyacichthys aspro. Next base: position 18,761,122 of record CM072150.1, on the reverse strand, counting down.
ACAGTGCAACAAATTACCTGTGAAAGAAATACAGTATAGGCCGCAGGAAACTCAGGCTAGCGTGTAGGTTGTGCTATTGTCGCGCTGTAAAAATTCAAGATAACACTTAAGCCTCCGTACACACCCACATACAATAAGACAACACTTGCACGAAGCGGCAGAACATAGCACAAACGCTGGCACTTCTCTTTTAGGCTAATTAAATTCACCATCAAAGACATACTGCTCTGTTGTGTACAGGCCATACAAGGACACAGTCTCTGACAGGGCACACTCACAGGATTAATTTAAGAGGCCTACTGGAGTGGTAATGATTAGTCTTTGCTTGGTGCTGATATAGTGCAGGATTAGCTCTGGTTTACTTTTGGGTCTAGTCCAGGTTTAATGCAGCTTAAGTTCTTGTGTTATTCCTGGTTTCATTTCTTGTTGCATGGATTAAAAATTTGCCTTGGTTCAGTCCTGGAACAGGATGGTTTGTGAGATTTGAGTCCAACTTTTAGCAATGTCTTAGTCCTAGTTTGGATTTAGACTGTTCAGCTTTTAGACCTGGTTTACTCCTTGATTTTGATTTTGTCTTTGTTGGGTTATGTATATGTTTAGTCCTGGTTTAGACTTTGTTGGGTGCTGCTGGTAAAGTTTTAGTCTCAGTTTAGCAAGCTCTAGGTTAAGTCATAGTTTAGTGGTTGGTTTAATTCCGCGTTTTATTTTGGACAAAGTCAGGATTTTTATTTTTGGTGTAGTGCTTGTCTAGGGTTGGTTTAGTTTTTGTCTTAGTTGTGGGTTTAGTCCTGGGATATGTTGTGCTGGGAGCTGATATACAGTACATAGTACAGGTTTAGTCTTGGTTTAGTTCCAGTTGATGTCTGGGTTATTCCTGGATCTACAGTCCTGGATTTAGCGTTAGTTCTTGTTAAGACTTGAATTGGTTTAGCCTGGTTCAGTCCACTTTTTTAGTCCATATTTATGTTCAGGATTTAGTCCTGTCTATATTCATTTTTTACACAGTATTCAACGGGACACACATCAATGACTGATCAAGCCCCACTGGTAATGTTTAATCCTGGATTTAGTCTTTCTTTTAAAGTAACACTATATAATTTTTCAGGCTGTATACGCACTAAGCACTGGTGAAGACAAATGCTGCGGCAAAACTCATATTACACTGTTACCTTTCCACAATTATCCTATAAATACCCTGGTTGCAATGTAAATTTGAGCTGGTTTGATGGGTTCTAGCAAGATTCTCACAAAATGGCAACATGCCCCACAACTCAACACAACTAACTTTACACTCACATAAAGGAGAACCTGTCATAACCTGACTCTGCCAGATGGAACTGTTTGCAAAAGGGCAGGTACTTTCAATGCATAAGTGGTCGGTGATTGCATTTACAACCACAGTTTTATTCAATCAGCGCAGCGCCATGTTGTTTACGTTCATTACGGTAATACTATCGCTACATCTTCAAACCTAAAACATGCCAACATCACTGTTTGGCCAGAGTAGGGACTGCGGATAGTTTGCTTGGAGCAGTTCAAGATGGATTTTCGTGAGTTTGCAATCTCACAAATCTTGTGAGAATCCAGCTGCAAGGTTAAATCTGTCGTACCAGGCTCAATTTGTCCTTAAAGGGGCTTCAGTCTCATTGTTTCAAACCATTATAGTGATTTATTGCTATTATTGTAATGAACTTTAGGCTCCATATTGTGGGGTTAATAGTGACATGGCTTTGATTTTGAATGATTGTGTCAGTACAGGCTCAGATAGAGGGCAATCATGAACCTATAACGGTCATGTTTAATGGCGTCTGTCATAGCTGCATGTGCATACTCCAGATATCAAATATAACCTCCTAAAAAGCCTCATTGTTTAGTCTGTGAAGATTCACCTGGTTGGGTTTAGTCCAGCGTCTCACTTGTGGCCCTGTACTAGATAAGCTCCCGTCTGCTCCAGTCTTCTATCGAGGTGACCCATTTACCGCTGTCATAGTCCCCACATTCAGTACCTGCTACCTTCCCCCTACCTACAACCCCACATGCTGCTTCTCTGCCTCTCCGGCGCCATTTTTTCTCTTTTGCCCCGATTCAAGCTGTGAAAAGTAAAAATAACGGCTCTCTTGCTGTAAAGCTGAGTGAATGAGTTTAAACGTGAAAAGCTAATGTAACGTGCCGCAATTTGACAGCTACTAGTTAAATTTTGATGAAGAAGAGATTTGCTTAAGTAGCCACATCTACTGCCAAGAAAAAAAGGGTGAAGGACAAAAAGGACAGAGGGCGTGCTGAGTCGGAGCGCTCATAGCTCATTTCAGACGTCTAATTGGACTCCTGTCTTTGTCTGCGTTTACATGCACACAAATTATTGACACCGCAGTGGTCTTTGTGTCTAAGAACATTTGGACTTTGTAATTAAAAGAGAAAAGAAAAAACTAGGATACTTTACATTTAGATTTTCTGATTTGAGCGAACATGAACACAGCGAACTTAACGCATGAACGCGTCATCAGAGTTTTTATGTTGGACATCTATCCTGTATTCATGCTGCAAAAGATTGTCTTTCCCATGTGTGTAAGTCCAACTAAGAGAAATGACTGTTGTTCCAGACTGACCAAGATATTCACATGCAATTTAAAAGTCCAGTTATAGCTAGACTAAGACAATTGCTTGAATTCTCCATTTGCAAGTTACATTCTGACAAGTCACACAGCATGTTTCTATAAAAAGAGAAACACAACCTCTTTCAAATTACAACTTTTCCCCTAATTTCTTCCTTTTCCCCAATGTAATAGACAAAACTGGAAGTGCAAAACCACAAAAACACCATGTGACTTGTGACTTTTTTTTTTACATAAGCCATGTTTGATTTCTTCTGACTCCACAATGTTCAGGTTACTAATCTTCACAACATGAAGCAACCAAACTGAAAAAGCAGAAAGTGATGTCATGTTTTTGTGGGTTTACTGCACCTCTTCAACCGTCTGCAACATGTCCAGAAAATAAAAATACCCCACTAGCTGAAGGCTAAGGGAGTTGTTTGTCAAGAAAGCTGCCGCATTCTGTTTTAAGCACTTTAAAGAATCCTTTTATTTTAATTAAATGTTATCCATATTTCCCATTTGTGACTGTTATGATACATTTTTTTTTAACTTTACACATTTTCTGACTTTATCTTTAATATTGTCATACTTCATATTTCTGGGTGTATTTTATGTGCTCACTATAGTTATATAGGCTTTGTAAACAAACTGTAACGTAGCTTGGCTTTCCTCGGCTTCTGTTGGGCTGCTTTTCTTTCTTTCCATAAAGCAGCACTTAAAACGTTTGCTCGTTCATGCCAAGGGTTTGCTTCATGCAGAATTTCCCTCATTGTATATAATTTATATAATCTTATAAAACTTTAATGAAGCACAGAGCTGAGAGAACTGTGTTCAAGGGACAAACATCGACTTTAAAATGTAAGACATCCACATTTTAAGCAAAGGGCAACACCAAGCACTCGCTCCACTGAATATTGGATAGCTTTAAAAATTAAATCAATTAAATGGTTATAGCTTTGATTTGGTTTCTCTAAATGTGTCACAAAACACTGGGCGTTTATCTATAATCTATAAATACACTGAGCTAACGCTTTCTCTGTCTCTGTGTTTAGCCTTTTCACTGGGACCTTTTTAAAACATGGATGTTGCATCACAGTATGTTTAATAAGTAAAAGGGGGAAAAATATCATAGATCATCAAGAATTCACAGTTAAATGCAAGTCAGTAGGAAACCAATGTGTGATCTCAACCAAAGATGAGATTAATAGCTGTGGTCAATCGATAAACTCTGATACAGTAACCACTCAGATGCATAGAAACAGCTTTTTATTGGTGAGACTTCTGTTACTAAATCAATCTGAAAAAAAATCCCTTTTCTGTGCATTATGGCTTTCTGTGAATGTTGTTTTAGACGACAATTAATGCAACTTTTGTAAAATCTTAAAGGAGAAAAAAAACAAACAAATGAAACACAGCAGTCAAAACTGTGATTTTTCATACTGCATCACCATGTCAAAATAATATTCATAATGCTAAAAAGCATCTAAAGCTGTAGTAAAAGTTGGTTCTATTACTTCCTGTTCCTGTGCAACTGCCCAGAGCAGACCAACTGAGCACTGCTTTGGGGGAAGCACATTCACTTTTGTTATTGAAACTGATAATTTATAGTCATTTTCTAATAGATTGTTTTATAAACATTAAAAAAGGGAAGAGGTGAGGTGTGGAATTGCAATTGCTGGGAAGTTGCCACCCGATGCTACTAAAGGGCTACACACTGCACCTGTAAGTAAATCTAAATATTCTTCTCATGTAGCAGTGTTTTCGTTTGTCTTACCTGCTGGAGTCTGGCAGATCTGTGAGAGCATTTGTAGTTTTGTGGATACAAATATTTTATATATGCTCTCAATGAAAATATATCTTTTTTATAAAAATGTGGGCAAAAAAGCACATACTAAGTGTGTCACAGCTGTAGATCACAGCTGATGTGTAAATAGTTCACACTTACAGTGACATTCATTTACATCAAACTCATAATCGTCACTTCATTAATGAGAACTTGTTCTAAAAATAGTTTTAGTAATCTCCCATTAACCCCAATCCGACCTGAATGTACTTAACAGGAATATGATTAGACGTAATCATAAAATAAAAACTGGTACAAAATGTATTTTTTTCCACTAACATACAGCACATTTCTGAATCATAGACATCTGATGTTAACTATCTATACAGAAAATCATCTGTGTTTCATTTTTGGCACTGCTTTTGTTGTATTTTCAACTTGTCTATTTGAACTTTCTGATAAAAACACCCTGAAGCACACAGTAAATTAATTGCGCAAATGCAAACATTAATTATGAAGAAACTCTTCCTTACCTTATGCCTGCACTTGAGCACCACTCCATATGCGCCTGGAAAAAGATGTACACAAACAAAAGATCATTAAGGGAGACTGATACGTGCTTTTCACATACAACATCTTAATTAAACCTGCCCCCCCCAAAGAGTTCAGAGAAGCACTGATTAAGACGTCTAATGCTGCAGACAACCAGACGTTAAAAGGTCAGGCACAGGCATATGTCCCTGTAACACATGCATATGGCTGTACCTCACAAACTGTGTCCCTATGGGGTTCGGCTCTGAGTACATCATGTTGGCTGTAATCTTCCACATTTCAGATGTCAGAGCCTTATCAGCCGGTAATAATATTTCCAGTCTTCCACACATGCATCCAATAAAGATTTGTTGTCCACATTTAATGTAAAGGTAACCCTGTCACACTGCACTAGGGGCTTTATGCTTTATGTGGACATGTGTTGTGTGTGCTGTCTCCTCTGCCCCCTCTTAATCCTGCATGAACAAATTTGTGCTTTTCGGACTTTTAGGACCTTCACTTGAAAGTATCTAAATCCAAAATCAACTTCTGTTTCAGTAAAATAGAAAACTTTTGTTGAGTTTTTTTTTCCGATTATTTACAGTGACAAGTGCCCAGGAAGTTTCCCTTTTATTACACTATGAATTTTACTGTCAGTTTTGTTTTGTATTGCAGCATAATATTACTATTCATCGCTGAGAAAAATCTATAGCTGTGGCCAGTCCAAACAAAACAACAACACGTGTGGACATTTATTGCTCCCGTGGCTGTGACCTTAAAGATCATACTGTATCCAAGTTCTAAAAACTAAACAATGACAACCACTGATGTAGATCCTAGCTTTTTATGAATTATGAAGAGCACAGTAAACATTTAGCCGCCTCACATCACAGTGGAGTCGTGGAAGTGTGTCAGCGCTGCTCAATGAATCGAAACAAAATGAGGCGGCCGACTCTGAGGAATAACTGTTGCAAGGTTTGACAAGTGAGCGCCAATTATCACTATTTCATTCTCATTTGTTTCATTTTCTTACCAGCCATCAACTGTGTCACTGATCACACACACACACACACACACACACACACAACTGATAAACTCAGACCAATACCGTATTAATGCACTCCATCTTAACTTGGGCTCAGGACCGCTTTGGGGTTGCATGTGTATTCTAAAGTAATATCAGAAATATAAAGTAGAAATCAAATGTAATTTCCAATGACAAATTATTTCATTTATTATGTAGCTTTTCCCAGATGTGTGTCCACTAAACTTTAGTCACACAACACTGGATGCAGTCGCTAACTCTGATGTTTATTAAAGAGTAATGAAAAGAAGTGACTTTATTTGTCTAGTTATATTACATGAGACATAGCTAAGTTTAAATGATGTTAATTACTGGTAAACATTATAACAAACAACTTATGATACGTCTCAATATGATTGTTGGTTTCTATTTTGCTGTGAGATAGATTTTATTAACTATTTGTGTATTAGTGGGGTGCATTGTGTTTATTTGATGGGTTCTGCAAAGTAGTACCAACCTAAGTCATCTAGCGACCTGTCTCTGTGCTGAGTAAACTGTGTGTACAGAACATTTTCATATTTGTAGACTTCATTTGAGGGACTCATCAGAATACACATTTACACTGGAGTGGTATGGTCTAGGCCAGGGCAGTTTGGTATCTATTAGAGGACACTGTCATTGTCCAAATTTGACGACGCATCTCAAATAAATTCACCAGAGCTATGTTTCAGACTTTATGGTGCAGTTACTGAAAGGTAGAGCTAAACACTGCAATCTGAGAATCAAAACAAATATAAACAATGTTTCCTTAAACGAAGCTTGTCATGTTCTTGTGATATATACTCATTTTCCAAAAAGAAATACAAAAAAGTGCTAAAGGTTGTACTTTTTTACAAATAATCTCAAACAAAGCCAGAGCTTATTACCAACAGCTGTTTACAATTTTAGACAGAGTCGGCGTCTAAGGCTCATGCTTTGTGAATTATAATTATTGCATTTGCAGCGTACATTGCATTAATTAAACACAAGCACAACTTGTGAAATGAAAGAGTGAATCCCTAAAATAAAGGAAACTAATGCAGCTCTCTGAATATAAAGTTTGAAAAGCTTTTAATAAACCATGAATTATATCCTATTGCAGTAGTATGACAGCAGCCCATGCACTTGATATTATTATTTACAGTGAAGACAGTCCCATCCTGTACATACCAAAGTAGAAATTCAACTGTACAAAACCTGAACCGTTGCTTTAAGAAAACAAGACTTTAAAGGCCTAAATGCTACCTAGTGTTGCTTTGATTAACTGTAGTAGATAAATGGTTGATGAAAATAAAAGTAAATGAAAGGTTACTCTTGTTATGTTAAGTCCTCAAGAAATATTTTCTGCTAAAACCACCTAAATATTTTCCCAGAATATCGAAAATACACAGAGCTCAAGGTCAAAGATTTCACAAAACATCATGCCAAGACAACAATAAAGATTTTAATTAATTCTAATGGAAGTAATCGTATTAATAGCTTCATGTTACCTACCTTCTCCCACAATGCCAAGGACTTCAAACTTATTCATCACATCACCAGGAGAGAGGGCTCCTCCAGCAGTGGAATAAAGCTGCTCTGGTTTCAGTGAGGAAACTCCTGGCAGATAATATCTTGGATGAACATAGTTAGCACCTGGCCACACCCCATCTTCTGCTCATTTTCCTTCTTCCTCAGCACAGATTGCTTGAAGCCTTATATTTCTAAATGTCAGTTTCTTTTATTTATAGCACTGACTCGGGTAGGTTTAGTTGCTTCTGAAATCCGTTTTTATTCCATTTCTTGTGGATGTCTGTCTGTCGGTCTTATCCAAATCTCCACACAATTGTTCCTGAAAGATGAGAGAAAATGGAGCAATGGTTAAAGGTTATAGGAATTTTTATTTGTTCCCGATTCAGGATGTCAGTGGTGTTCAAGAGACAGTTGAAGGCCATTTTATGTGACAGTTTTGATGTTCACACAGACTTATATAGCACCCATTGAGCAACTGATTGAGCAGGCAGAAGTAAAACTGTCATGCACTGGGTCTTTAGTGACCTTAATACATGCTGTATTCTGAATATACCTACTGTAAAGTTGGCAAAAGTGCATTATTTTTGTCATTTAGTCTTGAAGTTTTAAGCCCTTGAATACAGATAATTAGATTAAATGAGACTTTATTAGGGAAATTCACAGATTACAGCAGTTCACATTTAGTGCAAAAAAGTGTTGGAAACTTAATAAAGAAAGCATTCAGGAAAACAAATTTTAAATATTGAATATACAAAATATAAAGACACTTTAAAAGGTGAAACTGGGTCAATATATGTATCTTCTCATCTTTAGCAATATAATGAAGAGAGCACTATGTACATATTTATGTATATATATATATATATATAAAAATATATAAGATATATATATATATATATATATATATATATATGAGTTGTACAGTAATGGCAGTTGTTGAATGTGAAAAATGTATTACATGATGCTGCTTTATGTAGCAGCTTTTTGTTGTTGTTTGTTGTCCAGCAAGTTGACTGATTGCTCCTTTTTGACTCTACCCTTTTATACAATGTGTTTTCTATCATTCTTGTGAAAAAATACCCAACCCTGATCACCAATTTTTCTATTGCAGTGGCAGAAACCGGAATCTTCACACAACGTCAGCTGAATTTAATAGTAAATTTAAAGTAGCACCTATGGCACTATCAATTAAAAGATACACCGAATGTTTGGGATGCCTCGGTGGCTCCCCTGGTGGTGCTCCTAATGCTCTCCTAGATGCACATAAGGCTTCATGTCACAAAGCATTATGAGTTCATTTCCAGTCTGACAACTGCATCATCTAAAAAGGAGAATAGAGGCTAGTGCTGGCTGGTGTAGGTTGTGGCAAGATCAAACAGTCTATAAAAAAACTCTTTTAAAACTGCTCTGGTGGAGGCTAAATAGGACAGGCCCATAATCCTGCATTTCCTGGAGGACACATTTAAATCATGGCTGACTTCACCATGACTTCCATTCTGCTCATCTCATTAAACACTCTCAACCTGGAGCGGCAGATGTTGACGGTGTGTCAGGTCTGCGAATGAAACACAATTTAGGTTTTAGACACATTAAGGTTTTAACTACGGCAAAAGGTGGTAAAATATTATGCAAAATTTACGAGATGGAGTAGCACATTGCCTTCCCCGAGACATTCATGATAAATGATAACAAGGTCCTAGTGTAGCCGTGAGTCTGCAGCCTTTATAAATGTGATTAAATGTGTTCTAACAAGGGGATGTTTGGAGAGATTGGACATGGACCTGTATTTCCATGAAATTCAAACAAATTCAAACATATTTTCAAAGGTTTGCTTAGGCTGTTGAAAGATCTTTGTCATTTAGATTAGCTGTATTATGTTTTTTCAAAGCCAGCATGTCTCTTGTTAGGAACAAATGACAGTGAAATACAGACAGAAAGCAGTGTTTGCAGTTACGTTTAACTGCATGTGGTTTTAAAAGGTGCCGGAAAGGGATGACTTATTGATGTCAGTCTATGTGTTAGCTGTAAGGAATGCATTTAGCAGTTAACCAAATCAGAACAGAGAGTCCTAAGTGGATGCTCATGTAAACAAAACTGTCTTTTACATGCACTTGAGTATCCCTCATATGATTATGTTTTTTTTACCGTTTTTGTCTTTGTGCATGATTTCAGAAACCATGATAAGACAGAATCCTGCATCTGAGAAACCTGGATACAAGAAATATACAGCGGCAAAAAGCTATTACCACGTTTTAACAAGCCACTGGTCGCAGTATTCTTCACAAAGTTTTTTTCTAAACCTCATTCTGTGCCAAGACAGCACTCTATTCAATGGCCAGGACATGTTTGTCTGGCTTGTTTTTGTCCTTGTGTTGTTGGAAATGTGTTAAATAAGCATTGTGTCTGTGTTACTTTGCCATTTAACAGCATTAAGTTGATGTGTTTTTGTCCCATTCAGTGAATCCAGAATACTATCGCTTGTCATGTATACAGAGATATTAATAAGTGGGTTTCTTTGAGTGCATGTAAATGTCATCTCCCAAATATTGTCATAACTAGAATAAAACTCATAACCGGGATACTCAAGTGAACCAAAGACAATATTACTGACTTATATCAAAATCTCCTCCATATATCTCATTTATGCATCAGTATTTTCCCACAATCAATGCACTATCTTGTGCTTTCTGTGCTTCACATCTTTTCATAAAACGTTTAGTGTTTCCAGAAAAGACAACAGCAGAGAACAGTCTTTTATCAGCTCTTCTCTCCTCCTTTCACACTTCCAAAAACTGACCGCGATTATTAAAAGCTCTTTTAAGACGTGAACACTGCTGGACTGTGTAACCAACAAGGCCTCTCCATGGTGTTAGCTGGACACTTTTCATTTGATTTATTCAAATGTGAAGGAAAAAAAGAAAAGAAAAAGAAAACACACACACACTTTAATGTTGATATGTCTGTGTGGGCGTTTTCCGATGCAGTGTACACTCCACACAGCCAAGTCTTGTTGCAAGAGAAGTGATAAGGTGGAAGCTGAGTTCATCCCTGGCTGCTACTGGGAGTCGATAGCATCCAAATCTAGAATAAACCTTAATGCCTTCGCTCACTTTAAGAGTCTGGAAGAAATCTGAGCTAAATGTTGAAATGAAAGTGCAACAGTTTAGTCGTGGGTTTAGTCTTGGATTAGTTGGCCTTAGTCATAGGCTTCATCCTGGTTTAGACCTGGGTTTAGTTCTTATTCAATCCTACGGTTTAATATTGAGTTTAATTCGGGTTTAGTCCTTTAGTACCAGGTTGAGTTCTGGTTAAGTTTTTGCCTATTTTTAGTAGAAGATTGCAGAAAGGTTTCTTCCTAGGTTTAGTCCTGTGTTAGTCTTGGTTTAGTCCTGGCCTAATCCTGGTTTAGTCCTCATTTAGTGAAGGTATAGCCCTGGGTTTTGTTCTAGTTCAGCTTACGTTTGGTATGGCTTAGACCTGGTTTAGCAAAGGACTAGTCCTGGGATTTGTTCTTGCTTTAGTCCTGTTTAGACTGACATTTGATAATGCTTTTCAAGATGTCTCCACACATATACTGTTACATTTTGAAACGCAGTTGAAAATGTGAGGATGTGCCCCTCTCAGTTCCATCCTGATGACTGCCTTGGTTTTGGTGGCGTGAATGTATTAGCCATGTGTGACCGTGCGTGTCGGTGTTCGTGCGTGTGAGGAGTGAGGGGAGACACAGAGGGGGGATAGTAGCCTAATGCTCTGCACCGAAACTGCGTCTCTCTCATCGCTGCGTTGCGGAGCGCACCACCACCATTCCTCTGCTGTCCACGCGTTTCTCAGCCTACACAGCAACCAGTGCATACATTACAGGCGACTTCACGGACCATGTTCACGTCAGTGTTGCACAACAACATCCACATATAGCGTTTTCTGCCTGCCGTCTGCTTTAACACACGTTTTAACGCACAAAATAGCGATGGCAGAACAAGCTCTGGTGGCCAGCATTATGTCATTAAAACCAGTGAAGCCTTTTACCTGCAGATGTGACGTGTCCGTGCGTGAGGTGAGCGAGCTGGAGCTGTGAAGTACGGAGCATCATGCCAATGGAAAAGATGATGTGAGAAGGCGAAGGAGCATCATGTGGAGGGCGACAGGGGAAAAGCCCGGGCCCCAGCCGCGCGTCGTGACACGCATCAAATGTCCTCCCCACTCAGAAACCGGACAGGAGCACATCCACAGACATAACGCCGTGAGCCGCGTATCCATGAACCGTCAACACTTCTTCACAGGCTCCGTGCTCACAGCCAGCCTCGGCATCAGCTGGTTATAGCAGCAAAAATCGTCATTTGTGTGAGCGACGCCGCGGACAGCCAATAGGAAACGAGACGTGTGCGCGCTCCCCGTGTCCAGTTTTACAGCCGTGAACTGCGAAGAAATAAAACTTTGGGAATGAAATTGAATCGGCATCTTTGACGTTTTAACCGTGAATACGCATGGTTAAACTACAGCAGTCTAATATTAAACAGGTCTGAGCTCAGCAGGGGTCCAGTGAGTGATCTCAGACTCTGCAGCCCATCGCCCTCCACAATTAAAGAAACTACAGTGAGCAGCTAATATGCACCACACGTTTTCTTACATGTTAACCAGGCTATTCAATCATTTCCAAATGCTAAAAAAAAATTCTCAAATTTGCTTCACACATTTGTTTAAATCTATGGTGATTTGACCTACACTAAAAGTACAACGTCATTCTGCAGCTGAGACAGATGTCATTTAAACATTGCGCATGTGTGTCTTGAACTAGCCACAATAAAAGACTTTAAATGGACACCACATCTTACAGGAATAAGCCATATCCTATACCTTACACAGTCTTAACTTAGTCACTGATTTGCCCATTATGGCCAGATCAAAATCTACATCACAACCCTTGGGTTTGGGACACTTCTGTGAGCTGAGAGTCTGAAATCTGAGATTAACCAAAATGAAGATGAAAATAGAACAACCGGGGATAAAGAACAAGCTGCTTCCACACTCCCACGTATCACTGATTTCCTTGGAACACAAAACGCTTAATGTATTATTTATTGAGTGAGCTGCTCTTCTTCTACTGATTTGTTCATATGTCTTCTGGTCCACTACTCCCCCTGCTGGATATTACTTATTTTTAAGTTAAAATTACAGTCTTTTTATAACATTGCTATTCTTATACTTTGTCTATAAATGTATTATTATAAACAAACATTACATGGTTGTGGATTCTGTCCATTCTTAAGATTTTATTTTGAAATGTTGATTATACAAAGCTCCTGAGTGAGTGTTGAGTGTTGCTCATTTGTGTTTAATATTGTCAAGTCACTGAACAAACCCTTAAGTCACAGATTTGTTTTATATATTGGAAATATTGGTGAAAAGTGACATCACATTTTGTTCCATATTGTGGCTGAAATTGTAAAACTATCATAGCCTCGCTTTATCAAAACTATAGGCCTAGAGCAAATCAGAGTGTCCATGTAAAGTGAAAAATAAGGCTGGTTTCTGAGGAAAACACAAGTCCTGGAAAATAACCCAAATAAAAAAATCCAGAACATTGTAGTGCATTGGATTTGTTCACTTTTAAGTTTATGAAAGAGAGCATTTTATCAGTTAGACGTAAGTTAAAGACCTTGGCAAGTTCCTCTCTATCTGTTGAGGACTGTATGTTTCTTTCTGGATAAACTGTACCCGTTTAAGTGGATTCCTTCAAACACTTGATACTTTTACTGCTTTATGTTTTAGAAAGCATTGGCTACATTCAGTTTTTTTACTTTTATTTACAGAATTTATACAGCAATTTAGTTAAAACACATTCTTTGGTTATGTTACATGTTTTTTCCTTTACCTTCTTTTGGTTATATAGTTTTATTTGAGATATTTAGATTTAGAATTTTTTCTTGCAAAACTTCTTACTAAAAAAACTAATAAAAACACAAAACAAACAATAAAAAACACACACAAAACAAACAAAAAACTTAACAAAACAAACAAAAGACCTCCCAAAAAACAACAAAAAAACAAAACAAACAAGCAAACAAATAAAAAACACAAACATTAAACAAACAAACAAATAAAAAAAACATTCACTATTGTAGCCCCTTTTTTTTAATCACATACCTTTATGAGTATGTAAATTCTCTGGGGTAACTATCAAGCATTTACTTAAATGACCAGTTGTTGCTTCTTTGCAGGTATTTTTAAGTGACACAACTTTTATTTGGAAACACATTTTGGTTACATCTCTGATTATTCATTTGTCTAAATTGCAGGTGAACCTATTAAATGTATTCAGCACAAATAACTAATGTAATACATACAAAGAATTCAGATCATCAGTTAATAATGACCAAAATAATACAGATCACTCACCCATGTTAAGAGATAATAATGTAATAATAAAAATAATCTAATAATAATAATAATAATACATTAGCCTTTGTTCAGAATCAAAAATATGCCCAAGAAAACCACGCTTTAAACCGTGGAAAAGTTAAAAATACGTATCTAAGACTTTTTTGTAAATACATATTATTTTAATAATCATTTTTTTCCACCATTCTCATCCCTATCCTCGCCCAGAGCCCGCAGGTGTGTGGCTGCTTTGTCATCCTTATTCTTCGTCCTGCAACAAAACCAGGAAGCTATTGCTCACACTTAACGCGTTTGTTTTCGTTTGCACTTGGCATGAAACACATTACCCAAATCAAACAAGCAACAATATCCGCCTGGGTAAAATGACTAATTAGTATGCCCCCTCTGGCTCCCTTCCCTCGCATTTATTTATTTCTTTTCCCCCAGTGGAGAAATATGAATTGGAGCATTGCGCGGTGGACATGCGCGGAGCTGCAGCGAACATGGCGGCTTGCATCTGATGGAAAGTGAGGGGTCTCGGATCAAAATACGCTGCTCACACGGTCAGTACGGCTCTTGTCTTATCCCTGTTCTGATAAGCTGCAGATGAAGGCGTTGTGTTTCGGTTTTGTCAAGTCGTGCACGCGAAAAGACTCACACGGGCTAAACGGAGCTAGACGTGGAGCGTGTTTATGTGTGGTGCGTACTGTAGCCACATTCAACTCTGCAGATTCACGTTTGCTTTGCTCTTTAGCGGATTTCTGCAGAGGTTGATCTTGAAATAATGAGGCAAGGAGCGCGAGTGGTTGTGTTTTAGTGCTAAACTGTTTTTTTGTTATGAATGATCGCAGCGTTTAGAGGCTGAATAATAAGCCCCGTCCCGCCCACTAAATGTGACCATACACAAGCTGCGTCACACTTTCCCTCTATTTTAATTAGGGCCCAGCACGTAAAGCGTGAAGGCCTGACGGACTGGGGCTCTTATTTGAACAAAATAGTCACTATTTTGGGAGATAAACGTATAAATTTACAATAATGTTAGGTATAAAGTAGAAGAAAATATATTAAGAGTCTTAAAGTAAAAGTTTAGTGTCACAGCTTTCAAGCCATCATTTCACAAAGATGACATTTAGACTTGTCTCAGAAAAAGTATACAACCCAGATTCACTTTATGAAGACAAAAAAAGTCTCAAGTTTGGAATTGCGTCTGGGATTGGCGAATGTATTTAAAATATGCACATTATATCAAGAGCTGGATAAAAGACGGCTTTATTTAGCTTTGTCTCAGTGGTCACTCCATTCTCTCCACAGACCACAAAGTTACATCTGTAAAACAACTTAAAACAATATTCTTTTTATTGTCAGTTTTTATAAAATACAACAAATAGATTAATACAACATAACACTTTAAACATTGAAGTGAAGCCAATTGGTCAGAGCAGCAGGAACAGAATTGTACAATAAGACAATCTTATTTTAATAGAGGCTGGAATGAAGTAGTTTTCAAAGATGCCTGGGCTTTATATCCCAAAACATCAGAGCAGTTTGGATCCATTTGTGAAAACCAAACCAACAAATGATTTGTGTGAACATTGTCAAGTTTGCAGATGTATTGTGGATCTTGTAATGTTAAATCTGCTAAGCTGAAATCAGGTTTTTAAAGAGAAATGTTAACAATAACGCAATACATTTTTGTAAATAATATACAGTACTGTGCCAAAGCCTTTGTCCATTTTGAATGACAATCCAAATGTTTTTGGTCCCACGTAAGAGACATATTTTCACAAACAACATGGTATTGTATTGTATTGTTCGCTAAAAGGACAAATCTAGTGTTGGCTTAAGATTTATACAGAGTACGAAGAAACAATAACAATTTGTTTCATACAATTTTTAAATTTAATTTCAAGTTTATGTTTAAACAAATATAATTAAAGAGGATTTATCACCATAGACAGCAGAACAATATTATAATAAGCTGGAGAAGAGAAAGCTGCCCGTCTTCTATTGACTCTTGTTCAAAAAACATTACAAAATATACATTTTTACATTCTCTCTTGCTCTGTTTAGTATATTTTGATAAAACACATAGAACAAAGACAGTAAGTAAGACAGTGGCATTAAAACATTTTTTGGACCATGTCTGTCTGTGAACATTACTCTAATCCCACATCAGTGGCTGGCTGAGTGCAGAGGGAGGCTGTAAAAATGAAGTGCTTCCTGGTGGGGTCGGGCCTTTTCGTCTGACCCTCAAGACGACTCTGGAGTGAGGCAGACACATTAGAGCAAACATTGAACCAGTCTGGAGTTTGGTGAGGAGCAGGACAGGAATCCTTTTCATGTGCTCCTGCAGACTCCCCGCTTCCACACGTCTAAATGGCTTTTTATGGCAGCGAGGAATCTTTATGGCTCCGTGGGATTCAATGAGAAGCTTCTTCAGGCCCAGACACAAAACCTCAGATGCTGTTCAGGGGACTTTTTTTAAAACTGTTACTTCTTTGGATTCATCTACTCGTTTGTATTTGTGAGGATTGAACAAAATGTGAAGTAATGCCTCAAGTTTTTCTTCTTGATTATGATACAGAAGGTAACAGCTTTAAGTCTATTTCTGTAGTGGGTTTTATTAAATTAGGACAGTCATGACAACAGCTATTGGTCTTTTTCTCAATGAGCTGATTTATTAGTGTGCCGGCTCTTTTAAAATCATAATAAATCCATTTCAAATGAGCTTAGTCTGACTGAATACTCAATAGATCAATTTCCCTTTAGACCCTCAAGCTTTATTTAATCAGAATGGGCTCCTGGCAGGATTTCTTGTCTGTATTCACAACTCTTTTTTAAATCTATGCCTACAGTTTTGTCAGCAGACGTACCCCCTGTGCACATTCGAACAGGCAGAACAGCAAAGTAAACGGAATATTAATACAAACGCTGATCAAATGGAGAAGCTAAAACAAACAGCTGCTAAAAATGTGACCATGACTCATCAAAGTAAAGTGCAGAGAGTGTCTACTGATTCTTATGATTATTTAGATTTTCTTGCCCATCCATTTATTCATTTTGGTTGTAAATGTCAGTTGTACACAGTGTAATATTATTTCTTCAGGGCCTTTGGTAATTGTGATATTTGTTTGACAGCGTCTTTCTTCTCAAATAGAAACAGGCTCATAATTACACTTGGTTTTGTTGTTAATGAAACATATAATGATCTGCCTTATCTTCAGATTTGATATGAATTTCCTTTTTCAGACCAAGCATTAAACTTATAATGTTAGCTTCACAGGTGAGTTTGAATCCCAGCGCAGGTGTATTTGCTCGATTTTATGCTCATCTTTGTCTGTCCACTTGATTTTCTAAGGTAAAAAGAACTTTGAGAGAGTGTAAAGCGGAAATATTTTGCATTTCACTGAGCTTGTGCTAAGTCCTAGAAAGAATTGAATAGTTTGTATTTGAAATTTTGCGTTAAAGCAGCGATCTCAGTCATTATTACACTTTGGGGAGCGTTTGTGAAACTGTTTTTGCAATAATCATAAATTAATCACTGGTTTAGCCAATAAAAGTGCATCTATTTAAAAAGTGAAGCATTTTTAAATGTGAAGTAACTGTAACTAAAGTAGCTGGCTACGTGTGAGCAGATCAAGACAAAAATATCTTCAGTCTGAAAAGAGCCTTTGTTGTCACTTTGCAAACAGGACAAGTGGCAGTAGAAAAGAAGATAAAAACTATGAAGCTTAGGTTGCTCTTTTTGTATTACAACATTGTTTTATTTTCTTACCCAGTGTCTCTGTAGGTGACTTCCTGTCTGACTTCCTGTAGTCATCATGGGCCGAACTCCACACAGAGGTGAACTTGCACTCACCTTTTCACTGTATCATTTCTTAGTTCAGACTGACCCTCAAACTAAAAACATTGTAGCACAAGTCTAAAGTGAGCATTAAGCCTTCCATTTTGTGCATAGTCCACATAGTGTGTCTTGCCATTTTATCTCCATTTTATCCTAAACTCTTATTTACAAGGCAAATGTTTAAATCATGCACATTTAAGCTTTCATTTCAAGAGGTTATGTGTTAATGCATTTTGTGCCTAGTATTAGATTATAATAAACTTTTCATTTTCAGTTTCCCGGTAATTGGAGCGTCTGTATCAAAATGCTAATGAGGCTTCAATCATCTTTTGATTTCAGATCAAAAGGAGGAGAAGAAGGAGCGACGGAGCAGCATCACAGCAGGCTCTGCCCTCGACAAATCTAATGGTGGGTAATTCTCAGCTCCTGCTGCGTTTTGTTATCAGTCGTAGAGGAAATAAAACCTTTATTAATTTAACCGAGAGCATGGTGTGCTTTTTGGTTGGGGTTTTGTTTATTAATTAATCTAAAATACAGTATTTGTCAATTTAGATGCCATTGCAGTGTCTTTTTTCTACATTGTGCATGTCCAATACTTTTCTCCTATTAAGACAAGACATATAGTACTGCATTTATTCGGCATTGTTTAACCTTTTTAGGATCTGGATCCATTCACTTTATTTAATTTAACTAGTGTTGTCTCTTTTTCAAAAAAAAATATGTGTGTTATCAGGGCCAACAAAAAAACAACAAAAAGCAAAGTGAAAGTGCAGATAATAATCCTGAAAACTACACTACCTTATAATTTGGCAGCTGTTACTGCACAACAACAATAACAACAACAACACTGTTTTCCTTTTTAATTGCATACGATTGCATACAAATATAATTATTCACTTTTCAAATGATAAATGATGTTGTTTTTATCCCCCAGAACCATTTTGTTGGGATGAATATCTGAAAGAAACCTCCTCCACTGCAGCACCGCCAACCTGCTTCAAACAGGTACAGTGTGTATTATTGCACCTGAACTAAGACACAGTCATAAAATCTGATCTGTATTTGGTACTACATCGAGGTTTTTTTTAAAAAGATGTACATTAAATGTTTTAAACAGTGATCTTTTGTTAGAGTGACAAATGAAGAGTATGAGTTCAGCTATATTCATGAAGAGTTACTCTCTGGATTTTGGGGCAAGATGGATGAAATTTGATATTTGCTTTTTGTGTCTCGCTTTCTCCTGTTTTTTCTAGGTCATGAGCTCCTCTAAGGGCTAAAACTAACTTGATGAGCATCTAGCCCTAAATATATATGACGTTTTGTTTTTTTTAAAAAGGCTAAATGCAAATATGTATACAGTGGGGGCTAATCCAGCTTTCTTCTATTGTCCAAAGAAATGTATGGGTTAATTGGTGTAAAGTGCCAACAGTGAACCAATGTGAGAGTGAATGGTTGTCTGTGAGTGAATGTCTTTAGAAGTTAGCCCTGCGATTAACTGGTAATTTTTCTGGGAGTACCCCACCTCAGGCCCAAACAGTTGGGATAGGCTCCACTCTTCACCATCCATTAAGTGTAAACAGTATAAAATAAATCACAATTCAAGGACTACATACTTACTACTTCATTGTTATTCTTGATTCTCGTTACTTTCGAGTGTACCTTTGAATTTGAGATATGTCCCTTGTGTCCCACAGTCTCGGGTCCCTCCTTCCAATGACTTTAAGGCCGGGATGAAGCTTGAGGCGCGGGACCCTCGTAACTCGAACTCCGTGTGCATCGCCACGGTGATGGGGATGATGGGAACACGACTGCGGCTGCGTCTGGACGGGAGCGACAACACCAACGACTTCTGGCGCCTGGTGGATTCAGCGGAGATTCAGCCAATAGGAACCTGCGAAAGAAGTGGAGACATGCTGCAGCCACCACTAGGTACATGTGACAGTCTTCTGATGCGGCCAGTAATCAGATTTTCAGATTTGAAATGTTTTTTTTTTTGTAGAGGATATTTAAGTTTTTGTAATTTGGACTTTAATATTATTTAAATTCAGTATTTTATTGATGCTTTAAAGGGATAGTCCAGTATTTTGCAAAGTGGAGTGAGATTTTTAAGGATAGGTAACTTATTATCTACAGTAGATAATTGTCAGAATACTCCCAGTTTGGAGAAGCAGACTTTGTGTATAATAACTCTACGTTTACAGCATACTGAACTATTCTATTAAGTGAAACAATAGTTATCAATAACATGATAAATTTACCTTTTAACTTGATCATGATTATTAACGTTTTTATGTTGTTCACTTAATTAACGAAAGACTGAATATTCCACCTGAGTACATATCTATATTATAGGAATATGTTCATTTAGATGTAAATTATTTAGAGTATTTTTGAATGAAATGGCATAATCCTGAAGAAATAGGCATGTATAAAAATATATATATCCTGGGCTATATATTACAAATATATCCTAAAGTGTTATGGGATGTGTGTATTTCAGGTTTCAGGATGAATGCTTCCTCGTGGCCCATGTTTCTCCTTCGAACTCTGAGTGGAGCAGAAATGGCCCCAGCTTCTGCTTTTAAAAAGGTACACTATGTTTTCATCGCTTGTTACTTTTTAAAAGGATGAGTTGTTCCAGTTTATAAATGTATTGTATTTTTTTTTGTTTTTGTATTTGATGTAGTAGCTTGTGGAAACACAAGAGGGAGCCATATCTACAATATTGCATATTGTCATAGGCCTGAACTAAATTTGTTCTTTGAGTTGTGTGATAAATCTGTAAATAATGTATTATGTCTTTCATTGAATGCATTCAGAAAAAAAAACTGAACAAAACTGAAAACACGGTTCCTCTTGGCTAAAGTGTATTAGTATTTAGTGTGACTTCCTCTTACACTATACATCAGTCACTTTCAAAGGGAAATTGATAAAACACTCTGGCGATTCTAAAACCAGAGCCCAGTAAAACTGAAAAGGTTTGGGCCTCTATTTCTGCCAGTGGTGTTGAGGATATTGTAAAAAAAACCCAGTTATTTGTGGAAAATATTTATTTGGTCTATTTGTGACCAAACTTTGAATGCCATTAAAAGGTGCCCAAGGCATTTGAAGTACAGCAGTTATATTGATTTATATGAATTACATGTTACCTATTACAAACAGTGGCCCTATTTGGATATTATCATTGTGCCTGTGTGTGGAATGGTTTAAAGTGGATTTAGAAATGCACAACTTTTAAGAGGACAACAGGATTGCATGTGACATACAACTCAATTAACTAAACAAAAGCAATTTAACAACTGTATATTGTTAAAGTGAAAGGGAAAGGTTAGAAAATTATTTTGCTTTGAATTGATTTTGTTTGTCAGCAAATGACTTTCCAATACAGTCATAATTTACTGTGTGTTTAGGAACCAACGAGTCCTGCTAAAAACCTTTTCCAGCCCGGTATGAAGCTAGAGGCGGTGGACAGGAAGAACCCGTACCTCATCTGTCCAGCCACAGTCGGGGAGGTCAGAGGTCAGGAGATATTTGTCATGTTCGACGGCTGGAGAGGTGCCTTCGATTACTGGTGCCCCTTCGACTCCAGAGACATTTTCCCTGTCGGCTGGTGTGCCATGACCAAACACAGCGTCCAGCCTCCAGGAAACTTCTGTAAGTACTGCTCTGGCTCGTATTTACAATTATCAGTGATTACTGTTAACCACTGGTGGCTCCAGGGCGACAATACTGAGAGTAAATTTTCTTTTATTTGATCCAAAAATAAAACACAGGGCTTTATCACACTTACTGCAACCTCTTAACATTAAAAGTGTTATTTATCTAAAACATTAAATTCATCACAACACATAGGAAATCCCCTTTCCTCACGCATGGATATTTAGATCAATGTGGAGGTGAGTGTATCTGTGAACATGCTCACTCTCTGTGTTTCATTAATTTACTGCTTTTTTCCTTAATATTGGTAGGACATTTTCAAGTTTGTAGCTCACAAAAGAAAATGCAGCATGTTTATATGACAGGTAGCAAAATTCAGTTCAAAAAGCCAGTGTCATTTGATTATCACTCACAAATGGGCCCTAAAATAGAAGAGGTTTGCAGGCACACTATGCAGGAATTCCAAGCAAAACATGGATTTCCTGCATAGTGTGCCTTTATACTAGTTGAAAAATAAAAATTCTTGGTGTCTCTTCAAACACAGACTCTGTAAAAACACAATTTGTCAATTCCTGCCTTTTTGATAATTTAAGAAAAGGATCTATTAACAATCAATCTATTTGCATTTTGCATCGGTAAAAGGCCAGATTAGCCCGTGGAGACTTGAATTTGACACATTTACTTTAAACATCTCCTATTTTAGGGCTTTAGCTTCATGTGTTTTTATTTTCCTGTTTTGTAGAGCTATGGTCTTGTCTAAAATAGACACTATTTGTGTTGTTACCTCTAGAAGGCAGCACATGCACAAATCAGTTTAATCAATGCAGCTTTGAAAAGCAATATAGCAGATTTGTAGGCTTAACTCTGAATGTGAAACTTGAAGAATGCAAAAGAGAGTGAACAGAAAGTTTTCTAAACTCCTTAGTAAGAAAAGAACATCACAAAGCAAAATGTAAATAGTTTTGATTTTTGAAACCCTTTATAATGATAATGTACTTCTTCAAACTCAGTTTAATTTGTTGTTTTAGAAAAGAAGTTTTATGAATGGGCACGTCCCACTGCTGCTAACTGCTGGAGTAACTCCTACTTATTTCACTAATCAAAATAATTCACAAACAAGCTGCTTCTAAGGTTTACATACCTCTTGGTTTGAAGGAGAAAAACTCGTAGAGATGAGATACAAGAGGCCCCTGTCCTTCATGAAGAGAAAACACTGAAGATCAGTCATTTGCTTTTAGATCTTTGGTTTTATAAACAGTACTAAACTATTCATTTTAAATCAGAATGTAATTATATAGTTACGGGGGGTATGAATTGCATTTATTAGAGAACAGTAGGTGAAGTTTCACCGCTGAATATTTATACATTTATATTTGTCTAAATCACTGTGATGAGTGACATCTGCAGCTGCTGTCTGGTGCTTTTCTGTTGTTGTTTCTTTCTGCTGGTCAGAAACATGAGGCTTTAATACCGCAGGCCTAAACCCTGTTGATTAATGGGAAATGTCTGTGCCCTCGTCTGAGTTTGGGTTTTCTGTGTTTTGTTGATGAATGGCAGTAGTTTCACGTCATTCTCAGCGACCGAGGCATGTTTCCAGCTCTAAAGCAAGAACGCAGTCCGTTTCACTGCAGCTCTGTAGTTTATAGAGATATAAAAATACTTTAATGTTCAGCTGTAGCTCCACACTTGGACAACAAATGACTTTAATCCAGGTAAATAAGAGGAGCTGTCATGAAGCTGAGCTCACCATGCGGCGGATTGGAGAGAGATTAAGTATTTTGTGTAGGGAAATAGGCAAAAGGAAAATGTAAATTAGCAAGAAGCTTGCGCCGTTGTATTTGGGTAAATGCACAAGTGATGATTTGGAGTGTTAATGAGGTAATAATTAGCCGCAGATGTGAGAGGAGTCAGACTCTGTAATTTTAAAATCCTAATTATCTTTCATTAAGGTGTGCTGATTGGGACACTGCTGTGTTTTTTTTCAAAAGCTCTGAAAATTTTCAAGATAAAGAAAATTATTGGTTTCTTTTTAGGAAAGACATTTACGTTTTAACTTTTTTTTTTTCTTCTTCTTTGTCTTATTTTCTTTATTTGTGATTTGTAACCAGGTCATTAGGCAAATTGCTGTATTTTGAATAATTCATAAAATCCATATCACATCACTGCCAAGAGACAGGGTCAGGCACAGTCTTAGATCGCAGCTTCTGAAACGTTAGGATTTACTGCTTTCCTTTGTCATAACGGCTTAGAAATATGAATACATTTGAATTTATTCAATTATATTGCTTATATTTTCAATTGTTTGTGAAAAAGTCAGTTTACATACCCTATGTTTGTCCTAAATTGAGACAAATAAAAAATCCAGTCAGCAGACAGGATGTTGTTTTGGTGTCTCTGCAAACAGCAGATATGAGCAGTATCGAGGCTTTAACTGTGGCGTGTTGTGTTGGTGTTAAGTTTATACTCACAACAGTTGGTTGGGAAAGATACCAGTCAGTATCAAGTCATGTGTGACTTAAAGAAACACAAAATAATAAATAAAAATAAGTCTCTGTGTTGATTATAGCATCCTGTTTTCTCAAAGGATTTGTTAAAAACTCAGATGAATATGTCACATGAACTGTTATTAACAATACCCATTGTATTTAAATATATAGAAATACAAATATAGAGAAATACAATACTGGTTATATTAAGGCCACTACCTTGCTATAAGACTTTGATTGGCCAGTAACTTACATTACATTGTGCCTGTTGATATTGCAGTACTACATTTGCAATAAATTGTGCAGCCCTAACTCCAGCCTTTTGACTGCTTTAAACTAGTGCTGCTATCAGGAAACTGTGCATGTGATGAATATTGCAGTAACAATATGATGTGTGGTATTTTAAAAATTCATTGTAAAAGTTTAACTGAAATCAAATATATAAAGAAATACATGATCAGTGTGATATGGATATTGGGATTGTTGACTGCTTATAGTTTTTTATTAGTCTTTTGCCCATTGTCTTTTGGTCATGTCTGACAAACCCATCATGCAGCTCTTTAACACTGTGAGTATTTTTGAGTGAGAGTGGTCCTGGAAATGAAGACATCTTGGAGTGACAGGCCTTTCCCCTCCGGCTGCCCCTGTCTGCTCCGCTGCACATTGTTCCTGAACCAAAGCCACGTCGGGTGATATCCGACCATGCCTGTGCTTCCTGACTGTGGGACGGCTGTTTTTCACCGGGGGTTTCCCATGAATGGGGTAGGGTTACACCGCTCAGACCTCCTTCTGGGCTGGGTCTGTTTGTGAGGGAAAGCCTTGTGCACAGGGACTTTTGGAGTTTGCCCTGGCTTTAACCGTTTCAATCAGGAGTTTTCTAATCCAGTTTAACCTCTCACCCCCCCCTCAGTCAAACCCTCCCCCATGAGATCCCAGGAGCCCACCGCGTTACCCTCAGCGCTAACCCCCACCATCCCCCAAAGCCTTGCAGAGAAGCAGGTGACTGACTGCCTGTCGATGAGGCCTACAGATAATATGAATAAACAGCCTATTCCTGCCTCTCTCTCTCTCCCCTTCTCCCCACCCCTCTCCTGCTGCTATGCAAATCAAACATACCCCCCTCGTCCCGCCCCTGCTGCTCATTCATTTGGGAGGCAGGATTTGCAGTGGCTTGGACCAGCGGTAGTAGCAGCGTGCTCTTTGTTGTGGACGAGTGCCGGGGAAAGACGAGCAGTGCACTTAAACAACGCGTAAAACAGAAAAGGAAGTGGAGGTAGACCGAGAGACAGCTCTTGGGGAAAAGTTGAGGAGAAAAAAAAAGTATATTATAGAGAGGCAAGCTATTCTTTTGACTTGTTACAAAAGAGAGAAACAGGAAGCCACTGGGCTGAGATTGAGTTTTTGTCGGGAACTACAAGTCCACTGCTTCGATTTCTGTTACAAAGTCACCGTTGGAAGTTCTGCTTTTGGGGGCATTTCCTGGTGAGTTTGAGCTGTTTATTAAATATGCAACACAGGAAATGTTATTTTATGGACTTGTAGTTTTGGTTCCTGTTTTTGATTTTTGTACTATACAAGACATACAACTTTATTTTTCTTCATATTTACATCATGTCTTTATTTGTGACAGGGACAGGTTATTATTTGAGAAGCACAAAACAAAACATTATGATTTATTTTTGTCAGTTTTATTTTTGCTAAGTCTTGCTTATGCAACGTGGATTAAACGTTTTGCTTTGTTTGTATTGGAAATAAAGCTAGGTTTGTTGTAGTATGAAACATTTGTATGTACAATAAGTTATGATTTTAGTGAGCATTTGCCTGGGTTATGTGAGTAGCTCTGATGCAATGCAATAAGTAGTATTTAACACTACTTAATGTATTGTAGGTTACTGCATTTGGAAACACTTTGGAGATAGGGTTAGTTAAGTGGCAATGTGATAAAATTTCAATGGCATTGGAGGCTTATTCTCCTGTGGCTCTTCCTTTAAAGTCAAAAAATGTCACGTTATGTTACAATAAGCGAAACTTTGTGGATTATACAGTTTTTCACACTTTAGTCAAAATTTAAAAATAATTAGATAAGATCTGAATGGGTGATCTAACATTACTGACCAGTGTAAGAAAGTTTGGTCGTGCTAAACATGTTCTGTGGAGCATGAGCTATTCAATAAAGTGATGTTATTTAGTGCACGAAGAATCAATGGACGTGGTCAATGATCAGCTCAAAGCAGGAAGTAGTGTTCTGCACAGAATTCATTTCAACAAATGTAGCAATTTTTCTGATGTTATTATAGTTCACTTATAAAATTATAGAAAGATTAAGGCTGTAAACATTGTGAGACATTTCTTTAACCTAATCAGTTCCCACACAGAATAACACAACCACCTAAGAGTTTTATTTCTGGCTCTGCTGAATCTGGTACTACCATGTGGTTTTGATTAAGTTTATCAACAATCTTTTTAAATGCACAGGAAAGGCCTATCTGATGATTCACTGTCTTTGGTTTATTTTATTTAGTTAGTTCTGCATCCAAATTGTGGTTTATTAAAATCAAATCGAACAGATGCAGACGAAGTCACTCTGAATGTGTTGGGCATGTCAGAGCCACAGACACGCTCCTGGTGCATGCCCATACACACACATGAACTCTCTCGTGCGCGCTCATTTCCCCCGGCGAACTGCGGCTACAGTGGGTCAGTGGGTCGAGCCATTGTTATCGACATGACCAATGCCATATGGCTGTTTAGTGCAATACATGCTGTGATAATAAGATAAAGATTTTCTTGCTAGTTTTAGTTTGGTAAGCTCACTTTTGCATGTGCTGTCTTTATTTTAACAGACAAAGTGAAATACAAATATTACACTCACAATCTGAACATTGACTTGTGATTACATATGGGTGTCATTGAAACCTTTTCAGTGACACCCATATGTAATCATATGTAATTGGACACCCTTTGTATTAGCATTGTTGATACTGTCGATATCTTTACTTGTATTTCTTACTACTATTATAACAAGAGTGTTCTGTGTAGTAATTATACTTCTTCTTATGAATTAATAAAGTTTATCTAAATCTAATGTGCTGTGCTATAGACAGATACTGTGAATGCAGCATCAACTCTATATGCGTCATAACATAATTCAGATTGAGCCTCTATGTTTACTCAAACCTTCTGATAGTGACTGTTTGCCCCTAGACTAAACATGTATCTGTCTGTAGGTATATTCCTTTCTCTAACTGTAAATAAATGTAAATAAATGTGCTACTGAGCCAGCGTCTGCTAGCATCACTGTTCCCTCGTGACCTTGGTCGGTGAGTGCCTTCTGAAACAAAAACCTGCTCCTTCTGAACCACTTTAACTCATTTTGCCAATTAAGCAGCTTTCATGGTGCCACCGTCGGGCCCCTCCGAGACCACTGTAAGCCTCTGTTGTCTCCGTCAAAAAGGCTCTAATAAAAGCGTGGCCCCCTCGAGAGCCTCGCTGCACTCTGGCCCCTGCTCTCACCACATTTGTATTAAAATAGAATAAATGTGCAGCGATGATTATGTGATCATATTATAGGTCACACACAGGCTAAAGAAGACTGACACTGTTTTTTTTCCCGCTCACAATGGCCCATTCTCGCTTCATGTTAATCACCGCATTGTTTGGAAAAGTGGGATTATATTTCTTCTACAGGCAGAGACATCCCTTTGTTTAGTCACGGCTGGTGCCTCTTTAAACGATTCACTCGGCATTGTTTCTTGAACGTGAATTTTTAGCAGCAGTCGAGCAGTGATAAGAAATGTCTGGGTAAAAAGGAGGAGTGACAGCGAGTATTGAGACAGTAAAGTCTCTCAGGCTCTTTGTAAGCTTTTAGTGGAGAAATAAACAGATGAACAGGTAAATTGTAGGTATGTAGAATCTCACTTTTTTTATTTAACATAAGTTCACCGTTGGCATTTATTTCATTGTAAAGGGTTGAGAGCTTTGCAATAAGTAAAAATGATAGGAAAATAAATGTAGACTTTAATATTTACATGACATTTAAATCAGTTTTAATGCCATTCTGTTGAGTGTTGCAGATTGTTGTATTGTCTCTCAATTAAACACAAGAATATGTTAAAATGTCATTTCACCCAAATAGTTCTTGAGTTCTAAACATTTTCCCTCTCAAGAGTTGCCTTGTCACTAAATAATTACTTTTACTTACATGTCTTTTTGTAAGTTTTGTAAAGTTTTTCTTGCTTGAGTAATTTTTTATACTAAAATAGCTGTTTTGTGGCTTAACAAACTGTACAACCCAACCTACAACAAAACAGTTTATCTATGCAATCATTTTTAAGTCTCTGCTCATTTAGTAATGCTCTTTCTCCTTCTTATGTCTTCTCAGTTACACTCCCTGGTGCACTGCTCGCCCCCATTTCCACGTCTTCATCATCCCTCACCACTCGGCGCTCCTCATACAGCTCCTCCTCCATGCAGACCTCGTACCGGCTGCCTCACCCCTTACCCCCTCTCCCCGTCCGCAAGGGTGTCCGGGGTCGTCGCCCTAAATCACAGACTATCGCTCTACTGAAAGCCGCGGCCGAAGCGGCAGCAGCAGAGGCGGCTGCAGGGGCAGTAAATGGAGCGTCGCAGAGTCCTCCCAGGACGAGCTCCGGGGTTCAGCTGGCCCCCAGACCACACAAGAAGAGAGGACCCAAGCCCGGGAGCAAGGTAAGAAGTTGACTTAGGTTAACTGCGATGTGATAAAGAAGAGAGGCGGACAGACCGAAGATGAATTGTGAGGGAGAGGAATACGTTTATGCAGACAGATCTACTGAGGAGACTTTTTTGGCTTTTATTTTGGGGCTAGTTTGAAGCTTTTAGGGACTAATACAGAGTTAAGGAAAGAGATACCAGAAATTTGGGAAAGTTTAGTCATTGTCTTGACTCTAAGTAGGTGGGCCATATTTTCTGGTTTGAAAAAGGTTTTCCCAGAAATCACTGCACCAGACTGTCTCATGGTAAAGTACTAACTACCTTTGTGAAAACTAAGTCTTGGCTGCAGTCTGGTGTTTTTGCACACAGCAGGTAAAGCGTTAAACCACACTTAAGTAAGTCATAAATCACTAGCAGCCTCTTTATATTAGAGCTAATGAGAAGGGTTTGTTTGTGTTTTGCTTCAGAGAAAGCCTCGGGTGGTGCAGTCTCTGGGGACGGCATCAGTTTCAGCTACGCCTTCAGAGACCAGACTGAGCTCCAGCCACGTCTCAGTGGACAGCAACCACAGCAACGGCTCAAATGTAGTCTGCACAGGTGAATACATAAAAAATACAAACGAGTAAACTCAAATACTTCCTCCACAATCCTTCAGCATTGGCATATGGCATTTTAATATTAAATGTGTCCTTTTATAGTGTGTGTGTATGTGAACAAACACGGAGAGTACGGCCCAAATCTTGATCGAAAACTGGTGCAGCAGCTCCCAGACCACTTTGGTCCGGCTCCAGTGAACACAGTGCTTCAACAGGCCGTCCAGGCCTGTGTGGACTGCACCTACCAGCCCTCGGCTCTTCTGTCATTCCTCCAAAGCCAGTCTCACACAGGAGGGGAGGTTATCAGAGGTAAACACATTCAAGGACTACAATACAGCTGTCACATTCACTGTTGGGGATGGTAGAATGCAGAATTTATCTGTCTTTCTGACTAAAAAAGGCAACATTGTAAAATTATATTGATAAACTGTGTGCTCTGTTTCTTATTTAAAAGGATTTTGTAATATGAAAACTGTTTGCACAAATGCTCTAGTGATGATACATCATGAGAAGGCTGAAACTCATTTTGTTCAGAAGATAATAATATGCAAAATAATCTAAGAAAGGCGCAATAAGAAATCATAAGTTGTGATTTAATCTAAAACCTCTTCCCAGTTTATTAATGATACATTACATTGATACATTCAGTTCTTGTTACTGATACTTAAACAAATAGTGCTTTGCAACTAATATATGCAGTCTTTTAATTAAATGTTGTCCCATAAAAAGAAAACATAAATATACAAAATTAGAATATTAAATGTATATGTTCAATGCAGTTTCCATTTAGAAGTTGCACAAAGACAAAGCCTGGGGCAGCTGTTGCTCTGAGCACTGTGTCTGTAATCACTGGTGACATGTGCGTCTAACCTGGTTTGGGATGCTGGGAAGGGCTCTCCCTTGGGGGACTGGATTGGGAATGGTATGGATGGGGCTGAGTAGAGGAGAATAGAGGGCTTAATTTGTGGATTTGCGCAGGCTTGGCTTGGGTGGGAGGGTGTTATGAAGAGCCGGTTGTGGGTGCTTGAAAAGGGAGGGTGGAATGATAACCCGTAACCATCTGCTATTTTCCTGTAGCTGTGAATAAACGCACACTGACAGTATT
The DNA here is from genome assembly GCA_036850595.1 of Rhyacichthys aspro. NCBI lineage: Eukaryota > Metazoa > Chordata > Actinopteri > Gobiiformes > Rhyacichthyidae > Rhyacichthys > Rhyacichthys aspro. The sequence goes on along the minus strand of CM072150.1, from coordinate 18,730,881 downwards.
TTGTCTTGTGTCCTCAGTGCGCTCAGAGCACGGTATCCGCTACGTGAAGCTCCCCTCTGTCTCCAGTGCTTCCTCCGTGCTGCGCTTCCTGGAAAACTTGTGCCAACACCTCGAGAGCGACAGTGTGTTCAGCTCACAGCCTTTCAGCCCATTCACGAACAACACACGCTTCTATGACAGGAGCAAGTCAGGTAAGAGCATGTGTAGTGACTAGTTAGGACAAAAATGCAAGATGTTTGACTTCAGATCATTTAGATTTGGTCAAGCTAATGATTTCCACGACTTAGGGTGTGTTCCGAAACAGGAAACGATGCATTTAGTTTGATCCGTAAGCAAAAAGCTGAGAATTCACAGCTGGCCTTTTAAAATGCGAACCAAACACAACAAAGATGCTTTTTTTAAGAAACACACTAGATAATGGTATTCGCCCAAACGCTAATATGGCATTTTACCATTGCATTTTACCTCCCTCAATGCTTTATGTTTGCCCTCTGCCCATGTTTTTTAGTTGGACAGTACTGATTTGGTTTCTTTTTTTCTGCTCTTGGGAAAACTGAACGTTACGTGAAGTTTTTATCACCAATTTATGACGCTCTTCCTGTTGGGGCATTCACATTTCAATCAAACCGCACTAGAGTTCACTTTAGCTTCCTAGGTTCCTGTTTAGCATTCACATTTATCCAAGTGAACCGTAGTAATGGAGACACTGCACCGGAGTCCATTTGACCCGAACCAAACATGCCAGATGCACCCTTAATGATGCAGGGTTAGGGTTGTACAAACAGGAAGTTCTATTTTACCAAGACAGTCAAATACAAAATGTTGATTGGGCACAGTTCAGAAGAGATCAGGGCTATATTATGCAAATATACGATTTTTTATGTTATTATTGAATTGTGCCAAACAGAAAACGGTCTCTCCAATGACAACTCCACAAAAGACTCCTCTCCCAATCCCCGCACTCTTCACAACGCGTCTGAGTATCGGGCAACAAAGAAAGAGAGAGCATTTTACCACGGCCATACACAACACACACCTCCTCCTCCTCTACGACGCGTCAGCTCCAACCCGACAGAAATAAACGTCACGCACACAAACAGAAGAGTGGAAGGTAAGGGCTATAGCTTTTGGAATTGAATAAAGATGCTCTTATCTATTTTGGTGTCTAATACTATAATCATTTTATTTTCTTGTGCAGCTGCCAGCTCTACAACTGGCCCAGACCATGTCAAACAGGACACGGAGAGTTCGGGGAATGACGCCTCTTCCTGGACAGTGGATGACGTCATACGGTTTGTTCAAGAGGCCGATCCGCAAACTCTCGGCCCACATGTCGATCTGTTTAGGAAACATGTGAGTATTTCTTTACAGATGATGCAGCAACTTTATTATTTCTACTGTGTGTTAGAAACTAAACCGAGCTGTCAGGACTTTTAAAAAATGGGAATAACCTAATATTTGTTATTTTAGTATTTGATGTTAAAGGAAAGAAAGAAAGAAATGTATATGTCTATTTATGTATTATATGCCTCTTTGCTGACAATATACCTTTTTCTTTTTAGGAGATTGACGGCAAGGCTCTGATGCTGTTGCGCAGTGACGTCATTATGAAGTACATGGGCCTGAAGCTGGGCCCAGCGCTCAAACTCTGTCACCACATCGAGAAGCTAAAACATACCAAACCGTAGAAATGGAAGGCTCTCACTGGCAAATCACACAGATGTACTTTATATTATTTTTGGACAACACTATACCTTCATTTAGGCAGACAATGAACTAAAAAGTGAGCATGCCATCTGGATTTCGAGATACATTTTTTAATCTTTTTACCTCATGATAAACTGGAGGCTTTTATTTATTCCCACTGAAATTTACTTTTCATCAAGATACACCAATCAGCTATAACAATATGACCACAGAGGAGAATGACGTAAATTATGGATCGAGGAGGCACAAAAATGGACAGGATTTGATCCCATTTTCCAAGGATCTGCAGCTAACATTTGCCGTGAGATCCTACAGCACACAGCAGGGGTCAAGAGCAGACCAGGCCCTCGATGGATCAAGGTTTGTTTGGAGCAAAAGGACAACCTACACAATTATGACAATGTTATGTGATCCTTATATATTGACTAATTTGTGTAAATGTTACAGCCTTTTTTCTCCAAGTGTACACAGGTTTTAGTGTTTTGTCATGCCTGCTTGATCAGAAGTAGACAGTCTACTCTCATGATTGATAAGGTTAGATCAGGTTTTGGCAGTGAACCTCTGAACTGCTGCAGCTACAGTCGATGGTCTTGTTGAACCTTGCAATAAAGTACAGTTTAGTTTGTCTAAGCCAGGGAATGTACAATGTCTTAGTTATCAAGTGACAAATTGAGCAAATTAATTGGGATAAATATGCAAATTGTGTTTTATATAAGTGTTGTTGCTAAAGTGAGTGAATCAGCACATACTGATATCATTTTAATGACAGAAATCATACTCAAATACCCTTTATATAAACATAAACTAAACAAAGGCACTACTATGTATCAATATGGTGCATGTCACAAACCTTAATCTGCTCTAATCCTACAGCACTGGCTATAGATGTAGAAAATGGGTTCTGTTTTCTTCTGTTGTTCCATTACACATTACATTGTGTTTTTTATATGGACTATGTTCACACTGTGAGCAAATGTTGGCCACAAACTTCATTATTGTTGGGAGTAACTGACACCACAAACTACAGGCAAAAAGTTTGCAAACAAAATTAAAAGGCTGGACACTTGTAAAAACATATCTGCACCAAAAGTAATTTGACTGTAGTGTCTTAGTTGACATGCTCTCTTCTGTTGTAAACATATTACACATCTAAAGAGTTTGAAACATTACAGCCTTATAATGGTGCATGTCCATGAAATATACACATTGTTGCTTTATTAGAATAAATGAGGAAAATACAGGGGTCACACTGATGCTTCACCTTCTCAATTAGGTCAACCACAATTTAAAGATTTACATAAATGGCCACCATTGTTTCATGTGTGTGCAAGTCCGAATACCTGACACATGAAATAATACACAATTGCTGTTTATGCTTAATATCCATGTTCGTATTCTTATGGCAATAGATTATCAATATATATTGTGAAACCTGCAGCCCCTAAATCAGCTATGAGACAGGCCACAGAGGGCAGTGTGAACATAGACATGCCATTCAAATACAAATACAATGAATGACCCAGTGTTGAGTAATAATACAGTTTAATGTTTCCAATATTAACTGTGATATAGAATAATACATGTTTTTTTCCTTTACAATAATAATTTTTTTGGAAACATTACAAAGACCCATTTGATTTGAGAGGCTGGGTTGCAATGATTAAAGTACTGTAGTGTTGACAGTAGAGTCACTTGTCAAGTTTGAGCTGTGTACAGGAAGTTAAACATGGACTTTGTATAAAGTCAAGCCCAAAGGTTGTTTTTGATATCATTTTGTACTGTAACAAAATGTATTAACCTGTATGAAGCGTATGTGTAATCAACTTTTTCTGCCTGAAATAGTCTTTGTGTCATATAACTACCTACAGGATGATGTTTTGTCAGTAATTATTCCCATTCCAAGTATTGATCTGTTTTCCATGGCAGAAAAACTCATTTTCTGAACATTTCAGAATCATTTATAAACCAAATTATGTCTGTTGTAGCTGCATTTTCCTGTTTGCTCTCCTTTAGTGGTAATAAGTTGATACTTGAAACCATATTGCTTTAATGTGAATCTCAGGTTTTAGTAAGGATTGTTTTTTAAAAATGTTTTCTTTTCTCATTAGTGCATTGTGTACTTATTACCACATAGACAGACTGCACAATAACCAACTATGTATATTTTTTATGCCTTGCCATTACTGTCCACAGCATTTCATGTGTATATATAAACAACTTTTTACTGGAGGTTCAAAATATGTTTGTTAAATATGTTTGATATGCATTGACACAATTAAACATTTAATATCATGAAAATACTTTTCAATGGTCTATACATGTTCGTTCGGGATCTGATTGTTTCTTCATAAACTGCTAGACCAAACCTATTCACTTTACAAAAAAAAGAGGAACTGAATATGAAAATCATAGATGACAATTAATTTTGTAAAACCTAAAGTCACAGGTTTGGAAGATAGTTGTGCAGAAGCTTGTCAGTCTAGTGGTACAATTGGGGATTATCTTACTTTAACTAAAACTGAAATGATCAAAACTGTTACTTGTACAATCTCTAAGATATTTTACTTCATATCGTAGCAATATTAGACATTATGTCACTTTATTAAATGAATGCCTTACAATTTAACATAGACTTAAAGCCACCCTGAGTAACTTAAACCCAAAAATATATGTTCTGAAAATTATTTTGGTGATCCTTACACATGAGATCAGTAGAATCCTGCCTATCTCACTGACACAGTACTCTCAGCTGGACAGAAACCTCCAAAAAACTTTCCTGCCGCCAGGACGCATGTAATAAAGAAAACAGGCCAATACACTGGACCCTAGCAGAGTTGTATTTGGACTAAATACACCAAAATTTCTCTACATGCTCTCTCTGCCAAACTCGCTGGCTTAAACTTCTCTACTTGTGAATAAACATGCCACTGCAGTTGCACAGATTGGGATATGCGCCCTCTGCTGGATAAAAGTTACGCAGTGTGGCTTTAATTTTAGACATTGATGACAAAGTCATTACAAATTTTGTTTCATGTTTTTATTGGAAGCTTTATGTAGAACATTAAATGAACCCTTAAGCTTTTCAAATAATTATAAAAAACTTACACTTACAGTCACACACAACAAAGTAGTTGAATGGATACAAGACATGGAAAAAAAATCAGTGTCAACCAACAGGCAGCCTGTGTGGCTTTACAAAAGCCTATTCTCTTGATTGTCATTCTTTCTGCAGACATCTCTATTCTTAAAACAAAAAACCTTTGTCAACTGTGAAGCCATGTTTCTTCATTGTTTGTAGTGTGTGAAAGTGTTTGAATGTAACTGAACTGTTGTCCATCATGGACACACACAAAAGTGATTTCCTGTACGTCCACTGGTTAAGGGTTAAAGGTTGCACTGACAATGAGTTAAAAAAGTCCTGTATGGACTATACAAGGTACAATATTACAGTCACAACCTACAATCAACATTTACACATTCTACTTCAGTCCAATGTATTTAAGCCTATAGTACGTTGTTAATACATTATAAGAACTTTGTTGAATCTATTGCAGTAAAATGAATGCAGTTATACATTGGAGCAAACCAGGTCATTGACCTCTGCTTCATTTGTATCAAAGCTGGTTTTAGATTTCTTCTTGGCTAGTTTGCCGTGCCGGGCGTTGGCTTTGAGATAGCGCTCCTTGTTGTGGATGACCTGGATGTACTGGTCCACGCTGCTGTTCTGCTGATCACTGCTTGATGCAACCGATGCTGAGTCAGACTCAGTCAAAGGAGCCTCCAGCTTCTGCCTCATCTTTGGTTTGACATAGGCCTCTACGTGTCTGCTTCTAGACGGGGATGCACCATGTCTCCCTGAGGAGGGGATGTAACGCCTGGTCCGGACTAAAACGTGGTCTGCTCCCCTGGCGCTGGCCTGAGGATGGGACTGTGACTCGCCCCAGTCCATTTCCCCCTCACCATCTTCCTCCTCTTCCTCTTCTTGAGCCTCATACGGGCCTTTAGCCATGGAGCTGTGGCTCTCGGCCCGCTCTCCTATGTAAAAGTGAGCCGGTTGGTGAAGATCAGACAGGGATCTGGGGCGGAGGGATTTGCCCAAAGGTATCCTCCTCCTGTTGCTTGTCCCCTGCTCCTCTTCGTCTTCCTCTTCGCTCAGATTGTGCTGTGATTGATGTGCCCTGTGAAGGTGTGGTTGGTGGTGAATAGCGCGTGCTGTGTAGCGTTTAATGTTGCGTGGATACAGCTCCAGGATCTCAGCGGGCTCCTCCATCAGATAGTGGCGTGGGATGCGAGTGGCCGACCGCAGCAGGTGCTTCCTGGGCTCGTGTTCGTTGACGATGACGTAGCGAGTGGTGTGCCCACGACGCCCCCCATAGCTCTGCGCTGTGATGATCCTCTCCACAGGATGGATGGCGTGGATGGTCCTCCTGCACATGGGGTCAGAGGGCAGGTGGTGAGAAGAGCGAGGTGTGGGGTTGTATACCATGTGGTGGTACGACTTGGACCTGCAGGAACCGCTAGGACCACCATGGGATGGTGAAGGCCTGTCACAAGAGAAAACAACACAAGGATCTGATTAAAGTCTGCAGAATGAAATATGGATGTGCTTCTTCATTAATACACTTAATTACACAAGTAATTAAGTGAAGCAAATGTATTGCTCTACAGTGGATTATACACCAATTAGCCATAACTTTTGATTGATTAATGTTTATCTACCATGGCTTTTGTGGCATATGTAAATGTATTGTAACAAAGAAAAACAGAACAGCGTAAAGTTTTGACTGACTTTGAGTGTCACAATGCAATGTTATAGGAACATCAAAAAAGAAAAAAGTTCCATAAGGGGTGCAAGAAGCAAAGGTGGTCCCAAGGCATTAGTGGGATGTAATGGACAAATGTCTGTGGGATTAGGGCCTATTCATTTATTACCATTAGTGGCTGAACATTGTGGCTGGTTGGTGTATGCAACTGGTTTTAAACTACTGTCATGCAGTCTAACATTAGTTTTTTATTGCTAAATGCACTAAGACATGCTATAAGCAAGAAAAAGAAAGAAAGAAAGAAAAAAAACTACCCTTCTCATGCCAATGGCTAATACACAACTTACACGTTTCTCCACAGAACAATATTCTTGTCAGATTCTGAAACAGCATCTGAAAACCTTTTCCAAATTAACGTTATTGACAATCCTATAACTTTTTAACATATCTAACAATATCTTGCAGCCTCTTTGCAACATGGAGGTTGGAAGACAGTGACTTGTGATTTATAAACTAAATCTTCTGAAAGTGAATGAGTGCATTATGTCGGACCTATGCTCCAGCCGGTGTTTGGGCAGAATGGACACAGATGGACTTCGGGACGTCCCAGCAACTCCTCCGTGGTTCATATCAGCCCTGGACGCAGACTGGGTTATGGTCCTGATGCTGTTGCCACGGCGAACGGGAGACTGGAAGTTGGTCACACTGCCATTTCGTCTCGGTGACGGAGTCTGGATGGAGGCCTCGTGACTTGTGATGTCACTCTCCTGTTGGTCTGTACTTTTATCGGCCGCTGCCTCTGGAGCCTGAAGTCTGGCTGTGGAGAGTCGTACATGGTCAAAACATGGCTGGTAATGAATGAATCATACATCATAGTTAAAATACCTGCAGCCAGCTGAAAGACTTTCTTCTTGTCCTCTGTCCGCTCCTGGAACAGACCATTACATATTGTATATTGATGAAACTCACTCTCACTCAGGTAATGTCACCAAACACATCTAATGAAGCTAAATCTGCAATTCAGATTCATTTGCACCCAAGAACACCATACCATAAATTCAAACATGTCAATACATACATTTTAATAAAGCTAAATATTATATATCATACATGGCCCAATCACTTTCAAGACCTGTTTCCCATGTGGCAAATCATATTTTCTCTGAAAGCATTATCTGCACCAACCACAATGAAAAAGAAATATCTAAAACTAAAAATGGAGAAAGGATAGAATAGAATAGTAACAGACTCCCTTATTCAGCCATTAAAACTGGTTTTAATTATAACGACACACATATAAGACAAAAAACCAAAAAAAAAACAACACCAATGAAGCATAGCAAAATATCAGTGTTTGTAATTTTATAGTCTGTCCACCAGATGGCACTCTCAAACCTTTCTGCCTCAAGTAGTCGAAGCAAGCTATATTTTACAATGTGGGTAGCCTTTTTTTTATTTTTAAAACTTTTTGTAATACCAAAGCTTGAGACTACAGATGAAAAATAACCTTTGCCATGTGTTTGTGAAATTGCATGTTCTGTCATCTATGTAGTCCAATCTAATTTGGGCAAACTTCACCACAGGGAAGGCACACTCACAGTCTGGAGCTGCATCCTCAGCTGGTTGTTTGTGAATTTCAGTGACCTGGCAATGGCCTGGAGGTAATATATCAGCATGCTGCAACAGAGGAGAATTCTCAGAGCTTAGGCCTGTAGCCTTTTTTAAGAAATAGATGTGTATAGTATGTTTGAGGGACTTACAAAAGCAGTAAGAGTGCCGGCAGAACTACAATAGGACTGGTGATGTAGCTCATGACTTTACTAAACCACAAGGGGAAGTCACTTTCCACCGTCTCTGAGATGATGTCGTAGATCTTCTCCTGACCACTACAATACAATTTCATTCATTTACATACATCAAGAATGAGCCCTTTTACATGATCAGCTGATACCACTTTTCTGAACAGTAGCTTTAATGGACTGCTCTGCCTCTTTAGCAAATTGGATAGTATAGTTAAAACTATAATATATAGCATTTCCAGAATGTTAATAAATCATCAAAATACAAACATTCTAGCAGGTGATCCCAAAAATGTGGATAGGAAATCTGGCCTGCGCACTATGCCTCTAAACTCTAATTTGAACTTGACGCTGAAGAGAATTATTAAAAAAACAAAACATGACTTTTTGTCAAATCAATTGCTTGCAGTATTAGGAATGGTGCATCAAAAGAAAATGTATACTCTGAAGAGTTTACCTGAATGGTCCACAGTGCTGTGAGGGTCTGTATCTCACTATTGCAAAGATGGTGGGTAGCATACACAGAAACAGCATGAACAACAGCATAGCCAGGTAGAAGTTATTTGACCTAATGAAAAGAAACATGGAAGACAGAATTTTATACAAACTTCATAGTGTGTGAGGTAATTTGCAATTAATGGAGTAAGAGATTTCAAAAAATGAGAGTCTACTTTGCTTTAAATCTGTCTGTAAAATAAAAAGAAGAAAATAAAAACTTTAAAAGTGTGCAACTAAAATACTGCTTATTTGAGTGGCATTCTGTAAGTGGTTATTGGGAGTCAGGGGGTACACTATAACTGTAAATAAAACTGATTAGGCCAACATTTACCTCATCCATCTGAGCACACACTAATGGCACACCAAATATTGTGAGTACACAGGGCAATCATCTGCTTTCCTAATCAAGAAACTATTAAGACATTCACAGATGAAGCAGTAAATATTTCTGATTGTAGCAGGCTTGTATGTTGTATCAAAGTGATGCAGTTAACTGAGGACACTCCCCATTACACAGCTATCTATTGAATGAGAGCATATTGGGGTTCTACAATACTACAGACCATATCTTTAGATAAGATTAACACAGTAGGATAATCAAGAAATGTTCATTGCATTTCAAATATATTCTAGTTTAAATAAATCCACATTTAATGACACTTTGTCCTCAGCACTGGACAAAGTTTTAGGCCTAGGGTGACAGTAGATGTATATTTTCCAACCTGGATGCTCTAAAGACCTGCTGATGAGGGACATTACAGGTGAGAACTGCCCAGCTTCTCAGATACATCAGACCGATCAGCTTTAGAACGTTAAAAGCAGGAAGGCATGGAGAGAAAAAGGCTCCCATCCTGCAGCAAATCAAGATAAAAGTGAGTTAACCAAACGGGATGGTCACACAATACATAAAAGACATTACATCCAAAGACCGATAGTGCTGCTTCATTATAATCACTGCTGCGAGGTGACATTTCTAAAATGAGTTGAGGAAATACAGTTCAGCAGACCACAGAGGTGTAATGGGCACATTAGTGAAGGCTACAGTCCTTTAAACAGGGTCATTGGGACTGGCCTGTACAGCCAGACACCACCCACTCACAGACAATACGATCATTCAAGCACTTACCAGATCATTCCTTGGTTGTAAATCAGATGTAATACGTTTTCAGCTATTTTAAATTCTCCATATTCAGGCTGAAAAAAGACACAAGACAAATTCATTCATGTTTTTTGTTGAGTTGTCTTGAAATGAAAATGTTGCATCTATTTAAAATCATTTTTTAGTACTTAAAGCAGCATATGGCACCACAGCCAACTGATCTCAGTCAGATTCATTGGTGACTTCATTTCATCTGCTATATTTAAGGTCAAAATTACACTTTACAAATTTACTCTTACATGAAAAGAGAAAATTTTAAGTGAGCTCAGGTGAAATAATCTGAGTCCTGCTGGAGTGTTCCTCGTTTAAAATGCAGTTTCTAATTCAAATGAAGGCAATAAAACAGACTATGTTGGATATGAACTAATTATAACTCAGCTATATAATGTTGAATGAAGCTATAAACGTACAAACTTGCTCTCCAGATCCCAGCAGCAGCAGTCACTCAGGTACCGCACTACCAGCCCTCGGATGAAGTCAATGAGCAAGATACTGGCCACAGTGAAGATCATGTCAATAATAGACAGCTTTAGCATCTCCTGGACAAAATAAAAAGTAACAGGACAATTCCATAAATCCATCAAAATGCAATACCAAACTGTAAGACAAAAAAATATAACAGACCTGTCCCACATAGGTCTCCCAGCACTGGTCCTGCTGAGAGCGAGTGTTCTTTTCAAACACAGATGTCTGGTTGGAGATGATCATTGGTAGGTTATTCTTCGTGGTGTTGGTGGCTTCAAGCATGGTAGCCACAGTGGCTAACGTGCTTATGTTTCGGTGCACTGGGAGTGAGATGTCAGACATGGAGGTGGACAGGCCGTCTGTCTCGGGCTGTGAGATGGTGGCCAGGAACGAGCTGGAGTCGGTCCAGTTCGATGGACTCACGGGAATCTGAAATACATAACATTACCATGCACTTATGTGGCAGAGGGGATATTTGTCATGTTTGGTCACATGGCAGAAACAAAAACACAGTAACTAATCGACTCCATCTGCATAATTTAACACTCAAAAAAGGTTGCTAAGTCATTCTTTCAGGGTTTAATAGTTTTAGAGACTGTAAAATATCATAAACACTTGTTTCAACTTTAAACTTGGCCTGACCTTTTGAGTTATATCTGCCAATATGCTCTTAACTTCTGTTACATATCATAATTCCACTAAATTACTACAGTACTTACAGCAGAGCTCATACTGTTGACCTTGTCCAGCAGAGCAATAATGAGGCTGTAGAGATTCCCCAAATACAAAACAAGAACCCTGTGTATAATAAGGCAAATACTGTATGTAAATGTGTGTATTGCTTTGAACTACACAGAATATAATAAAATGTAGTCTCCATTGTCCTGCACATACTTCAGTACCTGGCCAGCTGGAACCGCAGTGAGGTTCGTGGGTGGTACATCTCCAGCTGAGCGACCAACTCGAAGGCAGACGGAGCGATCATCGTAATGAGAGACACCACCACACTCACCTGGAGGAACACAATGGAGACTGTGAAGCAACTGTAATCAAATTAGATTCTACTAAGCATCTTTACTGGATGTGAGTGTGTGTGCACATAATGTATTTAGTCTCATTATGTAATTGCACTGCACAGCTGTTCACTATTAACAGCATTTGTAGTGGTCAGCAACTCAATAGAGGAGTTAGCAAGTGCTGTAAACTTCTGTGAGATATCAAATAAGATAATGCAGCAAGGTTAAATTAAAAACTATATCACACTTTGCTTTGCTGCTTTTTATTAACACAGTCATTCTGTCATAAACACGAGGCAGCAGCACCTCCTCTTGTGAGAGACTGGAACAGTCACAGTGTGGTGTCTCCAATCAATAAGCATGTTTATTAAACAAATGGAAAATGATAGCAAAGAAATTATTTTGATTTATGGTAATCATTAATTTGTTCAGTCTTTCATCTTCTTCAGCTTAGTCCTCTCAGGAGTCATGGCTGGCTGGAGCCTATCCCAGCAGCTTTAGACCCTGTCTCAGGGCTGACATTTTATACACAGACACTGATAGACAACCTTTCACTCTCACATTATCCACTAGGGGCAATGTAGATTCACCAGTTCACCTACACATGCATGTTTTCAGCGGTGGGAGGAAGCCGGAGTATGCAGAGAGAACCCTCAGTAACACGGGGAGGACATGCAGACTCCTCACAGGGAGGACAGTTTATAGTTATGTATTTCATATATTATATTATTTCTACAAAGATAAATGTTTTTCTTGTAATAACAAATATTGTTTATGCTTTTAAGAGAGTTTCATAGGTTTCATATAAGATCCAAATGTATTATGTAATAATATAAGATTTTTTTTTTTGTTTATATCATTAGTGACCATACGACAACCTTTACCTTAACAGTCTTTCTAATTAAAACTGTGACTAATGTTCATCTGTGTCTGACATTTCTGTGTTTCAATTACATTGACTCTAATTGTTTGTCCTAACTCAATGTGAAAAAGATCTTGTTATAACAAGAGAAAAACATTTCTCTCATCTTATACCATACAACTAAAAAGATCTTCTTTTACTGACCTGACTTTATGTTTCTGTACATTACAATAGATTTAAATAGATAAGTATACCTTTTAAATTATGATTTTGCATCTGTGAATTGTATACTTTGTAGAACATCGACAAAGCCTTTTAAGCTTGTAAGCTTATAAACTTGTTTGATTTGCCAACCTTCCTATTCCCCCTCTACAGGTTAGTTCTATATGTTCTAATGTCTAACAAGATCATCTTCAGTGAACCTAATGTGGTTGTAACAACATTTTATTGTAGTTAAAACTACCAGTGACAAATGAATCTGACAGGGAGCAGTCATGTTCCAATGTATAGGTCTTATATCTCTGTGTGCATTGATCTCGGGAAACCATATTGTATCCAATAATCTAATCGTACTAATGATGCTGCCGAGGCTTGTGGCGCTCTGCTGCTGTACCTCGTTCTTCTCCCACAGCGTCAGCTCCGGCTTCTCCTGCTCCAGTTTCTGAGAGCGGTCCACCACAAAGTAGATGATGTAGATGCTGCCAGCCAGAGACAGCAGCACCAGGATGTTGGCTAAAATACGCAGGCTGATCAGGACTGCCCTGAAACACAGACATGCACTGTAAAATCAGGAATATACACTAGACATTTTCACCAATGTCACCAGAAGCAGGGTATAAGTCATTAAAGTTACCATAAGATGAGTTGCCACAAATTAGCTTATAACAAACAAACAAAAATGTCAAACACCTACAGACTGGTATCTTTCTTCTTCTCTTGCTCCTCACAAATGGCTTCCTATGTGATGAAAAACTGTAAATTAAAAGTAGGTAGTAACTGTATGTAAACTGAATGCAGTGGGAATGACCCTGACCCTGATGTTGTTGACGATGGCGGCCCCTTTGCTCTCAGCGGCCTCTGGGTTCCCGATCAGATAGTCCCAGGCACAGAAAACCCTCCAGCAGAACGTGAAGTTCTCATCAGAGGCACTGGCCAAACTCAGACGGGAGTTTTTAGCCATTCTGTAGAAAATAATTACACTTTAGATACCATGCTTCAAAACAAATAAGGTACTATATTTCTATTTACTTTGTCATTGTTTTTTATTTATTTTGGTGCTATACTTCAAGAAATACACACAATTTGTCCAGATTTAAATCAGAAACCAGATGAGCCCCTAGAGCAAGCTTTTATTATAAAATGTAGTAACTCAAACAATATTATTATGCTTAATGTTGTTGTATTTCATTTGTTTTGCTAAAACTGTATACAATATGCTACGAAAGACTGCATGTGTAATAAAATATATTCTAGAGGTGTATATAAGATAAATCCTACAAAGTGTAAGGATCATACTTACTTTCTTAACAAAATGATGAAGCTGTAGGCGAAGACGGCCATCCCAACCAGGAAGTAGGCGAGGGGCAGCCGATAGCCTGCACTGCCGATTTTCCTGACCCTGCCATAATATCCGTAGAATAACACAGAGTACTGCAGATAGCCCTGTATTCAAACAAATAACAGCGCTATGAGTAATTAAAGCTGGTGATGAACTGGGCTAATGAAAGTTTTTGGTTTACGACAACAGTGGATAATGTCAACAGAATTAGTTGCTTGAGAATGTAAAGATAGTGGAGGTTAAATTTCTCCGCAGTGTCTCACAAAGGTCAAGAAGGCAGTAAAGTAATGTTTGAATAGTAGCCTTTTGTATCTGTAAGTAAAGTGCTATCGACAGAAGGGTAAAAGGAGAGAGACTTGCCCCGAGAGACCAGATGGTGTCCAGGTCTTGGGCCGAGGCCAGGTGCTCTTTGGGGATGGTTTTACTCCTCGTGGTTCCAAATGGAGCCCCGGCCAACAGCTTCAAAAGACACAGATGTCTTATTTAGGCTCACAAAATCACTGTACATTAGATATACCGTATTTTCCGGACTATAGAGCGCACCTAAATATAAGCCGCACCCACTAAAATTTAAAAGAAATATATATTTTGTCACATATAAGCCGCACCGGACTATAAGCCGCCGATATCCAGGCTGAGAAATAAGATATTTACATAGAAAGATTTTGTACCATAAGTGTTTATTCATATACCTGAACTGATTGTTTCCGAACAGTGCCTGTAACACGGCAGTAAAAGTGCTGATCAAACAAAACAGAAAAGTCATTGATGGTTTTATTCATCTTCCTCCTGTGCACTAAAACCAAGTTGCTTTATTTTTCTTCCTCCTGCGTACTGAAACCTATACATTCTATGACTGAAACCACTGAACACCAAACCACTGTCACTTTTTCTTCCTGCGCACTGTTAAAGCGCAACTGCGCAACTATTAAAGTCGCTTCATTCTCCCGTGCACTGAAACCACAAGTCACTATTCATCTTCCTCCTGAGCATTGAAACTACTGAACACCAAACCACTGTCACTTCATTTGTTTTCCATTATGAGGGGGTGAGGGTGTAAAAATATTACCGTATTTTGCTGCATGTGCTAAGACTAAAAACTGGCTCGTTTTTGCACTTCCTGCTAGAGCGCCCCCCTGAGGTCTGAAGAAAAATTCATGGAAAAGCCGCATCTCTGTATAAGCCGCATGGTTCAAAGCGTGGGAAAAAAGTAGCGGCTTATAGTCCGGAAAATACGGTATTTATGAACAGGCATACATTTGTGTTTTCAATTCAAAAAATGTCAGTGTAGACACAAAAAGCAACAAGCAGTCTTATGCACCTCACTTTGTTTGGCCCAATCTCTGTATGTGATCCCAGTGACATCCAGCAATAGGACTAGGTACAAATCACAGCTTAACCCTTATTTTGCATTTTCTGAAAATTTCATTTATTTTCTTTGCTAGATCTTGAAATGCAAAAGTCAAACAAAAAGACTGCACCAGTTAATGTAATGTCACCATTTCTTGTAATTCATTCACAAATACAACTTTAAACAAACGTATTCCTCCAAAGTACTGTATAATCATGCAAACTTTGATGTCTGACTGATTTTAAGATATGAAATGAATATATTGGAAGAGGCAGACAGCACAAAATGGTCCACATTTGAGTAATGTCTGAAGAAAATAGCGTATCGGCATAAAACCAACACAGGACGATATAACTCAATGAGCAGAGGTAGATAACAATGAGATGTGTTCGCGGACACAGAGGAAGGTTAGGCCCATTACAGAGGAGTGACACAGGGCACAGAATAAGTCATGTGTGGGAAAATTGCCTGTGTCCGTGTCACCGGTTTTAAATCCAAAAGGTTTTTTTCATGTCTTTCTGCCCATTTTCCCCTTGAACACTTCGACCATTGCAAATTACTGTTTATTTGTGATGAATAAATTATTATTTTTATCAAACATTACTGACCTCTGGCAGGACGATGAAAGCTCCAGTCATAATAGTCAGGACGATGTTGATCCCAAACAACCAGCGAAGGAAGATAAAGTATGAGGCCACACCTGACCCGAAGTGACCTTTAAGCGTGACTGACATGTTAATGCGCTTTAAAAATAAGATCTGATAAGAGCTGATATAATAGTTCTTACTTACTCTCAATTTTTTTGATCCTCACTTCCCACGGAATAAACAGAACCACGATGTTGTACAGCAATCGGGAAAGTTTCTTCAGCAGCTTCGAGAGAAAAATGTGGACAGAATGATGAGAAACACTGAGGTTCTGGTTGATTACCAGCTTTGTGTCCACAATGAGAGTAAAAGCAATAGTGACTTAATAAACATGTTATTAGTAGTGTTGTCCCTTTATTACAGCTGAGCAGGTGGATTTCTGAAGACCTCACACTGAAATTTTCCCCTTTTAATTTCACATCTAGTCCTACAATAATGTGGACGAAAACATATCTTTAAACATGTCCCATTATTAAAACACCTATTTAAGTCTAAACTAGACGTAAACCAGTCTGACTCCAGTTTTACTTTCTTATTTGGCGTGAGTCATTCATACTGACCTGAGTTGAGGATTATTATCCATGATAAGGTCAGCTTTAGGTCAATAATTTAAAAATTTCAATTAACTTGAAGCCAAACAGTTGAATGAATAATTCATCGTAAGACTGCTCACTAAAAGTCAATTAATTCTAATGGGACTGAGCAGCCTGAACATTTTAATTAAACTGAGCTATAACAACAGGCTGTAAATTCACTCATGCTGTGGTGCTCTCACTGCAGAGCTCTCGGTCTGCGTCTGTGTGAGCGGAGGAATAAGTCACATTAAGCAGATAAAGTTAGCTACAGTGTCCAGCCAACAGGAAAGTGCAGAAAAGATTGGTTAAAATCTGTGTGTGTTTTATCACAATGGCTCTAATTATTGGTCACTGCAGTGCAGTACAATAGTGTTTACTGATGCTGCTGACACCTACAGCCAGCCTGGACAGAGCATTTGTTTTGTTGATTTTATATTTCAATTAGAAATTCAGCTTTTACACTTTCAGTTAACGCTTTATTGCATGAATTATTATGTAAACATGATAAAAAATGTTGTGCATGTTTTTATGACTTAAAATTGTTTACATAACAGACATAATTGAAAAAAAAAGAGTTGGTAAATTGATGTCCATATGGCAATGAAATGCAATCGTGGAAAGTACCGTAAAAGCAACATTTTCTATAAAACCTGATTTCATTGAAAACAAGACTAAACAAATCCATCTTATTCTTTGTGAAATGTATGACCCAACATTTATAAACTAAAAAAAATATATAATTTGGAATGTATGGTGATAATAACTTGTAACCTGTAATAAAACTGTCAGTATGTCACTCACGCACAAAAACTGACTTACTCACACACACAGACATTCTCCTACATGCATTCACACAAAAATGTGCACAGCCCAGAACAAGAAAATAATGATTTTTCATACCTAATGAATTTGTAATGTTATCTTCTGGATAGGATTTTGTTTTGGCTTTTTGGTTTGGGTAATTGCTTGCTTCTGGCTTTTTATAATGCATGTAATCATATCACATCCAATCCTTATCATAAAGGTGGAAGCAAGAATGGCATACCTGCACTAAATTTTATTGTACAAATTATGTTGAAAATAATATGGCAGCCATGTTGATTTTGTGTCAGTCGTGGGTCTGTGACTTTAAGCTTTGGAGTATAAATATAATTGTGAAAGAAGGAAAGCTTTACAATTCAGAAAACATACTCTGAGCTCTCCAAGTATTATTGGACAACTTTTTTTCTCAAAATGATGTGTTCATTTGTCCTGTGACACGTACGTCAGCTCCTGCCGTCTGGTAGCCTCTGGTTCTGGTCAGTCGTCCCTCATACTTCAGAACGATCTCTCTGGCCTGTCTGAAGCACATGGAAAAAAGGCATCACATATTCAGTGTCACATTTTAATGTAAAAAATAAAAATTAGCCTCAAAGCTAATTTGATGGCTCCCTCTTATAAAAACACATTTCCAAATAGACGTGGCATTCATTTTATATTGCACATTAGACATCAAACATTAATCTATAACTCTTGAAAGGTAGAACACAATGCCTGCACCAAAACCAATGTGCAAATTGTGTTTATAAAAATTCTGGCAGCCATGTTTGATTTGGTATCAGTCATGGGTCTGTGAGTTTAAGTAAAAATGATTTGTGAATGTAGGAAAACTGTTTTAAAGGCAAAAGATGGCAACATCAAGCCGGAACATTTTATATTTTATGTTATAAAACTGTGGCTAAATACTTAAGATAATAAAAAAAACATACAGTATATATCCATCTACTAAGTTACTCCTACTGAACATTATGAGGCTTTGCAATTATTATACTTATTATAGCCTAATAGTGACCTTAGCTGCAGCAGGCTGGTCACATAAAGATAAATTAAAAGTATTTCAGGTTTTACAGCCCATGACACAGCGCCGTGAAACCAACTCATCCTGTCACAGCTACAAAAAGAAAAAAAAAAGAGTCAATTCAGAAAAGACACTATATTAGTAATATAGTTTGAGGACAGACTATTCTTGAAGCGCTGTGGTTCATGTAGTGTGACAGTAACGTGACTTTTGGTGAAAGTCAACACAGAAACAATAAATCCAACTCAAAAATGTCAGATAAGCTTGTGATAAAACGTGAGCGGTATGTGCCTTATCTCTGATTTTTGATGTAAAATATGGGCCCTTACTGCGGCGGGAGTAATCGCAGACATACAGCTGGAGATTAGAGAGGGTGTAAAAATGCAGACTTGCATCCCGCTCCTGATGACGGTAATAAAACCTGTGCACTAATAACAAACTGCCCATATAAAACCTGTTATCCACGGCACATTACTCAGCACATCTTAGGAGCTCTCTATCTACACCAGCTCCCATTGCTCTCACTGTGCTGTACCTACTCCAATAATTACCAATGGCTGCACTAAATACACACATCTTAATTCAAAAAGCCCATGGGAGGAATATGTGTACATCAGAGAAATAAGGATTTTGTGTAATTGAAGATAATAACGTCCCTATTTTAAACAAATATTTATCAAGAAAATTGCATTTTGTTTACCGTTTGCATTAATATTTTGCCATAATTTATCAAAATCTATCAATCCAGGGACGACAGGTGGAAATTTATAACAAAACTAAAATCTGGTACAATGCAAATGTCATTATTTTATATGAGATGTTTGTTTTATGGTCCTCTCATTCATCATTTATTCATTTTCTTCTGCTTTTCTTTTACACAAAATGGTCCTGGTCCTATCTTAGCCTAAATCAAACCTTACCTAACGATGCTATTACTGTTACTACCCTCAGACTGATTTAAATTGAATTTCAGTATTTTTTATTTCATTTTGTTTAACCCGGATGATTCCTCAAACGGTGCATTGTGGTTTCAATGCCTTTAAAACCAACCTTGTGAGCATCTTCTCTGATTGATCAAACTTTGAGGTTCTGTTTTTCTACAAAAACAAAATATAAACTTGAGCATAATCAGAACATTAGCAAATGCAAAATGCAGCGTTTATTGACTTAGACTTATAGATGTACCCAAATCCATGTTGCTGATTGATTAGAGCATAAGAAGACAAATAATCCTTCAACTTCTGCAGAGTTTGATACAGACACTGATTCTAGCTTGTCAGGCTTTCCCTTAAGCTTTCTAATCTGTATCTATGTGTGCTCAAAGAGGAGTGAACAGGCAGCATGCTGACATGAACAGAGCAGTACTTAAGGACTTTGAGCTTGCGTCTCATGGGCCACGGTCTCGTCCGGATGTTGGCAATGATTTCCTTCTGGTGCTGGATGTTCTGAAACATCTCCTCAGGGTCGTTACTGTCCACGCGCTCATCCTCTTTGTCTTCATCGTCCGAGGAGCTGCAAGGGCATTATGTATTATGTACAATTAAGAACTTGATAATACTGTGTTTTTTGCAATGTAGCATTTGTCTTTACTTTGTATTTATGTCTATTTTTTACACACTTATTTGGATTTCTTGCACCAGTGAACATCTTCAGTGACTTAAAATATCCAATACATTCAATGCTTAAAGTGCTGTTTATTTTTCTTCAACAATTTACAATACACAACACGAAACATTACACAAAACAGATTTTCAAAGTAAGGTAAAAAAAGAGAAAAGTACATTTGTCCGAAGCATTTAAAGCAACTTCAAAGACTTGTAAATGACACTAATTGAACAAACAGGGCTGTGTGATTTGATTTGGCAAACACTAATTGTATCATCTATAGGAAATGGACAGATAACAAAGTGCTGAAGGCAGACTCACCCCTGGTGGTCCTGGTACGCAGAGTATAGTCTCCTAGAGTTTTTCCTGATGCTTTTGTGTCTCCTGGTGGCCGACCTGCTGCTGCCGCTCACTAACGGCTCGGACACTGAGCTCATGCTGTGGACTGGAGTGGGCTGAGTGAGGAGGAGCTACCTGCTGCATGGGACCCCCTTCTGATCATCACACATAACCAGTCATGAGGCCAATCACAGCTGTACGCATTTCTTAAAGGGGTAGCGCCGAATTCTTCAGAACTCATTCATTAATATAGCTTTAAAGGGACTCTTCTTGGACCTTCCCATTGTGTTGAGTTGTTGATTAAGTGAAGTGTAGTGTTATGTAAGTGAATTGTAGGCCTATATGGTTTAGGTCGTAGCACTTCATGTGAACTTTTTCTTCAAAAAATGACTCTTTTATTTTGAAAGCATAAGAAATACAAACATAACTTTCACATACACTAATAAAATGCTCCTAATGCCTTAACCCAACCATACAGGAAGAAAAAGGTAACTTTTCTAAACTTTGTGTTGGCTAAATCCTGGTTTTGTTAAAAGTGAACAGTCATGCAACATAGAGGAGAATTCATGACAGAAATCAGGACAGAATGGACCTAATGGGAGGAGCTTAGACATAAATAAGACAAGGGGCAATTTACATCATGCAGAAACACTGGTCAGTAATGTAATGAAAATGATCCACCGTCACATGGATGTGCCCAGCTGTTGAGAATGTTGTTGTATGTGTCCCAGGCCAGTAGGGGCACAGTGAACCCTGAGCGGTACAACGGTCATTGCACACAAGAAGAGGCAATAGAGGCACTCCTTTGAGTTTTTTTGAGCAGTGATGATACACTCCAACTTTGCAGTATGGATTTATAAAATAATACTAAAATCATATCATCTAAATGTAAGTTTTCCAAGCCCCTAAAGTATTTTGCTATTGTTGTTCTTTTCGCTGTGTGTAGCCAGCAGCCAGTAGCCTTCTGGGATGCTGCTGTTACTGTTCATACAACAACAGTTCACACAACAATGCAGTGGGTGCTGGAAAAAACAAAAACATCTCCCAAGATTGATTCAAAAGTTCGTTTTTTTCATGAAGTGAGACCACCTCGATTGTGAAAATCAGTGATCAAACTACAATGTGTCTTGGCTGAAATGTGTTGCTGTGTAAACTGCCTCTTAAGTGCTAGCATGTGTGGCAACAAATTGTCACTGTTTAAAACACATTTTTAATTCATAAAATTACAGTGGCTTTGCTCCTTCAATATTAAACAAAATCCAAATGTTTCAGGATTATACAATGTAGAGTCCTTGGAAAACACAAACAGCTAATGGCCCACTGGTGGATGGTGATGCTTTAATTAACATGTTTCCAGTGAAGTATGCAGACTGACCATGTGTTTAATAACTCACTGTGAAGACATTCCAGCTCTACTATCTGTTTTAATTTGTCCCATTAAAGTAGATACTGGCGACAGTGTAATGTGCCTTATGTTCATTTGGCTTCGGTCTCCGTTCAGTTGTCGTTAGGCTCTGAGGCAGAGGGATCACAGAGCTGCAAATGAGGCCTTAAAGACTGGACAGATGTCCGAGATTTAACTTTTAGCTGTCTAAAGGGACTCTGTGGACATGTTCTGTGGAGCTCCCTGGGGACGTTTAACTAAGACCTTAATTAAAGGAGAAGGCAGAATTTCGATGCATTATGTATGACCATGAAATAATAGGGTTATTATGAATTTTGTAATGGCCCTCAGTTATTTCACTTTAAAGGTGCATTATGTAAGGGATTGAACGCACACACGTTTCTTTTTGAGCATGATTTTTGCATGAAGCTAAGTCTGTTTGTAATGACTGCATTTTAGTGGTGGCAAAATTTG
The DNA here is from genome assembly GCA_036850595.1 of Rhyacichthys aspro. NCBI lineage: Eukaryota > Metazoa > Chordata > Actinopteri > Gobiiformes > Rhyacichthyidae > Rhyacichthys > Rhyacichthys aspro. The sequence goes on along the minus strand of CM072150.1, from coordinate 18,708,842 downwards.
TTCTGTTTTACTTTCCAGATAAAATAAAAGCAGGAAATATCACCATGTTGTTGTTGGGGGGATGTGGTTGAGAAGGTGATGGAAAGAATTTTGCTTAATGCAGCTGGTCACTTTCATTTAATGTATAATATGTGATGTAAATACCAGTTTTTGCAGGTTTAAACTTTAAACCACTAAGCAACATTTAAAAATAAATCACTAACCAACTTTTCTGTTATCGACACAGGTTTACGTCAGAAGAAAATCTTAGCTCAAAACCCTTGAGAGAAAAAAATCCATTAGTAAATACATTTTCGTTGTGAAAGCGATATGACAACAGTGAGAGGCCAGTGCAAATAGAAGTACAGCATCACATTGCCTGCAGAAATCAGATTGTGTCTGTTTTACCTCAGCCATTTCGCTCTCCTCAAAGTGATCTAAAATACCATGTATATTTAAAATCCATGTTAATTGTCTTGTTTTGGTGTGTTGGTGAACAAATGCCATTGTTCCAAATATATTAAAAGATATAATACACCTTTAAGAAACATTTGTATGCTATGGTCTCTCCACTTTTGTTTCTGAATATCTGATTGTCCAGGCTCTTTTTACTCCTCATAAGAAGATCCAAATTATTTTTAATGATTATTTAAAGTGTAATGTAAATACAACTACACAGACACTGGTTTTAAGACGGAATAATAAATACTGATCTATAAAAGTGCATATTCAGAGCCTTACTCTAATGCATCTGCATCAATTATGAAAAAGACCAACAAAGCTGGACCTCCATCTAAATAAAGGCAGCTGGGAAACGAGCGAGTGCGTGTTATGGCCGAGCTGTGCACAGCCATTTCGAGAACACACATCAGGTAATAAAAGCAAATCAATAAAATGTACCAGAGAGCTTTTTCACTGGGATTATTAATCAGTGAGGCGTGTGGGTGTAATAGCACTGCCTCCTGCTGTGATAGCCACTAAATTTAATCTGACCCTGTGTCCACCACATTACAATGGGTACATCTACACACAACAGCTTCCTCTAGCGTCTGTTTTAAGACATTACAGTTAAACTTGAACCTTTCTTGTGCAAAACTTTATCATGCATATCTTGACTGGCTTTTTCCTAGAGCAAAATAGCATCTGTGTTTTAAGGGGGTGCAGCTACAAAGAGCAATGTTGTGGCATTGTATGAACCTGGGCCAAAGTCTGTACCTCTACTGAAGTCCAATGTTGGACTAGGATTTGCAAAAGTTACCGGATAAAGTTGATAGGACTAATGCATTATATGTACAGTATCATGCATTTGTTTTAAACAGATGTGGAGATAAAAAGTAAAGTAAACCATTAAGTCTGGTGATTTTTATTAATTTACAAAATGCAAAGTTAAAGAACAAAAGACAATTTTAAATCAAATCAATATTTGTTGTGACACTGTTCTCTCAGTTTTTGAAAGAACTGGGCAGATTCTGTTCAAACATTTGGAGAATCCCAGACAAAACCAGGCCAAACTGGACTAAACCAGACCATAAAATCTTAGAAGGAACCAGGTTAAACCAGACCATGTGATCCCAGAGAGGACCAGGTCAGACTCCATGATGGTTGGATCAAGACAACAGGACTCTTTGCTCTAGATAACTAAGTGAAGGATTTTGTCTTATATATTATTGACAGCATTCTTTCTTTACTGCACATCTTCACACCTCTTCAAAACCTTCGTACAGTACTGTAGCCTACATTACTGGTGGAGAGAGTGTTATATGTCTGTCATAACTCAATACAAAAATAAATATTTGTCCCTTCAGTTTAGGGTGCCAAAACATCCATTTACATCCTAGTAGAACCGGACCTATTTGTAAGGAATAGGACCTATATCATGGTTTATAGTTAGATGTAGATTTTTTTTTTTAGTTTCATTTTATTTAAAACAGGCGAATGCAAACTATTTAGGAAATACACTTGCTCATTCTGCCTTAACTAATCAACTTAAATAACTCTGTTAAAATTGCCAATTCATCCAACAAAGATGGTTTGAGAATAGCAAACAGCAGAGGGCAGCAATAGCAACTGATGTGCCTCGTCTGTCCAAAGAAGAAGGCACTGGTCCGATCTACGGCTGGCATTTGGTCTGATCTGGCAACCCCGCACTCAGGGAGGGGACAAGCTCAGTCTGCCTTCCCCGGTGTGCCTCCCGCGAACTTTACCTGATATTTTTTAGTAAAGTAAAATAAACTATCTCTGCATTAGTTTGTCGCTTGAATTGCGGGACAAGGAGGTGATGTTGGGGGTAGCTGGGATGCCGGGCAGGTAAGGATTTATTGTGGAAAAGTGCGAAGAAATCACAGTCATCCACACAGCTAGCCTTAAAAGCTAACAGGCTAAACATACCTCAGCGAATGTGATGATTGATGTAAGATTGTTTTGTTAATTTTATTGTGTAATCAAGATTTATTAGCGATTCGGTACATTGTCTGATTTCAATAATTTAGTTCAGTGGCAGATTTTCTCTTTTATTGTAAATGTATTGTATCTAGTTTTGTCTTTGTTATACTGTGTGTTTAGGTAAGTTAGCATGTTTTGTTGGCTCTTGTTACAGTATTTCTATTTTTTTTGTTGAACTGAATTGATTTTAGAAGAAGGTATCTGGACATCGATTGGAAGTGACTCATACTAACTCACTTCCAGCTGAAAAGAAGTTTCCAGTTTCTTTGTAGTTTTAGTGGGTGAGGTCTCAGTGTCTGTCTTGCTTTCCTAAATTAGGTGATGGCTCTGCTGTGAGAGTTCCCTAATGAATCACTTCTTTCCCTCCTCCACAGTGGCAGCTGCTCAAACAGGAACAGTATTTCATTGATGAGAAGTGTATAATATTCTCAACACTGCCCACAGCCCCAGCCTTGTAGCTTCGGTGTTTGACATTGTATAATATTCTTGTTCTCGCTGAAGCAACTTGTGTTTTCTCACACCCAACAGCATTGCTAGTGCCCTTGCCAACGCTAACTGTGAGCGATGCAAGAGTGGCTTTGCTCCAACAGAGAAGATTGTCAACAGTAACGGAGAGCTGTACCATGAGCACTGTTTTGTGTGTGCCCAGTGTTTCCAGCAGTTCCCAGAAGGACTCTTCTATGAGGTAAGACAAATTACGAGAGTATATTACACACTGCATTACACATTTATTGAATGTCCCTTTTATCTCAACAGTTTGAAGGAAGAAAATACTGTGAGCATGATTTCCAGATGCTCTTTGCTCCTTGCTGTCATCAGTGTGGTGAGTGTCAACAGGATCACAACAACTGTTAAACTTAACTGTGTGGCCCTACTTCCCCACAGCATCCTTTATTTTGGTGTGCTATGCATTTGCATTTTATTAATTTATTTGCACATACACTCATTAGGAACAATAATTATAAAACATAAATTATAACTGCAGGAGAGGTTAAGAAGATAGAAGACACCTCTCCTTTTTTACATGATGGAAAGGCAGGAAAACATCATCTTTACAATGGAATATATTATTAAAAATGACCAAGTCAATAAGTGCTTTGTGAAAGACATTTTGATTGGCAAAATATGTTAAGAGTACCATTATAAGGAATTTATGCCCATACTAAAGGATGAAGCAAGACACACAGCAGCCTTTCATTTCTGTCCAACAATAGAGATGGAAATGTATGATCAGAAAATGTGCCTTTTTCCAAAACAAGGCTTGTTTTGTGCTTGTCACATGACAAGAAATAATGAAAGACATTCATTGTTGCCTTTTACTGTGTGTTCTTTTTCCTTGTATTATTTGTGTGCTTTGGCTGCAGATGGGTATGCCACACTTTTTTACTGCTAATACCGAGTGTGACTAAAGAATGTCGGAAACATTAATAATGCATGTCTTCAATTCAGTGACATTTTTTTGGGGATATAAAAAAAGTTGCCTTGCAGTGATATTTCCCTGTAGTGTGTGGTGATAATTGTTATGTTTTCATACTGAACTCCTCATTAGTTACTACTGGACAATATATTCCTACATCATCATATGTTGTAGAGACAGACTTCGAGTGATTGCTCACTCACTGTTTTCCTCAGGGGAGTTCATCATTGGCCGCGTCATAAAAGCCATGAACAATAGTTGGCATCCCGACTGCTTTTGCTGTGACATTTGCCAGGCTGTTCTTGCGGATGTGGGGTTTGTCAAAAATGCTGGCAGGTTAGTATCCCATCCTATTACTGTCTTAATATAACAGTGACAACCTTTAAAACAGGTGGTTAGGCACGTCAAGCTGGCAACTCACTCAGAGCTGCATACTACCAGATTTTGAGCAGCTGTGACAGAATATGTCATAACATTACTTCAGGTTGTAACTTCATTTTTGACATATTTACATTTTGTTCCTCGATTTTTTTCCCCAAGGCACCTGTGTCGTCCTTGCCATAACCGTGAAAAGGCGCGGGGTTTGGGCAAATACATCTGCCAGAAGTGCCATGCCATCATTGAAGAGCAACCGCTGATTTTTAAGAACGACCCTTATCACCCTGACCATTTCAACTGCAGCAACTGTGGGTTAGTGTCATTTTTCAACTCCACTATCTTTCAGTTGCAATTAACCCTGGTGCTTGTTTCATGATGCAATATAGGATGAGTGCTCTTGGTGTAAGAGTGGTGTCACTACTTCTCTGTCCACAGGAAAGAGCTGACAGCGGATGCTCGCGAGCTGAAAGGAGAGCTCTTCTGTTTGCCCTGTCACGACAAGATGGGTGTCCCAATCTGCGGAGCCTGTAGGCGGCCCATCGAGGGGAGGGTTGTTAATGCCATGGGCAAGCAGTGGCATGTGGAGGTTAGCAGATAAAAACTCCTGCCTGTTTCATCTCTCCATCTGTTTCATCAGCTCCATCATTATTCATGAAATGGGGACCATAATTTAGCTGCATCATTTGTCAACAGCATTTTGTGTGCGCCAAGTGTGAGAAGCCATTCCTCGGTCATCGCCATTATGAGCGTAAAGGTTTGGCTTACTGCGAGACTCACTACAACCAGGTGGGCAAAGTCTTTCTTTTGGGGCTATGATATAACTATAATACATTGCCAAATAAGGAAAACCAGCACCATAAAAGATGCTGCTTGACACTGTATAAACACTGTTCCTTGTTCTTATATAGCTCTTTGGAGATGTGTGCTATCATTGCAACCGTGTAATAGAAGGCGATGGTGAGAATATATATATATTTTGAAGTTTTACAAAGGATTTGAACATCTTAAACTATTGTAATCTGCTTGTTTTCTGTGTCGTCTTTAGTGGTGTCAGCTCTGAACAAGGCCTGGTGTGTCAGCTGTTTCTCCTGCTCCACCTGCAACACAAAACTCACTCTCAAGTAAGTTACATTGCTTTTAACAAACCTTTTCTTGTGCACCACTGCAAACTGTTGTCCTGTTTTCTCTAACACTGCTCTTGACTTGTCTAGTCCTAACACGTCCTCTCTGTCTGTTGCTCTTTTCCTCCAAATTTCTCCTCCTGTATGCTTCATCTGCTGCTCCTGCTGTAACTCAGAGATAAGTTTGTTGAAATTGACCTGAGGCCAGTGTGCAAGCACTGCTATGAGCGCATGCCTGAGGAGCTCAAACGCCGTCTGGCTCGTCGTGAGCGCGCGGCCAAAGACCACAAGAAAAAACCCTCTATCTTTCTGTAGAATGCATTTATTCAATTTCTGTCCCTGTTAGCCTTCGACTAACAACTTTATGCTTTAGGTGTTATCCTTGTTAATGGCATGAAGTATTATATAGACTTTCAAAGATATACAGACTATCAAAACTTTGCTGTTAATGAAATTATTTTATTAAGGTGCATAATGGCTACCATTCACTGCATAATGATTTGAGCACTTTCATAAATTGACTAATATTCATGCGTAATAGAGTTGTATTTATTAAAAAAGAAAAAAGTAACATTATCAAGCCTCTTTTCATAAAGATGTAAAAAGATGCAACGCCTTAACCTTAGTCACTTTAAAATATTAGGATTTGTTTTTAGGTTGTTTTTTTTTCATATCACCGTTCAATAAAAGATTCATAAAAAAATAATCATTTGTTTATTGTGATCAAAGTTAAATATTTTATTGTAAAATGACAGCAATGGGATTTACAACATAAGTAAACAGAATGAGTGGTCTGTTTGTGCTTCTTTGCAGGAACAAATTTGTTGAGTTTGACATGAAGCCTGTTTGTAAAAAATGTTATGAGAAGTTCCCTCTGGAGCTGAAGAAGCGTCTCAAGAAACTGGCCGAGTCTTTAGGACACAAGTAAATTTATTTAGGCCATGACTCCCTGACATCTCTCCTACTATTGTAATGTAAAAGTTGCCTTACGAACTGTTAAATGACATGTTCAGGGCCCAGTTTTACCGATTAGGAATCAATTTGTCTTTTTATTTTTCTTTTCTAATATGAATATATGATTTTTTTTTTTTTAATAAGCGTACCTAAATTGTATTCATTTTTTCCAATATTTTTTAAATATTTAGTTTTGACTCTTGAAATTACCCTGTGCCTTGACTATGATCTAATGTATGTCTCAAAATGTAAATGTACTTAACTATAATTGCCTTAATATCATGTCACCAATAAGACATTAACTAATGTGCATCAACTAAACCAACCATTTCCATTTGACTGTCTTGTTCATGTGAAAATATTGTCCTTACTATGTACTGTATGTGATCATTATGTGTGATAAAGTAATGGTATGCCTTGTACTGTAGTTGCCTTAGGCTTGTTTTTCCTATATTTTTAGTCCTGTAGTCTACTTCCTCGGGACTCTGTTCAAAGATATTCAGATGAAATGAACCATCAGCAGATTATTTAACATCAAACACTTTCATGTTAAAGCCTTTAATGAGTCAGCATGTTGTTTGGGCAGCATATTTAAAATATATAATATATATATATATATATATATATATATATATATATATATATATATATATATATATATATATATATATATATATATATAGTTTATATATAGTTTATTACGGTACTGTTTTTTGGAAATGTGTTTCCTTAACATTTCTTGTCTGTGATACAAAAACAAAAATCCAGCCATTTAGAGTAAATGTTTCGTTTTTATTATTTTCTGATTTACTCAATAAAGACTATTTTCACATTCAAAGCCTTCTTGTAAACAATTTATTTTTATTTATAGTATTACAAAATTAATTAAAAAATTCCAGGCTATTATTGATTTGCACCTTCATAAAAATGACACAGATGATGTTTTTACAGTTGGCCCTGAGCATTTCAATGTCTGGACTCTATTTAGATGTGAGCTCAGGGAGTACAAAAAGTGAACAATGCAAAACAGTCAAGATATAATTCAACTTTACTTGCACCAAGAGCAGTGCCAGTGTACACATAAACCAAACAATGGAGTGACCACTGTAAATGAATATGTGAAAACAGTACACTCATTTTTCCATTTAAGCCCACATTTTTGCAAGAAGTTTAAGCACATTTATGATGTGAGTTGATTTCACAGTCAGACTTATTTCCACTTGGATGACAACAAAACAAAAAAACCCAAACAAAACTGCATGTTGCCGTAGCTGTTCACATGCTAAAAAGAAGACCAAAAGCTTTACAAAACATCTCTCTTCAATGTTTCAGTAATTCAGTACTTAAATAATAACAAATTAGTTTGGCAGTTGCTTGTAAAACAAACATTTCAACACTTTAATCTTTACTTGCATCAATAAATAAAATAGAAACATAAAAACTTGCACACTTCTCTTGATTTATGGCTTGGATTACAAGGTGTTGTTGAACATATAATTAGCGGAGTGATGATGCTGTTGGGATGATGGCACTGTTTTTGTGAACTGTTGTCTTAGATGTGGCTTCAAAGACAGGAAATGCATCCTAAAAGTTGCCCACTCCCCAAAAGTCATGTCTAGGAGTTCTTTGAGGTCGCCTGTGTCTCCAAAAATCAGCGCAGAGCCACTGAGGTCATTGTTTTTGGCAGTATCAATGTACTTAGTGGGGAAGTTCATCCTCTCCAGCTAGAGAAAAGAGATGAACAAATGAACAGAGTTGAAGGTAATACATGGCCAACCTTTCTAAAGTCTGTGATACAATGGAGAGACATGTCAAAAATGTGAAACTGGCTAATGGTTAAGACTATTCTATGATGTTAACTAAGAGGTGTGGACTTGAGTCACGTGAATGTGCAAAAATGTTAAAAGACTTGTAACTCGACATAAACACCAATGACTCATGTGTTCACTTGGACTTGAGCCTCTGTCCTGAAAAGACTTGATGACTTTTTGTGAAATACAGATTGTTTACATTGATTAATTTTAACATAACATTAGTGTAGATGAAAAGACTCGAAAGGACTTGACTTGGACTTGTTAACCTTGACTTGGGACTCGACTGGGGACTTCAGGACAAAGACTCAAGACGTATTATTTATTAACTATTAAAGCCTGCTGTAGTGTTCCATGAACTTGTAATTAAAATGATGAAACTGGCTGCTTACCTCTTCACATACATCTTTTGTTTTCATATTTATTATAGTGGTGAGAGGCAGAGGAGCCAGATTCCTCATCCAGACAGAATCCTTCAGTCTGGACGTCCCTCTGATCTTTGCCATCTCATTTTTAATTGTCTGGTCCAAGTTCACTGTGACCTCTTCAAATGTCTCCAAATCCTTTATTCGGAACTGGAAATCCTCTTTGAGAAACCTTTCAAACATCTCCGGATCTCTGTCCAGTTCGAGAAACTTCTCGATCGCCGCCCGCATCACGTACAGCTCTGCTTTAGACTCATTAAAGACGTCCCATAATGTCTTTAAGCGGTCAGTGCTTTTATAGTCGATATCTGCTCTCTGCTGGGCGTCCTCCACACACTGTATAATCCAGCTGAGGCGGCACGGCCAGTGATTAGCAAGAACCACCCATGCCACAATAGTTCCTGTCGGGGGTATCTCATTACTTAAAACCTTCATAACAATGACAGCCATTCGGAAAGAGTTGATCACTCTTCTCATGGACATGGCGTCGTCTAAAATGTACTTGTATAGTTTTGCTTCACTGTTTGTGACAAGGCTTTGGACCATCATCTCCACTTCCTCCTCATTCACGTCAAGGACTACAGTACCTGTTGTAATGAGTGGACTCTTCTCATGTGATTCCATTGGAATTTCTACTAAAGATGTATCAGACGACGATATCTTTTCAGTTCGCTCGTGATCAGCTTTTATATTTTCAGCCTTGGGGGTTTTTGTGTTGCTGGTCAGATTGTAGAATAAACTGCGTCTGGAGGCAGCGCAAGGCGGTGGGATGGTGAAGGCCAGAGTTACAATACGGTTCAACAGTGCATGAGCCTGGTCCTCTTTGATGAAACAGCCATCGGCAAAGTTCACTTTCTGCACAAGGACTTCGGGATTTACAGCTAGAATGGAAATAAACGGACTCTCCTCGTCAGAAAGTAGTATGTTAATCGCATCCAGGACTGCCACGATCTTCATTGGCGAGCAGCGATCCAGATTGGTGATTTGAAGCACTATTCGAATCCGCCGTCTCTCAAAAACCTCCATGAACTCTACCAAACGGGACAAAAACCACATTTCTTTCCGCACCTCATTCATGAAGCCGAGTTTGGAGCTGACCTTCTCGTTGTCCATTCCTCGTCTGATGTTGTGGTCTTGACTGAAGATGAGGTTCTTACACAAAAGAAAGACCAATCTTAAAGCGCTCACCGCAGGGACTCCCACCGCGGCGATGAACAGGCCTTCCAGCACATGGATCTTGCTCACTGTGCTGTTTACAACCTCTGTTGCGTTGACATTTGTTTTAGGGAGGCCAAATGTCTTCACGAAAACTAGGCCGATCAATGGTATCACAAGAATGAAGGGTAAAAAAAGCCACAGCGGGCAGCAGCACAACTTCTTGGCTCTCCAGTCGCTTGAAGAGTCCTCCACTTTCTGAAATTATAAAAAGAATACAGGTTGCACATGAACACACAGACCTATTCCAATCAAACATTGTTCCTAGAATGTATAGGCTGGAGGGATTTTGCATTGTGATTGGCTCTGCCCTAACTGCGTGCTGTAAACTTAAGAGCTGTCTGGATTTTTTTTAAGCGCAGTTAGGTTTTGAAAGAGTGAGTTTTCACTTCTTAGTCGTAACATCAAGAACTGTTGTCATTTGTGCCATCCATGGAATATTGTTGTTTAATTTAGCTGCAGAGATGTTGAGTAAACGTGTAGCAATAAATGGGGGCAAACACAGAGTAATTTTTGAAAGTGTTGAATGTTGAAAGACAGTGAAAAACAACCAATCACTGCAGTAAAACAGCAGATGGTAATACTTTTATTTTAGATGCCAAAGACTTACACCAGTAGCTCCCATATCAGAGCAATGCAATCCTAATTTGATTAAAGGTTATAGGTCAGTGGCAATTAGTCCTGCAGTGCATACAATAATGAATGCCATAGAAAGAGCTACATAAATAATGCTCCTTTAGTCTGGGGAGACCTATTGTGTCTAGGCGCAAAGGCAAATATTCTCTGTTAAATATAATCATTTGTGAATAGTCCAAATTTAGTTTATGAACCATTTTTTCTTTTTTTTTTTTTTTTGCCTTAGAAACAATAATGATAATTTTGTTACGCCATTGGATGTCTATTTGGGGCACTGAAGTGTTAATAGGAAGTCTGTTAACACCTTTTTGTATCCTGTTAAAGATCATTTACATCCGAACCTATGTCATCCATACAAGTTAAATTCTGTTATTTTCTACAGCTTTTAACAAGTCACGGGGGCTAGAGCCTATCCGAGCTGCTCCAGGTGTGAAGCAGTTAATCACAGAGCTGACACACAAATATGATCAACACAAAACAATAAATATCAGCAACCTTTTTCTTGACTTCATCGTCTTCATCGTATTGAGCCACTCGATAGAGCACCAGCTGTAATTTCCCAAAGTTTATCTGCATGACCTGAAACAGACGTATGGCCAGTCCTGCCCAAAGCAGGTCGCTGCCTGCAAAATGCCAGGCGCTGAAATGCACATGAATAAACCTGATGTTGTGGTGCTGCCGGTTTTCTTTGGTCCAAATGGGTTTGAAGAAGAGCAGTCGACTGATGAGTGCCATGAAGCCAGTGAGCGATGGCCGAGTAGATCGAGGCCTGGGTTTGCCTTTGTATTCGTGCTCAATCCTTAGGGCTTCATTTTTCATGTGCACTAAAGATAGAGAAAATCTTTTTAGCCAAATAACATGTTTAGACAAGAAAAAATATATAATGTGTGTGGTGTAGGAGAGGCCCTCATTCTGAATGTGCTTTGTATCTGCCTCACTTCTCGTACAAACTGTCTATTTTTCTGAGACATCTATACAAACAGCATGGCCAGGGCAATTACTGTTCAATGGAGAGAAGAAGTGTTTAAGACCGTAACTACTCCCATACCTTCCATTTGTCTGAGGATCAGGTTAATTCGATCCTGACATGACGAGTAGAGTCCTACTGTAGCAGGGGCAGATACTTTGGTGAGGGTCTTGGACAGGGCATATGCGTATATATCATCTGAAAGGACCAAGCATTCTTGTTAATAGAATTCTCACAAAATGGTTCATTATTGGAAATGAGCAGTTCTATTAAGACCACATTAAGCTAGACCTGGTCATGATCAAGAAATAAGTGTACTGACAATCGACTGAGACTCTCATTGAGTAAAACCAAGCTGAGAAAACAACCAGTGTCTCATATGTGGGAAGAGAAAGCAGGAAATAGTCCTAAAATTCAAAAATCACAAGTCTAATCTCATGGTGAGAAATATTTGATTAAGGAATGAATTGGTTGAATGCTATGTCAAGGCTATAACATGAAAAATCATGACCGACAACATTTTGGGTTGAGTTCGTCTTTTAATTTAGTGTGAGTCATGCATACTTATGCTAATATGACATTACAGGTACATGACTTTTACCATTTAGTTCTGAGCAACGTGCAGATGAGTGTCTATAAAAGCTACATAAACAGCTGTAAACAGCAATTCAGAGAAAGTGAAAATGATGACCTTCTAAATTGGTGTAAATCAGAGCTGACTGAGCATCTATCTTCTGTGAACTAGCTAAATGTATACCAAATGTCTGCAATAAAAACAATTTCCACTAGTATAAAAAACCTTAAGGGAAGAAATAGCTAAATGTGTTTGAGAATCAGGCTGAGTTAGGCAGAAAAAGACAGAAACATGTGTAATTCCCATTCCACTGACAACAACGGCACGGTCTCCTGTGTACATACCGCACACTAATGAGCTATGAGTATGATATACACATTTAATTAATTGGTGCAACGAAGCATTGTTTCAGTCAGACACATCAAAGACTTATTACCAGCCACAGTTTACGTGTCCCTGATGCATTCTTGATCTTGAACTTATTGTCTAATTTTTAACACTTCAGGTGACTTACCTTTAGTGGGATTGTTCATGGTGATTTTGTTGTTGGATCATGCAGCATTCACAGACATTTCCTTTGACCTGTGAAGATAGGAGACTAAGGATGTGGCAGGATGCAGTGAAGGGCAGGGCATTTGGAGGATGTGTTCTTGTGTTAGCACAAGACATATCCCTTCTCATTCCTCCTAAGACTTGTTTATTAAATAAATGACTTGTAGGATAACACAGGAGGTTAAAATATTACAGCCTAACACACAAGTATGCAAATCTATAGGTATAAAATAGAGGTAAAGACTTGCATGCATCCTACCCAAATGAAAATGACCTGTGTTGTTTTCAGATTGACGCCTGTCTCCAATGACAATAAACTAACAGACACTATCTCAGTTGGTAAATGCAAACAATGCCCTTTCAATGACAAACTACGTCACTAAAAAGTACGGCACAGTCTCTTGGCTGAGACAACGTTCCTAAAGCTGCACCTCAACCCTTACATTACGTCAGTGTTAAATAGTGTCTTTCTATCTTTCAAACGCTTCAGTATCAATAACAAATACTTCAAATCCAACACAATTTGTTTCCATGTTGGTGCTAATTTGTTTTTAAACTTCAAAGCTAAATAAAGTAAGACTGTGTGGGATAAACATCCACGAGAAAGCTAACACAGCAAAAATACTGTTCTCAACTAAGAAAAAACATGATTGCTTATTTGTTCTCTAAGGTCTTGATTGACAGACATAGTTTTTAACTCATACAGTGACTCTGGAGCGTGGGCATATCCCCTCTCAGAGTTCACGCTGTTCTTTTATGTGCACAGAAATGTCAGCAGCTCTGCTTTGTCAATAAAATTCCACTACCTCATTAGAACAAAGACCCTCTTCCTGTCGTCTACACGCTGTATTTAAACGCACATGATTTACCAAAGTTGTGTAGCATTTGGACATAGTTTTAAACTCAGGCTAAATTGTTACAAGACTTTCAGTTACAATGTGAAAGGAAAAGTGAAAGGAACCAGATGAAGACTTTACTTTATGATAATGCTTTTTGTTAATGGCTACAGTAAAATAAAAATAAAGAAAAGTCAAATGTATGTAAAGAACAGACTTACCTGTTGAAGTCCAGTGTTTGCCTTGGTGCTCTTTCATTTTGACTAAAGCGACAGCAAGTACCTCGCAGCTGCAAGGTGTGGTGAACTTTACACTGTTGACCGTAAAACTATACAACTAACACTGATAAGAAAATTAAATAAAAAAAAAAAACCCCAAACATACCTCATTGCCACAGGCTTTCCACCAAGTAAGCTCACACCTCAAATCTAATATTTCTTGAAAAATGTGTCAGTACATGTAGTTTTTCTGTTCAAAAAGATGCTGACTGAAATGTGTAGTTCCTTAACCCATTCCGAGGTAGAAAAGTACTCATTCTTATCACAGCTTCTGGCACAAACCGTCCAACTTTTTCAGCGCGTGGAAAAATGGAACAAATGACGGATTTCATGCTCGAACCTGGGGTCTGCATGATTCATGAACTGAAATTCCTCGTTGGGACTCCCTCAGGTTCAGAAAGCCTGGATTGCTGTGGCTGGCCTGAACTGACATGCATAGCACTGAGCTTGCCAGGGAAGCGGCACCGAAGCCTTTTTGCCCAGAGCAGGATTTGTTGTGACATAACTGGTTAGTCAAGCTTTGAAAAACAAGCTTCAAGCCTAATTTCCCTTGGCACTCTTACTTTGTTTCAGCATTTGCATACTTTCCATCTGTTGTCGCATTATACATCAAAACAAAAGCTGCCAATGAACTCAAACCAAACTAAAGGTGGATTGGAAATGGTTACAATGACTTGGAGACTGTTTCTTGGTCCCTTTTTGAAGAAATTGTCCATGATGTGCCATGCCTCATGTCCACAGTGCCTCCAAAAACATCCAGAATTCAATGTTGTACGTTTACGTCTTACAAGTGTGCACCACAACAATGTGTACTGACATTGTGAGTATAAAACAGAGAAAACAGACAGAAAGCAGCTGCTATAGGTGTAAACCTACTGTAATAAATAGTCCATTAAGCCCAATAACATGACACACCCATCATCTACAATTATTCATCGTCAACCAGTTTGTCAAATAACCATCACATAAGCAGATTTATTTTTGAGAATGTGTGCAGAATTCCAATTCAACCAATGGCACACATATTAGAGTAGCTTATAGTTACATAATTGATTCACTTTTCACAAGTCTGTCCTTTTCTGCAATGAATTTTTGAGGTTTTTTTTTTTTCATGTTGTAAAGTGGGGTACAAATTTTGGTTGCTGTACCCACTCCTTCGTGAATCAAAAACAAAAGAGACGCCGCCTATTTTTTTTTTAGTGCAACCAACTGTAATGAGTCAGAGATGTAATAAGTCATTTTTAAAAGATACTTATAATAACGTAAAGGTTAATTAGCGTACGTCTGATTAAACTTTAAAGTTCCTGGTTGGAGGCTGACTCATTCTGCCGTGACTCTGAATACCAGTTCAACTACGATCTTAACTACTAATGAATCTGATTGTCATAGTGAAGGTGTGGTGTGTGTGGGAGAGGTAGTTAGTCATTGCTTGGCCAGAAATCTTATACAATCAATAGTGAATAAATTGGATGGTATTCTTCTTTCCGTGAACTCGTAGCACACCTAGCCCTTTTACCATGTTAACCTTGTAATTAAACTTGATGAATTCTGCCTCATAATTAATCCTAGATAGGAATCGGATGTGGATGGAATATGAGTTTGGCAGGTTTTTTTTACCTGCAGGAGATGTAAAATTAAACTACCATTGCAATATATTAGGTCCAAAAGATTGTTTTATGGCACACAGGGGATACTTAATGATCATTTTCATTAATTATAATTAGGGGTAGTATAATATATCACATGTTATAACAGTGCATTCCTCTGGTGATAGACCGCCATACAGATTCAGATGGTGAGACAGCTCTCCTTTTGAATGGTGGCTGTATGTGTGAAAAACAGAGACTGAGCTACACAATGCATTTGATGGACATTGTTTTATTTCATTCAAATACTGTTCATCGGTCATTACAAAGCTGTGAAAAAAATGCACATGTTTAACTTCTTCAGTTCAAATCATTATCCTGCCATCTACTTTTATAACTGAATTCCTGACCCTTGAAAATGTTCTGTTATTATAGACAGAGAAATGTATAGTACTCTGTGATTCTCTGCCCTATTTTTAATGCATGAACGGCGTGGTGGATTTGAAATAATGATAAGTGTTGTAACCCAGTGCACCATAAGGGGGCACTAAAGCATTGTGCATGAGAACAGGACAATGACATTTGAACAGCTGCCCTTCATCAGGCTGCTGTGCTCTACTTGGTATGAGGAGCAAAGCAGACAGTGAAGGAGGCATTTACGGAGAATAGGGTGCGGCCGAGTGCTCAAGATGTGCTCGTACTTCTCTTGGATGAACTGATCTTTGAATGCGAATCAGAGACTGCAACACACAGGCCACACATGAACATCATATCTAACTGTCTTTATTGCTTATCCTTTGAGTCTAAGGGCAGACAAGCCTTGGTATTGACACGTAGCCTGACACCAGCTTGGCCCTGACCCAGCTCGCTTGGCCTAATTGGCTTCAAGACCTCTTGTTGGTGTGATCTATTGATCAGCTTTGTGTAGATGCTGCTGACACACAGGGAGGGAGGACAGAGAAATAGCCAAATATACTGAAAGTAAACACTGCCAAATCTGGGCATGATGTCTTAAGCTTGCACTGCTCTCAGCAGAGCTGTAAAGCAAGCCAAGATGATGATGGGCCCTCACCCTCAGACGCAGGGGTTCAGATCCCTGCCACAAGCTGATTCACACTCCTTGATTGTCCTTTATTGTTACCGAGGGGATGATGGCACGAACAAATGGAGGTTTCTGAATGTTGTGACCCCCACACATCTATAGACACTGTCAGCTTTAACAATCCCGCCAGAGATAGCGAGATGAAAACTCCTCCACATTCGCAGGATCACTTTTTGTTTGATACCTTTGCAGCAAATATTAGCAAGAGAAAAAAAATCAGGGGATGAGATTGCCACTGAAGAGTCCTTGTGGGCCAGGGGTGAGAGGAGCTCTGTGCATGCTGATCTTGTATCTATCAGCTCAAACATTCTCCACATGATTATTTTTGCTTGCACCTTCAGCTTCCTTTCAATTTGCATTTAGATCCCAGATCACATCATTTCATTCTCATCTATTTCTGTCTCCACTTCTCCACCTCAGCCACTCACTTTTTTTTTCAAGCTGCCATTTCAATGTAAATAGTGCTTACGCTTATCTTCTCCTTAATCCCCCCCCTTCACTTCACACACAGCTTTCCTTCACATGGCAGAAAAACCCATAAGAGAAACATACGTGTTGTTTACGAAGCCTGCCACACAATATGTCCTTTGCCACATTGTAAAAGCCAATGCATTTTTCTTTATGGGGTGCACAGTTTCCATTTTCAAGTGCATGTGTGCGAGCAAGGGCTGCATTCCTATATAGTATTACATTTATGATGCATGACAAGCCTTACAATTCTCCATCTTCTCGGCAGCACTCGGCAAGTAACCAGAGCTGTCCAAAAGTCATGAGTGTGACAACAGGGATCATTATACATTTTTCTTTCTGTGCTGTCTAGCCTCTTTGTATGCTTCCTCACGCTTCCATGAAATCTGCCTTTATCCTTTCTCCCGCTGCATGAGAGTACAGCTCGCAGGTACACACTGAGCTCTTCTCAAGGTGCGTTCGGTGTCCACTGCTAGACGTTTTCACCGACAACCCGACGCCACACTTCGACTGGACCCGTTGATCCTGCTGCGTGTTTTATTGTCAATATCAGTCAGCTCAGGGGTTGTAGGGCTGGCAGCTGTTGACAGGGGTTGGATTGTTGAAGTAAACATGATGGTAGCTCGGGCAGATATAGAATTGCTGTATCTTGAGAGCCCTTGGAGGTTGTTATTAGGCTGTTATGAAATCTGCCCCTATCAGACCTTCACTGAGGCAAAGGGGAGGATACAGACAGATGCAGTGCAAAGTACAAGTGTTGATGCACTCTCTCTTTCTCCTATAGCTCCTTCTCATCTAACTTGTACTACTTTGGCAGCACCAGTTCACCTGTCCTGGCGTAATGTACATGCACAGGCACACGCACACAGGACACGGTTTATCAAGATGGAAACTAATCTTGTTTGTTTTATGTTTTATGAAGCTATACACCTGGAGGCGTTAAGCAGCATGCACAGCATCATGACTCTGAAACCTGCTGCTGTCAGGACGAACTCTTGATCCAAAAGACACATTACTCTGGCTGTGAGAGACAACACTGCTGTGAAAATATTATTATACGAGTGACATGTTGAAAATATAATCATGCAGTCAATCCGAGTCAGCCTCTGTGAAGGTTTTTGGTTTTATCCAGGATATAGACTAGAAACATTTACACCGCAAAAATATGTAGATGTGCTATGTAAAATATGTAAAACACCAATTTCACAGTGGTGGGCCGTCAGGGACAGCAAGGCCTTCTCTGTTGGCCTAAACATGCTCAGAAAAGTTTTTATTTTCATAAATATGTAAACAAAATTATTCTGTATTCTCTGTTCTCTTTATGTCATATTAAATCCACTTAGTTGAGTGGCTTCCAATGTTGTTTATCATGGTAGAGTTTTTATCCAATTATATTTCAACTAGCTTGTGTTGTGTTGAGACCTTCAGAATCAACAGAGCAGGCCCCTGTGCACTGTGAGTGAACGGACACAGTCAGTTACAATAGTCAATCAGATCTGGATTCTGCAGACCAAGGCCAGCTAGAAGGTCTTACGTTAAACTGGACATGTACGCGTCCTGTGATTGGATAAGTACTTGCTAGAGCCTGAAAAGCGGCAATTTGCAGAATATAGAACTAAACCCGGAGATCCAACAGCTATCGCTGTATTTTTAACCCATAATGGCCGAAGGAGGAGAAGAGATTGATCTGGTTGCAGATAAACTTTCCACGCCATTTTCAAGACGGGCCTTTCACGAAAAGCTGGATATTGTGAGAAGAGGTCAGCCAACCTCTGTGCTAGCTAGCCTGTCCCAGCGAGGAAAAGGGTTTGTCTGTCATTTCCAGACGAGAAACTACGAGTGGTACGTCACAGAAGGCCTAAGTGTGAAATACACGGCCCGCCACTGCAATTTCATATTGTAAGGGTTAGAACCCTTAGTTTACATTTGATTTTTGAGATGGTTTTATTATTTTATGCTCTTTTATGTTAGATTATTAAGAGAGACTATCTAAATAAAAATAAAAGTCACTTATTAGGGTTAAAAGGGAAAGTGAGTAAGGCAAAGTGACACTGTGTAACTTTTCAAGATTGACTGCTACTAAAGGACTCTGTGTGCAACTAACACTGCAATCTCAAATAGGAATGATAATGCTAGTGTCAATATAAATCTTAAATATTAAATCCAATGTGGACAGTTGTGTTGATACAATAAGATAATATACTGTACATGGTAACGTGCCCTGTCAGAGTTACACAATAGAGAAAGGACTTTGTATGTTTTCAGGTAATATATTTAATGCTAAGAGTTACATAGTGTCACTGTATATCATCATCTACTGTAGTAAGGGAGTTTAGCATGTGTTCATATTTATATGGAAGTTCTAAAAGCACAAAGCTGCAGAAGAATAACCCCAGGCTTTTTAAGACTTTGTGAGGCAAACTGCCCATTATTGAAAATATAAAAATCTTTTGATGAAGCCTTATGCCTTACATCTATACAGTCCAACACATTGCATACATAACTGACACAATATTGCTCATGTTCCATTTACAGTGTTAATGTTGACTTATTCTCTAATACAGTTGAACAAAGCATACCAAATGTGTATGATTATTGAGTTTGTTAAAAAAGAATAGCTCCTCAGTCACTCTTCCAAATCACTATATTGGTGAAGAACAGTCAGAGGGAAGTTCACCTCCATGTTTTTCTAGTGAGCCACTGGTGTGTAATAAAATGAGATTTCCACTGTGCTGGTATTAACTTAATTTTTCATGAAAAACCCTGAATATTACACCTTTAAAATGACTTGTATTATGTGCTATGTCTCCTGCCAGTATAATGGCCTCTGTAGAGCCTTCAGTCTTTCTCACACAGCGCAACATAAAAAGTCTCTCAGAATGACAATTAATTTTATATAAACAAACACAGAGTAAAGTCTAATGGGATTGTTTTGCCTCATGTATCTAAAGTGTGTGGAGAGTTGTATCACTTAAAGACACAAAGTGAGGTTATGGTTTCCCCTGTGCTTTGTGTCAAAGAAAGAGAGGGTTTTGTTCCTTTTAAATGTCAAGAAACCATCAAAATGACTTTGAAGCTACATATTTTAATGAGGGTGTTTTTTTTTTTGTTTTTTTCATGATAAGAAGTGACATAGTTTTGTTGTAAATAAGAAATATGATTTCTTGGTCTTGGTGAAATGTTTATTGGATTTATATGTACCATCTGGATGCCAGGCACATACTGTACGTGCTAAATCTGTGGGACATAAATGATCTGAAAAAAATAACACATGTATGTTCTATATGCATGTTTATATCAGCCTGAAGAAAAACAAATGACATCATACAAATATAATTAGTCACACATTTTGATATTTAACATGGAGACGTCCCTGCGACTGAGATTTATATGGAATGAAAGCTTTTGACTGTACATTTCTTTTAAGGTATTTCAGGTGTTTACAATCCACAGATGCAGTAGGTTTTCAACCAAACTTGAAGCAGGACAAAGGCAAAAGGTGGCTGCAAAACTGTGTGATGATCATGAATTTGATTTGTGAGACAAGAATCATTTAAAGTGACTCTCAGAGCTCATTGTAAACCCCTTCTGTCAGCTGCGAAAGAGCCTGCTCTAATCCATTGTCACTCTGTGGATTAATTTGCATAATTCCACTATTGTGCAGCCCCTGATCTTTTTCTCTCTCCTCCTTCACATGTGAGAAGGAAAGAAAAAAAAACCCATTGCAGAGGCAGAAGACTCTCAAACCTCTGCTACTTGTTGCTTTGGAAACCACTGTGGAAGAAGTGAATAGAGTAGTACAGTAGGAAACAACAATGAATGGCACAAGGAAGGATGGGCAGAGATGAAAGTGGTGGAAGAATGGAGCAGTGCTGTGGTTAAGATCATACTAACAAAGACTGAGGCTGAATCCAAATAATACAATTAAAGTTCCTAAGATCTAAGCAATGACCCAGATGTGTGCTTCATTGTTTCCTTTTCTATGTTCTTTAACGTAGGAATGACTAGACAGTCGCTAAATGGCATCCCACAATCCACCACGTCTACACCCAAGCTTTTCTGACTTTGTTCAATAGTTTATTTAAGAGTTTATATCTAAATAAAGCACATTTAGAGCCACAGCTTTGCATACTAATGATAATATCGAAAACAGCCCCCTGCATGACACTATAGATGATCTGCTTGTACTTTACCACTTGTTAGCATCACTAGCTAGCTACTGTTGCATTTAGTTTGACAGTTTAATCACAAACAGATTATTGTAACAGAAATCATCTGTGAAAAAAAACATACCTTAAGACATGATCTAGACTTTACAACGAAGGAGTAGTGGATGAGAGCCCACAGTGGGATATTGGCCAATCACATTGCTTCTGGTAAAAAGGAGCTCTCCTATTTGTCGACACTGATGTAAACAACGAAGGACCAAGGAAATGAATCAAGAAAATGGGTTACTTTGTTGCAAATTATGTCTTTTTTTCCAGCAAAACAGCTCAAAAAAGATGAAAATAGAGAAATGGGCAGCAAATGAAACATGGATAAATGCTGGCAGTGCTTCTGATGTGTGTTGATGTTTAACGAGGCGGAGATAATTACAGGATCGCTGAGTCTAATAGCAAACTCAAAGCTAAAACTTTCAGGTAAGCTGTAAACTTCAATTGAAAGTAGTGTATTAGTATTTTGTGGCGAAAAATTGGTCCGGTTTTACTTTTTCTTTTTAAATAAAAGAAGTAAAAAAGGTTATTACACTGCTGTTGGGGGAGAATGGTGGAGCTGAGACAGGGACGGCAGAAACGAAATTAGGTACTTCAGCTTTGTGACCGTCTTGAACCCTGGTCTGGGTCAAAATAACCACCACTGGCTTCTTCACAGGTGCATTTGTTTATGTTGACGTCACAGATAATCAATACTTTTTCTATTTTCTATGGGAAGGGAAGACAGAAAAAAACGAAGAAACTACTGCTCATTGAACGAAATACAGAGCAATTTTTTGTTACTTAAAAAGTCATTTATCTATGTCGACAGTCTATTAGTCACGTATTCGAGTGTGTCCCCCCCCCTCCCTCGTCTTATAAACACTCACGCTCGCTGTCCTCTGGCACACCCACCGCACAGTGTCCATGTGTGAGTGGTGGAGTCGGTCTATGATGAGGCTGTATTGCTTATCCTCTGGGGACAGGAGCTGCAGGGAAGAGAGGCACTGCTAAATTGCACAGATAAGATCAATATGTAGTTAAGGTGGGGCTGTGCGTTTCAGAATGAACATTGTGTAATATTGCATTATCCCGACACAGCGCTAAACGGATTATTCTTAACAGAAATCAGGTGCACTGTTCCCTTTACAAAGAATTTAGGATAATAACTGACTTCAAAGTTGTTTTTTTTCCCCTCGCCCACATGAAACATAATAATGTAGTAGAATGAGCAAGGAAATAGTGTGACATTTTAGGACATTCTGACAAAATTTGTTTTGTGATTAGATCAATGTGACTCAGGTCTGATTATGAGCGGGAATCAGAGAGCTTTGTGCAGCAAATCTTTCCATTGGGAAATATTGATTTGGAATCTTCTTTAAGTCTCTTTGTAAAAGCTATACATGACTGAAAATTGAGCAAAAAGAAACAATGTAAAATCAATTTGTGTTCTTTTTTATTTAAGATCACATCGGTTTCCTGTTGTTTGGATGTTGCTTGGTGACAATCTAAGCAAAGTAAGCAAGGGTTTATATCTGCTATTTTCAGTATACCATTGCCTCAAGAGCTAATTTCACTAAATACTGTCCCATAAAGCCAAAGTGCAGCACCTACAGAGAAAGTGGAGCCAAATAAGAATGACAAGCTTGAACACTTTTGTGCTATACTGCCCTGAATGCATTTATTACTGAGATATTAGAGCAAAATGAGAATAATTTGGTAATGATGTGATTTGTCTGCCTTTAATGACAATAATAGAATTAAAACATAAACTTTCTTGCTTCACTTGGTCTTTGTAAAGAATAGATAAATAACTATTAATGCAGCATAGTTTTTAGTCACATCCCAAAAGCCTAAAGCTATGAAAACTATATGTGAATGTGTGGACTGCTAATGTTAGCACTGGCTGCAAAGCAAGAAACAAGCCAGCCTTGGGCCCTGTGTTGGCGAAAGCAGGCTCTGTTTGATGGCCAGCCTTGACCTCTTATGAAAAAAAAGGTGATTATAAGACTCAAAAGTTACGGACTTTCTCAACTTTTTTATTCTTTTGGCAGCAGCTCTTAACTTTTTCACTTATGATGTCATGTATATGTTCAAGTCAATAGAGCTGATGATCCACTGTTATTTCTTAAAGGTAACATATAGTATAGTTAGTCTATAATAATAAAATAAAAAAAAAATTAGTTCTGAGAGCCTTGATCATCTGAATAAACAGTGGTTACTTAAGCATCCTTTCCACTGCGTCAGGTCAGCATACAAACAAACACAAATTTAGTTTGATTTGTGTGAAGTCAGTGCAAACAAGGCTTTAGTTGTTGTGCTTTACAACTGAAGAATATTTCTAATACTCATCTTCTCTAGCTTTTGATCCAGTTAGGCTAACAAGTATCTCCTGTTCTCTGTTGGCCAGGCTGGCATGGGATAAAAGCCTGGTGGAGCCATGTCCTGTCTCCCCCCCGTTGCTGTCGCTCAGTGCTCCCTCTGTCCTAATGAGCCAACCAGCGTGTCCTGCTATCATCCCCATGATATATTAAACAGTTTCAGGTGAGGTAATGAGCTCATAATTGTGATAATTCTGGTATTAATTAGCAAAAAATCAGTTCACCCAACAGTTGGCACACATCACACGATTAGCACATGCTCAGCAGTCTTCCCTAGTTTGCATATTACCATAGATGTCACATTATACTACGGGGATGTATGAAGAGTAATGTAAAAATACATTAAAACCTGTTTATTCACATTAAATACAGGTGAAAAGAATTGTTATTTTTCTACAATATGGCTCAAGGACCAGGGCTGTGAGGAAGCAGGTTTTACACATTGTTACTGGTTTAATTTTGAACCAGAAGGAACAGTAACAGTAATTTGGTTTCAACGATGTAACAAAAACATAAGCTCTCCCATAAGGCACTGGGGCTATTATAATATTGTAATACTACTTTGGCTAAAGAAACCAGTGGGTTCTTGAGAGCACAGCTTAGTGTATGCATTATACATTGTTCAAAGAAAAAATACATACATGGTAAATAGTTGAATTTGTCAGCTAGTACAACAAACATATCAACTTAATATTTTAATTATTTCTTATAACCTTATTATGATGATTAAAAATCCTTTTTATATAGTGTTGTGAGAGGTAGATTTTATGCTGTCTCAGAAGATTGCTGCAAAATGTATTTACCATAAAATTCAACCATGAAAACTCAAATCTCATGGTTCATTTTTACACACACTCTCCCATTCGACAGATTTGAATTGTTTGCCAATACCACATTGGGATTGGCTTGTAGTCCTGGCCTTTCTATAGGAATACAGACAAAACGTAGCACAAAAATCTATTTTCCTAATTATAAATGAAAATCTGCCTTCATGACAAGTGAGCTGAAAGACACAGGGAAAGGTCGGAGAAGGCTTGTATTGATTATGGTGTTTATATCAGCTCTCTATAAAGTTCAGATTAAATCTTTCGGCTTGAGTAAAAGTTGGACCATGTCCACACTAATATATGTACATCCTAAAATACATAAACATTGTCATGTCATACAGTATGTGAAGCCCTTTAAATGACTTGGTTTTCTGTGTTCTGTGATTAATAGAAAGACTTTCTCAGAATGTTTTAACATTCCTAAAATGATAACACTATAATGATTACTTGTTACTCATACTAGTTGTAGTAGATAATACTTTTCATGGGGTGCTGTTTATAAGTACTGTTATGTGTACATAACCTCTGGTCAAATCAAGGAACCCATCCATCAACATGGCATTCAGTGTTACTTGTAGGCGCCATTAATGTCGTTACATATTTTCGACCTGTAATATTCTCAAGAACAGCTGCTTGTTGGATAAGAGCTGTGTCCTGAACATATTTATCATCTTTATGATACAAGATCGAAAGGATATTGATTGATTTCACTGTATGGGTGTGTTTAGTTTTATAAAGTGTTTTTGGCATGAACTGTGAAATATATGTAGGCCTTCTATCTTAAAATGTGAAAAAAGACTAACTGGTGACACTTTTCTGTTGAAGTTAATGTTGTACAAAGTGCTCTTAGTGTGCTCCAGAGCCGGACCGTGTAAATGAGTAAAAACAACAGGGCAGGAGTAGCCATGATGGAGCTCTCTGCTTCTTTTACTCACCCTTTACTCCTTTTCTGACAGTTATTGATGAAGTGACAGACAACACTAGTTGTGATTGGTGATTATAATACATAAGTCTGTGACCACCTGCTGGTTGGTAATTGTCTCAACATGGTAAAAGGGAGCAGTGCAATGTGTTATGAGCATATAGTGACATGCATGCATCGAGGAGCTATTATTCAGGGAGTGAGGCACATACACATGAATGTGCATGCTCTATAATGGGCTATGTGTGGTTTCAATTCTCTTTGATGCAGTGGATCCCCCCGCTGTTCACCACATTACCGTGTACACATCAAGCTCAATGTTCTGGGAAGAAAATGGGACATGATGACAAGTCAGCCACTTTATTCAAATAAAATATAGATTCCTCTGCTTTCTTCCTTTTTAACTAGTTGGAGTTTTGATACACTGTACAGCAAAAGGCGACTTATATGGATATTCATATGTTGCTGAGAAGCATAACTTGATATCTGAGAAGTTACAGCTGGCTGAAGAAAAATGTCCAGAGCTGTTCAAAACGTTCATGTAGACAAGTCCTACAAGGTCTTTCTTGGCCATTTCTACCAGCATCCTGTTGTAAAAGTGTGAAGTAACCAGAATATGTACATATATATTTTTAACACAAAGTTACAGTGTGATATTTTACAATATTTGCCCAGTAATTTTGGTAATCTGGTCATTTTTAGAGTTAGCAATGCATGTTATTTTAACCAAGTAATGAGCAGAAGTGGAGAAGACAAAGGCAGTTTCTCAAATCTATACAATAAAGTCACATAATACAACATAACCCACGGGGCTAACAAACATCTACATAATTAATGTCAAAAACAGCTTACCTGCTGCTAGCTTTCACTTGATCCTCTATAATTTGAGCCCTTGTGAGCCTACCTCCTAATGATTTGCTTCTGATTGGATAAATGGGGATGGGTTCCCAGAAAATGTATTCTCAGTTTTTCTCCATCTGACATAGCATTCTTAGTATGTAAAAAACAACAACAACATAATATCCTGTCATTTCTAATGCAAAATAATGGAAACATATCGCTCATGTTATGTTTTGTGCGGTCATTCTGTGTCCTGTCTGCCTTTTTCTCCCAGAATCAAATCTGTCACTTTGTTCCTAGAAAGTTGGCCACCACAAATGAGTTTTTCAGTTTCCTCTGTCCATTGCTTGTTTTTGCTTTATTTTCCTCGCAAACTGCCTCTCTGACCGATCTCTTTTTGATTCACCTGTAGCTTGTCGCAGCATGCCGCCCCATCATAGCTGACCATCCAGACAATGTCAGCGTGAGTCAGGGTTCACAAATGATAATGACCCTGGCCAGCTGCTCTGTAACCAGGGACACACTGGGCCTCTATATCCCATCATCTGCAGCGAGTGTGCCCGCGCATGTATATGGCACTACATTTGCACATATCCTCCCACCGCGCAGTCTAAAGAAACATGAAAAAGAACACATTTGCCTCCTCTATTCTCATATTGATTTGTGCCTTGTGTGCAGATGTATTCATGTGTTCACTGGATTTACCGAAGTGGAGATTTGTACAATGATGAGCATGCATGAAGCTATTAGTATGGATGACACGTTGTGATCTTCTGTAGCGTTCCCTCCTCGTTCCTCATCTTATTCCCACAAGCAGAGAACTGAGACTCTCCTCCACAGAACAATTACAAACACACAGATCATTTTTAAAGCAGAAAGAATTAACACACTGTGATTGCATGTTTTGATTGTGCCATCTTTAATTATTGTTGTTGCTAGAAAGAAACTTTTGTTTGGTCAGTGGGTTTAACTTGACTTAACCAATAAAGGATCTTTGAAATGTTCAGAATCACACATAAAATAAAGAAATAGCAACTTTCGAGATTGTTCTCCATAGCAGAGATATGCACTATTTTTAAATATCATATCTATACAATCAATATCCAAATGAAATTGCAAAGTCTGTATTATTTTCTGCCACTAGACAGAGCCATGTGCCAGCCAGTGCTAGAGCTAATCTCATAGAAAAATAAGCAGCAGCCATCTTTGTTCTTGTGTGTGGCCAGTGTGTTTACTGATAAATGTGTGTATGAACACCAGAGGCCGCCAATTCCTACAAAACCTCTACTATATTTCTATACAGCCATACTGTCTGAGACTAATGCAGAAAAAGTAACAACATGGAAATCAACCTGGGATTCAATTTTTTTTTAGTCTGGTACATTGTGTAAACAGTACAAAAGAGGTTGTAGCTGATCCATGGCAAACAATTACTAACCTGCATCAGATGACTTTGATGGTGAGGCAGATCACCTAAAAACACAGAGCAAAGACAACCCATTATTTTCATCAAACCTAAATGCCATAAGTTCAAGTAATATCCGTACAGTACTTTTGGCGATACCATTAGTGTCCCTTTGAGGAATTACTCTTGAGAAATCATTTTGTTTATTGTCCCCCTGACACTGAAATGAAATATCCGCTTTCCCACCTCCAAAGCCCCTCTAACCTTTCCACTGCACACTCATCTGTCAATCATGATCACCGCCGTAGCAACATGGAGGACACTCGGCATTAATTGAATCCTCACAGTTTACACCGGGGTTTGCGGCGAGTTGTACTTTAAATTTTCAACATTTTTTATTTAAAGCTAGGCTACCATGTCTCTTTTTGTGAACGGGTTGAATAATCTCAATAGACTTATCTTGTCATCTGTTTTTTGATTTCCAAGACTGCTATTTGGGAACATGTACAAGACAAAATTTGGATGAGATTTTTAATCTCTGACGTTAACTGTTTTTTTGTTGTTAAACTGGCTATAACCAGGTTTAAATACATTTTGATTGTATCTGTGTAGATTTATGTTAAAACACCCAAGTTCAAACATATTTATTGGACAGAAAATTACTTCTGTGTTCATCCAAACACCATCATCAGTTGGAAACAGGAACTGAGGCGGCAATAAATACACAGAAGAAGGTCCCATGATCAATCATTATTTGACCTGCCATGTGAAAATTAGTGTCACTGGCTGTGTTGCCAGATAATATGGTGTCCATCAGCTCATGGAGGTGTTTCTCCTCTAAATTCAGAGGTGGAACAACTTGAGGAACCACCTCCAAGAAAACACTGAGGTATAGTCACTGAAGCCACGGGTTCAGATATGTAGACGAACACAGGGGTTAAAATAAACAAACAACAGGCTCTTCTATGGATCACATTAATGAAGTGGACAAAAATATCAATCTCACTATAGATGGGAATAAAAGGGAATACCCGGCCATTTCTAGACTGTGCCATCATGGTGGGACATGCCAATACTGCAAATAGAGGTTTGTTTGATTCCTGCCCCTTGGAACAAAAACACATCAACACTGCGCAGAACAAAGGAAGGCACAAACAACACAAATACATCAAACTTTAAAACAGTTTAGTTATCCAGAGTGGCCTTTCACCAAAACACAACAGAAAGGATAAAATCACAACAAGGAAAATGGACCATAATACCAAAAGAAATCATATTGTCATCCCTTATGTAGCTGGTGTCTCCAAACAACCCCCCTCGGATCAGCCCTTACTGAACCTTGGGCTTCTTACACTGCTGTTCTAAAGACCATGATGATATAGTAAATATGTACAGGTCACAACACTGGAAGAAATGATGTTAGACAGCAGAATGTTTAAGATTTCCTATAATTACCAATTAAGCATCCTGACTGGCGAATAATGAAATGAAATGTTCAGCCAGTTCCAGGTGTTTTGTATTGCATGTACCATCCTATATGCTGTCATCTATGTATCTTAATCTAAAGTCACATTTGCAGGAGACAACATTAAGAGCAGTAAAATAGCAATTGCAAACTAATACAAAAATACTGTATAGTTTTTGCCAGCCTCACACACTTGTTTTTTTTCACCAATCCCAGTATTTTCGATGATTCAGATGATTAAGTGGATAAACCAATGTTCAAGACTACACATTTTTTAAAGGTTATAACTATTCAAAGCAGACTTGAATGTGGTGCTTCATTTTACAAACTACACAACCGAAATGTACCAGAGGATGGTCACGGAGCAGTTTTACAAATGTCTGTGCATTAGTGCAGAGGGACAGTGGAAAGGGTCTCAAAATCCCAGGATACTAGGGTTAAAAGTTTGCCCAGTCTCTGTGTTAAACATATCCTGCAGCAGTGTACAACTGTCTTTGGAAACAGGGACAAAGTCAAATAGAATTAGCTGCTATATTTAAAGAGTATTTTTTGTATGCTTAAGATGTACTTCATTTTTCCAAACTAAAAGTGTGCTCTCTCACATTTGTAATACTTTTCTGTTAAATATTTTAGGGTGAATAAGTCCCAATAGAGTAAAACCCCTTTGTGATCCATATGATCAACCAAATTTGTAGATGTCATAATTTTATTGTGAGAAATACTTTTTAGAACTTTCCAGATGAGTATTTCAGAGGCTTGCATCATGTGTGTGTTGCCTCCTAGAACTGAACATGAATGAAAAATACAGAAATCATAAAGGATCAGTCTGATTTGTCTGTGACTGGAATGAAATTCTTTAAAAGTTCCCTCTGGGTCGCTTCAGGTTCTCACCAGGAAAGTATAATGTCTGTGACAAAATGACATGACTGTAATTGTACCCGGCTCTAATCTCCACAGGAGCAGGGCCAGACTTCTACTATTTCCTGCCCCTCTCGCTCTGTCAAATCAGCAAGAAAAGGTTAAGTTGTCCTCTTCCAAGCCAGCGCTCCCAGCTGCGGGAGAGCCTCGGATAGAGATCAGACGGCAATCAATTAAGTGTCTGTGTCATTACAGGATTAGCTGTACCTACAACTCGGCCACATACATCTGGAGTCGGCCCAATAATAGGCAGGTAATAGAGCAAGTGACTGCATGTCCCCTGGGGAAGATTAGTACTCCATGTCCCATATTAAGTACAAGACGGAGGCATAACAAATGCCATGCAACTCCAATAGAGCTCTTTGAAGAAGACATTTACCTGTAAATTTAGATTTCAGCAATTTCATACACATCATACTCCCACTGAGATGATTTGCTCTAAGATTAGCAGGATAATTCAACGTCACAGTGGGATTTGATTCGTTTTTAAATCCAAGCAAATTTATTTTTGTCCAAATGCCTGTAGCCTATAGAATCACCCTGTTGACTGCAAACTGTTCCGTGTGTCTGTGTTAGAACTCTATAGTTTAGTATTTAGTTTGATTGTACTTGATTGTAATTGAGCAGATGGTACTTTTGTGCACAGTTTGGGCACAGTGCACGACTTATTTTCAGTGGGGTCATAATAGTTGCAGTGGACACTTAACACTAACATTCCTATCATGAAGATGAAAAAAGAGGTCAAAATAGATGAACTGATTGCTACTGTACTGTTGTTTAGCATCAGTGGTATAAGTTATATATGACATTTTGATATTGCATCATATTCACTACCAAGCGTCCTTCATTCTGGCAACAATAGTGATTAAACATTAACAGTAATGTCCAGTGTAACTTTTTTTGATCTTCACTGGAGCCTATCCCAGCAGCTTGGGCAAAGTAAACCCTGGACAATGACCAGGGTAACTTTTTCATCCTAAAGCAACTAAAAAAGTATTTTACAACCCATTGCATTGTCTTATTTGCTGCTCCTATTGGCTAACATATTATGGTGTCCTATTAACCCAGACTTACACAACTATTGGATGTAGACATTAGCCTTTAAAGATGAATCTGCATTTAAAACCAAACTTTTCAAGTATTGAATGCCCCTGAACAGTAATAGTATGAATGATCACATCTTCACAACTTGTTAAAGTGAAACTTTCAAAGCACTTTCAAACCTCAATGTTTCAGGGCAATTAAGGCTTTCTTTTTTCCAGTCACAGCTGTACAATTGCATACACACATTGGACTGTGCAGATATCAAGGTAAATCACCGAAAACATTCTCCTGCACCATCCCAGAGCCTGAATGGGCCTCATTCCTCTCAATAGTTCCTCATTATCCAGCCTGCTGCTGTTTGAGTTTGATTGATTGTTCATAAAACATGCATGACCCTCATGAATTATTGTGAGAGAACATCCAATAAATTGTTTTAGATGGCTTATTACAACAACGTAACTGGCCTGGCATATTAAATTATTTGCAATCCTGTAAATCACAGAATCAATTTGAAAATAACCCCATTAAAAGGCATCATGGTGACATTTCTCCACTTTCTCTACAACGTAACCATCTCAGCCACAGCACTTTTTAATCACAGGAAATTTTTGTCATCAATCACAATGCATTAGTTCTCTAATAAGATGCAGGCAGAAAGTGGGGCGAGGAATTTGTAAGGGATGTGTTGATGAGAAGGGAGTTGTACAAACGTAATCAGGTTAACCAGGAATATTGGGCTATTATGGCATCAGACTGTAAACAGCTTTAAAACATGATCATGGTTTTGGTGTTAAGAGGCAGGATGATGAAAGTGAATTAAAGATGACATGTAACTTGAGCTAATTCAGCCAAGCACACAATATAACAATCTAAAATAATCGTAAAAATAGTGTCTAATGTCCATAAATGTATCATATAGGCCCATCTTATTGTCCAGGTTTCAACCAAAACAACAAATCAACAATAAGAGAAATATGTGTTAATTATTTGTAATTGAGGTCAAATGTTTCATTTTTAATTTAAGGTCATATCACCTAGCTGTAATTCTTTCCTTCAAATATCTGTGTGCAGCAGTGTTTTCAAGGAAAGATTTTTATGTGAATGCACTGTTGGTCACCAAGTTTGTCATGCGTTTTGAGTTGTCTGACCCCCCTTCACCTTCATAGTGTCCCATGGGTGAACGGAGGAGACAGGAGGGCGGCGGGGGAGCGGGGGGCAGTGGAGTAACAGCGAGGGGACACTCATCCTGACGCCTGCGACCTTGGGCTCCCAAAGGGACACTAGTCAAACTTCCAGATTAAAGTTGAAGGACTGTTTGACTTGAGCAGCAGAGCAGCCGCAAGAGTCTGGAGCTGACTTAAGTGGGAGTTTATAAGTGGCACTTTATGTTGAAGCCTTCCACCGCTTTTCCTCTGAACTAATGTGGGATTAATGGCTAAAAGTAACAGGTTGATAATTTCCTGATAAACTGTGCTGCAGAGTTTTCATTTCAAGGACTGGCACACAGAGAGTAAAGTTCTGTTGCAAAATGTAATCAGTCCCACAATAAAGTATTACTATCTGATTTATTCAACCATAATTATTATGTTTAACCCTGTACTTGTATAGTAAGGCCTGATGGACGCTCTATTATTATTTACCATGCAGAGACATGCTGATAATGTTGTTGTTTTCTGTTAAATTAATGTTTCACTAAACTATATACTAGTAATACCCCAGTCCCAGTGAGCACAGAGTTACAACAGAACTGCAGTTAACATCTGACAACTCTTAACAGTCAGGTGTATCCACTCCATGGGAGAAGATCTATAACCTGTTTGAACTTTGTTTTTGTTTCCTAATTATGTAATCCCATTATATGGATTCCTCCCCAAACACAACAATTGCATCTCAGACTACTTTTATGTTTCCCTTATGCAACAGCAAGCACAGATGAAATGTTTTCATCCACAAATTACATCTAATTGTTAAAATATTTAAGATCTAACACATTTTTATTCAGAGATGGTCATTTAAAACCTTTTCCTCAATGGACCAAAGGTTGGGCTGGTGTCCATCAAACCCAGAACTTGTCTGAGGAGGAACAGTTTTTGATTCCTTAACTGGTTAGGTTTTTGGTAATCCTTACACACTAAAAAACATTAGGAAAGCATTACATCTGCATTACTACCACCATATACATTATAAACACTGTTGTAAATGTCTTGACGTTAATGCATTATTATAAATATAAATAATTTGTGCATACATCAGTTGTGTAGTTTAATTCATATTGTTATATACATATGGTCTACTATGTTATTATAAACCATTGCAACATTTTTGCCTTTTGTTCAAAAACCCTTACATGTCAAGGTTTTCTTCCTACAAAGTGTATTACCCAAGCCTCTGCTTCCTTTTTTAACCTTAAACAAGACAGCATTTAAAAATGCTGCATCTGTAATGCAAACATTCTTTGTGAATTTTCCACAACAACCTTTATCCACATTTCTGGACATGTTATAAAGAAAATTGGGAGATGCTCTTGGGCTATATATTTGACTATGAATAAAGCTGATCATGGCAGAAGCAGAAATTAGACAACTGGTACAAAGATTTGCTGCAATACATAAAACCCTTGTTGTTCTATACGATCAAGGGCAATTATGAAGTCTGCTGGCTTTGAAGGTCCTCCTAGTTTTTCTCTTTGCGAGGCTCAGTCCTTGAGTTCAAAACGATTTTATGACTGATGGCGCAGGGTTAAGTATTGCCTTGCACACAGGTTCCACCATCTGATTTATCTCAACTGCATTTTCATTTGATTCCAGCTCATTTATACACATTAAGATTCAAGTGTTGTAGTGAATCTGGCTCCTGCAAGCGTCGACATAAAAAGAGTCACAGATGAAGGCAGCAGAGCCATGGAGCGAGTTGTGTACATTCACCACCTACCTGCACCCTCTGCGTTTGATCCAAGCCCCGTGCCTTTGAAGTGTGTATGCCTTTGTGCTGGGCCAAATAGGGCTGTGTGGAAAACCTTGCATGCAAGTGATGTCATCTTTAAAGCACATACACATACAGTCACAAAAAGAGAAAAGTAAATGGGAAAATGTCTTCCTATGCTTTCGAAAGGGTGTTTTAGTCCTTTACTTTCTTTATAGCTTTCAACTTCGAAGTGGAGCCTATAGATGTTCAGTAGCTACCGCAAATGAACTTTGTCATACCGTTGTTGCATGCAGAGCTGCACGTAGCACTAGCTTGAAAGTATGCAATATTGCAATTTTTCTTGTATTTGGGAAAACCTTAATCATGTAATAGCATATTGCAACAGGAATCATCTGTGCAAAAATATTTTTTATTCCCAGAAATGAGAAAAGAGAAATGTATTTGTCACAGCAGAACTTAAGATTTGTCATATAGTCTTATAGCCATTGACAAAAAAAAATAAAATTAAAAAAACCCCAATTACTTTTAGACTGAATTAGTCTGTGGCCCTATAGGCTTCCTCTTTCACATAGTTAACTCACAGTGGGTGTTTGGTATTTTCAAGGATTGCAACTTTTTTGTTGCCACAGACTGTCTAGCTCCAACAACAGAGTTTGCCTTCTTGATGAACTTGTTCAGTCTGTTAACCTCACCACACTGCAGAAAAGCTGTGCACTTTGCAGGGCCTGCTATCCCTCCTTAGACTGAAGATTATAGGTTCCTTGGCTAGGCTCTTTTTCCTCTAGAGAGCTAGCAGTTGTTCCTGCTCCTCCTTCCTCGCCCTGATGTCTCTGTAAGTCTTGTAGGTACTAGCCAACTCTTGTGAAGACTGCTTAAATAAATAGTGAGATTGAATAGAAAGTGTACCTCTGATTATTTAAATGGATCCATATAATCCAACCCTCCGACTGAAGTGGTTTCCTCATATTTAGCGCACTGTTTGTTTCACTGCATCTGATGAGTTCATTATTATGAGCTAACACATAAATGTCACCTGGAAAATTAAAGAAAGATATGATGAGTATTATCCATTAAATGAAATCCATCAGAACAAAGATGTAAAGCTCTGTGTAAACAGCAACAATGCACATAACATTTATCCAATCACTTAGCAGTCACTGATAAGATCAACGCAAAGCTAACATTCATTTCAGGAACACCACGACTTTAACAAGCCATCTGACAAAGGTGACTTAATTAAAAGTGTATTAGACACAAACATGACATGAGGCACTGTCTGCAGCACTAAGTGTTTGTTGAGACGACATGGCGCACTGACAAATGTCCTTCTTCTGCCATAATACAGCACAAACAGCAACATCTTGGCAAATAAGATGCATTAGGAGCTAGTGTATAGCTACATTAACAATCTCATCGCAACTGTTTATACACACTGCTTTTTGTTGGAGAGACACAGACACAGTTGTGACTTGGCTAAACCTATTTGAAAAAGACCTTTTGTCCTTCCCAGCAGAAAAAGTGGTCAATAACCAAGTCATAATTTCCCAGTGGACTTGAGGGAGACAGGATAATATTTTGGTAAGTGACCATATCTCTCTTTACATCTCTCCCAACCTGACAGTGTGACATTATAAAGCGCTCATCGCCCTACTCGACTTGATCTGAAGTCACTGCTAAATAGTGAGCGAGTAGTTTCCTAGATCCTTCCTCTGCCTCACTGCAGTGTGTTGGATTGTTCTCATATCTTTAGCAGTGCTTGGAGCCTTAATGTATTTCAAATGGTTATGTAGCAGAGTGCATATGTGAAAAACTAGCCTAATGAGCACCAGCTCACGAAAAACACTGGTCAGACTGTTGATTGTTCCAATTTAAATGCAGTGTAGGTTATTAAACTCACTGGTCACTATGCTGTAGCCTACTCACCAATGCACATCTTCTCTGTCCTCTACTGCACTACACTCTCATTACCACAAGCAGACCTGCCTGCATACCTCTTTCTAGAAGCACTTTTTTGTTTGTTAGAAGCATGGTCTGTCTGTATAACACCGCACAATAAAAACGTATAACACAACAAAACAACTCTTTACTGCAGCTTTTGTCAAGAACAGCATCTGCACCATTCTACAGCTGCAACACTATTAACAGCTTATCCTACAGTGAGCATGAGACTACTCTAAAAAATAAAGATATCTCAATAATTAAACTGAACAACAGAAGAACGACTCTCAAAATAATTGCTTGTTTATTATTATTATTTTTTTGTAATGATTCATTTTGTGCACGATTGGCTCCTGTATACAGTAGATTATCTATGTCCTTATGTGTTCACAAGCAGTCGCCTTTAAAAAGCCATTTAATCACAACCGCACGATAAAAAGCCTATGTTGTGCGGTTCCTTGTCAAATCGCAGACTGAGAAAAGAAACACAAGCAGAGAAGGATGAGTTAAGAATACAGAGAGGAAAAAGGAGGAGCGGGGGAGCTGTCAGTCGGACTCAGGGCTCTTTGGGTTTAATATCTCTTTTTCATGCACACATATAAACCCTATCCT
Organism: Rhyacichthys aspro; assembly: GCA_036850595.1. Classification (NCBI taxonomy): domain Eukaryota; kingdom Metazoa; phylum Chordata; class Actinopteri; order Gobiiformes; family Rhyacichthyidae; genus Rhyacichthys; species Rhyacichthys aspro. Next base: position 18,672,631 of record CM072150.1, on the reverse strand, counting down.
CATTGCCTGTCAGTGAATGCCAACTAGATGTCACTTTAACTCTGGATTTTCAGCTCATGACAGAGTAACTGAAGGTCAGATCACTTACACTGAGCTTCCTTTAATGGCAGCGAACATAAACTCCAGATAGTCTCAGTGAGAGGCGCAGCCGTTTCAGGGATTGATCAAGTTTATCAGAGTCTGCCGCACATCCAGCCCTGCCTCTTTGCTTCATTATGAGCTGGATAATATAGAGGGAGATAAGCTTTCTGAACATTTACTCTTGGTTGACATTGTAGCATAAAAAAGGCAGTGCATGTGAGATATGACCGAAGCGCTCCAGTACACTTCATCAAGTAATGAATTAAAGGAGAGAGCAAGAGTCTGCTGGAAATCACATTTTATACTAGACCAGCCACATTTGTTACGGCTTTTTGATGACTTTTTGCTAACGTGAAGATAGGGGAGCAATAATCCTTAAAACTTGCATCAGCCAATATTTGTCTGCAAAGTGTGTGTGTATTTATTTATTTTTTTCTTACAGTTTTGTCTTTGGCTCTACCACAACAACCTGCACTTTTAGTTTTAATCTTAGTTGACTAAATATCATAAGAAGTTAGTCAGTATCTACACTGTAGATGTATCTACAATATGAAGGGTAATGCATTTCAATGTTTTTTAAGTAAGTAAGTTAAGTAATAAATTCTACCTGAATAAAATGAAACTACTACTAACCTGTTATAGCTGGCATTGAGGTCTGAATGTGAAATACACACAGATTCCAATTATTTAAATAATATTTAAGATGAATTTATTATCTTAATAAATAATAAAGAATAAAATGAGTAAAGGTTGTCTGCTTTTCTGAATTTTTTTAACATTTATTTAAAAGCCATTCTCTTTTCATTGTCTGTCGTCTTTCCGCGGCTAACCAATGTTTGCTTCTGACATTTCTTCCGCGACGCTCAAAAACGTGAGTTCTGATTGGATCTTGTCCTGTCTCCTCTTCCTTTTGATTGGATTTCATCTCTGTCGGTTCATTTTTGTTTTTATTTCTTTTAAGTGTCGATACATTTAGTCAGAGTTTTGGTTCTCAATTTTTTTGTTTCATTTTCGGAAGCAATAATATGTTGTTGACGAAAACTATGACGAAAATTATTCATCAACAAAATTAACAATGTGCCGACCACTATGTATTTTACAGTAAAAAAAGTATGTGTTAGTTAAGTGTACCAACATTAGGCTCTAGATGTAAAGAATGATAATTATAATAATAGTAAAGCTTGTAGACCTGCTAATGCAGCGTTGACTTCTGCTTGTTTTCAAACTAATCATGAAATCCGGCCTCTAGAACTGACAGAAACACTGCAATACAAAATGCAGTGGTTTTAGGAAATCCAACCCCAAAATTGAATTCAAATGCATAAAATACCTGGTATTGGATCTCATACAATACTGTGAGCAAAGCAGTTCAATGCTCAAGTGTTCAGCAATTTATCTTTGTAAAATAAATAGACTTATGTTATGCTATTTTCATCAGCACATTGTCATCCTTTATCTATTATTAATATGATAAACAGTTCAAGCCTGTAGATTTCACCTTAACTGCACTCACAGTTCATGACTTCATCTTTATCAAAGCGAAGCATTTGAACTTGTGTCTCAAAAATGATTGCAGTTGAGTCAGGACATTATATATTCAGACAATTTTCATTTCTGTAGTCATTTATTAACTGGCTGTGATCCATTGATCCTGGATTTGACTTTATTATGACCAATGACAAAATCAAGTTAATAATAGATTTTTGATTTAGACCCGGAGTTTATGGAGGACAAGCGGTAGATCTAACTTGACAGAGAGATATCTGTATTCATCTGAGTGTGTGTGTGTTGGCAAGTAAGGTCATGCTTTGTGACATATCTGAAAAGCAATATTCCTTGGAGTTGAGGAGAGTGTCGAGGACGAGGACCGGAGAGGGAAGAAAAGGATTGAGCCGCTGATAGTAATCTGCTGTTCACTTGGATATATATGTTTTGCTCTTGGCTGCTGCGTGTGGCTTTCAATTTGTGCTCACACTGTACAGAATCGGCAAGCTCTTTCCCATTGTGCCTTCAAAGATTTTCCTTTATGGGATGAAATTATCACTGATTACAATTGCCCCATAAAACATCAAACTAGACGCGTAATATGGTGACAAGTATTCAAGACAGTTCTGTAAAAGCAATAAAAAAAAATGCCAGAATTAGAGACTGCTTCAGACTTAGAACTGCACCGCTAAGAAACATGAAATGCAATTTTTCATAGATTGTGAAAATCTGCCCATTAAAGGGTTATAATGTAAGTAACTGCAGATCAATTCAATGAAAAGTTTTATTTTTACTGTAAGTGCCGCAGTATTGATATTCTCCTTTACTATTCTACTTGGCCTTCGATGCTCGAGTCTACTTTAAACTATCAAAACTACCACAGCCGCACTTATGTTTTTGTGTTTTAAATGAACAAAATTCTAATTCAAACCAGATCTATTTAAGATAACTTCACACAGTTTCATTCAAACTTATTTCAAGCTGCTAGACCTTCAACTGTATTACTCTTTTTCATGTGTGCTAGTTCGAAGGCTATTGCTTTTTCTGACTTTCTAATTATGAAGTAGCTGGATTTCTCGCAGAAAACAGAAGTCTTGTCATGTCAGTTTATACATTCATCCAGCCTATGCCCAAATATGCTATGCCCTGAATTTTTTGACATGGTGTCCTTGTACTGAGATGTTTTATTTTTATTTTATTATTAAGATATTTTATTACTGCATAGCCCAATTTGGTTGCTCCCTGTTTGTCTTTTTGATACTTTATTTCTGTCTGACTGTCTCAGGGATGAAAACAATGTTGTAACCTGGACAACCAGTAGTTACTTTCATTCAAAATCGATTACCATTTCTGTCCATTTTGTGCACTTACATTTACCTGCATGACTTCCTTTGAGAGAAAATAACTGTTATTTAAGCAATTTGCGCCAACCCCTGCAACATCATAAGCACTATGTGACTTCTAAGTATGAAGTGATATGGAGGGCTGCAGAATAAAAACTGCTAATACCTGCTGACAACTAGCAGCTAACAACAGTATTAAAAAACACTGCATAAAGTCCCACTCATAATGCAATGCAATGCAAATAAATTTGGATGAATGGGTGTACAATGTTAAGAGTGCATGTGCCTCTTCTTAATGGTAGGAGGTGGATTTTACTCAGTCAGTGGTGTTTCTATGACTAGTGTAGCCCATACTTATTCAATCAAAACCTTTCTGTGATCAGCAATTTTATTTTTTTTAGTTTATAGTTTAGTTTTAAATTGGCATTATTTCATAATTTAACTATATATTTTTTACATATACATTTTATCCTAACTGAAAAAAACATGAAGTCCAGTACAGAATGCAGTCTCACGAAGATATAAATATAAGAAGAAAAAAAAACATTTTTTGGACCATCTCTTTGAGGAAATTCCTTACTCTTAACCTGTCCATCACTGTACCATTACCAGTGATTGGCTGCCATTTAGCGCTCAGTAGATACAGTATATTCTGAGGGTAATTGACTCAGATGCGGACATTGCACCAAGGGCAGAGTCCAAAAAAAAAAAAAAAATCAAATTCTTTACTTGAAAGTGAAGGGGTCATGCACATGTAATCAGTCAGCCAGCATGGCAATCACAAACTGGCACAGCGCTGCCAAAATCTCAGGCACTGCAGGAAAAAAAAAAAAAAAAGTCCAAAAACTGGCAAAGAGAAACTTCTCTCAAACCGAGGTCCAGTTGAAAAGTCAGGAAGGAAACAAGAATGGCTGGAAAGTTGGAGTGAACTGAGGAGCAAAATGAAATCTGACAACTGACAAGGGAGACGTTGACAATATATACAAAGAGACAGACAGTGTATTAAACACAGGTGATGCAAAATGTGCTCAACAATAGCTGCAGTGTAATACATTAGAGAATATGGGCCTCCAAAGTAATAGGATTTGATTGTTTCCTGACATGAAACAGAGACAATAATCCCTATTTTACACATAGGTTTGACAGATACTCCACTAAGTAACTCTGAGTGATGGGGCACATTACTCTCTTGTGAGAACACACATCTCACCAGAAACAGTAACACACTTGCTTCAACATTCTCCTACACTGTAAGAACTCATTTTAAACAATTATATGACCATTCACAGCCTCCTCAAAATTCAATGTCAACGTTATGTGCAACATTCTCCATTCTCCAAGTCAAAGTTATTTCCAAATGCCACTTTACTGCTTTAGTGTGCCATAGACAGTGGGCAAAAATTATTTATATCAGTGGTGTAAAGCTCAAAGTGGTGAGGGGCTGGGATAGGTAATACGAGGGGGCCGAAGGAGATAACATTTTGAATGTGAGATTTTATCTTTATTTGAGAACAGGTCTTACTCAGATTTGTTTCGTTAGATCTGAACAGATTTTAATTTGATTTAAACAAGTTTTAGTTGGATTAAAACAGGTGGATTTGGACAGATTCTAGATAATTTGAACAGGTTTTAGTTGGATTTGAACAGGTTTTATTAGGTAGTGGTAGGTTAATCTTTGTAGCAAAAATCAAAACCAACTAAAACCTGTTCAATATTGAAGGGCCGCATAAAACATTGCAAAGGGCCGCATTTGGCCCCCGGGCCTTGAGTTTGACATGTGGGATTTATATTATAATAATTTGCTTCCTTCTTTCCTTCCTTTTTCTTGTGTACAAAGATTGCAAAGAAAACCAATTTACTGATGTTAGGGTATTGTCCAATAATTATAAAACATGCTGTCATCTTCAGTAAGTATGAACGTAGTCTCTTTGTGTGTCAGTTCCCTCAGTGATCATTTCGATGACACAGAACATATTAAATCTGTTGTGACAATGAACTACAAGCGGTGCGCTTTTATCTTGAAATCTTAAAAACAAGCCCCCAGAGCGACTTCCTGTGTACGCTCTGAGATGTCAATCACTCTGTTATGCCCCGAGTGTAGACTGAAGATACAACTCTTCACTGGAAACACGGTCCAAATACCTGCTTTCAACCTCAGACCTGATATTTACAATGATCATCACCTGGAGGATAATCCCAGTTATTTTCAGCCTGTGCCTCTTTTTTTTTCTTATTCTAGCTTCTCTTCATTTTGATGGCATTTATACAAAACACACCAAACACATACAGAAAATACTAATATTATTTTATACAACAAATGCTTTCATTCATATCATATTTGACATGACATTCTGACACTATTCACATGTCCAAACAGATCTGCCAATATCTGAATAACTCTGCTCTGTAGAGCTTCGAACGTCACATGACTAAGTGTGTTCTGCCTGCCATATTCATCATAAAATGTTAGCATTTACTGAGCTGGATTTCATAGAACATCCCTTCCTTGAGCCTTATCATGCACCAGGCAAATGTTTGGAAAAAGACCCGCGGCCAATCACTTAAATCTACAGCATTCAGGCATAAGCTGTGTCAAGCACTTGTACTTTTCTTTTAGTTTTTTATTTTTAGTTTAATTTTGTAAAGTTACATAGCATAAGCATAACATTTTGGATTTATTTTTTAATCACTAACAACTAATTGTAACAAGAATCCTCTGTGAGAAAATTAGACCTTAAGATGTGATCTAGGCTTTATAATTAAGGTTGACACTAATGTCAAGAAAGATGCAAGGAAGTAAACCAAGGAAATGTGTTATTCAGTTGCAAAATATGTTTCATTATACAGCAAAACAGCTCAAAAAAAGATTAAAATAGAGAAATAGGCAGATTGCCACAGTCTACAACGGTAAACTCCAAAGCTAAACGTCTTGGGAAGCTCTAAACTTCGATTTAATGTAAAAAAAAAAATTGTTTAACCTTTTTTTTTTAAATAAAAGAAGCAGGAAAGGTTTATACACTGTTGTTTGGGGACATTGTTATGTTTTTTTGTCTCTATCCAAGCTTTCTTTGTATCAGTTCACAAGTCCACTTTCTCCAGTGTATATAGCATTTGTGGTCAAACTAAGGCCCGTTCTGGCCTAGAATTTACCATATAATTTATAAATAATCAAAGATGGCACATATTTCACCCTTTTCCAGCAATACCCAGCAGCTGATCTGTTGATTCCACTATTTGATGTGCTCCAGATGGTAAACTTTGCTAAAGCACAGATAATATTTCTTCTCATCTGCCATTTTATTAAGCCTGTAACAATAAGTCGACCAAAGAAAAGGTTGACAGTGAGTAAGAGTAAGTTTTTGATAAGACCCTCTGAAACATTTATAGATTAATGCTTTTGTTTGTAAGCTCTATTAAACGCAATTCATTTTTGTTTTAAGTGCCCTAATTTGTGGCTATTCTTCCTGCACAGTTTTGCTCAGGTCTTAAAGTTCAAAAACATCATGTATTTCTGCTAATCATAGTTAGACCTGGTAATAATAAGTCCTGATTAGTGTAAAATGAGAACAATAGTATAATATTAGTCAATGTTGAAGGTTATTCATTTTGAACTATTATGAATTAGAGATTTTTTTTCATTTAACAAACTACATTGCGTGGATAAACTCTTTGGTTTGAAATGACCTTCACTTAATTATGTTTTATTTTCATTTTTTCCCACCTATGGCACCACAACTAGAGCTCAAACGGCACAACCTTTTCACTGTTACACAAAAGTATTTTTTACTATTATCTTAGAACGGTTTGGTTCCTGTTTTCAGCTGTGCCTTTGAAGAGTTTTTGTAGCTGCTTACCAACAGACACACACCTGCTGCTTCCCTCAGCTTTGTGCTTTTTACGACCCAAATACTGTCTGTAATAAAAAGAGTAAGTTCAATTTGTATTACATTTTCTATTCTTGTATTCTAGACCATGTTTACCAAGGCAAGGCAAGGCCAACACCGTGTCTGAAATTTCAAACTGCAAACTGAATTTAAAACTCGAACACGATGTAACTTTTCAGGCCGTGTCTTCAGGTCTAAAGGAGATAAATGCTGCTGCAAATTCACCTCGAAATGTTACAATTTAAATAATATCCTATACTAGACATTTCATTTTGTTGTTGTTGTAAATTTTGAACAAGAAGGTAGTGCATTCTGTCATTGAGTTTTACAGTGAAGTATCTCTCAAACCAGGAGAGAGTTCTTTTAGACTTAATGTTAGTTTTGTCTTTGAAGCAAACTCACTTGATCTTGTTATGGTTCAGTATGTATATTTTCTATAGATATACTGTATATGTCAGTTGTCTTGATGATGAGTTTGTGTGCCATCGCTCAGAGTTACATAGTTGAATATCGGCTGGGTCAAGTGAACTGTTTCTATGAAAGAGCGTTAGAAAACCAATCCAATCAAAACCACTTTGCGGTCACATATTTAAATGTTAACGAGGCTATTCATTCTCTGAGAAAAGATTTGAAAAGTATTACTCTAAACAAGTGTGGAAATTATGTGTTGAGCAGCTTATGGTTCACTGTGTATTAATAGAAAATGATAATTGCAACAGCTTTAAAAAATTGTTTTTTTTTTAAAATGAGGCAGAATATTACCACAAATGTTCTTCTGCACACCTATTGCATCCACCATCTTGGTTTAATATGATACAATCAATAGTACATACCATATATGATCTAATATGATATATAATGTATAATATACACCTATATAATTACTGTTTAGTAGAGTTGTGGCCTTTTTTATGCCTTTTTTGCAGATCTGGTGCCTCATCTAATGCTACAATATCAGGATAAAAGAAACGTACACTGTTCTAATTATATGACTGTTATATGTCCCCAAACTGAAGATGAGCCATTTTAGTATAAACACTAATGTGCTTTTAGACAAAACACAAGTAAAAAATGGTTCACACGCCAAAACTATAGTTGCAGACATTTTTATAAAAGAAAGGTAATTATTTTCCCCACGAGATCCTATTGGTTTCTTTCTTGTTTTTCATTCTGCCTGTGTTTTTAACTGTTATGTGCCTTTTATTGACAGTAATGGCACCGAAACTAAGACACTGCTTTGGAGGAAACACTGGCAGAGAGAGAGGCTTCAAAGAGTGGGACATCTCTACAAAGCACCCATTCAGGCTTCAGAAGCAGCTACAAACAGGGACACTAATGGCTACCAGCCACAGTGTGCATTTCTGACAGGATGTGAATCCCTGATAGGATGAGGGACTATGGGGAAAATGAGAGCTGTAATGACGTCTGGGTTCATTCTTAAAAAAATAAGTTCATAAGACTAGACTCTTGCAACAAGGACACAAAATGGCATCTGGGCATGTGAATAACAGTCTAATTAACCATGCTTTTTGTGAATTATAGGGAGCTGCAAATGACATTTTACCTTTTGTAGAGAATATTATTTTACCAGGTGCAAATGGACAGGAAACAACAACAGAAAGCATAAAAGGGCAAAGGCAGTGTTTTTACTTTTTACATGCTAAACTGTAAAAATGAATGATGTGTCATTTGCATATATCATGAATAATCTTCCAGGCAAGTGCTTTAAGCCACTCTTTGTTTTGAAAGGAGGCTATTAAGAAAATAAAAAAGTTATAGTTATAGTTACTACTATGTTAGCGTCCACTGTATTGGCCTGTTTCTGCTCCATCTATTTGAGCTGTAAACACTGTGTGGGGCCACTGTCATACCAACACACACAGAGTCTGTGTAGATCCACGCCCTCTGCTGGATAAAAGTTATGCAGTGCCTCTTTAAATATAATAATGAGCAGTGTCAGAACCTTTTTTGTTTTGTTTAAACATTCTTTGTGCAAAGTTTTAAAGTAAGTCAACATTTCCATGCCTTGTCTACAACTCTGCAAACAAGAACAATTATTATAATTGACCTATGACTTCAAAGATTCAGTATGTGGGATTAAAATGTGTGCCTTTAACAGAGCTTAGCTGCTAAGTAACAATCTCGTTAAAAGTCTTCTGTCTGCTACAAACGCACTGGGCATTTTCATCATTATGTCACAGTCTCAGGGAGAAATTAAATGTAAGATACCACCATACACAGATATCGCAATAAAGAAAAGGTGGCTACACTTTGATTTTGATCAATCAGCCTTGTTTTAGTTTTGTTTGGACAACTACTGTAAGGGTTATCTAGTTTTTCTTGTCCAGGGATTTCACATTTTAATTTTTAAAATTTTGCCAGATTTTTTAGACATTTTAACAGTTTTTATTGTCATCTGTTGATGAGTGAATTGAGCATTTGTATTTCCATGATGTAGTGTGACAACAACCAAGGCAGCTGGGTTTTATTTGGCACCCCTAGGACTAGTTATTGTTGTGTTGTTTTCACCACCTTATCGAGTCTTAATATGAATAATAATATGAATCAATCACCTTTTACGTTCTGATTTTGTGCTGCCAAAGTAAAAGAAACTCACTGCACATGTTCAAAATGTTCTTTTGTGGGTTCGGGCGTAGAGTTTACCACTTTTTTGTGGCCTGGAGAACCCTTTTGAACATTTGTACAGGTGCTGGGTAGTTTATTTGCTTAACACTCTGGTGTGCACTGGGATTTTTTTTTTTTTTTTAACTGAGACAGAAAATATTTGTTGTAAATATTTTAAGAATTGAACCTGGACAATTTTACACCACCTCGCTTCCCTAAATTTCTAAAATATTTACATAACATTTTTTTTCTAAGGCCAAAATTTAAGTCACTGAAGTTTCAACTTTTTTTTATTTTTCATTTTTCTATTTTTAATCTATGGAATGGAACGTAAGCCACAAAATGTAGGCTTTTTACAGCTTCTTTATTCTTGATTACATAAACCTTTGAAGCACATTGATTTTCTTTTAATAGAAACTTAATTAGCGCTTGCATTGAAGGCTTGGATCGATAACATAAGAACTCATTACATGTGTTTTCTTTTACATTAAGTTCATACAAACAGTTTTATCAACTCAAATTGGCATAAATAAAGGGGTAACTAAATAATGCTAGCTTTTGTTTCAAGCCTCATTCTTCGGTGCAGAGTGGGATAATTACAGCAGATTTAAAACGGGGGGAGAAGATTTTAGTAAGTGATTTCGTAACGGCATAATTACCAGAGCTACCACTTTACCTGTAGGTGTCAATTATACGATGACATTTCACATGGAGGTGGAAGAGAAAGAACTTTATCCCAAACTATAATCAGGTTACTTTATGTCATGTTTGGCGATTGGCTGCTGTGGAGAGACGGCTGGTGAGAACGAGGCTGTAAATTTCCGAGATGGTCACTTTAAACAGCAGGGTTTTTTTTTTGGTCCCTATCGACTATTGGATTAAAAATGAACGGTTTTATTATTTTGCCAGAAACAGAAACAACAGTGACCAGTGACAGATGGGACTCAACTATTGCTCTGGTCGTAAAATTCACAAATCAAAACCCGTGGGAAAGTGGTTCACTTAAAGAGAGAAATAAAGCTAGCGAAATTCAAATACATCATGGCAAAAAATGAAAGTAAAAATGTTGTTTGGAGTGGTTGTCTCTGTCAGTGCGAGGCTAATAACAAAAGATAGTTATGTCACATACATTTGACTTTGCTCACGGCTGGTTGGTTCATAGTTGGTGTGTGGTCTCTAAACCAGAATGAAATCAGCTGCAGTGAAGGTCGCCATGTAGTGTAAACCTGAATTTACCCGGGTAAAATATAATATAATATCTTCGTGCAACATGGCTTAGGTCTAAGAAAAACCTCCAGTAATTAAAAAAAAACTGTGCACTGAACTAACCTCATGACTGAACAAGAACCAAACCCAGTGTAACCTGCCCCTTGGCCTAATGGATGTCGTTTAAAGATGTAATTCCTTGACATTAAACCTAAAGTAAATGAAGAGGACACCTGTGAACTCCAGCTTCATTTTGATGCACGGTGTATATGTGAAACATGACAAACATAGGCATGCGCGCTGGTGTTTGTGCACGCTTGTTTCACTGTGTGTTGGAACTGAGGGGAAGCGATGAGAGAGGTAGAAGATGAACATGCTTTATGACAGTAGTAAAATTCTCCATGGTCCGTCTGCTTGGGAAGAGCCAAGGGCAGAATGTTTATGGCTCGCAAACATTATAAACTACCTCTGTGCATTTACCTCAAGCTGCTGTGTTTGTCCAGCCGTGTCCCTGCGCAGAGGCATGGGCAGCACACTGCCGCGTCTCTTCATGAATACTAACTATAGCTCTGTTTCGATATCATTAAATGTATCTTTACTATTTCCAGCCTCACCTCGTCTGCGGGTAAACTTTGGAGGTGTGATTTCATCTCGTGAATATCAACAGCCGCTGACATGCCGATGTTTGCTGAATATGTCCTTCACTATTAGACAGAGAACCAGGGGCTGCCCTTAGACAATGTGTAAAATGAAACAAAACATGTATTGTAGGATCTGCAGACTGAATACTGATATATCCATCTCCTTGTTGAGGTTTTTTCATATAGTTTCTCATTGTGTTGAACATTTGTGTCCAGAATTTAGTCCTGGCTAGGGACTGGCTTTAATTCTGAGTTTTACTTGGTGAAGTCCTCTTATTAAGCACTAGTTAAGTCCTTTTTAATGTGTAATTTTCCAAGTTTCATCATGTTCCAGGTCCAGTTTAGTCTGGTTTTAATTCTGGTTTGGTACTTGTATGGTCCTAGTTAGTTCTGCCTAAGTCCTGGTTCAGTCCTGTTTTATGTGATTTGATTGATTTGTTTCTATAGAGATGGGACATTTTCTGAGCTTCGTGACACTACGTTCAGACCACACAAGGGTTAACATGAGCAGCGTCATATGATGTGTATGTTGTTGTGATACTGGGCTATACAAATAAAAGTGAATTGAATTTCACATAATAAACTGTAGCACCAATATGCTTCTCAGATCTTAATTATCTGCCATTTTATTGTACCTCATAATGCATTTAGCAGCCTAAGCTCTCAGTGTTAAGAATAGGACCTTTCTTTCACGGCTGCATGCAAAGTACATCATGCACTCCCTGATCCTGCTGCACTCAGGCACTCCATCTGAATCCTAACACCATTTTACACCCAGACGCTGAAAGCTGCTGTCAAGGGATACAAGATTTATTTGCCTGTAATTGCCTAATTTTGCCTTTCCTGCAGGCTCAGGGGGAGCTGGAGCCCACCAATAGACAGCCTAACCTTGCCTACTGAGGAACAGTCCAAGGATGTAATACTGTCAGCTTCACATAGTCCTCACTGGTGATTTATCATCCACCCTCCTTCCCTTCCTCTGTACGTGCTCTCCCCCTCCCTTGTTCCGCCTCAGCTTGTGTTTGAACAAACACTTAGCTGTTATGGCACTGTTCATTGAAGGTAAACTCCACTGAGTATATGCATTGAACTGAGACAAGAGATGTGCTGAATGGCTGCTACACTCAGAGTTGTTTGTCAGGATCAATAGCCCGGTTTGAACAAGCGAGCGGGAGTGGAAGTATCTTTGTCATGTCAGGTTTATTCAGGTCAATGATAGAAGTGCACTGATTATGACTGTTTACTCTTGTGAAGTGTGGAGAATCGCAGCTCAGGTGGGCCTATTTCTGTAGCACTTTTTTAATCCGCAGTTTGAGGATTTAAGTTTTTCTGTGAGATGAATAATGTTCCCATAGTGCAGGTAATTCAGAGCAAAAATGGCTTGGTATAGAAACAAAAAGACAATACTTCCATTCAAAGATATATAATGCTTTTATTGGAATTGCTACCTTGGAAGTTTTGAATATAACATGGACAGAACACAAAGTCACTTAGAGATGATACAGTATATATTGAGCTGAAGGGTACTTGATGTGTAAAAGGCTATAGCCTATTTTCTGCAGCGCATATAGCAGAGAACACTCAATTTCACTGCTTATCTACAGTCTCTCTCTGGCTTTAGCTTGGATAAGACCAGGCTTACTCTGTTCACCGGTAATGCAGTTTTAAGAGGCTCCAAAGCTTACGGCTTAAGTGCAAAATTATTACAAACAATTCAGTTTCATATTGAGTCTATAAATAACATTTCTCTCAAAGTAAATCTCTTTTTTTATTTGGACAAGGATTTTTATGTTGAATATAAGTTACCTTTTCCCTTTTGAGTAAGAGAAAAAATACTTTGACAAAAAAAAAACCCATTTTTGTTTGAGTCTGGTATAAATGTACGTGTATTTGAAGCTTCTGCACCTGAATTAGAAGCAGATGCATGAGAGCACTTCGAAACAATGATACTTTTATGAACACAGAAAAGAGCTGAAATCCAATTCAACTGCAATTGTGATGCAATACATCACAGCTAAAAAAGATAAGGCCAATGATAGAATTACTGCTGTGAAAAAACAAGAAAGCAAAGAGGTTACTGCTTCTAAAATACAACAGCTAATAAAATAACACAGCAATAGCATAAAGAAATACCCAAATATAGACTATCAACACAATTATTAAAATAAAACACTATTGCAGACACACGTAAATACAAACAAGCAATTGAAATGTATGCATCTTCTACTGGGGCCTGGCTGCAGAGACTAACAGCAGAAGAGAAAAACTTCACTCTTTCTTGTCCAGTCTACTTTATCAAGTGGAAAGTGGTGTCTGGCTTTAATTATGATTTCCAGGCCTTGGTTGTAGGCCATGTCTCTGATCAATAATAGGGAATTTCTCTGATCAGTAATGCATGTCAAAAAAGAAGGACCATTTTTCTGTGTAAAGTGTTATACAGAAGGGTACACACAACCCTTGATACCCCGCAAGCTCTTGACACAACATGGCAACATCAATAAGTGAGGTGGAAAAGGCACTGAATGATATCAAGACAAAGACAAAAAAGCAAATGGCTAATTCCCATAAATAAATCTGCAACACAAAATGATGTATGATGATGATGATGAATTAAAGACCCACTACTATTGCATTAGAGCTGAACCTGTCTGATCTGGCCCCTGTCACTTACTGTTGCTGGGTAAAACCCTCATGCCGGCAATGTACTCTTTGGTTCATGTAAAATGTAACAACAAAAGGCTACTCTCTCCTTCTCCTTAGCTCCCAGAAAATATCAGCTCCATCCTGGGATGCTAGGCAATATCACAGTCTGCCAACACCTGACTCCTAATGCACAGGATAATGTGTGAGGAAAAAAAAAAATGGAGTTAAATTGTTTTTGACTCATATGCCAGACTAATAAAACAATAAAAGTACAGTGGGGCTGCCACAGGGACAAGAATATGTGAAAATAACAAGCTAGATAATATAACTGTAGCATGACTCAAACTCTTGTATTCACATTTCTACAATCATTTCATTCAATTTGATTTTCATTTAAAGTACGCACATAAGTATTGCTCTGCTGGAGCATTCACTGCTGTATGTGGCACAATCTGTCATTGCAAAACAGGAAAAGATTATCTAGACAAACGCATTACAAAACTATTATTTCTGTTTATAAATAAAAATAATGACAATGGCAATGATAAAATATAAAAGCAATAACCACTGGCCTAGCAATGGTTGAATGCATTCTCAAGTGTATAAAGAGTAGTTGTTTATTATTGTTTGTCAAGACTATATGAGCCTACAGCTGGGTAAACAGATCCACGCTGTTACGAAGGCATGACCCAGTACACTCAGTAGCCTCCGTATTATGGCGCGCAGTGTAATTATGCATAAATACAGAGATTATTCCACATAATAAATAACCCACGTCACAAACTGCGATAGTAGGCGAGCCATTAGTCACAAGGTAATGTACAGCAAGAGGCTTATTATCGGGAAATAAATCCTGACAGGCTGCGTCTCAATCTGATTGCATAACAAGGAGCACCTGGTCTTTCTGCCACAGCCCTCTGCTCCATGAACAAAATAAATTAATAACTTCATAGCGGAATACGAGGTGAAAATGATTAGACTGTTTACTAAAAGAATTTAAGACATCCATCACAACAGACCCATGCTTCCTGATTGCAAAGGATATTGCATTTTCACACGTTTCCATGCGCATAACAGACAGCGTCACTGGCGTTATTTGTAATTGTCTCAGAACAAATTTTTTCAGGTAAAAGCAGTAAGAGATATTGCACTGTTGGTTGTGATTGGTCTTAGTTTACTTCACACGCAATACAAAGCAATACAGTAATTATGTCTGATTATCATGTGGGTTTAAAACTCCTTTTACTGGATGGTTCAGTTTTATACCAGTGTTTTCAGTTTTCGTGATTTCAGAGACAAAACTTCCACCTTAATCACACTGAAGAGGTTGTGCTCTGCTCTAATTCCCAGTTTATGTTTGTCCAACTCTGACCACAGCCTGTCTAATTAGAGAGAATAAGTAAAACACCTGGGTTTGTGCGTGCAAGTCTTTAACCCCATCTGCTGCAAATATTGGAGATTTTCCTCTTCCCTAATTGGAGTTTAAAATCCCTTCTGGACAGAAACTCTGTATGTTGCAATGACTCTCTCGTTGTTGCACTGAATATCTATAGAAAACTCAATTCGCATGCCGTGCCTCTGAACCCGAAGAGCTCTACATGAGAATGCAAATGTGTAAACCCAAGGACCTCCCTGTCAGCGCAAGGAACTCGTGTTGAACTATGATTATCTCTGAATGAATATGGACTTCTGTGGTTTTGTTCAAATCTAAGAGCGCACAATGTCATAACAATGGGTGGGGACTTCTATAATGCACAATCTACAGTGCACGTTATGTAACATCACTGTGATTGATCAACCATATCATTATGAACATACATAGGTTAAGTGAATGTCGTCGGTGCCTATGTTGCGTTGGAAGCTTGAAACGTTTGTAAAGAAAGGCACTGACCATGACAAGGGCCACATTGTGATGGCTGCAAGAGTGAATCACAGCATTTTAAATACAATAATTCAGTTGTGGGCTGTACAATTGGCAACCGTCAGGACCAAAAGTTGTGTCAGGAAACAAAAGAAGAAAAAAAAACACTTACAAACCACTCAAACATACAATTCTGTCAACACACCTAACAATATGACAATAATAATTAGCTTTCAACCATCACATCATAGTTTAAGAATAATGAATTAATTATAACCTTTTTCAGACTTCTCTTTCCTCTTGTTTATTTGATATATTCAAATATATGCAGTGTTAATATCCATGGAAAACAACAAGACTAAGCAGACTTACACTTCTAAGTGACAATATATTCAAAAACATTGCCTGATTCTTTCAACAAACCAAACCAAATCCTATGACGTGGTTGTCAGATATTAAATCATGATTTCATTCGAGTTTCATTTGATTGTCCTGCTCTACCAATGCTCCTGCTCACCTCCATTTATAAAACCCTCTATTATTATTCAATGACATGGTAACTGAGAGTAAGTGTTGATGCTCTGTCTCTATGGGAGGGTCGGCATACCCTTAAGCTACAACTTCAGTTTGACCTCTCCGTTTACCATTACGTAGATAATGGCTCTATTCATCAATGAGAATTGGCCAGGTTAATTTTTTTTCTTTGCGGAAATAAATGGGAAGATGAGCTTAGCAAATTACAACTGATGAACAAGCCATTATGAAAACCAAGCATCCAGGGCGATCATTATGGGCTACATTGCTCACTGATGTCCTGCCTAAGCACTCGGTCATTGGCCTGACCTTGTATTTGCATTTAAAACTCGAGTGTGTTGTACTCTCTAAAGATGTCTGTTTTTATTAACCATTTAGCTCTGTGGTGCTCAGTTTAAATTACAGCAGTCCCTTTACAATTACAGTACTTTATTGTCATTCTATCTTAGTGTATATTTACACTCTTAAACAATGGTCTGAAGAAAGACACCTTCACATATGATATATAATAGGAAGTGACAAATCAGAGCATGTGGCTGAACACGATTAACTCCGCTGGAGCGCCGGCGCCCCAGCGCCGCAGCATCAGTATTTTGCTGAATAGCTCTAAAACTACACAACAGATCTTAATGGGGAAAATTGTGTTTAGAAGCTTACCCTTTCGGCAATCTACAGTGGGCTCGGGGCAATTATATCCTTTCGAGAAAGTTTTCAATTCAGCCGTTAAGCGCGGCGTTTTTTCCGGAAACTTCGTTCAGTAAATCCACCATGTTAACGCCGTCATAATGTGATTATTTATTACATTTAGTGATCAAAACGTGTAAATCATGATAGCGGACCTCCATTTTGAGGCTTGACGTAAACAATGATGACTTCTGGCCGGACTTTCGGCCAATCAGATTTGCCCAATTCTTCTTCTCCTGTTGTTGTGAGGTTACCATCCAATCAGGAGTAAAGATCATCTTGAGAGAAGAAAGTTCACTACCACTATCGAAAAGAAAGTTTATGGCTAAAAGAAACATTTACACACAACCTTTGCCCATAAAAATGTACACAAGCTTCATGCACAAGCTTTACAGAGTGTATAGCACGCACTTATTGCGCATTTTGAATGCGCATGTGGCACACGTATGTTTAATTTACTCTGATTTCAAATAAAAAAAAGTTATTGTTTTTTTGTTTACTGATAGCCAAGGCCTGAGAGAATAATAATTGCAAATGGAAAAGCTTGTACATTATTGTTCTCTGTGTTTTTTAGATTAAATTCTGTAAAATTTAATTTTCGTTTATTTTGTTTGTTTGTTTATATAGTCATATAACTTTTAATCCCATCATGTGACATAATTTTAGCATACATATTCTGATAGCCCAGATTGTCCTGAAAAAAAAGATGTGTATTACTTGACTGTGCTTGAAAGGGTTAAGATTATACATGCATTAATACACAGACAGACCAGGCGGGCAAAAAATATGAAAAAATTGAAAAGGTAAATCTGCAAAGAAGAAAGTACAATCCAGTCAAAACATGTAAGATAAACAATTACATTTGATTGCATAATTCCCATTAAAGACACATTATATAACTACTATACAAGGTCTACTGTTAAACCTGTGTTGTACTGTTGAATATGGCTGTAAACAATTCAAAACACACAATATCTCTTGACTGATCTAAATTCATATTAAGTAATACATTGATCTGTTGTTAAGTTAGAAATGGATATATCTCAGTCTTTATTGTTGTCCTTGAACAAACATATATTGCAAAGAAATCACATTGACATCTGTCATGCATTGGGTAAATATTTATGTGCAAATTATGTTGCGTAAATTACTCGCTGCAGAAAATATAAAGAAGGCAGCCCTGTTATTGAGACTGTAGTGAATGTTGCTATTCTCAAAATGATCAGTATATGGAAATATAACATTCTAGGCTTTGTATTCTCCTAGAGGACCTGGAGGAAGTGTCTGGGGAGGGGAAAGTCTGGCTCTTTCCAGACTTCCCTCTCTCCAGACTCTACCCCAACCCCAGATCAACACAAGCAAATAGATGGATGAAAACAACACCTGTGCTGACTGGACTAATTTTAGCAGATGTGCTTGCCAGAAAGATCGATCCAATTAAAGAGATACGTTTCAAAACAAAGTTTGTCAGAGCCAGCAGCAACTATCTAACATTGGTTGAGTGTTTGTACAGAACCATACCTGCTGTGTTCACACCATCCTCACTGCTGCCAGTTTTCACAGCGACATTTATTGTTGTTTTTTGCTGAAAGTTGAAAATGATGAGAAACTTGAAGGGATTGTTTTCACTGGACTTGTTTACAAAAAGAGTCTTGTTCTTTACAGACTTCTCTTAGTTCACCTGCATAATACACACAAAACAAAGCAGCCAGACAATCTCACATAAAATACAAGCTGTCAATCATTACCTCCCGCTGGTCGGCTCTAATACCTGCTCGAAAAGAGGACCCCCGCGCTCCGCTCTGCCTCCTGCTCTGTCTGTCTACTGCTCTTTATTTTCTCTCTGAAACATTAGCTGCAGAGCCAGAGAACAGCCCATTGATTATAGACGTTCCCCAGACATAAAAAATAATTAGGCACTGGGCTTTAATGTTTTAACAATAGTAAATTGAACATTTCATTGCCATTAAATTAAATTAAAATCTATTAACAAATTCATTAGGTGTAGTCTGTGGCTGAAATCTGATAAGTGTAAGCAGTTGGGATTTCATTGTTTCAGCTGCAGTAATTCAATAAAGTAAAGACAATTTTCAATTTGAAGACAAGCTATTTGTGTAAATGGCACAGTGTCGGTCCTCACTTGAACAACTATTAGAGTTTCACATTTGGAGGCTTTTTCGTATGGATGGATTTCGTATGGATGATGAAAAAGTGCTTCAAAATAATAACTGCCTTTTCTGCTTTTGTATGAACTGTATTGCTCATGCACTGCATTTATTGAATTCATACTATTGCTTATTGCAGCATTCTAAACTTTCACATTGACAAAAAAACATAACTCATAGCTTATTTGTGGTTGGATCCTGTAACACGGCTATGAAAACCTGACCAGTAAACAGCCGTCACTCTGGTCAAAATGATTTTTTCTTGCTTCACTGTAGCTAACTTTTCATTCATCTTCAACTGCTTATTCTGATGAAGAGTTGTGGGGGACTGGAGCCTATCCCAGCAGCTTTGGGCCAGATAGTCATAGGTCAAAGGGTTCATTCTAAACGATGACAGCAATGAAGATGGACGTGAAGTCAAAAAATTTACTGTTATTTTTAAATGAAGTAATACAGTCAAAGTAGCATTTTTTAGCCTATTAGTAGTGGTTCGAGAAAAGGTAGCCAAGTCAAAACATAGTATAAATATAACTTCGTATATAGTCCCCCAAAGCACTAGTCAAATGATTGTGAAGTTGGTGAGAAAATATTTAGAAATGACTTACATTAACAAAATATCGTAACCGTTTCCTTTTCTCCACCATGTTAATGTTGAAAATAACATGGAATCTCAGGCAACTCCCACTTCCTTAATTTCCGAGCTGTCGTTCTGACTTGAGCAGTCGTTCAACTCGTTTTCCTGAGGACACAATAATACTTTTTTTGTTGTCTTTTTTTTATTTAAGCAAACATAAATATGTGTTAACATCAGTGTGTGACTCATGAAGCCGTGTGCTCAAATAGAGCAGGAAGAAATAGAAACTTGTGGACTCCTACCCCTTTTTTCCTCTGTGTAATTGGCATGCTGTGCTTTATCCATGCAAACCATAATCAAATATAATATAATATGATACTGACTGTGCAGGTCCATAAAAGTGCAGACCTAAAAAGTGAACAATATCAACATATGATTCATACTCATACATAATGCAATGAGTAGATGCACCCATGCATACAAGACGTTTGTATGTGTGCATTCATACATCCAACCAAAGAAAAGTTATACTAGTGCAAGTTATTCATGACAGTCTTACATTCATGTATTCATATCCATAGGTAACAAAAGCCTGTGTGTCGACTGCCCCCGGGATCGAACCCACAACCTCCTTGCAGGCTGAAGTTAGGCTATATTTAATGTTCTGTAAAATGTAAATACCTGCACTGTGTGTCTCTTTTGTGACATTTTAAACTCTATATCACCCGACACAACTTCAAACTGGGTAGTAGCGTGTGTCATCATCTGCAAGGCAAACATCTCTCCTCAGAACTTCTGTCAGCTGTGTGTGAGGTGTCAGAGACAGCCAGATCGGTGCTGTGAAGAAGAAACAAGGCTTTTATTTAAATCCTACAGATGGCAATCACGCATCTAAAGTAGAAACAGCGAGATAGATGATGATGTGAGTGGAAACTTTAGTGGGCGTCGAGATCAGGAGTGAAAACGTGTAGGAAGTAAGAAGAAAACGTTTACCTGTTGCAAGAGGATTTTGAGGTACTTAAGTTTAACCTTTGCACTGAACATTTAACTGGACACTCCTATTCAATGCAGACTATAGAGCAGGCAGCGTATGTGTTTTATTAGGCCTGCAGGGCTGGTTTCAGTTGATAAGAGGAAGAAATTAATACAAGACAATAATGGAGTATTATTTTGACCACCTGTCATCTACAATCACATAATGAAATTATTCAAATAGAAGCTTTGTTTTTACTCATCAACGCTACTCATTAGATCCATGGTTCTCTATGCAAATATGAACTGACCTGTTTGTTGCTGTTCTAATTCTAATCAAAAATGTTAATTAAATTCTTTCAGTTTAGAGTTTAAAGTTGTAATTCAGAGGGAATGGAAATTCCTTTTTTTCCACACCAACACTGGAACAAAATAGAGGTGGATGTATTTGTACAGTACAAACAAAACAAAACAAAACAAAACAAAACAGTCAATTTAAATTGCAGTTAAAGGAGCCATGCAGACCCACACTTCCACAAAGGGATCAAAGCTAGCTGTGGCTAACAGGACATAATTGTTTGAACTGAGCAGCATTTCTAGTTGGATATGGATGTTAAAGCAGTCTACACAGCATCATTACATGTCTGTTGTTGCCTTCAGAGCTGTCATTTTTTGACATATTATTAATCAAATGAAGATGTTTCCTCCACATGTAATTACTGACACACTTCCACATTCATTAATGAAAAACTATCCTGTCACTTTCCATATTTTGAACTACCTGATGACTTTGTTACAGCGTGAGGAATTAGCTGCACCTAACAACTCTAATAAATCTTTAGCCCTGTTCTGTGTCTGGACCCATTTATCAAAAGTGTCCTCTTTGAGAAATGCTCAGTCGGTCCAGGATTTTTGGAGTCAAATCCTTCAATAGCCAGAATGATATATGACATGCATCTGCTGGGCAGGAAGAAAGCGTGTGTGATTGTGTCGCAGCGTGTCTTTCTGCATTCACCTCACCGCCAGCCCATTCAAAGTGCTTATAATGACAGCTCAAACAGGGAGGCTTGTCTGGGAATAAAGATAAGACGGGGAGTGTAAGAGTGTGTACAGCCAGTAAACTGTGCAGATAGACAGATGGACACTGCAGCGACAGAGAGACAGACGGAAAGAGAAAAACTGATTGCTGTAATAAATTATTTGTTATGAGTCGTCCAATGCAGTGTCATTTGTTTACGCTAGACAGTTCCTATTTGCTAACCAATAATGTCAAATGTGTTATGATTAAGTGTAATAATAAGATTATTAATGCAAAGTGGCGACTGAAAAGGTCACATTACCGAGCAGTAGGTAGATATAGATGAAAATCAAGACAAAATAGCTTGGAGTAAATGAAATTAGCAAAGCAGGTTGCGTCAGAGCACCTTTGAGAAATACACCACACAAAGTATTCTGAAGGCAGTGTAATTTGTGGTCTGTCATGATTAACACATCTGGCAAAATGATGTCAAATCTCTTCCTTAACCTGTAAAGAAACAACTGAAAAGAGCTAAATGTTATTAGAATTTGCTTGTGTTGTAAATTTAAGCTGCGGCCATTTTAGTGTTCACTTTAGGAAGATGAAAGGCTGCAGGGGTTTTTAGTCAGAAATATTTTTTGGAAGAAAGAGAGAGGGTCACTAAGTAAGGCAGAGAGGGATTTGGTCTCCCCCATTCCAATCAAAGAATGACAGAGTTGTGTTGATTCAGTTGTGTGCAAGACTAACAACCACTTCTGAGTAGATGCAGTTTTAAAATTAAGAACTGGAGCCTAATCTTTTAATCAAGGACAATTTTTTAGGGAGTGAGGTGGGGTACACCCTGGATGATCACCAGTCAATACAGTAGAGATAACCCAGACAACCCTTTACACCCACATTCATTCACTATGGGTCATTTAAAGTCACCTATACATGTCTTTGGAGGATGTGAGGAGGCCACTGTGCTCGGAGAAAACAGTAGAATGGGGAGGATATAGTAGGGGGTCAGTTTCAGCACTTTTTTCCAATGAGCTGGAGTTTTAACCACTCTGCCACTGAGCCCCTGAACTTTTAATTTTTTAGTCATGAAATAAATTCTGTTAATCATGATAGGACTTTATAATGAAGCAACAGACTATCACAGAAGTGCTGGTCTCTTGCCAATCCATTACAAAATACCTCCTGTGCTTATTTGGAACAAGTTTGTGTTGAAGTATCCAGGCTTCTTTTTTTTTCCTAGTCCACCACTCACCATCTTTACACTTTATTCACTCGGGTGTTACTTGTGGAAATGTCTGCATTCACGTTACAATGGTTTTAAACATATTTATAAGGAAAGCACCAATGCAATTTCATCAGACATGAATAAAAAACACGTATAAATGGTTCAATAATATTGTGTCCTACTACAAACTGTATCTTCGATCAGGCGTAACAACGCACCCTCAAACAGTTTTAATATTGTAATGTATTCGTGTAGAGATATCCTTAGATTTCATGCGTAATTTACTTTAATGTTTTATCCTTCTGCTCTAGGTCCTGACTGGCCACGGCTTCCTCCTCCTTAGGCCGGGGTTTTTTGTGCTAAACCTCTTCCTACTGGTCTCATGTGACTGAAGCCTGGCGTTCTCTGGTCAGGGCAGAGGCTGTGCTTGAACCTATAGGTGGATATTATAATTCATAGTGCTCTGCCGACTGGCCGCCGATAAGCTCACCTCAAGGTCAAGGAGCCGTGAGAGGAATACTCATCGGGAAGTCACGGCTTATTTTCACATCTCTCCTTATCCTTTTCCATCTCTGTGCAAATGAGCCGAGATTGTGCGCCGTATGCATGTCCAGGGATTTGCTAAGGATGTTACTTTGGCCACTCATTGTCACAAAAGTGCTGTTTATCTTATATTTCTCCCTGAAAGTGTGGTAAATTGTTATGATCGAGCGGAGTATGTGTTGTCATGAGACCAGTCTTCTCTCTCGGCCGGTCACGTACACAACTGATTCATTTATCAGAATTGTAATTGAATGCAAAAGCCCTATCTTCAAAAGCAAAAAAAGGGATAGTTGCTCATTTCTAGTTCAATTATCATTAATTGCTCCCCGCTCTCCTTCAACAAACACTGGCAAAATGGGCTTGAGATAGTTTTTGGTGTGAGATTGGTCTTCTAGTGCTTGAATCTGTGTTCACTGATAATGCATCAGATATGAAATGATTTAGTCTTGTCTGTACATTGAGGGTATCTTTGAAAACATAGCTCTTTTTGTGTGTGCTTTGTTCTGTGTCAGTTTACATTTCAGTCAATCAGATTGTTGTTCTCTGGTTGTGGTGTATTGTTTATGTGTGGTCTCATTCCAATCCATGACCAACTGGCTCCTGAGCTGATACAGAACAACAGCATGAGCTCTCAGACTGTGACAAGCCACCAATACTGTTTCATTACCCGGCGGTTGTTATAGTCTTAGTTAGAGTGGTCTTCTTGGTATTTTAGCTCCAGTTTCTCTGCTAATCTCAAATAAATTCAACTGAGTAAAGATCAATAGAGAGGATTCGTTCACCACACATTTGTCTTTTAAGAAAAATACGAACGTGGGAGTCCAATGTACACTTAAATCGACGTCTAGATTTACTCATGCCTCCGTAATGCAAATCATTTTTCCATCTTTGCCATACACGTACGTACTGACAATAAAACAAATAAAGCGAGTCTCCATAAACACTGCACACTCAAACACACAAAGGGAAATCCCACTGAGCTCTGACAAGTCTGCTTACCATCGCCCGAGGTAAAACCCAGAACAGAGACAAAACCGACACTGCCGCTCTCTAGATATCCGTGACAATAACAAATTGCTGGAGTTTACGTCTCATATATTATTTATACTATTTGATAGGGTTGTAGGCGATCTGCATGGGAGAGAAATTCTGGGGAGAATACACAATGTCTTGGATGTTTGGATGAAAGGAGCGTCGACTTCCTCCAAGGCTTGTTGGATGTATGTGTTCATCTGTCACATTTAAATGGGAATAAGAGATACTTGTGCTGTTCCTCCCCAGTGCAGCAGCGCCAGACTAAAAGCACCGGGAGTCAATGTCACAAATGTCAAATATGAAGCTGCAGCAAACAAATAGGTATTTTTTACAATGTGTACAATAGTGTTTCACATATTTCAATGGCAAACAAAAGGATTCAAACTTGGTAGCAACAAAGCAAAACAAAATGAAGAGCAAGTTATGTAAATGTGTGGGTGGCTGAAGAGAAATGACATCAACCCATAATTACTGAATATAACTATGACAAATATATAAAAGCTCTATTTGTAAAAACTATGTAGTTTGTGTAGATGTATGTAAAGGGTAGTGAATATTTTCCATTAACCACAAGAAAATAAAGCTTTACTGTAATGATTGTTAGAATGGCAATTATACAAATCTCAAAAATATATATAAAAATGACACTTACAGTGACATTTAAGTCTAAATGATTTAGACGGCCATACAAAACCACACTTATGCTTTAATGTGGAAAGTGTATTTTTTTTTTACATTTCCCAAACTTACCTCAGGGCAGCAATCAAAAGCTGGTAGGGAGCGCTGAGTAGGTACTTAATTAGTGTGAACAGGAAAAAAGGTGCTCTTTGGAGGCGTGGGGTCTAGCTTTTAATTAGTGGAAATAAATAGAAAACAATACAGTCTGAGATAGGACTCATCTGTGAAATCTTTAAAGACAGACAAGAGTTTTCGTAATCATAATCATTCAATTCCAACCGTACAGTTCATGAGGCATGTCTGTCGAAGTCACTGTGAGTTCAATAAAGACGTTGCATCAGTTTTGAGGATGTAATGCTTCAGATGAATTGTTGGCTCAAGTCTTTGTGTGTGGTGGAGATGATGAGGTTCATAACTTTGGTACCTATATTTAGTGTATATTTAGTTACATAGTTCGGCGGTATCTTCTTCTTCTGTGAGCTGCCATTGAAAAAAACTGTCTCTCATAAAAACAAAGGTAGTCATTTAACATTAAAACTCTGAACACAATAATGACACCAACAAGTAAATTATGACAATCAACAAAAAAATGCAGCCTATATTTTGTTTGTATAGTACTGATATTATAGGTCATATCGACTAGGGCCATGGCTGCATAGGACACCAATTCATTTATTGCACTAATCTGTCACCTTAATAAACAGTTAGCTCTGGTTCCTTCTTACATGTTTTTTCCTGGTCTCTATTACTGTTGGGTGTACCATTGTCACGTTTGTTGTTTTCCTGACAACATATTAGTCCAGTGGATATGCTGTGTTTAATCAGTCATTTAATGTTTTCAGTTGTTTTGGGGAACAATGATTTTGTCCCACGCTGGGCTAGTGTTCGTCGTATGTGTGAGCACATGCAGGTTTGTGTGAGTCCGACTCCCTGCTGCTGTTATAGCCGCCGATTTTGTTTAAGAGAGCGATTTGGCTTAATATCTTACACCACCTATCGTTTATAATTCCCCTCCTGCAGTGTTTCTCGGGAGATGGGGCTGAAGCGCGCAAACCTGAGCTGAGGGATTTAGAGCAATTTGAAACTCTATTTCACTATCAGAGATAGAAGCTTTGATGCATCCAAGACAAATTACACAATCCAGTGCTTATTTAAAGTATGAAATCACAACAATCTCTAACAACAGGTATTATCTGAAAACAATTGTGCCATTGATGATGGAGACAAAAGATGAAACAAGTGAAAGGTGTCAAAATAGTCACTTGAGCAGCTCCATTGCTTCATCACTGATCATGCGAACTATAACAACAGTATCTATTTTGATATGTCAATACGAATTCCTGAATTTGCTTTGTTTGGCATTATGTCTCTGTGATGTGAAAAGCTCATTTTAAGCACTTGGGCTATTGCTTTAAAATACTAGTGTCACAATCACACAATCCGCCTAGCCAATATTAATCCACATTTCACTTTACTGCCAATTTAAACATGTAGCTGTGTCCTCTCCCTAATCCTTACTGATGAAAAACCTCAGTGCAATTTTAGACTCTGATTTTAATTTTAAAGTCCATGTGCATAGCGTCCCTAAGACTGCTTTTTATCATTTTAAAAACACTAAGACACTTGTGCTGGCCTTTATAACCATCAGGCTGGACTACTGTAATGCTCTCCTCTCTGGTCTTTCTAAAACACTGGACATCAGCTACAACTGGACCAAATTCTAAGGCCCGAGTGCTGACTAAGACCTGGAGAAGAGCACACATTACTCCCATTTTAAAGTCTCTACACTGGCTGCCTTTTATTTGTTTGTAAAGCACTGCACGGACAAGCTCCAGACTATCTGAGAGACATGCTTTTAATTTACGAACCAGGACGGCCCCTCAGATTCTCTGGCACCTCACTACTAGCTGTTCCACAAACTAGAAAAAATACAGAGATACTGCACAACTGAAGAGAGGCCAAACCATTGACATTTTAAATATTTGGTCTGGCTTTTATGTAGTGTTTTATAAATGTTATTTTATTTTATACATTAGTTTTACTCTGTGTTTCTCTATTTTACTCTATTGTATTTTACTGAGTGAAATACAGTGAAACAAAGCCACCATTGTTTTTAAACGGATGTGAATGTTGCGTGTTGCATTTTGTTGAATAAAAGTGCTATATCAATAAAGTTTTATTGATTGATTGGTCAGAGTCAGAGAATTAAGTCATGCAAAATCAAGACTTTAAGCCTGGTGACATCAGTAAAGACCCATTGTGTTACTACCTCACAATGTAACAGTAAACCAAGCTTACAACTTGGGGTTGTTAAAAAACTCTTTCTGGAGGGAGAAAATGGCTCCATCAGACTGTAGCTTTGAAGACCACTTTTATGAACAAGAACACACAACAAAGCATTCAGTGCCCCAAAACTTGACCTCCAAAGTCCAAATAGCAAACTGTAACAAAACATAACAGAGATTGTGTTTTTCTATACTGCAGTTATAATTGTGGTGTTTTTAGTGCACAATACGGCACCAGAGGCCCAGTATATAACTCTTCAGTGGTGTAATAGGTCAAATGGAGACAGCACAGGCAATTAAATCAATTGTAAAGTAAATTGATTCTTCTCTTGAGACATTTCTTCTCTTGAGTCATTTCATTGGACAGCATTCCAATGAAATGACCTGTATCTCGATGTAACTGTGCATTTCACACTCAACTGACTCATCATCCTGTCATCCTCCACAGACAGAAAGACGTAAATATAAAACCTGCTCAAAACTTGAAACTTGCAGTGAATGCAGAAAAGATGAAGTGGTCGTGATAAAAGAAAAGGACCAACAAACAAATAAAACACCAGATTACTTGACGAACAATTTCTTCTTTTCTGTTTTGTCCTTCTGCTTCTTGATGTATTCATCCCCACACTTGTGCTAAGTGTTTGTAGATTTTCCTGAGATGAACCATGACTTCAGAAAAATGAGACGAATTTGTGATTTCTGGCTTATATAATATAGTCTCTTGACCTGAAGAGCCCTTTAAGTGAAAGAGAGGCACAAAGCTCTGGAGTGGGTTTTGATCTGACTATTCATTAGGTAGTCATGAGCTATGTCTCTTTCTGTTTCTGACTACTTCGAATACTTTGCTTTAAAATTATAAATTGTGTTTTGACACATTTATTATGGGCAGACGAAATTTTAAAAGTTTGAATCATTCAAAATGGGAGAGTGCCTTCAATGGATCAGGAAATTTAGCATGTGGGACTGAGAGCTTCACCTTCTTTCTCCAGCGTCTTATTCATTTAAGTAAATAGCAAACACGGGGATGAATTGAAAATGTATTTGAAAAGCGTTCAAAGTTCTGCACTTACTTGAAGAAATTTAAGCTGCATCAGAGACATGTGGAAAAAACAGTAGACTTTGCTCTTTTCAACTGGCATTCGTAGTGGGCTAAAGCTGGCCATAATGTAAAAAGAGACAAAATGACACTAAACAAGGGTGACCATTTGGATTTCAAAAGTAAATCTATTTCTGTAATTGTTCTAAACAGGTTTTATACAGATTTAAAGGACAAGATTTAGTAGGACTTCAACAGTTTTTTGATGAATTTGAACTGGTTTTAGTTGGATTGGAACCGGTTTTAGCTGGATTGGAAGAAGCTTTAGTTGGATTTAAATAGGTTTTAGTTGGTTTCTTACAGGTTTGAGTTGGATTTGAACAGGTTTTAGTTGGATTTAAACAGGTTTTAGTTGGTTTCTTACAGGTTTTAGTTGGATTGGAAGAAGCTTTAGTTGGATTTGAACAGGTTTATGATGGACTTCACAAAATGATGCATGAAAATGAGGCAGACATGGGGCAATGGGGAAATAAATGTTACAAACCAACTGATGTGATAAAGACAAAAAATCAAGTTGAAACCTTACATTCAAACTTATTCACTGTAAAATGTAATAAAAGCTGAGAGTCACTAAAAGGATTTTTTACTACACCACTTCTGTATATCATTGCAAACTTCATAAATCACTTCATAAAGTTTTTCAAAGGTTTTCAGATACAGGTATTGAATACAGGTTGGCTCAAATACCTAAAATAAAACTTTAGGGCTGATTCATTTCCAAGGTTTAGTTGGTTTTGTTTAACTGTGGTCTGTGGATCAGGGCATTAGTCAGTCATCAATAAACAAGCCTATTGTTACTTTAAAACCTCAGACAGAACAATAGGTAATGGGTTTAGAGAGCTGTGCTGGATTCCACCTTTGCAGATACATAACCTTGGATCAGACTGAGAATAAAGAGAACTGGCGTCAGAAAATGGATGACGAGACCACTATTACTCTGCCAAATATGACACATAATAGGAATATTTGGAGACAAATGAAAGCAGCAGGTAAATGCACCATTATTGCAAACAGAAATGTAAACGTTCACTTGATGTGGTTTGCTGCTTGTTGATTTTTTGCTTTTTGTATTTTCAGTTATGAGGCACAAACTCTTTCAGGGGAACCACATGATGCCCCCCTTTTCACTTAAAATCTGCCCAACCAGGTAGCCCTTACTGGAGACATTATTTCTAACATTATTTTTGTTTCGAACTGACTCTGTCTTTGGCACCATCACCTAAATAGCTGAATAAGATTATGTGGGCTTGTGATTCAGGGCAGCCTTAAGACCATGTATCATTTACACCTGAAAAGACTTTCTTAAAACACTGATTGCTGCATATATTGAATCTGAGCAAAAACCCCTCTCCTTTTGCTTTAATTCTCTCCCACGCTGAGCGCACTTCTGTCCACCTGATTACATAGCATGTCAACTCCTCCAACTCCACTT
The DNA here is from genome assembly GCA_036850595.1 of Rhyacichthys aspro. NCBI lineage: Eukaryota > Metazoa > Chordata > Actinopteri > Gobiiformes > Rhyacichthyidae > Rhyacichthys > Rhyacichthys aspro. Next base: position 18,642,621 of record CM072150.1, on the reverse strand, counting down.
TCAAAGAGGATAATATAGCTGACTTCTTATTCTTTCGTTATTCACTTTTGATTTATAAAGTGTAGGAGGGACCATAAATTCATACCTGGTAAATGGTGGGAAGTAGGCAGTAGTAAGGCAGACTGTTCAGTTCAGTTTGCCGTTGACTGTGAAATGACTCAGAAAGGCACATGTGAGCAGCGCAACGCAAAAATATGCAAGACATAGAGTAGATCCCCTCTTGTTCATATAAAAGGTCTTAAAAGTCCCAAAGCTATGCATCCTGTCCAAGGTAGGAACAGTGTCTACCCCCATCTTCAAAGCCTTAAATTGAATGTTTATAAAAGCTGACAAGACATAAAGTACAAATAAAGCATAAAGAAGCCTATAAATACATTAGATTACTTCAAAATAATGCAGTAGTCAGTGGTTGATCTGAAGGCTTTTTAAACTCACCACAAATGCTGCAATGAATGAATCTTTTGTGTACACCTTTGTACTGTGTAGGCTTGGTTCACAGATGAAAATGACGCAGGATGTCCACTAGGGGACAGAGTGTCTCCTGCAGAGGGGTGCTACTGTTCCCTTCTGTTATTGTTCTTGTGAGGATGTTCCCCACTGACCAAAGCACTCGCTCTTTAAAACAAAAATCTTATTAGATATACATTACAAATACATGTTCCTTGCACAAAAAAGGACTCCACACTTTTAATTGCACCCTGTTTTAAAAATGTAGTCCTTCTCTAAGGCACCACCCAAGAACTCAGGACATTGTGAATCCTGAGTCTCACAGCACCATTAGTCTTCAAGCTGATGCCATAGATTAAATGCAGATGTACATATGGAGACATAACGATATCAGAGTGTGAGTGGGCTCTTTTCTGTTCCCAGTCGTAATGAGGACATTATGTGTAGCAGTGATGCAGACTCTACCCAATTGTGACCACAGTGTGTTCTGTCAGATATAAAGTTACGGCCTCATTATGGCAACAGGCCCAGCTGTAGGAATATAGACGAACAACATCCAACAGAGTGCGAGCAATAAATGCACTATTTATATGACCTTTTTTATACAATATGTAAAATGTCAAAACATGCCATTGCCAATGACTCCCAAAAGCACATATTTGCGAGACAAATTGACTTCCTGTTTCTACTAAACAATAGAGACATTACAATTTGTGCAACACAGTTGAGTTTATTAATTTCTGGAGTGAGGCGCTTCACAATGATATGGTTACAGATACGGCGGGCAATTGTACTAAATCAAAGTTTTATATCATAACATTTAATTAGCTGTACTATTGTTTGCCGAAAGCCAAATGAAACATCATAAGACATAACACATTTTCCAAACCGTCTACCTTTCAGACAAGAGATCCACAACTCTGATTAACTTCCACCAATTATCGTTCGACTGATCAGATTTGCTATATATGTTTCATTAAAGCTGTGTTGTTACTGCTGTAAAGAGTTACTGTTCAGAAACACCAGAATATTAGTTAAATAGGAAATATATATCTTTTTTGTGTAATTCATACCTCTTCTGCAGGGCTTGTGGGGGATGGAGCCTTAGGGCGTTAAGCGGGGTACACTCTGGACAATCAGCAGTAAAAAGCAGGGCTAGGCATCTTACAGGCTCCCTTTTATTTGACATGGGCAATTTACAATCGCTTAGTCACCTACACATGCATGTTTTTGGATGGTGGGGGTACTCACAGGTAGCACAAGGACATGTTGACTCCCCAGAGAAAACCCCCTGCAAAAAGAGCATGTACTAAATGCAAAAGAGATCAAATAACAAAGACATTACTTTGTAACTGAATTTACACCTGATGTTCCCTTGAGAACTGTCACTGTTATGTCACTGCTCTATTTCAGATTTGTTGTGTGCCTACCTCCCATAACCCAGTGCTTACCTGACAAAGCAGCTGCTGTTCCTCTCCAGCCCACATTTCCTGTCTCCCCTGTTCCCTATTGTTGTACTATTGTTGTTCTCCCCTTGTTCTGTTAAATCCTGTCTAGACTGTCGCTGTCACAGTCATTTCCAGATGAAATATTTTAATGGATAATGCTCTGTCAAACGTTAGGTGTTAGCATATGCATTCTTCTATCCATGCAACTCACATTGTGATATTCTCAGTCACATAAAACACGACAGAAATGACCAAAAATGAATCATTTGCTGCTATTAAAGCTGTATTTTGTTGACTACAACTTGTCCTGACATCTCTGCTCTCAGGTTTATGACACGGCAGTAATGGCCTTATCTGATATAATGCTAACAACTCTTTATTTACACATAAATCTTTTATGTGCTATGGCTCAAATCAGCATTTTATTTACCAGTAGTGTTGCAGCACTCATCCTTGACATTGATCTTTTTATCTGTGGTCTTTCACTGATTTCTTTTCTTTTTCACATTAATGATAATAAGGATGGCACCACCTTATTCCAAAACATTAAATAATTTGCAAAAACATGTGATGTCTGTATGATTTTAAAGGAATTAAGTGCACAATGTTACAATAGTCCTGTGTATGTAGTTCACACTGTTCAGTATTAGATACTGAACATTACTGAGTTCAAGTTCAAGATCTTAATCTGTTTGCATCATCTAAAACATCTAAAATAGACTCAGGTTTTGATCAATATATGGATTAGCCTATTGTTGTTATATTCTGAGTGAAAATCCTTGTAACATGACAGTTAATAGTGAATGAAAGCTTCTTTAGCTCTGGCTGTGTAAAAACACACCTCTTTCTAATTCAGTTTCGGTCTGTCTGTGTAAATTTTGTGGAGCTTTTCAGAGCAACACTGGGATTAAGGAGGGTTTAGCATCAAATGTGACAAAGGTACATCTCAAAATTAGCATTCAGTCGAACAGGATGGAGAAAAGTGGACATGACGCAAGACTGTGCCAAACAATTTCATGGCAGTGTGTGTATACGAGATAGAATTGCAACTTCCCAAGTTTATTTGACAGCCATCGCCAATGTCAGGTAGAATGAATTTTAAAAGCGTCATAAGTCATGCAAACCTAATTTATGTAAACAATGAGTGTGTGACTGATATTCTCATTATTAGAAACATTAGCAGTGATGGCTAATGTACGGAGGTTATAAAATCTTTACAAAGCACAAGAGTAATCAAAATAAATTTCATATTTAACCAAATGAGTTGAGCCATTACTCTTCATTAATGTCATTTTGCTCAGGGCGTACCTATAGGCTTGCAGACAATTGCATAAGAGACCATAAAAAAGAAAAGAAAGAAAGAAAGTGTTTGAGACTGGGGGAAAAAAACAAACAAAAAACAATGCTAATGCTAAAGCAAAAGAATTATACTAAACTGAAGAAGACAGCTCACAAGATACTTTAGAACTAAACAGTAAAAATCTTCTTTTTACATTCACAGTTTGTACTGAACACACTTATGGCTGTTGATTTAATTGAAGTGGTGCACATTTTTGCAGGGCATTAAAGAAAAAGGACACATTTTGAACTGAACTTTCTTTAAATATATAATTATGCAAGTGTGTCTCAAGGGTAGGGATTATTAGTGTAAATTACAGGGTATTTAAACTGAAACAAGTCTGTATTTTTGCTCCCACTGAGATCCATTGTATGTTTTAAGCATTAGAGACAGAATTACACCGAGCCAAAGGAACAGCTCAAACCGTCATTTGTTAATTCCCTGTTTAGAGGTGTGATTCAACGGCACCACTTTGACTCTCAAGGCCACATTTCCAGGGCCATTTATGTTGATTTGTTGCACAAGTGCTGCAATTAAGGGACGCCCTTCATTGGCAGTTTGACTTACATCCACTTAACTGCAGTATCTGCTCTTCTGTCGCCCCTCTGTTGCCTTAGATTTGTCAAAGCGAGGCCATCAGTGCCAGGAAGAAGAAAAGGGATGGGGGAACAGACCTGTGAATTAAAAGTGTAATCATCAATATCCAGCAGCATTGCCTCCCTCCTTCAACTGCAGTGCCAGCGCCTTCACACTATCGACTCCTGTTTGTAGGACAAGCCTGTGTTCGCCCCGTGCGTCCTTGTGTCATGCTCAACTAAGACTTCTTATTGGACTTCTTTCACGTTCTCTCACATCTTAACACATTGTTCTTACTGAAGCTGCATAAGGCATTCTATGTTTTTTTATTGTATTGCATGTATTTTATTTTTATTTTTTTTACTTCTCAACAAAATGCCTTTAAATGCATGCAACAATATAATGTTATAAACTTTGCTTTCTTTGAGGAAAACTGTTTAATCACCTTATAGCATATTGTAAAAAACTATGATATGAAAAGAGGCCTTAAGACTTTGTTTAGGGCTTAATTTATTTAAATTCAATACCTTTATTAAAGAGGAAATTCAGTTGTAAGGCCGTTTTTAATTAATTAAAAAGCAAATTAATTGATTCAGACTTCATTTGCCATAAAGAGTTATGTACTGTCATATTGCAGTGGGAAAGAAGGGGTTTTTGTGTCATTCTGTCCTGCAGAAGGCTCAAGGCTCACTTAAACCAGGCTCTCTTGAACCAAGCTCACTTGAACCACGCTCAATTGAACCAGGCTCAGTTAAGCCAGGTTTACTTAAGTCAGTCTTAGTTAAGCCAGGCTTAATTAAACCTGATTATTTTTTCAACTTCCAATAACATTACAAAGTTTTCATTCAAAAAAGAAAAACAAGAAAAGACATTTAAACCTGAAGAAATCAGATAAAATAAGAAGACAAGATATTTACTTATTTATTTATTATATATTTTAGCTTGAAAGTCTGGCTCCCTCAGCACCTGTGAAGTAACAGGCTGGCCCTTAAGCAGTTTCTGTAACTGCAGCCAAACTGTGGAGCACATTACCTGTACTGCATGTCAAGGACACACCTGTATAGACTGGCCTTGTAGCACTGTGAGATTTTTAGTCTTTGGCTATTATTTTATCTATATATTTTATAGTACTTTCATGGCTGCTTCAAATGTTTCTCTTGTTTTAAATATCAAGTTCTTTGGTCTTGTATATGTGTAATGTTGCATATCACAGCTTTTAGCTCCTCTCATGCCATCTTCACATGAATACTATTATTTCTAAATTATATGACCGTCTGTGCACTGTTTTAAACGAAATGGAAACTAAATTGTTGTTGACCCCATTTGCCTTTGCAAACTCTGCAAACTTGGCAGACAGATTTGCTGAATGATGTTTCGTTCTCTTATTCTTCACTGGCAGATTCTAAGTCTAGCCGGTGAGACATGATCGAACATCATTTATTATATGCAACAATTGTGTCCAATTGCCGGCTTGAGGAAGCCCAGAAAACACATGCATCTTTCAAAAAGTGAGCAGCAGTTATTCATGCAATTCTTGTCTACCAAACAAATGCTTAAACTCCATACTTTACTTAGTTTTGTGTTACTATTTTGTATGAATTTAATTAAAATGTGTGAAGGTGAGGGACACCTTTGTGGGTCACCGAGTAAAGCACGATCAATTCCAGCTCGGGTCATTTGCCCATTGTTGCTCTGCTCTCTCTCACAGTGTTTCCTGCCTGTCTGCACTTACTGTCAAATAAAGGAAAAAAAAGCCCCAAAATAATCTTTAAAAAATGTGTGAAAATGAAAATGTATTGTCACTTAACCAGTTTACAAACTTGTCAAAATCTATAACAGTGGGCACTTTTCCTACAGTAAAACTTGTGAAGGGTTTGCAGGTGAAACAAACGGTGCAGATGCTGATTAAAGAACATGTAAAGGGCTGCACCGAAAGGTCACTGTCCAGTTTATTTTAAAATCAGACCTTTAAAGGCACTCAACTAAGGCATCAGATGGAAAAGTTCACAGATAACTCAACATAAAATGTGACTAAAAGGGTTTAAAATTTTGTTCACCACAATTTTGCTTTCACACTGAAAATTAGTAACTAATAGTTTGTTGCAGTACTTAGAATATAGTACAAATAAGTACTTATTTTGGTTTCTTCATTTCAACCCAGTGGATGATTTAATCACTATAACTGTGTATTGTGTTTTTCTGGTGAAGGCACTGTATTTAGCAGTAGTAGAGCACTGATACATATGTAATAGATTTACTGTATAATTTCGAACTGTACAGTCAATGTACTGTTGAAATAATACAAATATACAAATAATGGTATAATTTCAAGTGAGTGTATTATTCAAGACTAAAACATTTCTAACAATATTTACTGCTTAATGGTGATTATTAATGTAATGAGTAATGGTTTGTAAAGGAGGAACTGAGCAGTTACAAATAACTAACCAATGCTGAATGGTTTAAGCTGTAATAATTAGTGTTACCAAAACTAGTTTACAAAAAGATGGTAGTAAATTGAGCTCTATGTTGTTGTAAAAATGTAAAGAGTGTCTGGTAATTGAAGCAGAGATCACAGTGCACATAGGTGGAGTGTATGTAACTGGCTGTGTGCCGCTGTTTAACATTTCCCTGACTAATGCAACACTGCAGGCCTCGTCAGCCCCTGTTGGGCAGCCTGCTGAGGTCAGCATCTGCAACACAACACGTCCCGCTGCCCATCTCCTTTTGGGGCACGGCATTACCATATAAACTTTGTTAATGACCTTGTCATTTACACAACTTAATTACCGCTCCCATGTCCCCTGAACATCTTCTTATATGAATTAAACATCAGGATAAGGCTTCAGTGGAGGTGCACCAGTTCACAGGCTTCAGTTAGTCCCACTCACCTTAACTAAAGCCAAGAGAGAGCAGGCTCTTCCCAAAGATGTTGACTGGTTTTTATTTCTCTATTATGTATTATTGTACACATCTGTGTTATTTTGTGTTACAATTTTCTGTGTTGTTTTGTCAGATCTACATAATTAAATGTAAGACTGGTTCTGTTTAAGGTAAGCTCACATAGACAGCTACATTATAGATCACTGTTACCGCTAAAATACAAATATTTTTTTCTGTTTGAAGGTTGGGTAAATGCTTTGTTTCCAAGTCTCTATTCTTCCACAAGTTATAGGAGCAAGGAGGTCACTGAAGGTACATTAATCTGAGTCAGTAAGACTCCAATTACATTATCTATGTGACATTACATATGATGTAACACCTGTAAATTGGATCCTAATGGTTTAATCTTCAATCACTGCTGGGGGTGGGGGGTGGGGGGTAATGACTCAGATATAGTCTAGATCACTTAATGTGACAGAAGTTGTATAATTATTAAAGAATCAGAATAACCTTGTGTGCACCAGTCTTTCATTGGCAGTGGTCTAATTTGAACTTTGTTTCTATGAGAATTCTGGGCCTGATTTGTGTCAGGCACAGTTTAGAGTAAGTCAACTTAAACAACATTGCCTTTTAAACTAACCATGACCTGCTTTTAAACTCCACTTGTAGTCATTCCAATGTCTGCCTCTGTTTAATAAAACAGCTTACAAGCACTTGATGACAAAATGTCTTAGAAATGGGTTTCCTATTTTACTTTTTGCTTTTTAATGGAGTATTGTAAAACAAAACCATGGTAGAATTTCTCAAAAACTGTGACCTTCCTAATAATAGTTAGGTTTTAATAAAACATTTAAGCCGTCTATGGAAATGCACTGGTTCTGCCGGAGTGCTGTCACGTACTTAAGCCCAAGGTTTCATGTATGATTGAATAACTCAGATGCCTGTGTATTTGAATTACATACAAAACCATAATTGTCTGTGACCATAATCAACACCTCTTGACATGGCCTTGAATCATCTCAATAACGCTGTTGATTTGCTGAGACCCACTATAAATAATGTGTTTGTTACAGATAATTACAGATAGTTACCTGTTGATGTTTTTTCTTGCATTTGAGAAAAACTTGTATCTTGTAGCACAGTATTATGTGAAAAAATAGACCTTAAGACATACCTATAGGCTTTATTATCATTAATTAAAATATTAGAGCCTGTTCTGTCCGCAGGTTTTGGACGATCACACGTTTGCATTCATTTGAGTCCACTCATCTACTTCTTCATCACAATAAGGGACACTCCCATCGGCTACTGTTGTACTCTGATTGTAAACATTGAATACATGGGGTCAGATCGAGTTTTTGATGCTAAAGGAGCACTATGGCACTTCCTATTCTAAGGGTGAAGCAGATGGAAAGGCTCAGGTGGGACACTGTGTGAGCCTCACACCAGCTCTTTGTCCTCCCACTGACCACAACAGCATCCACAGTGGATTGTTTTTTTGGACGTCAAGCAGTGTGAAAGGTCAGGTCAATTAGAGAGCCACAATCAGGGAAGCAACAGACATGTTTCCACTATTGTAGGGCTCATAGTGTTATGGTACACGTTTAGAGGCAAATCCATGGTTGAAAGTGGTTCAGTGGGGAGTGGTACAGTGCACTCTCCTAATTGGATGAAAGACTGGCTGACTCAAAATGAGAATCTAAAGGAACAACCAAACAACACAAGACAAAATGCCAAAAAGACAAATTCTAATTCTTTACCTCAAAGTGACTGTTTCTTATTAGCAGGTATCTGTACTCTAGTTTTCCAGCTTACTTTGTGAAATGAAAACATTGATTCCACAGCCTATTGCTGTAACACGTGAGCTTATGACACCAAAGAGTTAGTCCCTAAAATGTATGAAACTGATATGACTCTTCAGATTGTTCTGTTGGGAGTTTAGTCCTATTAGTACTATTTAATGGAGCAGAATATGACCCTTCTTCACTGCTAAACACCAGGATTTATTTGCTTCATTAATTTACTTAACTACAGGCATTTGCTGCAAATATGAAATACAATATGTGTAGTTGTTATTAGCTAGCATCTCTATTCTGCACACAGCACAGTGGAAAACCAAGCCATTTCAGAGTTCACCTGCACCAGACTGTGTCATACCAACCTGTACTGTTCACCTTAGTGGAAATGTGCCTAATGGGTAACGCTGCTCAGATGGCATGGAGGAGAAACTCTTTCTCCCAGAGCTCATTTGAAAGCTGCTTGATATCCTCTTTCAGGGCAGCAAGCTTTTTATTTGTGATTCAAAAAAGGTATTTGTCCTTGGTGGGCCTGGTGATAACTTTTTGGCAAGAGTGCATGCCAAACTGAGGTGTTTTGTAAAACTAGCGGTGTCAAGTCAGATAAAACACACACAAAAATATCCACTAAAAACTATTGATAGAAACTTAAAGCTGCGACTTTAAAATGGCTAAAACTAATACCTGCTCATACCAAACCATGGTCAACACAGTAAGACAGCTCTTTGTTGAGCAATGGACATTATATGTTTTTGATGTGCACCATCTGGGTCACTTTGTTGAAGCCAATACGTGATCAAGGTCTTGTAGAAACGGGGGAATGTTTCACAGACATTTGGCATTGGTTGGACCCATCTGGAATAGGAAAGTCTTCCCGGCAAACTTATGAAGGACAATTGATCTTACCATTCAATTCAAGAAAAAGGCTTAGTTTTTTTTTTTTTTTTTAATCACGAACAATGTGCATTTTGCAGTAAAATGTAATCTGTCCCTAAGATGTTGAGAAGTCTGATGACTAATACTCAATATACTTCAGTGTTGAATGTACATAAAAACAATGCTCCCGTCACTATAACAGTTACATTCCTATATATATACTGTATGTCCTACATCCTTTTCACATTGACAACACAAGACAGGACTGTAAGAGAAAGTGATGCTGGTTCAGAAATATAGCATTAAGAGGCGCTGATGTGTGCAGGTCAGTCTCTTTGCTCCAGTAAACACATTGGCACTGGGTTCAGTTCTCTGCAGTAGGCTCTCAGGAGTCAGAGAGCTTGGCAGTAGCCCAGTTTGTTAAACAATGCCTGTGCCTTACATATTTATACTTTATTTATCTAAATATACAGCATACTTCATTCAGTGTAAGTAAGAATATGGATTTGTATTTTTCTCAGCTGCTGTTACCAAAAACAAAATCTGTTTGTCCTTACACAAAGTATTGATGGTTGTGATTACTTTTCTGTAGTGTTCTTGGTGGTAAGGTATTGGAAGTGGGTCTATCTTGGCTGACAAGCCTCTGCAACGCCCTGCGTAGCGTTTGGGGACAGTGCCTTTGGACTGGCAGACTGGGATGATGCTCCCTGTTTTTAAGAAAGGGGACCGGAGGGTGTGTTCCAACAACAGAAGGATCTCACTCCTTTGCCAGGATACTGTAGAGGCTAATCCAGTCAATAGTCGATCATAAGATACAGGAGGAACTATGCTCTATACCCTCTCCAGGGTGCTGGAGGGTTCATGGGAGTTTGCCCAACCAGTCCACATGTGCTGTGGATCTGGAGAAAACATTTTCATTCATGGTATTCTGTGGGGGGTGCTCTGGGAGTATTAGGTCCAGGGCCTTCTGCTTTAGGCTGTCTGGTTCCTGTACGACCAGAGCAGAAGCTTGGTTGTCATGGCTGGCAGTAAATCAGACCTGTTCCTGTTGTATGTTAGACACCAGCAAAGCTGCCCTTTGTCACAGATTCTGTTAATTATTTTTATGGACAGAATTTCTAGGTGCAGCCAGAGGCTGGAGGGAGTCTGGTTTGGAGACTGCAGGATTGTATCTCTGTTTTTTTACAAATAATGCTGATGGCTTAATCGAACCAGGACTTTCAGTCTGTAGTGGAAGAGATTGCAGCCGAGTGTAATGCGGCCGGGATGAGAATCAGCCCCTTCACGTCTGAGGGCATGGTTTTCAGCCAGAAAAGGGTGGCTTGTCCCCTTCAGATTGGTGGAGAGTTCCTGCATTAAGTGGAGGACTATCTTGGGGTCTTGTTCACAAGTGAGGGAAGGAATGAGTGAAAGACTTCTGCAGTGATGTAGTTGATGTACCAGTGTTTTGTGGTAAAGAAGGACCTGAGCTGTGATTTACAGTTGATCTACTCTCCTATGGACCTATGGTCATGAGCTCTGGGTCATGATCGAAAGGACAAGATCTCAGATACAGGTGTCTGAAATGAGTTTCTTTGTAGGGTGGCTAGGCGCTCCCTTAGAGGGAGTAGAGCCAGAGCTTGGAGTAGAGCTGCTGCTCTATCAACTCAATTTTAATTAGTTCTTCTTTACCAGATTCGCCAGATAACCCCTTACTGCCTTCGTTCTGCAGGCGCGGGTCTTGACTTAGTTACTAAAAGTTTTGATCTTCTCTTGATTTTGGTTTATGTTTGTCTTAGTTGTGACTCTTCTTTGTGTTTTTGATACCAGCAATACCTCAACAATAAATGAATCAAAAAGAGGAGATCAACTGGAATCCACGTTTCTGCATGAATCATTACTATTCATTGAAAGAGGAGAAATATGCAGTTGATAAAGTCATTGTATTCTTCTCAAAGTTATGTTCACCTTCACACAGTGTCTGCTTATGTTCATGCAGTGTATAAATATATGTGACACATTACATTGGCTGGACGTGTTGTGCTTCTATGAATGCATAAAGCCTTCAAAACGTCTGACACTTTGACGGTGCTCTGGTGGGCTTGAATGAAAGGTTGTCTATTCACTCGACGCACAGACCTTACTGGTGAAAAGGTCATTCCACTTTAAATAGTCAATGTGGCTGAAACCACTCCCGTGATAGAAGTGCTGATAATTCTTTAAAATCTGTGCGTGTGATGCATTGCGCTTTCACTGCGTTAATTCATTACAAAAAACAGGCAGAGATTACAGCTTTGTATTCCTTGACAATGTCATGCAGGCCTGCACTATCCAGATAATTATGAGTCGAGAGCCACGGCCCCAGAATGAGAACGCTCTCGGAGCTCATCTCATTCTTCTGAATGGGCCTGTGTCAGACTCTGACAATGAGTGACCTTGTGCTGGGAAAATCGCGCTGAATTAAGCATGGAGCAGATATCACTTATACACGCTGCCCACATCCCACTTGAGAGGCCTCGAGTCATCTCTCAAAAATGAATCAACCCAACTGCCTAAATTATGTCCGCGTCTGCCACACAACTCTGACATAATCATTTTTTTCAGCCCATATCCTCAGGCTGAGTCTCTGAGACGCTCAAATGAATTTGATTGTGATCGCTTTGGCTAATTGACTTTTAAACTGTAACACTTATTATTTAGACGTGAATCTAGTGCAAACTCTGGCGCTCTTGTTATATGGCTTGAAAGTTGTCTCTTCTGCCAGTTCTACTTTTATTAAATATGGAACAGATATACAGTGTTTATGTTTTGAATTTATGTGCTGTCATCCATAAATTAGCCAACAAATGCTAACTATCTATTCTTTCAAAATATCAGCTCATTATCAAGTTCTCAACGCTCTAACCTGTCAAACACTCGTGTGGGCACAATGTGCACTCGCAAGTCAGTTTCTTTATTAAATGACTCACTTTGTCTATGAAGTCAATGATCACTTTAAAACACATAATGTTTAGAATGCCCATTTCAGCTTGGGTGACTGTCACAGAATAAATCTTTTTTGAGGCTGGAATATTGTGTATTTTTAGTTGACATGCGTCAATTTGTACTTTTGTTGAGCTATCTTTGTTGCTGTTTATCTTGATATTGTTCATCATTTTCCTCATTTTCTTCATCCTTAATTAGAATTGGATCCTCTGAGGGCCATGGCTCAAGTTGTAGATGTTTATTCTTGCTCACTTTATTGCTCACACATATTTATATTCAGTACTTAAGGCATGTGACCTTCAAGGTGTGAATAGGATGAGTTTCGTCGCTGTTATTTGACTCAAGGTGATGATTTGCTGAGAGCTGGAGAGCGAACATGTTTCCACTTGGGACACAATCATCTCTTCAGGACATATGCATAGAGCTTCAAGTGGTGAGCAGCAGCAGCACATCACTCACATCCTGTCATCAGAGCATGTGTCCTGTCTACCTCAGTCCCCACTGTCTACCTACCAGCTATAACAGCGCAGTTGCATCTTATAAAGAGAACAGATGGGTAGAGAGGCCAAAATTCTTACCCTAAAGACAAATTACTTTGCATTAGTTCAGTGAAATCCAAAGTAAATAAATTATTAATCACCTGAGGTAACTATTTTTGTTTTCCTAATAGTAAATAATGTATAATAAGTAATCTTCCTGCCTCATATCCCCAAACCACTGTCAGTAGATACATCTCCTGGCTTGCATTAACAGACAAGTAACAGATTACTGGATTTAGACAAAAGCACCTCTCGTTGCTCCTAGCGCGGTTATCTAATTTTACCTGCTTTCAACAGGCAATATTCATCATACTCTGCGAATGCAATGACCTCCTCCACACTTCTCCTTCACTCCTGTGTCTGAGAGAAGTCAGGTTAGCTGCCAGGATCAGCTGCTTTTCAGCATTTTTCATTTCAATTGGATTTACAAAATTGCGAAAGTTGACCAGATTCAGTGGAGCCTGAGCATTTAGCCAGAGATGACGTGTCTCAGCCTTTTCCACTTACTGTTTATGTCATGTACAAGTCAAATATAAAAATAATTCTTTCAAGCAAGTTCAAGGTCCATTTTAAAGCTATTCCATAAACACGATTGAAAATGGGCAATTTCTGAATACATGAAACAACCTGTGGCTTGGTATTTGATTTTTTTCATAGGTGGGCCCTGTAACACCCACTGTAGAGTGTAGGTAGAAGGATGTTTTTTTTTTTAAATGCTTTAATAAAAATCCTAGTGCTTTTCAAACTTCTAAAACAGAATAGCATTCAGGCTTGTGGGTGAAAGTCCAGAGTGTCTACAAAAATCCTGATTAAAAATATGCTACTCTGAGGTCATCAACTGACAGTGTTGATTGCAATAACCCTATAATATATTTTGTAATTGTCCAAACCTTTACACAGAAAAGTGTTGCTTTTTTACATGTAGTGTGTTAATAGACAAACATGTTTTGCACTGTAGAGGAACACCTGGATCAACGGTTAAACTGCTGTTTTAAAAAGTCTTCATGTAAACCTTTAACAGACAGACAGTTAAAATATATATTTTCTGCTCAAAAGCTGTTCCCTGCTTGTCTGTCGCTCCTACAGTAAACACAACCAAGAGTGAGTTCGTTGGCAGGTGAGTTACCTTTCTCCTGCGCATTAATATTCACCTTCAATAAGTGAACACATAGGGCTTTTGGGTTGTTATCAAAGTCAATTATTAGGTTGGGGATGTCAGTCTGCTTTAATCGTCCAATGCAATTGAGCACAGAGGGAATTTCATAAACCCAGAACAAAGGCCAAGCAAGCATTTCTTGTCTGAATGAAAAATGGGATTGCTTTGAGTTTGTCCCTAGGCTTGTGTACCAATAACTTCAAAACATGAGAGATACGGTAAATATAGCTGCTCCGCAAACTGCCTTCTTGAGAAACCAAAGAGAAAAACTGAAATAAAACACAGGAGCCAGCATTCTGTGAGATGTTTAATTCATTCATTAAAACCACCAGTCACTTGAGGCAACTTCAAAGATGGAAATCTTGATCTTGATCAAATTGAAGACAGTAAAAACGGCAAAAAAAAAAAAAAAAAAGATGTACTTGGTGGTGCTGTGGTAAATCTTGCACAATGTCTGTTATTTTTTCATGTATGAATAACATGTTTGTCTCTCTCTTAGTGACATACTGATTGCCAAAGATCTATATTTACATATCACACACTATATATTCTTTCATGTTAAAGAAGTATAAAGCATGTATATGTCACTGGAGGGAGAAATTGAAATGCTGCGTCAAGCTGTGAGGATGATTGTTGCAGGCAAAGACATATTTCATCCCAGTGTATTCTTTAAAAAAAAAAAAAAAAAAAAGGAGAGCAGAGAAACGTGTGACATGTGACTATATTGTTCAGAACAGACTGTGAGGGAAGAAAATGTACATGTTTTTGACAATATGTATGCTCAGTCAACAACTTTTGGGCAGTGAAAAGTATTGTATTTTACTGAGGTTATACAACTATAGCAACTGCCTAAAGGAAATGCATGTATAATTTGTTACTATGCTTATAATGATTAACTAATATAATGCTGGCTAGTATTGTAAACTACTGCTGCAAAAAATCCTTCCCAAGACTTGTAAGATAAAACTGGCTTCCACTGGCAAATGTTGGTTACTTCGCTTGATGTGTCTTACTATCTGTACTCAAACAACACGTCACAGTTATGTTTTTTAATTATGAATGGACAATTGAGATGACAAACTCTTATTTACACAGAAGAATCCCATCACTATTCTATACTCAAATACTGTCTGTTTCCACAGTTCTCATGTGAAGGAGCTATAAAAGCCAGCTCTTAAAGGTAAGGACCTTTTGAAATCCCTCTCTAAACCCTAATGGGTATGATACTTTATTTTCTGAAGAGCACTTATAGTATTTATTCTCTGATCAGAGCAAACACTTTGTGGTTAAGATGTGTGCCTGATATTTTTCCAAATAAAAAAAGCAAATAAATGCCTTACTGCATTTATATTGTTGAAATATGGAAATCTAATAATAATAATATGGAAACAATGCTCACCATCTTTGGAAGATACACTGACATTTTTAATCATTTGCAACATATAACTGACCTTTAACTCTTTAAATCTGTGGTTAGTCTGATCACAATGTGTTCCTCTAATGCTTTATGCACTTCTGCTGTATTTTGGTCTACAGTCATTACAACCAAGCAACACATCTCCTTTCAGCAACCACTCTATGGACTTCCTATTATATATATGAGAACTTGTGACTCCAGTGTCTTTTACATGCTTACTGATACTAAACTTTGCACAAAAGTAAGGAAATTTGTGTTTGGTAGATTTGGTAGAACAGTGCTTCTTGGCAATAAATCGTATATCTGGAAAGCCTGTTTATTTCCCTTTTAAATGGTGCCACATTTGTGAGGAACATGTTTTTGTGGGTTGTGCCCATAAAAAAATTGTCAAATCTTCTCTGCCAACGACAAGCAGCTTATTCTGCCATTGACTCGTGTTTGGTGTTTGGTGGATTGGATGATTGAAGTTTAAAGAAACAAGACATATTGGCAATTTAATTTAACAATGAATCCGTTTAACAAACAGGGGCCTCAGCAGCGTGTGGAAGAACCTACACAGCCACAACAGCCTGGCCCCTCCTCCTCATGCTGGTCACCAGCCTGGTCACTCAATGCTGTGGGATGGCATCCCATTCTTCAACCAGCATTTGTCACAAGTCAGCCAACGTGGTTGTGTTGGTCACTCTGGCATGAACAGCCCAAGCTGATCCCACAAGTGTTCAATGGGGTTGAAGTCAGGACGGCCACATTCTGGAGGTAGTCTCTGATAAACCCTGCTCTGTGAGGGGGAGGGTGGTCATCTTGGAGGAAAGAATTCGGTCCAAGACTGTGGAGATATGGGACTGCAGGTTGCAGAATCCCATCTCGATATCTCTCTGCATTGAGATTGCCTCTAATGATGACAAGCCTTGTTTTCCCGGTGTGGGAGATGCTGCCCCACGCCCCACTCTATCAGTGCAGCAATCAGCATAGTGTTTTCCGCATCTTCTCCACACTTTGACCCTATGATCCAAGAGCCATAGGCAGAATCTGGACTCAGCACTGAACATGACGTTCCTCCACATGTTCAGGTCCAGTGCACGTGTTGCCAGCACCAGCGCAAACGGGCCTGACGGTGAAGGGCAGTCATGGCAGGCCTCCAGCAGCAAATCTGTAGAAGACAACCTATGGTACCTAAGTGCAAACAGGGTGAGGAAACAGTCTTCTTGGGGTGTCATCTTCTTGGGATGCACCTGATTGGCAGCACAACATACCTTGTTTGAGATTTGGCAAATTTTTCATGGGCGCAACCCACATACTTAGCTCTGCTGCTCATCTAATTGTTCCTTACAAATGTGGCACCATTTAAAAAGGGAAATAAACAGGCTTTCCAACAGTATAAGATTTATTGCCAAGAAGCATTGTTACAACAAAGAAATAATCTACCAAACACAAATTTCCTTACTTTTTAGTTTATTACATCTAAATTTAAGATCAGATGAATGTCAGATGATCTGTTTAAGTTGCTGTTATCTGTGTTTCTGACACTAAGGCCCAATCCCAATCCTACCCCTTACCCCTATCCCTTACCCCTATCCCTTACCTCTATACCTAGCCATAGTTTTGAGCATTTACAAGAGACAAAGGGGTGTCCCAATAATCATTTAGATCAAAGGGAAGGGGTGAGGGGGAGGGCTGTACACCCCTTCAAATGGAGGTTTTTGGGGACCACACTGGAAACAATGGGATAAGATAAATTCCCAGCATGCAGTGCTATGACGTACATCCACGGATATATTATTAGACCATCAGACTGTAACATTGTATTGTATTATATTATATCATATCGCATTGCATCGTATTGTATTGGATGTATTACTACATTCTTAAAAACAATGTGTCCAATTTCTTAGGGGTATAATCATAAGGGGTAGGGGTAAGTTAGAAAATTGGGATTGGCCCAAAGAGAGCTTGTTTACTGCTGATTTTCTGAGCCTGGACAGATTTCCAGACAGTGCATGTGCCCATACAGAAATCCACTATATGTACGCCACCTATTTACATGTGCCATATACAACCCTACTTAAACATCCCTGAATGTCACCATACCATTGTATTTATGGGACTGCTTTTTTTGCTTTGAGTGTGAGGTAGAAGAGAGCTCTGGGGTATACAGGTTAATTTAGTTTCCTTACAAAATGTGAGTGCCTCAGTCTTTAACATTTAATCCAAAGGGAGGTATTTTTCAAGAAGCCAAAAGGGTGTGTGAAGGGTAATAAATCCCCAGCTCGAATCTCCTGAGCCGCACACAGGTTTCAACACATGCTAAAAACCCGAGCCCTGGGCTATATCGTAAGGTATTGTGCGTATATGGCTCACCTGAATAATGCACAAGGTCAAAAGGTCATCTCCGTATTACCATTTCTATAAAATTTGAGAGAGAGGCAAGGAGGGAAAAAGGTGCAATGAAATTACTTTCATCCACAACACTATGGGACCGTGCTAATTACTCTTGATGTATTAATAACTCACCTTGCTGCTGTAACTCAAGACTTTCACCGCTTTTCCATCTTCTCAAAATGTGATGAATTGGCTGGAGTTGTTTTTGCATCTGGACCAACTATTCTTAGGGGAAACAGCAATATTTTTTAAGTTGAACAGGTCAGCTGTCTTTCAGTGGGGTAGGTCTGAGGGCAGTGGTGCAGTACATTACATCACGGCTAATTGATTTTTAAATATAACGCTAAGGAGAGTATGTCAGAGAGAATAGGTCACCCTTTTTTAACTTTAAAGGCTGTCTGCACTTTAGTGTCTTGTTTTCAGAGAAAGAAGCCTTATTAGCATTGAGCACATCTTTGCTACACATGCAGTGTCACAATGTTTTCAATCATTCATTCATTCATCTTCTACCGCTTAGTCCCGTTGGGGGTCGCGGGTGGCCAGAGCCTATCCCAGCAGCTTTGGGCCTCAGGCGGGGTACACCCAGGACAATGGCCAGTTAGTCGCAGGGCTAACACTTAGAGACATAGAAATGTTTTCAATCAATAACTGTAAAAAAAATACCCAAATAATATAAATATAATTTATTTGGGCCTTTATGTGAACTGAAGTAGTCTTTGCTCATCCTTATCAAAGCTGATTCATCTAAAGAATCTCAGTGGTTTGAGAGTGAAATAACTTTCAGCTATTTTTCATTCTTTCATATATTTATCTATTTTCAGTGTTCATACGAATGTGCAATTTGTTGATAAATTGGACATTTATAAAAAGTAAGTGAGAACAATACCAACATTGTAATAATACTGTTAAGATTTTGCAGAATAAAAAGAGCATTGACATTGTTTGGATATGTGTTTTGGAACATGTGCAATGTATGTATGTGTATTTAAAGTTACAGTTAGTTAAATATTTTTTTATTATTAAATGTTACATACTGGTTGTTTAAGCCATTAAGACATGTGACCTTTGAGAGGCAGTATGTATGATGTCCATTAGAGTCAGTGAAAAGGGAAAAGCTGAGTTCAAGTGTCACTTTTAAGCCACCCTGTAACTTTTAGCCAGTAGAGGCCCACCGACCTCTCTGCAGACTCTCTGTATTGTTACAACGGCGCCATTTTACGGAAGGTTTGCGTTTTTGAAAGGAAGCCATCCAAACCGGTAAGTTTGGAAGAAAGAAGTCTTCTGAAACGGTAGGGTCATTTTACGACTCTGCTAGGGTCCAGTGTATTGGCCTATTTCTGCAGCCTCTATTGAGCCGTAAAGATGTGTCACTCATGTAATGGCCACATGTCCCAGTGACAGGAATTATATATCATTGATATTGGAGGTTTCTGTCCAGCTTAGGGTACTGTGTCAGTGACATAGGCATGATTCTGCTGCTCTCATGAGTAAGAACCATTCAATGTTTAGGAGAATATATATTTTGGGGCTAAAGTTACGTGGTGCTACTGTCTTAAAGTTACACAGGGTGGCTTTAAACTGAATGCTCATAAACAGTGATACACCTTATAGCTACAACATACACACATTTATAACCTGGCTTCTTCCCACTGCCTGTGACACAAATTGATAAAATGTTTTCACCCCAGGGGCTGATTGAACTCTACTATACAACTTACAATTTTATGGTATAGTTACAAAACAACATTTTTTATTGATAGCTTATTTTCTTGTCTTTTTCTGTGATGTGCAAAGCCAAGTGACTGTTTACCTAACCCACACATTTCAAGTTAAATGCTGTCGATTGGAGATGTTAATTATTCAGCTCATGTTTACAGACATTTCAGCTCACATCGATATCAGACATGTTCACAAGTTTATTATGTTATTAGGGCACATTGAGTGACCTTGATGTTTCCTTGAAATATTTAACACTGCCCCAAAGTGGCTATTATTGTGATGAATATTGGACTGTGCTGACAGCGCTGCGGCTTATTTATTTACCCAGCGAGAGGTATAGCACACTACCTCGCCATGACCTCATGCTGCGTCTTCTTCCCTCATTTGTCAAGCAGCACCTCCTCTGGCGGCCAAGCAGCTCCGACAAACTCAGGACTGTGAAGGCAACATGCAACTATGCAAGGTGGGTGAGATTTAAGTAAATAAACAAATAGTGGAAAGCTGATGCAGCAAATTACTTCTGTCTTGTAGAGTTTTTCTTACTTTGTGGCCTGTGGTGCGGGAAGACCTGAGTCCTCATGGGGTGATTTTAACACATGTAAAAAGTCATAACAATAACACACAGTGAGCTAACCACCTAGGTGAACTGTTCTCTACAATTGTAATGTAATATGTTCAGGTTCATAGTAAGATATAAACTGACTGAATTCTAATGGAGCAAATAGTAAATGAATAGCAGTGAGTAAACTGCCACAGACAAGCCCCGGACTAAAGTTTTCAACTATTCAAAGTGCTACCTGTTTTGTACTTTGCCACAGCTAATCTTCAAAGGAGAAATGGTGCCAGTAATATGGCATTTTTGCTCATGTACAGAACTTATCTTAATGAATGCCTGTCCCACTTTAGCAAAAGATCAAAACATGTGGCACAGCATCACAGAACTTAAGACGTCTTTGGAAACAGTGTGAGGCATTTCCCTGCAAACACTACTTTTCTCTGTCTTGTGAATTTGTGCCACTTTTTCTTCATCTTTTGTCAAAGTTACTTCGTTATGTTCTGTTCTCGTCTCTTTGTGAAACAGTGTTACTTGTGAACATTTTTTTTTTTTGGGAGAAATGTGAACTTTATAAATATTGTATGACTTTGCAAATCATTCCATGAGCCATTTATGAACAGACTGTCCTTTAAAACAAAGAACTCTTATGAGACCTGGGATTTTGTTTGTCTGAAAACGCATGAAAAATACTATACATTAGGGACAGGATAATGAGTCAGACAACCTTTATGTAATGTGCCATTATAGTTGCTTAAAACTTTATATCCATTAGCCGTAGGCCAAACTACTCTTGGCATATAATGGAATCTTTAATGAAAAACAAAACGGATGTATTTTCAAGAGGTGGCAACTGTAACAAAGATGGAAAGAGGAAACAAAGCATTAATGCTACATCCATATTTTTATGTTGTAGCGGCCCATACGTTTAACATGGTGAATGAGAGGAGATGGGCTATTGGCCATGTTGTTAAACTGCACCCTATTTTGGTTTTGTTCAGCTCCGCCACTCTCCCCCAATAGCAGTGTAGTTACCTTTCCTCCTTCTTTTATATAAAAAAAGATAAAAGCGGACCAATTTCCCACCACAAAATACTAATATGTTACATTAAATTAAAGTATGGAGCTTACCTGAAACTTTTAGCTTTGAAGTTTATTGTTGTTGACTGTAGTGATCCTGTAATTATCTCCGCCTCGTTAAACATATAGCATCAAAGCATTGTCAGCATTTATCCATTTTAATTTTATTTATTTATTTTGATAATTTTTGAACTTTTTTGCTGTAAAATAAGACGTATTTTACAGTGAAATATTTCCACATTTCCTGGTATTTTCTCCATCCTTCTTTGTTGGCATCTTTGTCAACTAATGGGAGCACTCCTTTTTACCAGAAGCGAGCTGTGATTGGCCAAAATTTCTCTGTGGGCTGATCATTCTATTTTACTTCTCACTGAATTATAAAGCCTTTATCACATCTTAAGGTCTTACTTTTTTCACAGATGATTCCTATTACAATAAGCTGTTATTAAACTGTCAAACTGAACTTTTAATGAAGACATGCAATGAAATGTACTTACTGGAAAAAACACATTGCATTGAGCTAATAAAATGCTCCAAAACACATATAACCCCATAGGCCTTGAATACATTTTGGTTGTGAATGTAGTGCCAGGTAGAAAAACACACAAAGAAAACCAGTTATCAAGAACAGGAAACCAAACCTTAATTTAGATATTAAAACCAAGTAGTGCCCTTTACACATAAGTAAAAAAAAAAAAACACAGAAATGAAGGCAGGACATACTATAATTTAATATACTCAACATTCAATTTCAAATTTAAATGTGTAGATGAAGCCTAATATTAGTTTCTTCAAAGAGCTTTACATTCCCAATAACTAGTGTGATTCTACATGTTTATTAAACATTTATAAACATCAGGGCACTTTAGCCAGTACCATGATTTAATATTTTAACTTCATGAGAAAAATTTATTTTTTATCCATAAAGCATAAAGGCAGCAGACTTGTTTTTTCTCTTTTTTTTTTCTTTTTTTTTTTTTTTAACTTCTTCAAAGCCAGTTCAAACATGCACTTCATCCCAGGCATTTCTTTAATCTCTCTCTTTTGCCCGCCTCTGCACCTCATTTTGGCCACTGACCTCTCAAATCTAAGGAGCATCTTTATCGCACACAGCTAAAAAATAACCAACAGTCCCATTCTACAGCGTCAAAGACATCCTAAATCTTAATGCTGGTCGGAAATGTTGGAGTTTGAGTGCGCATTCACATGAAAGAGTGGAAGATCTGAGGCTTGCCATAAGCTGGGCTCCAGGGCCTGAACACAGACCCTGCAGACATGCTGGGAATATTAGAGAATGATTGATGCACACAGCTGGGAACAGAGGAGAGCACAAGAATGAAGAGAAAATGCTCAAGAGTTTTTTTTTATTTTTTTATCGTGCACAGTTCCTTTGAAATGTGGTTTACAATCCTCTTCTCATCCCCATTTCCTCTAAGAACCTATAGATTATCACACAGGGCTTCTGACTCTCTCCTCTAATTGTCATGAAAAGCCACATTATATGCTTTACATGTCTATCAGCTCAAACGTAGCAGACAAACTCAGACAGACTCGCTGTCACTTTTATACAATTCTCTCGGTCAAATTAAATCAGTACTTTCAACGTGTGCAGCAAGTTTCCAGCCCAACCACTACCAGGATCCTACATATTATTATATCAAATTAAATTGCAAGCCCGTCTGGATTTGGAATCAAAATGTATGAACCCTTGCATTACGTTTTTGAATGGTGTTATAAAAACTGCCTTTTTATCAAAAATCTACAGGACTTTTTCTTACTTTTGCTTTAAACAAGTGATTTCTATCTTGCAGATTTTGTTCATGAGTGCTACCTTTTCTTCACCTGTACTTTTTATGAGTGTAACAGTATGTAACTTTACAAATGCACTCACTTCCATATTGTTCTAAAGATCCATCTGTGCATTAAGGGAATTTCCATCGTGTGAAAGGATTGTTTAAACTTTTCACAAAATCTGCATATTATAGAAAATACATTCTGTTAAAACAATTAAACAACCTTCTTTGGTTAATTTGGGAAAAAAAGACTCTACTGCTTCAACTTAAATAGAAACTTTTCCAGAAAGTTTGTCAGCAGAATGAGTTATGAGGTGTAAAGTAATTAAAACCATTATGATATGTAACTGATCTGATATCAATATTGTAGTCAAAGATTTGTCATTAGGTGGGAACCCTACAGTTGGATCCCAAATGACTGTCTTAACTGCTGTTGGAGAATTTATTGTTGGTTACGAGCCCTGACAATTCAATCAATAAATACCTTCAAGAGCAACTAACGTATTGAGTGAGTGGAGTGTTTGTTAAATAACCCATCAAATCAGGTAAACAGCTATTTACCACTTACATACAAGTTGGTACTGTATATTAAGCGATTTTGCAAAAATGTTATAATGGGTAGCACTTTTTATTTTAAATGACAAGTATGAAATGAATGAATCTGTTGTAAAATGTCTAAGGCATTAATGTGCATAAGACACCCTTTTATATTTAATTTGTGTACAAAGTTACCACTTGATGGAGTCATGGTGCACTTCAGTTGCCCTTAGTCCGACTCAAAGAAGGGGTTTCTTATCCACTGGGTCTATTAGTGTAAAATACCTTGTTCATGTAAAAGAATGGCACAAGGAAGTACTTGGTTGATACTTGATTTCTAGTTATAATGAATTTTAAAATGGTCAAAAGTACCCCTTCAATTTATTGTTCATCCAAATAACAATTTAAAAGTCTAAAAAACAATCAATAAAAATGTGTTGTGGTGGATGACTAACTATTAATGATAGGTGTCTGTGTATCTTTATCTGATCTCTTTAACCTTGAGCTGATCTCAGTGAGCTACTCATTTGTGATCAATAAGCAATCAGCCAACTTGTCTGTCCGTGCTTTGGCCATCGAAAATGTTTATGAAGCAAGCAATCACTTTTGCAAATCACTGTTTTATTTGCTGTCATCTAACCTTCACCCATGGCTCACTATTAGGCCGCCGGCATTCTGTCTGTTTGCTAATGCAGTAATTGACCTTACTGCACATTATGCATTTTCATTGGGCCGGGGAGGTTCATTGTGTTCATTACATCGTCATAACACCCACTGCACCTGTAATTCACTCAACAGGGCTGTTGTTTGCAGCCAGACATATGCTGCTAAGCTGCGTAGCACTTCCTAACTTCAAAAGCAGCTTTCATGAAAATATTTCAGTGTGTCAGCAGCAGAATATGGCTCCACAAAACCTGTCAGACAATCTTATAATGATGAACTCCACTGAAGATATTTTAATATTTGGCATTCACATAAAATTGCTGCTGCGAGATGACATTCTGCTCTAATCTTTCGTCTGCGGTGTAGGATACGTGGTTTGCTAAATCAAAAAGTGTCTGAGCAAAATCCAGGCTCAAAATGTCATGTTCCTCCAACTGAGCTTTAATAAAAGGCTTCAGTGTTCTTCCGCTCTCTGCAAGTAGATGGTGTTAAGATTTCTGCTGCTTTCATACGTTACAATAATGGCCTACATTTTACATCAATGGCAAGAGAATGGCTTCTCTTGTCAGGACCACACTAACTGATGCCAAAAGGTCATTTACAATAAAATGGTGTAGCTGAGAACAGAATAAATGTTTTCTTGCATTTTCACATTATGAAAAGAAACAAAGAACTACAGAGAGCTTGAGGTAAACTGGAATTAGTTTTTCTTCAATATCACAAAGCTTGACATAGAAACTTAGGCTTAAAGTACTAATATGAATCTGAATTCATCTGTGAACAATGTACACTAGAAACTAACTTTTGCTTCTTGAGGTGTTACAAATAAAGCTGTTTTTACTGGACCAAAATGTGTTTTTTTTATGCAGAGAACTGGCCAAAACTCACAGGAAGGGAACATTCCCACAGTGAGCAACATAAAAGGCTATGTAAAAGTAGTCCAATAGAAAGCACGCCAACTCCTGGCCCCGACCGTTTTAAATATTAATGATACAAAGCACAGGCAGTTCCTCATTGAGTCTGCCAATTGATTCCTCTTTAAAAATCAAAACCAAAAGAGACCAATACTTTCTGCTTTAAAACATTGGGGAGTTGGAAGTCCATAAAAGAATCAACTTGCACAAAACAGTGAGGCTCTGCTTGATGAAAAGACACATATAGTTAGTTCATCATCACTTAATTCTAATTACATGTATGCTTTAATGAACCCAATGCATAGGTAAGGTAACACTCAACAATATGCCTTAATATATCCCTTACATTTTTTTTTTTTTGTTAGAGACAAGACTAATGAAAAGATAAAAAGATATGGAAATATAATAAATACATATCAAAATACAGTATCCAAAGAAACTAAAAACATCTTAATGAAAATAACAAGCATTTTTAAAATATTATAAAGAAATTAACAAAAAAATCTCTTAAAAAAAAGAAAAAAAGAAACATCACTCTCATAAATAAACCACTAAAACAGAAGTTTTATTTCATTACATTTTTTGAGTTAAATATAATAAGTGCCAGTGACTTACATGGATAATCTTTATTTATATATTTTTCTTGATTAGGAGGAAGGAAAAATGGGCTGGGGAGGTTTGGTATACAGATTTAAACCAATGTGATGACTAGTTAGTGATCATTGTGTGGTTATAATGTTATGGCCAGTTACTTTTTAATTCTTACAATGAGCACTGCTGTGTAAAGAAAGGCAGGCATAAAAAAGGTACAAAAGTGATTGATAAAAGTTGTTGTACTTGTTACATTAAAAAATGTGTCCAGTTTGAACATCTGCATCAATTAAACTGATGAATTCTGATGCAGAAGACAAAACTATACAAGATGAATGAATCAAACAAACAAACAAACACAACAAATAGATGAGACAAGCCTGACAGAAAGAAGAAGTGCAGTGTGATGACAACCTGCTAGACATTTCATTTCTTTGAGTGAAAAACAACACGTCGAGACAAGTGATAATCATTGCTGTATAAACATTAACATAAGTCACAGCATCACCATCATTACAGTGGCACTGACAGGTATTTATCTGCTTTTTGTTTGACGTGTAAACAGACAGCCCTTCGTTTACATTTCTAAATGCTTGGAATGAATCCTCTGATATAACTACCGTCGTCTGACATCGGGAAAATATTGTACGGTTTTTGAAACATTTTATTTGGCTGTAGTTTTGGTTAAGTCAAAAAAATGTTTCAGTTTGTATCTGACGGCTTGCAATCATACAGCAAACCAACATATTCCTTTTAATGATTTTAAGGGCCGCATTTCCTCCCGATCATTACGGCCTGCATATTCGCTTTATTCATGTCTTCCACAGTGTGAATATGCCGCTCTCTTTGGGTTGATACACATTCATTGATCCTCAGTGACATGTTATGAATCGATACTTTTGACTTTCATGTGTGGATGATAGTGATTCGATGAACAGTACAAGCGGATGTGACTGCAGTTCCCCTTTCTCCAATCAAACCAGTTTCAAAACTAGATGAAGAAACCTTGGCCCCGCGACTTCAACATCTGTCGTCATTAAATAACAAATCAGTGGATGTGCTGCAGGTCTTCATATATATTTTCTCAATTGGTATGACCCCTTCTCATTTTTTGATAAGAGTTCAGTGTGACTTGCTCCATTTATCAGAAACTCTTTACCAAGCTGCAGCAACTTAATAAATTATTCTGTCAGATTGCAGCATTTGAATTGCAGCTCTTTCTTCCCTCTCCCCTTCAGATTTCTACTTTCACAGCCAGCACTCGTTCTTCCACCTCCTTTTTCATACTTACCCATGCATTCGCTCATATTCCCACTGCTCACAAAGGCCTATTTCTCACAGCAGGTAGCAGGTAATATCAAGGGCTATACTTTCACCATATTTTGATAGTTTGCGTGGTCAATAGAGAAAGCAGCTGTGCTCCAAAATAGCATCAGAAAGCCTTCGCAGGTAGAGGCACCCGCGATGTCTAATGCCATTTCAGATTGAGCCCATGTGGCAACTTATTGGCAAACACATTACTTTAAGTTTCTTTTTCTCAATCAATTCACTGGAAAGCTAAAAACCAATCTGGAGCGCGGCAGCTCCCATGAGGCCTGATTGATGAGTCGGAGCGGGAATGTGCATATCCAAGCAACGTTCGGTTTATATGTCCGCAAATTCCATTGGGTGGAAAATGTGGATTGAGTGAGGCCGTCATGGATTTGGCATCGCTAACTTTGGGGCAGATTGCGGCGAATGGATTGATGCTCAGTGGAAGGGATGTGACAGTTCATCTGAAGGAAGAATGGGGAGTGAGAAGGCAAAACAAACAGGCAGATCTATATAGGGATTGACAGCGCTGAGAGGCTGACAGCATGCGGGAGAACATAACACAGTGGAAACAGACAATAAAGCAACCCAGACAGAATAATTGGAAACTGGCGCAGTTGTTAAATAAGTAATTAATTTGACTAATAAGCATTTCCGAATCTACTCAATAGCTGTCTACTAAAC
Organism: Rhyacichthys aspro; assembly: GCA_036850595.1. Taxonomy (NCBI): domain Eukaryota; kingdom Metazoa; phylum Chordata; class Actinopteri; order Gobiiformes; family Rhyacichthyidae; genus Rhyacichthys; species Rhyacichthys aspro. The sequence goes on along the minus strand of CM072150.1, from coordinate 18,614,956 downwards.
AGATATTCCGTGCTGCACTTGGACCCATTCACCGTGAAGTTTCAGCACAGAGCACCTGTCTCAGTGCAGCAGGATCCACACACACAAGCCTTTGTCTGGTTTGTCTGATGCAAAAGGTTATTTCAAGAGATTTGTTATTGTTGAATTATTACTGGAAACGGATGTGGTTTGTTGGAGATTTAGCAGAGCAATTTCTGAGGGTGCTTTCAAACCAGACACATTTGGTGTGGTTAAAACAAACTCAAGTGGGGTTTTCCTTTGTGCTGGTGTGAAAGCTCGCAGTCAAACTCTGGTGCAGAATAAAGACCTGGGTCTCATTCCATTTCGAAGCACACGCTGGTGCCCTTTGATTGTTGTGAGAACATGAACCTGTCACGATCTTGCCCAACTGCATAAATAAACACATTTTGTGAATTAAACAGGCTCCTGCAGCAATGAGCGCAGTAGATAATTCAGAAATATGGCAAATTTAAGTCAGACATGTGTTTATTTTGCAACACCAGTGTCTTTTCTTTTTACAGCATGCATTTTGCATAGCTTGAGATGATGAAAAATCCGAACTGCTGAAGTGAAAATACATGCTCTTTTGTCACATACGTAATTGGAGCAGATTTCAAAAGTGCTGTGTGAAACCAGCAGTCAGACCAAACAGATGCGATGTAACAAGGTTTGCTCCAAAACTGTGCTCCATACTCTGCATAAGTACATCCTAAACAGATGTGCGTGGCCAAACAAGACAGGTATCGTGATGACGAGGCCATATTTTGGATATCCCTTGATTAATAGATGGTAAACAACATATGGCCTAAACATTATGGCCACCATTTGCCCCCCTGAGTGGTTTACTAGACTTCTACCACTATCAGTAGAAGTTGTGGGCTCTGACACTACACTCTTAAGGATGTGGAGCCTCAGTGTATTGGATGTACAGCCTTTGTCAGTGTTGCTCAAAGTCTGACCAATTTTTCTCCTCATTAACTTAAAGAGCAATATGTCCTTTCTGTCAGAAATGTTTAGATGATGCAAAATCCAATCTGTCAGATTTTAAATTGCACTTGGGCTTTACCAAGAACATTATGGTGAAAAGTTTATAAAATACCTTTAATCTCCTCTTGAATCTAATATTGCAGCCTGTCAGTAGAGTTGACCTTTAAACTATTAAGGATTTTATGGGGAAGGACACACTGTAAATAACATTAGTGCATCAGGGAATTCTTTATGTTTTAAATGATGTTATTGTACAATTATAACCGCACAAGCTGGTAGCCCATTTTATAGCAGTAATAAAAAGCATATTAATTGTATATGGATTGCAAAATTGGTATGTGGTGTGGCGCTTCTTTTCTGGATTTCTGCCATGTTTGTGTTGGAAGCCTGCTGCCTTCGGAGCCTAGCAGATTACCTATGTTAACTGCTGCCTGTATTTATTCACCGACTGTCCCTGTTCTTAGCTTGAGACCCACTGTGCCAGTTGTGCTGCTGCTCTCTCGCTGCAGCCACTGAACTGCTGCCAAGTATCACAAGTGGCTGGCAGACTGGCAGATGTAGGTAGGCCTATATAGAGAAAAGACATGTCTGAGAGTGCTAACTATTGTATCTATCCAAGTGAGAAAGGTATAATAGCAGTAGAGTAAGGTTTGCTGAGCCACTTATGGACGACAAATGAAGCCGGACGGGAACAAGATTTTATGTGCTGACAACTGGGAAGCTGTAGACAGAAAAGGAGACTGCAGACAGCCTGCAGAGGTAAGACAGGTAGCTCAATTAACACATACAATGTTAAACCCAGAACGAATATCATCTTAGCACATATTTCCTAACAGACGTATGTGCACAAATGTACATCTCTCTTCTTTGTGTAAAGGTGTGAAAAGTCACAATTACATTAGCATTAAGGAAAGGCAATCTCAGGTATGTCTAAATTCTGTTACACTAAAATTATAGGAGAATTTTGCAACATTTTCAAAACAGAACTGGTCTTTTAAGTTAGCAGGACAAAACTGAATTTGAATTTGAAGTTGAAGTCAGAGTGCAGGCATTACCTCTTTTATTTATTTATTTATTTATTTATTTTTTAATGTGGCTACATTTATATTGAACCCACTGAGTTGAAACAAAAGGAAATAAGTTATTCATTTTTTGGGGGGAAATGTGTGAACTGTACCAAAGGGTTCTTTCTAATAAAAACAAATACAGTTTTAATTAAACTTACTGTACAGATATTGGTACATGCAGGCTACAAACTGCTTTTTGTCATAATCATCATCAACCTCAAAGTACTTAAAGTCCTTTTGATAGTTTACAGACATGAAATGAAAAATTAGTTTCACCATATTCCTCTCTAAGTCTGAGTGATGGGGCACACTACCATCTCATGACAACACATCAATCGCTATGTGTTGATATTATTTATCACTAAAAATATTATTGATCAAACTGGGCTGTCTGTCTCACAAGTTCAGAAGTGAGTGGATGTATTTGTTCCTAGTCATGTGCTTTAGTGGATAGACAACAGGAGGCATAACAGTTTTACTTATGAACACATTTATTGCTAAAAAATATAATCCATTGCTCTGTTTATATATTATTAGGTTTACTACCCCTCTGAACAAACACTGTGCTCTTTATACATTTATCTTGTATTAGGTCACACAGTCACATGCTTTAAGCTGGGTGTTACATTCTTTTTTAGTAAAACAGCACATGACAACAATCCTAGAACAATAAATAATTTAAATTTGGATGAATAAAAAAAAAGTATTGTGTGAAGGTGAGGAGCATGTGGCTTGGGAGCGCGAGGGTGGGAAGGATGTCTGCACTAATCAGTAGGTTACCCGCAGGGATCAGTCTGCACAGGCAAGGACTCCTGAATGAGAGAGCGCCAGAGGAAAGGAGGGCAACTTAGGGGGAAGGAAGGGAGAAATAATACAAAACATTAAAAAAGACCTGAATAAAATCCTAAATAATGAAACAATAGCGTTAGCAAGGGACAGGCACAAAGACAGACGGGGTTAGCACCAATGGAAGACAAAGAGAAGTGTAGACGTACATTTCATGTCATGCATCTTAAGTGAGAAGTGTGGGCATGAGGACTGAATAGTGAAATCAAGATTAGGTATTAGGCATGCCAGGTAGGTCTTTGTTGGAGAGCTCTTAGAAATATTTAAAAAGGTTACTGTATGAATAAACATAGCTTATCAAGGTCCTTTCACGCGGGGGGAAAGAAAGATCCTAATGAATAATAAAGAGCTGATGTGACAGGAAAGCGGGCCTCGTGCACCGCGGCTGTCCCGCTTTAATGCTGTAATGGAACGTTTCCTACAGGACTTTTTAGCGCAGAGGACAAAGGCATAAACATTAAAATGTGGGGAGCGGGGAGGAGTCAATATTGTAAAGCGCCGTTGTTATTCATCGCGGAGGCTGCAGATGGACTGTATATTAGGAGCATGGTGTTCCCTGAAGAGCACCCGCTGACACATGTTCAGACAGCCTTATTCAACTGCTCCCAGGGCCTGTGTTACAGTTCTGTCACACACATGTAGGACATCGAAACAGCAAGAGGAGCAAAGAAGAAAGGATCCTCCGCTGGTACCCAGAAGTGGTTCTTGCATAATTTTTTTATAAGCTGCAGTTTGTGTAATGAAATAGGCCCTGACATGCATGTTAATTGCTCACTGTACATTAAAACAAAAGGAATTCTCTGAAGTGGGAGACATCCCTGATCTGTGCAGAAAAATAATCCTGCTCATTAAAGCGACTGGAGCAACTTCAAGAGATAGACGTGAATAACTTTAGAGGACGAGTTCAGTATTTGAATCATTGTGGTGTGTGGAGGTAGTAAATTACCCACACACAGTGATTACTTCACTGGTGTATAAAAAGAAAGGTACTAAAATATACAGAAACGGGTTCTTTTTCTCACTTTTGAATATGAATGTAATAATGTGGCAGCTTGCTTACACTAAAGGTTCCCCAACATTACGCACACTGTACCTGATATTATTTTTCTTCTAGTTGGAAAATGGTTTAAACTTCAAATAGTGTACTGTAAAAGCAATAATTTGTGAAAAACAGGCTTTATGATGCCATCTACTGTTTATTATATAGGAATTTTAATAAATGAAAACCTCTATTCAGAAAAGGAAAACCATGGCAAATCACATGCTTGAAAAAGGAGCGCTGGTTTGCTTGTCATATGACGTTCCAGGAAGTTGTATGTGTATTTTCAGCGCTGAATATATCTTTTAACACAGAGAAATAGCTCAAAAAAGAAAAGCAACAACAGAGAAAAGGAAGGCAACGTAAAATGCTGATAAATACTGTCAGTTTAATCACGTTATATTTAACAAGGGGGAGATAGGTGCCTTACTGACTCTGAAGTTGCACGTAAGCTAATGGTAAGCTCCAAACTTGACTTAAGTGAGTTTGGTGGAATGTAGTGTAAAATCAGGTATAGGAGCTTTAATGCATTTTGTTTTTCTTCAATAAAGCAGAACAAAAAATGATGTTGTGAAGTTGTAAGTAAGTAAAATTTGTTTTTAAAGATTAAATTTACTTGCAAGTTGTAGAGGAAAACCAGAACATCAGAATGCAGCGTCCAAATACCAGTGATAAAGTCTTGGGTTTTATTCCTCATCCACTGCCCTAAGCTGCCTGTTAACATCTGGAATTTACATCTAAGAGTATAGTTCACAATTCTCCACTTGGATTTGATTTATTCATCTGACGTCAAGAAATGATTTCTTGACTACAGCCTCTGTTTAGAAAGACAATGTGAAACAAAGTGTAGAACCTTCCTTGTATTCATCACACACCTGTTGGAGACACCCTGCCATTAGATTTACATGCTTTATCTCAGCACAGGTGCCTTAGAGATCATACAATCTGCAGCACTTGTCATTGTCAAGTGCATTCAATTCCTTACAACAATAACAACGGCATCATAAAGCCTTTCTTTCTGGAAGGACTTGAATCTGATGCTGGCTTTAGGATGAAACCACAGCAGTAGAGTCAGAATAGACAAGATGATTTTATATGCCCCACTTGTTAAAAGGCAGCAAAGTGCCAATACCATCTGACGAGGCCCTGAATGCCAGGTTTGAAGTCTGCTGCATATGTGTAGTTTGCAGCATGACTCATCCTCAGCCTGCATTACCGTTGTTCTGCATGTGGTCTCATTTTCCATTACAACCCCCATGACCCCCGCTGTTCAACCAGCTTCTCACCTGGTCAGAGTCAAAATCTTGTGACACTAAAAAAGCACATTGGACACAGGCATTCATTAATATTTCTAATTAGGCTAAAAATGTATGCGGTAATAGGTAACTGTGTCAAGTGAGTTTCTTCTTCATACAACACACTGAAGTCATGTAACCACTTGGATTTTGAATTTGATTCCGTTTTGTGTAATTCAATATGAAGGCCGTGTGACTACATTAAAGTCTCTGTCCATAGGGATGACTTCAAACCATTAGCTGTATTAACTCTTAGATAAAAAGAGCTATATCGAGGCACCATCAAAGGTCTGACGATGAGATTCTGTAAAAGTGTTAGATAGGCTGAACTGACAAGTAAAAAAAAAAAAACTCCTTTATCTGCAAAAATGTATATCTTATGACCTAGAGCTTTAAGTATCATGTCCGCCACCTTGGCTATAATTCTTTTCTTTTTAAGGCAAGGTTTCTCCTGTCTTTGTTCTCACATAAAAGTGCTGAGGTGTTAGGTGCTGAGGTGCCTATCAAACATTTAACAGGCACTTTCCTTTTACCAAATGATGACCAGGGTGAACTTTTTTTAAATTTTTTGAGATTTACTTTTTAGGTCAAAAAAGGACAAAAAAAAATCTAAATAATATATAAAAATATATATAAAAACATTTAAATGTGCTATGAAAATATGCTTATGAAACCTTACAATATATAGAAATAGAAATATTGAATAAATGATGTTACTATGTGAGGCTATACAAAAGGGTAATTGCATTGAAAATGTGTGAGCTATGGGTAATTATCACTGCCTTGCTCTGTTATATGAGAAGTTAAAACCTTCTAAAAACATTCTGTAGAGTCAGCCATGTCATCATGACCACAAACAGTTGGTGCAGTATGACTTTTTGTCAATAAAGATGTGTTGGAATTAATTAAAACTGCCAATTGTAATGGCCTGTCTTTTTACAGAGGCCAACATTAGTTGAGTGGGTCAGACTATTTCCAAAACTGCAACTGTTGTGGCCTGTTGTATGTCTGCAGTGGTCAGAATTAACATATTGCAAAGAAGAAAAAGTGCCACAGGGCATGTGCAGTGTGCTGGAATAACAGTCCGACACATGGAGCCCACACTTCCTGAACTTAAAGGACCGCTGCTTACACCTTGGTGTTGTTAGTATTTGTTTATTTCGCTCATATTTGATGTAAACAGAGTTTGCAAATGTAATTTTCTGCCTTTAGATATCACCCTTTAGGTGTTGTTTGCCACAGAGCTGGAGGGAAGATAAATGCAGAGGCTTTTAAGTGACAAGAGAAATCAGTGTAAATTTAGGTGTGGTCTGCAACACTGTTGTTTTAATTGTGCAGCAGCGTGAGCAGGAGAAGAGGGGGCTGTTCAAGACTAAAATTGTGATGAAGTAGGTGAGTGGGCACTTGTTTATGTGTTTTCAAGCTGGCCATGTAGATTTAATGGAAGTTGTGATGCAATATGTGCAGACCTTTTTATGCTCACTGCAAAAATGAAATGTGTTTGGTGTCTCACACAGTTTATGTCTTGTGCCAAGATGAGAATACTTTTCTGTAAACTGTGGATGAGTACCTTTTCATGGCTGACCTTGGGAGGAATTTTCCAGACATTCTGCTGTAGTTTTAGGTGATAGTAACATCTTTAAGTGTGCTCTGGGTGTTTTACTGCCACGAGTATTCCCTACCTTCCTTGTTTACAATCAAAACAAGCCAAATTAATTCTCAGAGACTGAGAGCTTAAGTGCTTGGAGCAGAATCTGCAGTGGGACTGAAAATGTATTCTGCACTCGCACACAGACATAAAATGTCAGTCCTTCAGCCAAATAAAATTAAATGCTCAACAGACTTATTGATGAGCCACAACTATAAATGAAATGAGCAAGCTGTTTTAAAGGTCGACTAAACAAACATATACCACATCTCAGACTGTTACTGAGAGATGTGTGTGCTTTCAAGGCTTTCATATCATTTGCTTAATGATAGTCATTGTCACTGAATTACAGGGAACTCATGTCATAGGGCTCCCTTTTTAAATGCATTTATATCACAAGTAATAAAAATAAAATGTAAGGGATACGGTAAAGGCTTAACTCTCAGCAAGAACAAATGTGTCTTTTCATAAACCTATCGCTCCAACATATATAGTATCCATTCTTGTCAGCAATACATAAATGAAATAAAAAATAAAAATGTTTCCAAGGAGAAAAACTGCATCTCAAATGAACAGTACAGAGATATAAATTTAAACTGGCTTATTAGTTATTAGTGTTTTACAGGAAAAATAAGACACGTTATTACATTATAAAACAATATAGACAAATGCAGCACAGAAAGTTGAGGTAATGTCCTTTATTTTCTAACAAATATGTTACAATGATATAAAGTCAAACCTTACTTTTATCAAACTTGTCAACTTTGTGTTGTGCTCTTCTGTTTCCCACAGAAAAGCGTTTGATTTTGTGCACATATTGACTACCCAAACCTACATCCTGTATAGGGAGAAAAAGCGAGTGCAAAAAGTACTGGCTACTGTATGTGTGTTGATTTGGCGATTAATGTTGCTGAATCAAAGCCCTATATTTAGTGCCAAATACGCAGCAGTTATTTATAAAACTAACATCAGAGGATAATCCTGCGCTATTTTTGAATTTCATCAGCTAAATGTGAACCGCTGAACCAAGACAATTAGAAGTGCTCGGCGCTCTGAGAGAGATAACATATTCAGACAGAAAGAGAAAGAAATAAGTATTGCTTACTCATATGCTCTTTGTGTGCTCGGGGAATTTAGCAGTCCTATTATTGTGTTTACTAATTTAGCATTAGTGAGTCAATTGTTTTACTTTGTTCATGTCTCAGTAGGTCTGACCCTTCATCGACTTGACAAAAACACCATATGAGAAAATGCAGGCCGATATTTAAAAAAATCCCATAATGAGATAATGGAGTTAAGCCAAATTTCATGAAGTATTAAGTCTCATATACAGCAAATAAAACCCCAAATTTGCAGCTGCATACAACATAATACTTACTGATGATATGATTTTTTTTTAAGGCTGCACTATAGACTTTTCACTCTACCTTCCATTTATCTCATTAGTAATGTGTGTAAAATTAGAACTTTCTTTTAAACATTAAATCTAAAGCTGCATGTTGCATGGTTGACTTGGTGTACAGGTTTAGCATCATACTTAAAAAGTCAAAAGTCAATTCATTTATTTATTTATTTATTTGAGCCTATTGTGGCTGCTTAGGATAAAAGGTGAGGTACATCCTGGAATATCACCAATTAATCATAGACTTAGAGACATATATGCATGTCTTTACCATCATGGGCAGGACTCAAAACAGAAATTAGCATTCAAATTAAAAAGAGGAATGATGGCAGCACAATATTTAACACCAAAGTAAAATAATAAAGAAATACACTGACTACAAACTCCCTCAACTGCTCAACTCAAGTCTTTTGGAGCTGAAATTTATTGCTGCTGACATTTATTGCTGCTAATTACACAAAATTCCAAATGTATGGTAAAGAAAAAAGAAAAAAAAAAGTCTCTCATTAATAGAGTAAGCAGTTCTTGGTGATAATTTCAATGGTTTGGTGTTCACAGCAGTGGAAAAAAGAGTGCATAATATATGTTAAAAATATACTGTTGTAAATACACACAAAAGGAGCTGTATAGAGCCTTTATGTGGACCAGAGTCAACAGCACAGGTTAAGTAAAGTGCCCATGGCCATTAGAGGGAAGCGGGCAGTGTGGACTCACAGTGATAAAAGGTCAAGGAGCCAGAGGTCTGCGGAGATGCCGTCTGAACAAAGCGACACTGGCAGGTAAAATTAAAAACACCCTGTCAAAACGCAAACAAAATTAACGGCCACTTTAATCCCTCGGGAGGCCTGATTGCAGCTGCGTATCTGCGCCCCTGGCCCCGCTCTGGCAGAGGAGTCAAACATAAGGTAAGTGAAGTGGAGAACATGGCGAGGGCTGGTGGGTGGCAGACACAGGGCAGAAGGGTGCCAGGCTGCCAGTCCCCCCGGCGGACATGCGGGGTCATAGGTCAATGGAGAGCGCGTCTACGCCCGGATGAAACAGTCCTCGACATCCAGCGGCACGAGGTCTTACAAGGCTCATTAGAGAAGAGGCGGCGAGCTGTTTAGACCTCTCTCTTTGTGCTAAACTGACACAGGCACTTTTGTTTCCATGGTGAATTATACTGCGCATCTGTCGGATTGGAAAAGAGGTGCTGCTATAATGCTGTTACTGCTATGATGCAACGTTTTGACGGATGTGCAACAAACAAATAATAATGTTGTGTGTTGTGGTGGACAAAATAATGTAAACACCTGTCACACACTGAATTAACACAAATTGAATGAATTACAAAGATGAGGTTCAGAAAAGTTTTGTCAACTTTCAAAACAACTTCCCTGGACATTAGACATTTGTTCATTGGCCCTTCTTGTCCTTTAGTGACACAGATGATGTATTACTATTGGATCAGTCTGTCTGTAGATCCCAAATAGTGGATAGATAAAATGAGAAGAAAGCACCCCAGTCAGCTTTTCACTAATGCAATGGGGAACTGCAGGTCAAACAAGTTCATCTAATAAAATCAAAAACTGACAATGAACCCAAACAATCATGGATAATGCAAAATAGAGTTCACCTACTCCTATTTCTCCTGTCATTGTTTGTGTTGTTTGAAACATTGTAAAGAACAAACAGTCTCTTTTCTGAGCAATTGCTTCAGACTGTTAAGAGAGTGACAGGATGCAAATAAAGTGTAAATTGTTTCTCTAAAAGCTGAAGAAATAAGACAGAGGATGGTCTCAGATAACACCAAAAAAAGGTATTATAAAGCAACACCTATCAGGGCACTGCAGCACTGTAATTGTCTTAGTTGGATTATGATTTAGCCACTATAATTGAAAGTATTTTTCAATGTAAATTCCTTGAGCATTTAGATGTAGGGCTGCCTGGTTGCCATGGTTTTCAGAAAGCAAATGAGAAAAAAGTAAACTTGAAACTCTAAGGATCTACTGTCCCTGAATCACAGTTGAAGAAGGGCTGATGCAACGGTTGGGTGTGTTTAGTTTAGTTAGTCCATGTTATTCTGTCAATCATGTTGACATTCACAACACTGTTTTTCATGGGCTTATGTAGTCTGTGTAGAGTCACCTATAAATGCATGCTTGAGTTGGTGGATCTAAAGAGCGAATAGTGAATGAATGCAAGGGTGAGGTCGGCTGTCTCTAAGTGCTAACCCTGCGACTAACTGGTAAATGTCCCTTGTGTACTGCGACTCACTTACAAAAAGTGTGTATTATGTTCTAGTTTATTTTGACAACACCATTTCACAACAAATCATAATTTAGGCTGTTAATCTTCATTGTGAAACCCTGCTACATTATTTTGGTTGAAATGAAGTTTGTAAAATTTAAGGAAGCATCATTTTCTACTGTGAACACTGGGTTGAATTTGCTTTTCTTATTGTAAGTGACTTTTGCATAACAACTACAAAGGCGTCCTGCCCATACTTCCATTAGCACGTTGTTCCCCGCGGAGTGTCGTCAGAAAGAGAAAATGGCAATGACATTTTTGAGGTGCTGATTGCTGATTGCTGTCACACAGAGAGATTGTTTTGCTATATATAAATGTCTTTTTATGTGGCTAGGTTTGAAGGGGAATTTGCACAACTGCTATTTGAGTAATAAAAACTCAATCAGCATTTGCCATTAAACAAATGATTATAAGAAACAACAAAGCCCCACACGTACATGTGGGAAAAAAAATAAATAAATCGTTATTAACTTATAAAACAATAAATATCAAATTCTGCTTTATACAAATGCCCTCCCATTGTTCTCTTGGACATTACACGTTAGTCCAGATAAAGAGAAAAAAAGAGATTTACAGCTAAACTAATGTGTTTTTCACGCTTAATTATTTCACCAGATTCCCTCGAGACGTAATGAATTTGGTCCTGGTGCTCGAAAAGAAATAATGTTGGTTAAAAATATCAACATTTTGAGGGCATATACTGTGTTATTAATTTCTAATAGAAAATCTAAATCATGCTTGCTTCCTCTGGGGTAGCATTTCCCATTTGTGTAATTTGGAACATACCTAAGGAGGTCAGTAATGGTCAAGTTTTCTCCCTACTATGCAAACAAATTTCTTCTTCTTCTTCTTCTTCTTCTTCTTCTTCTTCTTCTTCTTCTTCTTCTTCTTTTTTTTACTATATGACAGAGACAGTCCAGTGACAGTTTTAGCCTTTGGGATTTCTTTAACCGTTCATTAGTAACAAGTCTCCTCAGGCAAACTGTTCTGGCATCAGCGCTTAAATGTGAAAAACAGTAACAGCTCAGTGCTTCTTCTTTGCCCACCTACCCCCTGCTGATGTGCCTCCTCATGGCCCTGCTAGTGTCAAGAAATAAATTGTCATTTCCCCTTATGCAAGTGAATTATTGGTAATTAATTTCCATTTGAAATCTACAGTCTAATTAACGGGTTTGAAACTGCATCAACACTGGTGATAACCACTGTTTTATTAATAGAACATGCCTTTCACAGAGTCTGCACACAAAGCCAAGGCAAAGATGGATGTCTTGGCTTTAATTAACCAGAATTATTTACTGACTAGGGCTGGCTTATGGGAGCATCACTCATGTAATGGATATATTAGCAGAAGACTGAAGGGATTAGCTTGTGTGGAATTAACAGACTGTGGGCAGTTCATCATGAAGACTGAAGGTGCTCAATATTTCATCAAACTAACATTGAAGTGAGTGTTGTACTGGCACACATTTGAGTTTCTTGCACATGTGGTCATCCAGCAAAAATGACTGCTTTGACAAGATGGATAACATGATGGAGCCATCTGGTATACATAATGAAATCCATGCCAAGCATTTCACAAAACCTAAATCTTCTTTATTGTTTGCCTTTTTTTACATCACATTTTCTTGTAATAAAGCTGCCAGTGTTTGGATTCCAATAGAATATACAGCAAATAAAAATACAGTAGGTATGTAGGTACAACTGCCAGGAAATAAATATTATCATGTCAGAGACTTGAGAGTTGGATTCTAGAATAGCCTGAGGAAAAAAGCAGGCTACTTATGTGGTCAACATAGACTTTCTTGTCAGCTTGTGTGGGTCTTTTTAACAGTTTCCAGCAAAACACTAAAATACACAATTTTCACAACTCCACATGTTTAAAGTGTTGCATTTAGCTGTTGTTCTATCAAAACCAGCAGGAGATAGCAGTATTATACAATGTTCTCATTCCCTATAGGCACTATACACAGACTCCAGGACCTACAGGCGTTCTAGTGTGATATTTTAGTGCAAATAAAACATGTCTAAGGTGCCATGCCGACTGTACTCTAATGTACTCTGCAAAACTTTCACACTATCCGCGTCTTCTTTTTATCATTGTTAAACCATGAAGCAGGATCCTCAGAGTTCAGCCGTCTTTCAGCTGTCAAGTCATCTATCAAGTCAAGTTCTAGTGATGTCCTCTGATCTGCAGCTCCTTCTTTTCTGCTCCTTACAACCTGAGCAGCACAGCCTTTGGTTTTACACTCTGGTAGAAGTATAGTTACACAGTATTTCTTTGTCAATGCATGTGTTTTCCCATCCCAAAGAAAGTCTTTTGAATATACCCCAAACAATGTATCTGCTCTTATCGTAACACTCTCGCAACTCTCTTATTTTTTTCGGCTCATCTCTAATGTTAAGATGCCCTTTTGGTGAAGTACGTGTTTTGAAAGGCGCTTTATGTGGGGCTGGAGTTATTTTCTGAGACAAGGTTATTGATTGTTTTGGTTCAGGGAGCAGGCAGTGCATTTACCTTCACTTTCAAATCTCAGTGGAAGTGAAACATGCTTTGCAATACTACTGGACGGGTCAGGAAATGCTGGGACAACCTTTTTGAACCAAAGGCTTGCGTTTTATTCAATACAAGACAATGCACAATATTTAACATAAGTACAGTATGTCAGTCTTTATAAGCTAACTGTACAGATTAATCTTTATCCTATGGCGCGACACCTAGAAACATTAAAAGCTTAGTTGATAATTGGTTAGCAATCAGTTTGGTCAGTGGACAAGTTAAAACACATAAACTATAAATAGAAGTAATTACCTTAAAGGACACTGCTGCATGTAAATGACAACAGTGTGTGGGTAGAGTGACACAATTAGTCTGGCATTTAATACACTAGATTGCAACGGAATACAAGATAATATTCACACCAGTTAATTTATCTAAACTTTCATTATAATTAGAGCCGACTATCCTACATTAGTGTCAAATGACAGTTTCATATACTGTAAATACCGCTGATGGCTGTTAATTGAGACTATTGGAAAGTACAAATGACCTTAAAGACACACACAAAGAAGTATTGTTAAGAAACAGCAAATGGCAATGGTTATTTCTGTGATACATAGGTTAGCTCACTGCCACAAAACTGTAACAAAGGGTGTGTGGCTTGCATATATTGCCCGAGCCTGTATGGTATGATAGGTGTTTTTTTCATTCTCTCACAGTAAAGTAGTAGGTGCACCCCCTGTGTCCACAAATAGGCTCCTACTGGTTTTAATTTTATGTGGGTAATACTGTACATTAAAAAATGATGAGATACTGTCTGAGAAGAGGGGGGTCTGAGCATGTCTTCCCTCACCCACCTCCCGGATAAGCACATGGATGGATGGATGAGACATACAGAGTACATTTCAATCCTTAATCCATTAACATTTTGTCACGTGACCTTTATTTTGCCTTTATTATAAAAGGTCAGCTGGGTGCCATTTCTATGAAAAGAGAATTTAATGCCATAGACCAGTTACCCAACATAGTGCATTTCCTCATAGCAGATAACTGACACTGTTGTTTATCCAACCCAAGACATATAGACACATATAGATTATTTAATTGTGAGAATAACATTGGATTTATTACAATGAGATCTTTTATTGTGAAGAAAACAGGAGTAAATGCATGAACAATATAAATGTTAATTATCTTAAACATACACACAATTATATTAAATATACATACTAATGCTTCTTTAAAGTTACATTTGTATTCAAGACAGCTAACACTTACCAAAGCAATTAATAATGGTGGTGCTATGTGTGAATTGAGTCTGGCATTAATGAATGCTCAGTTGTCCACACTTAATGCTAACTTAGATCAGCCTCTGCCTCCACAATTGGTGGCCCACATTTATATGGTCTATGTGGTCATATTTTAACTTGTGGTAAATGTCAGATGTTGTTGCTATGATTCATGTGAAATGCGAACAGCTGGAAATGGTAAACATAAAATGGCAAAATCAGCAGGAGATTGGTCTGTGTTTGCAGTTGTGCCGCTGCGTGGTCACCGCTGGGCTCTCGTTGGCGTTTATTTAACATGACACATTTCAACAGCACCTGGGGAGCAAGGTCATGATTGCACACTAACTAAACACACACACACACACACACACACACACACACACTCACACAGACGCACACACAAGAGGCTTCATGAGCACAAATCCTCTTTCAAAGAATGATTCATTTCATTTTGGCATACCTGCTGTTTTTTTCCACAAAAAAGAAAGCCACTTCACTTGAAATCCTGAAGGGTTACATGTTTTTAATTATTGAGATTCAGGTGAGGATTAGCATTTATTCAGCCTGACCCTTCAGTCATGAGTGGGAGTGGGCCGTCTGTGAGGGAGAGGCAGAGGAGAGCGTGGCTGGGGGCTGGCGGATTCAGGGACAAAAAGCTCAGTGAAGAGACAGACGAGTGGATGAGGATGAGGAGGCTCAGTGATTCACATGCAGCACAGGAGGCCTCCTTGAATCACCCCCTCCCCCGAGTCCCGGGAGGGCATGGGGGAATTGATGAAACGAGCAGGAAGGCCTAATTAAAGGCTCTCAGCTCAAACGCATTGATGTATTACATCTATTATGCCACAGTTCGATAGGTCTGCCAGGCCGCGGCTGCCGTGGCTACTGAGTCCCGCCAAACAAACTGAATAAATAATAGCAGCTGAGGGGGAGACAGAATGGGACGGGAGGGGAGATGTAAGTTCAACAGGCACAGTGCTTAAGAAGCTTCCTCTAGCTATAAGCATGTTAAAAATGCACTGAGATTTATATTATATATGTAAATCTCATTTGGCAATGCATATGACAGATGTAATGAATGGAATAAGCCTGTATCAATGCTGAGCCAAAGATTGTTTACTGACATTTTTCAGCTCCATTTAAGCTGCTATGTAGATGCAGAATGGTGTGTCCACTGGCCATGGATGTATTGACAGTGTCGTTAATGGGACACTTATCTTGAATATATTTAAAATGAACAAAATGGGTCATTTCTACCATGTTTGCAGAATGGAATAACATGTTTTTTTAAAGAAATTGTAAAAAAAAAAGGAATGTATGCTTTTAAACACATCCCACTGCACACACTGTAACTGACGCTAGCGTTGTATCATTATGCAAAAGTTACACTATGCTACTAAACGCGACCAGTGCAATGCTATTTGATTAATGTGAGTGTGTTGGCTGTTTAGCGGACTAAAGCTCATTTTCCAACACATGAATAGCTTTGAGACTAAAGGTCAAATCCACTAACAACTTAACTGCTTATGGATATTAGCGTGTTTGTCACTTGGGTTGCATAGGAGGAGTGGCGGAGGTAATGGGGTTGAGTTATGCGTTTAGGTTCATTAGGGAGGACACAAGGCGGAGGGGACCTGACGCGTGGCTACTGGAGAAAAATGTGCATATAGAGTGAAATGTAGAATAAGCAGAAGGGCATCGGCTCAGCGAGTGAAAAGAGAAAACGGAGCATGAAATGATTGTATAGGGAGGGATTGAACATAAAGGAAATGCACTTTACATGGGAGATATAAAGATTAAAGGCTGTTTTTACCTTTCACTGCCTCATATACAGAGTTGTTATGGCTAATTTACGCAGTTCATCCTGATGCGGTTCCTGTCACCTCAGCAAAGCCACTGTTTTGTTTACTATTTAATCTCCCGCTCAAATCACACGCACATTTTCATT
Organism: Rhyacichthys aspro; assembly: GCA_036850595.1. Classification (NCBI taxonomy): domain Eukaryota; kingdom Metazoa; phylum Chordata; class Actinopteri; order Gobiiformes; family Rhyacichthyidae; genus Rhyacichthys; species Rhyacichthys aspro. The sequence continues at coordinate 18,598,649 of CM072150.1, read as the reverse complement.
TTTACTTACCTTTCAAGTTGAACTGTATTGCTCCCGAAGGGGAACTTGACCTGCTCCACATAAGATACATAAAACATAATAAAACACATATGCTAAAATCTCTGTTATGAGCTCCCATAAATAACGTTCACATAAAAGTGACACCGTCAAATAAAACCTTGAGCACATCCAGCCATCACATCCTCAGTCTCAGCTTTTTAGTGCACTTTCAGCACTTAGTTCACAAGGGTGGCCTTTTTCTTCCTTCCTACATTCCCTTTCTTTAGTTTTTTTGTTAATTCTGCCATTGTTTGTTGCATGTACGTGACACTTGTTGCGAAAAATGCACTTCCTGAACGCTGGTGCTTTGTAACACCAGACAAAAAACCTCAGTGAATGATCTATTGGTGGCTTTCCAAATGCCACATACAGAGCTGTTGACGCTGAGATGAAGGCTGTAAGCCATAAAGGACATGAGGTGGACTGTGTCGGTGCAATCCAGGAGCCAAACACATATAGAGCAAGATATAAAAAGCAGGACGGCGACAAAATTCAGTAGGAGTGCTTTTTGGTCCTATCAAAGTGGCCCAAGTCTTCGGTGTGCGTTTGTCTCTTTGTGTCAATGTGTGTGGTGTGTAAATATATGTCTTCCCTCATCGAGCACACGGAGGAGCAGATTTGCGAGACAAGCTCGAGCAGTTGCCTTCACAGCAGTGGTGAGATTGGAAGCGAGTGCTTTCTGAGCCAGTGTGACTGATGGCGTCTGTTAGTCGAGATGGCCACAGAGAGGACGTCTTGTATTGGCAGCAGGGGGAGCAAAGCCGGAAAACGGCGTTGTCCTTGGAGACTGTGCTGAAATGACTCGACAAGCAGGGCTGGTGTTTCCATTCACAGTCTGCTCAACCTCCTGACACTTTTCTCACTCCCACCTCTCACTTATTATGATGCCCTTTAACACTCCCAGTCTTCTCTCTTACCTTCCATCGCCTCTTTAACATGCTGTCTATACCTTTAGAATCAGAATCAGAATCAGCTTTATTGTCCAAGTGTATAGCACAGGTTCTGGCAGGTGTTTTCACTCTGGTGCTATACAAATTACACAATGACTATATATAATGCAGACAGTAGTGCAAAAAATACAGTTGTGGATGCTCTGTTATGTAGTCTTTATAGTTACAGTTTAACCATTTAAGATAGTAATTGCGTTGGAAAGAAAGTGTTCTTGGTTTGTGACTGAATGAATCAATCTCAGCAGTTTAAACAGTCCATGTCCGAGTCTCAAATGACGTTGCCTGCCCTCTTCATGGCTCTGTTACTCTGTGTTGGGTGTTTATGTCTGAGCCAGTTATAAACCAACTGCTGGTGGCACAGGCCATGCTACATACAGCATAAATTTCATTTCATTTTCATTTATTTAAACAGGAAAAAGTAAAAGTAACATAAATGCTATACAATCAATCAGGCCTGACTCAGGTGGGACCGGTTTCCAGCAGGTTCCTATTCTGCAGCACAGAAACCAACAAGAATTACACAGCAACACAGCAAGGACACAGACACAATCACCCAAACAATAAAACATCACAACCGCAACATCTACACAAAGCCGGGGCATTCCAGAGACTATGAGTGTCAGAGCAAAGCTGTCGACCTGAAAGTGTTTGTGCACTTTTTTAAATAGTGGAAAAGAAGTCATTGTCCTGATGTGTTGAGCAGACTCATTCTAGGGTTTAGTGAAGGTATGGAAAAAAGACCTTGTAACCATAATTGTTTTTAAAAGCAGGGACTGGTAGAAGTTCCTATGACCCTGATCTTGTGATTCACTCTTGCCCTAGGTTTACTGTCAGAAGTAGACAGTGGGCAGTGTGTTAATGAAATATGACTCAGGGAAGTATAATTGTTAGATGAAAACTTCGAACCATGCAATCCTAATAAGATATTCACCAAATGGAGTTCTTTATTCTAGACATCTTTATTTAAAGCATTGAATCATTTATTGATAAAAACAACTTTTAGGATAGGAAATGAAACAACCCTATGGTTAAGTTTAGGCGAGACGACTGAAAATCTTAAAGTAATAAAGAATTTCAGGTACTTAATTGCAAGTCTACAACTATGCTGCTCGATAACCTTCTTTAAACCTTTCTTTTATTTAGCTGCATATTCATGTGACCTTCTCGATGTGAATAAGGTGCTTTCCATGTGACCTTTTAAAGATCTTCATTGTCTCTTTCAAATACACCACATCTATCAAGAAATATGAGTAGACAAACTAAAGGCAGCCTTAGACAATTGAAGTGGTTCAAAGCACAGTGACCCTTGACCCCCCTGTGTCTACTGGGTATAGATTTCTTTTAACTTAGTCCCAGGCCTCTGTGTTTTTTTTCCCCTTTCACCAGATCTGAGGATTTATGCCTTTATTGATCAACTCGAAGAAGGGTTTTGCATTAAAATGAAACTGATTAAAGTGACTTCATCAATTGATGGTAAAATATACTGAGGTCCTTCTAATTAGTCTCAACATCAGTATAGGCCTGGATTAACGTACAGCATGCTTTCAGTTATCACAATTTTCAAGCTTTGCAAATACACATGGCATTTTTATTGCTTTTAGTTTTTTGTTAAAAAAAACACTGAATTTGAGAAAAGAATGTAGAATGTGGATAGTTTGCAAAAATGTCATGTGAAATAATTATGTTGTAAGAAGAGAAAACTCTTAAATGTTCATGTCTGAAGATACTTACCTTGACCTACACCCAAATGTCTGCTCGGTCTTTAGTGAAAAAAGTAGAAACATTTTTGGACCAAAAAAAAAAAATGCCAATTTTGCTTTGCTAGAACATACTACTTGGAGTTTTGACAAGCTTTTTGATCACAATTCTGCCATCATCTCTCACTGTGTCAAAGCAGAGATCTTCCAAAGCAACAAAAACAAACATAATTGAATCAAAATAGCATGATTCCTGTATATCAAGTATTATAACTTGGTAATGTAATTTAGACAGCTGTGTTTGATGTTGCTATAAAATGGTATCAGGAAACCCAAGCCTTTTAAAAGTAAGTTTAGCAAAGGGCATCGACTTCAATCCTCTGTGAGATTATTGAGCCACTACCGACTAAAGCTACTTTGATTCTTCTCCGTTTAACTCCTATCAACAAAGACAACTTTTTCTTTAACTTATACAGTGTCCCACTCTCAAGGTGCACAGCCACCACATGTTCACCTGTCAAAACACTTCTGAGGCGTCCCGATGAAGCGGAAGACTGGCAGTTATGGAAAACATCAAAACTCTTCCCCAGTGGAAAGCCGGTGCAGCTGGAGTCATAATACAACACATGGCACATCCCCGCCTGCAAAGATGTGCTTCAGTGGAGTATTTGACATCTTCACAACTATTGCCTTAATTGATGTAGTTAAGTATGCACCCTCAGCCTCAGCGTTGTAAATACCTGCCGTAATGTAGTGTTAAATTATTATTCTGCCGTAAAGTAACAGCCATCATTTGCAGCTGTCACTTGTGCGGCATAATAATTTCTCAAATATACTGCTATTTGGGGAGGTATATAAATGCAAAGTGTTCTGCGCCAGGAGCTCTCAGGTGAACTTATGTTACTGACTTTTAGCCTTTAGTTTATTTGTATGCTCTCAGCCTTAAAACATAATCAATTACAATCAGGCCAAAAGTTTTGTGGTCTATTTCTTGCAAAGATGGTGCCCCTTGAAAAGAAAATGATTCATGTAGACAGGTGTGGATGGTTCAGATTTTAAAGTTAAAGTAGTTAAGTAAACAACAGAATAAATAATGTATCTATATAAAAACTTAAACGATGCAGAATGAGTTAGTAGTGTTGTTGTTTTGTTATTAGTAATTTTTCATTTCTTTGTCCTTAAAACGCCTAGAATAATAGAACTTTCCACATTTTTGAGGGATATGATACTTTAGGTCCCTTTATTGACCTTCTGTATTGCACTTTTTCTTTTCATATTTGACAATATTATAACTACTAATACAATCTCATAACAATCTATCACTAGGGTACTTGCTTATTTGTCAAGAGAATACCAGGAAGTACTAATTGACACGTCCAAAACTTGTCCATGACTCTTTAACTGTTTGTACTGTCTTAATAGCCCAGTCTTAAGGGATTACATTTATTTATATCTATTTGTTATTTTCCAGTATATAATAAAAACTACACTTTCATACCACACTATGTTTAGTGCATCAACACAGAACACTTCAGGGCATCAGCAGAGGACAAGATGGCCTATTAACTAAAGCCCTGTATAATACACCTTGGGAATGAGAACATGTTGGTATTTTCTGGAGCATCGCACTGTTTATGAAGCAGAAACAAATGCGAGGCTACCACGCACAAGTGACAGGGACTATCTATTGGCCCTTTAAAACGCTCTGCTGTCAAGTCTTAAAATACAATGTGGACTTTACTCAATGTCAGCTTATTGATAGTATTTTAACCTTCAGAGGACAGGCCCAGGAAGGGAATGATGGAGAGGGTGGGACTATTAAAAATAGGTTAAGCTTGTCTGTGCACTATTTCTAACAGGCTCGGTTTGGTCCCTCTGGGTTCACAGTGATTTGGAGTGCGACCCTGACCCTTAGCTTCCACGGGCCGCAAACACAAACCCGTGCACACATATCTTTCACGCGCACTTCTTGCCTTGAAGACTGCTGTGCACTTCACTGGAACTAAATCACAGTGAATGTACTTGTCAGATCCATTGGCCCTTAACAAGATCAGTGTAGCTGCTCTGGTCACACTCTTAAAAGCTAGGCCTAGACATGATTTTGGTTTGGTTATTACAGACTACACTATTAGAATATAAGTTAGTATTTTCCTCTAGGATTAAGGTAATTGAAATCAAGGTAAGAGATTCCTTGTTTTTGTCAATTTGGAAATGCCTGTTTTGGTCTGAATAATGGCTATGTACAGGGTTTAATGTTTGTTTAGCACTACTAGGGCTAATTACCACTTTGCAACATATAGCTGTCACCATCTTGTATTGTTAGGTGATGCTTAACAGTAATTATACCACTTTGTCTCTCCACTTGAAACAATCAGCATAGGTCTTTTGTATCTGGAGTATCGTTTACTGACACCTAAGGGTCTTGTATTCTTGTTAAAACATTTGTTGCTATGAACATAGACAACATGCCCACATAGACAACACTTTCTGTGGCTTTTGAGCATATACAACAATTTTTAGAATCAGCTTTGTGCTCATGGCTCATTATAGACATTGATAGCACGAAAACATGTTGGCTTGAGAATTGTGTGGAGTGACCGTGCCTGTAGAACCTTGTCATGAACATAATCAGTTCAGAAACAAGCGTGCACTTAAAATGTGGACATTTAATCAGGGAACAGTGTGTTCATGCATGAATGAAAGGTTAATAACACGTTACCTTCAGTTAATCAAGACGCCCAATCAGAGTTTAAATCTGTGACATAGATATGATTTTTCATTTCTGCATGATATCCATAACAGTAGTTGCTGAAGGCTACTGATTGACACACTGCTCATACAGGTTGAAGTACACAATTTAATTATTTTGGCAACTCTCATCACTTTTGCAAAAATCACTTTTGCAAACACACATCAGAACATGTCTTATTTTGTTAAACGTTTAATTCAGTTTAGTTTTAGTCATAATTTTGTCATTTAATCCTCATTAGTTTTAGTCGACTAAATATCATACGATTGAAGTCGACTATACCTACAGTAGATTTAGTCACTAAAATATAAAAGGTAATGCATTTTCAATGTTTTTTAGTAGTTTAGAAGTAATAATTTCTACCTGAATAAAATAAAACTACTACTAACCAGTTACAGCTGGTTTTGAGGTCTAAATGTGTATTATTATTATTTAAATAAAAGAGCATCTCAATAACGCTCAAAAACGTGAGTTCTGATTGGATCTCTTCACAACTTGTCCCGTCTCCTCCTTTTGATTTTGTCTCTGTCTATTCATTTTTTTTATTCATTGAGAAAAGTGTCAATACATTTAGTCAGAGTTTTTGTTCTTATTAATTACTTTTAATTTAGTTTTTGTTTCGTTTTTGGCCACCAAAATATGTTGACAAAAACTATGCTGAAAATTATTTGTCAACAAAATTAACAGTGATCGTGACCCAACGGGAAATTCAGACAAATTTTGTCTTAATGGTGATCCACCTCCTCTAGTTGCACACTATTTTGGACTATGTTCATCATCACTAATGCATTTGATTTTAAAATGTCAAACTTTTACATGAGATGAGACTTGGGTAGTATCCACACTACCTTTTTATTTTGGAACAGAATAACAAAATGTCAGTGTTCACTATAGCTGTCAAAGAAAACCACAGGGTAACAATGACAACTCGTGATTTTCACTGTTTTATATGCCATGTAATTCAATGGTATTAGAACGTACCGGGGTTGTGTACAAAACACTATTTTGAAAGGACATTGTTTTATTTTATTTATTCTAGGACATATTAGCAGAACTGAACTGTCAAATCTCCCTTTATAGTTGTTAAAAGTGTTATATAAAACTAGATCAAAGATACTTATTAACCCTGAACTGGAGTCAACCTTCATTACTGAAGCTGGCACATAAAGAAAAAATATATCACTAATGAAAAATAATTAAACCTCTGTGTGCTTCACTTTATTCTTATCTAAAATACATTATTTATTATATTATAATTTAACTGAAAAACATGCATGAGTGCATTATATGCGGTCTAATGTAAGAGAAAAATCTGTGAAATGACATCTTACAAAGGCATCCATTAGAGCTGTTTTTCTTTTTTTTCCCTGTTTTTGTTTTCTCCATCATAACTGATTTAACTTAGGTCAATTCAGACTGACTAAAATGCCAGAATGAGGCTAAAATTATCACCTTTAAAAGCATCATTGCAAATGAGAGGCCAGGCCTGATCTAACTTGATGTAATTACTGGCAATTACCCAATATAGCTGTTACAAACATGTTTCACAGTGATTTATATTATTTGGCCTTGGTTAAATAATGTTTCTGTGCCAATTAAAGCTCTAAGGAATTGGCCTTTAATTTGCTAAGTTCTCCTGAAAACAAACTTAAATATTTTAGACTGATGGTAACAGAGTCAGGGCCAAAGCACTTGATATAATTTGGTGGTCATATGTCACACTGAGACGAGACCCGAGTCAAAGGATGTCACCGTCAACCAAAGACATAAACTCCATAATCACACACCTGTATTGGTATATTCACAGGCAACAACAACAAACAAAGCAACACACCTTAAGCTTATTTTGCAGCATGAGTCTCAATTTGTTCTCTTTTTCAAAATATACCTTTCTATTTAACGTTCTGCTAGTCTCACACTGGGCTCTGTAAACTTTCTCAACTCAAGTAATCCTTTTACTAAATAATTTTACTCAAATACCCACAGTTTTACTTCATATTGTGTACTCTACTCACATACTCTACCCACCTCTCACTAAGCATCACTCTGCATTGCTTATTGCACACCGTGACATTTATCAGACTGCTGGTCTTAACTGATTCATGTCCCACAATGTGACTTACAACGATCTTAGACAACTGCAGAAATCACACAATGTGATGGGGGCTGAAGGCTCCGAATCAAAAGCAACAGCTCTTGAAACGGCAAATCTCCATCAGCTTAAGAGATCAATTTAGTTTTAATTGCTAACCACGTGGCGCAAACCTCCAATGCTTTCTCTGACATCAGTGATGAGTGTTGCGTCACTGAGTCTCTGTGGTAAAGGTGAAACTTAAGGCCTAAATCAATTAGAAAACCCTGGCAAATATGTGAATAATTGATGTTCTCGAGATGTCAATGACTGGATTTGTGATCAAAACTAAGGTTTGAGATTGGGAGTGGTTTTGCTTCTCATTTAAGACATAATAAACTGCAAAAGACTTTCACATTACAATATGGTGATTTAGCATCCTGTAACATCACAAGTATTTCTTTCGTCTCTTAGACCACAATGACCATCTGATGAGGCTAAAATTAGTGCTGTAAATTAGTTACACACTAGTAAATTAGCTGCATACTGACCTTTTCATGGGTTAGTGCTCACAAACCCCCAGACGCGGCTGAATTACATCCTCCCTCAGACGGCAGACTGTAATATGGGTGTGAGCATGAGCAGGATTTCCAAGATCAGCTGTAATTGACTTTAACAGGGTTTATAGCCTTAAAGTTTCTAGGAAAGCAATGGGATAACACACATAACAGTCAATATAAAAGGACTTTAACGCAGAGACACAGAGTCTTGCTTTTCATTTTTGTCACATCTCTCTCTTAAATGTTAAGCAGATGATGAGTATTACATTTGAACAATGAACATCAGTCATGATCAATAGCAATCAATTCATGTAATAGAAGCAGCGTCGGAAAGGGTGAGGCTGACATTTCAAATTGAAATGTTATTCATCTAAACAAGGCGTTGGTGATCTTGCTTATTTTTCAGTGAGATGCACACCTTGAATTATTAATGTTTCACCTTTAGAACATGTCTTTTAAGTGAATATAGTTGGCTTATTTTTAACATGTTATTATTTTCCTCCCATCTTTTCATGTTTGGCATTTTTTTCCTTTTTAATTAATTAGGTCAGCAGATAGGGGCAGCTGATCTGTATCATGAAGTATGATTTCACCCCTTTTTCTTGTCTACCACTGATGTGCTGAGGTGCTCACACTTTTCTAAGCATGGTTGACCCTTTTGCAGACTACCTGATGTAGTATCTATTTTCCAGACTATATAACCCTGCTTCAAATTATCACTTTAAGGGAAAAACTGTTTTCTGTTATTGTTTAGAAAATTGTTCCTCACTATGCACCTTGATTTTTGTAAGAGAGTTTACAAACTGATTAAAATCCATCTTGAACTGCTCCAGGCAAAGTATTTGAGGTCCAAATCTTGTCCGATGTGTCCAGTAAGGTAGCAGTACTGACAGTTTTGGGTGTTCTTTAGGTTTAAAAATGTAGCGCTCGTTGTACTGTCACGACTGTAAACAACATGACACTGCTCTGATTGGATTAATTACCAACAAGTTATTCAATTAAAGTACCTGCCCTTTTGCAAACACTTTCAACTGGAGCCCTCCCAGATGGCAGGCAGTTTGGCAGGGTCAGATTGGTAAACTGACCTCAGCACACGACTATTAAACGAGCCTTTAGCACGCTATCATGTAGTGTGCTGTGCATTGTCCCTGTTAAATAACCACTGTTTATACCATTGCTGTTGGAAGTGCTCACATTAGTCAAACAACTAGTGCCTCTGGTGTCAGTTGTGTTTGAGCAAGGATTGTCTAGAGCGAGTGCACCCTCAATAAATTTGAGCCATTTTTGCAAAAGTCTAATAAGCCTGAAACCCCCAGCTTTAACCTTCAGCAAAATGGAGCTAAATACATAATGTTTTAGGTTTCATGAACAACTCAATATAAATCCAGTTGGTAAAAAAAAAAAAAAAAAAAGGCTAAATAAAAGGTTTTGGCTTTACAAGACTAAACTCATATGTTGTTAGTAATGTTAGTAAGATTGTGCTCCAAAGTCTGTTCAGCTCCATCCACATAAGCCATGGCTGTCCTCAGCAGATGGAGATAAGCACGCTACAAAACAGTTCATTTATTAATCTAACTAAAATGTCATTAATTAGAGATGTATGGGTTGACTGTTACATTTGTAGATCATATGGCAATTTTTGGAGGAAAATCCTAATCCTCAGTCTGATATGATCTTAAACATTTATCATAATTTTAAATGAAAGCACACTCTATATCAGCTAAAGGAAATGTCAAAAAGTTGATCAAGGTTTGCTTGTTAATTAGTTACGCATTAGTGAAAACCTCTAAGGGCATGTTGTGGCTCTCCTTGAGAAAAGTACATTTATATTTATATGTCTATCCAAATAATCCAAGCAACACATTTTTGTTTTGCTAATTTACTCTCAAAAAACAAGTTTATTTACCTTGCGTAAAAATATCAACAAATCCTGTGCTGTCACATTTCAAAGATCTGGACGACTGCAGCTTCTGTGAAAGCTTCCAACTGTTTGGACACATGTCCAATAATTACAGGAAAAAAAGTTGTGTTGCATCAACACATATTTGTGTTTGCGCGCCAGGGTGATCAAAATGGCAAAGGCACAGTTACAAATCAATTAAGACTGAGTGAAAATCCACCAACAGAAAGAGACATGGAGCAGCTCAGTAGTCAGGAAGGCAGGAACAGATGGGAAACAAACAGGCTTTCCGTTAGTGTTGCTTTGCAGAGTGGAACATACTCTCCATGTGGCGCTGGTTGTGTGTCCAGCACATGGCCGCTGTCCCTGCATCACTATGTAATTAGTAGCCAGATTTCCTACTCCCACTGACGAGCTAATAAATCTGTGGAGGGATACAGTGACTAGTATTTAGTACTGACTTTATTTGAAGATTATCCTCCTAATCACTTGCAAGGCGTGCTTGTATCCCCAGCTCAGAAAATCAGAATTCACAGTAGGATCACATTTGTTTCAGTGATAATGAGACTCTCCTTACTGAGCAATTTAGAGTTGTATTTTCGAAACTTTTTTTCCCTCTTTCTCTTTGGGCAAACATTTCAAAATGGCAAATTCATCACGACACAGCTTCATTCAGCAGACTTACTGCTCCTTGTTTTATTCCTTTTTGATGTTTTTTTTTGTTTTTTTTGTTTAAGCATATTTAATATTGAATGCATATAATCTTTCATTCCAAACCTGATTTTGATCACAATGTTTAGCATTCTGTTGTAAATGCTCCACTCTCCACACCATTAGCATGATAGTTTTCATCTCTATGTTTTCTTGTAAAGTCTTTATTATTTTGGAGCTATAACCGTCAGAGCTGCTTTTCATTAAATGCACATGGACACTCACTATTTGAGAGGCACCATTAAGAAAGACTTGTAGCTACTCTGTGAAATTTGCCTTGTGTGAGATTAGATCATTTCAATAAAACAGTCCATGAAATATTATTTTGAAGTCTATAAAATCATACAAACTCATGCTTGCCATTTTGCAGCAGCAGAGATTTTTCTGCAAGGTTGTGAAATAATTAACAAAACGCTGAGAGCTGTGCATGTTGTTGATCTGTGAACGGTGAACCGTTCCATTGGATTGGTGAACAGGTGTGCTGGCCCAATTTTTTTCTTAAGATAACTGGAGGCTGTTTTATGACCTAGAAATGGTAAATCTGGGATATGTGTTATTTTAGGTCATCAGATATATTGTTTTGAAACGTTTGCAGTGATCAACTGGCAATCGTCCACTTCCAAAGCAGCAGGCCAGGCTCCAGCCAGAAAAAATATAGAAAATTTATGGTAATATATGGATTAATTAATGTGTTTTTGTAAGCTTAGGAACATTATCATTGCATATCATATTTACTGACCTCTACTTTACTTTACTGCCTTTAAGGGATGTCAACATATGTCTAAGGGCTGCATTGGTGTAGTTTTTGGGTTAATAATACTGATACACTTGCCTTTGTATTTTGTATTTTCGGTCTCCTTCAGTGTCAGCATGTTACACTGTGGGAAAGAGGACAGCGTGAAGTATACATGCTATACTTCAGTGGTGCTTTGAAATTAAGGTCAACAGTTTGACAACTCTACATGTAAGGCTCCTCTGAATCTCCCAATACATTGTCTGTCTCAGCAACCTTTCCATGACAGTGCAAAATACCAGCTATAAATACTCCTGGACAGGAACATGATGACCACTCTACATCACCAATTTACTTTTTTTGTATACAAGTCAGCAACCATCCATCTACGTCTGCCGTCCAGCAAATGCAAGTAGCATGAAGGTTATTTGAAGGAATGATATTAAAGTCAGTGAACGCATTGCCTCTTGTTGTCACTCTGCACTGAAAAAGTTTATAGCCACATACAAAGTCAATATCTTTTTTACATAATGCCATCTGTTTGCAGAAAAACCTTTTGAGTTGTGATTTTAACTGTGAATTGAATGATGATTGAACAATGGTACCTTCATTATTTTTCAAAACTTAAAATGGTGTTGAAGTAAAGTGTCAGAATAATTATGTTTTAAGCACTACCTTTAAAACATAAAACTGTACTTCGCAAACTTGGTGCATCATGGGTGGCTGTAATGGATGTGATTGAGCATGAGATCTGCATTAGGGAACATGTATATAATGGGAAACACATGTAAGTTTCCCTTCTCCTTTCTTCTGAGCCTGCGGTATACTGTATGTGCTGCTTCATCCAAATGCAGTTCTTCTGCTTAGTCTTTGCTGAGGTTTGTCTATTGACAGACATTCAGTCTATCCTTTACCGTAAATTTTTTAAGCAAGTATCCAAGTTCTCATTAAAGCGCTTTAACTGTCTCCTCAATACGACATCCTCACAACCTCTTTCCGATAATGGCTGTTCAGGGATGTACATTACGGCTACAGTCTGCCTATCTGTTGTGTAAGGGCTCTCTGCGGTATTGAAATGTGTGTCTGAGCCTTGTCCAGAGGCTGCTGATGAAAATGCATGAGGGTGGTTTTGCCCTTCGCTTATCAAACTTAGTACATTAGGCTGTGTGCTGAATCACAGAGGTGCTAGCTCAAGTGTTTATCAACTCTGGATTTAGTGTACCCATGGGGAGGCATAGTTGGACTTTAACCTAACTGAAAAGCCCTGGTCTGTTTAAGTGAGTGCCCTGACAACTCTCATTTGGTTAGCTGTGCAGCAAACCCTTTAAACCAGCGAGGGCAGTGCTCCACTTTGGCTATGCTGAATGAGCAGTAACTGTACTTTCTAATGGTTATTATTTTGCCTGCCAAAAAATCAAGTATTTTACTTTTGGGCAACATCTCTTCTCTCTTTTTCTGCCAATGTCACCGTAGGTGTTTTAGAGGTAGGACATCATTTTAATACATAATATCACCATGATAATGATCTCCAATTAGCTCAAGTCTATTCAGGGAATTAAATGGCAAAAGGGGACAAGTATCAGCGTGTCCTTATGAATGTGAAGATGTCAAACCTCAGGACTAAGCACTCAGATGTCTTTGAGGAGAGTTCAAAAGGTGAGAAGTTGGATTTGGAACTCCTTCCAAAGAGCTCTTAATGAGTATTAAAAAGATGACACCCTCACTTTGGGAGACTCTGACCTTTGGAAGCAAAAAATCTCCTGTAGATTTAATAATATCAGGACATACAAGAGAAGATAGGGTAGGTTTTTAGATGCATCATGTACAGTAGATTAGGAGCTTATGCTGGCTTACTGTCTTTCCAACTCACCTTTGTGGGTTGTGTGTGCCAAATGCAGGTAGGATAGACTGTACACACAAATGGACAATGTAACACCACATTCTGCAACCAAAAGCCAAAAATATGAAGTAATTATTTCTTTTATGACAATTAACCTTGGATTTTAATAGCTGCAGTGAATCTCACAAACATCCCGGACGCACATGCCTTAACATAGGTTTTGCTTAAATCTATCTACTTACATGTACAAGTGCCATAACTCAAAAGACATATTTTTAAATTGGAACTCTATAGGCTTATGTGTTATATGTCTTCACCATAACTATATGAATGCAAAGCATCATTATGAAAGGTGCTATATAAATCTAAATTATTGCTATTTGTGCTACTTGGTTTGAATTCTCTGGTATTACTGATTATTTTTTTTGATTTAACAACACACACACACACACACACACACATTTATATATATATATATATATATATATATATATATATATATATATATATATATATATATATATATATATATATATATATAGTTGTATCAACTTAAAATGCATAAAAATTCATTTATTTAATGTAAGCACAGATAAAGCTGGTGCTTTACAATGGACTGCACTAAATGGCTTGTTATTTATGCCGTCTCTTGGGAAAATAACAACGGCAGCACGAGAAAACAAAATGATGGAGGGCTTTACAGAAATGTCACTTGACTGGAATTAATTTCCCCAGCTGCATGAAATCAAAGATGAATACAATAAACAGCCTGATTATCATCTACAATTTAACCCCATCCTATTTAAACACAACAATCATGAAGATAAGTGCCTAATATTTTAAAGAGGCTGGGTATAGTTAAGAGGCCAGTGTTTGCAAGCAGATACAAATCTATGTGAAAAAACTGTGTCAAAATGACATTTAAGTCATTTGAGACCACCATTAGAGTATCTAGTGTTGTAGTCAAGCACAAATTAATCAAGGCCAAGCTTTGGCAGAGACCACTGTGTACAGGGACCAGAACAAAACCAAGTCTTTGAGGAGCTGGCAGTAAAAACTATAATCAGGTAAGAACAATTCAAGATTAGTCTGTGATACATAGGCATTGATACCAGGGAACAGTTCTGAAATTATAATTTTATAATAAATACCAAGACTGGGCCAAGTGAAAGTAGTTAGTTAAGTTAAGGGTTAGGGTTAAGTTACCAAAACCCAGACTAGAGCAAAACATACATACAGAACTGAGATGAAATCCTGAGCAAAATGGGGAGGTTGAGTAAGGATTCACACTTATTTGCAACAAAGGACATATCAAGGAATAGGTCTATATTTTAAACATCACCTATCAACATCATCTCTATAATAAATTTGTGAGGTAGAAGTTTTTCATTCAGTCCCAATAAGAAACGTCATACCAGATTTTTAGCCTTATTTTTTTGACTAACTGCCCCTTTTCCTACTCTATACAAAGAATTAGTCCAGTCTTTGGATTTGAGTTGGCTTTCCAGGGGGCAGGGCCAACCGATGTCTCTGGATATACAACCAATCAGAGAGGAGGGGCCATTCATTTTGAAAAACACATGTTCACACTGCACAAAGCCCATAAAGATTCCAGACCCATTTAAACTTGCAAAGTGAATGGGTCTGAATGGGTTTCTGTGACAAGAACGGTCTCGATATTATATTTTATTTTATATGACCATGTGTTTTGTATTCATCTCCACCGCCACAACAACAGTCTAGCAATTCCCTTTGCCTCTGCCAGTGTTGTGAGGGGACTCTGGGAAGCATTGCCGAACATCAAAACCACATAATGAAGTCCTTGGCTGCTAAACAATTAATACTTCCCTTCACTTTATTAAATATGCAATAAAGACTATTATGGGTAAGTGTGGAAATAACAGCCATTTTTGCAAGCATTAAAATGTCTAGCTCCATTTGCGGCTCATTTATAGAAGCTCTCCCATTAAGGATACATTAATACCGGCAGGCGCAGTTGAAGGGCATTGGAAAGTACTCTCTTCTAAATATTAAAGATGGCTGTCACTGGAAAAATATGTTGTCAGCAGGTTGAAGAATTAAGGCTATGTAAATTTCATCACATCCTCTCACTTAATGACAAAGCAGAGATCAAAATGTCACCGGGGTACAAAAACCCCGCCGTATCTGATTTTTACAAAGTCAGACAATAGATGATTATTTAATGATCACGAAAAGAGTGGACACACACAGAGCACTTAAAAGTCATGCATATCCGAGCTTGACGCTGATGGACAAGTATACGTTTCCTCATGCATTTCAGAACACGCACTTTTTGATGCACTTTTTGGTAATTGCACTTGACTGTAATTAACACAAGTCATGGCAGGTTTGTAATGGAAAGCTACAGCCTCGTTAATAATAAATACAGAGCAGTTTGGTTCATCTGCTCATATGAGCATGTTTAAGCTGCCGCACAGTTGTCTACGAGCCTGCCATGTGGGTGTATAGCCATGAATAACAATGCAATATTTTTCTTTTGTTATACTTGAGTCTTATTTAAAAAGTAAAAATATATTCACTCTTTTTACAAAAGAAATGTTGAGCGTTTGCATACAAATCGAACCTACAAAAAATGTTTAACCATCTGCCCACACTGTCACTAAATATACCAACTCAATGCAAGAGATGTGGCCATATGTAAGCCATTGAATAAAGTACTACTGATTTAACTGATACAGGGACAAAGGGCCAATAAACCAAACAAAACTGTTTTAAGTGGTCAGTACCATTTACAATATTCTAGAGTGACAATTATAAAGCAAATTAAATAAAAATAAAACACAGTATGACATTTCTGATCACAGCTTCTTAGTTGAAACAAGTAAAAAGATGTTGACTCACTCCTTTCCTGGCACACGCTGAGTCATTAGCACCTGCAGAGACCAAAATGGCAAAATAACACTCGAAATGAATAATGGGGAAGAAACAATATGCTTTACCAGGTGAAATGCTGAATACAATATGAAAACAGATCTATTTCTTCTTTTAATTTTCACACAATTATATTGCATGTTGTAATGTGCCTACATTTGGCCTGTATAAATTAACAAGTTGAGATTAATGTTAGGTTGGCGTTTTAATTTGCCACATGCTCACATCAAAAGGAATGTAGACATCATAAAACTTTTTTTTTTTCATTTGTGCACCCAAACTCTTTTCAAGTCCCCCTCTTGTGTCACTATTAAAAAGTAGCATGGCCACTTATCATCATTGTCAGGTCTCCATGTTAAACCCTTTCCCACCTATAGAAATACATCACAGAACCTGCTAAAGGTAATGACTATGAAGTGTAATTGAATTTGATCATATTCATGGTCATCACATTACTCTTTGACCAGAGAAAGAATAAATGGAGAACTAATCTTCCCTTGTCAAAATGATTTAACAGATACACATTTCAATCACTTTTCTTGGCAGAGAGCATTGCTTTGTTTTATAAATTATTTTCTCATGTGGTGGGGTCATTGTATAAATCAAGGTTGGACAAACTTTTTGGCTTAAGGGCCAGTCTAGGTTTTAAAATCTGACAAATGGGCAGGACCAGTAAACTATAAACTAATATAAATTACATCTGAAAGCCTGTAAAATGGCTGCTGACCTCTGAGCATTTGCTGTCATTTCTTAGACCCGCAACCGAGAGTTTCTTTGCAAATAAGAAATATGGCTACTGGCTGGACTTTAGTGAAACAATATCTCTGTCCACTCCATATTAAAAAAACTTAGTACTTCATTGTGAGGGTCAATATAATGGCAATTTTGAAGTAATGTTATTTGTGTGTTGATACAATGGTAGCTTCAGCAAATGTACAGTGCATTGAAGGAAAAGGGCAAAATGTATGTTGACTTTCATTATAAACAAATAATGAATCAAGCTCAACAGGCTGTATGTGGCCCCCAGGCATCAGTTTGTGTTGTTTGAGTGCATTTAGAGTTCTTTAACCACAGTAAAAAATAAATTCTGATATGACATGATCAACTGAAGAGGGCACCAATGTATTTTTTCATTAAAGAAGAGAGATTAGAGGTGTATTTTAGCAAGATCTAATTATATTTAAATGAATAAACTGTAGCATTGACACTGTAACAAAAGGACTCCACAGGAAACTAATAGGTCAAGAGCTGCTACACTGTCTACATAACATATACTGCCTATCATGCAGTATCTAGGCAACAGCAATATTTGCTCTAGTCAGAGAGAAGTTTGTTGGCTTTTCTTGGCTTTGCCTAGAAATAGTTTAAAATTGGTGCAATAGCATGTGTTCTCTACAGGTACTACAGCTTCCTGCCACCACCCAAAGACATGCAGGTGAACTGGGTCATCTAAACTGCCTATAGTCAATGAAGGTGAGTGTGAATGATTGTCAGCTTATGTCTCTGAGTGTTAGCCCCGGTTTACTCCCAAAACAGCTGAGATAGTCCCATAGCAGTAGAATATGAATAAATATAAGTTATATATGTTGACTTTAAAATTAAAGGAAAGGCCAATCTTTCTTTTTAAATATTCTGTATTGAAAAAGTAAACATGATCAAGCCCAACATGTAAAAAACACTCTTCCTGTAGCTTATTCCTCGACTTGAGCTAACCTCAAATGGAAATATATTACCAGACAAATATGTAAGAAAACTATTATACTGCAAAATATAGTGCCTTTAGTCGTTTTATATTTTCAAATCTAATCTAATTTCCTATATTTTTATTCTCATTTAAATATTTTTAAAGATATTAAAACACATATTGGCAATACCTTTACTAATACTTTAAATTTACTTTGGTAACACTTTAGAATAACCCACACTATTAAGCATTAGTTGTGTATTTGTAATAACTTCATTAATCATTCCTTCATTTATACAATTATACTGCAAAATATAGTACCTTGAAAAGATGCCTTTGTGACAGAAAGAGTAAATCATTCCAAGGCTGAAAAGGTGACCTTAAATGGTGTAATTGTAGATTTGTAACGTTGGTCCGATTAGTTTTCCTGATTTGGTTACACCTGGACAAGAAATAACTCTTTTATGTCACAGCGGGAAAAGGGAAGGTCAGTTTTAGGAAGCCTTTGGGAGCCTGAAAATATCTCTGGTCAAAAAGGAGCAGTGAAATGAGGTTAATCACTTTGGAACACAGCTAAACGGATATCTCAGAAAGCTAAAGTAGATTATCAACTCTGTTTTGTTAAGTTCTTTCATTCATCCAGGTCATGGCATGAGTGTAGTTTTAAAGCCTGACGTCGTTTCAACGCAGGGATTTGATTTTGCAGGTATTAATGCTTGTCAGTTAACAATAATGTATACATACAATTTAAGTCAAGACTTTGTTGGACTCACAAAGTTGCAATGCCCCAGTAACTGAATCAGAAGTTGAAAACACAAAACTTAAATTACACTCCTACAACTTTTAAACAACTGTAAATGGCCTTGCAACTGCTGCCCTAAGTTCTTGTAGAGAAGAGAGGATCATGGTTGTTTTTTAAAAGGTAAAAGTCAGACAGCCTCCTCTTAACATCGTCTGTGCTCATTCTTGGTCGTTCTCAGAGCCTGTGGGGTTTGAACGTGTAGCCTCGGCTGTCCACGCTCAAGATTACATTAAAAAACCTTCTCGGTAATTTAGATCAACCCCTTGAATTCTGAGAAGGTGTTTTTGTTCATTCATGTTGAGCAGTGGCGGTGCAGTACTTCCCCAGGAGGCTGGTTTTGGTTTAATATTTTCACACCAGGCCATTTCTTTTCTCTATCAGGGTTTTTATGCACACACTTATTCTGATAGGAGCTGTTTAATTCAAATAAGATGACAAATATACTCCTTTGTACCGCACTTGTAAGCATCAGGGTGGAAAAAAGGATTAAGTAAATAAAAAAATAAAGATGAACACTTTAAATAAACACCTATAGCCACATGAGCTTCCCTTATGTTAATAACAAACATACATGATTCAAAGCATTGCTGAAGTGTAGTTAACACATTTTGATGCCTGATTAAACTTTGATGCCATTATATCTGAATGTGCTATCAAGTTTAGATAGTAACAACACATCCAACCATAAATGAAACTTTTTATAAAGCCTGTTAGAGTTCTAATGGTTTGGTGTTTGTATTGGTTTCTTGCCACAGTCTCCTCGTGACTTTCCTCTCTGCTCCTGCTGCTCACCACCAGTCGGTGCTCTCAAATCTAAAGCCCGCGCTCTCTCTGTCGCTGCGATCTCTCCAGCTGTGCGTCCACTGCTTTTAGTCTCAGGCTT
Organism: Rhyacichthys aspro; assembly: GCA_036850595.1. Taxonomy (NCBI): domain Eukaryota; kingdom Metazoa; phylum Chordata; class Actinopteri; order Gobiiformes; family Rhyacichthyidae; genus Rhyacichthys; species Rhyacichthys aspro. The sequence goes on along the minus strand of CM072150.1, from coordinate 18,579,117 downwards.
GTCCCTCCTGCTGTCAGCCAGCCACCTCCTGTTTAGCTCCATTTGCTGTCTTTCACTGAAGTGACACCACGCCGCCTCTGAATCATGAATCTCAAGAGGCCTTTTAAAAACTATATACAGCAGGCATTTACGTCTTCTGAAAGTGAGGAAAAGTATTGTAAAACTCAGATGGGTTTAATTAGCCATGACTCACTGTGGTTCAACAGTCGTGGAGAGCCGTTAAATGTATGGTTAATATTCGAGTAATCTGATGGTCTAATGGATTATTAAAGACAAAAGTGGGTCAAAATGAGTCATTTTATAACTTCAAGCAGTCTTCTTGGAACTAGTGACTCATTAACATTTTCTCTGTTGATGGTAGGCAGATAGAATGAAATGTAAGATAACATTTTTTACAGTTTTATTAAAACTTAGAAAAGTAGTAATCTAATTTCCTATATTTTATTATAAATATATATAATATTGGCAATACCTCTACTAATTTACTTTGGTAACACTTTAGAATAACCCACACTATTAAGCATTAGTCGTGCATTTGTAACAACTTCATTAATCATTCATTCATCATTACAGATCATTAATCTAACATTAATAATCACTGTTACTTTATAAATATTGGTATAAATGTTTTAGTCTAAACAATAAACCCATATGTAAATACACATGAAGTTTCATTGTCTACAAATAGTTTATTAATTAATTGTTTATTACACATCTATTAAACCTTAACTACAGTTTTATTGTATGTGTTATTATAAAGTGTTACCAGTACTTTGTTTGCATTGCGTTATTTTACTTATCTGTCTCGAAAAATGTTATAAAGATAAGTTTAATTTGATAGGACTGGCTTTATTTATTGGCATAGAATGTAATAGAATGTAATGCTCAGTGCATATACTGTTTGCATGTCTATTTCTGTGGTGTTGTTCCAGAGTCTAAGTCCATTTAATCCTCCAGTCTGTCAACTCTCATCCTTCAGAAAAAAGTGATCTTTAACAAAAATGAATTTACTTGAATCATCTGTAATTTGTTCAACAGTTTCTCTTCGGAGTGCTGTTCGAAACCAGTTTACCAGAGAAAAAAGCATACCATCGCCGAGTTTCACCTTTGCAACTGTCACATAATAGTGTAATCTGTCCAGAGGTGGGGAAAGTAATATGGCCACATATCTCAGGAGGTTTCCAAATACTGTTCCTCTCAAATCCCAGAATTGGACTGATTTCATGGCGCGTCACCCCAGATATGCCAATGGAGCGTGAAATTGAGTCACTCAATGTGAAAAAAAAGAAAAGACGAAGAAAAAAAAAAAAATCTTTTCTCTTTCTGAGCAGAGAGAGAGGAGCGCGGATGTTTTTTTGCTGTATATCCTGGCACTGTGTCGCTCTTTCATTTCCAAAGCAACAGACTGAAACAAACCTGTACATTCACGACAGAAACAGCCATTTCACACACAAGAAAGTAGTTGACATTTTGCAACTAATCAGCAGGTACACCAAAGTGAGAAATGTCGGCTCTGAAATAGCATGGGAGGATCAACAGACTTAATAACGAATAAGTGCTGCTGTATAAGGCGTGATAGCAACGGTTTGGGCCTGAATAATATGCTCAAGTAAACCACATGTATTAAATTCACATTAACCGGCGGATCTGCCCGACACTACCAGGCTGTCAGCGGCTAGACTTCATTGGTGGTTCAATAGATTTTCTGTTGTTTAGCTCAACATCATTATTATAAAACCAGGTTATAAAGCAGGTGACAGATGGGTATTTCAACCTATTGCCAGCATGATTCATTTGACACTTGAAAAGAACCCCTACTTTTCATTAAAACAAACTGCTATGAGTCAAACCCAGCAGTGTTTGTACTTATTTAGTTTCTGGGCTTCATTAATTGATATTGCAGTACCACAGATAGCCACTAGAGTTAAAAAAACACGGCTTAGTGGTGCTGAATTATCCACTTTTTTAAAATAAAGCTATTAATGTCTGTGGCAGTTTCTGAGGTGCACATAAAAGTCTGCCCAATCTGCACAAAAGAAGATGTGAAACAGCATATGAAGGCGTACAATTTAAAGGAACATGTTCTGGTACAGTCTGTTCACAGTAAGTCCAGTAAGTCTGGGATAGATTTCACTGTCCTTTTATAAACCACAACATGGATTTTGATCAGTCAGCGTCTTATTTTTCTTCCTTTATTTTTGGACCGTCCATTAGGTAGTTTGAAGTTGTTCGAAAGCGACAATGTATTTCAAGATTTATTATTTGAATCTTCCCAAAGCATTACGAACATCTGAATTAGAAAGCAGCAAAAAATCGAGAAAACAGATGGCGGTACGACTTCAAAATGATGAAAAGATGGCTTTACACCAAAAAGAAGACAAATACAATGGGCATGTAAAGACAGGCACTGATTCAATTGTTTATTGAGCATATTATAGCTAAAGCAAGATGTGATCTTCCATTTTCCATCCATCACTGACTTAATTAACACTTTAAACAAGGCAGTAACTACAAATCAGTTGAGCTCTATGACTCTACAAAACAAAGAACGAGGAGAAAATAAGTGTTTGTGCAGGGTGTTGATAGTAGAGCACAGTGTCCCGAGTTAAACCCTAGCCCCGGACTGACAGTTTAATTTGTTTTGCACAGTAGTCATTGGCTCCTACTGATCAGGAAACCAGATCACCAGGCACAAAGCTGAACGTTGCATGGCACAGTCCTCGCTGCACTATAATTAAAGAAATAATGTGCTTTTGAGAAGTAAACTGTTGTTCGTTGTAGCTTAAATCACCGTTGTCTTCACACTGAATGGCTTTAGTTAATTTAAATCAAACCTTTTAAATAATTTGACCAATAAGTGTGACGTGTAGACTTTAAAACATCCATTCTGTCCATCCATCCTGTTTCCGACAATTGCTCTGTATGACTTTGACATGTGTTCGAGAAGTAAACCTGAATTTGACTTTTACTCACCCGTGAACACTTAAAGAGAACATTGTAGATTTATTTGCAAACGTTTGTCTAGTAATCGTCCATTTTATGCCTTTAATAAAAGGCAGCCCTTGTGTCTGTTACAAGTTGTAATGCAGTAACTGTTCATTTGTGGAGGAAATGTGAGCTGACCTTTTCTGGCACATGACCAGTCAGAACAGAATGTGTTTTCAAGTGGTCCTTTTTGGTTCTCTTAAAATACACAAGGAAAAGGAAAAGGTTTGTTTCAATATTTTATCCAACCTCTTCTTTGTCTGAGATGTTTCACATTTCTTTAGTTCTCAGGTTACATGTTATTTTAATGCCACATCACAAATAGGCCTGTAGTTAAATATTACAGACAAGAACATCATGACATCCCATGTGGTGAATTTCTGTATGAACCGTTTCATTTTTGTACATTTCAGTCACTTTACTGCTTTAGTCTATTCACATCCTGTTATTGCTAATCAACAAGTCAAACACACTATAAAAGCCTTCAAATTTTAATAGGTGTTCTCTTATGTACTGTAGTGTAGTTTATCCTTATCCTTTCCTTGAGTCTGGAGCATACGTATTTTGCCACACACACTTGACATGAAATGTGACATGGATATATTTTAAAAGCAGAGAAAGAAAATATCTGTTCATAAAAATATCTGTGTTGGCATTAGTCAGAAACCTTGACCTTTTACACATCATTAAACGCTGTACAGTAAATGTATTTGGCTGCTGCCAGAGAGTCCATAAATAAACCCACTTTGTTGCTGTGTACAATGGAAATCCACACTGCAATGGAAAGTGCACTAATGAGACTGAATAGAGTAAGTGTTACTGGACGTGGTTGAACTGATTTAAATGTTTCGCAGATTTACCTTTAAAACAGTATAAAGAGTATAACCAATGTGACGCTAACACAGTGAAGTAAGTTGAATGTTGGACTCATAACCGCCTTTGAAACCAGACTACAACACCACCACAGATATCAGTGCAGTGTTTATTATAAATCTATCTCCCCTCTAGCAGATTGTTACGATCAATCATGTCAAGGGCTGCGCTCAGGTCAAACGCCAATGACACAAAGCATTCAAAACAATCTGCATTTATCGACCCCAGCCTTGACACATGCTGTTTCTGTTCTGTCACAACTGTGCTTCTTTGAATAACATTTGCCACAGTATAGAAGATCAACCAAAGGGCTCGGTATCTGCCCCAGCAAAAGTGGAACCGCAGTGTGGTACTTTGGCTATAATTTACTGTTTTATTTACACATTTTACACCACTGTAAATGTCACCCTGCAGGTGGTGCTACAAGAAAAGTCAATGGATCAGCAATGTTTTTATGACTCTGCCAATGATAAATGCCTAGACCAATGTTAATGGCATTTTAATTAAATTTTAAAGCAAAAATGTCAACTGCTTTTGTTCCAGAAGAATACTGCCCAAAGTGGAAGCTGACAACCACTATTGCCATTTGAGTCAATTACTCATAATTATTGGATGACTGGTCAGTCCATTTGCATGTGCTCCTCTATAGTGCAAAATGCAGGTCAGTTCCCCAATGACAGAATGAGAGTCAGGCCTCATTAACAAGAAAAGCAGCAAAGACGCAAGGAGAAGGACAATGTTGGGAGGTTCCTTTGAAGGGCACCGAGTAGTCTTTGTCATCGCAAAATACCCTCAGATCCACATTCATAGCTACTGCCATTTTTTACCTGACACAGCCCCACAATACTATTTGTGTGCAGTCCCAGCAGTGGTGTCCTTGGTGCTAGGAGCCAGTGAGGATTGACTGTGGAGACCAGGATTGGGCAGGATGGGCAGCACTTGATCAGTGTGCCCCCAGATAAAAGTCATTTCGAGCTGCTTTCATTTTAGCAGCTCAATGGAATGTATAAAGAGCCCTTTGCGACATTATATTGCCCTGCAGTAATGTTACACAACTTTGACAAGACTGTATCTTCTTTACTGTAGGGCATAAATGGCCCAATCTTACTATTAAAGTACTTTACACCCATACACTTCAGTGATCTCACAGCTGATTGGCTGAGACATTCACACTAAAGACAGTGTTTGATGGGGAGATGCACTGTAAAAATATACTCTTCCACTCAAAGTGATGTACAATTAACCTTTGAGTGTTTTAAGATGAATTTTTAACATTATTGAGTTGAGAAAAACTATAAGCAGTAAAGAGAGAGGTAACTATCAACAAGTATTTTAAACATGCACACACAAGATAAAACAGTGGAAACAATGCAACTATATTTTGAATGCATTTTGAATGTTTGTTTTACTTCTGAGTCTCCTTTCTTCATTTATGTAGATAAATGAAAAAAACAACAACAACAACAACCTCAAAGCACATTCTCAAGATAAAGTATATAAACAATTAGATATGAAGTGTTGAATCTTAAAAGTGGAAAACAATCAAAGATCCAAAAATGGCTGTCTGACAGTGAGATGATAACCTGTGTAAATATTTGTAAATGTAAAAGAAAGTCTAATTCACTGGAAAAATAAGCAGGCATCTCATATTAAATTAAGTTTAAATAAGATTTATACGTTTTTTTTGTGCATCAATCCTATTCAAGTCAGCAACATGCACTGAAACACATATCTATGATCCAGTTTGTAAGATCACAACTACTGGATTTGGGTGATACATCTTTCTAAAGTCAATTTGCTTAAAGCTGCAGTGACTGAAAAACAAATAACATTGAACAACATAAAAAAATACATTAGTCCCTGTAGGACTTTTGCCACCTTTGATTCAATGTTGACAAGCTGTGGGGACCAACTAGAAACTCCAATGGAAATTAGGAATGTGTTTATTCCCTATGATAATATAAGGAATAAATCATTTTACATCAATTTAAGTTAACACTGAAACAGAAAGAACAAAATATAAATATGTTAGCGATAACTTGTAACACAGTGATCGCGTCATCAACAGTCTGTTGTTTACTTTTACATTTAGCTATCAACAGGTTTGCTTTAGAGATACTGATCCTGGCAATGAACAAATGATATCACATCATGTTGTTTGTGAACAAAATAAGGCCATAACATTGTGGGAGTACGTTAGCGCCATTCTGTCTGAAGCCAAAGCTCTGCACTAACACATCTCATTTCTCTCCTCAGCGTGTTGACCCTCAGAAAAGACACACAGATGGTCACACCAGACAACTTGGCACCTTCTGGTGAAGTAGGATAAATAAAAAATAAAGAAAGAAAAAATGTACATTTCATTAGTGTGTCATTTGGCCATGGCTCGGTGATTAAAATGATATATGTATCCAGGACTTGTTTAGGTTTTATGAGGCATGGAAGGTTCGGTTCAGGGGTGTTGATTATTGGCAAAACAACATGAGAGTTCTTTATTAGCATCTGTTAGAGCTAAGATGATTTTTTGTGACTCACTAAACTATAGCAGACACGGTTCATTGCTAATCCCAACACTGTGCTCACATAATATAGACTTTGACTTGCATTCTCATCATTGCAAGAAACTGTTACCTGCACATACACAAAAAAAAAAAACTGAGACTGAACCACACTAGGTTTTGTTGGTGAAGAAGGGCAGAGAGTGAATATCAGAGATTACAATATCAGTTTCATTGTTGCATTTAAAGATAAGTTTTTCATGCAATTACAATTTTGTCTGGTCTTGATTTAAAATCCTCTTTCTCAACAGAAGTGAAGACTTTGAGGGTCCTCAGCAGGGCAGTAGGTACCTGGGGAACGTTAGACAAGAATTATGAACCCATGTAGACTGATCATTACATGTGACCATAGAAATCACACATGTCAAACTCAAGGCCCGGGGGCCAAATGCGGCCCTTTGCAATGTTTTATGTGGCCCTTCCATACATTGATTAGGTGATATTTCTGGCATTAGGTTTTAATTGGATTTGAATAGGTTTGATTTTTGCTACAAAGATAAATCAAATCTGTTAAAATCCATCCGAAACCTGTTCAAATCCATCTCAAAACTGTTCAAATCCATCTAAAACAAGTTCAAATCCAACTAAACCTTGTTCAAATCTAAGTAAAACCTGTTTAAATCCATCTAAAACCTGTTCAAATCCATCAAAACTGGTTCAGATCAAACTAAAACAACTAAAAAAGTTTCCATTAAAGGAGGTAATTAATGTTAAAGATAACTTTTGTAAGACTCAAAGATTTCTCACAATCAAAATTTAAGAAAAGCTTCTAAATGTCACCATCTTTGGCCCCTGAAAGGATTCTTGTTAACTATTGTGGCCCCTCACCACTTTGAGTTTGACACCACTGATATAAATTAACACAATAAAATATGAGAAGAGTGCACTTCCGAAAGCTAATAAATGCTGCTTTATTTAAGTTTATTACATTGACTCTTGCACTCACAAAGCTTTTAAAAAACTATTTTGGCAAATAAAAACTTTGTAATTGGTTTGCTTATATTGTTGCATTACCCCTGATTATTAATCTCAGACTTAAACAAGACTGAGAAAATGCATTTGATTACAAAATAGGACTAGTACCTTATGAAAGTCTCAACACAAGCTTAACCCATGTCTTCCTTCAAAGTCATTGCTTTTACAAATCAATCCATATATTCAGCATCACTATCAAATACATACAAAAATTGTTTTAAAGTATAACATTCTCTCAGTTGGTCTGACAGTTGATATGAGGGAAAAGAACATGTAGTTTTATGCCTGCGGGAAGCACTTGCCCATGAACCCTTCTCTTTTACCACTGTATTAACTTGTCGTGGAACATTCTGCCCAGTCTGGCACTGTTTCATAATAACTATACTGTAGAGCAGTTGAGATCTACTGACAAGGTTGAACGTAATGAGATTCACCTTCTGGATTTATTATAGCTGACATGAGTTTCTTCTCTGGGTGGACACAGTTTGGTGACCTGCCGTATAAATCCACTTTAAACCTCTGCAAGTAATGCCCCTACATTTTTAACAGGAAAGTTCAAACTTATTCTTAGACATTAACCAATAATTGAACAACTAAAAAGGGACCATGAAGAATATTCACTTATTATAGAAACTGTGGTGGCATTCTCCATTTTGAATGCTCCTGACCTTATAGAAAATTGTTCATGGGCATTACTTTTTTTTTTTTAACTCCAGAGAACATATAAGAAATAAATTGAATGCAAGTGAATTTTATCTTTAAGACGATTGATTAGTTTGTGTAGAAATGAATGAATGAATGAGAAGCCTGTACCTTTTGACTGCGCCTGTTCCTGTATAATGTTTATTGATTTGCACTTACAAGTGTGCAGTTAAATGACATGTATTTGTAAGGAACAATTGCAGACTGAACAATAGAGAATGAGCAAACTACAGCTGGTAGAGTCCAGGATGAAATAGAACAGTAAAGAAAACAGATTAAATTGCACCACATAATGTATCATTTTAAGCTCTACGTATGCTGTGTTCTAGATTATATACCAAGGAGCATAGGGGTTAGGAGCTCCTTGGTATATATTTGACAGCAATGACTGAAAGAGCTCTTTGAGACATGGTTGGATGGCTGTGGTTCTACTGAGCTGCATTAGCTCAGCACAGGTTGTCTCTGATAGTTTTAAGCCTTTCTGTATCATCCTCATGTCTGTCATTACCTCCCCACTCGACAGTTTCATAAACCCAGGAGAGGCTATTTTACCATGTGGCCCTTTCTGTTGAAACCACAAGACCCCACTCTGCCTTCCTGGCCATACTGCAGCACAGGAGAAAAAAAAAACACTTAACAGTATGTGATTGTTGTCTTTTTTAGGGCACATAGCCACATTAACTTCAAAATATAACCTTTTAAAATGTATTTACCTAATATATATGTACCTAGTATATACTTTTTATACCATGCTTACTTGGGAACCATTTTTGACTAAGGCTGGCAGGCGAGGTGAGAATAAGCACCTCCAAATTCAAGAACATGACTCACAGTTGAAAAGTGTGGCTCGCCCTTTAGGTTAGAATAGAGTCTCTGCCTCAAGTGGAGCAGTTCAAGTATCCTGGGAGATGGTTCATTAGAGAGGAAAGAGTAAACAGGAGATTAATTGGCGCTGTATCTGTTGTAACATGGTGACAAAGTTCTTGTTACTGTTGTTACTTCCTGCTGCTGTGGTCATGAGCTCAGACTGCACCAGTTGGATGACGTAAATGACAGTAAGGCTCATTCTTGCATATGTCTTCCTGATCACTGGTGCTACATTTGGGAACACAACTGTCAATTCTGCTGCAGTCTCAGCAGAACCCTGCATCCTATTTCGGCTTCTATGCCTCTTATTGATGATATAATGTTGAGCGCCCTGGAGAAGTCAAAGGCTGTGAACACTAGAGCTTTACGGCTTCTCCAGGAAACCAAGAAAGATACATCTTGGCGAGCTGCTGAATGGAACTTTCCTGAGGAGCTAAGCAAGCTTTGGCACTGTGCTCGTGAGATGTTGAGTTAAAGCAACACAACTTCGGATGTTGAAAGCACTAGGATATATAGTCGTAGGCCGGATTTATAAGATCTTGGCAAAAATTTCCGAGCAGTCTTTTATGTATGTCCTTGTTTTTGTGAGCATTAAAAACGCGTCGACTAATGCATCGAACCTCTACATTATCATGGATGTATCTAGAAGTTCATTGTAAATGCCTCAAACAACTGATTAGCCTTTGGGAAAAAAAAATCAGATTTTTCCGAGAAGCTTATCAGATGAGGAGAGCTCTTATCTGCATGACTCTATTGATCACTGTGTGCTCTAACAGAGGTGTATGGCACTCGGGAACAGGAAGGACAGGCTTGTATCTAATGGAAGTGGCTATCAGTTTCATACTTTAGTTAAAAACACCCCCTCGTTCCTTTCTGGTGCCCACAGGTAGTTACAGCCTATGGATTATGTAAATTCCAATTTGTAAAAAGGAAACTGAAGCTCGATGTTTTGGCATTTTAGATTGCTTAACTTCGTGACTTATGTCGTCATATTTAATAAAGGAAATGTCCATCTGATTTGCAATTGCAGATGACACATTCATTCTGCAAGTCTTAATCTTATAAGCGTATTACAGAGTGTATGCCCAAAGCAATTATTTGTGATGAGAAAAGGATGTCTGTGTTGTGTCTTCTTACATTATGAATGTAATTCTTCACACCAATCATTTACATGTAACCTTAATATGACCTTTGTGTCTCTACAGTGTTTAAACGCGAGATACGCTGTCAAGTCACGTAATGGCTAAACTCTTCGTCACCCCGTCTACAAAATCTAATTTCAGAAAAAACAATGCATAGAATAATCACATAATTACTTGTTTACATGTTTACATCACATCAGCTTTCAAATGTCTTGCAAGAAACGAAAGAGAAACAACATTCAAATACTATTTATGCAAGAGCACCTGGTTGTTGTTGAGGAAGATCCAAGGACCTTCTGTAATACAAAAGATGTTTTTATCTCCTTGATTCCTTGCACGAATCTGAAGTTATTCACCAGGCTCTTAATACTGCCCTGAGGAGCAAGGAGTGAGGATGCGCCGGATTATTCACACAAACCAGTGCCAGTGGAATAAAACACAGTGCATGTTGTTGGACCAGATGCTCAACATCCGTCTCTTTGAAAGACTTCAAAGTCTTTGAACAGCATCCAAAGACTTTAAAAGTTTTACCTGCACATATTAACATGTATGAAGGTATAAAAACAGCCTGCTGTTGGTTAATCGTTTTTTTTTTTTTTACTGTTTGTGGCAGTGGTTCAACTCTACTGTATCACTGTGTGAAAGTTATAAAAGGTGAGAACGTTTGCCAACTTTATAAATAAATGAAGTAGAAAAGGTCACGGTCATCATCAGTATAGTAATATACAGTACAATAGTAATTCTTCATCAGTCTTCTGTCCTCTCCAGTCTCTTCGTTGTGACAGAAACAGAAATGCAGATGCAAATACAATACAAGACAAACATACATATCCATAGAAACCAAGCGAATGAGCTATTACATCTTGTTTCGACAGCTGCCTTACGTGGACAAACTGGGCACAGCTGGAGGAGAAGAAAAGTCTTTTTTTCTATTTGAGTACACATTCTTGCATGGAAATGGCTCAGAATACACACAGATTAATTTTGTTACAATCAGTTGAGTAAAATCCAACAGAACTACAGTCTTTGCACTGAGTTTGTTCAAATCTCACCAAAAAGGCCAAATGAAAATGCACGCCCCATTATTAAACAAAGGATTTAAACTTTCTAACCACTTTCTAAGTAGTTGTTTGATCATTTGATTCTGAAACAAAACATTTTTGGATGAGTTTTGCTATAACATTTACAAGAAACAGAGTGTTGACAATGTAATGTGCAGTGTGACGGTCTAGATACATTTTTTTTTTTATTTCCTCTCATCTGGGCCATTATTTATTCATAAAGTAACAAATGACAAAGCTTGTTGAGAAAAATCCATAATTTATTCTCAAACCTATACCCTCAGTTCAGTCCTGACCAGACTTAATTGCAGTCTCAGTTTGGTCTATATGAACATCATTTCTGGGAGACTGGGTGGAATATTGACCAAGAAGTTCTTTCAGCTTGCACAGTCCCAGCGAGTTTGGCTGCACCTCTTTGGGGATTCAGTGCGGATCAGCTCTTGTCACAGCTGTATAATATAGGCAAGGATTACCGCGTTAAAATAATGAGCAGGAAAAGCACATGGGGGCGGGGAAGAAACTTTTCCCAGTCAATTTAAAAGAAACACTTTTAAAAGAGAAGAAAAAACTTAAAAAAGACAATTACAGCATGACATTCCTCAATTGTTTATCAAAAAGACTTGAGATTTTGAATGCAGTGGAGCAGATCAAAACAATTATTTCCTCAGTCACGCTACACTTGACATGGCTTTGCAGCAAGCCATAATGATTTCAGGCCATAGCCACTGTAATTATTAATAGTCCCGCTAAAACACAAAACACTTAGGAGTTCTCTGCCCCTCTGTGGACAGCCATATGTAATTATTCGACTTAATTAGTGGTCTAAGAGTGTATCTGATTAAGTTGTAAGATGGCTCTTCGAATAATTCAATTTAGTTTGCGGCTGGAAGCAGGTTGAGGCCATCAGATCATCAAGATTGAAAATAACTATTCCTTATGTGCACCAGAAGATAAAGATCTTAGGCCATTAGTTACTGCATTACCTGTGACATTAACCCTCCTCCATACACACACAAGGTCACGATATTGGAATATTTATCACCTATGTGACCTCTAAAGATACAGCTTCATGCTTTGTCTTGAAGCTATTTCAGTTTTTCAAAATGTTTTGAAAGATCCCCCACTTTTGCACAATTCGCAAAACATTTTATTTATTTATTTATTTATTACAACAAATTTTATTTTTTAACGATGTTAGAGTCTGCTGGCGTAAGTGAGTGCACATTATCTCCCAGCAGCTGGATAGTAGTGCCACCTGAATGGTACAGTACAGATCAATGTGGCACAATTATAGAAGCCATTTTGAAAAGGAATATGAGATAAGTGTACCATTGGTCATCCTCCACTGTGTTTCTAACGGTGCAGTATGTGCACCAAAAGATGGAGCTAAACATACTACTGTCTGTTGATTGAGTGACACAGAATCATCAGTTGTTTGAAAATAAAAAAAATTGAGGTGGACAACACAAAACTGTTAGATTGTCTTAAATGATGCTTGTGTTGTATGTTGTACTAAATAAAAAATAAACTGAAACAAATCCGATGCATTATATCAACAGTTATAAACAGAATTGGTGTGTTGCGCTGATAATTTGTGAATGAAGAACTAAATTGGACTGAATGCAAGCAGAACCAGACATGAAAGAGTACGTCTCTAAAATATATACTGGTGTAGATTATTCTGTTAGTTTTGAAGCTGAACTATTAAAAATAACTGGTAACAATCTTCTGTATATTTTACATCATTATTGCTATAAAATGTGTAAAAAGTCCATTAGCAGAAGCCACCGTCCTACAGTACAGTACAGCTTTATATTTGGTTCATTCTTTTGGTCACATTAAGATGCTTGTTTACTCTGGTAAGCTTGCACAGCACTCTAACGCCGGAACAGGTTTTCTAAGTAACATGCACCTAAAAAGGGACTAAAATTGATGTGACAAGAACAATAACATGCATAAAGAGTTGCCTGATAAAGGTGAGGTACACAATAGTAGTGGATTGTGCTATTAAGGTGCCAGTTGGGGTGTGAGAATACACAAGGCAGTGATAAGAAGGGAGGTCCACCCCACAGAGAATTGTAATCAAAGCCTAGGGATAAAGGGTATTCTCTGTTAGCATGATCACCATAACAAAGCTGAGCATATGAAAGCCAGATCCCGCTGTACAGTCATTCTCTTTAATCATCTTGACACTGTCTGCACACAAGTAGTAAGTAACCCACACTCATCAGAATGTACGTCCACACCACGCCTGTTCCCACTGTGTGCCACAAATTAAAATATACAACAATGTGGATAAACCAGGGCAAACCAAAGAGCTGGACTGAAGTCAGTGCAAATCCCAGTGTCCATCAGATCAGGGTTTTACAGTTTGTCGGAGAAACCGTAGGAAGCCATCCAAGAAAAGTTAAATGAGATCAGGTGGAAAGCTAAACAGAGCACCACAGAGACGTATTTGGAGGAAAGCCATTCTGAAACTCGTCCCTGAAATGTGTAGTCATAAATGATCATCTCCCCTTCCCTGGTGAGAGCTTCATAAAACACACTGACAGCTCATGTTGGATGAAAGACACCAGGGGCATACAATAAAAATTATCTTTGTTTCTTACTTACGAGAGATATATACAGTGGAGTTGACCGGTGACAAAAACACCACAGGACTGCTTAAAGAAACACTACGCAACTTTTCTCAAGATGTGTTCACGGTGAACGAGTGAAACTGTTCTGCAGCAAACACGTGTAACCCCATTACTTTAACCCGCGCTGCTGTTGTCACACCACTTCTTGACATGTTGACAACGTGTTTGATGCTGGAATAACACGATCATTAACAGTTGATTTGTGGCACAGTGGTGGTTTCACAACAGCTTCTGCCTTTAAACAATGACATCAACACAGAAAGATACATTACGGCAGCGGAAACGCAACATTAATTGCACAATGCATCTTTTAGAGCGGTGCGTGATCCAGGCAGTTACTTGCTACTTAAGCTAACTGCCATTCACAAAGAAATACTAACTCACTAAACTTTAAACACGAGAAAATAGTAAATTAATCAGAGAGCCATTGTGGGACATACCGTCATTGTATTGTATCAGTCAGTGAGGCACTTTTAAAAATAAATGTAGGGGAATAATAACACATATGAGAGTAAAATACCAACAATGGGTTCATTTTTTTTGACAAAGTTTACTTAAACAAATCACACATTGGACTGTTATATCTTAGCCTATGTTTGATGTATTTAGAGTGTGTATAAAGTTGTGTTTTTTGGTGTATTCTCTAAATATTTCAAGACCATTTTTTCAGACTTATTGCCAAATCAAACCATATTTCATCAATTTTCTTCTGCATTTCACATTGTATCCACGCATGGTGTAAAATCTCACTGATGACAAAAAAGTGGAGTGAAAGCATATAGGCTCCTGTAGGAATAAGTGGTTGACAGCTCTAGAGGTGAATCAAACAGGGTCAGGGACATAGAGATCACACCAGACTGGCAAAATAGTGGTCGGAAATTGCCTTAATCCAGTGATTGGTATAGGGGCTCTGTGGCTTTATCCGTCTCGCTCTACAGTTTCCTCTGAGAAGTAAACAATCAACCACAATGTAATGCAATGATCCCTCAACAAATTCCATCAGCTGACAGCTAAAGCTAATACATTAATTCATTCATCTTCTACTGCTTCGTCCTGTTTGAGGATGTAGGTGGCTGGAGCCTAGCCAGCAGTGTTGGGCCTGAGGCAAGGTACACCCTGGACAAAGGCTAATTAGTCTCTGGGCTGACTTTTTTTTTTTTTTAAACACAGATTTACTCTCAGATCAGATTCAGATTCACCTATTTATCCATGTCTTTGGCCCGAGGATCCAACCCATGACCTGCTTGCTGTGAGCCAGGAGAGCTAACCACTCTGCCACCGTGCACCCCAACGCTAACACAAAATTGTATTATTGTCAAGTTCCCCACGTACCACAAATTGGTGCAAAAATGTTACACACTGTTTTTTTCGTTTTTTGTTTTTGTATAATGTGGGTTTATGCATTTGCAAAACAAGCCAGATCTCGGAGTCAATTTCACGAGTCATAGTATGATACCTGCCAATACTCTGTCTATTCAGGTGTGCAAAATGCAGCTTCACTCAAGCACATGTGATGGGTTAGGAAGCTTACTGTACACTTGGCATAATATCAATATGCTTGGAATAAACCCCTAGTTTCTTAGTCGACTGTTTATTTGATGCGGCATATTTTTGATGAGAAGTAGTACTAATTTGAGCATGTTTAAACAGGTTACTTGAGTTATTCACAGCATTCATTGCCGTTATCAGCCTGTTGTTTATTTTATACCTCTGTGAATATTTGAAACCTCTGAAGTGTTTGCTCTGCATTAACGGTGAATAAATAAAAATCAAAAGAGACAATGAGGAAATGCTCTTTTGTGAAAAGCGATATCATGAGAGGCACGGTTCTTGAGAGCACTTGACTGTAATAGAGACCGACGCAGATAGCTTCAGGGGACTGTGATTTTATTGAAGCCACCATGACACTCCAATATCACCTCTTCTTAGATATGAATTATTGCACCTTTGGGGGGGTGGCACAAAAACATTTAAAATCTAGATGACAGGCTCGGAAACCATAAGTAGTTGGTAGGATCCTTTCTTCTTATCTAATTGGGGTGGTCTTGCTCTACATCCAAGAAACTGCTGTGCCATTTGTTTCTGTTGTGTATTTCATGTTTTCTCCCATCAGTGTTAATTAATTTCCACGGCTGGCAAAGAGCCCGGTTCGGGTATTTGTCCTGTGATCTTGGAGAAGGACAATGTTGGGAGCCAAATGCCCTACAACCCTCATTCATTTATGTGCTGAAATTCAACCAGACCTCCACTGCCCTTTGAGGTTACACAGGTCAAAGGTTACGCACTCAATGATAGGTTAAGCCTGCTATCTTTTAAAGGGTTGAGTCGGTATTGGACAGGCGGGAAGGGGGAGGACAGTCAACACATCGTTTGGACTGAAAAGCACTGCAAGGTCAGTTGTTGTTGCCTGCCCTGTTCTTGTGGACATTAGCTGTCATGTTGCTACTTATTGATCTTAGTTCTCCGTACATAAGCAAGGACAGATAAAAAGATTTGTCACAGAGGTTAAAGTTTCAAGGGCCCATATGTTGTGGGTGTTACTACATTTATTTTTACTCAAATGGTTGTGATGAAAAATGGGTTTTTATTGACTTTTGACTTGCTTTACTAGTCATTTAAAACACTAACACAGTCTCCATTACATGTCATTGAAGTGATGAAGTGATTAGATGGTAAGCAAAACTAAAATGCAATCATCTTATCCTTAGTTTTTGCCTTCTGATTTAGATAACTGTAGGTGTTTTTTACAGACTAGAAACATGGATAGTAAAAATATATGACACATTACCAGTATTGCACCTGAAATAAAATGTGGAGTTCTAAGCTGTGTCACAAGAAAGTGGTTCTCTCATTAAAAATGAGCACTCACGTGCACCCTTTTCTGTGTACATTTATCATAATGCATAGGGTGACCATAAGTCCCGATTTAAGTGGGACATATCTACAAAAATACTAAAATGTCCAGATTTTACCCTCTTCCTGTCCTGAATGTACTGATTTTTTCCCCAACCATAAAGCCAAAGCAGCACATTGTGCTTGAAACTCATTTGTCTGTAGATTGTCTGTATGTCAATCACATAGTTACCATGGTGATGGCTATATTAATATGTTGAAAAGGATGAACAGTGTTCCACGTGTCTGTTGCTCAATAATGATTGGTTTTTAAGTGCGAGGCTGTTGCCAAGCGTTCCTTCTCCAACGTCACTTTTGTTTTGATTTCTGGTGACATTCTTTTTCATTTGTTAATGTATTGTCGTTGGATTTGCGGTTAAAATTAAAGTGTCCCCAGTTTTTGGTTTGAATGTGATCATCCTAATAATCGAGCCCAATGTTAGTAACACAATAATAGCACAACTTACACTCTCCTTTATCAGGCTACACTTTCTGCCTTTGTTATTATTCTTGGCTGTTCTCTTCTTGGTTGAATGTATATCCAATTGTGTCCAGAGGCAGTTTACTCTCGCAAACTTGTTTGGACCCCTGGAAATCCAGCTCAATCTGAAAGGGTCTCAAACCTTATTTTGACCATAGCTTTGTTTTGTGTTGACTTTTATTGCATATAGTTGATGGCTAAAGCAAAACCAATGAAAACAAAGCAGTATGCCTTGAGTTGCAATTTTTTATTTCCTGCAGATGCATACATTTGAACATTTGCAAAATTAAGAAAACATGTAAAGCTGTCTGAGACTGTCTGGGGCCTTTGTGAACTCTGACCCTAGGTCTAAAGGTTGTGAATATGTTTTGCTGCAGCCTCGACCTGAAGATTCTGGACTGTTTTTTTGCAGCAATGTGTCAGTTAACCTTACTCTCTTCTTAAGGGAGGACGATGTGTTACAACAAGACAGAATATTCTTTCTGTGCATGAATATTTCAGATCATGAACTGCTTCTCAACGCTGATTTACACCGAGCAAGAAGTAAGAATAAGTAAAAAATACTTCAAGTCAAGATATTTTAATAGCCTCAGGGATTATGCTAATATTTAACATTCAATTTCTTTCAATACTTTATCTTAAGACAGTGATGCAAATGTACCACAGAAAGTGAAATGGTACTCGGTGTTACTATTCACATTAAACAGTTTCATGTAGCTACAAATTCCTCTGTCTGAATCATCAAACCTGCCAACCGCCAGTCTATTTTTCCTTCTAATGTTACAGTGTATTATTTCTGTCTATCCTGTGATATCATCTCCCCTGAATGTGATCCCCTTTGCATCCAAGAGTAAAGACTTGACTGCAGACATTTCCAATTAATAGTAATGGGTCACAGGGATTGCTTGCCATTTCCATAAAAGCAATAAAAGAGCTGTGGGATTTTACTATTGTAGCTTTCAAGGTTTGTAATACCCTCTCAGTCTGACCTTGGCATTTCCTTGCCTTTTCGCAGCCAAACCTGGACAGAGCCAAACATGAGGAATCGGAGGAAAAAATTGAACTGATTTTCATTTTTTTGTTTTTTTTTTGTTTTTTGTTTTTGTTAAGTCTGCCTTTGAAGAAAAGTTTTAATTTTGCTCAACCACATGTGGTGTGTTAGCTTGATTTCTTTTCATTTGTTGTTATTATTTTATGCTGTCTAACTGATGTCAAACACAGAGACTGATTGGTCCAAGTGTTAGCTTAATAAAATGACCTGCTTTGGGCAAATGCGGGAAATCATACCACAATGAATATCCATGTACACCATCAGCACTACAACAGCCTGACTATTGTTCTAAAAGTACATGCTACTATTACACACACAGCTACGGGCTCACACAAACAAAACTGGTTATTTTTCATAAAAGTGCTCTGTGTGATTTTTCATTTCTTGTTATTAGGAATACTCTTTTCTCACCTAAAAGTATATTGTAACAGGAATGATCTGTTTGGGTTGATGTAATGAATGAGTACTTAGCAGTAACTCAGCAGTGTGATTCCTGTAATAAACACAGGTAGAGGGCCACAAGGAAAAAGATTCACCACTATTTTACTTTAATCATAGGTGTAGAAAAAGAAGAGGTGTCCCCAGTGTGGGCATTAAAACATTTATGAAAATCCTGAATATTTTATCTTTCATAAACTTCAATAAGCTAATAATTTAGTCACTGTTTTCATTTTGAAATACCAGTGCCTTACACTTGTGTATGTTTTTGGCTTCTGTCCCCAGTACTGCTCATCTGTCACAGGCTGTTTCTCCTCCACCTCACTGTTGAGGCAAAACATGGCCTGTGGTTGTCCATTCCCTCGATGCAGGGCCTCGCTGACCCCTCAGCAGTAATTTTAGACTTCATGCTGGCTGAGCCAAAGAACTAGCCCCAGCTAATTCAAGGTCATCCCAGTTTTTTATTATATTTTTTTATTATTATTTTTAAAAAAGAAGACAACCTGTTTGGCTACACTGTGCCATGTTAGAGCCAAATACATGCTTTATATATTTCCAGAATGATTTTACCAGTGCCTTCAGGACACTCTTTCCCTGATCCCTAGTTTAATGGATTTTTTTTTACATTATTCAATAAAGTGGGTTTATCATGGAGTTGACTATGTAATAGCATTTTTTCGTTAAGATAAGGAATAAATTGTGTATTTTTCCGAGCTACTGTTCTGTTCAAGTCTGCCTCACCAACACATCTGTGTGACACATGAGCCTGGCACCAGTTGGACTCTAATTTTCCTTGTGCTAATAAGTAAATTGGTGTTTGCTGTAGTCGTAAATAATAATGAAGAAAAACCAGGATGACCAGCAGGGATTTGTGTTGTTAATGTTTTTTCTCATTTAGATGCAAACTGTAATGCTTAACATGTACAGTACATGCTAAAGAGATGACATTTTAAAGTCACGCTGTGTCAGAGATGTTGAGGCGTGAAATGTGAAATGTGTTTGGACAGTTTGGATGTTGCTAACCATTCCAGCGGATGTCATCCTTTCACGGCGAGTGCTGTCAAAAAGGTTCTTTCAAAGGCCTGACATCTACATAGAGCCACATCAGTGGTTGAGAGCGACACATTACATTTTGTTTTGACAGTTGCCACTGGGCACTGAGAGGCTCCTGGTCCTGATCCAAGTGAGCAAACCAACAAACACTTATAAAGTTTCCTGTAGTGCAGTAAAAGCAGTAGGTGCCTAAACTACTATTTCATCCTAATAACCTCTATTTCTTAATGTAATATCAAGTGTTATAGCAAAGTCAAGTGACGTATTAACCTATGTAACCCATTTCACAGTGAAAGAGGATACTTCTCTTGTAATAAGGGTATAAGGTCTCACTCTGGAGTCAGGCTTGCAGCAAGGCTTCAGGAGTAAACTCCTGCAGGGAGTCTAGGTGTATTCTCCACTCTCAAAGTCTAATGAATAAAATGTGTCGTCTGCAGACAGTTTACCCACTGAAACATGAATTAAAGACGTAATCTGCCAGACTCAGGTCAACTGACATCAAAGGTACACCACCATATTTCATAAATGCATGCAGTGGCTGAAGTTATTCAACCATTGAAATGTTTTTTGACAAATAAAATGTGACTCATGTTATTATGGCCTAGACCAGTGATTTTCAAACTTTTCACAATGTGTACCACCTCAAATCCACCTCAAAAATCTCTCTCTCTCCAGTTTCCACACATTCTTTCATCTAAGAATACAACTTTTCTAAAAGATTAATCACCCAAGAAAGCCATATTACCACCACTGGTACGCATACAACAGTTTCTAAAGCTCTAACTTACACCGAGACTTTTAGGGACTTAGAATAAGTCAAGACCAGGGCGAGCTGACACTGATGATGTTAAAAAATGCAAAGGATCTGATCTTGCCTGGGCTTAATTTAAAATTAGAAAACCTGAGTCCAAATTTATAACAAGGCAGATAATACAAACGGAGATTATGACCTAAAAAAAAAATCTCTCCAAACTTTAGCACTACATCTAAGTGGAATTTTTACCATCATGAATTTACATTTGTTTCCCAGCTCCTAATCAGACATCATTTGGTATTTTACAAATGGACTGGCAATTGTATGGGTGTTCTGGCACTGGAGTTGAGCTGAAAAGGGGAGCTGAACGGCATCTGCAGTGATGCGGACACTGTACCAGTCTGCTGTGGCAGAAGGACAGCTGAGCCAAAAGGCAAATCTGTTGTTTTACTGGTCGATCTGCGTTTGTACCACACCTTTGGATCTGGGATGTGGCTAGTGACCCAAATAATAAGGTCACAGACACAAGTGACTCTTTGAAAAGAGCTTAGTCATATCAAAAGGGGTAGTGGGTATAGCCTGTGCTCTTGTGCGTCCTCGGAGCAGCCTGGTGATTGGTCCATTTGTCTGTGATGCCTCCAGATTATGTGCTTCTGCTGGAAGTGCTGCAGGAGGTGTAAGGAGTCCAGGGATTTTGAGTTCAGATGCCTTTCCTTTGCCAAAGACCTAGATAAGCAGTGCAAAATGGATGGTTCTTGCCGGGCTGTACAACAGTCTGTTTTTATTTCCTCAAAATAAAAAATGTTGCAGCTGAGTGACTGATGCGGGCTCGCGGTGCAAAGCGAAGCACCGCTGAACTTCCCGTGAAACTTTTTGAGATCGATTTCCTCCTCCTGACTTCAACAGGATCGCATCGTTAATTCATTAGATTTGCCTGGTTAGGTGTCACCTACACGTCTGACATGTGATGGATGTTTTATATATAGGGACCAAATGAAAATCCCCCCACATCCCCGGCTCACCAACATCCACACATCTCCCGATCATACACACATGATCTCCCTGCTATCATCTTCTATCTGAGAGGCAGGATAACCTCACAGCCAATGACAAACTTTGACAAATGGCGTGTCTCCAAGCACCTGCGAGAAAATGGAACTGACAGACTCCTTCACCTTTCCTCTTGCTCCGAGCCTTGGGCTGTGCCAAGCAGGCATAAGTGATATACTGTAGGACATGGCTGGGTGTAAGTCATGCTCCTTCCGCTTCCTCCAGATTGTTAGGGTCTCCATCGATCATTGTCAGTCACCTTTCTCTCATTGCCTCTGTCTATCTTCTGTCTGTCCTATGAGCCTTGTCTATTCACCCAAAGGTCAATCTTCCATTCTTTCACCCCCGATGTTCCCCTCTTTGCCACTGGAGCAGTCTGCAGATATCTATAGCCCCGTGCAGATGGCTGGTAATCTGGCCCGAGGTCATTATGAATCCTAGCCAGGGCCCTGACCGTCGGCTTCGCTCCCCTTCTGTCAGTCCATCTCGGAAAACGTGACCTAAAATGAGCCATTCATCTAAATTTCCAGATAGTTGGCTTTTCTTGGCAATTGCAGCGCAGCTATTTTGCCTGGAGAGTTTCAATCCATATGGTTTATTTAAGCAGACAAGGATGGATCTGTGCTTGATTAGTGCATTCTCAAACTGCACGCATGCACAGGCAGGCATGAATAGCCCACAGTGATGTTTTGTGTGCTTGTTTTGTAAAGTGGGTGGTGTGTAGTTCATTGCGGATACCGAGTTAACCATTTAGTGCACCATTTAGTGAAAATATTATGTGCAGTTACATTTCATGTAAAAACGAGAACTGTTGACAGCAACAGAATAAAGTAAGTCCATATTAATGTGCTGCTAGATCATATCTTTTTAACCTCCCCTGACTTTGCCCACCTCCTGCCAATCCCCTCCCACAACAACAAAGCAACCTTGCTTTCATTTTCTTAAAAGGGAACCAATACATACAAAAAAAAAAAAAAAAAAAGTTTACCACTTACCTTAAACCTTAACTTAAACAGTTGGGAGATGTGAACCCATAATTACCTCCATCTGTAAAGTGCTTCATGTTGATAGATTGTATTATTGTTATGTTTAGGCCTTTTACACATGTGCTTTTTATAGTGATGACAGTCCAGGAAGAGTTAGCAGCAATGCAGTTTCAGACAGAATCCTTTAGAGGGTGCAAATCCAAAAAAAGTTACATAGTGTTGCTTTAACATAATTATATATTATTTGTATAATTGTACGATAATTGAAATGCAGTTATTGCAATTTTTATTTCATTTTTTGGACGATGATGTAGGTAAACTATTAATTTCATGTCAATTTTTTTTATTTTTTAATATTTGGTATGGCTCATCCTTTTCTCCCCTCTGCAGTCTTATCTTAGGCCATGCATCATTCATACTGTAGTCTTCGTATTTCTTCTTCTTCCTCTCATTATCCAGCCTGCACTGTGTCCCTTCTACAACCTCAGCCTCAGTTTAATGCAGTCACATGACAGCCCCTCGTTGTCCCCACCCCTCTTTACTCTTAGTGTTCATCACCATGTGACACCACTGACCTTCACCGGACGTTGTTTCCATTAGCTCGACAAATCTAATGTGTCAAAGCCACACTGTTGACATGCAGGTGTAGAATGACCATTGAATAGATTTTTCATAATGAAAATGCCAGAGGAAGAGATGGTGTGATATAGTTTTACAATTAGGTTCAGCCTGGGGACACCATTTTCAGCATTATTCAGTGGGCACAACAACATTTTAGTGGGATTTGGAGTGAAATGTGTGCACCTTTTCTAAACCATTAGATTTTCAGGTCTGAGATACAAATATAAAATCTGTAAATACAATTAGTATCAATTCAATTCCCTGCCTTGTTTATTTAGTATACAGAAATATGATACTGTATGCTTTTCAAACAGTTCACCATGAAAAAGATTGTAACCATTGATTCTTTTGGTTCTTGGACATGAAGAAATATAACCAGAAAATACATGTGAATGCAGACTGAATACTGAGCTGAATTGTGAAAAGTCCTTGTGTGAGACTGTGTGCAAGTAAATGCATTGGAGATTCTCTGGAGGCAGCAGTGGCCATGTCATTCAGTGGCTCAATGAAAAGGACTCTGCCACTGCCCAAGGAAAAGGTAAAGCTCTATGAACAGATGATCCAGTAATGCGGTGCAATCATTTGTTTGTACAGTTGAAGTTGGTCTTGTATACACCAGCAACTTTCTTTCTTTCAACAGAATTTTCAACATTTCAATATCAGCTATAGCATCTGTGTTTGTGCACTTGCTTGTACATCATGCAATGATGTTAATTTTCAGAAAATAGAAGACAAATAGTGCAATTGCAGATGGCACACAATTTGGATTTGGCATAAAACCTCAAATTATATGTTGTTAGCAACAGCTTAAAGGCATTTTGCTGAAATGTTGGCCTATCCATTGTGCAAAAGATCTCCAAAACATTCTCATTTCTGGATACTAATGGGTAGCAGCATATGCTCACAGGCCAGTTTTTTTTTTTAAAGTCTAGTACTTAAATGACTGGACTTCACCACTGATGACTGTCACTACAGTCTGAAGGGACCAAATCTTTCCATAACATAAATAAATTAACGTAATAAGCTTGTGTTTTTGAGACCAAAGAAAATCAGAAAAATTATATGAACAATAAATACATAAAAATGGTATATATTCCAGACCTAATGTATTAAAAATGCTTAAGGGCACTCTATGTTCACAAGAGTAGCCACCAGTGGTCAAATGAAACATAGGTCACCTTTTTGGGAAAACCTTGGGGAAGAGCATTTTCTGTATTTCATGGTAACACTGCATCCAAAAGAGAAATAGTTGGAATAGTCTTGGACCAACGTTTTTGCAGCTCCTTGGAGATTGTTGTGATGGGATTTTCAAAATGTTTCTGGGCATCAGTAAATTGCTTCAATCTCAGTTATTTGATGGCTACATCATTTTTATATTTGTTATTGGAGATCCTTGGAAATTTAACCAAAACAAAATCAAATTAATAAAGGTCTCAGTTGATTTTTTTTTTTTGGCATTCTTATGACAGCAAAAAATGTGTTGCTGAATCTGAAAGTACAGCCAATTACACTTTCTGAATTAAACTGTAGTTAGATCACCAGACATGTGGGTTCTGATCACATTAAAGACAGAATTGTCCTTTTAATACATGACATAGAGAAAAAGGAGAGCTAAGTTTGAGCCTTGCCAAAAATGCAGAATGCATTTGTATGTGCCAGTGCAGAAAGGACGCTGATAGTTTACAGTTTTTTGTCCCTTGAGTCTTCAGGGCACTTTGTTTTAAGCTTTATATCACCCAAGTGTCTCACAATATGTCCTTCCTCGCTGAGTTACTGACGAAGCCTTTTCCACAATCAGTCTACAAACAGCAAAGGGCAAGGTTGTGACTTCAGTTTTCTATTGCCTATCCTTCCTCAGAGCACACACACTTGATCTTAACACAGAAAGACAGTGCAAACAGCTTCCTCAGATTTGAGCTGGGGTACTCGGACAGGCGTGCCATTCTACTGCTAATACGACACATGAAGCTTGATTTTTCTCTGTTTTCACAAAAAAAAAGAGCTCTGACGCAGACTGTATTGCCCATAACACAGTTCTGGGTACTTTGAAGGACATTTGCTCTTTTGCAATAGATTTGCCTGTTGAAACAGCAGTGTGTGTAACAGCAGAGAAGTGTGCCCTTTCCATGGCAGAACAGCCATCCATCATGAGGACAAGCATCCCGAGTTTATTTCCAGTCCACTTCTTGGATTTACGTGAGAGGATTACTCCTTCAACAGAGTCCATAACCCAATATCAACTTTTAGAGTATCTGTGGGTTTTATAATTTAATATAATATTTTTTTCCACTCAATCACTGTGGCCTTTAAGAAAGAACTACAACAACAATCTATACCTTGTTTAGAAGCAGGCTATTCCATATGATGCCAGTAAAAAAGAATTATATGAAAATATAAGAGAAATTCATTGCCTTGAAATAAATTACCAATGTCAAGTCCAGAACAGTCCTCCAAGTACAATAGTGAAAAATCTTGCTGCATTAAAAAATAATAAGAGTAGCTATCTGTGTGCCTTGTTGCAGGAATAGGAAGGGTCTTTAGGACACATGTTTTTGTAGATTACAATGTAATGACCATCACATAACTGGATAGTGAAATGAATGTTAATGATTGAACTGATTACATATCACTGGACAGACGTTGTAGGACTTTATTTATACATTCTATGCTTCAGGTGAACATTTTGTCCTTGAAGTCAACGTATTGAGTGCAGAAAACTGGGTTGGAGTTGGAGGTTTGTGTAACTTTGGCCAAGTCCACACTGTTATGGCTTGATGACTGGGTCAATGCGTCTGCGGCTCTAGTCTGTTGGTCAGTGCCAAAAAAGTGGTTCAAAAAAAGAGTATATATACATTAACTGGGGACAGGGCAAAAAAGTGTGGTTCTCGGGGGAAAAACCTCCAGGAAGTGCTGGTGACATCTTTGTTGTAGTTGTGACCAGGGCCTAAATCCAAGGCCAAAAAGTTACATAATGTTTCCATCATAACATCAAGCTTAGTTTTATGTTAACTTATAAACAAAGTAAGTGTTTTTATTAGTATTTATCCAAAATTAAAATGTTGTGGTCTAACAACACAGGCTGGTATAATGTACTCTTGTGAAATGGGCTTCAGAGCTTGTTTGGAAAAAAAGAGGGCTCCATTCAAGTCATTGTTTTATGGATAATCAGTTTATTTTTCTGAATTTAGTCTGTTTTACTGGGAAGTATGCTTATATTTATGTATATTTTGTTTGCTGGACACGCTGATGGCCATAAAACACTGTATGACACTATTTTATTAGGCCTGGACCTCATGCTCAATCAGTGAAATTGCGAGGCGCCCATACAACACACTCGCACCATTATCATCCCCATCACACCTGATTTCTGATGGTTTATAGCCCCGCAGCAGTGTATTTACCTATTCAGTGTGTGTGTTGCGCTGATAGGTGACAACAGCCAGACTGAGAATGGTGATGAGGTTCTGTTCACAGCATAATGCAGAAGCAGATATCAGCAAATACAAGGGACCCATCATTATCTAAAACAGCACATTTCCCCTGAGGTATCTTCTGAAAGATACAGCACACTCTCAGACATGATTCCTGTCTCTCATTGCCTCCCTTACTCCAGCACTGCTACATTAGCCACAATAATTCATTTTGCAGAAACAGTGATGCATTATTTGTTAAGCTATGCTTTGCTGTGAACTCAGTGAGCAGTATGTCTCACATCTCCAGGGATCTTGTTTGTTATCTCGGTTCATTGTTAGGGCTATATGTGCTCATAAGGGCTTCATACACTTAGATGGCTGCATATGTATGTATGTATGTGTTTGAGTGGGCCTGAATTGAAATACAGGACATCACCACAAATGATATTCATATGTAAATAAACTGTCACATCAAATACACCATGTTATAAACTCTGCCTGTCTTTATTTGCAGTTCGACTCTTCAATTAAAAGCAAAAACAATTCAACACACATTTCCTGTCAATCACTGTTATGAAGCTATTGGAGTGTTTCCCAAGACCATGCCCTTCATGAGCATGACTCACGGCAGAGCTAAGCTTAATGTTGTGTTCATACTTGAGTATCTATCTTTTTGTTCAAATAGTTTGTGCCCAAAAATTGCACTGTTTTATGTGTTTCTCCCAATGGTAAGTAAAATGATCACAGGTTTTTAATGTAGACTCACAATGTGGTTGTTAATTTATGTTTCCCTACAACTAAATTATGCGTTGATTGTTGTAAACATTTGCAGCAAAAAACACTTGGAAGTGCAATTTAGATTTATAAGACTCTATTTTCTTGCAGACACATTTCAGATGCACACAGGATCTTTCAAAAGGTGCTCCATTATATCCACTGTAGTTAAACCAACCCACTCGATAATAATTTACCTTGTCAAGTTTAAGGCTTAAATATGGACTGCAGTTTTGACAGAGGCAAAAAAATGGCTCCCACTGTTCATGCTTAAATTTAATGTGACGTGTTACATAAGGGAGATTCTTATGGGTTCGGATTATGGTATAAAAGATGCTGTTTTTTCACCCTCATGTGTCCCCTTTCCCATGTTACCCTGTGTAATCCGTATCATTGTTCCCCCGAGACCCTAGAAAGGTGACAAACAAAGCTATTCATCATCAGACTGTTCTCCTGGCTAAACCGTTGTTCAAGCTCAACTCCAGAAACTTTTCCCAGTGGCCTATTGTTTACGGCTACATCCACTAAATTTACACCCACCGTTTGTTTTATGAAGTGTCCATAGAGGGTAAGAAACATAGATAGAGGCCTGATGTCAGCATATTTCCCTGTCCTGCATTTACGCTGTGATGTATGGTCACAGCAAGAGAGTAGGTCCTTCTTGTTAATTTTTTACATGGCGCTGCTTTATACCACATCATTTAA
Source organism: Rhyacichthys aspro (assembly GCA_036850595.1). Lineage (NCBI taxonomy): Eukaryota > Metazoa > Chordata > Actinopteri > Gobiiformes > Rhyacichthyidae > Rhyacichthys > Rhyacichthys aspro. The sequence goes on along the minus strand of CM072150.1, from coordinate 18,551,097 downwards.
GACATGCACAATCATTATATTGTTAAAGGCTCAGAAGAGGGCTTTTTGTAAATAATTGGAGGTTATTGACAGCGCGCTGAAGTGAAAGAGGGGAAAGAAATGGGAAAAATGCTACATATTGAGATTTATAAAATGGCATTTCTATGAAAGCTCTTAAAACTTTTGCATGTTTACAATAATGAACCCAAGCTGCTTTGATACAGTTTGAAGTTCATTATCTGTAATTGTAGCTTTTATTTGTTGTGCCGTAGTGTCTAAGACTCACTAAAAGCAAACACACATAATCTTATATAGTTTGTATGTCATGGTCACAGCGTGACTTGGACGTTAGCAGCAATAGTTGTTTGCTGAAAAGTCACACAGAGATGCATTTGGCCACTAAATTTTAGTCCATAAAAGGCCAGGGGCCTGAAAGCCAAGCAGCTTGTCTGTTGTTCAACTTCTAAACTCAAAGAATACAGATTAGCACTAAAGCCATTGTCTGTGAGTCCTTTTTAATCAAAGTCCGAATTGTCACTGTGACAAATTAAATTAACTCCAATTTTGCTTCGTCTGAGTGACAAGATTCCATTATGCTCAGTGGCAGGCTGTCGGTAAATTGTATTATGACCTGATGTCTCCATGTGTATTTCCAAAGTACACTTTGAAATCCAGACAATGTGAGACCAAATGATTCATTGCAGAGGACTAAACACAGCCATACTGTCCATATTATCACCATCGCTCTGGGAACCTAATGAATAAGACGTGAGAAACAAATCTTATCCATGATTATACCATTTTACACTGTATTAAAGTGTACAAATCAATAACAAATAAATTTGCACTGCAGGATATTTATGAGTGTTCATGTGTACTGCATCTCACAGCTCTTTACTGCCAGTTATAAACATGACAGCATGAAACAAAACATTTAAATCGGAGCATGACAACCTCCCAAATTCCCAAATTAAAATACTTGTAATCTGTGACATTTTTGCAATATATGTGGAAGTGTCTTTGATGAAAATATATAGAGCAATGGGATGGTTTTGAACAACCTTGAAAGCCATGGCAAAGAAACAAATCATGGATATGTTTAGGGAATAACCAAACCAGACCTCCTAATCTAGTAGCATTTCATTTGTTGTTTAGTTTTGCAGGACGTTTGGAGAACAAGATAAAAGCTTATATTACTGACTCAGTAGAAGGTAAATCAGCTCAGTTGAAAAATCTGTCTTCTTTATTAAGGAAAGATTATGTCCAACAAGTGGGATCATTTTCAGTTTGTATCTTTCTCTTGAAACAGCTTCTAAACCAGCGCAGGCTTTCCTCCATCACTGCCAGCTGCAGTTTACTGCCTGCCCTCCATCAATTTTTTTCTCCCTTCATCAGAATCACATGACTGGTTTGGCTGTTGGTGATTCTAAATTGTCCACGAAGAAAGAATGTGCGGGATAGCAATTACTATAAGCAGTGAAAATAAATCAAATACTCAAAAATGCTTGAAAATGTAATGTTACTGTATTTCTTTTACAAATAAACAGCATTCTGCAAGAGTGACTTGGAATCATGTATTTGTATAAATATGTAATTTATTGCATTTGGAAAAAGGTATAAACCCTTTAATAACAGTAATATTTGAGCATATTCCATCACATCTGTCCATAATCTAAACTTAAACTAAACCAAATAAGAATTTTAAAAAAGCAAAAAAACATAAATCTGGAACTGAAATGTGTGAGGCAGTGAGTAAGTCAGCGTGATAACTCCTAATGTAGATGGAGATGTCTCAGTTCTGTGTTAGAGTATGAACTATCTTTCCCCAAAGCAGCTGCAAATCACCCAGTATGGAAGGTAGGCCTGAATAGTTTAACTATAATTTCTTTCTTTTGCTTCATCAGACAAAAAGATGCACTTTTTTATCTCCAGAGGATTAGTCCTGCTTTTGTTACAATAACTGTTGTTTCAAACCTGCTTGAGACACAAGGCACTTAGCACATTCACAGGCTTCAAATTCAGAGCATGGCACATTAAAAAGTTACAAATGCTTCCAGAAGTCTTTGAATACTTCTGTGAAAGCAAGCCTTGTTCCTCGCACACATTACATCTCACATTAGAGAGATTTTAGTTGTTATCTAGTTAGTTGTTAACTATCCAGTTGGAGTTAATATAAAAAATTGTGGAACATTAATAAAATTATGATGGCTTAGAGAATTTTTTTTGGTTTGAGTTAGACACTAAGATTGAATTACTTGTCATTGGTGTATAAATGACAACTAATCAATCAACTACATCATGAGCCATGCAATAATACAGTAGTAGTAACATGAAATTGATTGATTCATTTTCTACTGCTTATTCTTTGAAGCAAACCCTAAACAATCACCCTTTTAGAGACAGTGACTGACAACCATTCAGTCTCGATTTAAGGTTCACAAAATGACTTGTAGATGTACATCTTTGGATAGTGGGAGGATCCTGAAAAAAAAGAAAAAAAGGAAAACAACCTTGATCCTTCTTCTTGTGCAAACCCCTGTCGGATGCTGAACAATTTGAAACTTACATGGAATTTACATGACATTACAATGTTTTTCAAGCATTTATCATGTTCAAAATCAATCTTCAGTACACATTATTTTCTAATCTGCAGTAGTAGTGTGAAAATGCACTTGGGAGACCGGGTACAGTAAGCGTCTGAATGAGACACATGTTGGCCGTTGCCCTCCTCTATTCAGCGCCACAGGGCTGTTGTGTGGCCGCACCTGGATCTGAGAGCACTGTTCTGCATGCACAACGGCTTTGTCCGACATATAGCTTGTGGCGGGCTTTCTGCTGATATAGTACTACTGCAGACAAATGCAGGGGTTACTCTACTCAAACAGGGTCAACATCTCCCCTGCGGTGCTTTGGTGTTCAGCTCGGACTGGGATCTGAGGATAAAAAGACACCAATGTGAAAAATAGGAGTGAACCTCACTGTGACGAAAAACTGAGGCCTGTTGCTGCTGTTTCTCCCTGGGGATTTCACATGGTTTTTAGGTGTACACTTTTGTAATAGAGTAATATTTTATGTACTTTAGGAGCAGCTGAAAATAGCCTCTCTCCCCCTTTGTGTCAGTGTAGTAGGACCCTGACCTTTTGCTGACAAACTAGGAGAAAAAAAAAAACATGTGTAGTCCCCAGATGCTTTGACACAGCGATGTCCAGAGGCCAATGTAATGGCTAGTGGGCCTTTGGGAACCAGCAGGGGGCAGCGAGAGGGGTCCAGATGTGTGAATACCCCACAGCTATGCACCAACCATGGCCTTGGATGACATGACCTTCCCCAAGGGGTGAGACATTATTGCAGGGCCCACTGGTAGCTCTGGTCTTTGTATGAGTGTGTGGCTATGTGTTTATTGCAGAACATAAATCTGTTTCTAGTCACTTGTGGGGACTCATGGAGACAAAATGCACGTAACCACCAAATAATTCATCGTTTTTGAGCGTTTCGTTTTAAGGCTGAAGTTGAGCCAGGCTTGCACTATAGATTTTTTGGGGCTGATTGACCATCTGATTTACCCTTGTTGACAATAAGGGAGAATTCTGGTCTGGCACTCCCCTCGTGTGAGAGCTAAACTTTACGATCTTGTTACATTGCAGTTTTGAAGTTATTGAAGCCATGTCAGATTTTTCAGTTTCAATTTGTTCAATGTATGAGTACTCCATATGTCCCAAACGGCCAGGAACAACAGCATTTAAAATGTTTTCTGGCAGATCAACAAGCCTAAAAGTACATGGTAGTGGTTTGGATCATTCAGTGTGCTTTACAAAAAAAAGGACAAAAAAAATATTGTCTCAAATTTTGACATGACATGAGATTGGTAGAATCATGCTGGGACACTATCTTCAGCTGCACAGAATCCTCCAGAGTTGTATTTGTACAGAATATTTTAAAATTACCCTGCCATTCCAGAAGACACGTTAGGGTTTTTTTTTTTCCAAACTTGACAGCTTCAGTAGCCTCCACTTGAAAACAATTAACCTCCGTAAAGAGGTGTCGCTGTTGTAACAACACAGAGTCTGTAGAGGGACCTGTGCCCTCTACTGGCTAAAAGTTATGCAGTGCTTCTTTAAAATGACAAGTAATGAAGCTGGATTAGATATATTAGTGAAGATTTAGACTAACCACAGTGGGGAAAATGCATAAAGAGCAGATGAACTATATATGCGTTTGTTGCCAGCTTTGTGACAACACATATCCAGCCTGAATTTGTGAGGCTTTGTCTTGCAAAGCACATAAAACAGAATGAATCATCTTGGTAGATTGACAAGGAAGCACATAAACAGCATTTTCTATGATGCAGTGTAAGATGATCTTTGTAATGTGTAATATTCAACTAAATTTGAATGAAGTATTATTTTCTAAATCCTAGGTCATGATCCAAACTTTAAGGTAATGTCAGGGCTGAAAAGTCAGTGGAGGATAACATTCTAAGCCAATGCAGTTTTGCCTAAAGACATAAAAAAGCCTGTATGCAGAGGGAGTCACGTAGAAGTCTTTCAGCAGCTTAAAGCAATTCTCGTTTTCAGTTCATCTGTGAAAGTTGAGTTTTTATCTTGCTCTCTGCATCGAGATGAGATTCAATCACAGAGATGTGTGCTTGTAAGACAAAAGTTAGTTCATCAGCATGAAATACTGTGGAAAGACTGAGTGCCCATTTGACTATTTTGAGTCTACTGTACCTTATGAACTGCGGCACACGGGATGCCATTAGAGACGGAGATTGCTTTTTAAGTGCTATCAGTACAGAGTATACTGTTTAATCTGAAAAGATTTATGGAAGGCAATCACCCAAGTAAAAATTGTAGATGCCATTTGTCAGGCAGAATGGAAATTACAGCCATAATTTTCACAACCGGACACAGATGAGACCTTATAACCACATAAAGCCCTTGAGGTCCGTGTGCTCGTTTTTAATGTTCCCCTCTGCGTCGGCGTGACCTGCAGGAGCGAGTAGCTGCCTTGCTAACCACGTGGCCCCCAAGGTCCCACTCATTACCGAGATCTTTACCTCTGGAGTTTTACATTGGCAGAAAGACTAGTTCATGAACAGGAAGCAAAGCCGTGTGAACCGCTGTGATTGAAACTGGACTGAAATGGTACAAATGATTTTTTTCTCCTCTTACCGTTTCCTTTTTTTTTTCAATATGACAAATGCTTGATGGTGGGTGTTTGTCAATCTCACAATGTCTCCCTGGTGAGCTTTCAGGAGTGTAAAGAACTGAGCATCTACAATTTCCTGTCTTTTCATTGCTTTCCCAACTCAGGCTCTGAAGCTAAATGCAACCCTCAATATCTATATTTCATGTAACATTTATAGAAACATGGAAAAAATAAATTCTAAACATTAGAAATAAAAAGTATTATCTTACAAAAAGACACATACCAAATGCCCTTGTTTTAGTCTTGTTTATCAGTATTGCTTGTATAAATACTAAATAACTAAAGCTAAACAGCAAGGTGTATATATATATATATATTAGATAGAAAATGGAACTTTTACTTTCAAAGCAAAACCAATTCTTTCTTCTTAAGGTAATCAATCACCTCGGGTTTTGTTTAGGCCAGACAGTATCTGTTAGGGGTTTGGAAAAGATAGCAAAATAAGGCAAAACAAGCCTCAAAACAAGGCAATGTTTAAGAAACATAAACCAGTGATGTCAAACTCAAAGTGGTGAGAAATCCAACTAAAAACCTCTTCAAATCAAACTGAAACCTGTAAAAAAATGAACAAATACCTGTTTAAGTCCATATAAAACCTCTACAAATCCAAATAAAACCTGTTGGGATCCATCTAAAACCTGTTAAAATCCAACTAAAACGTGCACAAATTAAACAAAAAACTGTTAAAATCCAACTAACAAATGTTCAAATTCAACTAAAACCTGTTCAAATCTGACTAAAACCTACTCAAATCCAACTAAACCTGTTCAAGTCTAACTAAAACGTGTTCAAGGCCATATAAATCCAGTTCAAATCCAACCACACCCAGTTTTAGTCCAAATAGAACTGGTTCAGATTCAGCTAAAACCTGTTTGAATCCATCTAAAACCTGTTCAATCCAACTAAATCTTGCTCATAATCCTACTGAAACCTGTTCAATCCAGCTAAATCTTGCTCATAATCCTACTGAAACCTGTTCAAATCCAACTAAATTTTCAAAAAAATCTAATTGTTCCCCATTGCATATCTTTAGAATAGTTTAGTTCCTTTTGTCTAGTCTCAAAAATGTTCCCTACCAAATATATTGAAGGGCCATATGAAAAACTGCAAAGGGACGCATTTGGCCCCTGGGCCTTAATTTTGAAATGTGTTTATTTTGCCAAACATTTCCTCAAAAACACTTACTTGTTTTATACCTTACTCCAAACATGACTTAACACAAGAGCTAACAAAATGGGGAGTCCTGTTTTTTATGTCCCATTCAGATAATAAAATGAACGTTTTGACCCAGAATTTCAATTGTGACAGGTTAGGATGAGGCTAGGCTCTATCCGAATAAGTGTAGACCATTCTTACAACAGGTTATTCAGACACAGTGTATTGCTTTCCTGCCTGCACACACATTGCAATGCTGAATAATTTTAAAATGCTCTTTTCGATGTAGAGATAAGAATGACAAGACAAACAAGGACGATGGGTTCTGGGTGCAGTCAGGTTCAGGTTTCACTCCACCTTCTGGAAAGTGTCGGTGCCTTTGAGCCTCCTCGCTGATGAATAACCATGTCTCCCAAAAATGGATGTTTCAAGTAAAAGCACCCAGAAAATACAGTTTAGAACAGCACAGCAGATGAAATAGGCTGTAAAATGGACCATCCATCATATTGTCTAACAAAAAGTGACACATGGGGAAGGGTTTAAAGCACTTTTCATTAGGCTTCTGCAACACTGGCTATCCAGATCACAAGACTAAATAATGACCTCTGCACCAGAAGTGTTTTTCAACAACAGGAGACACAAGACAGACTGTTGTCCAAGATTTCTCCATTTCACAGCCCATCTTCTTCCCTTTCCCAACAGGAAATAAAATGCCATCTATTTTCCCTTTGTAATGCCTGCCTATTTTATATATATATAAATCCCTGGTCTCGGGGTGAAGACAGTGAACGATATAGACTTTTCTTGGAAATGTACAGCCGCAAAGCCCTGCTAGAACATTTCCTCAGTAAGTGTCCTTGACTGTGAATCCATAGAGAGTGACAGGGTTCAGAAGATAAAAACTATTTTCAAGGGTCTGGCAAAGTTCCTTGAGCACATTTTGATGCTTTTGGTAAAGAACTAAGTTAATGAATGCATTGATTTGCATGTGCACGGCTGATATATATATTTACTTTGGAGTAACAAAGAGTTTACCACCATATGCAGGAACTCTTAACAAGCAGCGCAAAGTGTGTGAATTCCAGTTTCAGTTCAGTGAATAACTTAACCACCTGTCCTGTTTACACACCTTTCAGCCCAGCATTCACAGATAAACCCTGTTTGCTACATTTTAAGCACTTGGCATGGAAGTAAACAATTAAGGGACTTCTTTTGCTTGAATTATAGTAGAAGCACAATTAAAGTGTATTTGCCTCACAAATTATTTCTTTAAAGACCAAAGACAACAACAAAAAAAAAAGCACAATTAATCTAAATTTTTGTAGTTTCACACACAAATTAAAATGGATAAATACTTAAAAAGAAAAAAGAGAAAACTGTTAGTATTGACACTTTTTTCTTTAAATTAAACTTATAATATGCAGGAGTTTCATGAAAACATAATTTATCTTTACAACTAAATTACCTTTTATTCCATGCCTTGGGAATAAAAGTATGGATTGAATAAAGTGTATTATTATTATTAACTCCACTGTTTTGGGAGAGAGCTTACAGAAAATACAACAAAACCATATGACAGATGACTACAGGTCACTCAAAAGCAGTTTTAATTAAAAAAGCAAGGGTTATTTTCAGTGTGACAGTTGAAAATGTGAAGAACTTTTCTTAAGCAGGTGATTATAAAACCAATACTTAATTTCTATTTTTGTGCCATGACTTAGTCATGATTAAAAGAGCCCTTCTGTTATATTTGCCATATCGTTATATTTTTATATATGGTGAGAGACCATCTGTTTTTTGCATCAAGGCATTTCATTTCACACATTCCTGGAAACATGTGTAGCCTTTGTCAGCCTTGGTCAATGTGTGTTTGCACTTTGATTTGGCCAGACAAAGCATACAGTAATATTATAATTATTAAACATAATATTCAATTCAGCCCCAGCAACATCCAACAAAAATACGCTCTCACTTAAATGCCTGTGTAATGAGGACTTGTCATGAAGGCAGAACGTTCATTCATTGATTTATGAAACAGAATGGACTAATTACATGTGGGATAAATTAACCATGGAGGAAGTGGAACATTTACATTTAGCTCTGAAAAGAGAAACCAAGCGTTGTGTGCGTGTGTGCACACATTGTAATATGCATGCTAGTTCTTGCATCCTTTTTGTCTTACCGTGATCCATTTCAGGTCCATTGTATTGTCACTTTGATTTATGTGGCGCCACACTTGCGTCTCCTTACAATGTCAACCCTATGAAAAATATATGCAGCTGTTCATATAATGTGTGATGATATCAATGCTCTGATGAATGCCTTCAGTTCGATCTCTCTAAATAAGATGACTCCCATCCAACCCAGAGCGGCTGCTATTAGCCAGACGCTTGCCATGCCTGGAATGTTAATAGGATTAGCATTAGCATTTCATTCAGGTCTCCTACCTGTCTAGCATTAATGCTTTGATCTGCTCCCACAAAGAATAGATACAAGACTTGTAACAAAGGCTAACACATGCTTTGGTTCTTTTGGTACAAAGTAAAACAAGAATAGCGAGCACAAAAGCAAGGTACAGTTACCAACAACATAATTATCTGGCTCCAGTAAGGGTCTAAAGGAGGTCGTTTTTTCTTTAAAAAGTATGTCCCCTCAATGGCAACCCACACACACTTGAGACACATTCAGCTATGAACCCTTTAGTCCTTTTCCACTTCAAATTCAAAATGGCAAAGACAACTTAGTCTTTGAAGTTGGTGCACATTCACATAACCTGGTGACATGCGCTCTCATAAATGAAGATGTTCTGCAGCTGAAAAGCCTGACCATTTATGTCAGTCTTAAATATAGCTGATGCATCTTTAGATTAGGAAAGAATAGATCCACTGGCCTGGCTCATACATTTGAACATCACATCAATGATTTCATCTGTGAGCAGGCCATAATGCTGCTCTGACCAGTGGCTGAAAAGATACATTAGTTATGAGATTAGCTGTTGCGCTTCAGCAATCTGCTTAGTTGGAGAGGGCTTGAGTCTCTCAGAGCAGTTCCCAGGGCTTGTTAAGACAAACAGCTATGGGACGTTAAAGCAGTGTCTCATGTCAAGCACTTCACAGCAGCTGGGCATCTCTGGCTCTTGTCTAAACAGGGCCTTGTGAGCACTTCCAAGGTGAGTTCTGAGGTCACTTGTCAGACACAATGACACTGTCGAATAAGACGTGGTCATACCAGGCGAGGCTGGCTGATTGAGCAATTTATACCTAATGACAGCTCTAGTTACCCTTCTAGCCCAGTCATTGTGAAAAAAGTGATATAAAACCCTTCACAAGGACTGCCGTAACTAGAAGTATGGTCTCTTTAGCATGAATGTAACACACATGATCAGGGAAGCTCATGTTACATCACTGCCTCAAAACATGCGCTGTCACAATCCCATTTCCATTATATTATGAGCCCTAACTATGTAATTCTGCAGCATAAGCTAAAGCGAACCAAAACACCCCTTTAAGAACTTGAAACCTGCTCCTTTTATTTTCACTGTTGGCTGTAGAATAGTTGTGTCCTTAGTGAAAAATCAATGTATAGCAGTATAGGCTTGCGTTTTTATGCAAATTACCCATGTGCTTTTTGCATGCAAGTGGTGTGTAAAGAGCATGTTGACAGGATGCAACATATAAACAGACAGTGACTGATCTTTTTGCTGTTTGAGCGTACCATCAAAAGGAGCATTATTCTCCACATTATATTACTCCCTTTTTATCTAATTTGATTCTAATTATCTAAAGCAGTTCATTCAAAGACCCAAGAAAAACACTAAGCCATTTCACAGCAATAGCTTCCAAAAAGCTGGAGTAGAGTTATTGCATCTTGTTCAAATATGTCATGTTGACACAAATTTGAGTTTGACAGTGTTGCAAATCGCCATTTGCAAAACCATTTGCACAAGTAAACTATGTATACTACAAACATCCCACAATTTGGATGAAGACAGGTGAAGCCTGCCTGCAGTAACAGAGAAAAGATTAGATTAGATTCAACTTTACAGTCATTACACAAAACATCAACAGCTGGCTTTGGGCCTGTATGCACTGACAACCAAAGTAAAAATGGCAGAGTGGTTAGCGCCCCTGCCTCACAGCACGAAATTCATGGGTTAGACTCTCAGCCTTTCTGTGAGGAGTCTGTATTCTCGCTGGGTTCTTTGGCTTCTTCCCACTATACAAAGACATGCATGTATACGAGAACTGAGAAATCTAAACTAGCTGTCCCTAGTTATTTTATTTAAGAGTAAATGTTGTCTGTCAATGTCTGTGTCTAAATGTTAGCTCTAATTAACTGTCCATTGTCCAGGGTGTACCCCGCCTCTGTCCTAATGCTGCTGGGATAGGCTCCAGTCACCCACAACCCCAACGGCACAAAACAGTAGACGATGAATGAGTGAATAAAACAACAACAGTAAAAATTGACCACTTCCCCTTTGCAAAATATTATTACATTAAATCAATCACAACTTTTGAGCACGTGTTAAACTTTCTTGACTTATTTATTGATGTGATCCCGCAATGTTTACAGCCTCATTAAACATGCTGAATGCATTGCCAATATTTATTTACGTTTGGTGTAAGCTGACATTACAATGGCCACTTCTCCAGTAGGATTTTCCTGCTGCCATTGATTCAAAGTTTAAAAGGCCAATAGAAGCATCACTTCAATTCAACTGGGCAAGCAGACCCCATTTATGTGAGCATGTCATTGACGTCACACGCTGAACATTCATTTCTATTCAAATCCTTGATAGTAAAGTGTGGATGTCAGTTTAAGGTCTCACTTTGTACAGAACCTTCTTGTACCATCTTATTCAATCTGGTTGTACAAATCATTTTCTACAAATAAGAAAATAAAAGAAAAGTCTCTCTTCTTTACTACAGAAAATAACATACTGCTTAATCAAAATTGGTTTGGAATGTCTAAAACAAAAGAAAAAAATGTATAGATAGACATATAATCAGATGTGTGATAGGGACTATACTATTCAGACAAATTGGCCCATATTTCTCCAACTACACCACACAACCGGCATATTTCATGTAAATAGATGGAATGATTTTTATTCATTCAGGCTGATATAGATAATTCTGCTGTTTTGGTCCTATGTAACGAAAAGTAAAAAAAAAAAAAGGCATATTTCTCTCAGTATAGTATTATTCATGTTTCCAGTAAATGCTACAAATCACTAACCTTCTTAAAGTGATGTTCTTTCCAATAATACAGCGTCATTTAAAACAAATGCTGAATGAAAAAGGAGCGGTTAAGTGGTGTTAGCACCTCCATCGTTATTCCTCCCTTTTCACTCACAGCATTCACTTAAATACATAGATACTGTACTCCCACACACCATATATTTCTGCGTACATTTACAATCCCACCCTCCTCGCCGCTGCTGCCATCTCCCGCAATGGGAATGGGCCACTTATATTCTCTCAGCCTGATCTCATGCCTGCCGATGAGGAGGTGGAGGAGGTGGGATGATTTGACCTGCAGGTGTTTCCCCGTGAGCACAAAGACCTCTCCACAGGTCGATAATGCACACACTAATGGTTGTGAAGTGACTGGCCAGGAATGAGAAATAGCCCTCATCAGTTAGGGTAATGGTGTCCCTAGGCCCTCGGTGCCCATTCAAGGGGAATACTGTCAGATCTGTAGGCTTTCTGTGTGTACCTGCTCATGTTAATTACAGACAGTGGCGGACAATCTCGTGTTTCATCAAGCCAATCTCTCAGTCGTACATCATCGTTATGGGGGCAGCAGCCGAGGGGGGCATTAATAAAAGAGAAAACTTAAAAGTGAAGCGTGTAAAAGGCAAAAATCACTGTCTGTGTGAATTATTTTTTTCACTTCACCTTCGTAACACAGCATGAATATGCTTTCATGCGGCTGACAAAACGAGCATAAAGAGTGCTTAGTCTGCTCTTTGCACAAGGTTAGTCCTCTTGAGTGAGTCTTTAAAATGTGCTAAGCTTGACGGTTAGCGTGCATACAGTACAAATGAACAGCTAAGCAGGCCATTACTTATTCTTCAAATATTTAGACTCTTCACAATGTCAACTCCTCACGCACACACTGCATACAGTCGCCTTACAGTTCATCACTAAAGACAGTTCATCAGCCACTAAACGGTTAGTCCATAATGATAAAAAGACTCATAAAGGCCACTATCTTTCACATTTAGTGCTGACTTAAGCAACACACTTCAACTTTTTTTTGACATTGTGCTGAAAGACATCCAATACTCTTTATTCCTCACACTTTGATCATCATATTAAAACCATTTTTACTTCAGAGTGGATTTTTTTCATATCTGATAAGCCTACGGGCATGTCTGGACTCGTGTGATTGTAGTAGCCACTATAATGACTTTTAACAAAACGGCTCGACTCCTTCACCTCCTCTCAGACACTACGAGTTGCCAGCAGGCTCGACAGCTTGATGGCTTGCTAAAAATGGCATCGCAGGTTGCGTCCTTGTGTCTTTCCTCATCCAAGTCTGTTTATGTAAGTGTTCATGCGTGTGTGTCCTGGTGCAGCAGGGTGCACAAGCCATGTGGGCCATATTACCGCTCTATTTATGGTAGCAGACAGATGCCTTGCTTATGCAAATCAACACGAAACACAGTAAGGAAGGAGGGAGTAGGCTACATGTGTATCTGCAGCAGAGACATAGCACTAAAGAGATATACGATAGATATGATATGTGTAGAAAGTGGCCCACATGCAGCCGTGAGCACAGTTGGAGACTGAGTGGCTTGGTGAGTCAGATAATTGAATGAGTCAGCCGTGACGAGGCAAGCACATGGGTCGGAGCAAAAGGGAACATCTTAACTTTGCATAAAGAAAAAATGGAAGATTAGAAGCCACCAAGATTGTGTGTGTCTTTGTAGTTGTTTACACTTTGTTGTTGTGTAAATTATTACTAGGTATTTCAGGTTTTGATGCACTATTTTTACTTTTGTCACCTTGACTTCGGTTGTGGTGTCATAAGTCTTCAGCACCATAAGTCCTGGATTAAAACTAAAAATCTAAACTACATCCTCAGTACGTATTGCTTTCAAAAGTGTACAGTCCTCATTATACTACTCCTCCTTAAATATAGGAGTACATAAACAGTATATATGTAGTATATTTGTAATGATAAGATAATTTCAGATAATGCCATGAAAGAAATATTGAAGTTATGATTCACTACTTGCCTGATCATATTTTTTTCCTCTAAATGATTGATAATGAGAATAAAAAGTAACATTAAATGCACCACAAATGTGTAAATGATAAAAACAGTATATCTGGGGCTCCTTGGTGGCTCACCTAGCACATACTACATACTCCAGAGACATGGGTCAGGCTGTAATATTACAACAAATATTATCAATTCATTAAAGAGTGCAATATAAACATAAGGTGCATCCTACATACATATACATCATCCTAATCACATACAAAATATTTAAAGTAGGCCTCTTGACAGAATAGTACAATATTGTCCAGGCTTATTTTACTTAAGCAGAAATGGACGTTGTACTAAATCACAACACTGAGCCTGGAGGTCAATAAGGAAGCCTCTGTAGGACTTTATAACCAAAATGACAGGATAAATTGTTGCAATCTTCTAAATGGTGTTTTTGGTGTTTTCATATATTTTTTAATGACAGTAAATGTCAATAAAGCTGTTGGCTACAAAACAAGGCCTATGTCCAACCTTGCCCACTTTAAATGTTGTAATAAGGTCACATCCTGGTCATTTTAAATGTGCGTCAGGAATAAAGTGGAGGTTGGATTCAACAGTATTCTCTTCTGATGCACTGACATAAACAGATAAGTGATGCACCAGTAACTAAAGGAGCCTGTAGTATGGACATGTGACCCTGAAAAAAAGTATTTATAATGTCAAAGTTGCATTTCTCATAGCATCATGTTCTTTGTTTTATTTGGTTTGTGTTTAATACTTAACACCAGCAGAAAATAATGTACTCTGTCCTCAGTAAAAGTTGAACATAAGACTCATACGCTGAGGATACAAATCAATACTGTAATTTCTTGGGTTTAATTGCACTTATTTAACTTTCATGACTTTAAGTAGGTGCTGCTCCTTTAATTATACCTACAGCTAAACATTCAATATGCACTTGCATTTAATTAGTGAGGCAGGTTAATTTTGTAATTGCAATCATGTTAGATGCACATCTGCACAACGACCAAAATTACATATTCCGTTGACCTTCAGCTCCAGACGACACTTTTCCAGTTTGCTTCATCCAGACATCAACAAAATGTCTCTGTTGCAGTGAGTGTACAATGAAAAGCAGGCAGATCAGAAAAAATATCTACTGTTTACCTGTATAAAAACATGAGGAGATGAGGTCAATTTCAAATAAAACAACTCAAATATTGATCAAGAACATCCAAGAGTAAGAAAGTGCTTTTGGCGCTCTCTTTGATCCTCTCTGAGTCGGCGCTGCAGAGAGTTGTTTTTAGGATAGTCTGCAAAGTCAAGGCAGAACATGTGAGGTAAAGTGTGTATGGTGGTTTCATGAGCTACTGTGGTACTTTGCTTTGTCGTCTGTAAAACCCACTTTTTGGTGAATAAAGTTGGCAAAACTTTATTAAATCCTGGCCATGTTATTGAATCTTTAGTGGCTATAGTTACACAAAAGTGAGAGTTACGTAAATGTCATGTTTTGGTGTTTTGAACGACTTTTAATACACTTACTTAAAAATTCAGTGATTGCTTATTTTTTTTCCAAGCGCTTATTCTTTAATAACATTTTATGATCATTTTATTTTATTAAGGGTTCAAGGTTGTGGGAAAGCTTTAATATGAAAACCTTTTGATTATACATTATGGTAAGTATGGTATCCTATCTGTATATGCATATAAAGATGAATTCATATTTTTTCTTTGATACCACAATTCATGACTGTGAGATTTATTTAGCACTATGTGAGCTGTAAACAGGTATTTGAATTGTGAAGATGTATTACTATATGCATCTAGTTTTATGTATGTATAGATAAAGAACCTTGGGATTTAATAATAAAAAAACACTTTTAATATTATTCCATGAGAAAAAATGCCAAAGTCAAAGAACAGTTGAAGATAAAGTGGACTTACCAGCCAGAAAACATCAAGGATGCATTATGTTGACTTGGCTGAGGAAAACAGAGACCTCACATAAAAAAAAAAAAGAACAATGCAACACTTCCAGACTAGCTGGCAAAAGCACATAGTATTATGGTGTAGTTGCCATCCACAGATTAGTGGCCAGCACCATAGATACCATTTGTCCTGTGGGGTACAAAGACTCAGGTTTCCTATAATAGGCTGTATGAATCAGATGAAGTTAAAACTGTATAAAGAAGTTGTGTTTATCACTAACAATAGGTGTTGATCATCACACCCCCGGCTTGGAGAAAAAAAAAGCACAAAGCGAATAAATGTAGAATGTAGAAAGCACCAGACGCCAAAACTTTCATATAAGTTGAGTCATTAAACAACAACTCAAGATGGCTCCTTTTGATTTTAAGTTTATTATTTAGAGGTAAAAGGATTACGACACGACACACGAGTTTTCACCATTACAACAATTAAAGGGTTTTCTGGCTGTACCATCTATTTATTTTAATTTACTGCTTTTTATTTGATTTTATTTTCTGGAACAAATATGCAGATCCTGGTCTACCAGTGCAGATTATTACCAAATGAATGTGTTACCTCCCAAAAACAGGGATAGACACAGGGACACAGCTGATTAAGGCTAAGTTTTCATGTTGAACACTAGGCCCCTTGTCCTAGAACATTTATTTCAAAGTCAGTTTCTGTGTTTACATTCCTGTTCAATGAATGATTACACTTTCATTATTTCCCACAAAACCAACACAATATGATCCATTCTGCTGCGTCTAATCCACATTTGTGTTTATTGGGAATATAGTCATTCTTCTTCAGCTCAAAAGCAATCCAATAATAGAGAATGATCAGTCAGACATGCCCTAGCATTTTTAGAGTGATACACCCATGAAATTGGATCTGCTTCTCACACTTTCATCCCAACCCGTTATTAATATTCTTTATCACCGGCACACTTCCTGCGCCACATCCTATACTGTTTAGTGGCCTTGAAGGAAACATTTGGCTTTTGATTAACCATGCAATCACAGTGAATGTGACACTACAATAATACTAAAGTGCTGAAAATACCACTTAAGCCAAGGCTTTCAGACAGGAATTTCCTTTGAAAGTCTAAAGTCAAGCATAACATTCAGCCCATTGGTATATATGTGTTGTGTTCTGTTCAGAATTGTTGCAATATTACATAAAGGAAGCTATCTTTTGATTATATTTTTTATATTAACCAATTAGCCACACACTGTTCCTACAATCTTTTACAAAACAGCACTATATAGCCCTGGCACTGTGTTCTGCCCGCTGTGTTAAAGTGTATTGTTATGAAATTATGTTAGAGTCACTAGGAAAGCACTTCCAGGCCTTAAGAGAGGAAAAGGAAACTATTTTAAACACATTAGAGGTATGAGGCTTCCCACAGCATCAAAGTGGGTTATAAACCAATGAAGATTTATAAATAGAAATGGATATGTGCATGGTTTCAGCTCACAGAAGAGAAACTCTTCTAAAACACGCTGACGACGGCTAATTTTTCATAGTAACTGTAAATAGCAGCTGGAGGCGGACTCACTCTACTTTGACATTGGGATCGCTGCAAGCTTTCTAATAATGCTAACCTTTCACACTTACACACACATTTGTCAAGAAATGCACACTGTTGTTTGTTTGTTCGACTTTGAGCAGGATAATGGCCAAAGTGAATGAAAAATAAGAAATAAAAAAACAGTGATTATAACATTATTGACTTTATTCAATATAATCAGATTGCATTATAATTGCAGGGACATCCTCATAATAACATGTTGTGTTATTAATCTCACAGCAGGGAAGGGTACAAAGGGCCTTAATGGAAAAATACAATTGAGGGATAGTTACACAATAAGACCGCAAATATTAATGACAAAAGACCGGACTTACAAACAAACAGTATTACAGAGAGTGGAGCCTTACGTAAGGTCTGAAAAAAGAATAGAGCACTACACTTTGTTAACCACATGCACCATGCTAATTAAAGAAAGGCTTGATGCTATGCCATACTACTTTAAGCCAAATGTATTTCTAATGGTTTTGTTTTTTTTAATGTCACATGTAAAAGAGTGCTGCAGGATGAATAAATACAAAATAAGGCTATGACTTCTGATAACATAATATAAGTTTGTGAATTTTTGTGTCAGAAGATATGATCTAGGCTCTGACCTGTGTGACTACCAGGTGCAAAAATGTCATTTTTTAAATAAAATGTCAGCATTTTTATAATAGACAATAAAAATGACTAAGATTTAAGACCAATGGGTAAATCAGTGACAATCTGTTACCTCACACAGTACCAGTGTTGTATTTTTTATGTTATAACAAAATAAAATGCCATCAAAGACTGCACTGATTTATATAACAAAGACATTCTACTATAATGTATCAAAGGTGAGAAATTAACTGCTGTCTTTGTCAACATTTGGATCTCTAGGGCTTAAAACTTCTAACAAAAAGGTGCCATAGTGACAGGTGCACTGTAGGAACATGCCTGAGTAGGGAAAACAATGACCACATAATGCATTTGCTCATTGTTGAGAATAAAACCTCACAAATAGGAGCACTTTTACTAAACATCAAAAAACTGTCGTTAAATAGCAGTCAGCAGTAGATCTTAGATTTTATTAGTAAGTTAGAGTTATCTTTTCAAAATAGTTTTAACATGTTACAAGAATGAACTATTACAGTGGTTCATTGAAACTTCAGGCAGTTCAAGCAGGTGTTGGGCTTGGGCCAAGGTCCAAACTCTTTTCTTCTCTTTTCTGATCTAAAGCAAGAGACAGAATCTTAAACTTGTGTGAAATGCTGCGAAAGGGGGTTTAATTGAACCGCAGGACCTTGGCAGAGGAATGAAATCGCACATGGCCTTTGTATTAGACCTCTGCAATGCATTCAGCTCAGCAGTTTAAACAAAAACAAATCTATCAGTATTTTGTCAAAGCGGTAAAGATGGAATAGGCAGTGGCCACTTTATTGATATTTTACGTACTTCTTACACAGTCTTGTTGATTTTAGATTATTTTCCCAGCCTGAGAGATAAACAAAGTGTTTAGCCAACAGTCCACAGTGCCCACCTTTTGAGGACACACACAATCTCAAAAAGACATAGAAGGTATCTGAATGAAGCTTAATAGAGAGAATGCCCAAGTAATAAAAATGTCTGTTCAGATAATAAAAAGTCATGAAAGAGCCTGGTCTCTCATCACCATCCCTATTATTTACTTGGTGACTGAGCATACCAGGCAGCCAATTACAGGGCCCGTCAAGCTGTCAATCATAATGAAGCAATTCAAAGAAATCAAACAGAAAACTGTCACAGGGACATTATCAGGTGCCGGTGTGAGAGAAAATAGGATGCTCAAGTACCAATTAAAGGAGCCGGATGTGTGGCTAAGGAGAAACACAATCAATGTTGTCTTTGCAAGGGAGGAAAAAAAATCCATTTACACTCATGATAACAGCGGTTAACCTCAGAGTTTTAGAAAGTGGGTTACAACAAAGTAAAACTATTTTTGGTGTAATATATGATGTTGTGCTGGTGTTTTAGTGCCACACTAAGGGGACATCTCCAGGAAAAGGTCAGCCAGCAGCAGGCTCATGGGTGTAGTTCGTGATATGGATGGTGGGGATGTGTCCCTGGTCCTTTTCTCATGTCCCAAAGTCTCCTGGACAATGAACAAGGCGCAGTAGCTAACATCAAGAGCTAACACAGACGACGGCAAAATCCACACATTATTCAATACTGAGATGGAGTATAGTTCTTTGGAGTGTGGCCCGAAAACCTTACACATTTCCGTCTGGAGAGTCTGTACTAGTAACACTGGACTGGACCAAGTATAGTCAACAAAATTGCGCTGAAAAAAATAAAAATGTTTTTGGGAGCAGAATCCGACTGTCTTTCCAAATGAAACTCGTGTAAGGAACATTTATATCATGATATTTACTATTATTGCCTAACTGTTTACTTTGCTTAACCATGTACTTAAATCACAACATAAATCAAGATTTGCAATTAGATCACAACAAGAACAAAAGAGAAGGAAGTGTTTATATCTCTTTAGTAATTAAATCCTTGTGGTGCATGGTTCCACAAGGGATATTACATTCCTGAGGTGCTGTTCTGAAAAACGATTCATCCACAACGAGATAAACACAGACCTGAAAAGCTGAGGACAAGGCACTGAGGGACTGCCTTTTCAAAAATGAAATTCTTTTCATATTTCTGTCCTGGGCTGGCTTTTTGCAAGAGCAGAAAAAACGTTTGAAAGACAAGCACTGGTCAAAGTTAATGTTTTTGAAGGCTCTATGGGAAAAATGATGACAAAATGATTAATTCATAAACTTTTTATACACTTTTATTTAACATTTCAGACTGCAAAATGCAAAAAAAACAACTTCAAAGCTACTTTAAAACTTCAAATGCAGCATAGACATGTGGAAAGGCAAAACCTCTCCCTGATTTCATGTCTCAATTGTGAATGCCCATTGTGTACATGAACATGGACACACACATTGGGATTAGTAATACATTTGTGAGCTCACCTTTTGTCTTCATATAATGCTAAACATAGTTGCACCTGTCCACACCCTGAATAAATCAGTTTTTCAGCCTGTTTAACGTGACTTATAATAAATAAATAATCTGACTTATTCAGATATAGTTTAAGCCAGCTTTTCCCTCCATTTGGTGAAATAAACAGTGCCACGAGAAAGTGCTTGATTTCTTATATTTTGCACGTTTGTCACTCTTAAATGTTTCAGATCATTGAAGATAACTCAAGTAAACACAAAATGCCGTTTTTTAAGTGGTGATTTTATGTATTAAGGGCGAAAAAAGCTATCCAAACCTACCTAGCCCAATGTGACAAGGTAATTACCCCCTTGTTAAATCATGAACTAACAGATGAGAAACAGTAACAGTAACTAATTGACATCAGTCTGGAAAGGGTTACAGAGCCATTTCTAAAGCTTTGGGACTCCATCCAACCACAGTGAGAGCCATTATCCACAAATGGAGAACATGGTCAACCTTCACAGAAGTGGCTGGCCTACCAAAATTACTCCAATAGCGCAATATGACTCATCCAAGAGGTCACAAAAGAACCCACAACAACATCTAAAGAACTGCAGGCCTCACTTGTCTCAGTTCATTCCTCAACCATAAAAAAGAAACAAAAATGGCATCCATGGCAGAGTTCCAAGGCAAAACCACCACTTACCAAAAAGAACATAAAGGCTATCCCCAAGACTTTTGGGAAGAGATTCTGTGGATTGATGAGACAAAAATAAAAAGAAATCAGGAACACTTTTTTATGGCACTGTAGATTAGTCTGTAGCTTCTCACCAAATACTGTCAAATGTTTACCTTTTACTGCTCTCACGTCTTACTGCTTTATCTTCACACATATTGTCCACATTTATCTTCTGTCTACCTGGCTGCCTCTGAATCTGAAAGCGTTCTTGGCTGGTCCATCACTAATAGCGCTATCACTTCCTCGTCCTGGCTCTCCGTCGTTACATCTGCCGGTCTGCGCTCATCCATCTGTCGACCGAGGTTGTATACAATCGTTACAAATTCATTTAAAGGTTGGCAGGTGTGCTTGTAATTGCGATCATGGCTGTTTGGTAGTTGTAATTCCCACGTGTAGAAACCGTCAGCTTTCTTGTCAGTCTTCAGCGGTGTTCGTTAAAAGCGCCTCCGATCATCTATCAAATCGGACAAATGCATTCTACTCTAATCAGTGTTGTGTTTATCTGACTGCCGGGCGAGATGTGAATTTCTGCAGATGAAGGCGCACGGGATTAAAGGTTATGCTCTTTAAAACGGTAAATGTCTTGATATCTGGGAAAGTAGGAGTAGTAAGTGAAGATGTGCGCGCTGAGGTCGATGCATGTGCGCAATATGTGGGAACATGTGTTTGTATCTGAGGATATATCATGGTTCTCTCCAGTGAATGTTTTGTTCTCCTCACCATCTTCCCCGTGCTATGTTGTCTGCTTCCCGGCTGGCGGTGCTCCAAATAGAACAGCTGCCAATACTCACTTATACATTCACACACACATAACACACAATTTAAAACGTAATCCTTAGACAGTATTACTAAGTCTGGTAAAAGTGAAATTGACTTTGGGAACAGCCGTCTCCAAATTGTGACTCTGCCAGAGAAAGTTGTTTTTAGAGTTCTTCGAAAAAACTTTTCATGGCCAAATTGAAATGGATATAAGTTCTGACTTTTTGTATTGCTCTGAATCAATAAAAGGGGTTTTGATTTATCGGGAAAAATACACTCAAAAGTTATATCTCTAAATGTGAAATACGTAACCCAGTCAATGTAATTGTATTTATTTATGTGTGCAGGATATTTCCACTTTTTCCATCTAAGCGGATGTGATACCAGAACTACGCCTTGGAATACTAAAATAAGGATAAATGTAAAGGATTTGGTTATTTTCCATAGAGGAGAGTGCTGAAAAGAGTTTTTACAACATTGCCATTTTGACCCCAGTTTATTCTATACACAAAAATATATGTATAAAATCAGTGAATACCTATTAAAATACCAGAGATAATATCGGAGTAATAATCAGGGTCTAGCGGCAAACAAAGGCAGCCTATTGTAGTTAAAATACCACAAGTATTTTTTTAATTAGGGAAAAATGTTCTTGTTTGGGGCGCAGTGGCTCAGGAAGTCTATAAATCCATGCCATTTGTGATTTTTTCTTCTTCATTTTGAAACTTTACTCTAATTTAAAAGGTTGTGTGTTGGATCCATCTAGACAAAACATCAGCCGAGGCTCAAGTTTTATGTGTGTTGCAGTTCGTTGTCGGTGTCTGCGGGGTCCACCATGCTGCAGGTGTTCGAGCTGAACTCACATCCTTACCTGGCTTGTTCTCTCAGCTGAGGTGTCAAGCCGCTTGAGGAACTCGCTTCTTTTTTGGTCCCCCACGGTTCCCTTCTTGGTGTATCGCCCATCTGCTATTTTGCATTCACCTGTCACTGCTGCATATAATTAGTCACCATCCCTCATGTATTTATGCCTTGTTTACGGTGGGACATGGGAAGGTGGAGATAGGAGACGTCAATACAACCATCTCATGCAAGAAAACATAGATGTCTATGGCTTTCATGTCCTACCTATAAACAATGACTCAAACTGTGCACAGGAGGAGCTGATTTTTTTATTTTATTTTACAAGTGATGCTACAAGTTTGGGGTTGACCCAAGTTTGAGGTGAGAAATTTTAAAATGTGGCCATCAGATATCATTTTAATAGATTTTTACTGACCCTCATTTTTTGACTAAAATAGGGTATTACAATGCTGACATGCACTGTAGCAGATTTTTATCATTTTGGTTATTTTCAAGGCAAGACGACTGTTTTCATAAATTATGATATGCCACAGAGTCTATTAGCACTGCTCCAATAGCAATGTTTACATAAATCATATAGACATTTCCTTGAACCCTATACAGTCTATACTCTATTAGTGACGTCAAATGCTAGAGTTATAAAAAGCCTTGTCGTTATACTGCTATAAGACGAAGAAGAATGCTGCAAGTAGAAAAAAAACCAGAGGTTTTTCATTCATGAAGCAAGAACCAAAAAAGGAGAGACTTGTTCATATAAGTTTGATGTTCGCATCATGACCTTGTAAGGTAAAAAGAAAATCCAAAAGGAGACAGAACAGCTGTACAATTAAACTTTAATGATGTTTTTTTTATGTTTTTTATGAACAGAGACGTGAAAATGCAAAAACTGGTTATGGGAATGTGTCTGCTGTTAGACCAAACAGTTTCACATCCACTGTAGACTGCATTTGCTGCAGAGCCCATGCCAAACCCTGGCTCAGTAGCCTCTCCAGTGTGCAGTGTGCAGACTCCTCATTGTTCAGTCATCACGGGTATAATGAAGTGTAAGGTTCATATGAGGCTCTGCTTGGCTCTTTTCAAACCCTCTTCTATTTCCTCATCCTTTTGTCTTTCTTCTTTCACACTTGGTATACAGAACATGTAGTTAAGCTTTGGTGAAACATTATTGCACAGGGGGATTATATAACATTTGTTAAGGGTATTAATCATTTTCTTTAAACCCCCATAGTGTGAGGCTTTGATGGGCACCCTGTCTTTTGCCAAGTAATAAATGATGGCCTGTCTTCTCATCTGGTGCCTCTGGGATATGCACTTGCACAAGGACACAGTGAACCGGACTGCTCTGCTGTGTTTGGAGCGGAATGAAAGAACACTGAGTACGAACAAACTGATTTGGGTCTTCTGCAAATTTAGTCATGTTCCAATGATCGTGAAATTTTATAACAAATGACACAGCATATTTTCATTTTTGAGGCATGGTAATTGTACATTATTGTAAAAGTAGTGTTACTTTTAGATATATAATACAGTACAGTAGTAGTAAACAGTAAAAAAAAAATCATATTTACATATTCACCCTGTGGTGCCCTTGTGTATATATTGTTGTTTATTATATCAGTCTCTATATGAGGCAATAAGTAAGTAATAGAAATATGTATGAAGACCAAAGAAAAAGAGTAAGGGTTCCTTTTTTTAACAATTATGTTAAAGAAACATACTTTCAGACTGAGACTACAGGTATAATACTGTATGCTTTGATCAGAATATAAGTGTCCAGTGCAGCTTTTTATACCAGAAAAAGTTAAAATCATCACTTCCCCAAGTCCTTTGCTGACCATAGCTCCATCAAAGTTTGCTGCAGCAGCAGATTTGGGATGAAAGGGATTTCCATTTTCTTGTAGGTTTCATAGAGTAACATCCGATAAGCCCTATGGTGTTTCTGTTTAATTGATCTCACTATGATCCTCTATAATGATTTAGTCATATACTGCACCACTCAAATTTGTGAGCCTAGGCCGCAGACACTGTGCCCAGTGTAATTTAAAAGTGAAGACACAGGTAGAAGTAATGTCACCCCCTCCTAAATTATTATCTGCTCATTACAGGGATAAAATACATGGAGGAAACCAGTGACATGTTCAGTTGGGTTTGGATTTTACAGCAGGGCAGCTGAAATATGAAATGGACACTGTCTATTTTGACCTGTGCTGAAACTGGTAGAGCTCTTTTGCTTCATTTTGTTTTCTATAAATATCAATATTTGCCCATCCTTTGCATGCTAAGACTAGAGTTGGAGTTGAATATACAGCTGGTCAAGTTCAAACATTAAGAATATTTTGGGTTTTAAAGAAAGAAGTAGCTATAGATTTTCTTGGTGACCATAAACCATACAGAAAAATGCACATGTTATGAAAACCTGGAGGGTTATCACTGGAAGCCTGCCATTGACCAAGAGTTTCTGGCATGAAAAAATAAATCTTTCTTTAGTCCTTACAGCAATACTTTATAAGAACTATATGAATATCCAGTGCTTTTTTAAATTATTTTTTTAATATAAACACAAAATCTGATGATGCAATAAGTTTTATACAACTATTTATCAGTGCATTTATCATTTTTTAGGGTTAAGTATTTCTTCTTTACAGCACATTAAAAATAATTTTTTGTTAGTGACAAATGGAAAAAACAACTCCCATCACAACATAATTATATTTTCATCATACAGTGTCACAGTGTCACAAATTAAATGGCTTTAGCTTGTGCAGAGTTATAAAAAGAACTGCATTAATGATCAAACATGGCAAAACATAGCAAAAAATACAAAAATAAAATGGCTGGATCGGAGATCAGTTATATTAAAGTACACTTTTCATTTGTTCAAAAGGAGACAGCTCAGTATTCAGTAAATGACCTGGCGCCATTATATTGGCTATGAAACATTGACAAGCTAAGATATAGGTGGGCAGACTGGAACCTTATCACCTCTGCAGCTTGAGCTGAAATGAATGAAATCTCCCGGTTGTGGCCTGGGGGCTCGAAAAACAATCTGGACCTCAGAGGTGACAGCCCTTGGATAAATAATGTAAATCGTAAGAGACATGCTTTTATTGAAGTTTCAGTGTGAGGGGACTACAGTAGAGGCTACTATGGTGGGCATATGTGCAGCAATAAGATAACATGTTATGACAGCTGTGTGTCAGTTCTAGTGTAATAAATAACCAAACAAAATTAGATCACTTGTGATGAAATTCAACACTTGATCATCTGTGATACTTCTGAATATCTATTTTTGTATTTTTACAGAATATAATATTACTATTAAATGTATTTGGATTGATGGCAGCAGTATAATGTTAGTCCATCACTCCATTAAGTTATATACCATTGTTTGTGTGCTCAAGTCAAGAGCCAATAAGTCAGCCTTCTATTTGGTTAACCTTCCAGGCTTTTTTAGGCAGTAATTACAGCTCTGGTCCACACATGATCAAACCTTGACGTGAAGCGTATCAAATTATTCTGCTGCTGACTTACTGTCTCCAATCTGTGGTCAGACAACCTATTTCTCATAGTCCTTTTTACATGGTCAGACAAAGCACAATTTACACACCAATAAACTAACCGCTTGTGATAGATGGCTGATTTTACAGAAAGTTACATTAGCTGCCAAAACACACTTTGTTGGAGGCCTGCGGCTGCCTATTGACTGCTCGGGGCTCATTTTTTCAGAAGAGATTTATAATAGAAAGGTGAAGCCCACAGCAGCCATAGCCTCAATAGTCATCTGAATGAAAGTTTGCTGTTACCTAAATCCTTTTGATGAAGTCAAAGAGAGAAAATGAGATATTACGGAGGAAGTTCTAACTAAATTAAATTACTTGTGAAGGTGGAAATGGTAGCAATACCCCAGACAATATGTACACAAAGGCTCTGCAGTACCGTTTTATCAAGAGATATACGAAATGAAACATAAACAGGTGAATAAGGTGCATTTCCACTAAGTGTAGATATGAATAAATGTACACATTTCATCTTAAATATACTACATCAAAATGCCAATTAAATAGGTCACAGCAATTGCCTATTATTATTATTAGCACATTATTATCTTCATTGTAATTATAGGTAAGTCTATATTATGGTTATAATGTGGAAGAATACACATTACATTAATTATGTTGAAATGAGCTACAAATGACATGTATTACCTTTATTACACAAAATGTTGTTAATTACTTATATCTGTTCCCTGGACTTATACAATGTAACTTGATATTTTGCCACTGAAGACTAACTGCAGTAACATTTAAATAACCATTGCTAGAGTATGCTGATTTATGTTAATGAACCCTATGTATGAACATGCACAGATTGTAGATTTTTCAAACCAACGTTTGACACACAAATGTTTCTCTTTATGTCCGGAGGGCTGATAAATACAGCATTTACATAAAATGATTTTAACCATGATTCATCCACACACATATATTATCAAAATGCAAGCGGTTTGACAAATTATCTGTGTTCAGCTTATAATTCATCTTTGTGATTAACTTTAATTACAAGAGATACTGGATGACCCGACCTAATTCATCATGAACATTTAAAACGGGATGCAACACTAATAAGGGAGGCGCAGCTCTGGGGGCATCGAGTCCCATAGTCTCATCATTAAAAATGAGCGGAACAGCACTGAGTCTAATCAACATGTTTTTTTCACTCACACTTTTCCCTCGATATCTGGCAACAAACACTTCAGAAATCATAGGTTCAAACAAGGAAGGACATGCTATTGTATCATGGTTTATTACCGGCAACGATCCTATTCATACATCTCTTCGGTAAGTCACCTTCAACACTATCCTATCAACAATATCCTACTAAAATTAGCAGTGCATATATATATAGACACACACCTCAGACAATAACAAAAGACACATCCACCTTGATAAATTGGGTCTCTAGTGAATTTCTCTGTTGGTAAAAATCTTAGTGTAACCTCCACTGACTTGTTGAAGACTTCTTCTGCTTAAAATTCATTCTTCTTTCATTTATTTATTTATTTATTTGGTTATTAATTTAATTATATTTTTTGATTCACATGAGGCCATTCTGTTTTTAGATGCCTCTGTGCTGGCCAGTTGTTACCCCCATATTTTGGGAAAAGAAGTAGAAGGAGGTTCATTGTTATTGGCATACATGTTCTGTTTTACTTTATCACTTGTTGGATTTTAAAACTGAAATGCAACAGATCATTTTGGCCTTTCTCTGTCTCATTGTTGAGGAAAGGAAGCCATTAAAAGCCTAATAGAAAATATATTAAATCTGTCCCATATATTTACTTGAACTCAGGGACTTTGTTCTTCTCTGATGGTCAAGTTTTCTTTAGCTCATTTTGTTTGACTCAACAGTTTTGCTATAGATGCTTTCAACAGGCAGGTTAAGGTGGTGGATGGGACATGAGGCCCACAAGAGACTGGAGTTTATGTCTTGACATCAGAATCAGAATCAACTTTATTGTCCCAGAGGGAAATATGTGTTGAGCTAAAGTGCAATGCAGCTGCAAGACATTACAACAATAAATACAATAGACCACATGGAAAGAGCACATGAAACACACACAACTTCATTCATAAATACAGTGATTTACAAGGTAAATCTCTTTAAATCATGATGTGTGCAAATTAAAACAAAAATAAAGTTCTCTTTAAGTCCACCACAAAAAATATGGAGCCAAAAGATCACTGAAAGGATGGTCTCAGATGCATTTGAATAGTTTCTTTACATAAAACAGGTCAAGTAACTGCTCTTCTAAAGATACATATCTCTTGAGAGAACCCAACACATGAACACAAATGTACAATGTATGAGATCTTTATGGATGAGTCCCATGTGAGTCTGCACCAGCAGTCGTCTCCCTTGATTCCTTAGTGGGTGCAAATCCGTTCGTTTCGAGAATAGACATGTTTATAAAGGTTTACCTTGTGTTGAAAGAATAATGTCACGCTGTGGGTTTATTGCCTTGTGCAGCAGATGGATTCTTGTGTTGTCTGTGAGTTCACTAACTCATTGAAATCCATCTTTTCCTGTTGACCAGTTGACCTCTTGGCCAGTTCAGATGAATAGTGTGGCAGCACTGGCTGTAATGGGCATCTTTGAGGTTTGACGACAAAGCTACTGTTTTACTAGTGAAAACATGTTGTTACTCTAACTGGATAAAATGACCTTGTTATAAGTGGTTACTGGCCAAGTTTCCATCTAAAGTACTGATATTGGTAGTGGTTGCTAATGCGGTGTGAATTTTAAATGGCACTGGATCAATCTAGTTATATTTTGGTGCTTAAGAGTCTTTTCTCTTTCTCTCTCTCTCTCTTCTGGGGTACCATCAGGACATGAGACTTCCTGTTTTCAATCCACCACAAGCTAATTGATTTTGCTAATGCAGAATCTCTGGTGCTAGTCTTTGCCGGTCTTCTGGAAAAAAAAAAAGGTCTTCTACACTATGTTTTCTGGCTGAAAAATTATTCACCGGAATAGTGAGGACAGGCATGCATTAACACTGAGACTTGACTGGTTGCTGGAGGCGTAGAACCGTGAGCTGGTAATTCTAGTTATAATGTAACACAGCGAGCAATGACAATTGGGGTTTACACAGGTGTATGCACTGTGTCGATGTGATTTTTATTTGAAGACGAGGATGCAAGCTAAATAATTCATAAACTCAATTTGCAGCCTAGGAATGCTGTCACTCGCTAATAACATGAGCCTTGCTTATGGAGTAAGAAAACAGATTTTCAACTCACAGTTTTTTCTTTCTCTTTTTTCCATAGTTAATGATGTTGTTGTATGTGTGACATGCCTTTAGTTGTATTTCCAGTCAAAACCAGTTCGAATTAAACAGTCTGCTACCAAAGGTAAAGGTGTGATGATTTTATTTATTATATTTTGAAACAATACATTTCCCTTGAATTTGAGAGCAATGGGTTGCATTATGTCTTGTCTGTAAAATGACTTGATGCCATTTCCCTTTAATAACTTGGTAACCTGTATCTCTAGCCTGCCCTCTGATCTCAGCCCAACTCTCTGTGAGGTCCATTTCCTTTTTCCCAGTGATTCACCTTTCACTTCAGCATGTTTCCACTAGAATTGCCAAAAGCCCATTATCCCGACTTTCTACTTCCAAAAGTCTTTTCCATCTTCTGAGACCTAAACAGAATTAATACAATAGATGCATTTACAATTAAGGTAGGTTTATTTGAAAAGGCACATTCTGTCATGAGGCATCATCAAATCTTCAAGGGCATTTTCAATAGAAATACTTAGATGGGATGTGAATGTCTGCTGAATAAATTACCCTTGACTACCTTTGACTAATGGCTACCTTTCAGAAACAACAGCTTGTGGCAGATGAAGAGTGTGGTATTAGATTTAGTCTTTATCTAAAATGAGAAAAAACACTGTCTTAGCATTGAATTATTAGCACAACATTTTACAATCTTTTATAGCACGTAGGGACAAATAATTAGATAGATCCAGTATTTAAAAAAGTAATAGTACTACTACTACAACATTTGATAATCAAAGGTTCCCTGTGATTGTTTTAGCCACCAACAGCAATGCAGTGAAAAACTGGATTAGTCGGTTTTAGTTTCAAAGAGCTTTTGACTGCCTTATTCCTGCTTTTTATGTGTACCACTTTGAAAACTCTTTGTTTGAAAACTACAATTTTCTTCTACTGTGGGCTGACAAACACAGACGCAAATTAGCAGGCAGTCATGGCTCCCTGTCTGGTCACTTCTAATGATAATATGTGTTAATAATAGAAAATGCCTCATTTTCATGTAGCAATTATTTCTAAGAATGGGACCCTTAAAAAAACTTATTTGAATATTGCTATTTAACTTAATTTATTAATTTAACTTAAGAGACGTATGCTGCATACTGGTACCACTGCTGTCTGCCTTTTCCCTTTGGTAACTTGGTCAAATCTATCTTCATTGCACCGCTAATCTAAGACCTGGTCATTTTCTTTTACTAATCCTCAAAGACTCTTCCATTCTCTAAGACCCAAAATTGATTAAATAAAACAGAATCACTTAATCCGTTTTTCCACTTAGTGGTACGGCACAGGTTGGGTTGTAACAGCATGAGCAAAGGGCTATTGCATAAAACTCACTCAGAAGTGTGACCATAAAGACTAGTCTGGGTTTACACAGCTAGGCTAATACCAGTCACAAAGAATGAGCTGCAATAATGCCGTGTTTCACTGAAGTCCAGCAATGATTGAATTAAATCTATGAGAAACTCTGATGTGGAAACACCCCGCTCTACGAACATCCCTTTAACACACAAAGTAACCAAAGCCAAGTGAGAAGCAGAAAAACGAATGCAGAAATATGGCGCTGTCTGCCAGAGGGCAGAGGGGCATAATTAAACATGTGAAAGAGCAAAGACAGTTACCTCTGGTTGCATTAAGTGCATTTGAAAGACCACTCAGTACCACACTTCAGTGCCATAGCCTTGGTGTATGAATGTGTCAGGGTGTTTTTGGTGGTGGTCGGAGAGGGCGATGGTAGCCTATCTCTCCGTGAGTCTGCCCCAGGGCATCTGTGGCCACAGCGGTACCTTACCACCACCACAGTGTGAAAGTGTGAATGTGTGAGTGCTTATGTGTGTGAATGGGTGAACAGAAGCATGATGTAAAGCGCTTTGGTTGCCAAAGAAGGGTACAAAAAAGCGCTTTAATAATGCATGCCATTTACCATTTTATCGTTCACTTGATTTACATAAAGAAGCATTTCAAGAAAAGTGTTCTGAAATCTCACTTCACCTCCAATTAAATGATTTGCCCAAATAAGGTCAAATACATGAGATATTTAAAATCATTTATACATTAGAGGGGCAGTTGTAAAATTATTTCTTTTTCACTTAATTTGTTGTTTTGTAGATTTAAGTTATGATCATGATTATTGCAACATAGCTCGCAAATGTTTTAACTAACAAAGACAAAGATGCTGACTCTCCTTAAAAGAAAAAGACATGCTTTATTGCTGTTTTGTCTGTTTGGTACAGTACAGTATGTTTATTCAGGACAATTTGTACCCCCGTTGACAATGGATATTGGCCTGTACTGAACTCACCATTCTGTACTAACCAAGTAGCATGAAAGACTATGCCTATATTAGAATAATTTCAACTAGTCCTTCACTTATGCTGCAATAAATACCACCTTTATTATCAGCTAAAAATGGATACATTTGTACAAGCAGTGAATGAATAGAAATGCTTAATGCTTTCCGACCTCGAATAAGCTCCATGCCCTGCATTCTGCAAATTTGTTACATTTCTCTGGTATCTGCTTAAGTTTCCAACCTTAAATCTGTTTTAGGCCACCCTTAAATTAGGTTGTCAAACATTCTGTTGCCTCGTAATGAGAACTATGTAACACTCGTTGGACTCTTGTTCACCATGGCCTTGTGACACTTCGCGTTTGCCCATGAAAAAGGAAGATTTTGCCTAATCTGGACATTACTCGCTTATTAAATTGGGAAATCGGAAGAATAAGATCCTATTTATCCTATTTAAGACCCTTTATAAATCTATTAAACTGGATATGGGCCACTAACAGACAGTGATAATGGAATATTGAATACTTATGCATGCAATATCAGCCTACATGAGCCCTGATCCAGAGTGAGACGACAATGCAGCGTGACATTGTGGGTGTCATTGCTCTTTTCCTGAAGGTTCATTAGAGCAATGTGGAATTAGTTAGAGCAACAAGTACGGTGCAAAGTAGGGATGTTTATATTGAATTATTGGAGGAGTTTACTCAAGCTAAATGATCTTGTTTCAATGACCTTTTTGTTGAAGTCTGATTTTTCTGACTTTTAGACAGCTATTGGTGAATAAATGAGGTTTAGCCTTTCTTATGTTGGATTACACATTCTCAGTTTTAGTCTCAGAGGAGTTCATTTTAAAACCTTATGTGAAATGATATTTAACCATGAATTTGGCCCAGGATCATGAAAGGATCACACATTAAAATTCAGGCGTCTGAAAATGTGTTGTTTGAAAGAAAAGGTCCAGTATTTTGTGAAATGTCTATGAGATACTTAGACACAGGTAATTCCATCTGGACAGTTTGGAGAAGCAGACGGGAGCAATGATGTAGTGTTTGTGTAATGTAAGGCTTCAAATGGGGCCAGCGGCAACACACATTTTTTATAAAAGGCTTCCAAAACTTAAAAAAAAAACCACCATTAGTTTAAATGCTAGTTACATAAAAGATATACACATGCACTTTTTTCATTATATGACTACTTTTAAGATCACGCATCTACATTAACGTCAAAATAGTTCAGTGATTTAAATAGTAAATACATTTTTACATTTATAGCTGTACGTTGTTCCTGTCTGTGTCTCCACTGGGAACATTCTGACAACACTCTCAACTATCTACTGTTGTAAATTAATTAACTATCCAAAAGTATTTGCTACAAGTACACATACAAAAGACTGAACAAAGGCTTTCAAATAAAAATACAGTACTGTGAGGGTAAATAAGAAAATAATATTCTGTCTTCAACAAAACATTTAACATCAAGAGCCACTATTAAAACAGCATTCATTTTCCACGTTAAACTGGGGACACTGTTTGTCATCTAGCTATCTACTTCCTAATATTATCTCTTTAAAAATTGAAGACAGAATTTGTTTGGAAGTGTCTCCTTTTAAGTGAGTTGAATAACACCTCTGAGCTCCCTGGGAATATGGATACGCAGTGAGAACTTTGATCCTCGACACTTCCAGAAACACTAAGCCGTCTGCTGTGCTTTTCCTGTAGGACAATAAATAATTTGCTTAGCAGTTTAATGAGAGCACTTTGCAGCACCAGAGGCTAAACTGCTAGGATTAAATATAATCTTAAATAGGTCAAACTTTGCCACATGCTTCGTCTGTCAAAAGTCAACTTTTCATAAAACAGGGCACAAACCTTCAAAACTCAAATGGATTTCCAGGTGAGCTCATCAGAGTGCGCTCAATTTCTCCCTCAATCTCACACCGCATTGGCTTATTTGAATTTCATAACCAAACACTAATATTCCTCCTCAGAAGATAGTCAGGATATTATGTAAAGGGCTTCAGGGGTCGCGGTGTAGTGTGTATTGCGTTCCTTGAAATAGCAGAACGTTTGCAAGGTGCTAATTTTCTTCCCTTGGAGTTGAATAGAGCGGTGATCCTTTACCTTCATTACAGAAAAGATGCCATGATGAACTCGATGTCTTAGAGGCAAGTCATTTAACCTCCTTCTACCCCGGGTCGCGCACTTTGTCACAGCGCTGCCACGCCAGAGGAGCGCTAGAGGGATGAATGTCAAATGAAAGTCAATGGACGGTAAAAGGAATTAAGATGGCAGTTTAAGACAAATTTCCTAAAATGGAGCTAGTGATGTAATGGTATGGAGAATGCAGTGATGAAGACTGAATTGTACGGAACAGATGAGAGGAAGAACACAACAGGAGCTGCACATACGGTAGGCTCGAAGGCTTCATAATGACACCAAATGTGTTGAAGTTCACGGCAAATACAGGATGTGGAATGAAATGAACTATTTTTCCATTTCTGTGAAACCGGCAGGAATGGGTTTTCTTGGAGTTCTGTGAAACTGTAAATTTTTTTCCCCGATTTACTTTATTTGCTGTTACACTTCTACTGTAGAACATTTCTTTAGTGAAATAAACCTTAGGACCTTGGCTTTGCTTTCACAATAAAGTATTTTGGTCTTTGGTCACTGACAAAAGTAAAAAGTAATTTGCTTGCATGAAGACCAAATGCTTATCTTTATTTGCAGGAAAATGCATAGGTTTTCTGAACGTAGCTGCTGGAAAGAACTCATTCGTGTAAGAACAGATTTCATAGATTACAGATTGCAAAAATATAACTTGTGCTTCCCATCTGTTTCTCTCGCTCTGAAAGGATTAACCTCTTCATTCAAAGCTGACCAGCCAGTTTGGTCACTTATACCCTTGATTCACAGTGTACTGAGGCCTATGTACAGTATGATGACACTAGTCCAGATGGTATTTTCTTATTTCTATGTGCAGTGTCACAATAGTCAGCATTTTTTTAATCACACTTTTTTTCGGCATCATTGGAACATGGGCCGAAAAAAATGTTTTTGGAGTCGAAAAATGCACATGAATCTTTGCACATGTCGTGAAAAGAACAAGGAAATTAGCACTGGTGGCTTCACATCTTGACGTCATATGGATGCAAAGTTGTTTCATTAACTGACACATAGCACATGGGTTATTATTATTATTAGGGACATTAGAGAAGCTTTTGGTTAACGGTTAAGTTTGTTTAAAAAATCCAAATTCGATTAATGTTATGATTTGTAATGTTAATTCTCCAACTTTTCTAGCACATACATACAACAAAGTAATAAAAATGTCTTCCTAACTTGCAAACTGGGACCATCTGAGGAGGACATGAACGCACCCTACAGCCTTTTGTTGCAATGGAAACCACATTGAAGCTCATGGTTTAGCTGTGACTGTTGTCATAGAAACAATATGAGATTAGGCTACAATACTAGCATAATATCAATCTATATTTTCTTGTTCAGAATGACATTGGCCAAAAATAGATATTAATAATGGATTTGTTAATTGGCCTCAATTAGTCAGTATTTTTTTTATTTTTTTTTTTGCTTTTTTGTGTGGCAGGTAAAGAGTAGCTTATAACACTCACACGTTAAAAAAAATGAAAAAATAAAGAAAACGCTGCTTATTTTTACAAATACTGAGCCTGTCATTGTTCCAGTAAATGGCTGTATAACACAATTTGTAATTTGTTTCATTCTAAATGCATGGATGCACTTATTACAAGGTATGCCTGCATGGTTTTAGTTTCTTTTTAAATTTCAAGTGGCCCTATATTTTATTTCTTTTTTTTCTTTTTTTTTTGGAGAAAATGTTAAAGCCCAGAGACTCTTTGTGATTTGGATTGTACATCTAAACATTTGGGACTATCCAAGGCAGTATCGGCAACAAGTAATTATCAGTGCATGTTGTCAGAGGGGGAAGATGTGAGAAAATGAAAACATTAATCATTGTTATCATGACTGCTGCTGCTAGTATCGGTCTGCTACAGTATGTGGGCTGCATTAATGTGAGTGGGACTGGCCAGGCATCAGTAACAAGGGCCAGTGAATGCAGTGACCGCTGCCAGAAGAGGTGCATCTTTGTAGGAGTGCAATAGGAGCTTATTATTTCACTGCCATAGGACATGTGTAGTAAAAATAGTCAGATGTGCTCCATAGATATATTTTATTCAATTCATTCAAGACCACATTGTGTGTTTACCCAAATAATTACCAACTAATGAAGGAAATGAGCGCCTTCCATTTCATGTTATACAAGTGAGGTCCTCTTCGGAAAGGAAACACTAGGCAGGAAAATGAGACTAGTGATGAGGTTAAAGTGCAGTTTTTGTCTATGGCAACTCTCTTAGTGTAATTTCATCCAAACAGTGTAACAGAGTCTTGTCAGTAACACAGTATAAGACACAATTGGGTCGAACCAGCCTCAGATCGGTCAAAATCCCGTAGCTTTGATAGAGATAGGATGGATTTCTGTCTTGTGAGAATCCAGCTGCTGTAGAAGGTCACAAAAATGAATCAGGGAGCTAAACTGTGTGTTTACAATGACTGAACCTCTTGTTTTCTCCTTCAACAAGCACATGCAAGCCAGACCATGGGTTTGTCATCAGTGTGAACTTTACAAATTACAAAGCTACTCACTGGCATCTCTTTTAATCTATCAGGCTGGTCTGGGTCAGTCCTTTTGTTTGTTTTTTTCACACACATGTTCCACTGCAAAACATCCCCTCAGATTTGTATATTCACACACCAACACACCCATCCCCATAACTACATTTATAACCATAGATATTTTTGTATACTTAATAAAAGCCTTCTAATCGTTTCACCGTTTCTCACTTTTTGTCATGGTTGTAAGAGCCAGGTTGTAACAGTCTCATTTACTCCATGATTTACTAATAATGATGCATCAATATGAGATGAAAAACTGCAAAATGTTCAAACTAATGAGTGACTTCTTAGTATGTGAAGAAGAAAACTAAATTGAATCAGTATGTACCCAAAAGAGTTAAAAGAAGCCCGAGGCTGTACTTTAAAGGAAAAACACTGAGTTGTCTGAACTGATTCCAAACAGGCAGGCTGCTTTGATAGTCAATGTTTTAACTTACTGGATTTTTTTGTAATCTTTATTCTCTGTTTTCTGTCTCTGTCAAAAGCATTTCTCTATCACATTTATCAGGAGGAACATTTCTTCTGTGTAGGTAGGCATAAAGACTGTTTCATATTGAATGAATGAAAATGCTGCAAATTAAGGTAAAACAGTTAAAGGCACAAAAAGAGGAAGTTTGTTTGTTTGTTAATATCAAACATAAGAATTGCAACAAACATGGAAATATATTGTCTTGCTTTTTCATCAGCTGTCACAACAGTGTAGCAAGTCTGACGGACACAACCCTCAATATTTTAAAGTCACTTCTCAAATGTTCAGACGCTCACTGGTATTACCTAATTTACATTTCATGATGTAAAACCAGCATCATAGATCTTTCATGTGCAACAGCCCGATCCATATAATGAACATCAAATGCTTCTTTAGCAGCTGCAGAGATGTAAGATTGACGTGAATCAATATTTGAAATGTAAAAATCCTACCCACACAACTTTGAATCCATTTAAGAAATTCCCACATATAACTCTTTGAAGATTATGACTTCAAGACAAGGAACAAATATGGCAACTTGTTCAGTCATACTCGCACCATAGGAGACACTGCACCTCTGTACATCAAGATGTGGAGCCCATAAATAAAAAAGCATCAGAACATCAGAAATAATAATTAAACAAACACAGATGGAGATTATACACTGCCCTGGGCTGTGTACAAGCTGTCAAGTAAAACCCATCATCTGCAGAAGACATGAAAAAAACCCAGGAACACACTTTAAAGAAAACAGCAGGTCCCAAGGAAAATGGAATTTTCCAATTTTTAAATGTATGAATAAAAAATGTTGAAAAACTTATTTTGAGATTAAGAGGTAAGAGGAAATGCTGTAAATCAAAGCTGAAATTAACTGGTAGCATTTCATATCATCAATGCAATAATCTATGGAGTCAGTAGAGGACAAGCTGGGTCTTTGACCCGTTAGTTTATTATAGCTATTGTACTGTTATTCATCACATTTGATTAATTTCACAATAGATAAATGAATGAATGAATGAATAGATAAAATGGTAATTATTAAGAAGAATGACTAAGGACACACTGATAAAGTACAGTATATCTTATAAAATCTTTTATCTTATCTAGCAGACCTAAAAGCACAAAAGCCACACAATGGCCTAGGCTACTATTTCAACATTTATAATGTCATTAAAATTTATCGGCTGGGGGGAAGGTGACTCCTTTTTTAAAATCCTTTTCAGCTGGGGTCATAAAAAAGTCTTACTAAAGGTATGGCCATTAAAGTTTAATGAGGTCCCAATTCCTGGAGGTATCGCAAACGGTTAATTAACAATCCCCATTGTCAGATGTTTATGACATCTTAAATAGGGACAAATAGCTCAGGGAGATGCTGTGTAGACTCTGATGCATCTGATTCAAGCCATATGTATGAGTTCTGAAGGGAGATTTCTGATTACAGTAACGCATGCATAAACATGAGCCCAGTGCCAGGCTGAAGCTCCATAACGAACCTGTCCTCAGCTGAAAAATGACAGCATCGGTGGTTAGTCCGAAATGACGAGCAACATCTTGTAGTTTGGAGAATAATGACTCGCCGAAGCATCAGCTGAAGAAACTTGACATTGTTACGCTGCTAAAAAATCTCGCAGAGAGGAAGGGGGCGGTGTGTAAGGACTATATGCAATACTGTGGCCTACCTCTAACCATCTCATCTTGCTCCCATGAGGATAATTACGCAACACTGCCCAAGATTGGATAAATTCATATTGTTCTGTACTTACTAAATATTAATTATTAGTGCTATAATCCCATTCAGGAAAAACACAACATTATTTTACTGTTGCTCT
Organism: Rhyacichthys aspro; assembly: GCA_036850595.1. NCBI lineage: Eukaryota > Metazoa > Chordata > Actinopteri > Gobiiformes > Rhyacichthyidae > Rhyacichthys > Rhyacichthys aspro. Next base: position 18,512,544 of record CM072150.1, on the reverse strand, counting down.
GTCAATTCTGGATACATCTTTTTAAAATATTAAACGTTAAAGACAGGTATGTCTACATTCAAGGATCTGCAGCATTCTTGTTGCAGTGAAGCAGTGGCTTGTCAAAATGTGTTAATGATTTGGTTTGAATGGTTGCGGTGGAAAAATGTACGAGAAGACACAGGTGTTTGGTTGAATATACTAGAAAAATATGATTAAATATGACAGTGACTGATGAAAACCATGGATTTGGGACAACTACTGAAAACGAGCTGTTTCAGATTAAAGTTGTTAATACTTTATAATCACTGCATACCATTAAGCATTATGAAACACACATTTTCTAATTGCACAATTTATAGTCCCTTAATTGTAATTGAAAGTATGAAGATATGCTAATTAAACACATTCACTGTTTGTACATTAATGTTGTGTGAAAATGTTCAAGGAATGCTTTATAAACAAGTAAATTATCCCATTGAAGGCACATTTCCACTGTGGCAGTACACTCCAGATCAGGACTGTGTGGTATGCTTTTAGAGGCGTCACAATCGTCAAAAGGAATACAGAGTGTCCCAAATAATCATCCGGAACCACGTCAGTAATCTTACCAAAGGTAGAGCTAAACACTGCAGTCTGTTTTTTCGAAGAATAAAGAAGCTTTATTTGAAACAAAACTGTCACAGCAGTGTTTTCTCAAATGGAGGTCGACCTTGTAATAAACATATTCCAAAAAGAAAGAACACTAAATGAAATACACCACAGCACTCTAATTGAATCTTGCAGTCCACAGCTATACTGCCAGGCTCCTAACATTGCTACAAACAAAGATGGACTCACTTTGTTATTCTACTGCTTTTTACAAATTGGCTTCAAATGCATTTATTTTCGAGTACACAGACACGACTTAGCATAAAGCTTGTATGACATGTTTACGTAGTGTAGCAGACGTGGCTCTCCTGGACACAGTGCAGTAAGAGTGTAACCTATAAAAGACCATGTTGTAATAATACGACTCACTGAAAATGTAGCTTTAGTTACCAAATCCAGCGCGTATCTCATCCAACTCTGAACATCCTTTTTGCATTACGTAAACAGTGATGCATTTTATAAAACCAAAACTTTGAAGAAATACTTTGGCAAGCCAGATATCAAGTTTCTACTAAAATTATTTTCAAATAGAGAAAATCAACCTTTTGGAACATGATTAGATAGTTCTATTATTTTTCACCTGTTTTGATTTCTAACAGTGGATTAAAGAAGAGAGCAATATAACAAAAATGTGGAAAAATCTAAGAAAGAATCAGAATAATACAAGAATCATAACAATGATAATAATAAAACAGATCATTAAATGGAAACTTTGCTTCTTGCCCGTACACTAGTTTTAATTGGATGCATGTATGATGGCAAGTCAACATCAACATGCAATATTATAGCATTAAGCAGCAACTTTACTCATTCATTTGGTGTCACCTGCACGTCGTGATCATCTAAACTGTAAAACATACTTTGATTTGTAGTGTTAATTGAAGAAAAAAAATCCGCCAAGTTGTATGTTGATGCGGTCTGAGTAATTGCACATTTGATATGCATTAAATGAGGCTCCAGTTCACTTTACTGTGTGTTTTTGCCGGACTCTAATTGGGTTAATTAATCTCACCACACATCCTGAGCATAATAAGATAAAACATTACCACTGGTAGCGGACTTCTTCAGATTTACACTGCAGTCCCAAGCGATCTGTTTATTTTCAATTAGGTCTGAAAATGAGTAATGCTGTGGCAGCACGTGGGGGAGCGGCAGCACCTCTCTGAAAGTCTGCCACGGCCTGCTGCTCATGTCCGCACTCATCTTCTGTGGCAACTCCTACTACTGATCATTACACCACAACCTACAAACACCACAGCCAGTTTGGCCATGATGAAACCAGCCTCTGTGTTTGAGTTATTACTACTAACTATATGTTTAGCAGCTTGAGATGTCGAAAATAGTGTAAAAAAAACAAAGTTAGTTCCATAGATGTGAAGACTATTTAGACATAACGGAGCTGTGTTGCATGTGCTGCGCTGTGTGGGTTGACCAGACTGTAGACACACACTAATGACCATCATATAAAAATATACTTCAGCTGCGACTTACAGACAGTGTAGCTTTGAGCAATGGAAAATCGAAGCCTCCCTGACTGAATGCACCGCACTGCTTAGATGTATAATATTGGATTACCATTGCACAGCTGTGTATGCAAGGAATTTTTATTATCAAATGTAAAGTCCAATATTATTTTTATTCAAAGCGTCTCATGAATTGATCTAAGACCGAGACAAAATAAGTTACAAGAACCTTTGCTAAAGTAATATATAGACCCTGAACAAATTCATTCACATTCTCTGACATTATAATGATTTCAACACTTACTCAACTTGCTTTGGATTTAACTCAAAATGAATGAATTCAGACAAAATTTGAGAAATAGACCATTCTGTTGCTGAGGCATGCTTCATTTTGAAATATCTGTCACACCAAGATTAGAGTAATACTTTCTTCCCACAGCTTAGTTTTACCATATTTCTTAAATAGCTCCGTTTAGCTTGTGTTTTTGTCAACACAAGACTGCAAGATCGTTGATTAAACAGTCTGTGTTTCACATCATACAGTAATGGTGGAATATGGGCCATTCATTTTATGTTCTAGGTCATTTTAAAGGGTGTGCTCTGCTGTTAATAAAGCTGACAAGTCATTTATTTACCCCACACTTGGGTTAAAGATTATATTATCTGCTCTGCCAGATCTATTACTGTTACTGCGATAACAATAATTAATGGAATCTGAGAAATTGCCACACAATTTTCTCTGTCTTGTAGCAGCGTTTAAAGTTTATATCCAATGATTTTTAGTATAACATACAGTATTTTGTTTACAGCATTCAAGGTCATTATTTAAAAGTATGTTAAATGACTGTGAAGGGGGTTTTGGTTGAATTTAACTTCACATCACTCTATTCATATAAAGCATATTCATAATAGTTCTAAGAATAGGCAATGAAATATAAAAATGAGCAAAAATCAAATGCAACCCAATCTATGGGACAGAGGAAATCACTGTGAGTGTAATGCTTGGCCTCCCTCAGCTCCTATTGATTTGCTCCCAGATGAGTTCAGAGTGAAGGACAGCAGCTGTCAAAAGGAGAGAAGGAAGACAGAGGCAGAGGCAGCAGAGATCATGACAGACAGGGCTAGAGTGTCACAGGAGCAGGAAGGCAAGCGGAGGAGCTGAGGAACACGCAACAAACTACCAAAGGTGGCTGGAACAGGAGGAAGAACCTTCTACTGGACAAGAAAAGAAAGTCATATGTCAAATTAAACAGTTAAAAATTGTTATCCCTTAAAGGAAATTAAACTTGTCCGTGTTCTTTCAATGGCAGACCCCAGTGTATGAGTAAAAGGAAACTGTAGAAAACAGAGATAGTAAATGCCCCTTTTTTCAATTCATTACACTGTTCCTTGTGCTCTCAGTGAAGTGTATGTTCCATGTCTCGATCAAAAGGTGTCATGGTTTAGTTTATACACGGCCCTGGTAAACAATCTCTGAAGTGTATCTCTCTGAGCACTCGGTTTTGGACACTGGCCCTTAAACTAAACAGAGTCACATGTTTATGGAATTATTATTTACATATAATCCTTTAAGAAAATGTGTTGTCTGCACCAAGATTGTCTCACATAAATGATTAACACACATTTGGGCTTCAGCAGACCATTCAGACCCACAGTCACCAACAGCTGCTTAGATGAACCAACCAACGTACCCCAGGTAACTCAGTGACACTGGACACAATGTCTCGCCTGGACTAGTGATATATATGTTGAACAATTTGCCGCAGGGCCTTTACATTCTGTACACTGGACTGTATGACTCGTCTATTCCTGGAGCTTTGAGTTACAGCGACTTGCATCACAATGTGGGGATCCCACAAGTATGGAACACGGGTCCAGGCATATTCCTCTTTCTCACACAATGCAAATAGTAAAAAAAAGTCCCATGCATTTTCATTCCAATGTGCGATACAGTGATTTCTGGTCATGAGTGCCACTCTACAATGCAGTCCACATTATCAATTTATAGAGCTTTTCTGAAAGGAGTAAGAGAAAGCTCTGTTTCCACCTTGCATTAAAACTTTTGACTCCAGAGGTGATTATATAGAAACATTACTGGAATTTGCCACTAATCAAAAGTCTTAGGAATGAGAATAAACTTGTATATCTCTGTCAACGTTCATTGTGAATGAAACAGCCTTGACTGTATAAACACATTTTTTTCTTCTGCCAGTTTTTGCTCAACACAACTTCTACCTTTGTGTCTGTGTCAAGAAAAGTGTGTTTTATTGATGGTAAGGGCTCATCAGTACCATCCAGTGTGTGGAGAATTCAATGAAAATACATCACAGAAAGGAAGCAGTCAACTTCAGCCTCCAACAATGACAATAAATCTGAAGCTGAGAGGGCCTTGTAGGGTGTGTGTGAAAAAAACAAAAAAAAACAACAACAACATAAAAAAAACAACATTCTTGCTGATGAGAAAGGTACGTGACGCAAAAGGACACTCCATTTGAAATAGGCTTCTGTCAACAAACATAAGAGATGGAGCTGTGGGAGAAGGATGGAAGTAGATGAGCGGTTGCCTTCATACTGTCAGAATCTGTCAGCAACGCGCTTGTAAAATACAGTTGACTCCAATGACGCCATTGAAGCAGCGGGGTGGTGGACAATTGAGAAATAGACTAAAGAGTAAAGAGGAGAAAATTGGACCACAAAAGCTGTTGGAGGAAAAATAGCTGCTTCTATTATGTGCTAAGACAGAGCAGGTAGATGGACTGAAAAACAGTGGGGGGAGGAATATCTGTGGCCTTGAGCTCTACAAACAATCCCACACTCATATGACCTTTGTACAGCTCACCATTTGTTACCAGTGGTGTTTGTGGGAGCAATTTTTCTTTTTTTAGCATGTTTTTGCTTGGCATCAAAGTTCACGGCAGATAATCCTCAAATTGAAATGAAGAATCGCATAAATCATTCCTCCTGCTTGCACATTTTTGTCAAGGCAAACAGCTTCTGATAAAGTTTTCACGTTTTTGACCAAAGACTGATAAGAATTTAGGCATGTGGCAACAATCTCCTGTAGTTGTTTCATAGTATTGTGTCACTTTGTTTTGAAATCTGCAATGCACACAAATAAAACATGGCAGACTTGCAGCTCTTGCTCAAAACAAAATATGTTATCTCAAGTTTGTCTAACAAAGTATGTGACATTCTGTCAACTGTGGTGCACGCACACGCAGCAAGTCACTCCAGTTTATTCCAACTCCTTTCTTCAAAACACAGCTGCCTCCTGTTTTTTTTTTTTTGACACAGAGTGACTGCAAACAACAGGAGTAGTGTAGGAATAAGTATGTGTATAAGAAATGAGTGGGAAGTACAAACACTATGTTAATAGTAATAATCCATGTATAAACTATTTAAAATCAGAAAGGCACTGTTAGATCATTTTCTCTGGCACACACTCAACCATATATTTTTGTTCTGCTTTTAATGATGTGATTTTACATCAAATTAGGATTTTTGTTTTTTTGTTAAGCCCATCAATATGCACAGTTCTGTAGTGTCTAATGTGTTTAATTACATCTCCATTGTGTAAAACTTCATTTAAATGCGGTCTGTTAATATATTAGTTCATACCAGAGAAAAATTTCTCATCAACTGAGATGTTCATGCAAGACATGACATTCATGTTTAATTTAAGCTCTGTCTATGTTTATCAATCACAACAAATCACCTATGACCGTATAAAGAATAGGTGTGATTTCTACCATTTCCAGTTGCCGCAGAATCATTTCTCAGCAGCCATGTCAGAAAGCTCCCTGGGCATACAACACGATGTGTAATTTGTAATTACAAGGATTGATTAAAATGACCTCAGAGGGTTACCATTCATTTAAAATATCCAATTATTTGACCAGTGAGGCCTTTCACTGACAGATTTTGATTTGGTGATGCATATCTTGTAAAGCCATCGCTTTCCCTGGGCCCATGTTGTGGAATGTTATTTTTCTGAATAGAAAAATATCTTTATAGCTTTACGTCTGTAATACTAACATTGATTTGCTTGCTATTGCCAAACAAATATGATTTAACCTGCTCTCCATCAGTCCACTTATAATCTGTTCCTATTTAAATAAGGCAACATTGATCTTTAACTAAATCCAAATCCATACAAAGTTTTGGTGTCCAAATATCACTTTTTTTTGGTTCTTTCTCAGATACTGTAAACAAAGCCAGTTTGTTTCATAGTTGATTTTGACAGAGTCTCCATTTTTAACAAGCTTGCATGCTGTGAGTTATGTTAGCAAGCCTTCATAATTAAAATACCAATTCAGATTTCTTAGTGAGGCCTTAAATTATTTGTGCAGCTTTTTACAGCATAAATTGCATCTAGCAAAAGATGTGCACTTTGCCAAGTCGCTCCATCCATCTTAGTCTACAGCAGTAATTAGATTATCCCTCTGTTGATGAGTCTCTATCACTTGGCCACCTATTTAGTCAAATACACGCACACACTTACAACAGCACTGCCTTTTCTTCAAATATGAATAACAAACTGTGCTTACAAGATATTTTTTGGTCAAATTCCATTACATCAGTGCTCACTTGTACACTAGCTACCAGACAACAAGAAACACAAACTAATACAGGGTTATATTTACTATGCACACTTTTAACTTTATTGTTATCAAGGCAACACCACATGGCATTTCAGAATTTGTCTATCATCAAAAAATTAATATGTGAAAATGTTTTAGATTTTTCACTGGAATGTGCAATCTGTGATGGACAAATGGATAAATGTGGTGATTGTGTCAGTTTGTTTTCAATGTCAGTTTTTAAAACCTGTGCAGTTACTGAATTTAGTGCCTGCCTTCAATTGTGACTATTACTGTATTGCTAAAATCTAGACTTCTAATGATATTTACCATCATCATTAAGATTACTGTATTTCAATAGACACACAGATGTATGGCATTTGTCTCTATTGAACTGAGAGGTCAGAGTTCATGGGTTCTGAAAAAATGTCACTGAATGCACTTTGTGGGAGCTTTATTATAAAAGATTCATAGTTGCTTTCAAGAAAGTTTTAGTGAAGCGTTAAAGGTATGACTTCATTTCTGACCATGGTCACGGCAAAGCCGGCCACCACAAGTTCTTGGCGCTGCCACCACTATGACACATACTTTCTGAAATGTCAACTTTCTTTAATTTGATTTTATCAAAAAGATTAGCCAAAAGCTTGCATAAGAAGATGAGCACTGGACAAAGATTTTACATTAGATGATATTGTTGTAACGAATAAGAGAAATGAAATGGAAAATAATGTTATGGTTAAAAGGTCATTGCCTAGAGATAAAACTTTAAAGTCAAAGCAAATCAAAGCAGAGAATGAACACTTAATATCAAGAAAGCCCACTGTAATCTCTATGGAAGTGATAGAAGATTGGAGCACATTTTTTGCGAGCTTTGGGACCTGATCTGAGTGACTTATGCAGGACATCATCCCACTCTCACTGCTGCTCACAAAAACAATTTATCTTCAAACACCGGACACTTTTTCTATTCAGTACACACAAGAAGAAAAGAGGGAGAAGAGCAACAACACAACAAAAGAAGATAAAAAAATTGTCCCCCCCTCTGCGCCTAGCACTATCCAAACTATTAATCAAAGATTCATTTTAGCCTTCATCACAAGGACTGTTAATTCCTTTAGGAGATGAGAGCATTACTACATCTTACCTCTGTAAGCTCTTCATTTCTGATTTGAAACAGTGCAGTGTCAGAGCTCACAACAGACTGGCAGCTCCACTTTGTTCTACAAGCATTAGTCTCTTAATCTCTTCTCTTTTTTGTGGAGACAGGAGTGGCGCAACTAAGCCGCACCCATTTGCAAAGTTAAGATAGTGAATAAAAAGGAAATCCACTCAAGCAGCTTTATTTATGGATTGGATGCTATATCAGAGAGGTAGTCTGTGGTGTGTTCTTTATGTTAGATAGTGTTTAGATGACCATAGTTAACACAGTGATCAGCTCAACGGATTAGTAACAGCTTTGTTATGAAGTGGTTTTACAGGAGATTCTAATAAACACCAGCTGAATGAAAATAAGTTAACACAGTCAAACATATCCACTTAATGGTTTTAGTCTGTGACGTACAGTAAGTAGGTGATTGTTATCATTGTATCCTTTTGTTTTTATTTGACCTAAGAGAAGATTGGCCAGTCTTTATTGTACAGTGGACTATATCTAATCACTAAGTTAGCGGGTGCCTTCTCTTAGTGCTATGACTATTAGAAAAAGAAAAAGTAAATTCAATACATACATGTTTTAAAGTACATTTCATTATTTTATTGCCATTGTTTTGTTACTGAAATACACTTTACACTTTTATTGTGCAACCTCAACACTTACATGTGGTAAGACACGTTCCACGCTGCAGTTTGTCCATTATGTCTGCACCATTCAGCCTACTCAAACAATAAATGCAAAATGGAATATTTTGTGTGGGGCCACCTTGAAATTGATTACTTTAGTCACCAGCTCTGATATGACTGTTAACATGTCAGCCCTACACACAAGGACAATTATTTCTATTGGCCACGCACATATGGGGTAGTTAGTCAACCAATTACAAGCATGTGCCTCTGTCCTAGATCTTGAAGGATAATAGAGGCCGTAATTATGATGTGCTTGTTTTAATGGGGTTTTATTGACAAGCACGGTTGCGGCACAGCCTTCGCCCCCAATTGTAACTGCTTGTGAAAACAGCTTTGCAACTCAATTAGATCTGACATTGCATTGACTCCATGACAACGGTTGCAGGTAAACACTGTGAAATTCAGCGGTTTAAAATGGATTATGAATTGAATGAATTATGCTGAATGTGTTGAACATGTTGATAAACATGTACAGCTTCGCAATATAAACGAAGGCGATTATTCAGTACTTACAATGGGATTTTTAAAAATAGGATTTGCGTTGTTTTGCTCAAGGTTTAGAGAGTTTAGTGCTCTTTTACTTACCTGAGAGTAGTTGCAATCATTAAAGGATCTGACCACTATTATGTGTGTTTATTTTTCATCATTTTTATTTCAAACCTGTGGTCTTCTAAAACAATTTGGAGACAAATATATTAATAAGCTGGTCCAAGCCTGTATTTGACCATTTATTCCTCTGTTTTATATGAGTTTTGTGTTTGTGGTTTTCAGCAAAGCACAGTTCACAGCAGAAAAGAAAAATACACCAAATCCATGTGACAGAGTTCATGGATAAGGCAAACTAAACTTGGATTTTGACTGAACGGAAAGATGGTGAAGATGGCACTGCATTTGTTAACAAACACATGCCTGAAAGTCTGAAACACTGTGCCTTTAAAGTACATTTATGTTCCAAAGGCTTTGAAACAAAAAGTTACAATTTGTTGCTTAATTTTCCTATGTACTTTATAAATTCAAATGTATTTTCTGTGTTTTAGTACATATTTTATCCCGAACTATGTCACTGTTATCTAAAATAACAATAAACAAACTTATAAACTGAAATACAGTGTTTCAATATGAAAGATTTCCACACATTGCAACAAGGTCCACGGATCAAATGCTTGATATTCACAACAGTCTGCAACAAAACGCTGCAGAGGACAACAAAGCAAAGTGGCACATTCAATTGTATTTTCACTTACCTCTTTTTCTTTTCGCCCATGAACTCTATTAACCTCTTTATATACATATCATCCATTTGACACAATGCTTTATTACTGTTCCAGATAGTCTGCCTTTGATATACCTTATATTTCCCCTCTCATGTCTGTCCTTTCCTGCTATAGTCATTCCTGCTTTCAGCCTTTTCCTTCTGTGTTTTTTTTTTCTTTTTCTTTTTGCTTCTTGCTGCTTCTTTGAGACTTAAGGTCATGGTCAGCCATTTATAACCATGTGCTTTAAATGCTGTTTAACCTTATCGCTGCATGTTTTATGGATGCTTCATGACTGATGGCATAAAGCTGTACCACTTCAGTCCATACTGCAGTCAGACAACAGATATTTCTTTTCCCTTCCCCCTCTATCCATCTACATTCTCACTTCGGCCGTGCACAGACTCCATGCATCAAACTCTCCCTTCTTAGTATACAGGTAGGTGCTCCGCAGCAAAAGGCTCTGACAAATAGAGATAGGGATGGCTGATCACATGACCGGGCCGGCCCACATCCCGTGCGCTCCCCTTCGAAGGACAATGACGTCATGGTTCCAATCAGAGCTGGTGCAATGACTGTGTCAATGTCACCTTATGTTCCGCTTAGCTGTTAGCGGCGAGTGCCGAGTGCCGCTGCCCCGCCGTCACTGGCCTCGTAGCCTTGAGTGTAGCAAGGTGGAGGCAGTAGAGTGAATGACAAGTCATCCTAAACTGCCACTTTAAAACCTGCTGTGGCTAATGGTGTGTGTCTTAAAGCGGAGAGTGTGTGCACATGTTGAGCCCTTGTGCACCATTACATCTGTGATGGCAGGTTTTTTTTATCTGTTTTCATTTAGTTTAGCAATAAAGGCATTGCCCATTAACCTCCTAATATAAATTTAATCGATGTTAACCCATTAGTAAAGGTCAAAACACAAAAATAATCAAATTAATGGACAAATAATGTTGTGTAACATGTGATTCTTCTTCCATACCAGGAGTACACAAGACATTTATGTACCATAATAATACATTATGCTTGCTAAACTACGTGGATCTTTTAGCCAGAGGATGTAAGGAGGTTTAGATGACAACATCCAGTTGCTCTGAAGCTGGCCACACACACTGCCATTCTCAATATAAACATAGTTGGAACACAAGCTAAACTAATAGGTTTATATGTTAAAGTACCATCTAAGAATAAAAAGAATCAGCATCCGCACTAGCTGCAGTTAACACTAGAATTGTGTTGTTTCTCATTCTGACATTTTCCTTTTTTATATATATTATAACTGGCAATAGTGCACTCATACTGGTCAATTCATCTGAGAGAATTTAAGAGTATAATGTAAAGCTCTTAACTCTTTATACAGTGTAAGTCACTCTGGGTTTTTTTTTTTTTTTTTTTTTTAGATAACTGATGTTAACTCCAAGAACTCTATTGTTTTATTTTAGGTCCATTTCTAGACAATGACGTAGAGTGCTATTTCGAAGAACGGCTGTGTTCGGTTTGTGCTCCTCTCATCTGTGAAAGATAATCTATGACTGTCACTGCACACATTTATTAATATGTGAAATGTCTTCCAAGTGTGTCCACCTCAACAGGTAAATAGCACAGTACGTGTTACCTCCAAATAGACATAAGCTTGCAGTTAGTTTGTCTTCGCAGACATCGCCATGTCATCTCACAATTTATCTTTGTGAGTCTTTGCAGAATATAAACAATTAGGAGGGAGACAGACAGAGAAAATAGAACAAAAACACTAGCTCCTTAAGTGAAAATATCATTAATCCTCATGTCTGATGAATCAGCATCTGTACCAAATTTTAGATGTACATGTTTTACATAATTTGTGCTTAAACAATAATATTCCATGTACAGGAATGACAGGAAACCATTACTGTGCAGTGTTTAAGAGTTACAAATGTGTTACAGCCCTTAAAATGCTAATGACATTGTAAAGTATGCAGCCTAATTACATTTCACTGACACAGGTGAACTCTGCTTTAAAAAAAAAAAAAAAAAAGACCAGTTTCTTATTTAAAACACAGAGCTGTGGGATGGTGAGGTAGTTTATGTCTGCTGTGTTTGTTGTGGGAGTGTGCACTTGTCATGAACAGATAAAGCATTGTAGATATACATGCACTTGTGTGTATGCGGGAGAAAAACTAAACAACACCAGTGGAAAGCCCTCCAGCCACTGTCAAAATTATCTACTGTAGAAATCCCTGTAGCGCCGCTTGGCTCTTTCAAAAGCCTGTGGGCTGTATCCACAGTTAATGCCGCTTGCAACTTGGACAAAGTGCCAGTTTCAGTCAAAGCAGTAAGTTCCTAATTGCACACAGCATCAATACAAAGTACGAAAAAAATGGATCAACAATCATGAAGTCAGATTTCACAAATGAGTTATGGCAGAGTGTTGGGGCCCCTCACTCCCTGTCTCTTCCTATTTGAGCTCTGCCATACCCAGTTGCCAGGATACTGCTTCTGTAATGCACAGTCCTAATTGTTTTGACTGAATAACAAGCTGTTTAATAAAGGCACCTTGCACAATGTTGTGATTCAAGTCATGAACAAGCGCAGTGGATTAATTTGAGAAAAGGGAGATGTTTGCCATTGGAGTGCTGTGCCTCTATGTGTTCTAAATCAAAGCAGTTACACTGGGACAATGACGTCAATTAGGTCCTCGGAGACCTGCTACAATGACTGGTCTTGTGAACATGCATGGTGTGTCTTATGATGTCAAGAGATCAAAATCATTTTCAGTCATTTCTTGTACAGTGTGTGTTCCTTTAAACTCTTGGATGTGAGAAATATAAGCTTTATTGAGTGCAGCATTTCATCGAATGCATTTGAAAACCCCATCTTTTCAGACTTTGATGAGGCAACTTTGTATACACAGTATTGTACAGTATTGTATTTGTAGTACAGGCAACAAGAGCATTCAACCAAGTTTACAGAAGGATGTTGCTATGTTCAAACTGTAAACTCATTTGGTGCTGAAATTTATTTTGAAAATGCTTCCTCTTCCCAACCTTAACCCACTGTTGAACTATGAAGTTGTATCATACTCTTGTTTCTCACAAAAACAAATACACAATCTAGGATTATACACATTATTTAAACCAAATCAAATTTGGGATGAAACATCTTCTACCTTCAAAGGTACCAGATGCCTTAATTCGTATTTTACAAATAAATATAAAGAAGAAAAAAAGGAGAAGGACTATTTGTCTTTTACATTTTCCGATTAGTAACATTTAATACAATTACAATAATGAAGAAAAATATCATTTACCATTTAGTGGCACTTGCTTAAGTCAAAATGTTGTTTGGTTCCTTAACCTTCCTGTCGTGTTCGGGTCAAATCTGACCGATTTACAACTTAAAACACTCATAAATATTGTGTTTTACATCTGATTGCCTCAAGGCCTCATGATATCCTCCACACTATGCACTTGAACATACAAAAGTGATGATCACCTCTTTCATTGAATTTTTTGTGTTTTAATCAACCTTGTTACACCTGTGGTGTTCCCGGTCAAAAGTGACCGCCATAGGAAATGAATGGGTATCCAGACTATATTCATCCATTAGACAGAAAACATCCCCATACACACCATCCCACCTCACTCACACACTCACTCACTCACTCACTCACTCACTCACACACTCACTCACACACACACACACACACACACACACACACACACACACACACAAGACTGAAATATGTCTTTTGGGGGTACACATCTCTTTCCTGCGCTTATGTGCCGATCGTCCCATGTGAACTAACTTCCTGATGAAACAATGCATCATATCTTCATACCGACTAGACAGGTGTCTGTTATGTGAACCCATCTCTTTCCCATGCTTTTGTGCCTATCCCCCACGTGAACCACACCTTCCAGACTTGAGCTTGATGTTTGCCTTGCACTCCTTTTACTCTGAGCACAATGAGTAGGCGACTGACAAAGCGGTTCTCTGTCGAAGAGGTTCTGGTCCAGGTTTTTGGACATGATGAAGAGGGCACTGAAATTGAACCAGATATAGAGGAAGATGTCTCGGAAGTGGAAGACAACACAGATTTTGATCCAGACTTTGAGGAGACTGACCAGTCAACAGATGGAGAGGGAGAGGCACCTGAAGAACAGGCACCTGAGGAGACATTCCAGTCCAAGAGTGGACACTTCCCAATCTCTTATTTATTGTTCCTTTTATTGCAGCTTACTGGTACATACACCTGCAAGTGAATGACAGCCCGCTGGCCTGTGGCACTGTTCCACAACCTCCTTGATGTGTCTGTTTTCAACACATATGGTGTGGACAACCATCGACCCAACCTGGAATCAGGGAAGTTTCAAGAGGAGACTTTTCCTAGCAGAGCTGCGGAAAGCCTTCGTGACTCCTCTTATTCAATGCCGCCAGTCTGGTTAGGAGTTTGCAAGCCCCAGCCCCAGCCGCTGCCCTGGCTGGTCTCCCCCAACAAGGACATGGGCAGAAAACAAGCCTGAGATGCTGCAAATGTGATGCCTATATTTGCAAGGCCCACTCTGACCTGTGTGTCACATGCCACTCATGTGCATGAATTCATATGCACACGCGCACACACACACACACACACGCACACACACACACACACACACACACACACACACACACACACACAACTTCATGTTAAGTTTGGTCTTTGGTTTTCCATTTATTTTTTACATTACATGTTCATTTTGTAAAACATTTTCAGTGCCTATTTGTATTTTCACTGCAGTTATTTTATGTCTAATTCTATAAATTCATGTTGAACACTATTTTGAGACATAGTTCACAGCTAAAGAATGTTGAATGAAAATTTGGTGGTGAAAAATGTTTTTTGTGCTAATTTAAGAGCAGTTAAAACAGACCGGTCAATTTTGACCGGGAACACTAAAGTAAGGGGCGGGAGATGAACACGACAGGAGGGTTAATATAATCAAATCACCTTAATGGGGTTTTAATGAAAGTATTAGTTGCCAGTTCGTTTCTAATGTAAAGCATCTCTCTAGTGTTATCAGTTTCGGAAACTAAACACAAACTCTACACCAATGGAGCATACATTTACATTTTATATAATTCGGAGGCCAGAGGGAAATGATGCACAGCCATAAAAGTGAAAATAACATACAGCAAGATAAAGGATAAGAGATAAAATCTTTACAGGCAAAGTAATAAGGCAGTTTTGTTCTTTTATCACAGTAATCATATCAGAGTGTAAAGAAATTGTTTGCCCCTAGCCACTATTAAACCAGTAAAAGACAGTGCACGTTTTACTTGTGTACATGAGCACACATTAGCCCACCTTCTGTTTTTGGTTAATGTTTTTACAGAAACATTGTTGGATGTGAACACAAACCCACTAAGACTCTCACTTTTTAATACAGTGTAAATGTGCTTTCTGAACTTTATATTCACAACCCTGGAAAGAGGGGAACTCGTGGTTTTCTTTTCTCATTTCTCAAAGGGAGTTCATCTAAACTCAGTTACTGTCACTGTGTACCTATGGGAGGTGAACAATGAACACTGTTACTGTATTGAATTTATAAAGGCAAATGTGCACCATCACATTGATTATACTTATGGCTCAATAAGAAAGATACAGACGTATTAATTGCCGTATGGTGTTGTAAGATGAATGCTTTTTGTTATGTTTTTTTCAAACCTAAATATAAGCTCTCCATAGTCACATGACTTTACCCTCCTCCAACATGTCAGCCTCTATATGATTACGGTTGCCATGGTGAATCCTCTTTTCTTGGCTCCATTATTTATTTTATTATTTCCCCCTCTGCTAAACTCAGAGTGAACAGACTCAGAGTTGACTCACCTAACGCTAAACCCTTATTTTCTGAAATGGGAGGCTCTGAGTTGGACAGCCCTGCGAAAACACTGTGTATATTGTGTTTAATACCCACATGTGAGGCACTGTGAATACTATTTATAATGTGTTGGTGGAGTGAGAAGACAGTGGCTCTGAACAACAGGGACACATCTTCAAGAAAGTAGTGGCTTAAGAAACTTTATACATATGTAATATAACAGACAAAATGTGATTTGAAATTGTATAATGTCTTCTTCTGTTATGGACCAAAATGTGTCTGAAATATGCAATGACTGCTCTAGATACAACTCCCACTTCCAGTCTACAGCCTTTAAAAAACAGAAATATTACTATACGGTATCACAATTAAATGATTAAAGTACCCAAATTATGAAGCAATAAATAATAATAATACATTTTCTGATCAAGTATGATAATTTCAGCACTTAACATGGGAGATATGCAGTCCCCTGATATTCTGCCAAAGCCATTTAAAAGTTATTTTTATCAAACACAAAATGTCTTCAGCCTCCTTCTGAGAACAAGAAAAATAAGAAGGTTGTCGAAACAAAATGTGGCACCACGATCCAAAGTGAACAGCTCAAGGCCATAGATTTGATGGCTGCAGACTAAGTCACAGCCACGGAGGGGATTCATAGTAATTCTGCATACAGTGGAAAATGACTTCCTGTTTGTATTTGTCAGTCAGTTTGAGCATGGAGAGACAAGTGTGAGTGCTGAATGCAAATGACCCAATGCCTCTGCACCGGTTCCACTGGGGATGCTAATGTGAGCGGCAAACTCAGTTTAAAATGCAAGGAACACTCGAGCACGGTGCACACAAACATGAACTTCTGCCTGAACTTCTACCTGATGAGGTGAGCACTGCCATTCAAATGTATCCAAACCAATCAGCATGTGACAGGATTGCCCACACTGACCTTGCAAAGTCAGAACCCCTGTGTCTCGATGGTCGATTCAGAAAAGCATACGATTTTCTCTTGTCAGTGGAAACGGGCTTAAGGAAGTATTTGTTATTTGGACAATTTCTTTTTTTTTTATCTTGAAAATGATATAAGTACGGAGCAGCTGACCTTTGCATGTAATTTTATCAACCCAAATTAATTTAAACAATTTAAAATTTGTTATTTGTGAGCGGTTTAAACAGATCTCACAACCATTTGATTTGAAACACATTACTTGTTTAATTACCCCACGTATCCATAGAGTACAACTCTGTCTACTTAACATTTGTTGTATACCTCATTTAACATCAATCATGACTGTAATTGGCAATGATGAGAAGGAAGGGCATTATCTAGATGACTTTTGTGTCCACTCAGTTCTCCTCCGTTGCTATGGTAGTCACCCTCAAGACCAGCATCAGCATTGCCTTGGGTTAGTTCCATATGATTTACTTAATACAATGCATGGTGTATTAGGTTAGACATAAATCTTAACTCACTGCTTTCACTGGGATGATGCTATTCTACCACAATGCCTCCAAGACATCATGACAACTTTTTAATATTAAGCACATTTCTGATTTTTATTGTATTGTATTGTATTGAATAAGTTTGTTTTTGTAACTGACTTTAACAAAAGTACAATTGTGTCTCACAGCACTTAAGATGAGGAGTACTCTTGCAGATTTCACTGTGAATGAGTCCAGCTTAGACGTACTGAATAAGTTCACAGTAGAAGCAGTTTCTCAGACGCATGGCTAAAGGTTTATAGCTACACAGGTTTCCTTGTGTTTTAATGGATAACCCTGTGAAGACTTGTTTCCACGTGGTATAGAAACTGTGGGGTTATGAGGTAATGACGTCACTTTACCTCTAAATAGGTACATTGAGAAATGTCAGGGAATAGGAGTAATTATAAGATATGCAGCATGAACCAGAAGAACATCATTATGTTTGTTGAAAATTGCATGTATTTTTGAGAATCTGGTTACTGTAGACAAAACATTTATCAACGTTCAATTTTCTGGTCAGAACAAATAAATCAAATAAATAAGATTCTTGCAAAGAGTAAAGAATTTGCAGAACACACCAAGTAAGTCCATTCCCTTCAATTTGTGGGCAATGGATAAAAAACAACTTGACGCGGGTAAGAGACAGTATATCATTTAGGGACAACACCACAAAAGTGAATGTAACCTGCAGTTGTCTTCTAATCCAATAGTAAACCAAACTGAACTGAGAAGCCATCTTGCAGCAGAGACTTGTCTGCCGTTGGCTGATAGAGAGATTACTGCCATCCATGCACCTGAACTGATGATTGTCCCATTTACCCAGCTCTTGTGTTTTCATCCCTGTGTACACCTTTTCACTTTAGATTAAGTTTGAACTTGTGTTCAACCTCTGACATAGGGGCTGCAGCTGAAAAGTACATGTTTGTGTGGGCAATTGTTCTGCAGAATAGGGTGAAATGTCCATAGATTTACACTTTGCAGACTACTATGTTTAAGCAAGGATTTCTATTGTGCTCTATCTACAACCATCCAATAGGGCATATAAAAACATAGGGTCAAGGTGACGCTATTTATAAAGATTTATAAAGACATCTTAATCCTCAGCATCATCTCTTACCCATTGTACTACTGATACATTCATTGCTGTATGTAAGACTCCTTTTTTTTTTTTTTTGCACATTTTGTCATTTTAGATCATCAAACAAATTAAATATTAAATTAAATATTAGACAAAGATAACTCAAGTAAATACAAAATACATTTTAAGTGATGATTTTATTTATTAAGGGAAAAAAGCGATCTAAACCTACCCAGCCCTATTGAAAAAGTAATTGTCCCCTTCACTTAATAACTCGTGCCATCCTTAGCAGCTACAACTCAAGCAATCAAATGCTTGAAAAAACAGGCAATGAGTCTTTAACATTGCAGTGGAGGTATTTGGCCCACTCTTCTTTGCAGAATTATTTTATTTCAGCCACACTGAAGGGTTTTTGAGCATGAACCGCTTCAAGTTTGGACTTTGACTAGAACACTCCTGTTTTTTTAAAGCCATTCAGAGGTGGACTTGCTGGAGTGTTTTGGATCATTGTCCTGCTGCAGAAGTGCATTTCAGCTTGAGGCCACGAACTGATGGAGAGACATTTTCCTTCAGGATTTTTTGGTCGAGAGCAGAACTCATGGTTCCATCAATCACAGCAAGTCGTCCAGATCCTGAAGCATCAAAGCAGCCCCAGACCATCTCACTACCACCACGATATTTGACTGTTGATATGATGTTCTTTTTCTCAAATGCTGTGTTCCTTTCACACCAGATATAACAGGACAAATACCTTCCAAAAAAAGTTCAATTTTGTCTTGTCAGTCCACAGAATCTTTGGGGATCATCAAGATGTATTAGTGGCAAAAGTGAGACAAGCCTTTATGTTCTTTTTGGTCAGTAGTGGTTTTTGCCTTGATGCCATTTTTGCCCAGTCTATTTCTTACGGTTGAGTCTTGAACTCTGACCTTAACTGAGACAAGTGAGGCCTGCAGTTCTTTAGATGTTGTTATGGGTTGTTTGGTGACCTCTTGGATGAGGCGTCGTCATAGGTGCAGCCACAGAAAATGCTCTGTCACCTCTGGTCACGAGTCTGGATCATGGGACAGATAGGAACAGTTGGTCTGCAGACCAAGAGAGAAGATCTAGAGATACAAGAGATACAGTGGGGCCAAACCATTTAAACTATTAAAAGCCAGCAATACAATTTTAAAATGGATCCTCAATTGACTATAAGCCAGTGAAAAGCAGCAAGAACTGGAGTAATGTGCTCACACAGTTTGGTCCCTTTTTTCTGTTTGGTCTTTTTTTTTCAAAATGAGTTGGAGGGAGGTACTGCTTTATTTTGCTCAAAATATTTATCTTGAAAAAAAACTTGTTTTCACTGGTTTGATCTGTTTTTCAAATTTAAAATCACAGCCCAAAATATCCCAAGATTTTTTGAGAAATGGTGGCTAAAACCATGGTTGATGGTTAAAACCATCTCAAATGTCAGGCTGACCAAAAAACAACAATCTCTCTTTTGCTTTTATTCAGGTTTAAACATCCATGAGAGAGTTTGAGAGGAGCTGGATAAAGGGGTGGCTATTTGATTTTAAAGGGAGGTATTTTTGTAGGGCATCTGCAAAACAATGAAAAGACATGTTTTGCTTCTTTTTTTTATACAGATATTAAAGGAGGTAAATGTAAAGAAAAAAAGAATGGGGCCCAAAATGGAATCATGGGGCACACCACAGTTCAATGAAGATACTGCAGAGGTGTACTGGCCAAGTTGAACTCAAAATTTCCTTTGCACTGTGCACATATATTGTATGTTGACATGAAAATGGTGCAGTTTAAGCTTAGCTGTGAGTGAAGCACGCTAAAACTATGGTTTTGAGGGAAACATGAAAATGAACAGGACTTAAATGATGGATAAATAATTTTTTGATTGTAGGGTATAATTTTAGGTCAGCAGTAGAATGGAAGTAGTGTGTGTTTCTGCACTGTGTGATCTCAATAACGCCTTTGGCATCCACCTGAAGCTTTCCTGTGATTGCGTTTGAGACCATCTGTGCAGTGTAGTTGGGATTTGAGTCTAAGCATCTGTGATTTTGTTGTTCAAACAACAGCACTTTGACTCACAAACACGTCTACTATACAACCATTATTTTACCCATCTCTATGTGTTGAAAAATATACACTCAAGCCAAGAACAACACAGGGTAAGATCAGCAGAACTTAATCAGGAGTAAGGATTATCCAATAATTTATGGAAATTATGGAAAAAGATGAAAAATGAAATCTTTTTTTTTTTTTCATTCCTTTGCGGTACATTGTCAAAGTCTTCATCAGATGTTTCTTAGTTGGTATTTGATGAACCATTAATATTTTTCGGAGACACAGGAACATGTTGCACTCATCATTATCTCCTAGATTTTATAAAAAAAAAAAACCTGGGTTTTATTGTTTACAGTTTAGGGGGGAAAAGCTGGGTTGTGAATGTAATAATTTTGATATTTTTGGTAGCTTGACCTTATCCTCTGTAACTACACTGAATAAATGATCTGCATATGAAGAAAACGAAGAAGAAAGAAGTTTATGTTTGAAAACTTAACCAAATCTTGCCAGACACAATCAAATCAACCAGTTTGGAATTGTATCTATACATTTCTTTTTTCCTTTAAATGTGCATTTTGCAAGCACCGAACATTTTCAAAAGACAGAAATTGACATCTGGCACTGTGGTGTTATTTTAAAGCCACCATTGTGCTCTTTAAGATACTCTACCACAGACTGGACAGAATCAAATGCAGAATCTGAGAGATATGAGCAAAAATATTACGTCTCAGAAAAGGACTAAAATCAAGTTAGTTGTGGTTTTGGCTTGACCTGAGTTCTCTGCTTTTATAAAAGAGTCAAGGCCTGGTAGAAATTCATTTGAATTCAAGACAAGGCCAGGATTTATAAAGTGTTCTTAAGACTGTCTGAAATGTAAGATAAGGAAAATGAATAGTTATAATGAATGAAACACAGGACTGATAAAAAACAATCTTTGCCTTGTAGCTAGACTTTTGTCTGAGTCTGACTCACTCTAATGGGAGGTGCCCTTTAGTGAAAAGCAGCAGTGATTGTAGGTGGTTGTATTAAGGAAGCCAAAGGAGGATTGGAAAGTCAAGGGTCACTCCCGCTCAGCTCTGTGGGCTTTGTTCTCCATTACCATGTGGTATACAGCGTCCGGGCACTGGCTGAATTATATAGGACTTTTCTTCCTCTTTAACAAAAACCTGAATCACAGAAGTAGAGATGCATTTGCATGTTTGTCTGAGGCCCGGGTAGGATGTGGAGCTGGTGCTGTTGAAGGAATAATGTGAGTTTGCAGTTGCTAAGGAACTGTCTACTATCAGAATAACAACCAGAGAGAAAAGATCAACATTATACAAAAAGAGCGATTGAAGTCAAAGACATTTCTTAAAAATCATGACAAGTACATTTGGTTAAATAAAAGAGAAAGTTCTGTCAGAGGCTTAATAAATACTCGCTTGTAGATT